>CM042686.1:526655368-528041968 GCA_023614405.1 Avena insularis | reverse complement strand
AGCTTCAGACCCCCCCGATCTAGGGAAGGAGATGACGGCTACATACTCTTTGTGGATTTTTGATCGGGTACCTAGGGTTTTCATTCCGAGGGCAACTTATAGGCGGAAGGAGAGGCCGAGGGTGCAGGGGCACCTGGCGGCCAAGCTGGCACAGCCTGTGGTGTGGCCAGCCCCCAGCCCTTCTCCGTCTCATATTCTGGCACTTGATCCCTTTCGGAAAAAAGAGGCACTTTGGCTTTTGTCCCGTCCAATTCCGAGAATATTCATTTTCTGACTTTTCTGGAACCAAAAACAACAGAAAACAGGCAGCTGGCACTATGGCTCTTGTTAATAGGTTAGTCCAAGAAATCATAATAAAAGTACTCCAAAGTTGGAACAAAACACAAGAAAGTGGATAAAACTAAGCATGGAACATCAAAAATTATAGATACATTTTCAATGTATCAACATCCCCAAGCTTAACTCCCGTCATTCCTCGAGTAGGTAAGTGATAAAAAGAAATAATTTTTGAGGTGACATGCACCATCAAAGACTTGATCAAAGTATTTGCAAAACATTCAAAGCTGGGATCATAGTACTTCAATCATAACATGAAAGACAAAGTTCTAGCAATAAGCAAAGAAACTATGATGCAACATGAAAAGGCACAAACAAAAGATTCATGAATAACATGCTTTGCAAGACGTTTGTTTGTTTCACATAAAGAAAACATAGCATAAAAGTATTCAGCTTGTCCCTCAATAGAGTAGCAAATATAAATGCATGGGACACCTTCAAAGTTCATAAGAGTGACTAGATATAATAGTTTAAAACAAGCAATAACAAGTTATGCATCAGTCAACTAGTCTTGGGACAATGCACATAGAACTAAGAATGGCCACTATGCTCTCAAAGTAGTGCATAAAGATAGAAGGTGGAGACTCAATATAATGGTGGAAAAAAAGCCTTTTTGTAAAAGGAAGTAGGTATTCAAGTCTCATAAAGAGCTTCCAAAAATTATGGTACTTGTAGCTTTCAGCTCTCATTGCCCCTATCATAAGCATCTTGAAGGTGATTAAGGTTAAAGTGACACGACTAAGAGGATATGCTTGACAATTTATAAACCGAAATCTCATGCCCCTTACTTACGAAGACCGATCCTCATGCTACTCAACTTCCGTCACGAGTAAGCTCTTGTCATTGTAAGTATATGTGTATCATTAAGAACCGCCAACGGGGTACCCCTTACACATGATACGGGAGCTTTCCCATAATCAAAATGACAAGGCAAGCAAACAATGAGCATCTCAGCGATCTTTTTATTTGCTATTTGCATAGGTTTTTATTGAGGATGCTTCATAAAGTGCTCATTATGGTGATGCTGCAAGTTTCCACTATGATTAGGCATGGCTTAGGATAGCGGCATAGGCGTTTCTCTAACACACATACAAACTCCATGATCTTACAAGTTCCAATTTTATTTCACACCGCCGGGATCCGTAAGCAAAAGAACATAATATCAACGGGGTACAAAGTACAAGTGCAATGTTGAAAGCGTTCCCCATGGTACATGGTTCTGCTAATTTCAACTTATAAAGCGCAAGCATATACGCAACAAAGAAGGACCCAATGGTTCAAGTTTATTAGAGGCAATAAAGTAAAGTGTGCCATCAAGTTCGTGAGAGCTTTAATCACTAGTTTTCTCATAACAAGTGAAAGGTAGACAAAATCATGAATATACTTGGAATAGCATAAGCTAGTAGGTAGGTATGGTGGACTCTTTGGAAAAACTTGGTTTAGGGAGTTGGATGCATGAGTGGAACTCATACTTTGTTATGGAGGCTAGCAAAAGACTGGGAGCGACAAACTAAGAGAGCAATAATGGCCATAATCATGCAGAGCGACAAAACATCATTGATCAAAGCATAAAGTGATACTACAAGTTGAAAACTAAAGGATCATAAAGGCTATGGTGACTTGTGACAGTCATAACATGGTGTGAGCATGCGCCAAGTCAACCCAAATAAAGCATCAAAGGAGAATACCACTATACTATGCTTTAATATGCTAAAACAACGCATGATTCATCCAAGGCACACTAAGCAATCTCAATTGTTTATAACAACTCATGCTATAGAAAATAATACTAAGCATAAAGCCAAAACAATATCAAGCATGGCATGACAAAGCATAGGCCAGAGTCAAAAACGAGCTCTTTTTACCACATAAGCATGAACTTTCCTACTCTTTTCCAAACCAAACCAAACTATTTGCAAACCAACGTGTGAAAGAGGGGGTCCAACCAATTTATTCAGAAAACTAAGAAAACCAAGCAAACTAAAAAAACAAAACAAAAACAAAAAGGAAGACGCTCCAAGAAAAACACAATTGTGCACGAAACAATAAAAATGAAGCGTTTGGAAGAAACCTGGAATTTTTATTGATGAAGAAGGGGATGCCTTAGGCATCCCCAAGCTTTGACGCTTGTACTTCTTGGATATTTATTGGGGTGACACGCGTGGCATCCCCAAGCTTGAGCTTTAGTCCATCCTTCATCTCATTACTCATTCCTTCCATACACTTAAAATTTTTCCTTCATACAAAACTTCACACAATCTCATTAGCAACATTAGTGCACTTAAGATAAATAAGTCTCAAGGTTCAGTTCTAACACCAAATAAACTTCCATTAGAACACTAGCTACTGTATCACTTCCCTCAAAAAGCTCAATTCCCCAAAGGAACTCAAGAAGGAACTAACAAGAAGCAAATGCAGAAAATGACAGAAATCTGTCAAAACAGACCAGCAGGTAAAGACGAATTTTTTCAAAGACCGTCTGTTGCTCAAATAAAAAAGTGTTGAACTAAAGAAAGTTAGATAACAACCTGGGGCAGAAGAAAAAAAATTACAGCTCAATCCGACATACAGAACTCTCTCAGGAAGTTTTACGGTGAAGCACAGAAATCTGTTTTGGGACAGCAACTTTCCCAATCATTACTTCACTCTCATTAGAGGTTACTCTTGGCACAAAAAGCAAATAAAAAGGATAAGGAGAGGTTATTACAGAGGTAATAACTTCCAAAACTCAACTAAAACTCTTGGGTTATCTCCCAACAAGTACTTTTCTTTAACGCTTTAAGTTAGGCATAAGAAGCAAAGAAAGAATCAAGTGTTCTCAAATGAAGAAGCATTAAGATCAATACCAGAAATATTTTCAACAAGGCAAGGTATTTCATCCAAATAAGTTCTAGAGGATCCTCTCTCAATGCTCTTAGGTTCACTATTCTCATCAAAAGGGTTTGCAGGAACAATCCAATCAAGATTCTTTTCTATGGCATCATGTATTGCTACTAGTTTAAAGGGTATTGGTATCTTAGGTTCCTCCCCATTAGGTTCGGTTTTGTTCATCTTTTCTCGTGTACCAACAACATCTACACATGAGCCTAGCATATTGAAACGTTCAAAAACTTTTCTAGCTTCCTTAGCAACATCATAGAACTCCTTAAACAAAGTTTTTAGAATAAAATCCCTCTTTTCAGGATCCTCAATTTCTTTAAGCTTAAGAAACATTACTTGCATTAAGGGGTTGAGGTTAACAAACCTAGCTTCTAACATGTGAATTAAAGAAGCTGCAGCAATCTCATAATTTGGAGCAAGTTCTACAAGGGATCTATCCTCAGTATCTTCATGTTTGCTAACATGATTAAACAATTCTTCAATGTTAACTTTCCCAATTATAGAACCACTACCAATTGGAAGGTCTTTCAGGGTGAACTTGGGGATCAACATGGTGAGCTAAGGGAAAGGTGACAACTAAAGGAGACTTAATTTTTTTGTGTTTTTGAAAGAGAAAGCAAACAAGTAAAACTAATTTTTTTGTGTTTTTGAAGAACAAAATAAGCAAAAAGAAACTAAGCAAAACAAAAACAACAAAGTAAAGAGATTGGTTGTGAGGGACTCCCCTTGTGAAGATGTCCTTGACTCCCCGGCAACGGCGCCAGAAAATCTTTAATGGCGTGTAGTTGACGTGGGAGTTTCTTCTTCTTCGTTCCCTGGCAACGGCGCTAGAAAAATGCTTGATGGCTCAATGCACGGCGCCCAGAAAAATGCTTGATGGCGGTGTTGATGTAGAGATCGTTGGGAACCCCAAGAGGAACGTATGATGAGCATAGCAGCAAGTTTCCCTCAGTTATGAAACCAAGGTTTAATCGAACCAGTAGGAGCAAGGAAACACCTCAAAGGTGTTACTAGCTGAGCTTTGGCAGGGCGCACTACCGGTGCTAGTAGCAACGTGGAGACCTGCACAACACAACCACAGAACTTTGTCCCCAACTTGCGATGAGGTTGTCAATCTCACCGTGTTTTGTGGAAAACAAAGGATTAAACGTATCGAATGGAAAGAAGTAAAAGTTTGCAGAAAGAAAACACAAAGCAGTAAAGGATTCGTAGATTGTATGTAAAGTAAAAGGACCGAGATCCATAGTTCACTAGAGGTGGCTCTCCTTAGATAGATAACATGCTAGGTGAACAAATTACAGCGGGGCAATTGACAAACACCGAGAAAGCAATACATGCATATACTAATCATCTTGACTCCTTTGAGACTTGATTGGGCAATACAACATAATACATAGACCGCCATCCAACTGCATCTATGACTAATAATCCACCTTCAGGTTATCATCCGAACCCCCTCCAGTATTAAGTTGCAAGCAACAGATTATTGCTTTATGAACTGCGTGTAAGGTAAACAATACGATTGCTCTATGAATAAAGGATTGTTGTTTTCTCCCTAGTACCAACAACACATCTAGTACCTTAGAGATTTCTTTCACTTCCCCAGATTACCAGAGGCATGAACCCACGATCGAGCATAAATACTAACTCTTGGAGTTGCTAGCGTCTACTTGGACAAGATAGCTACTAACAACGGAAAGCATGCAAGATCTCAAATAACAAAGACATGATAGAATCAATAATCAATCTGAAATAGCATCTCAATATCCATCGGATCCCCGCAAACACAACACGTATGAATTACAAATAGATGATCTTGATCATGAACGGAGCTCACAAGATCTAAACATGAAAGCACAAAGGAGGAGAAACCAGCCATCTAGCTACTACATGGATCCGTAGTCCAAGGATGAACTACTCACGCATCACACCGGAGGCTTGCATGGTGATGAAGAAGGGAATTCCCCTCTCCGGCAGGGTGCCGGGAAGAGCTTCAGATCCCTCCCGATCTAGGGATGGAGATGACAGCGGCTACAGACTCTTTCGTGGATTTTTGATCGGGTACCTAGGGTTTTCGTCTCGAGGGCAACTTATAGGCGGAAGGAGAGGCCGAGGGGGTGCTGGACCAGACCACCGGCAGGGCTGCCTGGCCGTGCGGCCAGTGGTGTGGCCGGCCTGACCCTTCTTCGTCTCAGATTCGCACTTGATCCTTCCGGAAAAATAGGCACTTTGGCTTTTGTCCCGTCCAATTCGAGAATATTCATTTTCCGACTTTTACGGAACCAAAACAACAGAAAACAGGCATTGCTCGTGTGGCTCTTGTTAATAGGTTAGTCCAAGAAATCATAATAAAAGTACTCCAAAGTTGGAACAAAACACAAGAAAGTGGATAAAACTAAGCATGGAACATCAAAAATTATAGATACATTTGCAATGTATCACTCGACTCTTTACAAAAGATCCAGAGAACACTCTAGGTTAAAGAGAGAGAAAGAAACCCTTTACAAAGAAGAACCTAAAATAATAACTCAGAACTATTTAGCTAATAAGACTAGCATCTAAACTACCTGGTTTGCAATTGTTGCTAGTGTAATTCTCTACATAAGTAGGTGGTATGGCTAGAGTATCTACTCCTATCTAATTAAGATCTTCGCCTTTGCTTCGGTTGATGTATATGTTGACTTTATTGAAGAACTTGAGCTGCCGATGATGGTTTCTTGAGCAGAAATTGATGTTGATGTTGTCTTCAACGGCTTAGAACCTAGCATGGGTTAAGAAGGTATGGTTGAGTACGAGCATACTCAGTAAGTTCACTAAAAAGGAGTGTATGATGCACTATCTCAACAGCCACAGACCAAAGGTCATAGGCAATGCAGGTTTTCGTAAACATTTCTTCAAAGGTTGCTTTTATTCTGAAAACTATGTCCGACAACCTTCACAGGTTGACCAGAACTTTCGTGGAGTTCATTTCCTACCGCGTTCTTAGCTCCTTCCTGGAATAGGGAGTAACATGTCACAGTTCTTACACTCTGTGGAGGTGTGTCACTTTTCTCATGAGAGACCTTAAGCTTTGTTGCACGACCAGGAGTATGTCCCCATTCAAACTTCCATGGTTTGAGGCCCGACCTAAGATCCAAGCCAATCACTGCCCTCTCCGTGACCGTGCATGAAGACACAATCCCCCAAGAACTCTACCATGAGTACAGTCCGGGTAGCTTCTCGAAGACTCTGTAAGCACCTTTGCCTGGCAGCCACCATCCGCTATGGTGAACCTCCACCAAGATAGCTATGCACAAATAATCTAGACACCTATATCGCGGGGCACTGAGAGGTCCCACCCATGTGCGGGATTCTCTGGATTCTCCATGAGAAATCTACAGCTTCACGATAAGGTCATCCATCCATGCGAAAGGGATAAGATACAGCTGACTTCTCAATCCCATTCCAAAACTCATGGTTAACGCGTAATATATGGTGCTAGAATCACTGGAGACATTGGTTGTGAAGTCCTAGATGATATATTCCTGGACAATGGTGTTTTCATTGCCAGTTATAATAGATTAGCTGATCACCCTGGATCAGTAACTGATACTTCCAGTTAAGTATGAAAATAGTGTTTTCGACCTTTTTGATATGCAGGTGATGACAATAGTTGAGTTACAAGCATAGAAAATAATCAAAGGACATAAGCAAGTGTGAACTTGCCTTTTGTGATTGGAAGATTATGCACTCACGGTCTTCAAGATACTAGAAAATCCAAATTCTGTAAACAACATCATTGGTCCGGTAAGGATAAATGTTTAAAGAAGCAAGATGCAATTATGCATAAGTAATGTAATGCAGTTTGATAAATGCGAATCCCCGGAATAATTGTATCTGATCTAGGGTTCGGAAACTGTGGATGGTTTCTTTAGAATGTGTTTCACTTTTATACCAGCTTCATACTTGTGCTTCTTATTAAGGCTTGTGAGAGTGTGTGAAACAATATGTAAATACAATAAGTAGCATACAATATTAAATCTATCAAATGTGGAACGCTATCTGGTAATTATGATGGGACTTATTATGTTAAGTTGTTAAGAGTTAAAGGATTTATTATAAGATTGTTGTTTGCAGTGGCAAAACAAATAACTTTTAAAGAAAAGATTTCGTTTATAGGATTAAAAAATTCTTATGGTTAATAGAATGTGATCTATGTTGTTTGCGCTTATTCCGTAAGCTTGGATTTGAAATGCTTTATGACTTAATTTGGAACAGACAAAAGTTAACTATAAAACCATAAATATACTTTAGGCATTATGCATGACTTGGTGTACAAAAGTTAACTTTAAAACATAAGTAGATCTAGGGTGTGATGTGTTTAAAAGTATTAATAAGTTTTAAACCTTACAACAAGCATGTTTAAAGGTATGGGATCATTCACTTTTAGCTTAAGTGAATGATGAGTTTAAATGTGATTTATTATTATGAATATAGTTTATCTTATTAAGGAAAGTAAACTTCGATGATTTGAATAATCTATTAGAGTTGGAATCATGTTTAAGAATAGTTAAGAGATAAATAGCCTTCACTTTTATGATGTTTAAAATCTACTTAAAATTGTTGGTTTAGTTTGGATTTATGATTTTAAAAGAGTTTTATAAGGTTAATATGTTACACTTGAGTTTTATTATAGATGCAAGTTATGGCTTTGGACTTAGCACTTAGTTATAAAGGATTTAAGGTTTTTTGTATAGAATTGTGATGATTTCTTACTTAAGAAATGCTTTTTAAAGAATTTACAAACTAGGTCTTTTATAAAATAGGTAAGGATTTATTTCCTTAAAATATTAAAAATCTTTAGGAGAGTACTTTTAGTATTTTTCTAGTAAAATATATTTACTCAAGATCTTAAAAGTGCTTTTTATTTATTTTTAAGTATTATTTGTATTTTTATAAAACTCCAAGAGAATTAAACATCTTGAATATTTACTTTAAGTTTTATTTGTAAGAAAAATAAGTTACTACTTTTATAAAATAGTAGACTTATTTTTATATGTAATAATTATTTTTATTCATTTTTAGGACTTTTATTTATATTACTAAATTTCATTTAGTGTTTTACTGATTTTAATACTTAGTCTAAATTTTCTTAACTTGAACAAGTAGTTTTATATTTTTCTTAGGTAGGTATTATTTTTGTGAGCATTTTGATATATTATATGTATTTTTAGGACTTTATATGAATTTTATCTATTTTCTTCTACTTTGGAATTACCTTGTAGAATTTATTAAATAGAAAATTGATTTTTATGTGGGGTAAATAGCTGGGCTGCGACCTGGTTGATGGGAATTGGACCTGGTCTGATTGGGCCAAGTGATTTTGGCCCAGTAGGCCGGTCCATCACGGGTTGGGGTCAAACCCCCACCTTGGTCCTCTCTCTCGCACACCACACATAGAGACTCAATGCCTCGGCCTCGCATCCCCTCACACGCTTGACCGTCGCCGTCGCCTGCCTTCATCCCGGCCATCTCGACCATGGCCGGCTGCAACTAGCGCCCCTGGTGCCGCTCTGCCTCTCTCTTCTACCTCGAATCCCCTTGTCTGTGGTTCCTAGCACCCGTGCGCGCACACCCCGGGCGAAACCGCCCACGGGTCTTCTCAGCCATCTCCGACTCTCTCAGTGTTGGGGGGATACCCCCAGGTAGGGTCACGTCGGGATATAATGGCCGAGTAAGCCGAGGTACGACAAGGTCAAAGCAAGTGTTGGCCGAGTCACCTCAAGGCAGGCCGAATCACGGAGTAACCCGGACCGGAGGATGTCCACCTGACTGACTCATGGACGACTTATGTCGTATGCCGGTGATGACCCACAAGTATAGGGGGTGTATCGCAGTATTTTCGATAAGTAAGAGTGTCGAACCCAACGAGGAGCAGAAGGTGCTGGCTAGTGGTATGGATCAGGAATTCTCTGCAAATACTTAGCAAACAAATTTTTAGGGGTTTTCGATAAAGCAAGTAAACAAAGTACGAGTAAATAAAAGACAGTAGGAATAAATGCAGCAAGTGGCCCAATCCTTTATGCAGCAAAGGACAAGCCGGTTGTATTTCTATAGATGACCAAACATTCTCGAGGACACATGGGAAGACTGTCAAGTGCTTTCGCTTCATATAGTTGATTAATCTTCTTTAGCTTGCTAAGTGTTGTGTGAGTGAACCTGTGCTAATCTACCGCCCCATCCAAGACTAATACATACTTGTGATTATACCCCTTGCAAACATCTGTAAGTACAAGAAAGTAATTAAGGTAGAAACCTAACCACAGCTTTAAACTCTAAGACCCTTATGTCCCTTGTGCAATGGTTTCCTAATGGGGGTTCAGATTTCTGTCACTCCGGCAACCCCTACGATTAGTAGCCAAATACACAATGCATTCCCCTAGGCCCATATAGGTGAAGTGTCATGTAGTCGACGTTCACATGACACCACTAGAAGAAGTACACCACATCTTAAATAACAATCTATTGAATCTTTCTCAACGCAACTCCACTACTAACAACAAGACTTCTCCCATGTCCTCAAGAACAAAAGGAACTACTCACAAGACATCATATGGATCATGATCAGAGATGGAATAATGATGTATAACAATCTGAACATAAACAATAATTCAATGGTTCACTCAATAGCATCAACTACAAAGAGTAATCAACACCGGGAAAGTTTCCCCTATGAACTATGCAAGATTCAACTCAATTGTTACAGCAATATGGAGATGGTGATGAGGGTGCTGATGGTGATGATGGTGGTGATGATGATGATGATGATGATCCCGATGAAGTCCAGCTTGATGATGGTGTTGATGGCGACGATCTCCCCTCTCCGGGAAGGAATTCCCCCGGCAATCATCTCACGGAGAGATCTTCTCTCTCGGTGTTTTCCGCCCGAGAGGCGGTGGAATCTTTGTGGTTGCTCCAGTCTTAGGGTTTCGTGGGATGATATACGCCAGAGGGAGAGGAGTGGGCCAGGTGGCCACACCACTCCCAGGGCGCTGCCTAGGCCATGGGGTGGTGTGGGCCCCCTGTGGCCCACCTCCACTCCATCTTCTGGCATCCTGAGTCTTATGGAAAAATAGGATTTTCCGTATATTTTCCCGGATTTTCTGATCTTCGCGAATTTTGCCTCCAAACAGCACCTTTTCCATCAGAATCCTGACTGCAGCGGTCCATGCTCCAAAAGTCATCAACCATGCAAAAATAGATGAAATAACATAAGTATCACCTCTCAATACGAAATATATCAATGAATAATAGTGAATTAAGACATAGAATAGTGATGCAAAATGGACGTATCAAATCCCCCCAAGCTTAGACTTCGCTTGTCCCCAAGCGAAACCAAGCTCAATAAACATGGCCTCGGGTTTGTGGAGTGAAGAGTCGATAAAAGAATACAGACAAGAAGCATCACATTCATCAAATACATAGATCATAATAGAAGATAACTCACTATTATATAACTCAACTTGCAATGAGTAAAGGAAACACAATAAAGATACATAAAGTGAATCATAATTGGTAATGGCAAACTTAGCTCTTGGTCGAAGAATAGTTGATAATTTGCTGGAGTTCACAAATAACTGGTTTTTCAAAGATAGCTTTCAAAGTAGTAAACATCAAGATAAGAGCAAATGTGCAAAACAAGGAACATAAGAAACATGATTGAATAAATCATCATATGAATGAATGAAACACATCAACTCAAAATACTTGCTGAGATAGAAGGGAATAGGTTTACTGACTCAACTACAAAGTAAAAGAAAGGCCCTTCGCAGAGGGAAGCAGGGATTGCAAGTCTCATAAAGAGCTCCCAAAAATTATGATACTTACTAGCTTTCAGCTCTCATTGCCCCTATCATAGGCATCTTTAGGTGATTAAGGTTAAAGTGATCAAAAATGAGGATATGCATTGACAAGTTGTAAATTGAGAATCTCATGTCCCTTGAATACGAGGGCCGCTCCTCATGCTACTCAAGTTTAGTCACCGGTAAGTTCTTGTCATCGTAAGCATATGTGTATCATTGAGAACCGCCAACGGGGTACCCCTTGCCCGATGATACGGAAGAATCCCCATATCAAAATGACAAGGCAAGCAGACAACAAGTATCTAAGCAATCTTCTTATTTACCATGGGAATATGGTGCTTTTTTCTCTCTTTCCTCTTTTCATAATATCTCTTTTTTTCTTTTTTTTCTCAATATAGGACTCTTTTTTATAAGAAGAATGCTTCATAGATACTCGTTATGGTTACGCTGCAGGTTTCCACCATGTCAGCATGGATTAGACCAATACCAAAGTGCTTTCTAACACACATGCATAACTCCATGGACTTACAAGCTCCCCTTTCATTCCACACCGACGACATCCATAGACAAAAGAACATGATATCAACTTGGTACAAAGTACCAGTGCAATGTTGAAAGCGTTCCCCATGACAACATGGTTCTGCTAATTCACAACTTACAAAGCACAAGCATATACGCAACATAGGTGAGCACAATGGTTCAAGTTTATTAAATGCAAGAAAGTAAGGTGTGCCATCAAGTTCGTGAGAGCTTTAATCACAATTTTTCACATAACAAGTTTAATTTGGGAGGTAGATAAAACAAGAATTTACTCGGAATAGCAATAATGCTACTAGGTAGGTATGCTGGACACAAATGGCATGGGTTTTGGTTTAAAGGAGGTGGATGCACGAGAAGAATACCCTCTCAGTACAGGTTTTTGGCTAGCAAGGCTGGGTAGCAAGTATAAGAGTTGAAGGAAACAACCAAACATACAAATGATAAAGACAAACCTGCAATCTTCCTTGGAAGCACAAAAGATCTTAACTAGAGAATACTAGACTTATGAGCAAATCAAGAAAGAAAGATGATGCAATTATTTTACTCTTGAGTACTTCTATCTTTTTCTTTTCAACTCTCAAAAAGGGTGTTGCTACTGACCGAGCCAGGTTTGCCAAAACCAACTAAATTAACTCAATGATCCCAAAGTGCTACCAATACGAACAACAAGATCAATCATATAACCGCGAATTGAAAACTAACATAAGCTATGCAAAAGAGTAAATGATAGAACTTCTCATTAATATTCCATGACGGAAACTCACACCAAGGGATACAAATCTAACGAGAGAGGGGACACTTCCATAATGCATACCATACTACATAATAACTCCTCTATTCATGATATGACTCTACTAGTAAGGTAAAAAGATAGAAGATAGTGATGTGATACCGCGGCACTCCCCCAAGCTTGGAACAAACCAAGGGGATGCCAACCTGATGACGAATCACTCCTTAGGTGGTGGTGGTGTCTTCTCATCTTCCAGAGAGATCTTTCTCTCTCGGTGTTTTCTGCCCCGTAGAGGCGGCGGAATCTTTCTATGGTCGCTCCCCGAGTCTTAGGGTTTCGTGGGGATGATATACGCCAGAGGGGAGAGGCTGGAGTGGGCCAGGGTGGCCACACCACTCCCAGGCGCGGCCTAGGCCTGCCCGCGCCATGGGGTGGTGTGGGCCCCCAGTGGCCCACCTCCACTCCATCTTCTGGCATCCTGAGTCTTCTAGAAAATAGGATTTTCAGATATTTTCCCGGATTTTCCGATCTTCAATTTTGCCTCCAAACAGCACCTTTTCCATCGAATCCCGACCGCAGTCCATGCTCCAAAAGTCATCAACCATGCAAAAATAGATGAAATAACATAAGTATCACCTCTCAATATGAAATATATCAATGAATAATAGTGAATTAAGACATAGAATAGTGATGCAAAATAGACGTATCAGCCGGCAGGATTTATATAACTTGTATGCAGGTACCAGTGTGGCCGGATTAACTAGGCATGATCCGGGTTATATCAGGCTTGCAATAGAAGGAAGGTATCTCGCTGGTCAAAAGGAGATCACTGTACACAGAGCGCGAGCGAAGCGAACAGAGGCTAGGAGCACCGAGGCGTGGCCTACAAGGTGACACTGCCTGTGTCGGATGACGCGGGTGCTGCAGAGGCTCACGTAGCCTCTACATGGCTTACGATGGGTAAAAGTGACCCGGTCAGTTTACTATTTTGGGAAGAGGCATATTCCCTGGAATATGCCTCCACGTATGCCCTAATTGGAGACCTAGCCACCCCTATATAAGGAGGGTTAGGGCATCTATAGAGAGGGCTGAGGTTTACTGGGTTGATCTCTAGGAGGTTCCTGAGGGCTAGCTAGTGGAGAGAGTAAGAGAGTTTCTTCTTCCTCCTCTCCCCAATACAGCTCAAGGAGCACTTGTAAATCTTGGAAATCAACTGAATACAAAACATCTGTGTGTGGAATCACCACACTATCCCTCCCTGGATTCCTCTAGTGCATATTGTCCCCACCTTTAGCCTATCCATGGCATCTGCCGTGACATCACCACGACAGTTGGCGCCCACCATGGGGCTAGCAGCGCTAGCAGGAGTGAAGATCCGGACGGGAAACCTCATCAGCACTGGCGAACGCATCGTCTCTGGGCTTGTTCAGTGCTTTGGAGCGCTGGACTTTGTCAGCGACAATGCTGGCTACTTCGGCAAGCGACCCCTCCCACGCAACGGCCTCTTCGTCAAGCTCGGCGTGCACAAGATCTACGTCGCAGTCGATGTGTCGTGCGTTTACCCGCGGCATGTCGTCGAGGGAGGTGAGCCACCCCTTAGTGCGGCTCGCGGGGCGCGTATCACTCGCTCCCCTAACCGCGCGGAGGTGATGATGATTGCGCCTGGCGCTGGCGTGAGCAAGGATCCGGCACCAGATCCGGAGGTAACACCAAAGGCACCAAGGAAAAGTAGAGGTCCTCCACTAGAGAGGCCAGATAATGTGCTGCAGCAGACCAGATAGATAGCCTAGAGAGGCCCATAGAACCTGCAGTAGATCCGGCTTAGGCATAGGCCGAGTTAGAGGAGACTAGGCAGAAAATACTAGAGGGTGCGAAAAAGATAGAAGCGGCTCAGCAGTCGTTGAACATGACACTACGTGAATACGCAAAGGCAAATAAGGTAGATGCTGTAAAAGTGAAGGGGAGAAACCTCATTAGTGAAATGAACAAAGAGGGTGATACTAGAGTTGAGGAATCAGAGAACATTCTGTCCGTGGGGCTGCTGATGTACAGTACCCCGGCAAAGAACCTCAGAGCAGCGGATGCAGCTGCGTCCGAGTTAGAGGGTTTGACGGGTGAAGCCCGGCAAAGCCAGCAAGATAGGGTCAATGAGTTGGTTCGGATCGCAAACAGACAAAATGAAGAGTTGCTTAGGGATAACCCGACAAGGGTTGGGGCATCCAAAGTCATTCATTCGGCAGTAGGTAACCTAGAGAAATCTGCTGGAGCTGCATCGTCACCTCATGGTGGCCCAAGGAGAGAGGAGGTCGTAACCTCGGCGAGGAGAAACAAGCAGATAGTCCCATATGACCCGACAAGGGCAGGGAAAGGAAAAGAAGTGCAGAGAAATGAGGATCGACGAAGTGTGAGCCGAGGTGAAGCTGGCTGAGGTAACCACGACCAAGGCAACGCCGGTCAGGGAAACGCTTTGAATGGCAATGCCGGACAGCGCAACTCGGCGGGAGCAGGGCAACCGCAGCAGCGGAATATACCACGGCAAGAGCGAAGTGCCGGTCAAGGTATGCAACAGAGAGCATCTCCACAGGAGCAAGATAGGTATAATGATGGTGATTCGGAAATGGTGAATGCAGGATACCCCAGGCCAGACTATCACGTGATAGGGTCAAGGTTGGGAAGCAGGAACTTAATGCCTGATGACGCCAGGTTAAAACTGGATCGGCTTTATAGGTCGGAGCAAATTGAGTGTCAAGGTCCTCCGGGTCGTGCATGTTTTGGGCCCCGGATCATAAGGAGCCTCCGGTGCCTAACTTCCAGTTACCCAGAGGCACAAAAACATATGACGGTAGCACAAAGTCGGAGGATTGGTTGATCAATTACACGACAGCGGTGAAAATTGCTACATGCAACTTGAGATGGGCTGTGAGATATGTACCCCAGATGCTGGAAGGGCCAGCGAGGGTATGGCTAAACAATTTACCACCTGGAAGTATCAACTGTTGGATTGATTTTGAGGAGATGTTTGTCAAGAATCTCGAAAGCACGACGAGGCCGAATAGGCCACATACCCTAGCAATGTGCAAGCAGAGACCAAATGAGATAGACCGAGAGTTCTAGACCCGTTGGTGCAATGTGCGAAACTCATGTGAGGGCGTGATTGAGTCACAGGCCATAGCTTGGTTTGCACAAGGGTGTAGATATGCAAGCATGCTGTGGCAAAGGTTACAAAGAGATATGCCAACTACACTGGCAGAGACGATCCGGATTGCTGATTCATACGCCTTGGGTGATCCGACTCAACCTAGGCTTGTGTCAAACGAGTCAAATGAGGAGTACTACCAGCGAGATGGAGCCGGATCATCCCGGCGGATTGATTACCGGGGTAAGAGAAGAGATGAAAGACCGGATTACAGATACAGTTCGCAGCAAGTTGCAGCTGTCAATCAAGATCAACCCGGAGTAGGGAGTAATCAGCGTCAAAAAACTGGAGGGCAACAATGGACTCCGACAAATTATGGCAAGAAAACTTGGACGCTAGAGCAAAAGAAGCAGTGGCAAGAAAAGAAGGACCGTCCAAGGTATACCTATGAGGCAATGCTGGATCAACCGTGTAAATTTCACACGCCAAATCCGGGTAACCCGGCGGGTCACACGACTCGGCAATGTGATTTGATGAGGAATATAGAACAAAGTGGTTCGGGGAATGCTCAGGCACCTCGGAACAATCAACCTCGACAGGAGTTACCCCGGCAGCAATTGCTCTCCGGAGTGAACACACAACAGTTAATGTTGCCACCCCCTCTGCCGAGGTATGAAAACCATGAGAGAAGAGATGTAGTGCATCAAGTGGAAAATCAACGTCAGCCAGATCAGGGATATCCCGACAACGAGGGGAGAAATGAATACAGAGAGCATCACCAGAGTTATTGTGTGTTTACCACAGAGGAAACAGATAGAAAGAGCTTGCAGCGCCGACATATGGAAGTGAATGCAGTTATGCCGGCAGTGACGAGGTACATGCCTTGGTCGGATCAGGAAATCACATGGAGTATCAAGGATCATCCCAAGCTTATGCCGAGCCCTGGCTCGTATGCATTAGTCCTGGACCCGACGTTCATCGGGCCGAATATCAATGTGAGATTTTCTAAGGTGCTGGTAGACAATGGCAGCAGCATCAATATCATGTACGTGGATACAATGCGCAAGTTGGGTATCTCGGAGAACATGCTCCAGGCCACAAGGACAACTTTCCATGGTATTGTGCCAGGCATTTCCTGTGAACCCATTGGCAAGGTCCGGGTTGACGTGCTATTCGGCACAAGAGATAACTGCCGAACTGAGAACTTGGAGTTTGAGGTTGTGAATTTGGAAAGTAGGTATCACGCGTTACTCGGCAGGCCGGCCCTGAACAAATTCATGGCAAGTTGTCACATAAGTTACCTGAAGATGAAGTTGCCCGGGCCTAATGGAGTAATCACTATAGCGGGAGATTTCCGATGTTCCATTGAGTGTGCGTCAGCCGGATCTAACCTGGCCGAGTCACTCGTGATCGCACAAGAAAAGAGAAAGATCCAGGAGGTGGTGGCATTAGCTCAATCCGCTCAGCAGTATATGCCGGCGCTGAGTAACCTGCATGGAAGTGTTTCGTTTCAAGCAACGAAAGATACAAAGAAAGTGCCTGTTGATGATCTGTTCCTAGAGCGCATCGTAACAATTGGTGTCGGGTTAAATGACAAATAGGAAAACGAGCTCGTCAACTTCCTCCGTGAGAATTGGGATTTTTTGCTTGGTCCACACAGGACTTGCAAGGTGTTCCGAGGGAGTTGGCCGAGCACTCTTTGAATGTGAGACCCGGAGCAAAGCCGGTGAAGCAACATCTCCGCCGCCTCGCCGGAGATAGGAGAAAAGTCATTGGATATGAGATAGCTCGGCTCCTAGCAGCTGGGTTTATCATGGAAGTGCTTTACCCAGATTGGCTATCTAATCCGGTGCTGGTAGAAAAGAAGAAAGATGATCCAAATGTGGCAGTGGTTTGGCGTATGTGCATCGATTACACGAACCTGAATAAGGCATGCCCAAAAGATCCATTCCCACTACCAAGGATAGATCAGGTCATAGATTCAACTGCTAGGTGTGAACTGTTGTCATTCATAGATGCATATTCTGGTTTCCGCCAGATACCTCTGAATCCGAATGATCAAATAAAGACTGCGTTTATCACCCCGTATGGGGCTTATTGCTATCGCACCATGCCTTTTGGTTTACGTAATGCAGGGGCAATGTACCAAAGATGTATGCAAAAATGTTTGCACGACCAAATCGGCCGAAATGTGCAAGTGTATGTGGATGATGTGGTTATAAAAACCAAGGAAAGCAAAACGCTCCTTGATGATATCAGGCAAACATTAGCGAACCTAAGAAGATTCTGAATGAAGCTTAACCCGGAGAAATGTACCTTCGGTGTCCCGGCTAGAAAATTACTCGGATTTCTTGTATCCAGCCGAGGTATCGAAGTTAATCCAACTAAAATCCGGGCCATAGAGCGAATGGAGCTGCCGAAGTGTCTTAACAATGTCCAGAAGTTCACTGGTTGCCTGGCATCTTTAAGTCGGTTTGTATGTAGGATGGGAGAAAAGGCATTGGCTCTCTATCAACTAATGAAATAAGCGGACAAGTTCATATGGACGCCGCAGACCAACGAAGCCTTTATCCAATTAAAGAAAATGTTAGCCACAGCACCAGTGTTAGCCTCTCCACTATCAAAAGAGCCAATGTTGCTCTATATAGCCGCAACCAACCGAGTTGTAAGTGCAGTGGTGGTGGTAGAGCGCAATGAAGAGGGTAGGTCAGTGCAAAGGCTAGTCTATTACCTGAGCAAGGTATTATCCGCATCGAAGCAAAACTATCCTCACTATCAGAAAATGGCATATGGTGTGTACATGTCGGCAAAGAAGCTAAAACACTACTTTGAAGAACACCCAATCAAAGTGATATGCGAAGCCCCCATATCTGAGATAATGAGTAACAAAGATGCAAGCAGCCGAATCACAAAATGGGCAATTGAGCTAGCCCCTTATGCTCCACAATACGACAGGAGAGATGCGATCAAGTCTCAGGCTGTGGCCGACATTTTCGTGGATTGGGCCGAGATGCAATACGAACCACCGCTACCATATTCGAACTATTGGAGAATGCATTTTGATGGATCAAAAACAAAAACCGGGTTAGGCGCCGGAGTTGTACTTACCTCGCCAAAGAACAACTAGCTGAAGTACATGCTGCAGATCCATTTTGCAGCGTCAAACAATGTAGCCAAATATGAAGCACTTGTGCATGGGCTCAAAGTGGCAAAGGAAATTGGAATACGTCGGATCCAATGCTTTGGCGACTCGGATTTGGTAGTTCAGCAAGTCTCGGGAAAATAGGACGCTCTTGATCCAAACATGGCATTATACAAGTTCCATGTGTAAAAGATATCTGGGTACTTTGAGGGATGCGAGTTTCACCATGTACCCCGGGTGGAAAATGAGGCTGCCGACGTATTGTCGAAGCTCAGATCAACCCGACAAGAAATTCCACCGGGTGTAGCACTGGAACACCTCAGAAAACCATCTATCAGGCCGTCCACAGAAACCGACTCAATTTACATCCCGGCAGATCCGGAGTCCAGAGCTGTACCCATGGACATTGACGTGGGAAGTGGTTCAGGAAACCCGGGATCGCTTCAGAACCTGTGTATCGCAATAGCAATCCGCCGAGGTTATGCCGGTGGAGCAAATGGAAGTAGATGAGGATATGTTTCAATGTGAGTTATACCAGCTACGCCCATATTTCAATTCCTGAAGGATGGAACTTTGCCCACTGAAGAGGTGCTTTCCAGGCAAATTCAGAGGCGCGCAAAGGCGTACACAATCATCAATGTCGAACTATAAAAGAGAAGTGTCACAAACGTCCTCCAAAGATGTGTTGACCCGGAAGAAGGGCTTGACATCCTCTAGGATATACATCAAGGGGAATGTGGGCATCACGCCTCATCCAGAGCGTTGGTGGAAAAACCTTTCCGGCATGGATTCTATTGGCCAAGTGCCTTAGAGCAAGCAGAGGATCTAGTAAGAAAGTGCAATGGTTGTCAGAGGTATGCGACCAAGACACATATGCCAATGTCGAAGCTCAAGACTATACCAATTACCTGGCCATTTGCTATATGGTGTTTGGACATGGTTGGCCCGTTTAAACCAGCAAGAGGGAACATGACCCACATCTTAGTCATGGTTGATAAGTTTACAAAATGGATTGAAGTAAAGCCAATAAGAAAATATGATGGATCTACGGCCGTGACATTCCTTAAAGATATCATCTTGAGATACGGCTATCCTCACAGTATCATAAAAGATAATGGCACAAATTTTGCTGAAGGAGCATTTGCGCGATTCTGCCGAGAAAAGAAGATCCAGCTAGACGTAGCCTTGGTAGCCCACCCCGCATCGAACAGACAAGTGGAGAGATCCAACGGATTAGTATTATCCGGGATAAAACCCTGGCTCATTGAGCCGCTGCAAAGATCAGCGGGGTGATGGATAGAAGAACTACCAGCGGTACTATGGAGTTTAAGAACAACTCCGAATCGATCAACAGGCTATACGCCATTCTTTCTGGTATATGGGGCAGAAGCTGTATTACTAGCCGACATAGAGCATGATTCGCCTAGGGTCACCCAATACACAGAAGCCGAAGTGCGAGAAGCCCGACAAAATGATGTTGATCTGCTGGAATAAGCGAGAGAATTGGCATTGTCTAGATCCGCCATATATCAGCAAAATCTCCAACGCTATCATAGCCGGAAAGTAAACCCCCGAGTCTTCCGGAAGGCGACCTGGTACTCCGGTTGGTACAACGTACTTCTGGCATGCATAAGTTATCCCCCCCATGGGAAGGGCCATTCATTATGAGCAAAGCATTGCACAATGACTCGTACTATCTCGTCGATGCAAAACCACAGGAGAAGAACAAGGCGGACAGGTCTAGCGAGAAATCTAAGCGTCCATGGAATGTAGCTCTACTTCGTCCGTTCTATACTTAGCAAAGAAGTGTGTGTATCCGAGTCTCTCATATGTCGGTATGTATGCCAGCAATGACTTTATCAATGAAATCTTGGCACCTCGAGCAATAACTCGGGGACTGCCTTAGTGATATTTATTATTTTCTGTATTTGTTATTTATATGTCGGCTAGCATAAGTTGCTTCTACCTAAGCCGGATTAGTAGTGTGTGAGCACCAAAAACTCAACTCTTCGATTTGCTGCTGTCCAACGAGATTTGGCTTCATGGCAAGCAAGAGAACAAGTTTGGAATTGCGTAGCACACGAAAAACGACTAAGGAAAAGAACTTAATCGAGCCGACATTTGTTGTTTGGATTAACTTTATGTTTGCCTTGTTTTTACTATGCTGAATTATTTTGAGCTAGTCCTAAAGTTTCCAAGTATTGTTAAGTCAATTTTTGAAACTCGGCCCCGTAAGTAATAAAACCGAACCAAGGTAGACACGGGCCGAGCCAGGAAATTGGAGAAACAAGAAAATGAAACTCGAGGACTACGCCCAAGTTAATCCAGCACAAGTAACTTAGTAGCAAAACATGATCAATGTGCTTAATACATTTGCACCCGGCATACTAGGGATCTGATAAACTTCGAAGTGTTTGTTATCAAGGAGCAGCAGGAGGAGGTAACTTGGCGCCGGCAGGGGGAACTCTGGCCTCGGCCTCAGCGTTATCTTCATCTTCTTCGACGTCCGAGGCTTCGTCCTCTTCCTCCTCACCTGATCCATCCTCGACATATTCGTCATCAGCAGCGCCATGGAAACTTGGTCCCTCGTTCCATTGATGGATGGGGGCATACTGAATGAGGCTATGGGCGCAAGCCTTGCACCGAGCTATCCAATCCGGATCATTGGACCACCTTGATCAGGTGTGCATGCGCTCAAGAAGATTCAGATTTATTTTCTCATACCATGTGAGCACATAGTGGAGGACGATTTCAGCTCCGGTACGTCCAGCGGATTCCCTCCAAAGATCAATCTAGGTCTCGCACTCCATTAACTTGGCAATAAGAGCAGTGGTCCCTTCTGGAGTATCTTCATCAGGCCAAAAGGCATTGAAGATCCGGACAGCCACGTCTAGGATATCCTTACCATAGTTCTTCACAATCTCGACGCGAGAAGATAAGCTGACCAGCAGGTCCTCCATGTCATAGGGAATGTCTTCAGCGCCAGGACCAATTGGGGTACCTCTTTTCTGGTGAAACTTGGCAACGGCAGTGGTTGCAATGGCATCACCCTCCGGAAATTTGTCTGAAAATAAGACAAGTGAAGTAGGTGAAGGAGGTTGACCCGGAGAGATTCATGCCGGCTAAAGGAAACGAACTTACGAGAAATATGGTTGTGGATCCGGGTCAGATCCTTGGTGCAATTGTCACGCCTCTTCCGGAGTTGCACAAGTTCAGCATTCGCCGACTCAAGCTTAGTGTTGGCCTCTTTCAGCAGTTCTTGATCCTTGGCAATTTGGAGGCTGAGACGTTCTCGCTCTTCAGTAAAATCTTGGCCAGCTTTATCCAGTTCGGATTTGTGGAGCGCCCTGAGCTTTTTCATTTCTACCTTAAGCTTGGCAATTTCATCATCTTGGGTCCGGAGGAGGGCGATGTTGGGGGGATAACCCCGGGTAGGGTCACTCCGGGGTATAAAGGCCGAGTTAGCCGAGGTTCGGCAATGCCAAAGCGGATGTTGGCCGAGTCACCTCCAGGCAGGCCGGATCACGGAGTAACCCGGACCAGGGGGGTCGCCTAACATTATATCAGCCGACTTAAGGAGTAAGTTGGAAGTGCTTGTCTAACTTGTATGCAGGAACAGGTATAGTCGGATCTACCATGATCTGGGTCCCGTTTAGCTTCTGGGAGAAGGAAGGAATCTCTCTGGTAAAAAAGAAGGCCCGATACGCACTGCATGAGCGAAGCAAGCAAGGGCAGGACCACCGGGTCATGGCCGACAAGGGTGACGACGCCCGTGTCGGCTGACGCGGGCACCGTAGAGGCTCACGTAGCTAAAGCATGTGTGACGCGGGGGAAAAGCACCCCGGTCGGGTTACCACTTTGAGAGGAGGCATATTCTTAGGAATATGCCTCCACGTATGCCCTAGGCAGAGACGAGGCCGCCTCTATATAAGGGGGGCTAGGGTTTCAGTAGAGGGGGTTGGGTTTTTCTTCTAGAACGATTTGGCTAAGGTTCTAGGGGTAAACTGTGGGTGAGAGTAAGAGAGCTCCTTCTTCCTCCTCTCACCAATACAGCTCTAGGAGCACTTGTAATCTTGAAAGGAAAGCAATACAATCTTCTGTGTGGAGAATCACTCCACTATCCCTCCCTGGATTCCCCTAGCGTGTATTAGTCCCCACCTTTAGCCTATCCATGGCATCCGCCGTGACACCACCATGACAGGCGAGCTCATCATCCTTTTTCTTAAGTTCAACCTGGTGCTGCCCTGCTTGTTCGAGAAAATGCAGCATCATATCAGGCACGGGCACACTATCGAGATGCTGAAACAGTTTGTTGACCCGGCAAAGCCGAGGTATGAATATTTACCGAGCTCAGGAGAAGGGAAAGAGAGCACAGAAGTTAGCTAACCGAAGTGACTTACCTTTTATCTGGTCCAAATTCTTCCTCATGAGGATGTTCTCGGCCTCCACTCCGGCTGCTCAATCCGAATAACAGATCAGTTCGGCGGAAAAAGACAAAGAGAAATGGGAAAAATGCCAAGGAAAAAACTTACCCCTTTTCTCGAATTTGGCGAGAAGCATAGTATGTTTCAAGCGGAGCATCTTATGTGTGTCCAAAAGACGCTGAAACTCAGCGCTCCGGCGATTGGTAGTCACCTGAAAATAATACAAAAGGATAGCTTAGTCATGTGCATATTCGAAGTGTACAAAATCCGGGCCAAGAGGAACTTAACCCGGCTCTAGGTGTGTGCATATTCGAAGTGTACAAGATCCGGGCCAAGAGGAACTTAACCCGGCTCTAGGTGTGTGCATATTCGAAGTGTACAAGATCCGGGCCAAGAGGAACTTAACCCGGCTCTAGGTATGTGCATGTTCGAAGTGTACAAGATCCGGGCCAAGAGGAACTTAATCAGGCTCTAGGTATGTGCATATTCTAAGTGTACAAGATCCGGGCCAAGAGGAGCTTAACCCGGCTCTAGGTGTGTGCATATTCGAAGTATACAAGATTCGATCCAAGTGGAACTTAACCCAGCTCTAGGTGTGTGCATATTCGAAGTATACAAGATCCGGGCCAAGTGGAACTTAACCTGGCTCTAGGTGTGTGCATATTCGAAGTTACTAAGGAGCTATGCTAGTTCTCTAAGGAGCATCCGGCCGAGTAACGAGTTACTCCCCCGGAGGCTCGGGGACTAATGGTTATATCACTAATATTTGGTACATGTTAGAGAAAAGACAAGGTAGCGTACCTCCATCATCCGGCCGGCGAGGTTAATAGCCTTGGCGGCTGTGTTCATCTGCGCGGCAAACTCAGTTGGCCCAAATTTCTCTGGGAGATCGTTGTTATGGACGAACTCCGCCTTGTTCTAGTTATTAACAAACTCGATCAAGGTCGGAGGATAACATTCTCCGCTAAGCATATGGGGCGCAATCAAACCCTTAGCATGGGCTTCCCTCCTTTCAACCTGGGCAACATCGGGGCTAGTGTGCAATACAAGTTGCGCATCAGCTGACCCGACAGAGGTGTCCTTCTTCAGCGGGGTCTTCTTCGAGAGCATGGACACAAGTGTACGCTGTCCAGCCTCGATAGATGTTGTCCTGGCGGCGTCAGAAGTTTTCTTGGCCTTAGGCTGCTACTGGGAAGTTGAGGTTTGAGCCGTGGATTTGGCCTTGGGAGCTGCCTTAGTGCTAGCCTTGGTGCTGCTGGTGCCTTCTCGCCGAGTCTTGGAAGACTCGGACGAGGCGGAGGGGCTTGGTGCTGTTGCAGATGCTTGTGATGCTGCTGTTGGTGCTGGCGCTGGTGTTGGTGCTGGTGTTTGTCTTGGCGAGGGTGCTGTTGGTACCTCGGTTGTAGCTGGTTGCGGCTGAGCCGAAGTGGAGCTGGGAGCATCTGCCGCCTCGGCAGAGCCACTTCCCCCTGCACCGAGGTTGCCCTCCTCTGGACGGGGTGGGCTAGAACCCGGAGCAGCCATTGAACCCTTCTGAATGGGGCTCAACGGGTGTGTATTATCGCCACGAGAGGGAGAAGGGCTATGTCGGAGCGGCGAAGCGATGCCGGATCCACTCTGAGGAACTTCCACCGCAGACCTTCCGAATCAACTGATGAATGAAAAGAAATTATAACAAAGGAAAGCCTTGTGAATAGCAAAGCACGAAGCAGACAATTGGATAAGGAAGAAGTGACTTACTCATCAGAGGTCAAAGGCTCCTTTGGCTTGCGAGCTCTCCGGGTTATGGCCTTAGTCGTGGGCTTGGTGGCAGCTTTGTCTACGGACTGCTTTTGTCTCTTCGTTGGTTTGGAAGGTCCGGAAGAAGAAGCAGAAGCATCTCCCCTTTTCTTCGACACGACCGAGACAGGCTCGCCCGTGGCGAGAGGAGGATCTTCCTGAATCTGCCCACCCGGGTTAGCTGATGCCGGAAAGGCATAAGAAAGGGGTACAGCGTCAAATGCTTCCATCACCTCAACGTCGGAATCACCTTCATTGTCAGGCCAATCTCTTAAGGAAGAGAATTTACCGGTGGGTCGCTTGGTGGCATCGGGGAACGGCAGGAACATTTCCTGATCCGGATCCTCCTCGTCCGGGGTATCTCGATCATTCGCCCACTTGAGAGAAGGCTCGGTGCCATCCTCGAGAGTTTGCTGAAGAAATAACTAATAAAAATGCAAAGGAATCAAACAAACAACAAATTCTGACATACGATATAATCCGGATAAAGGTTGGATCACGAGATTTACCGCACGAGGAAGCCTATCTCGGCAGAAGTGCTCGATCCGCCACTCCCAATCAGCGGAGAAGTTTTTGTCAGTTGTGAAGAGGGCCTTGACCCGGCGGAATATCTCAGTATTTCTCAACTCGAATGAGGAGGTCCGGTTGGGGTCAAGGCGCCAGCTCATGTGGCAAAGCTTGTGAGTGCGTTTCTGGAGAGGGGAGATCCGGTTGCGGACGAAAGTGATCATCGCATCATCGTTACGCAGCCCCTCCTCCTTCAGCTCCTTGAACCGTTTGTTGACTTGGTTCGCCAGGGCAGTGGGTTTCTTGGAGATCCGGTCCCAAAGATCCGGGTTAGGAGGACCCGGGGCGTAGGGGCGCAGCCGGATCAGATCTTCAGTTGTGCCATTTCTGACATAAAAGAAGGTTCGGGCCTAGCCCTTGCAAGAATCAAGCCCCGTGACCCGGGGAAAGATGGACCGTTTCCGAGGAGAAATGGAGGCAGCACCGAACTGCGTTAGCTGTTTGTCCTCCGGGTCAAGATCCTTATTAGGAATCACGTTCCGGCGTAGACCCAAAAACCGGATCCAGAGCTCCTTAGTGGGCCACAATCCGAAGTAACCCTCTATGGTGGAAGCAAAGGAAGAAAGGGAAGTGATGGCGTTCGCCGGGAGGTGATGCGGTTGAAGCTCGTAGATGTTGAGCCAATCGTGGAAGAAATCGCTGATGGGAAGGCCAAACCCGCGCTAGAAGTGGGAGAGAAACACCACAAACTCACCCGGATTGGGTGAGGGAGCGAGCTCCTCGGCGGTGAGACAGGCGATGACGCCCTCTGGGATACGGCATGTGCGGTAGAGCCAGTCGAGGTCGTCCTGGCATACCCAGGACCCAGCCCAGGCACCGCGCTCGGCGTTCTCCGCATCCTCCTCCATCTCCTGTTCCGCAACGGTGAGCTCCTCTTCGGTCATGTCCAAGTCGTTGTCCTCGCTGGCCCTATCGGCGGTGGGGGCAACGCCTTGGATTGGCGTGGACCCGTGGCGGCGGAGCTGCGCGGGAGTGGCGGCGATGCTGGCACGGAAAGGAATTGTGCGGCGGCGGCGCTACTGAGCAGGTGTGGCGGCGGCGGCGTTGTCGCTGGAAGGAAGAAGAAGAGGCAGAGGGGCGCGAGAATGGGGAAAAGACCCAAGGGGCGCGCCCCTCCCCTATTTAACCACGCCCCAGCGGGGTAGTGGGATCGTGCGGTGCGGAAGGGCCACACGATGTGGCCATGTATTGTCCGGATCAGTCAATCAGAGGCAAGCCACAGGAAGGACCACAGGGCACAGGGGATCCCACGATGCGACGTGGTGATATAGTTAATAAGGAGACAAACACGATGTGACGTGTGCAACTGTAACACCTGACATTAACGGCAATAACTGGCGTAGGCCCTTAAAATGAGGCAAAATAATGATTACCCTCCACGTGGGGAAGCGTACGAGAGAAGGAAGAATAACCCGGATAACTATAGGGTGACGCGGCCAGCGAGTAAAAACTTGGAACATGCCAAGGGAAAAGATATCCAATGAAATCCGGGATATGGGATAACTCGGAAAAGGGTGCAAAAGGCTCGGAAAAATTGAACTTGTTGTGGCCTTAGCGGCTGAGGCTGCTAAGACCGCACCAGCTTCGGGGACTAATGTTGGGGGGATACCCCCAGGTAGGGTCACACCAGGGTATAATGGCCGAGTTAGCCGAGGTACGGCAAGGTCAAAGCAAGTGCTGGCCGAGTCACCTCAAGGCAGGCCAAATCACGGAGTAACCCGGACCGGAGGATGTCCACCTAACTGAGTCATGGCCGACTTATGTCGTATGCCGGCAGGATTTATATAACTTGTATGCAGGTACCAGTGTGGACAGATTAACCAAGCATGATCCGGGTTATATCAGGCTTGCAAGAGAAGGAAGGTATCTCGCTGATCAAAAGGAGATCACTGTACGCAGAGCGTGAGCAAAGCGGATAGAGGCCAGGACCACCGAGGCGTGGCCGACAAGGTGACGCTGCCTGTGTCGGATGATGCGGGCACCGCAGAGGCTCACATAGCCTCTGCATGGCTTACGATGGGGAAAAGTGACCTGGTCGGTTTACTATTTTGGGAAGAGGCATATTCCCTGGAATATGCCTCCACGTATGCCCTAATTGGAGACCTAGCCACCCCTATATAAGGAGGGTTAGGGCATCTATAGAGAGGGTTGATCTTTACTAGGTTAATCTCTAGGAGGTTCCAGAGGGCTAGCTAGTGGAGAGAGTAAGAGAGTTTCTTCTTCCTCCTCTCCCCAATACAGCTCAAGGAGCACTTGTAAATCTTGGAAATCAACTGAATACAAAACATCTGTGTGTGGAATCACCACACTATCCCTCCCTGGATTCCTCTAGTGCATATTGTCCCCACCTTTAGCCTATCCATGGCAACTGTCGTGACACCACCACGACACTCGGCACCACGGCATGCCAGCAAGGCACCTCACTGGTCTTCTCTACTATCCCCACATTGCTGCCCAACCAGTGCTGCCTCTGGTGGTCACCTACTCGGCATAGCCGAATTGGCCCGGCTTCAGACTCTGTTCTAGCCATGGACTGGCCGTTGTCTCCCTCACCTTGGCGAGGTAGTAGACTGCGGCCGGCCCCCTACTGCATCTGAAGGAAATATGTCCTGAGAGGCAATAATAAAGTTGTTAATATGTATTCCTTGTATATGATAGATGTTTATTTTGCATGCTATAATTGTATTGAAAGGAAACGTCAATACATGTGTGTTTAATAAACAAAAAGGGTTCCTAGTTATGCCTCTCTTCCAGACTAGCTCGTTAATTAACAAGATGATCAAGGTTTCCTGATCATGGACATTGGATGTTGTTAATAATGAGGTCACAACATTTGTGAAATGATGTGATGAACATTCATCCGAAGTATAGCATTACGATCAAAGTCATTATGTTTACATTGCTATAACATCATACGAAGTAATCTTAGTCCTTAGACCATGATATCATGTTAATTGCTAACACCGGAAGAGTATCTTGATAACATCAAACGTCACACCGTACCAGTGTGACTACAAAGGTGGGTTCAGTGCTACGAAGGTGTTATGTTGAGGCTCATGGATCAAGAGTGGAATTTGTCAATCCCGATGACAGATAGATATACTCTGGGCCCTCTCGGTGATATCACATTAAGATAGCTTGCAAGCAAGTGATGTGATCACTAGAATGTTATATCACGGGAACGAGAAAAGAGTGCATGTCGGTAACGAGATCAAACTAGGTATTTGGATACCGATGATCAAATCTCCGACATGTATTATATCATGAGACAAAGGGATTAAGTTACTAGCGTTAAAGGTTCTCACGATCACAAAAGTCATCGTTGAATGTGTAGGAGTCAGTATGGATCTCCATGTCCCGCTTCTGATTATTGATCTGAGAGGAGTCTCAATCATGTCTGCATTATTCGCGAACCATAGGGTGACACACTTAAGGGTTGCCAGACACCATTTTGGAGCACATATGTTTCAGACGAAAGGATTGCAAAGCGCAGGAATTGTTTCGATAGAAACCGGAATTGTTTCGGGTGAAATTGCAGAAAGTGGTTCTACATGTGATATTGAAATGTTGCAAGGGGTTTTATGTGAATGTTTGTTAATTAAAGTAATTAACAAAATTCTGAATAAAATAAATAAAATAGTTTTATTAATTGAGAGTTGCATTAAATTTGGTGGAAATTTAATGCATGTGAGTGGAATTTTGGGTGGAGCTTGAATTGATGTGAGTGGAGCTTCCACCACATGAATGAGGAAGAGGTGGGGGCACCCCCTTAGCCGCCGGCCATGGGAGGGGAGTGTCGTCGGATTGAGGACAAGTACGCCATGAGGGGTTCCTCGAGGCGTGCGGAAGAGAGGGGTGTGAGACGTACGGTGTTCCGGGACGGTGAGCACACAAGTTTACCCAGGTTCGAATCCGCCGGCTTTGGACGGATCCTACTCCTACTAGCAATCCAGTAATACAGCAGAGCCAGAATATGGGTTACAAGGGTTTCGCCTGTGCGAGTTGAGATTGTAGACTATTGAGGGTGCCCTAAAGGCTCTCCCTAGGACGGCTTATATAGATATCCGGCCTAGGTTTACAGGAGAGATCTATCTGGCTACGACTAAGAGTCGGTTACAGAGTACATCTTGAACTACAAGTAACAATATGGGCCCAAGACGGTAAGTCTTCTGGGCCTTCCCGTAGCCGGATTGGACTCCGTCTTTCTCCCTGACTGGGCCGCCCGTGAAGCAAAGCTCTAACCTGAAGTGGGCCACCCTGGTCAGTGAGGAACTGTGAGGATACCCGGAAAGTATATCCCCAACAGCAGCCCCCGGAAGTCTCCAAGATCCAAAGTCGGATTTAGCATCGTCTAGCTTGATCTTCGTCTTGCAGAATCTTGAAGGGTTCCTGAAACTTCATATCAAAAAATACGATCCGGGTCTTAAAAATAAGTCGGACCTATCAACAGGTTACTCGGATTTTCCAGCTTGATTTCAAACTAAGCCGGAATTTGGTCTCTAACGCCACCTGACATAAGTCATGGTCAAGTCACGTCATCTGACAGACATCCTGTCAGCACGACACTTGGTGGGTCCATGGTTCGCAGAACCGAGGCGCCGTTTTAATGTGCACGCAGAGATCGAGGCGATGTAATCATCGTGTGGGTCCTTCCCAGTTCCTGCGTGGTGGTTACACTGTAGCATTTGCACGAATCTTGGCGCGGTTAGGTGGATATAAGGGGTTAGGATTTTCTCCTTCTGTCTTCACCTGTTCCCTTGCCTTTTCCTCTCCTCCAAATCTCCCCGGCATGCACAAAGCTCATCTGCTTTCCCCCAAAAACTCCCAGCACCGCCCATCCTAGGTCATCTGCCCACCGGAGAAATGGCTTCTTCTTCCTCTTCCGGCTTGGCGGCAGCGGTGGCGACGATGGCGACGGAAGCGGCGACGGAGAAGGAAAGCTTCCGTAGGGTCTGGATCCCCTGCGTACTCGACAACGAGAAGCTCCAGAACATGGAGACAGAAGGGCTCCTCCGCGCCAGCGACTGGCAGAGCGGCTTCGAGGAAACCGTCCCTAACCCGCGCATCGGCGAGCGGGTCCACTTCGGCACCCACCTCGACAGAGGTTTGTCGTTTCCTCCCTCGGAGTTCTTCTCCGAGGTGATTGGCCATTACGGTGTTCAACTCCACCATCTTCCTCCTAACTCTCTCCTAGAGATGAGCGCTTACACTTCTTTGTGTGAGGGCTTTCTCGGCATTAGGCCGAGTTTGACCTTATTCTGGTACTACTTTCATGTCCGGAGAAACTCTATTACTACCGGTGTTCCTTATATCACTGGTACCATTAGTTTTTCACTTAGACGCGAGCGCGCATACCCCAAAATCCTAGCTAGTGACTCGGTCAAACAGTGGCCAGCCACGTTCTTTTATCATAGGGATATTCCGGCTCCCAGCAAAGCTACTGCTTTGCCGGCTTTTGTCGACGGAGCTGCCACGGCCCAACCGTCTTGGTACGAGGTCGCTCTGGCTCTCAGTGACAATCTGATCCTCGCTAAGAGGTGGGTCAAATATCTGATCAGACACAAAGGACTGAAGGGATCCGACTTGGTCCAATGCTGGGTGTCACGCCGGATCCAGCCACTTCAGTACCACGGAGACCGACTGATGCACTCCATCACGTCGTCCAAGAAAGACTCACTCCGCATCAGCCCTAGAGCCTACACCACGCAAGGCTATATAAGCCAGATTAAGTGGCTGATAAGGGAGCGGATCGAGAGGAGGATCCCGAAGGTTTCTCTGGATATGCATACGGCAGAAAACCCCGTAGTGCCGGTAAGTTTCTATCAGTACACCTTTTTATGTGTTTCAATCTTTGAGTTATATTGCAATACTGATATTTTTTTTCTTTTCAGCTTGCTGACCTCCCCGAGTCGGAACTTGCTCTGCTCGAAGGCTATCCTCTAGAGTTTTCTCAGGAGACAGAGGTGGTTCCATTGCCGGACCTTGTGCTCAAGAAGCGCAAAGCTCCGACAGTGGTTGTTGGCACAAAGGAGGTGCCCGTCGTGAAGAGGTAACTTTCAATCACAACTTCCGCCTTTGTACTTTACTCAAATTTTCTTCCGAGATGTAATCTTTCTGACTTTATCACATTCTCAAAGCTAAACAGCTCATCAAGGGCAAGGGGAAGGGAACTTCTTCGAAGCCCCTGCGACAGACGAAGCTTACCATAGCTTCTCCTGTCGTGGCTCCTCCGACTCCTGCCCCTCAACCTTCCACAACGCCGGTGATCATCCCTTCTCTGGCCGTCGCAAAAGATCCGGCTCCTTCCATGGAGCCTGCGATCCTTGAATCGCAAACTGACGTCACCATGGGTGAGTCAGGTTTAGATAAGGGTGAACCCTCCTTGGGTAATGATCCCTCGGCAAAAACCTTTGCCGACAACCTTATCAGCAATCCGGGACTTGCCAAGTTTGGCCTGTCCTGGAAATCTGCTGAAGAGATCCAGCGGCTGGCCAGGCAATGCCTGGAGAAAAGAAACTTATCTGCCAAAGAAGAAGTGCAAGAAGCAGAGGACGTCAAGCACTATGATCTTCTCCTCCTGAATTTTGACTTCCATGGGTGGGTCGATCTGGGATACGGCCTCTCCAAGGAGATCCACTCCAACTTCGACTTGGACCGCTAGGTCTTTCTTAGGCTCGGATTTCTCCACTATCTCCACAACTGGTGCGGGCTGGGTGGGGTTGGGGTTTTCTGAGATCCGAAACTCTGCCGCCTCTGTGGACAAAGGGGACCCAGAAGGTTCTTCTGCCTCTATCATCACCGCTAGGGTGGGTAGGGCAGGTTCAGCGAAACCGATGTAAACATCGATCTCGCCAAAAGACATCATTGTGTAGGCAGTCATGGCCTCCCTAGCTGGAATCCAGGTCTCGTCGAGAACGATGAGAGGGACGTTGTTGGCGTAGAGGATGCGACCGACGGTGATAGTCTCGCCGATTCCGATTCTTGCAGATTCTGCTCGGAACGTAGATCTGAAGCTCACTTGCCCCACGGTGGGCACCAACTGTCATCGGAATGAGGACAAGTACGCCATGAGGGGGTCCTCGAGGCGTGCGGAAGAGAGGGGTGTGAGACGTACGATGTTCCGGGACGGTGAGCACACAAGTTTACCCAGGTTCGAATCCGCCGGCTTTGGACGGATCCTACTCCTGCTAGCTCCGATGTCTGCAGAACCGGAATATGGGTTACAAGGGTTTCGCCTGTGTGAGTTGAGATTGTAGACTATTGAGGGTGCCCTAAAGGCTCTCCCTAGGACGGCTTATATAGTTATCCGGCCTAGGGTTTACAGGAGAGATCTATCTGGCTACGACTAAGAGTCGGTTAAAGAGTACATCTTGAACTACAAGTAACAATATGGGCCTAAGTCGGTAAGTCTTCTGGGCCTTCCCGTAGCCAGATTGGACTCCGTCTTTCTCCCTGACTGGGCCGCCCATGAAGCAAATCTCTAACCCAAAGTGGCCACCCTGGTCAGTGAGGAACTGTGAGGATACCCGGAAAGTATATCCCCAACAGGGAGGAGCCCCCCTCTCCTATAAAAGCCTCCTCTCCTCCCTCACAAAACACACCTCCTCGTGAAGGATCTCTCTCCCCCTCTAGATATTTCCCCATGGTCTCGGATTAGCGAGATACATGTTCCCGGTGTCCTTGCGTCTAGAAGGAGTTGCTGCTTCTGCTGATTCAATAGAGCGACGAAGTGGAGGTTGTCCGGTGGCTTGAACGTGTGTGCGAGGACGGATGCGCTGCTGATTTGTGGCGCTCAGACTTCCACACGATCTTGAGATCGGCAAGCGTACGACTACATCATCCACGAGTTCCAACTCATTAACAAAACTCGGTTGTCTTCAAGGGTAAGTTCTCCATGGATGTATATCCACCCGTTGCTCTGTATCTAGTAGATAGACCATGGCGTATAGTTCTCATCGTAGGAATTTTTTTTTTCTATGTTGTGAACCCAATAGTGGTATCAGAGACTGATCTATGCGTAGGTGCTTTGCACGGGTAGTACACATATGTTTATATGTGGGCGATGATGATCATGTTATTGCATCTTCTATGTATTTTGGATATTGGTGGCATAGTGGGATGAAGCGGTCCGGGCCAACCTTACATGTCATCATACATGAGACTGGTTCCACGACTGACATGCAACTAGTTTTACATAAGTGGCTACCGGGTGTCTGTCTCTCCTACTATAGTCAATATCTGATTTACAATGAGTTGCTAATAACTTGGTTATCCTCGTTGTGGTTCATGTTCGTAGGTAAGACCGGTTCTATCTCTGAAATCCCTAAGCCACGTAAAACTTGCAATTGATAAATTAGAGGCGTCTAGTTTAGATCATTGCTAGGCTAGTGTCTTGATATGGTATTGTTGTAAGTAGATGTATGATAGATACTCTTACAACACACTTAACGTGTAAGTTCCACTGACCTTGGCCTTACACACAAAGGAATGATAGAGATCATACCACGATGCAAATGATAGAGATCAAATGGATGGACCATATCATCTCACTTTACACATTAGATGTTTGCATCTCATACTACTAGTTTGGTGCTTTTGGTAGCATTGTAAGATGATCCCTCATTTAGATATCAAGATAAAATGTGTTCTTCCTTTAGTATGCACCGTTCTATGGATCGTGTTTCCAGACATCACATGATGATTGGGTGTACTCGACTCCGCGCTTTCATACAACGGGTGTAAGACAGTTTTACACACGCGGAATACTAAGGTTCTTACTTGACGAGCCTAGCATGTACAAACATGGCCTCGGAACACGGACCGAAAGGTTAAGCATGAGTCATATAGTTGATATGATTCCCATATAGATGCTCGCCTTTGAAGCTACACAGACTCACATGATGATCGGGCTTGGTGTAGTGGATTTGGTTCATGTAATCACCAAAAAGACACAAGCGATGTCGTTTTTGAGTGGGAGTTCTTAGTAATTTGGATTAGTTGAACTCAATCCATCATAAACTTAGTCTAAATAAACTTTACAAATTCTATTGTACATGGCACCACCTGCTTTTAATTTCAATGTGTTCATGGAGAAAGAGAAACTTGATGCGAATGGTAGCAACTTCACCAACTGGGCTATGAATTTGAGGATTCTCCTCACTGCTGCACAAAAGCAATATGTGGTAGAGGCACCACTAGGCCCCCCACCAGCTCATGATGCCCTTGACAAGGAAAAGAATGTCTATATAATTCGTCAGGAGGACCACAACTTAGTTCATTGCGGCATACTGTATGGGCTAGAGCTAGAACTTCGAAAATGGCAATGCCTTTGATACCATGGGAGAATTGAAAATGATTTTCGATACCCATCCTGCCGTAGAGAGTTATAATGCTTCTGAAAAGTTCTTTAGCTGCATGATGGAGGAGAACAACTCCGTTAGTGAGCACGTACTCAAAATTTCTGGGTACGCCGATAAGCTTGTGTCCTTGGGAATAACGATTCCCATTGACTTAGGCATACATCGTGTTCTCCAATCTCTGCCACCTAGCTACAAGAGCTTCATGATGAACTATAACATGCAGAGCATGAAGAAGTCTCTTCCCGAGCTTCTGTCAATGCTTAAGACTGCAAAAGTGGAGATTAGGAAAGAACATCAAGTGTTGATGATCAATAAGACCACCGATTTCAAGAAGGACAAGAAAGGCAAGCAGAAGGGAAAGAAGGGCGGCAAATCTATTGCCGCACCTGAAAAGAAAACCCGAGCTGGCCCTAAGTCTGATACCGAGTGTTACTATTGCAAGGATCGCCATTGAAGCATAATCGCCCCAAGTAGTTGGCGGACAAGAAGGCCAGCAAGGCAAACAAAGGTATATGTGATATACATGTTATTGATGTGTACTTGACTAGTACTCGCAGTAGCACCTGGGTGTTTTATACGGGATCAGTTGCTAATATATGTAACTCGATTCAGGGGCTGCAGAACAAGCGACATCTAGCAAGGGATGAGGTCACGATGCGGGTCGGCAATGGATCAAGAGATGATATGATCGCCGTCGGAACACTGCCTCTCCATATGCCGTCGGGATTAGTGATAAATCTAAATAATTTTTATTTTGTGCCTGCACTGAGCATGAACATTGTATCCGGACCGTGTTTGATGCGAAGTGGTTATTCCTTTAATTCTGAAAACGATGGTTGTTCGATTTATATGGATAATATCTTTGATGGTCATGCACCTATGTTGAATGGTTTATTTCTATTGGATCTCGATAGTAGTATTATGCATATTCACTGTGTTGATGCTAAAAGGGTTAAACTTGATAATGATATATCTAAATATATGTGGCACTGCCGTCTAGGTCATATTGGCATTAAACGCATGAAGAAACTCCATTCTGATGGACTTTTGGAATCACTTGATTTTGAATCATTTAATACATGTGAGACATGCCTTATGGGCAAGATGACTAGAACGCCATTTTCCGGTTCAATGTAACGGGCGACAGATTTATTGGAAAACATACATACTAATGTATGTGGACCAATGAGTGTGTTGGCGCGAGGTGGATATCATTATTTTGTTACTTTCACGGATGATTTGAGTAGATACGGGTATATCTATTTGATGAAACATAAGTCTGAAACTTTTGAAAAGTTCAAGGAATTTCAGAATGAAGTGGAAAATCATCGTAACAGAAAGATCAAATTTCTGCGGTCTGACCGTGGAGGAGAGTATCTTAGTTACGAGTTTAGCACACATATGAAAAATTGTGGAATAGTTTCACAACTCCCGCCTGCTGGAACACCACAACGTAATGGTGTGTCAGAACGTCGTAATCATACTTTATTGGATATGGTTCGATCTATGATGTCTCTGACTGACTTGCCACTTTCATTTTGGGGTTATGCACTGGAAACCGCTGCATTCACTTTAAATCGGGCACCATCTAAATCCGTTGAAACGACACCATATGAATTATGGTTTGGAGACAAACCTAAGCTGTCATTTCTTAAAGTTTGGGGATGTGATGTTTATGTAAAGAAACTTCAGCCAGATAAACTCGAACCAAAGTAGAAAAATGCGTCTTCATAGGATACCCTAAGGAAACGATTGGGTATACCTTCTATCACATATCCGAGGGCAAGGTTTTTGTTGCCAAGAATGGATCCTTTCTTGAGAAGGAGTTTCTCGCGAAAGGTGTGAGTAGTCGGAAGGTAGAGCTCGAAGAGGTTATTGAACCTTCTCTTCATGAAATGGCGAGTAGCGCAGCACCGGAAGTTGTTTCGGAGTTGACTTCACCTAATGAAGAGAGAGCTAATGATATTGATCATGAAACTCCGAAAGAGGACACTACCAAACCTCACAGGCCAAGCAAGACACGTGTAGCTCCTGAAATATACGGAAATCCTGTTATGAATTTCATGATTGATGAAATAGATGACCCTGCGACGTATGAACAAGCGATGATGATCCCGGATTCCAACAAATGGCCAGAAGCCATGAAATCCGAAATGGAATCCATGTACGAAAACCAGGTTTGGACCTTGGTGGACTTACCTCACGATCGAAAGGCCGTTGAGAATAAATGGATTTTCAAAAGAAAAATTGATGCTGATGGTAATGTGACCATCTTTAAAGCTCGACTTGTCGGAAAGGGGTTTTGACAAATTCAAGGAGTTGACTATGATGAGACATTCTCTTCCGTAGCGATGCTTAAGTCGGTTAGGATTATGTTAGCAATTGCTGCATATTTCGATTATGAAATATGGCAGATGGATGTCAAAACCGCGTTCCTCAATGGTAATATTGAATAAGAGTTGTATATGATACAACCTAAGGGTTTTGTCAATCCTAAGGATGCCGATAAGGTATGCAAACTTCAGCGATCCATCTATGGACTGAAGCAAGCATCCCGGAGTTGGAATCTTTGCTTTGATGAGGTGATCAAAGAGTTTGGATTTGTCCAAACTTATGGAGAGGCTTGTATTTACAAGAAAGTGAGTGGGAGCAATTTCGCATTTCTGATATTATATGTGGATGACATATTATTGATTGGAAATGATATAGATCTTTTAAATAGTGTTAAAAGTTATCTAAACAGCAAATTTTTGATGAAAGACCTTGGTGAAGCTTCATATATATTAGGCATTAAAATCTATAGAGATAGATCAAGACGCCTAATTAGGCTATCGCAGAGTACATACCTTGATAAGATATTAAAGAAGTTTAATATGGACATAAGTAAGAAGGGGTTCTTACCTATGTTGCAAGGCAAGACATTGAGTAAGACTCAAAGTCCGCTACAATGAAGAAAGAGAGATAATGGATAAGATCCCCTATGCCTCAGCCATAGGCTCTATAATGTACGCCATGCTATGTACAAGACCGGATGTGGCACATGCTATTAGTTTGACTAGTAGGTACCAATCTGATCCAGGTTCGGAACACTGGATAGCGGTCAAGGATATCCTTAAGTACTTGAGAAGAACTAAGGATATGTTTCTTGTATACGAAGGTGAAGAAGAGCTAGTCGCTAAGTGTTATGTCAATGCTAGCTTTGACACCGATCTGGATGACTCTAAGTCTCAATCCGGATACGTATTTCTCTTGAATGGAGCAGCAGTTAGTTGGAGGAGTTCCAAACAACCTATGGTGGCTGGATCAACGACGGAGGCGGAATATGTTGCTACTTCAGAAGCGGCACGGGAAGCGGTTTGGATGAAGGAGTTCATAACGGAACTAGGTGTGGTTCCTAGTGCATTGGACCCAATGGTGATCTATTGTGACAACAATGGAGCCATAGCCAACACCAAGGAACCAAGGTCTCACAAGAATTCCAAGCATATTAAGCGTCGGTTTCACTCCATCCGCGAGCATGTCAAGGATGGAGATATAAAGATTTGTAAAGTACACATGGACCTAAATGTAGTGGATCCGTTGACTAAAGTTCTCCCTAGGACAAAACATGATCAACGCCAGAACTTCATGGGTGTTAGATTTATCACTATGTAAACTAGATTATTGATTCTAGTGCAAGTGGGAGACTGAAGGAAATATGACCTGAGAGGCAATAATAAAGTTGTTATTATGTATTCCTTGTATATGATAGATGTTTATTTTGCATGCTATAATTGTATTGAAAGGAAACGTCAATACATGTGTGTTTAATAAACAAAAAGGGTTCCTAGTTATGCCTCTCTTCCAGACTAGCTCGTTAATTAACAAGATGATCAAGGTTTCCTGATCATGGACATTGGATGTTGTTAATAACGAGGTCACAACATTTGTGAAATGATGTGATGAACATTCATCCGAAGTATAGCATTACGATCAAAGTCATTATGTTTACATTGCTATAACATCATACGAAGTAATCTTAGTCCTTAGACCATGATATCATGTTAATTGCTAACACCGGAAGAGTATCTTGATAACATCAAACGTCACACCGTACCAGTGTGACTACAAAGGTGGGTTCAGTGCTACGAAGGTGTTATGTTGAGGCTCATGGATCAAGAGTGGAATTTGTCAATTCCGATGACGGATAGATATACTCTGGGCCCTCTCGGTGATATCACATTAAGATAGCTTGCAAGCAAGTGATGTGATCACTAGAATGTTATATCACGGGAACGAGAAAAGAGTGCATGTTAATTAGATCAAACTAGGTATTTGGATACCGATGATCAAATCTCCGACATGTATTATATCATGAGACAAAGGGATTAAGTTACTAGCGTTAAAGGTTCTCACGATCACAAAAGTCATTGTTGAATGTGTAGGAGTCAGTATGGATCTCCAGGTCTCGCTTCTGATTATTGATCTGAGAGGAGTCTCAATCATGTCTGCATTATTCGTGAACCGTAGGGTGACACACTTAAGGGTTGCCGGACACCATTTTGGAGCACATATGTTTCAGACAAAAGGATTGCAAAGCGCAGGAATTGTTTCGATAGAAACCGGAATTGTTTCGGGTGAAATTGCAGAAAGTGGTTCTGCATGTGATATTGAAATGTTGCAAGGGGTTTTATGTGAATGTTTGTTAATTAAAGTAATTAACAAAATTCTGAATAAAATAAATAAAATAGTTTTATTAATTGAGAGTTGCATTAAATTTGGTGGAAATTTAATGCATGTGAGTGGAATTTTGGGTGGAGCTTGAATTAATGTGAGTGGAGCTTCCACCACATGAATGAGGAAGAGGTGGGGGAACCCCCCTTAGCTGCTGGCCATGGGAGGGGAGGAGCCCCCTCTCCTTCCTCACAAAACACACCTCCTCGTGAAGGATCTCTCTCCCCCTCTAGATATTTCCCCATGGTCTCGGATTAGCGAGATACATGTTCCCGGTGGCCTTGCGTCTAGAAGGAGTTGCTGCTTCCACTGATTCGCTGGAGCGAGGAGGTGGAGGTTGTCAGGTGGCTTGAACGTGTGTGCGAGGACAGATGCGCTGCTGATTTGTGGCGCTCGGACTTCCACATGATCTTGAGATCGGCAAGCGTACGACTACATCATCCACGAGTTCCAACTTGTTAACAAAACTCTGTTGTCTTCGAGGGTAAGTTCTCCATGGATGTATATCCACCTGTTGCTCTGTATCTAGTAGATAGATCTTGGCGTATAGTTCTCATCGTAGGAATTTTTTGTTTTCTATGCTGCGAACCCAACAACATCAACCTCGGTGGCTTGCTTCGTAGCCCCAACTTTCCATGTGAGTTATCTCTTCTCTCCCTATCAATTATATTTCAGTCATTTGTTCATTGATGGATGGATACATGTGATGTGGTGATGATTATATCATCAGTAGCTACAAGATTAATTGGTTGTTGTGGTGTAATTAGTACTCAAATCATGTTACATTGTACAAAGGCATGCACTGGATAGAACTAAGATACCTTGCTGCTAGGTTGATATAGGTTTAGGTTTTCTAGTAATTTTAGAAGTGACTGCATTAACAATCTTAATGCCTATGTGGACTGCTAGTGAGCTCCTAGTTGAGCCAGATGGAATGGATGGATGTAGTTTGTCAATGCTAGCATGCTCTAGTACCTCTCGATGATCCGGAATAGATTTCTTGATATGCACATGCTACTTGGAAAGCTATAGATGTGTAGGTTTGCTGCAATTCACTTCTAAATGGGTAGTTTGATGTCCTAAATGATAACAACCTTACCTAGAGATATAAAATCTTATCTATATTAAGTACATACCTTTTCTTGTTGATTTTAATGTTTTTTAGATGATTGTGGTGCCACCTCGTCCACAGCACCATGGCCATATTTAGCATGATCTTGTGCTAGCTGACCCTACTCTAGTGGCTCTATTGATAAGTATTGTGCTAAATAGTAATTTAACTTGATCATGGTAATGCTTTTGTTAATAGTAGCTGCGAGTTTAATTAGTTGCTAAACCATGTTGCATCAGTTGTAAATCACATACTGGACTGATCTAGGATAATGATGCTACTAGTAGAGGATGATTTAATTTGTTCCATATGGTTCTAGAATTTATTACTTGCTGGTGTAATCATAGTGGAGCATATTCAAATCACTAGCATTTATGCTTGTTGTGTTGACTGAAAGATTCAGTAAGATTCATATTTGACTCACTCTTAAATTTAACATGGCAGAGAACAAGCACTACTATATGTGGATGAATTGTTTACTTTATGGCTTCATGTTTATCTTGTATATGCCTGATTTTTGTGGCTTAGTTCTTTGACTTGTAAAATTGGTTGATAATGTGTACATGCACATGCATGATCTTGAGCAGATTTGTGTTTATATGTGATGGACACACCTATTGCTAGGTAGAATAAAGTTGCAAGAATAGATGCTTGAATAGATCATAGATTAGCAACCTGCTGCTTGTAGAGTTGTTGTTGTATCTTCTTAGATTGTTCTTCAGGATCCAGAAATAATCTTCTAATGGTTAACTTGATCAGTAGCTGGTGCAATCCTACTCCTCGTTGCTAGATATTTCCTAGAGATCTAGTGGTTGATCTAGGTATTGTTCTAATGGAAGTGGATGAATTATCTTGCAGCTAATGGATGGATAGCTGCTGGTGTGATTGTTGCTAGAGAGATGGAAGTGTGGTTTGGATGGATGGATAGATGAAAGGATCTCTGGTACTGCTGTTGTGTTGCTTTTATACCACTGTACAGGTTGCTATGGCCGTGACAACACATCACATGCAGGTGATGAGGGTGCTTCTTGCAAGTGGGCCATGTCTTGGTACTAGTCACCAAGTACCTCTTTTCCTACTTCTAGTGCAAGCCACGGTTGGATTCTTGCTCTTATCCTACTATCATTACTTCTTTTCTTTTGTTGCTTCCAAGTGAAATAACAATGGTTGGGGCTATTGTTTCTTCCTAAATATATTTGTTGGTTTTATCAGTTTAATTTGATAACTAATACAGGTGACTTTAAATGGTGGCTGAATAGTGTGGCTTTAATATTAATTAAGTAACAAATTAATTACCAAGGTTGGATGATTCATGTTAACCTTTTCCATGTAAACATAGAATCCATTTTTTGATTACCCAAAGTTGTGGTTTAACTTTGTTAAGGAGTTGGTGTTGTTTGTTTTTGACTGTATTTTACTGGATTGACTTATCTTGCTTTAAGGTAAGATCTTTTTTTGTTCCTAGTGGGATTCCTAACTTGTGTCTTTGTTTGGATAAAGATCCATTTCCTTATGCTGTGTATGGTTGCCTACCTGACACTTGTCTGCTTGCTCAATATTGTTAATACTAGTGTCTGTGAGACTAGTTCCAGATTTCCATAGTGCTAGCTCTTGTAGAAACTTGCATCTCCTCATGAGATGCATACATTTTAATCCACAACCTAACTTCTTATCCTTTATTATTTCTTTTGCAGTGAAGAAGAAATAGAAGATTGAGAAGATCAATATTTACTTTAGGAATTATTTTATTTCCTTATGTAATCATCTTCCATTTCTTTTGTCAATTGTACCATTCAATAAATTTTGTACAAAAAATACTCTTTTGAGTAATAATTGTATGTATATAATATTCTTACTCTTATTTGTTTTTACCTCACCTTTTTTCTTGTCAAGTACTTTGGAAATATAATACCTATTCTTTTGTAATAGAAATTCATTTTCAAATTCATATTTGAATTATTATTATTCATATTTTACTTGAATTCAAATTTATTTCGACCAAAACATAGAAGTTCTACAAAGGTCATGTCAAAATTCATAGCACTCAACTGATAACTTAAATTAGTAATCAGAGTAAGAGAAACCTCGACCACTTTGTGTTTTAAATTAACAATCGCACGAAAATTCTTCAGATTTTCTATGCATGAATGCAATGCACACACCCGAGCTCAGCTTATTTCTAAGCTCTAATGCTGGGATGTTACAATTTGTCTCTCTACAGTAATTGATATGGCATTTACATCGGAGAGCCTGAAAAGGGAAGAAAAATGGCATTCATTGAATCCGTGTTGTGGCTCTACGTTCGTAGGTGGAAGGGGTTCTTCCGCGAAAGCCCTAAAGCCGCATAAAACTTGTAATAGATAAAGTAGAGGCGTCTAACTTTATTTTGCAGGGGCATGTGTCATCACATGGTAATGGTAAGTTTATGAAATGTTTTCATCGGAGCTCTCGATGGCGATCAAGGCGCTCAACCATGTCATGGCACCATACTTTTGAAGTATTCCTTTTGCATCTTATTATGCTTGTGTATTAGGATATACGACAGTAGCATGATAGGATGATCCCTCACATAATTCCAATTATAGTGTTCCGCTCTGTGTGTGCACCACCAAGAAAGTTCTCTGTTATGAGGCAAGCCATGATGATCGGGTGTTAGACATATCTACGTTCGCATATGGTGGGTGTAAGCCATGTTGCACTGTAACACACACAAGTTAGAATTAGCGAGCCAAGCATGTAGATACATGGCCTCGTAACACAAGAGATCGAAATGTCAAGCATGAATCACATGTGATGTGATTGACCTTGAGAATGTCTACCTTTGAAACTGCACTGCCAGCCGTGACGATCGGGGGGTGGTGTAGCGGATTAGGGTCGTGTGATCATCGAACGAATTGAGGGATGTTCGTTTGAGTGGGAGATCCTTTTGTTTTAATTTAACAACATAAATTAAAACTTGAACTCGATATTATGAACAAGGTCTAAACACTTTGCAAATCCATTATAGATGTCTCGCCCACCCACCTTCAACCTTAGCACGTTCCTAGATAAGGACAAGCTGAAAACTTATGGAACCAACTTCACCGCATGGTACCGCACTCTAAGGATCCTCCTAGTCCCCTACAAGTTGACTTATGTCATCGAGGCTATGCTCCCTGCTAAGCCTATAGAAAACTGCCCCTCGGGACAAAAAGAATGCCTGGTAGTCCAAGGCGGATGATTTCTCCCTCATCCAAAGTGGAATGCTCTATGCGATGGAGTCGGAGCTTCAAAAGTGTTTTGAGAAGATGAATGATTTTGAGATCATTGAAGATCTTAAGGCTGTCTTTGCTCCACATGCTTGGGTGGAGAGGTATGATGCTTCCAAGCTCTTATTCTCCACCAAGATGAAAGAGCACAACATTATAAGTGAGCACGTAGTCAAAATGTCTAGATCGTTAAGCGCTTGAATGCCCTAGATTGCAGAATCCTGGAAGAGCTTGTGATTGATAAGGTGCTGCACTCATTGCTCCTAGCTACAAGAGCTTCATGATGAACTACAACATGCAAGGGATGACTAAGACCCTTGCTGAATTGCTCGCCACGATCAAAACTGCTGAGGTCGAGATCAAGAAGGAGCACATAGTGTTGATGGTCAATAAGACCACCAACTTAAAAAGTCAGGGCAAGGGCTAGAAGCCTAAGAAGGATGGAAAGCATGTTGCCAACACCTCTAAGGCTGCCAGGCCTAGTCCTAAGCCAAGTGTCACATGCTACTACTACAAAGGGGACGAGAACTAGAAGCGCAACTGCCCCAGTACCTTGAGGACAAGAAAGATGGCAAGATAGCCGCCAAAGATAAAGGTATATTTGATATATTCCTTACTAGTGCTAGGAGTGACACCTGGGTATTTGTACCGGTTCTGTTGCTCACATTTGTAACTCTCAGCAGGAGTTGCAGAGTAAGAGGCGCCTAGGGAAGGACGAGGTGACGATGCGCGTTGGCAACAGCTCGAGAGTCAAAGTGGTGGTCGTCGGCACTTTACCTCTACGTCTGCCATCAGGATTGATTTTGGGTTTGAATAAATGCTACTATGTACCCGCATTAAGTATGAATACTATGAGTGGATCTTGCTTGTTGCAAGATCATTATTCGTTTAAATCGGGAACAAGTGGTTGTTCTATTTCAATGAATGATGTTTTCTGTGTCCATGCGCCTATGTGTAATGGTTTATTCTTACTGGATCTTGATAGCAATACTCACATCCATAATGTTGATACTAAGCATTGTAAACACAATGATGATAATACCATGTATCTATGGCATTGCCATCTTGGTCATTTTAGCGTAAAGCGCATGAAGAAGCTCCATTTTGATGGACTCTTGGAATCATTGGATTTTGAATCCCTTGATACGTGCGAGCCTTGCCTCATGGGCAAGATGACTAGGACACCCTTCTCCGGCACAGTGGAGAGGGTTGTGGACCTATTGGGAATCATACATACAAATGTGTGTGGTCCAATGAGCGTCATGATACGCAATGATTATCGTTATTTTGTTACCTTTGCTGACAATTTGAGTAGATATACCCATATCTACTTAATGAAGCACAAATCTGAAACCTTTGAAAAGTTCAAGGAAGTTCAGAAGGAAGTAGAGTATCAACTTAACAAGAAAATCAAGCATCATCGATCTGATCGGGGACAAAAGTATTTGAGTTATGAGTTTCGCATGCACTTGAGGGACTGTGGCATCATACCACAACTTACGCCAGCTGGAACACCACAGCGTAACGGTGTGTTGGAACGGCATAACCGAACTCTATTAGATAGTGTACGGTCCATGATGTCTTTGACTGATTTGTCTGTATCGTTTTGGGGATATGTGTTAGAAACTGTCACTTTTATTTTAAACAGAGCATCATCCAAATTCGTGGAGACAACCCCATATGCGATATGGAATGGTAAGAAGCCAAAGTTGTCATTCTTAAAAGTTTGGGGATGTGAGGCTTACGTCAAGAAACTGCAGTCTGACAAACTCAAACCCAAGGCGGAAAAGTGTATATTTGTAGGATACCCAAGGGAAACCATTGGGTATACCTTCTACAACAAGGCCGAAGGCAAAACATTTGTCATGAAGAACGACACCTTTCTTGAGAAAGAGTTTCCCGCGAAAGGAGTTAGTGGAAGGAAGATTGAGCTAGATGAGGTTGTTGATCCTTCTCTCCAAATACTAAGTAGCGCAACGGAAGCTGTTCTGGGACCACCCTCCACCATGGTGGAAGAATCAAATGATAATGATCAAAGCAACCACATCTAAGTTCCTGCAGTACATAAGTCTGCAAGAGTATGTACCACTCTTGATTGGTACAGTAATCTTGTGATGACTATCATATTGAATGAACAAGAGGAACCTGCAAACTACAAATAAGCTATGGAAAGTGCTGACTCCGAGAAATGGCTGGGAGCCATGAAATCCAAAATAGGATCCATGTACGAAAACCAAGGTTGGACCTTGGTGGATCTTCCGGAAGGCCGCAAGGCCGTGGAAAATAAATGGATATTTAAGTAAAATACAGATGCGGATGGTAATGTGACCATACACAAAGCTCTACTTGTCGCAAAGGGTTTAAGACAAATTCAAGGAGTTGACTACGATGAGACCTTCCCTCCCATAGCGATGCTAAAACTTGTCCGGATTCTGCTAGCAATTATTGCTCATTTTGATTATGAAATCTGGCAAATGGATATCAAAACCGCATTCCTCAATGGACACACTGATGAAGAATTGTATATGATGCAACCAGAAGGTTTGTTGATCCTAAAGGATGCTGGGAAAGTATGCAAACTTCAGTGATCCATTTATGGACTGAAGCAAGCATCTCGGAGCTGGAACCAATGTTTTGATCAAGTGATCAAGAGTTTTGGATTTGCCCCAAATCAACAAGAGTTCTATGTTTACAAGAAAGTTACTGGGAGTTGAGTGGCTTTCCTAGTAGTATATGTGGACAACATATTACTAATTGGGAATAATGTGGAACTTCTGGAGAGCGTGAAAGCATATATGAGTAGTCAGTTTTCCATGAAGGACTTTGGTGAAGCTTCATACATATTGGGCATCAAGATATATAGAGATAGATCGAGACGCCTAATTGCATTAAGTCAAAGTACTTACCTTGATGACATTTTGAAGAGGTTCAAAATGGAAGAGGCCAAAAAAGGTTTTGTGCCTATAATGAAAGGTCGCACACTGAGTTTAACTCAATGTCCAGCAACATATGCTAATAGAGAAAGGATGTATAAATCCTCTATGCCTCACCCATAGGCTCTATCATGTATGCAATGCTAAGTACTCGACCTGATGTGGCATTAACTCTTAGTTTGACGAGCCGATACCAAAGTAATCTAGGTATGGATCACTGGACAGCTGCGAAAAATATCCTAAAGTATCTCAAGAGAACAAAGGATATGTTCCTAGTCTATGGAGGTAGTGATGAAGCTCCGAGCGTAACCGGTTACATGGACGCGAGATGGCACATGGATCCTGATGACTCGAAGTCTCAGACAGGATATGTGTTTCTGGTGAATGGTGGGCGGTAAGCTGGAAGAGCAGGAAGCAACCAGTAGTACCACAATCTACAATGGAGTCGGAATACATCGCAGTTGCTGAAGTGGCGAATGAAGCTGTTTGGATAAGGAATTTCATCATTGAACTAGGAGTTCTCCAAGTGCGAAATACCCCGTGATAATCTATTGTGACAACACGGGTGCTATTGCAAATGCAAAGGAACTAGGAACTCATTCCATGGCCAAACATATCAAGCTACGTTTTCACGTCATCTGACAAAATATTGATGAAGGTGAAATCAAGATTTGCAAAGTACACATGGATCTAAATGTTGTAGATCCTTTGACTAAAGGTTTTCTACAAGCCAAACATGAGCAACACCGGGATGCCATTGGTTTTAGATTCTTGCCTATTGTAAACTAGATTAATTTGTACTCTAGTGCAAGTGGGAGACTGAAGGAGATATCCCCTAGAGGCAAATAATAAAGTGTTATATTTGATATATCTCTTGTATGTTCATAATACGTTTCATATTGTGCTATAACTGTGTTAATACAAAACGTTAATACACATGTGGTATGTAAACAAACCATGTCTCTAGTTACCTCTAGCAAACTAGCTCATTGGTCATGAGGATGATCTAGGGTTTCAAGATCATGGGCACTTATGCCAATTGACAATGAGGTCATATCATTGGTTGAATGTTGTGATAGACAAACACCCAATAGTTATATCATAATGAGATATAGTTACAAACGTTCATCATTAATGATAAACAAAGGAAACCTCGTAACCTGATCCTTAGACTGTGAGATAATAGAAATCACCGTTTTGGAGAGTGCTTAGATAGTATGAAGTATCGAGCCGTGAAAGGGTGATAAAAAAGGTGCCACTCAGTTTTTCCAAAGGAACACGTAGATGTGTACATATTAAGACCAGGATTTGCCAATCCAAGTAACAGATAGATATACATGTCCATCTCGGTGATGTTACATTAATGAAGCTTGCAAATGTGACTGGGTCACAGAATGCAACAACATGGGTACAAGTAAACGACTTCATCGGTAATGAGATAGAACAAAGGTATGGAGATACCGTAGATCAAATCTCGGATGAACTAGGTATCAAGTGGCAAAAGGAATAGGACACGATGTTAAAGGTTCAAGCGATAAGATTCGTGAAATGCACAGGGGTCATCATGGGCATCCATGTCCCGCTGATGATCATTGATATGAGAGGAGTCTCGATCATGTCCGGAGTATTTTCGAACCGAAGGGTGTCACGCTTAAGGGTGGGGACGCATAGGGATCGATACGACCGAAGGAGATATTCCCTAGAGGCAAATAATAAAGCGTATTGTTTGATATATCTCTTATGTTCAGAATACATTTCATACTGTGCTATAATTGTATTAATACGAAACGTTAATACACGTGTGGTATGTAAACAAACCAAGTCTCTAGTTACCTCTAGCGAACTAGTTTATTGGTCATGAGGATGATCTAGGGTTTCGAGATCATGGGTGATGGCTCCGATTTTTGCCATCTTCCACTTTGTTTAAACATTGTTTTTGGTCAAGAAATTGCCAAATAAACTCTCAATCCTCGCCACTAATGACTAATAATTGCAAAGATATGCAAAACCTCTCTTTGATTTATGTTGTGCAGGAAATCATGGCTTTTAATGAGAAAAAGGAGTCATAATGAAGGATTTTGAGGAAGTATACATGGCCAAGTAATTGGGAAGCAGTTCGAGGCGTCACTAAACGCGACCACTAAATGCAGGGTCACCTGCATTACCCAGTGGCGGCGGCAACCGTCTCGTCAAACCCTACAACTTTCATGAAGATGCCTATATATTTTGAGGCTCTAGCCGCCAGCCAGAGAGCCACCATTCTCAGGTTACATCACAACACCACTAAAGGAGATCCACACCATTGTTCATCCATTTTTCATCACTTCCACCATTCATCCATCCACTAGCCATAGCCATTGCTTTGTACTTTATATCTCCTTGTGATTTGGCAACCATTGTAAGCATATTTGATTTCAATCTAAGTATTTGTATGATGTTTTCTATCTCTGATCTATTTGTTATGAGTGAGTGGTCCTCACGGGCTACGGGTTGGGGAGAAACCTCGTAGTGATTATGTGCATCTAGATCATGGGAGTATTGTACTTTGTTTGCAATTGAGATTTGTATCTTTTGTTTCTTTGTCTTGTGTCTCGATCTGTGGACTTGTAGGTACCCAAGATCCCATGGATTGATAAAGGATTGAGGTGAGATACTTGGCTAGCAGCGATCTCATAGGAACCTTAGTGACAGAAAGGGTAGTACGGTCTTCGCTTAGCACCCCATTCAGGATCAACAACAACATCACCACTTAAAGCTTTGATCTGTGTTTTACACTTAATAATCGTTTGTAACTCGTGGCTTCGGTGTGCACTCGGTTGGACTAGAAGTCTACTGTTATGCTCACTGCATCATAGGGGCTCTAGAATATTAGGATGTGTTGCCCACAAGAGATTATCTCCATTCAAACATTATACATGACTATGCTTATTATTATCTTTTATCCCATTTGATGTGCAGCTGTAGGTGGATCTTCAACCCTGGCCTATCTCCATCCATTGATTCAAACCCATTATAAAGTAAACTATATTGGTCTGGTCAACTAAGGTAAAACGAACAAACAAAGTCTTGTAGACGTGTCCTTTTTATTGCCTTTTAGCATTGCTTTCCGAGGTTTGATTAAAACTAGGTCTTGTAGGGAAAAAGCTATTATACTACATCCATGAATCCAGATCAAAGGTATCAACCCTTTTTCTGGTGCCGCTGCCGGGGAAGCAATTTTGCTATCCTGGTGAGGTCATTAGAGACCTTGTTTTTAGTTTTATTATTAGTTGTAGTTTAATTCTTATTATTAGTTTCCTTTCTTGTTATCTATTTGAAAACCCAAAAAAATTAGTTACTTGTTATTCATTTTCATTACTAAAAAATACCAAAAAGATAAGAGCCATGGCTCAAAAGAGATTAGGGGAGTATGCTACTCCCACTGATGATTTTATTTGTGCACCCATCACTCAACCCACAGTTGATGCGGAATCATATGAGATAAAGCCTAACCTTTTAGGTTTGGTTCAACAAAACCAATTTGCGGGCTCATCCACTAAAGTTTCGGGTTTGCACTTAAATACTTTTACTGAAATTTGAGACATGATGCGTATTAAGGATGTAGATCCAAATGTTGTTAAACTGAGATTATTTCCTTTCTCTCTTATAGTGCTAGCTCTACCGAAGGGCACTATTAAATCTTGGGAGGAATGTACTAATTTGTTTATTACTAAATCCCCCCCCTAGCTAAGACTATGCAGCTAAGATCCAATATTACAAGCTTTAGACAAGAAGACCGTGAGCCACTAGCGCTTGCGTGGAAAAGGATGAAAGAAGCTGTAATGAACTGTCCTAGTCATGGGATGGAAGAGTGGCTTATATTACATTTGTTTTATAATGATCTTAACCCAATGTCTAAGTCTATGCTAGATATTGTGGCAAGAGGAACAATCATGGGAAAGCAAGTGAGTATTGCAAATAAGTGTAGGGTTACGGGTAGGCTACACTAGCGTAAAACAAAAATTTCTACCGTGTCAACCAGGAATACTATTGTCATAGATCACAGGATTACCACTAGACGTGCAGTTGCAAAACTCGATGAAGCACGTCGGGGCAATGTAGATGTTCTATGTCTCCTCCTTGTCCTCGTCCCATGAGCAGCACCCTTTGCGTGGCTCGTCCAAGTGCTACAACTGCAGCACCTCTGAGGTATCCACACGTCCGGAGTGGAAGGTCACACGCCAGACTGGTAGGTCTGCATGTGCAACATAGGCGTGAGAGGAGTGGCGGCAACATAGGCGTGCAACATAGGCGTGGAATGCTCAACCCTATTCAGCTCGCCTCACTCTCTCTTATATAGGCATTCCTAGTGGGCTTCTACATTAGCAGCCTATTAGTAGCCTAAGCCTGGTCTAATTTGGATCCAATCCTCATTAGGCTTCCAGCCCCTAAAGTGTGTGACCCTATAGGTTCATACACGTATAGACATGACACGAGTACACTTACTCCGTCAATAGTTGGTAGTGGCCTCTAGCAAGACGTGCCAACTCCTAAACGCATATAAAGATCATTCGGACGAACCATCACAAGGTTGAGTACATGTCTTTCCCTTTTCCCTACAATATTTGGTCTAGCTCCAAGCTGACCTCTCTTTCTCGATACTGTGATCCGGAATTCCTTTACTAGGTTAACTCTTAACCGTATGTAGCACGGCCATGCATTTCTGGATCTGATCACTCGAGGGCCCCAGAGATATCTCTCTCAAGTAGAGAGGGGCAAATCCCATCTTGATTGACCAATGCCTTGTAGCATGTATCTGGACAAACCCGTAAGCTACCTTTATAACTACCCAGGTATGGAGCAGTGTTTGATAGCCCCAAAGTAGGTCGATCCACATCTCAAGTATATGCGACAATCTCAGGTCTAAGGACAAAACGTACACGATGTGTAGAGAGAGCTGCAAGTATTATTGCCAGTCTCAAGTTGGGTCAGTCCAACCCCATGTTCATAACATGTGTCCACATCATTGGTTTAACATCTCCATGTCCATGACTTGCAAAACATAGTCGTCAACCAATCGATGTGGTAGTCTAATATTCATGTGTGTCCTCACATGAACTCTGACTAGGGACAACTATTAGATGACCATACAAGTAAAGAGTTTCACAAACAATTCACATAATTGCCAATCAATACAAGTTTCCTGATATATGGATATTGAAGGAACATTATAATAACTCATGGATACATATGAAATATACTCATATCTATGATTGCCTCTAGGGCATATTTCCTTCAAGAAGTTACTTGATGATATGAAAAATAACCATGCCATAACCTCGAAGAGAGTGAGTTCAATTACCGAGGTAAATAATGAAGAGCTTATATCTAAGGTAGATGAGTTGCTTAGCTTAGTAAAGGGTAAAGAAGATACCCAAGTTAATGCTATCACTACTGATGTTAATTTTATAACTCGTGCTCCTTTTAATCCTGCATGAAAAAATAATTATGCTTCCAATGTTCAAAAATATCATGCTAATCCTACAACAGCTCCTTATAATAATTATGATAATACTAATGGAGCAAATCATGGCAATCTCCCATTTGAGCAAACTATTAGAACATTTATACAAGCTCAAACCGAGCAAAATAATATGCTTATTAAGATCACGAAGAACCGTGAAAGTAGTATAGGAAAATGATCTAACCAGGCCATTGCAATTAGAAATGATGTGCAGGCTCTACAAGAAAGAACAAAGACCGTGGATGCTTAGCTGGGTAAGGTAGCTGAGAGCCAAGCTCTCGTACTAGCAAAGTTTGCTGGAAAACCCGAGCCAAATCTGGTAGAAGACCTCAAGATGATGAGGGTGGTAACCAATGAAGAAAAACCTAAAGAGCTAGATTATAGCAATGCGCCAACACCAGAGTATACCGTGGAAGATGTTGGGGATCGGTGCGGAAAACAAAAAAAATCCTACGACGGAACCCTAGAAACTTAGCCTAGGCTCTATCTATAATGCGGTAACCACCAATGCATAGAGAATACATACCCTTGTAGACCGTACGCGGTTAACGTTCCGCGGGGAATGTGGTTGATGTAGTCGTACTCGAAGCCGACCTCAAGGTCCGAAGCTCCTCGCAGGTCACCCCTTGCTCCTTCTTGATCTTCATCATCTTCATCGTGCAACAGCTCTGGCTCACGACATTCTAGCGCCCCAAGTGTTGCGCCTCGTGTCTTCATACACATCCGGTGCACGATGAGACCTTCGGCTCCCTGATCCCGCCGGGAGTGCGGAAGTTGATATCTGGCTAGGAATCCCTGCAGCGCAACGGCATACTACAGGTGTTCCTTGATTGCACAGCCCAGACTTGGGGCCATGGTCACGAGGTATAGAGAGAGGGAGGAGGAGAAAGTCAACCAAACGACTTCTCCAATTGTGTGTTTAATCCCACCCATGGGCACCCCTTTATATAGGCGGAGGGGGTGTGCCCTCCCCATTGGGTTAGCCATGTGGGACTAATCATAAAAGAAAAGGCAGCAGATTTTCGGACTGGCCAAATGGGCCAAAAGAACTCAGCCCAAATAGTAAACAGAAAATGCTAAATAAAAAGAAAAAGAGAAAAGGCAGCAGCAGCAAGCCGGGTGGGTCGACCTGCCCACCACGGCCCAGCGTGCCTAGCCAGCAGGCGGTAGCAGCCAGCGGCTCGGGTGGGCCTTTGCCCCGTCTTGACCGGCTCGCCATGGCCTGGTGGCCAAGCACCCAGTGGGCCGGCGTGCCCGGCTGACCCAGCGCCCGCCATGCCTCGCCTGGCATCACCTAGCTATCTGCCGCCCTGTGCGGTGGCGGTTATCCGCCGCCCACAGGGCTAGCTGTTTTGCCCTTTTTCCATTTATTTTTCTGCACTTTTATTTCTAGGCCTTTTCCCTCTGGGATTTGGCCTAATATAAAAGTTGACTTTATAAATCTTAATGTAAATATTATTTATAATATATTAATTCATAACTAATATATATTTAAATTCCCATTTATCCGAAAACACTTTTCAGGGCTTTTCCTTTATTCTTTCTCCGAACAACTTTGGATCTCTCCGCGGAACGATTCCGGCTTTCTCTCTTTCTCTACTATGATTCTGTCTTACGAATGATCCCTCTCATCATACCCTTAAGTGTATCCTCTCACGGCTCGGAAATGCTCTAGGCATGATCTGTATCAATGATCAACAGAGGGACCAGGGATGTCCATATGACCCCTATGCATTCCTGATGACAATGTCGTTTGAACCGTCTAAATGTAGCATCCTCTTCCTTTTGTTTCTCTATACAACTTGTCCGAGATCCGATCATTGGTATCCCATACCTTGTTCAATCTCGTTCTCAACAAGTTATGTTTTCTTGTTACCGTGATATTACATCCCCGTGACCTAGTCACATGTTGCAACATTTATAGATGTAATCTCACCAAGTCGGCCGTATGTACCTTTACCCGTCATGTGGGTGAACAAATCCCGGTCTTGTAGTCACATGTCATCTAATGTTCCTTCGGAATACCCAACATACACCTTTATGGCCACCGTATTACCAGATGACGATTGATGCAGTCTAAGCAGCCTAGGGAAACAGTGAGTAATATGAGCTCACGGTCTAAGGAGAAGGAGTCTAGGTATAGCTGTTGCAACAATGAACTATATGACTTGATCGTGTTGTAATCCTTCGAGGAATGTCCAACCACATCATTCCCCAATGATATGATCTCGTTGTCAGTCGGCATAAATGTCCATGATCTTGAAACCCAGATCATCTTCGTGACCAACGAACTAGTATGAATAGAGGCTACTAGGGACTTGGTTGTTTCATACCACACCTGTACCAATGTTTCTACTTGGCACAGTTATAGCACAATATGAAACTATTATAAACTAATTGAGATATGACAATAGAACATATTTATTATTTTCCTCTAGGGCATATCTCCTTCAGTCTCCCACTTGCACTAGAGTACAAATAATCTAGCTTGCATTTTACTCATATAAACCATATACCATATGCATTTACAGATCATGCATGCTCATGGGAAACGTCATGTCCATGTTCTGTTTTACCAGATCATTGTGTCTTTTGCAAATTGTTAATGTCTTCCTAATTTTGACATTCACACCATTATCGTATAATGGGTCGAAGTATTTGTTCGACAACAAGGTGAGACTTTGTTTCTAGTGTTTATGATGACGGTCGTTTTTCACCATTGTCATCTAAACTTCGAAACACACTTTGCTATCCTTTGTGTATATACTATAGTCATGGTAGCAGAACGAGGCCAGATTCCAGGAGCTTATAGTGACTTTAGATCAACCTCGAGGGCTTTCTCATGGGCACTGGGCCCTGGGACACATCATTCTACGTTAAAAGCAAACTAGCCCCGCCATAACATTATACATCAGATCAGATGTAGCCTTTATACTTCTATATCTTTATAGATCCTAGTGCATGAAATGCATCTATGCCACTTACATTGCTTCTTGCTATTTATGTACAAACTTAATTCTGGTTTAGTGATCAACTCAGGAATCACTTAAAGACACGTTCTTATAGTTAAGAGCTAGTCCTTCCAACCAGAACCTTGGGTCACATTATGTCGAGTATACAACATGGTTTTATGGAAGAACCTATGACTGAGGCATAGGAGATGCAACGCATCTCTTTCTTTCAACCATAGTTGTAATACTCAATGCTTCATACAGTAAGAACTTCTTTCTTACCTTGTTCTATTTTGAACTTTTTCAGAATCTTGAACATCTTTCAGAATCAAGTCCAGGAAGCATTTGACATTCAGTGTTTATTAAACTCATTAATCTATCTCGATAGATCATATTGTTTAATAACTTCAACTTCATCCTAACTTAAATACCAATCACATCATTCTCATATGTCGTCCACATATCTCAGAATGATTTCACGCTCCCACTCAAATATGACATTCATGTTTGAGATCCAGGGATTTCACTCAGCTCCCACTCAAAATATGTCAGCTACATATTATGAATTAGCCAAGCTGATTTGCTCCCACTCAGAACTAGGTCCTCTCGATAATCTTGGATATTCCAAAATTCCTTGATCACCATCAAATCGAGAATTCCACTAACGAGATTTCAATGACCATTCATTTCTCGTACTTAGGTCCATCACGCTTCTTTGTATTTCGTAGGTATGTCTTGTTCAAAACATGAGAAGTGAACCAACTATAGTTCCACAAACTTGTAGAATATATAGTTGAATCCTACTTTCTTTAGTAAAAGTATTCTCTGAAACTTTATGATCATTATCAATAGTTTCTCCTCTATTTGTAGAGTTTGGTTCCATGAAACAAATTCCGCTGTGCCACTCAACAATCCAGAGGTAAGGTCAAGTACCTTGTTTTGATCTTTTACTTTCTCCCACTTGTATCTTCATCAAGACACATCAACTTAGGACAACAACAGGTTTGCCCCTTTTGTGGATGATGCATTCATAGCTTCCTAAGAATGCTCTACAAAGACTTGTTTATTCGCCACGACTTCGACTTGTCGAAATCTCCAGAAACTCGAACTTGCCATAACACTTATGGTGTTGTTTCCACGAATCTTTAGATATTCCTTTGTATTTAAAATGAGTGTTTGCTTATTTTTGATCTCTAACTCTAAATGACAACTATAACTCTGATAGAAGATAATATGTATCTAATACAAAATGATTATGATGTTTAGATATTTCAACAAAGTTTGAATTTGTCCAATTATCATAATTTGTGAAACATCTTTTACAAGTTCCCTTTATGCTAAACTTAACTTGAATACCTAAGTCATGTCGATCAAATCAAAGAGACTTGTTAATTCAGTTAATTCAATATCCCATTTAGTTATGAACTCATTTGAACAATTCAAATCATTTAAAACTACATGTTTCATTAAGTAAATACACTTATTCACTTAAGTCCACAATAAATGATTTCCACTTCTTGTTTGAAAATATGATACATCATTATGTATAAGTTTCAACATTTCTTCGCATATCACCGTTTTACCAGAATGCGGAGTTTTAGTCATTCTGCCCAGGAGGCATGGTTTTGCAAAGTCTCTAGATTAAGCATCTAGGACCCCGATCTTTCATAAAGAACCTGCAATAACCAAAATGACTTAAACTATAGTGTCATTTCATTATTGAACTTTGGATATCTTTTAGCATTCTAATCCTTTATAAATGTTTAAATCATTATCATTAACATAGTGATGAGAATAACTTATTTGTAATCGTAATGTGACCATAAGGTATTGTTCATAAGAATAGTACAAACTGGCTTGTAACTTGTTCATATGAATAATCGTCTCGCAAAAAGCAAGACACACAAACAAGGATTACAAATTTATATTCAAATCCACTAATCCAAATGACAAACTTTGAGGAAAGTGGTGATGTCGGCCATCAACTGTTTTGATTGCCGTCATCAAGTCACATTGTCTCAAATCCAGCAATTCTCAAGCAGATCAGCATGTTTTCACAAAACGAGACAAGTATAAAATACTTTGCAAACTGCAACGAGTTTTGCAAGAATCACATTTATAATTTGTATATATTAAATATACCTTTTCATCAATAACCTCCATTGCAATCAAGCCCCTCTAAGAGTTCTCAACTCTAATGCAAGATCGCTAAGTGTTTTTCCAAACATTCCGGAGTCATCGAATTATCTCCTAATGGTATTTTATCAAGAAGAGAAGATCACATTTTACGAGGATATCCCTCAGGCGTGGGTATTAATCTATGAAGTTGGACCCTTTTGCTAAGTTCCAAATTAAGCAATATATTCCCATGGTCGCAAAGGACCTCAATGGGATAGGCCTGTTGGGTCTGCAGCATAGAAAACAAAAAATTTCCTACGATGAGAACTACACGCCAAGATCTATCTACTAGGTACAAAGCAACGGGTGGACATACATCCAATGAGAACTTACCCTCGAAGACAACGAGTTTTGTTAACGAGTAGGAACTCGTGGTTGATGTAGTCGTACACTTGCCGATCTCAAGATCGAGTGGAAGTCTGAGTGCCGCAACTCAGTAGCGCATCCGTACTCGCACACATGTTCAAGCCACTGGACAACCTCCACCTCCTCGCTCTAGCGATCTAGCGGAAGCAGCAACTCCTTCCAGACGAAATGCCACCGGGAACATGTATCTCGCTAATCCGAGACCATGGGAAAATAATTCTAGAGGGGAAGAGAGATCCTTCACAAGGAGGTGTGTGGAAGAAGGAGGGAGAGGGTGGCCTTTTATAGGAGGAGGGGGTGCCCCTCCTCTCCATGGCCGGCGCATGGGGGGTGACTCCTCACCTCCCCCATTCATGTGGTGGTAACCCCTCCACATTAAAATGCCTCTTCACATTCCCTTTTAAAGTCCCCACTTTAAATGCATTAAAATTCTCTAAGTTTAATGCTCTCTCATTTAATAAAACTCTTTTTTTAAATTTATTCAGAATTTTGTTAATTACTTTAATTAACAAACATTCACATATAACCCCTTGCAATATTTCAATATCACATGCAGAACCACTTTCTGCAATTTCACCTGAAACAATTCCTGCGCTTTGCAATTCTTTCGTCTGAAACATATGTGCTCCAAAATGGTGTCTGGTAACTCTTAAGTGTGTCACCCTACGGTTCGCGAATCATGTAGACATGATTGAGACCCCTCTCAGATTAATAATCAGAAGCGGGACCTGGAGATCCATACTGACTCCTGCATATTCAACGATGACTTCTGTGATCGTGAGAACCTTTAACGCTTGTAACTTAATCCCTTTGTCTCATGATATAATACATGTCCGAGATTTGATCATCGGTATCCAAATACCTAGTTTGATCTCGTTACCGACATGCACTCTTTTCTCGTTCCCGTGATATAACATTTTAGTGATCACATCACTTGCTTGCAAGCTATCTCAATGTGATATCGCCGAGAGGACCCAGAGTATATCTATCCATCATCGGGATTGACAAATTCCACTCTTGATCCATGAGCCTCAAGATAACACCTTCGTATCACTGAACCCATCTTTATAGTCACCCTGTTACGGTGTGACGTTTGATGTTATCAAGATACTCTTCATGTGTTAGCAATTAACATGATCTCATGGTCTAAGGATAAAGATTACTCCGTATGATGTTATAGCAATATAAACATAATGCCTTGATCGTAATGCTATACTTCGGATGAATGTTCATCACATCATTTCACAAATGTTGTGACCTTGTTATTAACAACATCCAATGTCCATGATCAGGAAACCTTGGTCATCTTGTTAATCAACAAGCTAGTCTATAAGAGAGGCATAACTAGGAACCCTTTTTGTTTATTAAACACACATGTATTGATGTTTCCGATCAATACAATTCTAGCATGCAAAATAAACATCTATCATATGTATAAGGAATACATAATAACAACTTTATTATTGCCTCTCAGGGCATATTTCCTTCAGTCTCCCACTTGCACTAGAGACAATAATCTAGTTCACATAGTGATAAATCTAACACCCATGGAGTTCTGGTGTTGATCATGTTTTGCCCTTGGGAGAGCTTTAGTCAACGGATCTCCTACATTTAGGTCCATGTGTACTTTACAAATCTTTATATCTCCATCCTTGACATGCTCGCGGATGGAGTGAAACCGACGCTTAATATGGTTGGAATTCTTGTGAGACCTCGGTTCCTTTGCGTTGGCTATGGCTCCATTGTTGTCACAATAGATCACCATTGGGTCCAATGCACTAGGAACCACACCTAGCTCCGTAATGAACTCTTTCATCCAAACCGCTTCTGCGCTTCAAGCAAAGCGACAACATATTCCGCCTCCGTCGTTGATCCAGCCACCACAGGTTATTTGGAACTCCTCCAACTAGTTGCTGCCCCGTTCAAGAGAAATACGTATCCGGATTGAGACTTAGAGTCATCCTGATCAGTGTCAAAGCTAGCATCGACATAACACTTAGCGACTAGCTCTTCTTCACCTCCGTATATAAGAAACATATCCCTAGTTCTTCTCAAGTACTTGAGGATGTTCTTGACCGCTATCTAGTGTTCTGAACCTGGATCAGATTGGTACCTACTAGTCAAACTAATAGCATGTGCCACATCCGGTCTTGTACATAGCATGGCATACATAATGGAGCCTATGGCCGAGGCATAGGGGATCTTATCCATCATCTCTCTTTCTTCCGCCGTAGCCGGACTTTGAGTCTTGCTCAATGTCTTGCCTTGCAACATAGGTAAGAACCCCTTCTTACTACCGTCCATATTAAACTTCTTTAATATCTTATCAAGGTATGTACTCTGCGATAGCCCAATTAGGCGCCTTGATCTATCTCTATAGATTTTAATGCCTAATATATATGATGCTTCACCAAGGTCTTTCATCGAAAATTTGCTGTTTAGATAACTTTTAACACGGTTTAAAAGATCTATATCATCTCCAATCAATAATATGTCATCCACATATAATATAAGAAATGCCACATTGCTCCCACTCACTTTCTTGTAAATACAAGCCTCTCCATAAGTTTGGACAAATCCAAACTCTTTGATCACCTCATCAAAGTGGAGATTCCAACTCCGGGATGCTTGCTTCAGTCCATAGATGGATCACTGAAGTTTGCATACCTTATTAGCATCCTTAGGATCGACAAAGCCCTTAGGTTGTATCATATATAACTCTTCTTCAATATTACCATTGAGGAATGCAGTTTTGACATCCATCTACCATATTTCATAATCGAAATATGCAGCAATTGCTAACATAATCCTAACCGACTTAAGCATTGCTACGGGAGAGAATGTCTCATCGTAGTCAACTCCTTGAATTTTTCGAAACCCCTTTGCGACAAGTCGAGCCTTATAGATGGTCACATTACCATCAGCATTAGTTTTTCTTTTGAAAATCCATTTATTCTCAATGGCCTTTCGATCGTGAGGTAAGTCCACCAAGGTCCAAACCTGGTTCTCGTACATGGATTCCATCTCGGATTTCATGGCTTCTAGCCATTTGTTGGAATCCGGGCTCATCATCGCTTCTTCATACGTCGCAGGGTCATCCATTTCATCAACCATGAAATTCACAACAGGATTGCCGTACAGTTCAGGAGCTGCATGTGTCCTACTTGACCTGCGAGGTTTGGTAGTGTCCTCTTTCGGAGTTTCATGATCAATATCATTAGCTCTCTCTTCATTAGGTGAAGTCAACTCTGAAACAATTTCCGGTGCTGTGCTACTCGCCATTTCATGAAGAGAAGGTTCAATAACCTCTTCAAGTTCTACCTTCTGACTACTCACACCTTTCACGAGAAACTCCTTCTCAAGAAAGGATCCATTCTTGGCAACAAAAACCTTGCCCTCGGATCTGTGATAGAAGGTATACCCAATCATTTCCTTAGGGTGTCCTATGAAGACGCATTTTTCTGCTTTGGGTTCGAGTTTATCCGGCTGATGTGCTTCACATAAACATCGCATCCCCAAACTTTAAGAAATGATAGCTTAGGTCTGTTTACAAACCATAATTCGTACGGTGTCGTTTCAACGGATTTAGATGGTGCCCGATTTAAAGTGAATGCAGCTGTTTCCAGTGCATAACCCCAAAATGAGCATGGCAAGTCGATCGAGACATCATAGATCGAACCATATCCAATAAAGTACGATTACGACGTTCCGACACACCATTACGTTGTGGTGTTCCGGTAGGCGTGAGTTGTGAAACTATTCCACACTCTTTCATGTGTGTGCTAAACTCGTAACTTAGATACTCTCCTCCACGGTCAGACCGAAGAAATTTGATCTTTCTATTATGATGATTTTCCACTTCATTCTGAAATTCCTTGAACTTTTCAAAGGTTTCAGACTTGTGTTTCATCAAATAGATATACCCGTATCTACTCAAATCATCCATGAAAGTAACAAAAAACGATATCCACCTCGCGCCGACACACTCATTGGTCCACACACATCAGTATGTATGATTTCCAACAAATCTGTCGCCCATTCCGTTGAACCGGAAAACGGCATTCTAGTCATCTTGCCCATAAGGCATGGCTCACATGTATCAATGATTCAAAATCAAGTGATTCCAAAAGTCCATCAGAATGGAGTTTCTTCATGTGTTTAACGCCAATATGACCTAGAAGACAGTGCCACATATATGCAGATATATCATTATCAAGTTTAATCTTTTTAGCATTAACTTTATGAATATGCGTAATATTACTATCGAGATCCAACAGAAATAAACCATTCAACACAGGTGCATGACCATAAAAGATATTATCCATATAAATCGAACTACCATTGTTTTCAGATTTAAAGGAATAACCACTTTGCATCAAACACGATCCGGATACAATGTTCATGCTAAGTGCAGGCACCAAATAACAATTATTTAGGTTTATAACTAATCCCGATGGCATATGGAGAGGTAGCGTCCCGACGGCGATCACATCAACTTTTGATCCATTGCCGACCCGCATCCTGACCTCATCCCTTGCTAGTTGTCGCTTGTTCCACAGCCCCTGAACCGAGTTACATATATTAGCAACCAATCATGTATCAAATACCCAGGTGCTACTGCGAGTACTAGTCAAGTACACATCAATAACATGTATATCACATATACCTTTGTTTTCCTTGCTGGATTTCTTGTCCGCCAAATACTTGGGGCAATTGCGCTTCCAATGGCCAGTCCACTTGCAATAGTAACACTCGGTGTCAGACTTAGGGCCAGCTCGGGGTTTCTTTTCAGGTGTGGCAACAGATTTGCCACCCTTCTTTCCCTTATGCTTGCCTTTCTTGTCCTTCTTGAAACCGGTTGTCCTATTGATCATCAACACTTGATGTTCTTTCCTAATCTCCACTTCTGCAGTCTTAAGCATTGACAGAAGCTCGAGAAGAGACTTCTTCATGCCCTGCATATTATAGTTCATCACGAAGCTCTTGTAGCTAGGTGGCAGAGATTGGAGAACACGATGTATGCCTAAGTCAATGGGAATCGTTATTCCCAAGGACACAAGCTTATCGGCGTACCCAGACATTTTGAGTACATGCTCACTAACGGAGCTATTCTCCTCCATCATGCAGCTAAAGAACTTTTCAGTAGCATTATAACTCTCTAATGCAGCATGGGTATCGAAAATCATTTTCAATTCTCCCATGGTATCAAAGGCATTGCCGTTTTCGAAACGCTTTCGAAGTTCTGGCCCTAGCCCATACAGTATGCCGCAATGAACTAAGTTGTGGTCCTCCTGACGAGTCACATAGACATTCTTTTCCTCGTCAGGGGCATCAGGAGCTGGTGGGGGGCCTAGCGGCGCATCTAGCACATATCGCTTTTGTGCAGCAGTGAGGAGAATCCTCAAATTCATAGCCCAGTTGGTGAAGTTGCTACCATTCGCAACAAGTTTCTGTTTCTCCATGAACACATTGAAATTAAAAGCAGGTGGTGTGATTACCCACAAGTATAGGGGTGTATCGCAGTATTTTTGATAAGTAAGAGTATCGAACCCAACGAGGAGCAGAAGGTGCTGGCTAGTGGTATGGATCAGGAATTCTCTGCAAATACTTAGCAAACAGATTTTTAGGGGTTTTCGATAAAGCAAGTAAACAAAGTACGAGTAAATAAAAGATGAGGAATAAATGCAGCAAGTGGCCCAATCCTTTATGCAGCAAAGGACAAGCCGGTTGTATTACTTAAGATGACCAAACGTTCTCGAGGACACATGGGAAGACTGTCAAGTGCTTTCGCTTCATATAGTTGATTAATCTTCTCTAGCTTGCTAAGTGTTGTGTGGGTGAACCTGTGCTAATGTACCGCCCCATCCAAGACTAATACATACTTGTGATTATACACCTTGCAAACATCCGTAAGTACAAGAAAGTAATTAAGGTTGAGACCTAACCACAGCTTTAAACTCTAAGACCCTTACATCCCTTGTGCAATGGTTTCCTAACGGGGGTTCGGTTTCACACTCTCCAACCCCTACGATTAGTAGCCAAATACACAATGCATTCCCCTAGGCCCATATAGGTGAAGTGTCATGTAGTCGACGTTCACATGACACCACTAGAAGAAGTACACCACAACTTAAATAACAAACTATTGAATCTTTCTCAACACAACTCCACTACTAACAACAAGACTTCTCCCATGTCCTCAAGAACAAAACGAAGTACTCACAAGACATCATATGGATCATGATCAAAGATGGAATAATGATGTATAACAATCTGAACATAAACAATAATTCAATGGTTCACTCAATAGCATCAACTACGAAGAGTAATCAACACCAGGAAAGTTTCCCCTATGAACTAATGCAAGATTCAACTCAATTGTTACAACAATATGGAGATGGTGATGAGGGTGTTGATGGTGATGATGGTGGTGATGATGATGATGATGATCCCGATGAAGTCCAGCTTGATGGTGGTGTTGATGGCGACGATCTCCCCTCTCCGGGAAGGCATTCCCCAGGCAGAAATTCGTCTGCCGGAGAGATCTTTCTCTCTCAGTGTTTTCCGCCCAGCAGAGGCGGCGGAATCTTTCTGTGGTTGCTCCCCGAGTCTTAGGGTTTCGGGAGGATGATATACGCCAGAGGGAAGAGGCTGGAGTGGGCCAGGGTGGCCACACCACCTCTTGGCGCGGCCTAGGGATGCCCGCGCCATGGGGTGGTGTGGGCTCCTTGTGGCCCATCTCCACTCCATCTTCTGGCATCCTGAGTCTTCTGGAAAAATAGGATTTTCCGTATATTTTCCCGGATTTTCTGATCTTCGTGAATTTTGCCTCCAAACAGCACCTTTTCCATCAGAATCCTGACTACAGCGGTCCATGCTCCAAAGTCATCAACCATGCAAAAACAGATGAAATAACATAATTTTCACCCCTCAATACGAAATATATCAATGAATAATAGTGAATTAAGACATAGAATAGTGATGCAAAATGGACGTATCAACTCCCCCCAAGCTTAGACTTCGCTTGTCCCCAAGCGAAATTGAGCTCAATAAACATGGCCTCAGGTTTATGGAGTGAAGAGTCGATAAAAGAATATGGACAAGAAGCATCACATTCATCAAATACATAGATCATAATAGAAGACAACTCGCTATTATATAACTCAACTTGTAATGAGTAAAGGAAACACAATAAAGATACATAAAGTGAATCATAATTGGTAATGGCAAACTTAGCTCTCGGTCAAAGAATAGTTGATAATCTGCTGGAGTTCACAAATAACTGGTTTTTCAATGATAGCTTTCAAAGTAGTAAACATCAAGATAAGAGCAATGTGCAAAACAAGGAACATAAGACATGATTGAATAAATCATCATATGAATGAATGAAACACATCAACTCAAAATACTTGCTGAGATAGAAGGGAATAGGTTTACTGACTCAACTACAAAGTAAAAAAGAAAGGCCCTTCTAAAGAGGGAAGCAGGGATTACAAGTCTCATAAAGAGCTCCCAAAAATTATGATACTTACTAGCTTTCAGCTCTCATTGCCCCTATCATAGGCATCTTTAGGTGATTAAGGTTAAAGTGATCAAATATGAAGATATGCATTGACAAGTTGTAAGTTGAGAATCTCATGTCCCTTGAATACGAGGGCCGCTCCTCGTGCTACTCAAGTTTAGTCACTGGTAAGTTCTTGTCATCGTAAGCATATGTGTATCATAGAGAACTGCCAACGGGGTACCCCTTGCCCGATGATACGGAAGAATCCCCATATCAAAATGACAAGGCAAGCAGACAACAAGTATCTCAGCAATCTTCTTATTTACCATGGGAATATGGTGCTTTTTTCTCTCTTTCCTCTTTTCATAATATCTCTTTTTTCTTTTCTCTTTTTCTCAATCTCTATATGTTTTTTTTATAAGAAGAATGCTTCATAGATATTCGTTATGGTTACGCTGCAGGTTTCCACCATGTCAGCATGGATTAGACCAGCGGCCCAGGCGTTTCTCTAACACACATGCATAACTCCATGGACTTACAAGCTCCCCTTTCATTTCACACTGACGACATCCATAGACAAAAGAACATGATATCAACTTGGTACAAAGTACCAGTGCAATGTTGAAAGCGTTCCCCATGACAACATGGTTCTGCTAATTCACAACTTACAAAGCGCAAGCATATACGCAACATAGGTGAGCACAATGATTCAAGTTTATTAAGTGCAAGAAAATAAAGTGTGCCATCAAGTTCGTGAGAGCTTTAATCACTAATTTTCACATAACAAGTTTAATTTGGGAGGTAGACAAAACAAGAATTTACTTGGAATAGCAATAATGCTAATAGGTAGGTATGGTGGACACAAATGGCAAAGGTTTTGGTTTTAAGGAGGTGGATGCACGAGAAGAATACCCTCTCAGTACAGGTTTTTGGCTAGCAAGGCTGGGTAGCAAGTATAAGAGTTGAAGGAAGCAAACAAACATACAAGTGATAAAAACAAACATGCAATCTTCCTTGGAAGCACAAAAGATCTTAACTAGAGAATACTAAACTTATGAGCTAATCAAGAAAGAAAGAAGATGAAATTATTTTTCTTTAAAGGTACTTTTGTCTTTTCTTTCAACTCTCAAAAATAGTGTGCTACTAACCGAGCCAGGTTTGCCAAAACCAACTAAATTAACTCAATGATCCCAAAGTGATACCAATACTAACAACAAGATCAATCATATAACCACGAATTGAAAACTAATATAAGCTATGCAAAAGAGTGAATCATAGAACTTCTCATTAATATTCCATAGCGGCAACTCACACCAAGGGATACAAATCTAACGAGAGAGGGGACACTTCCATAATGCAAACCATACTACAAAATAACTCCTTTATTCATGATATGACTCTATAAAAAGGTAAAAAGATAGAAGATAGTGATGTGATACCGCGGCACTCCCCCAAGCTTGGAACAAGCCAAGGGGATGCCAAACCTGATGACGAATTACTCCTTTGGTGGTGGTGGTAATATTTTCTTAGTTGACGTGAGGAAATCTTCCAGCATCTTGCGAAGCCTATCATTCTCCCACTGAAGCATGTCCACCTTCCTCCTCAAGTCTCGGTACTTATCGCATAACTCCTTAGTGACTCGTAGGGCTTCCGTTGATGCAGGGCAAGAGACTAAAGGTGCCAGCCCCTGCTTGGGATCTTGGAGATCCTCCTCCATAGGCTCCTTCCCTTTATCCTTGGCGGACACCATTGTGCTTCTAGGCTTTCAAAGAGTATGTCCTGGCAGAAACAGACCGAAACAAAAACATGACGAAAACACGATATACTCGGGAGATCTGGGGGGTTATATATTACGAAGTTTCATAACAAGAGGAAGGTACTAGGTGAAAATGGGTCGGAGACGGAGTCTAGGGTGGCCTCACCACCTGGTGGCGCGGCTAGGGGTGGGCCCACGCCACAGGGTGGTGTGGGCCACCCTGGCTCCGATTCCGTCCCTTTTTCGCTTCGTAACTTCCCTTATTGACTGAAAACTGCAAAAATATAGTTGGATTGTATTTTCGCGGAACTTTTCTTACCAGAACTATTACCTATTTGAAAACAGACTCTGCAGGTCTCTGAATTTGGTCCTCGATGAATTTCTCCAGAGTTATAACTTGAAAGGCATCAACATCTTCATTGTAAGAATCTCCAGCAATATAGTGTTTGAGCCGTTGTTCATTCACTACTCGTGTAGTGTTATCTTTTAAAGAAGAAATTTGTATTGCTCCTGAACAGTATACTTCTTCTATAATGAAAGGTCCTTCCCATTTTGATAGTAGCTTTCCTACAAAAAACCTGAGACGAGACCTATACAATAGAACTTTCTCACCAACATGAAATTCCCTCTTAAGTATTCGCTTGTCATGCCATATTTTAGATTTTTTCCTTAAAGAGCCTAGCATTCTCATAGGCTTCACTCCTCCATTCATCTAAAGAACTTAAGTCAAATAATCTTTTCTCACCAGCGAGCTTACAATCTCTTTTAGTTCTTTAACTGCCCAGTAAGCTTTGTGTTCTAATTCTAAGGGTAGGTGACAAGCTTTCCCATAAACCATTTTATAAGGAGACATTCCCATGGGATTTTTGTAAGCAGTTCTATAAGCCCATAAAGCATCATTCAACTTCTTAGCCCAGTTTTTTCTAGACCTATTAACAGTCTTTTGCAAGATAGATTTAATTTCTCTATTTGATAACTCTACTTGCCCGCTAGTTTGGGGGTGATAAGCTGAAGCAATTCTATGATTAACATCATATTTAGCAAGGGTCTTCCTAAAACCACCATGAATGAAATGAGAACCCCCATTAGTCATGAGATACCTAGGCACCCCAAACCTAGGAAAGATAACATCCTTAAGCATTTTTAGAGAAGTCTCCCCGTCAGCACTCTTTGTAGGAATAGCTTCTACCCACTTAGTAACATAAGCAACGACAACAAGAATATGAGTGTACCCTTTCGAAGGAGGGAAAGGACCCATAAAGTCGAATCCCCAACAATCAAAAGGTTCAATAACTAGAGAGTAGTTCATAGGCATTTCATTGCGTTTAGAAATATTACCAACACGCTGATATTCATCAGAAGATAAAACAAATTTTCTTGCATCTTTAAAAAGGGTAGGCCAGTAAAATCCTGATTGTAGCACCTTTTGTGCAGTTCTATCTCCTGCATGATGTCCTCCATAAGCACTACCATGACATTTACGCAATATCTCCTTTTGTTCATATTCCGGAACACATCTTCACATAATACCATCCACTCCTTTGTATAAGTGTGGGTCATCCCAAAAATAATGCCTCAAATCACAGAAGAACTTTCTTCTTTGCTGAGCTGTAAAAGTTGGAGGCAAATACTTGGAGACAATAAAGTTAGCATAATCAGCGTACCAAGGGCTCCCTCGCGAGCTAACCCCTACTACAGCTAACTGTTCATTTGGGAAACTATCATTAATAGGCATAGGGTCAAAAGAGATGTTTTCCAAACGAGATAAATTATCAGCTACAGGGTTTTTAGCACCCTTCCTATCTACTATATGTAGATCAAACTCTTGTAAAAGCAGCACCCATCTAATAAGCCTAGGCTTAGCATCCTTCTTCGTCATAAGATATTTAATAGCAGCATGATAAGTATGAATGATGACTTTTGAGTCTACAATATAGGGCCTAAACTTATCACAAGCAAAAACAACAGCTAGAAATTCCTTTTCAGTAGTAGCATAATTCCTTTGAGTAGCATCTAGAGTCTTACTATCATAACGGATAACGTTTAACTTTTTATCAATACGTTTCCCAAGGACAGCCCCTACAGCAAAATCACTAGCATCACACATTATTTCAAAGGGTAAACTCCAATCAGGTGGTTGAACAATAGGGGCTGTAGTTAAAGCCTTCTTAAGAGTTTCAAAAGCTTCCTTACAATCATCATCAAAAACGAAGGGTACATCTTTTTGAAGAAGATTAGTGAGGGGTTTTGATATCCTAGAAAAGTCTTTAATAAACCTCCTATAGAAACCAGCATGACCAAGGATACTATGAATATCTTTGATGTCTCTTGGACATGGCATCTTCTCAATTGCCTCAACCTTTGCTCTATCAACTTCTATGCCTCTTTCAGAAACTTTATGCCCAAGAACAATCCCTTCATTAACCATGAAGTGGCATTTCTCCCAATTAATGATTAGTTTCTTCACATCTCTGCAAAACTTTATCAAGGTTGTGCAGACAATTATCAAAAGAAGTTCCATAGACAGAAAAGTCATCCATGAACACTTCTACAATTTCCTCACAAAAACCATGGAAGATAGCAGACATGCACCTCACGAAAAGTAGGAGCATTACATAAACCAAAAGGCATACGTCTATAAGCATAAGTTTCGTAAGGGCAAGTAAAAGTAGTTTTTTCTTGATCTTGTTGTTTAACAGCAATTTGAGAGAAACCAGAGTAACCATCAAGAAAACAAAAATGGGTCTTTTTAGACAACCTTTCCAACATTTGATCAATAAAAGGAAGCAGGTAGTGATCTTTCTTAGTAACTTTATTAACTTTCCTAAAATCGATGCACATCCTATAGCCTACCACTATTCTTTGAGGAATAAGCTCATCATTATCATTAGGGACAACGGTAATACCTCCCTTTTTAGGAACACAATGAACAGGACTAACCCATTCACTATCAGCAATAGGGTAGATAATACCAGCATCAAGGAGTTTCAATACCTCATTCCTTACCACTTCCTTCATCCTAGGATTTAAACATCGTTGGTGCTCCACTACTGGCTTCGCATCTGGTTCTATGTTGATAGAATGCTGACATATAGTAGGTGAAATCCCTTTTAAATCATCCAGAGTATAACCCATAGCTCCTCGGTGTTTCCTCAAAACCTCCAACAACCTTTCTTCTTCTTTTCCTGAAAGTTTAGAGCTAATAATGACAGGATATATCTTTTTATCATCAATATAAGCATATTTAAGATCATCAAGGAGAGGTTTTAGATTGAAAACCGGATCCTTTTAGGTGGCAACATAGTACCCAAGTCTTCTACAGGCAAATCATGCTTTAGCATCTGGGGTTGACGTTGGAGGATCTCATCAATCTCATTCCTTTCTTCCATGAAGATCTCACTTTCGTGATCTTCCATAAATTGCTGCAAAGCATTGTTAGGAGCAAGAGAGATAGAAGCGAGTTGTTCAACTCTAAAATCCTCATTATGGGTTTCCTCTTCGCAAGGTTCTTTAGCAAATTTCGAAAAATTAAACTCATAAGATTCCCCATCAAACTTAGTCAAGATTTTCTCCCTCTTGCAATCAATAATAGCTCCACAGGTACTCAAGAAAGGTCTACCAAAAATTATAGGATAAGTTTTACTAGCAGCTGAACCAAGTACTAGAAAATCAGCAGGATACTTGATCTTACCGCAAAGAACTTCCATGTCTTGTACGATACCAATTGGAGAGATGGTCTCTCTATTAGCAAGGTGAATAACCACATCAATATCTTCCAATTCGCAGGGACTGATTTCATGCATAATTTCTCTGTAAAGCTCATAAGGAATAGCACTGGAACTTGCACCAATATCACATAAACCATAATAGCAATGATCACCAATTCTTGAAGCACAGGAACACTAGCTTTTTTAGTTCTATTAGGATGTGAAACAATATTAGAAGCATCCTCACAAAAAACTATGTGTCCCTCTTCTATGCTTTTAGTGACAAGGTCTTTCACAATTTCTACCAAAGGTTCAACGTTTATTTGTTCATCAGGTTTTACAGTTCTCTTTTCACTTTTAGTAATTACATTAGTTATCATAGGATGATCCTTCACCTTATCTGGGAGGGGAATCTTCTCGATATAAGGTTCAGGTAAGATATGATCAGTAATGTAACACTTAGTGCTCCCAACAGGAACATAGTCAACAATATCTTTATAAGGTGCATGGTACTTATTCCATCCCCTTTTTGGAATTTCAATATAAGAAGCAAAAGCTCTAAAGCAATTCGTAATAACTTGTAAATCAAGACCATAAGCATTACTAATATTTTGAAAGTCATCAGTTCCCATAAAAGATTAAATGCATTCATAATCATAATTTATACCTGACTTTCTACCTTTGTCATTCTCCCAAGCTTCAGCATTGTCTTGAATACGGTCCAGAAGATCCCATTTAGCTTCTTCTTCCATACGAGTGAATGATCCAGCACAAGAAGCATCCAATAAATCCTTGTCATGTAGAGGGAGCCTTGCATAAAATTTGTTGATAATAATATTGTTGGGGAGCTCATGAATGGGACATTTGAGCATTAGTAACTTCAGTCTCCCCCAAGCTTGAGTTGTACTCTCTCCATCAAGAGGCCAAAAGTTGTATATTCGATTCTGATCTTTATGAATCTCACTAGGAGGATAAAACTTTGAGTAAAAGAGAGGCACTATTTCCTCCCATTCCAGAGCTTGACCATTCTTTAGCAGCTTATACCATTCTTCAGCTCTTCCTTTCAGCGATAATGAGAATAACTTCTTCTTAACTTGAGTAGTAATACCTGCACACTTGAACAACCCGCTTAATTCGTGTATAAAGAGTAAATGATCACCGGGATGGACAGTTCCATCCCCAACATAGTAGTTATCCATAACACGATCAATAATTCTTGTAGGTATTTTGAAAACATCATTCTTAGCAGGTGGTGGCTTATCTACTACCTTAGCAGTGGTAGTAGCATTACCAAATAAGAAACTCAGCGAATTATCCATAACAAAAATAAAGCAACTAGCAGAAGTAAACAATACTCACAGTAGAAGTTTCCTTTACCAGTTCCACTCTCCAATAGCGCTTCACTCCCCGGCAACGGCGCCAGAAAATAGTCTTGATGACCCACAAGTATAGGGGGTGTATCACAGTATTTTCGATAAGTAAGAGTGTCGAACCCAACGAGGAGCAGAAGGTTCTGGATAGTGGTATGGATCAGGAATTCTCTGCAAATACTTAGCAAACGGATTTTTAGGGGTTTTCGATAAAGCAAGTAAACAAAGTACGAGTAAATAAAAGACAGTAGGAATAAATGCAGCAAGTGGCCCAATCCTTTATGCAGCAAAGGACAAGCCGGTTGTATTACTTAAGATGACCAAACGTTCTCGAGGACACATGGGAAGACTGTCAAGTGCTTTCGCTTCATATAGTTGATTAATCTTCTCTAGCTTGCTAAGTGTTGTGTGGGTGAACCTGTGCTAATGTATCGCCCCATCCAAGACTAATACATACTTGTGATTATACACCTTGCAAACATCCGTAAGTACAAGAAAGTAATTAAGGTTGAGACCTAACCACAGCTTTAAACTCTAAGACCCTTACATCCCTTGTGCAATGGTTTCCTAACGGGGGTTCGGGTTTCTGTCACTCCGGCAACCCCTACGATTAGTAGCCAAATACACAATGCATTCCCCTAGGCCCATATAGGTGAAGTGTCATGTAGTCGACGTTCACATGACACCACTAGAAGAAGTACACCATAACTTAAATAACAAACTATTGAATCTTTCTCAACACAACTCCACTACTAACAACAAGACTTCTCCCATGTCCTCAAGAACAAAACGAAGTACTCACAAGACATCATATGGATCATGATCAAAGATGGAATAATGATGTATAACAATCTAAACATAAACAATAATTCAATGGTTCACTCAATAGCATCAACTACGAAGAGTAATCAACACCGGGAAAGTTTCCCCTATGAACTAATGCAAGATTCAACTCAATTGTTACAGCAATATGGAGATGGTGATGAGGGTGTTGATGGTGATGATGGTGGTTATGGTGATGATGATGATGATCCCGATGAAGTCCAGCTTGATGGTGGTGTTGATGGCGACGATCTCCCCTCTCCGGGAAGGAATTCCCCCGACAGAAATTCGTCTGCCGGAGAGATCTTTCTCTCTCGGTGTTTTCTACCCCGCAGAGGCGGCGAAATCTTTTTGTGGTCGCTCCCCGAGTCTTAGGGTTTCAGGAGGATGATATACTCCAGAGGGGAGAGGCTGGAGTGGGCCAGGGTGGCCACACCACCTCTTGGCGCGGCCTAGGGATGCCCGCGCCATGGGGTGGTGTGGGCCCCCTGTGGCCCATCTCCACTCCATCTTCTGGCATCCTAAGTCTTCTGGAAAAATAGGATTTTCCGTATATTTTCCCGGATTTTCTGATCTACGCGAATTTTGCCTCCAAACAGCACCTTTTCCATCAGAATCTTGACTGCAGCGGTCCATGCTCCAAAAGTCATCAACCATGCAAAAACAGATGAAATAACATAAGTATCACCCCTCAATACGAAATATATCAATGAATAATAGTGAATTAAGACATAGAATAGTGATGCAAAATGGACGTATCATGGTGCCATCTACAACAGAATTTGTAAAGTTTATTTAGACTAAGTTTATGATAGAGTGAGTTCAACTAATACAAATTACTAATGAACTCCCACTCAAAAACGACATCCCTCATGTCCTTTTGGTGATTACATGAACCAAATCCACTACACCAAGTTCGATCATCACGTGAGTTGATGTAGCTTCAAAGGCGAGCATCTATATGGGCATCATATCAACTATATGACTCATGCTTAACCTTTCGGTCCGTGTTCCGAGGCCATGTCTGTACATGCTAGGCTTGCCAATTAAGAACCTTAGTATTCGCGTGTGTAAAACTGTCTTACACCCGTTCCTATGAAAGCGTAGATTCGAGTACATCCAATCATCACGTGATGTCTCGAAACATGATCCACATAACGGTGCATACTTAAGGAAGAACACATTTTTATCTTGATATCTAAATGAGGGATCATCTTACAATGCTACAGAAAGCGCCAAACTAGCAGTATAAGATGCTAACATATAATGTGTAAAGTGAGATGATATGGTCCATGCATTTGATCTCTATCATTTGCATCGTCGTATGATCTCTATCATTCCTTTGTGTGTAAGGCCAAGGTCTATGGAACTTACACGTTGAGTGAGTTGTAAGAGTATCTATCATACATCTACTTACAACAATACCATATCAAGACACTAGCCCAGCAACGATCTAAACTAGACGCCTCTAATTTATCAATTGCAAGTTTTACGTGGCTTAGGGCTTTCGGAGATATAACCGTTCTCACCTACGAACATGAACCACAACGAGGATAACCAAGTTATTAGAAACTCGTTGTAAATCAGACATTGACTATAGTAGGAGAGACAGACACCCGCCAGCCACTTATGCAAAACAAGTTGCATGTCAGTCGTGGAACCGGTCTCATGTACGATGACATGTAAGGTTGGTCCGGGCCGCTTCATCCCACTATGCCACCAATATCCAAAATACATAGAAGATGCAATAACATGATCATCATCGCCCACATATAAACATATGTGTACTACCCGTGCAAAGCACATACGCATAGATCAGGCTCTGATACCACTGTTGGGTCCGCAGCATAGAAAACAAAAAATTTCCTACGATGAGAACTACACGCCAAGATCTATCTACTAGGCACAAAGCAATGGGTGGACATACATCCAATGAGAACTTACCCTCAAAGACAACGAGTTTTGTTAACGAGTAGGAACTCGTGGTTGATGTAGTCGTACACTTGCCGATCTCAAGATCGAGTGGAAGTCCGAGCGCCACAACTCAACAGCGCATTCGTACTCACACACACGTTCAAGCCACCGGACGACCTCAACCTCCTCGCTCCAGCGATCCAAATGAGCAAGAACTCCTTCCGCATTTAAATGCCATCGGGAACATGTATCTCGCTAATCCGAGACCATGGGGAAATAATTCTAGAGGGGGAGAGAGATCCTTCACAAGGAGGTGTGTGGAAGAAGGAGGGAGAGGGTGGCCTTTTATAGGAGGAGGGGGTGCCCCTCCTCTCCATGGCTGGCGCATGGGGGTGACTCCTCACCTCCCCCATTCATGTGGTGGTAACCCCTCCACATTAAAATGCCTCTTCACATTCCCTTTTAAAGTCCCCACTTTAAATGCATTAAAATTCTCTAAGTTTAATGCTCTCTCATTTAATAAAACTCTTTTATTAAATTTATTCAGAATTTTGTTAATTACTTTAATTAAAAAACATTCACATATAACCCCTTGCAATATTTCAATATCACATGCACAACTACTTTCTGCAATTTCACCTGAAACAATTTCCGGTTTCTATCGAAACAATTTCTGCGCTTTGCAATTCTTTCGTTTGAAACATATGTGCTCCAAAATGGTGTCTGGTAACTCTTAAATGTGTCACCCTATGGTTCGCGAATAATGCAGAAATGATTGAGACTCCTCTCAGATCAATAATCAGAAGCGGGACCTGGAGATCCATACTGACTCCTACACATTCAACGATGACTTCTGTGATCGTGAGAACCTTTAATGCTTATAACTTAATCCCTTTGTCTCATGATATAATACATGTCCAAGATTCGATCATCGGTATCCAAATACCTAGTTTGATCTCGTTACCGACATGCACTCTTTTCTCGTTCCCGTGATATAACATTCTAGTGATCACATCACTTGATTGTAAGCTATCTCAATGTGATATCACCGAGAGGACCCAGAGTATATCTATCCGTCATCGGGATTGACAAATTCCACTCTTGATCCATGAGCCTCAACATAACACCTTCGTAGCACTGAACCCATCTTTATAGTCACCCTGTTACGGTGTGACGTTTGATGTTATCAAGATACTCTTCAGGTGTTAGCAATCATGGTCTAAGGATAAAGATTACTTCGTATGATGTTATAGAAATATAGACATAATGACTTGATCGTAATGCTATACTTCGAATGAATGTTCATCACATCATTTCACAAAAGCTGTGACCTTATTATTAACAACATCCAATGTCCATGATCAGGAAACCTTGATCATCTTGTTAATCAACAAGCTAGTCTATAAGAGAGGCATAACTAGGAACCCTTTTTGTTTATTAAACACACATGTATTGATGTTTCCGATCAATACAATTCTAGCATGCAAAATAAACACCTATCATATATATAAGGAATACATAATAACAACTTTATTATTGCCTCTCAGGGCATATTTCCTTCAAGGCCAAGGTCTACTAAGATATTGTCAAACAGACATCTAGACTAAGTTTATAATAAGAGATCAATTTAAAATTGGTCTCCACTAAAATGGTCATCCCCTGGACGATTTCAGTGATCGCATGTTCCCTATCCTCTGCACCTCCCCCATGTTACACAGCCATCAGTGCATTATCAAAGGTAGGCATTCAACAATGCCAATCACATCATCCATGTGACTCATGCTCGATCTTTCGATCTCTTGTGTTCCAAGGCCACGCTTCTATGGCGTGCTAGGCTCGCCAAGTCTAACTTATGTGTATTCGCTGTGCAACATGGCTTACACCCACTGTATGCGAACGTAGATATGTTTGACACCCAGGCCTGTAACCCTGGATCGCCTCATACCGAAGAACTTTCTTGGTGGTGCACACACAAGGGGAACACAGAACATTGGAATTCAATAGGGATTATCTTATTTACTACCATTGAGTATCTAAATACTAGCACACAATAAGACGTAAAAACTGGTATCAACATCATATGTATAATGTGATATGATATGGTCTTTGCCTTGATCTCCATCGAGTGCTCCGGCATGATCTCCATCGTGCCCTTGGTTTGACGCCAAGTCCATGACGCCTCCACCAGGTCGTCCATTGGAACGATGACTATCACTATACTACTTAGTAACAGAAAAGTAAACTACTTTACCTTCGTAACAACCATTGCCATATCATAATCACATGCCCCCTGCAAAATAAAGTTAGATGCCTCTACTTTATCTATTGCAAGTTTTACGTGGTTGTTAGGGCTTTCGCACTAGAACCGTTTCTAAACTACGAACTTTCCAACCACAATATGGATCCGACAGTTGTCTCTACTATACCCCTTTCGGGGCCCTCCGTTGTAAATGATATATCAACTATCGAATGAGAGACAGACACCCGCTAGCCACTTATACGGTACAAGCCGTATGTTGAGCGTGGAACCGCCTCGCATTTCACGTAAGGTCTGGCCGCCGCTTCATCAAACAATACTGCGATATAAACAAGTACACGTTAGAGGGTAACAACTAAGGGATCAATGCCCACACAATACTTGTGCGTACTGGCCGTACAACACTCCTACGCATAGATCGGCTCTGATACCACTGTTGGGGATCGGTGCGGAGAACAAAAAATTCCTACAACGGAACCCCAAAAACTTAGCCTAGGATCTATCTATGTAGTAATGCGGTAACGGCCAATGCGTAGAGAATACATACCCTTGTAGACCATACGCGGTTAACATTCCGCGGGGAATGGTTGATGTAGTCATACTCGAATCCAACCTCAAGGTCCGAAGCTCCTCGCATGTCACCCCTTGCTCCTTCTTGATCTTCATCATCTTCATCGTGCAACAGCTCCGCCTCACGACATTCTAGCGCTCCAAGTGTTGCGCCTCGTGTCTTCGTACACATCCGGTGCACGATGAGACCTCCGGCTCCCCGATCCCACCGGGAGTGCGGAAGTTGATATCTGGCTAGGAATCCCTGCAGCGCAACTGCATACTACATGTGTTCTTCGATCGCATAGCCCAGACTTGGGGCCATGGTCACGAGGTATAGAGAGAGGGAGGAGGAGAAAGTCAACCAAAGGACTTCTCCAATTGTGTGTTTAATCCCACCCATGGGCACCCCTTTATATAGGCAGAGGGGGTGTGCCCTTCCCATTGGGTTAGCCATGTTGGACTAATCATAAAAGAAAAGGCAGCAGATTTTCGGACTGGCCAAATGGGCCAAAAGAACTCAGCCCAAATAGCAAACAGAAAATGCTAAATAAAAAGAAAAAGAGAAAAGGCAGCAGCAGCAGCCAGCCGGGTGGGCCGGCCTGCCCACCGCGGCCCAGCGCGCCTAGCCAGCAGGCGGCGGCAGCCAGCGGCCCGGGTGGGCCTTTGCCCCCCGCGCGGCCCGCTCGCCAGCGGCCTGGCTGAGCCAGCCCGGGTGGGCCGGCGTGCCCCCTGGCGGCCCAGCGCCCCGCCCCGCCTCGCCTGGCCCGGGTGGGCCGGCTGGACAGCGGCGGCCCGCGGCGGCCTGGCCTGCCCGCTGGCGTCGCCTAGCTATCTGCCGCCCTGTGCGGTGGCGGTTATCCGCCGCCCACAGGGCTGGCTGTTTTGCCCTTTTCATTTATTTTTCTGCACTTTTATTTCTAGGCCTTTTCCCTCTGGGATTTGGCCTAATATAAAAGTTGACTTTATAAATCTTAATCTAAATATTATTTATAATATATTAATTCATAATTAATATATATTAAATATATATTTAAATTCCCATTTATCCGAAAACACTTTTCGGTGCTTTTCCTTTATTCTTTCTCCGAACAACTTCGGATCTCTCCGCGGAACGATTCCAGCTTTCTCTATTTCTCTACTATGATTCCGTCTTACGAATGATCACTCTCATCGTACCCTTAAGTGTATCCTCTCATGGCTCAGGAATGCTCTAGACATGATATGTATCAATGATCAACAGAGGGACCAGGGATGTCCATGTGACCCCTATGCATTCCTGATGACAATGTCGTTTGAACCGTCTAAATGTAGCATCCTCTTCCTTTTGTTTCTCGATACAACTTGTCCGAGATCCGATCATTGGTGTCCCATACTTTGTTCAATCTCGTTCTCAACAAGTTATGTTTTCTTGTTACTGTGATATTACATCCTCGTGACCTAGTCACATGTTGCAACATTTATAGATGTAATCTCACCAAGTCAGCCGTATGTATCTTTACCCGTCATGTGGGTGAACAAATCCCGGTCTTGCAGTCACATGCCATCTACTGTTCCTTCGGAATACCCAACATACACCTTTATGGCCACCGACATTGATGATTTGGCCGACGCTAGCGACCTAGGGAAACAGTGAGTAATATGAGCTCACGGTCTAAGGAGAAGGAGTCTAGGTATAGTTGTTGCAACAATGAACTATATGACTTGATCGTGTTGCAATCCTTCGAGGAACGTCCAACCACATCATTCCCCAATGATATGATCTCGTTGTCAGTCGGCATAAATGCCCATGATCTTGAAACCCAGATCATCTTCGTGACCAACGAACTAGTATGAATAGAGGCTACTAGGGACTTGGTTGTTTCATACCACACATGTACCAATGTTTCTACTTGGCACAGTTATAGCACAATATGAAACTATTATAAACTAATTGAGATATGACAATAAAACCTATTTATTATTTGCCTCTAGGGCATATCTCCTTCAGAAGATCTATTGAAGATGACCACCATTAAGAATCCAGGTATAGAATAAGGTAATTATGCTATGTACCAACAATTTATACAACAAGTAGCATCTAAAGTTCGCGATTTAGAGATGCAGTATAAAAGACTAGCTGATAAGATTTTAGCTAAGTTAGATGATATATTTGAGCCCATTATTAAAATTAAGTTGGGAGTCAATGAGATATCCGCACTTTGTGAATCTTGGTGCGAGTGTCTCAACAATATCCGAAAGCTTATTCGATAAATTAAACTTGGGGCCATTTGTTACAACTAAAGTGAGACTCCATCTAGCTGATTCAACTTATAAACAAGCTATTGGGATCAAATAAAATATAGTTATTGAAATTAAAGTAGTCTCACTCTCATTGATCTTGTTATTATGGACATGCCTGAAGATCCCATAGCACCTATAATTCTAGGTAGGCCATTTCTAAGAACTATTAAAGCTTTGATTAATTTACATGAAGGGAATGTGAGAATAGGACTACCATCTAGAGATCCTTTTGTAGTCCACTTCCCTAGGAAAAAGAAGGCCAAGCCTAATGATGATGATGGTGTAATTACTTCAAAAGTCAATTACTTTGGACTGGGTGTTCCACTTCACAAACCTAAGTGATTGCCATCAAGGTCAAGCTAATTGACCTTAACTAGAAGCGCTTCATAGGAGGAAATCCATGTGAAATAAAATTTTCTGTATGTATTAATTTTTATTGTGTTAGTTTAGTTTTGTTTTTGTTTTTAATAAAGAGTGTTCAAGAAGACCTATGGAGAGAGGAGAAAAAATAAGGTAATCCTCTATATTTTATTCTACTAACACATGGCCTAAAAAGTATTGTTGGATCTTTACTTAGTATTTATGCTATTATTTTGTCCTTCTATGAGATGGGCAAAGGCACACGTAGCTACTAATCAAATTCTTTAAGTTCTGCACCTCCTAGTGTTCTTAACGACCACTGGTACGGCCGGAAGGGACCGTACCGTGCGCCCATACCACATCAAGCCAAAGGGAGATAGAATTTCTAATTTTTGCCGCAGGCAACAGTACCGGTAACGACCACTGGTACGTCCGGACGTGCCCGTATCATACCCTCGAGAAAACAACAGATTTCAAGCGAAGGTACTGTATCAATAACAACCAGCCGTACGGGCACGCGCGACCATACCGCACGCCCGTACCGAGTGCACCGCCTGGGAGCAGCCATCGCCCCCCAAGGTAAGTCACCCGGTACGGGCGGGCTCCGGCCGTATCGCCCGCGCATACCACGTACGCGGCCGCCATAATCTGCCCGAGGAGGTAACCTAAAAATCCCTAAAATTAATCTTTCTCTTTCTTCTTCCTCTAAACTCCAAACCACCTCCATTGGATCTTCAAATTTACTTAATCTTTCTTCGATTCTTCGCACTCACTCGATCTAAGGGATGATTCTCCTCCGATTCTCAACTTATTTGTGCAAAATATTTACTCAATCTTTCATCATTGCCAATCTAGACTTAGGTCTTGTTCTTGATTCAATCTTGATATTAACTGCACTTAGCGTTGTTTTTAGAGGAGTTTCTTTTGTAGTTAGTGTAAAGAATCACTTATGTTATGTTTCTATTAGACCAAAAAATATTAGCAACTTTTATTTACTTTGTCTTGTTTTTATTTATCAGATGAACACGAGGAGTCGTACACGTGAGATGGCTGTGGAATCCTCCGCACCACCCGTTGAGATGTTGACCCCCGAGTCACTTGGCATCGAGTCTCGAGGAGTTTCAGCTGAACCGTTTCAATCGTCTCAAGCTCCAAGAAATCAAGTCGACCAAGTGGGCGTGTCCTTATATCATAAACTAACTTGGCATTCATGCTGATTTCGATATACTTTGCAGTAATGTTGGTTTGTATGATTTTGTCCTTCAGGATGTTGCAACGTATCGCCGCTTGACGCTTGAGTTCTTCGGCACCTTGACGCATACGGTGGATCCTTAAGGTTGTGACGAGGAACAAAGGCCCGGAGTTGATCGCATCAAGTTGCGCCTTATGAACTGTGAGTACACTTTAACACTCGGCCAATGGGCTCAATGCTTTGGGTTTGCCCAACAACACCACTGATGTACACACAACTACTTTTGTTTTAGATCCTTCCCCTTCATAGTACTTTAATTTGATGAAAATTCGTGGAAACATACCCAAGGGAACCAAATTGATCATCCTGCTATTCGATATTTATTCTATGTAATTGCTAACACTCTACAGGCATGTGGTGAGTTTACTAGAGTTAATGAGGAGGACATGTTAATCCTCGCAAAAACTGCTCTTATTAATTATAACATAATGCCAAATTTGGGCGCTCTTCTCATGTTTTACCTTAGGCATCAGACTCTTCAATCTCGAGGACCCATATGCGAAGGAGGAGTTGTGACCGTTCTTGCACGCGCACTTCGCATCAACCTAGGTAACATCCAACCATTGAAAGAAAGTCATTGTATCGGTCTTTCTACTCTAAGAGCATGTGGTATGATCTCTAAAAATCATGGTAGATGTTTCTTCGATATACGTGGAGCGGATCACTTGATCCTAGCTCCTTTGCCTGACGGTTTATTCTTTATCAAGGATGGACGTTTGTGTTTGACGTGCAGGTTGAAGCTACTCTACCCCAACAATAAATACCCGTGGGAGGAGGATAAGATGAAGAAGTAGAACAAGGAGGACCCGGACAAGATGATCAGCCGCCAAACTACTACACCACCTACGAAGACATTTATGCACACGAAGGAAATATTCAAAATATGAACAACCTCTCCATCAACTTTCGAGATGCTACTGCAAGCCTCGCCACCCAGTTCCATGATTGTAGCAACCAATGGAACATGGAGATTATCCACCGCCACCATAATGAGCAACAAAAGGGCTTGCAAAAGCCTAAGCTTGGGGATGTGTTCCCCCGGCAAATTTATTTGTGTAATAATGAGGTTGTACTCCAGCTCCTTAGGAGCTTTGAAACACTCATGTTGGCTTGTTCCAACACTTTTCTTTTTAGTTTGCTTTCGTTTCAGATTGTTTTTGTTTATTTTTCTGTTCTTAAACCCTTGCTTGGTCGCAATTTCTTTTCTGTTCTTTAATCCCTCACCTCAAAAATACAAAAAGATTTTTCCGTTTTTCCTTTTTTTGTAAATGTGGATTCACACTTTGCCTCTTTGCTTTAATATCATTGTGAGAGTAATCGTGTTTGAGTTTTGAAAAAACACATCCCTATAAGGAAGAGGATCATGAAGTCACTTATAAGAGGTACGTCCTATGTCTCCCACTTATGAAGTTTGATTTGTTTATCTTAGTTGGTTGATTTACTAAGATGCCATGCGAGTAGGAAGTAATTTAATATGGTTGGAGTAAGGCTTTTTATTAGTATGATGATTAGTTGTTGAAGCTCTTGCTCTAGTTCTTTTAGTTAACCGAGTCTTGCCTTGGAAATAATATTGCCAAAGAAGTATAATAAGAAAAAGTCTGAAATTTACAACTTGTTTGATGAATGATTGTCTTGAGAGTATACTCTTGATGATACTTAACCCCATAGATATTTTGATAGTCTTGACAACACTCATGAAAGGATTTTTTTTATTGAAATAAAGTCTAGTGGTAATTGTGATGCATGCCAAAGCTAACCTTGTGGATCAAACCATGGTACTAGCTTAAAAAAAGAAGTGAGACAACCTTGTTCTATGTCTCTAATGCGCACCTTTGGGATGCTAACAACTCCACTAGCTTTTGAACGATCTATGTATAACCCCGGATTTCAGCTATGAGTTAATGACATGAGTGCCATACGTGTAAATATATGGGCAAAAGTATTGGTACTCTCAAAGGTTGTGCAAACACTTGCAAAATAAATATCCAGCGATCCTTGAAAAATGAAAGAAAGAAAAAAAGATATCTATAAGGATCCACATAACAAGTCCTTGGCATGGTCTCATTACTACTTTACGAATTTTCTTGAAAGACAATGGTTGGATTAGAAGTGTTTTTGATAGACTTGATTTATTGATGTGGGTGTAAATAAGACACTTCATTGTTATACTACTTGGGACATGAAACTCTCTTACTAAATTATGCCATTTAAACATCCTAGTGTTCCTTGGCAAGACGAGAGTTAATTAGAAGAATTGGATTGATTGCTACACTTCTAGTTATTTATACTTATATTAAACATTACTTTGATTGTCTTGACTTATCGAAGCTTGTATAGTATTCTTATCATCTCTCTAACTTTGATAAGCCTCGCAAATGAATGAAGTCTTGAGCACATACGACTACCAATTGTAAATGAATTCTTATTCTCGTTGTTTCAAGTTTAAATGCTGAATTCCCTATAGTTATTTTGGTTCTTTTTGCTCGAGGGCGATCAAAGTTTGAGCTTTGGGGAAGTTGATCGCTTCCATTTTTGCCATCTTCCACTATGTTTAAACATTGTTTTTGGTAAAGCAATTGCTAAAGAAACTCTCAATACTTGCCACTAATGACTAATAATTGCAAATATATGCAAAACCTCTCTTTGATTTATGTTGTGCAGGAAATCATGGCTATTAATGCAAAATAAGGAGTCATAATGAAGGATTTTGAGGAAGTACACATGGCCAAGTAATTGGGAAGTAGTTCCAGGGCGTTAGTACGCTTAACGACCACTAGTACGGGCACGGTCCGCCCGTACCGCCTGCCCATACCAGGTGGTAACGGCTTCGTCTTGTCAAACCCTACAACTTTCATAAAGACGCCTATATATTTCGAGGCTCTAGCCGCTGGCCAGAGAGCCGCCACTTTCAGATTACATCACAACACCACCAAAGGAGATCCACACCATTGTTCATCCATTGTTCATCACTTCCACCATCCATCCATCCACTAGCCATAGCAATTGCTTTGTACTTTAGATATCCTTGTGATTTGGCAACCATTGTAAGAATATTTGATTTCAATCTAAGTATTTGTATGATGTTTTATATCTCTGATCTATTTGTTATGAGTGAGTAGTTGTCATAGGCTGCGGGTTGGGGAGAAACCTCGCAGCGATTATGTGCATCTAGATCATGGGAGTATTGTACTTTGTTTGCAATTGAGATTTGTATCTTTTATTTCTTCATCTCTTGTCTCGATCTGTGGACTTGTAGGTACCAAAGATCCCATGGATGGATAAAGGCTTGAGGTGAGATACTTGGCTAGCGGCGATCTCATAGGAACCTCAGTGACAAAAAGGGTAGTACGGTCTTCCCTTAGCGCCCCATTCGGGATCAACAACAACATCACCACTTAAAGCTTTGATATGTGTTTTACACTTAATAATCGTTTGTAACCCGTGGCTTCAGTGTGCACTCATTTGGATTAAAAGTTTACTTCTATGCCTGCTACATCATGGAGGCTCTAGAATATTAGGATGTGTTGCCCACAAGAGATTATCTCCATTCAAACATTATACATGACTATGCTTATTATTATCTTTTATCCCATTTGACATGCAGCTGCAGGTGGATCTTCAACCCTGGCCTATCTCCATCCATTGATTCAAATCCATTATAAAGTAAACTAGATTGGTCCGGTCAACTAAGGTAAAACAAACAAACAAAGTCTTGTAGGCATGTCCTTTTTATTATCTTTTAGCATTGCATTATGAGGTTCTATTAAAACTAGGTCTTCTAGGGAAAAAGCGATTATACTACATCCGTGAATCCGGATCGAAGGTATCAATGGGCATTTATGTCAATTGACAATGAGGTCGTGTCATTAGTTGAATGATGTGATATACAAACAGCCCAACAAGTTGTATCATAATGAGATGCAAAAGTTCACCATTAATGATAAACTAAGGAAACCTCGCAACTTGATCCTTAGACTGTGATATAATGCAAATCACCATTCTGGAGGGAGCTTAGATGGTATCAAGTATCATTTTGTGACTGGATGATCAAAAAGGTGCGACTCAGGTTTCCCAAAGGGTGTGTGTAGAGGAGTACATATCAAGACCAGGATTTTCCCATCCATGTAACAGATAGATACATTTGTGGCCATCTCGGTGACGTTGCATTAACGAAGCTTGCAAGCGTGTGACTAGGTCACAGAATGCAACGACATGGGAACGAGAAAACAAGTTCATCGGTAACGAGATCGAATGAAGGTATGGAGATACCGTAGATCAAATTCAGGTGAACTATGTATCAAGTGGAAAAGGAAATGGGAAATGACGTTTACGGTTCAAACGACATTATCATCATGGAATGCACATGTGTCATTATGGGCATCCCAGTCCCGCTATTGATCATTGATGGTGATCATGTATGTACCATTTTCGAGTTATGGGGAAATACACTTAAAGGTACAATGAGCTAGAGATCCTCTATAAGTTGGAATCACCATATGAAAGCAAAAAGGAAACCAAAAAAGTTCCGTGAGAGAACCGGAATCGTTCCGGGAAAGTTCTGAAGTCGTTCGGAGGAAATCGAAAGGGAATCGAAAGGTGTTTCATGTCAAATCGAATTTTGTAATATGTATTTACATGTTAATTAATATAATTAATATTAAATCTAATATTAAAATCTAATTTGAAACATAATTCCACTAATGGGCCAAATTCCTAGGGAAAAGGGCCCATGAGGGATAACCGCAAGAGGGAAGGGCCAAGGCCTAGCTGCCTCATGGGGCCCACCCGGCCAGCCTAGGGTTGTGCACGGGGTGGGGCCCACCTGTGTCGGCTAGCCCATGAGGCCCATGGCGCCTCTCCCTCTCTCCCTTGTTTAGTCCCACATTGGAAACCCAAAGGGGAGGGCATACCTCCCTCCCCCTATATAAAGGGGTGCCCATGGGTGGGAATAGACACATAATTTGAGATGTTCTCTAAGGAATTTTCCTTAGAGAATTCCTCCTCTCTCTATATAGTTGTCTCCACGCGTTGGCACGGTCCCAAGAAAGGATTGTTCACGCAAGATATGGCGCACCTGTAGCACGCCATTGCACTGTAGGAATTTCAAGCCGGAGATCTACTTCCGCACTCCCGACAGGGATCAAGGAGTCAGAGGTAGTCATCGTACATCGTATGTGTACGAAACCTCGAGGGTGCCTCATATGAGGGTATCTTAGATGTCGTGAGTCGGAGCTGCTACACGATGAAGATGGAGCAAGGGGTGACCTGTGAGGAGCATCACGACCTTGAGGTCGGCTACGAGTTCGACTATTTCAACCATGTTCCCCTCGGAACGTTAACCGTGTATGGTCTACAAGGGTATGTATTATATAAGCTCTGGTCATTACTTCATTACTACATATATAGATCTTGGCGTTAGGGAGTTCCAATGTAGGAATTTTTTGTTTTCTGCTATAGAACCCTTCAGTGGTATCAGAGCCGATCTATGCGTAGGAGTGTTGTACGGCCAGTACGCACAAGTTTTGTGCGGGCATTGATCCCTTAGTTGTTACCCTCTAATTTGTACTTGTTTATATCGCGATATTGTTTGATGAAGCGACTCGGACTGACCTTACGCGTATTCGTATGCGAGACTGGTTCCACAGCTTGTTCCATATAAGTGGCTAGCGGGTGTCTGTCTCTCATTCAATAGTTGATATAGCATTTACAATGGAGAGCCCTAAAAGGGGTATAGTAGAGACATTTGTTGGATCCATGTTGTGGTTGGAAAGTTCCTAGATTAGAAACAGTTCTATTACGAAAGCCCTAACAACCACGTAAAACTTGCAATAGATAAAGTAGAGGCGTTTAACTGTATTTTGCAGGAGGGGCATGTGATTTGATATGGTCTTAGTCGTTACAAAGGTAAATTAGTTTACTTTTATGTTACTAAGTTGTGTAGTAATAGCCATCATTCCGATGGACGACCTGCTGGTGGCGTCGTGGACGTGGCGTCAAACCAGGGGCAAGATGGAGATCATGCAGGAGCGCTCGATGGAGATCAAGGTGCAAGAAGAATGACCATATCATATCGCAATATACATGTGATGTTGATACCTATTTTACATCTTATTATATGCTAGTATTAGATACTCAACGGTAGCAGATAAGATGATCCCTAAATAATTCCAATGATAGTGTTCCCCTTGTGTGTGCACCACCAAGAAAGTTATCTGTTATGAGGCAGGCCATGACGATTGGGTGTCAAACATATATGTGTTCACATACGATGGGTGTAATCCATGCTGCACTGAGAATACACACAAGTTAGATTTGGCAAGCCTAGCATGTGTAGACATGGCCTCAGAACACAAGAGACCGAAAGGTCGAGCATGAGTCACATGGATGATGTGATTGGCATTGGGGAATGTCTACCTTTGAAACTGCATTGTCGGTCGTGATGATCGGGGGGTAGTGTAGCGGATTGGGATCGTGTGATCACTAAAATCATCCTGGGGATGACAATTTTAGTGGGAGCTCAATTAGGATTGAACTCATATTATGAACATAGTCTAGATGTCTATTTGCAAATATCTTAGTAGATCATGGCCTATCCCATTGAGGTCTTTTGCGACCATGGAAAATTGCTTGCTTGATGCGGAACTTAGCAAAAGGGTCAAACTTCATAGATTAATACCCACGCCTGAGGGATATCCTCGTAATAAGATGATCTTATCTTCTTGATACAATAACCATTAGGAGATAATTCGATGACTCTGCAATGTTTGTGTTTTCTCCATAATCATCCAATAAACCATTCTCCATACGATGGAGAGTTGGACTACAATTTTGTATTATGCAAGATCAGGCACATAAAGTATGAGCCATTAGATGAGTTTTCCTCCATGATGGATGAAAATATAATATTTGGAGAATCACTTAGCAATCTTGCATTAGAGTTGTGAACTCTCAGAAGGGCTTGGTTTCAATGGAGGTCATGAATGAAAAAGAATATATGTTAGATATACAAAGTTATAAATGTAATTCTTGCAAAACTCATTGTAATTTACATAAGTATTGGCTACTTGTCCCGTTTTGTGAAAACAGGATGGTCTGCTTGAGAATTGCTGGAATTGAGGCAATGTGGCTTGATGACGGCAAGCAAAATAGTTGATGGCTGACATCACCCCTTTCCTCAAAGGTTTATCATTTGGATTAGTGGACTTGAATATAATTTTGCAATCCTTGTTTGTGTCTTGCTTTTAGCAAGACGATTTTTCATATGAATAAGTTACAAACTAGTTGTACTGTTCTTGTGAATAATACCTTTATGGTCACATTTCAATTATAAATGAGTTATTCTCATCACTATGTTAATGATAATAGTTTAAGCATTAATAAAGGATTATAATGCTAAAGGATATCCAAAGTTTAATAATGACATGACACTATTGTTTAAGTCATGATGCTTATTGCATGTTCTTCATTCTAAATGAAGATCGAGGTCTTAAATAATTATCTAGAGACTTTGCAAAACCATGCCTCATTGGGCAGAATGACTAAAACTCCGCATTCTGGTAAAACAATGATATGCGAAGAAATGTTGAATCTTATACATAGTGATGTATCGTATTTTCAACAAATAGTGGAAATCATTATTTCATACTTCATTGTGAATTTAAGTGAATATGAGTATTTACTTGATGAAACATAAGTTTGAAACTGTTTTGAATTGTTCAAAAGATTTCAAAATGAAGGAGGATATTGAATTAACAAGAATACAAAAGTCTCTTCGATTTGATTGACATAACTAAAGTATTTAAGTTAATTTTTGCATAAAGGGGGCTTGTGAAAGATGTTTCACAAATTATGATAATAGGGAAAATTCAAAGTGTATTGAAATGTCTAAACATCATAATCATTTTGTATTAGATACATATGGTCCAATATTATCTCATATCGGGGTTATAACTATCGTTTAGAGTTAGAAATCGAAATGAGCAAACACTCGTTTGAAACACAAAGGAACATCTAAAGATTTGTGGAGACAACAGCATAAGAGTTATGGCATGTCCGAGTTTCTAGAGGTTTCAATAATTCGAAATCGTGGCGAATAAACAAGTCTTTGTAGCGTATTCTTAGGCAACTATGAATACATGTTCCACAAGGGGCAAACCTACTATTGTCCAAAGTTGATGTGTCTTGATGAAGATACAGGTGGAAGAAAGTAAAAGATCAAAACAAGGTATTTGACCTTACTCCTAATTGTTGAGTAGCGCAGTGAAATTTGTTTCATGAAACCAAACTCTACAAATAGAGGAGAAACTAATGATAATGATCATTGAGTTTCAGTGAATACTTTTACTAAAGAAAGTAGGATTCAACTATATATTTTACAAGTTTGCGGAATTATATCATTGATTCACTTGTCATGTTTTGAACAAGACATACCTACGAACTACAAAGAAGCATCATGGACCTAAATGCGAGAAATGACTAGGAGTCATGAAATCCTATATTAAGTTACATTTAAGATTACAAAGTAATATGTTACTTGATCTTATTAAGTAAAGAAGTTTACTTTATATTTATGAATGATTTCAAAGTCATAAGAAGGAAATGCAACTTAATGAAAACGTAAAGCTCGATTTGTCACAAAGTTTAGACAAATTCAAGGAGTTGACTAAAAACATAGCGATGCTTGAGTCTATTGGATTTACGCTAGCAATATATGGATATTGAAGTCTCGTAACTGGAATTCTTGATTTGATGGTGATCAAAGAATTTTAGAATGTCCAAGATTATCGAGAAGACGTGCATTTGAGTGGGAGCTAAGTAGCTTGGCTGAATCATAATATGTAGCAGACATATTTTGAGTGGGAGCTAAGTGAAATCCCTGGATCTCATATATGGATGCCATATTTGAGTGGGAGCGTGAAATCATTCTGAGATATGTGGACAACATATATGAATGATGTGATTGGTATTGATAACATTTAAGTTAGTAAATATGAATGAAGTTGAACAAGTTATTAAACAATGAGATCTATCGAGATAGATTGGTAAGTTTAATAAACATCATAGTTGAATGCTTCCTAGACTTGATTCTAAAGATGTTCAGAATATCCTAGATAAGATTCTGAAGTAGTTCAGAATGGAACAAGGAAAAGAAAGAGGTTCTTACTTGTATGAATCATTGAGTTAGTCTTAGTATTACAACCATGATTAAAAGAAAGAAAGAGATGTGTTCCATATCCTATGCCTTAGTCATAGGTTCTTCCATACAACCATATTGTATACTCGACGTAATGTGACCCGATGTTTTGGTTAGAAGGACAAGCTCTTAACTGTAAGAACATGTCTTGAAGTGATTCCTGAGTTAATCACTGAACCAGAATTAAGTTTATCCTTAACTGGCAAGAAGCAAAGTAAGGCGTATAGTTGCATTTCATGCACTAGGATATACATAGATATAGAAGTATAAGGGCTCCATCTGACATGATGTATATTGTTGTGGCGGGACTAGTTCGTCTTTATGCAGATGGTGTGTCCTAGGGCATAGTGCCCATGAGAAAGCTTGTTGTGGCTGATCTAATGTCACTACTGGCTCCTGGATACAGACCTCACTCTATTGCCATAACTACTATATATACACACAAAGGAGTGTGAAGTGTGTTTCAAAGTTTACGTGACAATAGTGAAAGCGACCGTCACAGTAAACACTAGAACCGAAGTCTCACTTTGTCACCAAACGAATACTTCAACCCATTATGAGATAATGGTATGAATGCAATGGCGGAGCCCAAAGTGAAGTAAGAGGGGTGCTAACTTCTAGAGGCGACCTTCAGTCGATCACTACTGCACCACTAGGGCCAAGTGATTAGGCTACATGAACGACAGTATACAGTGCTAGTACTGGTGCTGCCCTAATCTAAGGGTACTAATTACCTTTGGCTAGTTAGCTGGACCGGTGCTACAGCGCCGGTAGCACCGGCCGCAGCTCCGCCCCTGTATGAATGTCAAAGTTAGGAAGACATTAACAATTTGCAAAGACATAATGATCTGGTAAAACAGAACATGGATAAGACGTTTTCCATAAGCATGCATGATCAATAAACGCATATGCGATATGGTTTATGATGAGTAAATGCGAGCTAGATTATTTGTACTCTAGTGTAAGTGGGAGACTGAAGGAGATATGCCCTAGAGGCAAATAATAAAGCGTATTGTTTGATATATCTCTTATGTTCATAATACGTTTCATATTGTGCTATAAATGTATTAATACGAAACATTAATACATGTGTGGTATGTAAACAAACCAAGTCTCTAGTTACCTCTAGCGAACTAGTTCATTAGTCATGATGATGATCTAGGGTTTTGAGATCATGGGCATTTATGTCAATTGACAATGAGGTCATGTCATTAGTTGAATGATGTGATAGACAAATAGCCCAACAAGTTGTATCATAATGAGATATAGTTACAAAAGTTCACCATTAATGATAAACTAAGCAAACCTCACAACCTGATCCTTAGACTGTGAGATAATGCAAATCACCATTCTAGAGGGAGATTAGATGGTATCAAGTATCATTTTGTGACTTGATGATCAAAAAGGTGCCACTCAGGTTTCCCAAAGGGGCGTGTAGAGGAGTACATATCAAGACCAGGATTTGACCATCCATGTAGCAGACAAATACATTTGTGGTCATCTCAGTGACATTGCATTAACGAAGCTTGCAAGCGTGTGACTGGGTCACGGAATGCAATGACATGGGAACGAGGAAACAAGTTCATCGGTAACGAGATTGAACGAAGGTATGGATATACCATAGATCAAATTTGGGTGAACTAGGTATCAAGTGGCAAAGGGAATGGGAAACGACGTTTACGATTCAAACGACATTATCATCGTGGAATGCACAGGGGTCATTATGGGCATCCCAGTCCCGCTATTGATCATTGATGGAGATCATGTTTGTGCCATTCCCGAGCCATGGGGAAATAAACTTAAGGGTACGATGAGTTGGAGATCCTCTGTAAGTTGGAATCACCATATGAAAGAGAAAAGGAGACCGGAAAGGTTCCGTGAGAGAACCAGAATCGTTCCAGGAAAGTTCCGAAGTTGTTCGGAGGAAATCAAAAGGGAACCAAAAGGTGTTTTAGGTCAAATCGGATTTTTTAATATGTATTTACATGTTAATTAATGTAATTAATATTAAATATAATATTAAAATCTAATTTGAAAGAGAATTCCACTAATGGGCCAAATTCCTAGGGAAAAGGGCCAATGAGGGAAAACCGCAAGAGGGAAGGGACAAGGGCCAAAGGGGCCAAGGCCTAGCCGCCTCATGGGGCCCACCCAGCAAGCCTAGGGTTGTGCGCGGGGTGGGGTTCACCCCTGGCCGGCTGGCCCATGAGGCCCATGGCGTCTTCCCCCTCTCTCCCTTGTTTAGTCCCACATGGGAAACCCAAAGGGGAGGGCACACCTCCCTCTCCTATATAAAGGGGTGCCCATGGGTGGGAATAGACACACAATTTGAGATGTTCTCTAAGGAATTTTCCATAGAGAATTACTCCCTCTCTCTCTACATAGTTGTCTCCACGTGTTGGCACGGTCCCAAGAAAGGACTATTCATGCAAGAGACGGCGCACCTGCAGCACGCGTTGCGGTGCAAGGATTTCAAGCCGGAGATCTACTTCCGCACTCCCGGCAGGGATCAAGGAGTCGGAGGTCGTCATCGTACACCGTATGTGTACGAAACCTCGAGGGTGCCTCATATGAGGGCATCTTGGATGTCGTGAGCGGGAGCTGCTGCACGATGAAGATGAAGCAAGGGTGACCTGCGAGGAGCATCACAACCTCGAGGTCAACTACGAGTTCGACTACTTCAATCATGTTCCCCTTGAAACGTTAACCATATACGGTCTACAAGGGTTTGTATTCTATACGCTCCGGTCGTTACTGCATTACTACATAGATAGATCTTGGCGTTAGGGAGTTCCAACATAGGATTTGTTTTGTTTTCTGCTATGGAACCCTTCGACGACACCGCGGGAGAAATGAGAGAGAGAAACCGGAATAGTTCCGTGTAGTACCTGATGTTGATCAAAAGGGGTCTAGGAGTTCCGGAGTGAAGGAATATAATAATATATGTATTTTATATTAATTGGATGAATTAATATTAAAATATATATTTTTATTTTAATTGGCAACCCATTGCTAATGGGCCTCACCCGGAGGGGAGGCCCAAGAGGGCAAGGTGTCTAAGGGAGGAGGGCCAGCCGGCCACCCTAGTGGGCTCCCCACGTGGGGCCCACCTAGGACTAGCGGTCCCCCTTGGTGGCCGGCGGCTGTGGGATTAGTCCCACATCGCCTGCCCCTTGGGTGGTGCCCCTCCCCTCCCACTATATATAGGGGGTCACCGCCCCTTGGAAACCATCCCATTCTCTCTTCTCTCTCATTTTCTTTGAGGATTTCTCCATAATATTGGAGAGGACTTCAGGGGGTTTGAGTTCTCCACCTTCACACTACTGTCATGTGATCTTCGGTCCGCCATCTTTCTTCTTCCGCTGCTCGGCTGGATCACAGCTCGGGAGACGTTGCCTACATCGAAAGTGTGTAGTACTTTGGAGGCGCCACACTTGGGGCGCTTGGAGCTGCTTGTCTTCATCAACATACGCCTTCCTGTGTAAGGTGTTTCTCGGTATTCAAGGATATGAACACCGTCTTTTCCTTTGCGTTACTTATGTCTGCATAGTATAGATCTTGGTATTAGTGTTTGTGTAGCTAGATTTTTTTTGTTTTCTACTCCGAAACCCTACAAAACCCCTACACAGGCCCTCCCTAGGAGGAAGGAGGCCCAAGAGGGGAGAGGTGGCGGCCCTTGGTGAGATAGGGTGCGGGGGTGGGGGGCTCCCACCGCCTCCGGCCACCAAGTGGGCTAGGGCGCGAGAAGGTGGGGCCCACCCCACCGGCGGCAGCCCCTCCTCCCACCCCCTCCCAAGTTTAGTCCCACCCCGGGACTTGGAGAGGTGGGAGTGCCTAGTTTTCTTCTATATATAGGGGTGCCATTCACCCCAGTTCCTCATCCCACAATTAGCCTTTGTCATTCTCTCTCTCCCTCCCTCTCTCCTTCTCTATGTGTTCCCAAGTAAGGAACATGCTACACGAGGTTGAGATTTCTCCACCCAGCGCACGCCGTTGTGCTATTGGAATCAGTCTGGATCTTCTTCTTCCGCTGCCTTGCTGGACCAGGGCTTGGGAGACATCTTTTACACTGGATGTGTGTAAAAATTGATGAGGCACTACCACTAGTGGTGCTGGACGCTTGAAACCTTTTAGACCACGAGGTCTGCTACGCTCGGCTTCATCAGTAACGTTTGTGCGAGAACGTAATCCCGCGTCCGGTTTTCAAAGGTATGAATACCATATCCCGCTTGTTACTGTATTTTTCCATAGATAGATCTTGGATTGGTGCGTTCTCGTAGTAGGAATTTTTTTGTTTTCTGCCACAGAACCCCTTCATTGGTATCAGAGCGATCTATGCGTAGATGTATCAGTACGAGGAAAACACATGTAGATTGTGTAAGCTTTGATTTTCTAATTGCTACCCTCCTACGTGTACTTGGTAATATCGCGGTAATGTCGGATGAAGCGGTTCGAACCAACCTTACGACCTTGAGGTCGGACGGGTACGACTACATCATCCACGCTCTTGCATGAGCGTAACGCACTTACGGTATACAAGGGTATGTTACCGTTGTCTTCCTGTGTTACTGCATTACTGCATTATGGTCTACAAGGATATGTTACCGCTTACGGTCGAGGACGATGAGCGGCTCCTTCGGCTCGCCATCGGCAACGGTGTCTCGGTCGTTTGGCTCGGCGCTAGGGAGCTCGCCGACGCTGTTCCGACCAGTGAAGCGCGAGGCGGCGTCGCCGTCGCGCTTGCCACCTCACATCTGTGCATGTGACATCGTCATCAATGAGCGTCGTGTGCCATCACCATCGAGTGGACACCTTCGGCTGGCGAGGCCGAAGCCCCGCACACCGAATACCAAGCCGACGGACTGGGTTGTCCCCATCGACGAGGACGAGTTCGTCCTCAGAATGGCGATGGAACGTTCATTGAATGACGTTCCGCCAATGTCGGCACCCGTCGCGTGCGCCTGGTCCAGGACGGACTGTGAACAGGCGGAGGTCGAACACGTTCACCGTCTGCAAGAGCAACCGATCGCGGCGCTCGCCGGCCGCGCGCCTACCAGGGCGCGCCGCTCATCATCCTCGATGACGACGATAGGCCCTTAGTGCAGCCCTAGCGCTGCGGCGACCCCGACCAGGGCAGCTCCCCTGCACCGCAGACGCCGAGCGACAACGACGACGGGACCCATCACGCTGACTACATGTCGTTCTACCGCCATTTTGGCATGTGAACGGCGTCGGGCGTCAGCGGCGGCATCGACATTAGCTGTTTTTATTTTTTCTAAGTTTTTCTTAGCCTACTACTGTCAAAATTCGGGTATATGTCTGAATTTGACATAATATGTACGAACACGCCTATAATTTAATGAAATCGCCTATGTTGATTTAGATTTCGCCGTGTTTCACTGAATTCAGGCCAAACGTGGGAACTCCTAGGAACGCGAGTGGGAAACTGGGTGTTGCCGGGCCGTATCCATCTGACGCTAAATAAGGACGGAATTGGTCCCGGGAACGCCGAACGAGTAGATCTTATGGTAACTACTACTAAGAGCATGACTAACAGAGCCCATAAAATGGGCAAACCCTTATAATAACAGCTAGTTTACGGGTTTCAGCGAGAAAACAACGGCGATCAGCACCCGTAAATGTTGCAGTCCGTAATTTTTTTTATGGGCCAGCCCGAAACCGCCCGTCGACCTATACAAATAAGGCTGGGATGCCAACCTGGATGTGACCAGCATGCCACATGCTGTTTGTGCGCGAGTTCGTTTCAGCTCTTCCCCTGTCCCGCCTAGCCGCCGATCTCCGCGTCCCCACCTTCTCCTGCAACACCGCGGCTGGATCCCAGTGGAATGGACCTCAAATCGGCCCCACTCACCTCTGGAGGCAATCCACAACAGCCTCCCTCACCGGTGTTGACCATATCTCTGGGGGCCGCAGGAGGGCTTTCGACGAACGCCGACGTGGCGAAAATGGTCGCCGTCACCAACGTGAAGAAGAGGAAGCGGGTGGGAACACACCTCGTCCCGCAACCAGGAGCTGCCCCACGCTTGCCTTTGTCGCTCACGCCTGCTGCCCGCCCTGCACCGGCCTCGAAGCCGAAGCCGAAGAGACCAACCCACCGCAGCGCCCTCCCGGCGGTCACTGCCTCTCCGGTCTCGTCTTCCCCTGACGCCGCCCCGCATGTGCTCGAGGAGATGCCACAAAGGTATGTTAGTTTGTACTCCGAGTCCAATGAATCCCAGATCGATTTACTGTGACATTTATCTCTGATTTTAGCAACAATGGACATGTGGGGTTCATGGATCTCTTGAATGAGACGACTGTGAACACCGACATTCCCCCACTCGCTCCATTCGACAACGAGGAGGAAGAGGATGAGGAGGAGGAAGAGGTGCCGAAGGTTAACACTGCGGGCGAGGTGAAGCCGAAGAAGAAGAGAACTTCTAACTACACGGAGATAGAGGATGCAACTTTGTGCCGTGCTTGGGCTCAAGTTGGAATGGATGCGGCCGCGGGCACGGATCAAACCGGGAAGCGCTACTTGCAGCGCATTGAGGATAGATTTTTGAAGCTCATGCCCCGAGTACGCCAGCCGGTGCATCACACTTTGTGATCCCTTCAAGTTTGACAAGCCAGAGGGGAGCAAAAAGGCCAAGAAGAGGCTAAGGATGGATGCCGATGCATCATTGTTGTGGGACAAGTTTGATCAAATGATGAAGATCAAAGAGACAATGGCGATGAAGACATTGGAGACAAAGCTTCTCATCACCGAGAGGAAGAAAGCGGTGGAGCTTGCAAAGGCGTAAGCCTCACGAGAAGATGCTAGGCGCAAGGCCGAGTTGGAGGAGATGAAGCTCAATGTGAAGAAAGCCAAGGCAATGAAGGAACTCTTGGCCGAAGAGAGGGAGATAATGATGATGTCCACCAAAGATATGAATGAGCAACAATTAGAGCGGTGGAAAGAGACCACTGCGGACATCACAGAGAGAAAAAAGCTAGCTCGTCTAAGTGGAACCGAAGGTGCCTCGCTTGAGCATGGTGATAACTCACATTCATGATCCTCCCTGGCATGATTCTTTCTTAAACTGTTTGCGTATGAATTTGTTGTGAACTGCTTTGTTGAATTGAATTATGCATTAAATGTTTGTATTTTTTTTACATATTGTATGAAAATCTGTCTGCATCATTTTTTTACGGGTCAGAAGGCTGTTTTACATGTTGCGAGTAAGGGCGCTGACGTGTACTAGAGCCCTCGAACATGAAAATCGCAAGTACAGGACTTGTACTCGCGTTTTACGGATCAGACGTTTACGCGCTCTGTTTGTCGTGCTCTTACACACGGTGCATAGCCGCCGGGGTTGGCAACTAGCCTGACGTGCTCATCCGAAGGAGGTCAGAAAGATCTCGCCGCCTTTGCGCTGACTCGGTACCGTCTGGACTCCAGTCGACGCACGCGGCCCTTCCATTGCTCCATTCCACCTTCCACGTCAAAACCTCCTCGCCGGGCGCAAACCCCACACAGATCCCCTCCTCGTCAGACATCTCCTGGCTCCCGCACCCGGAATATCCAATCCAATCGAAGTTGTCCCCCCTTGCGGCCAAGCCACCACACGCCGCCGCCGTCGCACCCCTTTGGGTCGCTACCACCGCCGCGCGCCGCCCTGATGGGGCACAGCGCGAGGAAGAAGAAGAAGAGGGGCGGCGCCGGGCGCAAGGCGGGCAAGGACCACGCCGCGCAGCTCGAGGGCGACCAGACCGCGCTTGCCGACGAGCTCACTGCGCTGTAAGCCCCATTGTTAGCAGTTGTTGGCCGCTTTGGCAGATTCCGTGTTGCGCCGCTATTCCGATTTTCGAATCCTGCGAACCAAATGTTGTTCGGTTGTTTCTACATGAATAATCTGGTAGCATGTGGTGCCCCCGTCGAGTTAACCTGCGGCAGTATCCCGACCACTGCTGCTATGAGATTCTGAAGCTGTATTAATTCATCACCTTTTGTTTTTTAGAATTGGGTTGCCACACTGACAGACATAGCTAGTCCACACTCTTAGTCGACCCTACATTGTATCATATGTCAATGTTAGAACCCTCCGTTTTGGTGATTTTAGGTGTCAAGTAGATTGTAATTGTGGATGGTCTGCAGGTGACCGATATTTTGTCAATTGCCAGCTCTACTCGGTGTGGCGTACTTGTGATACTTGTGCCTGGCCTTATTGTTCTTCCTTTGCTTTGCGGTCACCAAATTTGAATTATGGGAGTGTGGATTATTATCCAATATGTATGTTTGATGTATGACTGTTGATCAAAGTAAACAAGTCATGGGTCTATTTTGAATTTCAGGTCGGACTAAATACTTGTTAGTAAGGCAAATTATATCTGTCTTACTCTACAAAATGTCAAACAAAGTACTAACACGTTTATATATTTTCTCCCTGCTTTTCCCTTGCCTTGTTCATGTGGTCTTAATGTCACCTTTTGATACATCCATTAGGGCTGCAATTTTTCTTGAGGACTTCAAAGTAACATCAGAATCCCCTCACACCCGATTTAGCATATGTGTCAGGTATTTTCTTGTATGAGCCGAAACATACTTATAAGTGTGTCGCTATACATTTGGCTAACTGAAGTATTGGTACCAATGAACAACATAAATAGGCCTTACTCTGACGGCATGGGCTTTGGAGATTTAAATGTTTCGGCTATTTTGGATGTAATGTAAGTCTTTTTTTCTTAAGCAGATGCGTTGTCTGTTTGCACTAGATGACATCCATCTTTTGATTATAATATAGTTGCTTTGCTGGTTACCCCCACAAGTGCCCAAAGTTGCGGATCATACCTGAGAAAAGCTTGTCTAAAGAAGATGCTGATCGTCTACTTTCCCTTCTTGTCGAACAGGTATATTTGATTCATCTGACTTTATTACCCATGACTGTTTGTTGAATCCTTTTCAAAGAGGGTAGTTGAGTTGCCCTCATGATTTGCAACTTTCAACGGATCAAAAATATATCATGGACGATGTAAAGGTCCGATTAGTTTTATGGTGAGGAGGGGCCTAAGTGATATAAGGTCTTGTTTTGAAATAAGTTAGATGAAGATAAGGTCTTTTCATAGTTTGCTTAGGAATTCAATTTATCTGGCTTGCTCGTTTTTGGTGTAGTTTCTTGGGTGAAGTTGAGCACACCACTCATTCACCATTTATGTCTATAAACATATTTTGTGAAGAACCTACGAACAAAACATCTGCACATCTTTTCATTAAGAGGAGAAGCAAATGGCTACAAGAATTGGGCAGCAAGTGCTGGGATCAAATATGGAGGACAAGGGGCACAACTCTAACTACAACTACAATGACACAACTAACCAAGCTCACACATACTAACACCATGACCGTTAACAGTAAAAAAAACTAGAGATTATAATAGCCACACGACCCTTAACAGTAAACATAAGAAACGATTCAAGTTTGTGCCTTGTGGATTCCACAGGGTCATATTGCTATGTGGTTTTCCTGTAAATGTAGTTTTCATTCGACCGTTATTAGTCTTTGAACTGTCATACTGTAAAATTATAAGGGCAGTGCAGGCTCTGCATGTGCATTTGTTTATGAGTTGTTTGCATTGAAATGGTAAAGCAGGTTATGTGCCTTTCTTGGCAAGTATCTAGAGTAGCACCCAAAAGCTGAGTACTCTACAGTTTGTAATCCAGTCAAGAAAATCGCTATGAAGTTTTTTTTTTCAAATTTTGATTATAAAGAATGCCAAGACAATTTATGTTTCAGCAGTATCTTATTAAATTCAAGTTTACCTTTTGTGTCAGCAATGTGAAATGAGCTAATTGGCTTCCTTAGTATTATTATAGGTGTTTGTGGACTAAACATTTTTTACTCATCTTTTGTCTTTGTTATTAGGCAAACATTTATTCCCGAGAAGGGCGTGTTATGATTTTCGATTTGGTAGAGGCTGCCCAAGAATTCCTGTCAGAAATTGCTCCAGCTAATGATCCGACGAGCACTGTAAGTCAACCTATTCATGGCAATCAGTGGAAATACATAACATGGGACACGTGTCTCTTTTCATTTGTATGTGCTTATTGAAACTAAGAATGCATTGTTCATGAATTATTTTGTTTCAATAATTTAACAATCAAGATTCATCGTTTGAGCTAGCCATGTTTCATTGACCTAAGGTTCCTTGGACATCCTCTCCTCCTATTGCTCATTGATGTTGACAATGTAGACGAGCTACCTTTTCTTGTTGATTTCCACCTGGTTAGCTAAAGTTGCTTTTAACTTGGGATGATAACCTACACGGCACATTCTTAGGTTAATACACTACACATTCTTGTCTTGTTGCACTTCTAGTTTTGACTCATTTGTTCAGCTAATTTCGTCATAGTTACCTCAGAGGTTTCTTGGTAGTTGGCACCATGTTGATGATGTTGTGGTAGTGATCTGTTCCGCACAAGCAATAGCCTAGCTCTACTAAGGTCCCAGGATTTGATGTATGCATGAGATTACTTTTTTTCTGTCATTGGTGGATAAAGTTTATCTTGTTTCCTTCTCGAGCTTTAGCGTAAAGAACATATCTGAGGAGGCTTATTATCCTATGGTGCAGGCTCCTCACTTGGTCTCAAACACAACATATCAAACAGCTGATGCAGATGCTAAAGTTAGCCTTGACAGTGGTCCTTACCCTGGAATCTCTTACATTTTTAACTCATTTGATCTGTTTAGTCAGTTATATGATGACAATAGTTGGCAAAGGCAAAGTTTCGATCCGATAACTGATAGTGCGAAGAAAACTATTGGATCTCCAGTCCAATTGAATGTCAAAAGCAAGAGGAAAACGATCGATGAGAAATCCCGTTTTTCAGCTGATAAGATTAATGCTGCTAAAAGTTCATCTCGGGATAATGCTGAACAGCATGCCATAAAACATGGTAATACACGTGATGCAGTTCCAAGTTTACATGTTGTTGCAGAGGAGACTGATAATGACAGCAAAACTTTGTCCACAAGCAATGGAGGAGGTATGTCAGATACTCCAGATAGCAGTTCCAGCAGTGTACATGAACCCGAGGTAATAAAACAACACACCTATAGGTTTTCCATGCTTTAAGATTTTCTCGAATACATGATGCCTTGTCATTTGCATGTTTACAACAAAAAGGAGACAGCCTAAGGTTACTTAAGTCTGTTTCAAGGAATGAAGGGACACCTACATGAACTTTCTATTGTTGTTTGACATCCTACTTTTTTAATGGCTTTGGATTTTTTATTACAATGTTTTTAGGTATTGTCATGATGCTTATTTCTAATGTTTTTTTGGCAAACATCTTATATGTTACTTTCCATCTATGTATTTGTCTCAGTATTTTGATAATTTTCTATCTGGTTGATAGGTTGCATGGCCATACATTGTCCCTCGGGTGTCATTTTTTGTTGCAAAAAAAGATAATCCCTCCGTCCCAAATTAGTTGTCCCAACTTTGTCTAGATACGCATGTTACACGAAACGCTGTATAGATACATGCGAATCTAGACAAAGTTGGGACAACTAATTTGGGACGGAGGGAGTACATGTTTGTTTGATGGTTTGCTTTCCTTTTTGTGAAATCTGATGGTTTGCTCGAAGTGGATCATTGATGTGTTTTAGTAAATATGCATTGTACCAGATGTATACTATTCTTGCTGTGGCCTACTTGTCTCTGCAGAGTACACCATGTAACTGAAACTTCTGCTCCCACTTTACTACATACCTATGTTCCTGCTTGCTTTTGAACATTCACGTCTACACTGATTTAATCAAGTGACTCTTCCAGAATGCTTAATCTGACCAAATATTTGTCAATCCTTGTAGGACTCTGACCTTGAAGATGAAGCTTGGAATGATGAAGGTTCAGACTCTGGCTCTTCAAATGCACCATCTTATGTTTCAGACACGCTTGATGATGCTGCACGAAACAAGAAAAAGGATTTAATTCTGGTATTCTTTTTTATTTGAAATGCTATTTTCTTCTCTCCTGTTTAAGCGAGAGTTTATGCTTAATTAGTGATCATATTTGGTATCAGGTACACTTGCTTCGGCTAGCGTGTGCATCAAAAGATTCTCTTTCAGCTGCTTTGCCAGAAATATCATCAGAGTTATGCAACATAGGGGTGTGTATACATCTAGAATTGTTATTATGTTTTCTTGTGGACTTTTCTTGATCACTGTTCCCAATTGAATGATCTACATAATTTTTTGGTTAACCAGGTTCTTTCTGAATGGGCTAAGGAATTAATTTCTGAATCTCCTGCTGTTTTTGGGGAAACTTTTGATCATGTTTTTGGGCAACAAATGGTATGCACACCTGATAATATTCTGCTCACTCGTGATTTACCTTGTAATGTTGCTCATCTCTAATTATTTATTGGCTGTCTGTTGTCATAAATAGATCTCTTCAGAGTGTTCTGTATTTTGGAGGGCTGACAGTTCATCATCTAGGCCAAATTCCCGTTATTTGAATGATTTTGAAGAGCTCCGTTCACTTGGTGAGTTTCTTACTTGAGGGTGTTTTGTGACTATCTCAGGCCTAGGTCCTATCAGTTATTATTTCTGAAGAATTTGATGTCGGAATTTGTCCAGTTAGTGTCTTCTGTATTATGTAAGGAAGTTCTAGTACATGATACAATTATGAAAAGTTCAAACATGATCGGGGCCATAAGGAATGGGATTCATGAAAATATCTGACGCTAACTGATCTGTGTTATATAGGCCTTCTGGCAGTAGGTCTTTTTTTTTTGACACCATCTGGCAGTAGGTCTTAGCTCCATGTACCAATGGTAAGTAGATAACACAGTGTCGCTGGCTTGTTTTGTAATTGATTTCTCATTTGATATGGTGAGTAAAAAATTATGTTCAGATAATTTGCATCTTCATTTAATATGGTAACTAAATTGGTATGCTAAATTTGATTTTCATTTGATATGGGACGTAAAATTCTTATGTTATAATAATTGATAATTGTACAAGTTATGTGTTGATGCTGTCATATGTCCTCAAATGTTGCTCATTTTAGAGTAGTTTAGTACTATACGTTAAAAGTATGCACCTTAGCATTGAATTCATGGTGATGTATAGTAAATTGCTGAATGTATTTTTATGTCTTAGCATACTTCTAAGACATCATGTATGATAGGTCAGGGAGGCTTCGGTCGTGTTACATTGTGCAAAAACAAGCTTGATGGGCGCCAATATGCTGTAAAAAAGATACGCCTCAAGGATAGAAGTCCTCAAGTGAATGAAAAGATTCTAAGGTTTTTATATGTCGAATCTTATATTTTAGTTGAAATGTGCTGTCACATCATGCTGTTGTTCTATCCATTTCATGTACATAATTCGAATTTGTCTTATGGTGTAATTTTTACACAAATCATTCATTTGTTCGCTACTTGGTCCATCATTATTGCACCTGAGTATACCTGCTGCGTTAGAAAAAGAAAGGAATATCTTCAAACTTCAAAATGAAAATAATATTTATTTCTTTTGTTAAAAATGTTGGTTTGTGTTCTTGCGCAAGAAGAATTATATGTGTACCAAATTTGGCTTATTTTGTCCTGGGAGCAAGCGTGCCATTTTTGCTGCAAAAAATTGCAAGTGTACATAGTATTGCCACATGCACAAATGTATGTCTATACCCCTATGATGTTGACTTGAGCAAAAAGGAATCTGCAATTTCACTGTTGCCTTGACATAAACTGTTGAGATGACTCACTGAGTACTAACATGTTCTAAAACTGGTTTGACAGTAGTGTACTATATAACCCTGAGAGTTTCAGTAGTGTATTTTCTTGTAGGTTTAGACATAGTAATACCATCTAAATTTATGTTGCTTCCGTGTTATTGATAATTGGCCAGTAACAGAGTAACTGTTATCTTTTCTATATTAAAGCTCTTTCTGCATTATCATTCCCAATTATATTCTATGAGCCCTTCTGATCCCAATGAAAGTCAATTTGGACATTGACACGGCTTCAAGTCGACACTTTGACCATCAATTTATATGATATATGTTGCTTCACCTAATAAATAACTATTTTATGAAAATATATTTGATGTCGAATCTAGTAATGTCAATTTCATCATGCTGGTGCTGGTAATTTTGTACTTTGATGGTAAATTCTGGAATGATCTGTGTTTGGAATCAGAGGGAGTAGTACTTTGTATACTTGTAGTATTACAAGTTCTTTTTTGTGGCGTTTGTATTTGGGGTTTTCTCCAGCATTCCTGATCTCTTTCCTTATTATGTAATTAATATTTGGGCGAGGTACTCAGAGAGGTTGCCACACTTTCACGACTACAACATCAGCATGTTGTTCGCTACTACCAGGTGATTATTTGTGCACATGTTTTTTCATCGGAAGTTACAATGTTCTACAGTTCTATCTCTTAGCTGCATCTTTGACATGTCAGGCATGGGTTGAAACTGAATATGGTCATCATCATGTTCTGAATACCGGTGCGTCACGCACTGCTGAGAGCTCCTTGTATAGTTTCGATGACATCAGTTTATCAGATGCCGGTGCTGGAAATAAGCAGGAATCCACATACTTGTACATCCAAATGGAGTATTGTCCTAGGTACGTTTAAGCACATTGTGCACCAGGATTTTTTTTATAGGAACAGTGTCTAAACCTGGTCCCACTAGATTATAGTGAAACTATGGTGCTATTTAGTGCATGACAATTGAAGGAAACAGGAAAAACATCAGATGTGAGCAACATGACAACACTGCATCTCTCAGGCTGTCAGTACCTGCAATACTACTTTAAATAAATGAAAACATGTATATGAGGATCTGATTTTCGTGGCATTTGTGATTTCTAAAAGTTGAGTACATGTATATGAGGAGTGATGTTGCATATGCCTACTTCTAGACCATGTGATAGCAGACTACGTTGTCGGTTGCATGTTTTCAGGAGCTCAGGCAGGTAGGCTTTTCATGGTTGGGCCTGGCTAGGGGTTACCTGTAAGCTTGATTGCTGACCTGACAGCTGCTAGCAGCCCAGCATAGTAGTTTTATTTTATACACTCATTTTAGAAGGAATCAATGTCAATATTTTGAGAACAAAATAATATATTAGATATATGGTTATGAAGGGTCAACCGTAAAAATCTAAGCTGGGTCATGGGAATGATCTTTGGTCTGAGAATTCAGATTGTTGCAACTGTGGATTGTGGAATCATTCTGTATCTACAGTATGTTTTTTTCATGTAATTGCACCATACTCATACTGTTAACTAGGATATTGATGATGGTTGCTCTTTATCTAACTTGTTTTGACTTTTGAGTGTTGGTTGCAGGACCCTGCGACAGGACTTCGAGACATATAGTTCATCTTTTAATGTTGACCATGCATGGCATCTATTTCGACAAATTGTGGAAGGACTAGCACATGTTCATAGTCAAGGAATCATACACAGGGACTTGACACCTAGCAACATATTTTTTGATGTGCGCAATGATATCAAAATTGGGGATTTCGGTCTTGGTAGGTGCACTTCCTAATGATATCTTGAACTGACATTGATTTGCAATTGGCTGATTTTGATTTTAATTTTCATCTGTATGTATTGGTTAAGCAACAATTCTTAAGGTTTGGTAGAAAATATAATTAATTGGTATCTTATACTTCGCCCTAGAGTTTTGATGCTGTGAGTTATCTGGTTATTCTCTATCAATCAGTATTCCTACTTTTGTAATCGGTTTCTTACATCTGAATTTTGTTAGCTTGGGAAATGTTTGTATTACCATACTGTTAAATACTGTATGAGGTCACCATTTCAATCTCTTTCTCGGTTTCTCCAGTATGTTGACATTTGAATATTGAATGATTCCACTAATGTAGTTCACACTTTCAACTGTCAGGATTTACTTTGTTATGGCTAGTTTCTTTAGCTTTGACATACCCTGAATTACAGGGATTTTCTGTTTAGTTGATTGCCATATTCCGTGTGAAGTTTAATTGGTTAACTCTAGGCGATTGAGGGAAATTTGAACTAAAAACATTTTTTCATTGTTCTCAGCCAAATTTCTAAAGCTGGAACAGCTGGATCATGACCTATATCTTCCTACTGAAGCAACCGGCGTTTCAATGGATGGAACAGGTCAAGTTGGTACATATTTTTATACTGCACCTGAGGTAGAGCAGAAGTGGCCACAGATAAATGAAAAGGTCAGAATATAGAGTTCTGATTCCTTTAGTTTACAATAATGAACAAATAGAAATATTATTTTCTTATGATAACAACTTGATGCCAACTATAGTAGTTTCTGAAATCATTTGGGTTTTATTTTTGCTAATTTCAGGTTGACATGTACAGTGCTGGAGTTATATTCTTTGAGCTTTGGCATCCATTTTCGACAGCAATGGAAAGGCATCTTGTTCTCACTGATCTTAAACAGAAGGGAGATCCTCCAGTATCATGGGCAACTCAATTTCCTGGTCAGTCAATTCTATTAAGACGCTTACTGTGTCCAAGTCCCTCTGAACGTCCATCTGCTGTTGACCTTCTGCAAAACGAACTACCTCCTCGGATGGAAGACGAGTGGTTAAATGGTAAGCTTTTGACTTGTGCATTGACGTTATGATGCCTGGTATTGTTTTATGCCTTTATGTGCTTTATTAAATGAAGTTTTGCTGCACAACTAAAGACTGTTTGTCTGCTCTATGGACTATGGTACTCGCTTTGTGGGCTTCGGCTTTATTTATTCAACATTGGTGTATGCACCTCTTAAATATTGCAATTTGCTTGAGCCTTTTCTTTTTACATAAATATTGCAACCACCTTAAAAATCAGATACTCCTATACTGTAAGTGTCAACTTGATCTGTTTGGCTTATTTTTGTTGCTGCTTTTGTGCACTTGATGCAGATGTACTTAGGATGCTACAGACACCAGAAGACACTTATGTTTATGATCGAGTTATATCTACAATATTTAATGAGGATCGTCTGGCCGCCAAGATGCAATGTCAGCATGAAAGCAGTAAAAAGTCAATTTGTAAAAATGATAACAGTGAACTCCTGGACTCCATCATTGAGGTCAGCAAAGAGGTTTTTAAGCGACATTGTGCTAAAAGGTTCCAAATATCACCATTGCATTCATTGGATGGGAAATTTACTGAAAATAGGTGTGTTTGAATTCTAGTCCACTTAGCTGATGAATATTTAATGTACAAAAAGGGGGAAACAGATGACTGTTTGTGAGACAGATACTCTGTACTGAAAAATATATTATTATTTGCAAACTTCTAGTGGAAAGACAGTGAAGATTTTAACCCAAGGAGGAGAGATGCTAGAACTTTGCTATGAGCAGCGGACACCATTTGTTATGTCCATTGCTGCTAACCAGGTTCGTAACAAGTTGGTATATCTGTTGATTTTCTTATTTTTATGAGTATTCTTTCCTACTTGTGTGAATTTGCATGCCTTGATTTTTATACTCCCTCAGTCCCAAAATAAGTGACATGAGTTTGTCTAAATTCACATATCTAGACATGTTTTAGTATATAGATACATGTGAATCTAAACAAACCCGAGTCACTTATTTTGGGACGGAGGGAGTAGTTTACATCATATTTCCCAACTTTTAGATTGATTTATTCATTTCCTTTTTCTTCAAAAATAACCCTAAACTTGGGCTCTGACACCATGTTATGAGAGCAACTTGTCTATATTGATCAGCCCACGGGGCATATATATATTACACATGACTTGGGTATGAAGGAAACAAATCTAGACTAATATGGACTGTAGATCAATACTAAATTACTAATACTCCTTAACAGTTGCTAGGTTGAAGATTTTTCTAATGAATGGTTCCAAAGCATTTATATCTGTATTAGTTCGTGTCAAGTGCTGTAGTACTCTAGTCCTTATGTAGACACTTTGTGTGGCACTTGCACAACCGATAGTTTAAATTTTAGACATATTACCCTTTATGATTTATTCCAGACTATAGTGCATCTACGCCTTATGTAATCTCATTTGCTAGGTTTCCTCCTAATGCTTTGATACTTGTTGTGCATCCTGGTAGTGTAAGTCAAGTTAACATTCAACGAACCGCTGTTTCAGCAATTTTCTTAAGCATATGATAATCCTTTTCCTTTTTAATGGTTTTGCTCTTCATTGACATGCGATTGCTGGTGAGTAAGATGATGAATAGATAATGCTTACTCACACGGTTCACTTGCAGGTATCATCGTGTAAACGCTATGAAGTATCATGGGTTCATAGAAGAGCAGCTGGCCATTCAACTCCTTTTCGCTTTCTTCAGGTAAATGCATTATATGTGTTGAATTGTCATTTTCTGCAAACAGGATTATAGTATGTATCCTTCTTTGTCTATTGTTTCTCTCTCTTGAAATCATTAGAATCATCTATAAAGGTTGTGTTCATATCTTTCTTTTCAGGGTGATTTTGACATTATTGGAGGTTCTTCACCAATAACCGAGGCTGAAGTTATTAAGGTAATTTCTTATTTTCTGCAAATAAATTCATTTCAAAAGTAGGTACACACAACTATCATGGAAGGTTCTTTTAACATTGAAGGTGTACTTTTGTTTTGTGACAAACAATTACTTCCATTCTACTATAGGTGGCTTTGGACCTTGTAAGACGTTTTTATGATTCGAAGGCAATAGTTATTCGCCTGAATCACAGCAAACTCGCTGAAGCAGTTTGTTCCTGGGCAGGAGTTCCTCAGGAACGAAGACAGAATGTTGCTGAGGTATGATACTTTTCCTTCATAGTTTCTGTAAAATTTGGAATCATTTTATCTAAAACTTATCTTTTTCTGTTGTTCAGTTTCTATCTTCTACACTAGTTCAGTATTGTCCAAATAAGGCAGATCGTAAGTCACAATGGAGTTTGATTCGAGGGCAACTGTTACAGGTATAACCAGCACTAAAAACTATTTGAATGCTCCACGAAGCATTAAGTATGTTTATGCGTCACACGCTCTCATCAAATGTATTACATGTTATCTTCTGTATTACGCTATGTTCTGTAAATTAAACATGCTACTACTTTTCTTGTAAAACTTTTAGTTATGCATGTGAACATCATAAAATAAACATTCTGTGGCAAATAGTTTCCGTGGCTTAAGCTTATTCTTGTGTGAACCAGGATCTTCGTCTTTCTGAAGAAGTTGTTGAGAAGCTACATAAAGCAGATCAGCGGTTTTGTGGATCTGCAGATCTAGTACTTGCTAGATTAAGAGGGACCCTGTTCTATGGTAGTGGCTCTTACCTTTCACCATAGTTGCTTACATTCTAGGAGTATCTAAGATGCAATCATTGTGTGTGTCCCGTTGTAGATAAATCTGCGTGCAAGGCTATTGATGATCTCTCCACTTTCCTCAAATGTTTGAGGGTATGGTCAGTTGAAGAACATATTACTATTGATGTACTCATGCCTCCTTCAGACTATTACTACACAGATCTGTTTTTCCAGGTGATGAACCTTAACTCACCTTTCTTTTTTAGAATTTTAAATCATTTACGAACAGTCCTTTTTGGGGGGAGAATCTATGTTTATTCATATTGTTCAGTATAGGCTGTATATCATTATCAAGCCATACTTACTAGTTGGTAATATAAGATAAATTATGTAGGCGTGACGAAAGGTAAGCACCTGCATTTTTCTTCTCAATCTCAAGCTCAGTCATATGATTTAAAAGATGGCATATTAATATGTGCAAAACATGCTTTAGTGTTAATGTCTTACTATCATCTTCACTGAAACTCAACATATATCTTATTAATAATTACTGTGGTCCGTGCGATTAACCGTGTATTCTCATAGGTCTACTCAAAAGAAGGTAATCCTGTGACAAGTTCCCATGAAAAGTTGATGGCTGTTGGAGGACGATATGATATGTTGATGGAACAAGCTTGGGATAGAACATATGTAAGTTGTACTTGTTGTTTACTGTATGCTTGATGGCACCTTGAAAGTATGAAAGGGTTTGCAGTAATAAGTAACTACATATAGATAACACAGAACCTTTTCCTGGTAACTGCGACTCTATGAGGACCTCTTGACTCTTTTGAATCCTGTCTATTACATTGTGGCCATAGAAGGTGATTTGCATGGGGAGGAATGAATTTAGCGGAATAATGCTTACCAGTTACCACTGCACCAGCTTCACACACCACACAGCAACAATATGATCCAACTTACTTGTACCGTACCCATCCCCTAGAACAATTTGTTCCTTTCGAAAGGGAGCATCACACTCAACAAAAAAACAATATGATCTGACTTAGCAAAGCACTGAGCAGACACCTTCATAATTTTTTGATATTCAATTACTGCAATTTTCTATAATACAAGAACCAGACAGTTACATAATTTGTTGCTACCACAATATCTTCTCTTGTGATCGGAATGAAAGACTCTCAACTGATTTCAGTGTTCAAACTTGCATTGACAATTTTACAGAAAACCAAACCCCCGGGTGCTGTTGGTGTGAGCATTGCACTTGAGAAGTTCCTTCCTAATAATCCTTCATCTGACGTTGGATTACCAAGGTTACACAATTATTCATAAACTTTCTATACTGCATTTCACTTCCCCTTCTAATGGGTCGATGGGATTTCTTTGGACACTATTTTTTTGGACTTCAGGATTGAACATAGTATCAGTGTACTCGTCTGTTCAAAGGGCGGCGGTGGACTCCTAAACGAGCGCATGGAACTTGTTGCAGAACTTTGGGAAGCTAACATAAAGGTTTGCTATGCAGAAGTCTTGCAGACAAGGGTTAGTGGGTAATGTGATTCTTTTTCTGACGGTACTTATTGATTTACTATTACCAGGCCCAGTTTGTACCTCAGGAAGACCCAAGTCTTCAAGAACAATATGAGTACGCCAGTGATCATGACATCAAATGCCTTGTATTTATCACTGAAGGACTTTCGCAAACAGATCTTGTGAAGGTATCTTGTTGTGTTCATACACTGTTAAAGTGGTATCTTATCTTCCTCTTCTAATTTTATAGGTTCTCTGCCTTTTCCTTAACTGTATGTTTCTTGCTAGGAGCACTTCTCAAGTGTCAACTTCACATATTTTCAGTAACACTGGATTATTTTTCTTTGTATGGATAATGATCGAGTTGCTGGGTTCCATCTGAATAAATGTATAACACCATTTTTTTTCTGCTGTCCTTTTATGTGAGAAATGTTTTATCCAATTCACACCCTATATCTGTGAAATGTTTAATCCAATTCAGAAAGTTATGGTTCTTTTTGAAGCAAATCATCCATGGACATAATGCTATACCAAGTACCGTTGCAAAATTTGCTGGAAGGCTGCTCGCTCCCGCTCTCACCCACAATTACATGCTTTTGATTCAGGTTCGACATCTTGATGCAAAAAGGGAGAAAGAAGTTAAAAGAGAAGACATTGTAAAGTTCCTATCTGATGCGATATCTTTGCAATTCAAAAATCCTACAATCTGGAGCTGATCGGCAGCTGGTCCTTAGTGACAACTTTCCAGGTTTGTTCTGCCAAAGGATCTAGCAATGCCAAAGTTTATCTAGTACTCCCTCCGTTACATAAATCAGCGACAACTGATATGTGGGATGGAGGGAGTAATAGTCCTTACTACCATGGGCTTAATTTCATTTATTTTGTGCTCACTGATATTCTTGTCTGTAAACCTCCAGGTGGAAACGTTGTTGCCTGTTCAAGCATATGATGGACACCACATTGATTCATGGTTGCTACAGTAAGTGCATGCAGCAAGGTAATTGGTGGCAATCTTGGTTGTCCTTCCATGGACCAAGATTATCCAGGGTGGCTTTGATGCAAGTTGATGGGTAGCTGCTGTAAATCTTGTCTGCCACTTGTGGACTTGCGATTAGGTAGTGGAGTGGAGAGCTGCTGCTGCTGCTGCAATGTGATCATGAAGGTGGAAGACTGCACAATGTTCTTGTTGATATCGGAACGGTTGTGCAACCGGTTAACCCAATTTTTGCCCATTCCATTTTTTTGCTTCTAGTTCTTCTACAGAAGAGTCTTGTGCATAGTTCAGATAGCTTACAATCATGTACAGGCCCATTTTTTCTTTGAATTGTTCATGGAAAATGCCTTAGAGAAAACAAGTCAATATATCATCGTCAAAGTTAATGTATGAGACTCCATGCTTCCCTGTATGTGATCTGGAAAGTGTGCACAGTACACCACTTGCTTCCGTTTTATCTCAGCGTTTTCTTTACTGTGCCAAGTACCAGCCGAGCACGAGAGGCCGGTGTCGTGATGCTGCTCTTTGCTGGTTGTCAATTCTGTTCGAGCGCTTTGTCAAACTGAGCACCAAACTGATTTGATATGAGCTAGTGAGCTACTGTCCGTCCTTCTGTCACTGCTCGGACCACTCTAGCCCTTGTTTATTCGCACTAGATGCCTGCCCGTTGGAAATTCGCGCCATGTACCGCGAGAGCTGCACATGGGATGGGAGTGCCATTCAAGAAGGAATCCCATCGCCCTCTCCCAAGTCTCCTCGTATTACCATTAAGCTAACACAACATGTCCAAGAGATTCTTGGCACGGGGATTAATCTACCAAACCCAATGCACGCGCATCACGAATCACGGCCTCACAGGTCAGTTCCAGTCGACCGCCACCCTTTTGACAATTCATCATCATGCCGTGCCAACGATGAGCTGCAGTCCAGTGATGATCCCGCAATATGGCAGCAGTATGTATGTGGGCCTGGACAAGTAGTATCGGCCTGTCGGCACGTGCGGCCCGCACGGGCCCACGTGCGTCCACATTGCACACCTGTCGCGAGGAGCACGGTCCATGCCCGATCCGACGGTGAGCGCGCCGGCGACGGTCGAGGCTGACGACCGAGATCCGCCTCCGACGGCCGCGGCCGAAGCGCGTGGCCCTGTGGACGTGTTTAATTGTCTGATGATGCTCGACGCGGTTTCAGTTGACCTATAGTTTTCTTCGCCTTTCTTTTTCTCTCCTCTGTTGTCTCTCTGCAGCTCAGCCTGAATTAAAAAGTGGAAATGAGTGCAGACCAACTACCTGCCAAAACGCGTTTGCATGCGACATTGATGATAATGGCCGGCCACCGTTTTCGTCGGTATCTCTCTTTGCACCTCTCGCTTCTCACCAGCTTTCAGAAAGGCGTCCGTCTCTCGCCTCCAGACGTAGAGATACTCTTATCGGCGGCAGGATATCCTGTTATTTTGGAGCTCTCGACGTTGAGACGTGACATGATGTTCATTGTTATGTTATTAGTACAGCATATACTCCCTCCGTTTCACAAATATAAGACATTCTAGATTTATGAAACGGATGTATCTAGACATCTTTGAGTGTATAGGTTCACTCCGAACCTCTACGAACCTATACACTAAAAGACGTCTAGATATTCGATTCATAAAGCTAAAACATCTTATATTTTCGAACGGAGGGAGTAGTACTTAAACATGGTGCTATGTGCCAGTGCATTAACGGGAAAAGGGAAAGTAATTCGTCCACGTATTCTTGGCGTCTCAACCTTCACTTTTTGTTCCGTTTGCGTGTATATATATATATATATATATATATATATATACACACACATATACACACACCATGGTGTCCGGACACCATACCTGTATTTTGTACATACCTAGGATGTACGTACCTAAATTTTAGTATGAGACAGAGCCTGATCAGATTTTATTTTGGAAATTGAAGTCAAATATGGTGTTGCATTCTTCATATTCAGGCTCGACTCTAACCCATCGCAAGGTTGTGCAACCGCCAAGGGTCCAGGCCAGTGGGGGCCCAAGATGTTTTATGCACTGGAGAGGTCCTGGCGCTGAAGTGAAGAAACGGCAGGCCGGCAGCCCAATTCCCGACCGATCGTGGCAAGGAAGTCTGGACGTCTAGTGCCTTAGTCGCGAGGAGGAAATCGATCCCGATTCCTGAATCCCGATCGATCGAGAAAATGAAAGGTTGTGGCCTGGGTCTCGCGACGCTCGCCGTCTCGGCATCTCGCGAACTGTTCGCCTCTCTCCGTTTCTCGCCGTCTCGGCTCACCGTCTCAGCTGCTCCAGACCCTGCTGCTCTCTTGGACACGCCCTGCGGCCGGCGGTCCTGCCCTCTGTAAGTTTACGCCTTAATGGCTTAATCCCTTCTTAATCCCTCGTCTAATCATTCTAATTAATCTCTTTATTAGGGTTATAATTTTTTAAATTACAATTGTCGGGTGATGCAAAAAGAAGAAAAGAAAGAGGGAGAATCACCTTATTGGTTCACAAAGAGGTGTTTTAAATAAGTTTTTTCCAACAAAAAGTAGTGTTGATGTCAACAATAATAATCAAAGGCAAGAATCTGATCTCGGAGAAGATGATGAGAATAATTCAAATGCAGATCTTGAGGCCAATGAACAATCCCCGAAAAACGGTAAATAACTAACTAGCGTCAATTTTTCCAAGTGTAAGTAAGTAAGTAATTAATTATAATCTTTTGTTTGCTGCTTGACAATTATTTATAGACATCTCAACCATACATGTGTGGTTATATGCTTTTAAATATTTTGCAAGTGAAATTGACGCATATATCGTCTATATATCTAGTTATACGTACATATATATATTATCATTAGGGGCCATTTTGTCGACTTCGTCCAAGGGCCCCGAAAAATATAGAGCCGGCCCTGTTCATATTGTTAGTTTTGGGTGTCTGGTCCCATGGATATCAACGTGGCAACAAGTCTGAGAAAGAACCACATCAAACTAAAATGAAAATAAAATAAAATACTGATAACTCAAGTACATACTAAAACCATATTATGCTTTCATGGCGAAACATGATCCCTACCCTTCATAGTAATGTACTTAATCAAATACAAAGAGAATAACTTACTAGTAGCAGATATGCTTTGATGGCAAAATATGTACGTACGTACTATTGTTTTCCTTTTGTTCCCTCGACAGAGGTTGAAAATACATGGCGCCCACAATTCCGCATGAACCATATTTGCACACTGATTTTCTTGCATAGTTGCATACGATACACCATCCATCTTAAACAAGTTAATTAAACAAGACAAGAATCAACTTTATTCCAAAGTCAAGTTCAGACGTAGCAATTCTCCATCCACTGAACTCAATCATTTGACACGCAAGTACAACCCTTTCTCCTTTTCACAAGAAAGAAAATGCAAAAAAAGCAGTATAAATAGAAGCATGGTCCACGGCAAAAGCTTCGCACCAACCCAGCTCACACAGCCCAAGCGATCATTCGAATGCGTTGCCAGGCCACCGCAGCAGCAGTAATACCCTCCTCCTTGATGCCACCCTCCGGCCTCCTCTCCTACATCCCCACCAGCCTCTCCTCCATCCTCCCCGTCCGCGGCCGCGACGTGGCCTCCTCCACCGCTGAACCGGCCTCCCCTCCGTCGCCGTCGCCTCCGGCAGCAGCGTCTCCGAGGAAGATGAAGTCGTCGTCGGGACAGAACCAGAAGCAGGCGGACGGCGCGGAGCTGGCGCGCGTGTTCGAGCTGTTCGACCGGAACGGCGACGGGCGCATCACGCGGGAGGAGCTGGAGGACTCGCTGGGCAAGCTGGGCATGGCCGTGCCGGGGGACGAGCTGGCCGCCATGATCGCGCGCATCGACGCCGACGGCGACGGGTGCGTGGACGCGGAGGAGTTCGTGGAGCTGTACCGCGCCATCACGTCGTCGAGCGGCGCGGAGACCCCCGCGGCGGCGGCGGCGGAGGACGAGGAGGAGGACATGAGGGAGGCGTTCCGTGTGTTCGACGCCAACGGCGACGGGTACATCACGGTGGAGGAGCTGGGCGCCGTGCTGTCGTCGCTGGGGCTGAAGCAGGGCCGCACGGCCGAGGAGTGCCGGCGCATGATCGGCCAGGTCGACCGCGACGGCGACGGCCGCGTCGACTTCCACGAGTTCCGCCAGATGATGCGCGGCGGCGGGCTCGCCGCGCTGGCCTGATGATCTGTCCATCTATGGATCGATCGAAATGATGATCGATCGCTGATTAATGTGGGGACGCTTGGTACGTACTGCATGCTAGGAGGTGTAGATATTCTGGCTGGGGTGGGGGAAGATAATCCGTGTAACCGCTCTCGAGATCTTTCTCGTTCTTTGGTTTGTTCGTTCGTTCGTATGCTGTTACTCTACTAAGATTGATTGATGGGCTTGCCGATTAATGGTTGTATGTATTGCTTGGAAAGAATTAAAAGGTTTTGTTCTATCCACATACAAACAGCACTCCGCTGTGTTCTTTCATATCACCTGTAGTGCAGGCATATTTCTCTTGGCGTCAGAGTCTGTCAGCGTGCGAGTTTAACTGAATCCTTGCGTTTCCCTGCCACCACTAGATCTGAAAAGACGCTCGGCATTTGCCTTTCCCCAGCTCGTCTTTCGATCAGCAGGATGAACTGCGTCTGTCGTGCCTAGAAGGCTAGAAAGGATAAACGATGGTGGTGCATGGAGAGTCTCTTTGCTGGGTTCTGGTCTTTGTGCACGGCATGGCAAAGAGAGCCTAGGAGCAGGAGCAGGAGCAGGAGCAGGACGATCTGTCTGTCTGTCCATCGAAGGCAGCCTCGGCTGTTTGCCGCTAGATCCCGGCCTCGCAATGCGCCCGGCCACTGGGCGGCGTCCGCGTAGGCCACGTCGCCGATCGTGCGCTCACGACCACGCACGGACAACCGACCGCGCGAGCGGACCTTGGACACGGCACACCAATAGGTGTTTGGGATTGTTTTACACTACTCCCTTCCTCTGTTCAGAAATAACCGATTTGAGTTTGTCTAGATATGAATATAACTATACACTAAAATATATAGATATATTCAAATTTGGTAGGCGTGGTACATGCGGAGTCCACCTGGATCAGAAACCAACACCGCACCAGACCAACCGGGACAGAATCACAAGACATATACGAACACAGCAAAAAGAGAGCAATAGCCGCCTCCTTCTCGAGACTCCTCTCCTTTTGGATGTCCCGACACGTTCCCTCTCCTACTGTTCCGACCCGAGGTCCTATTCATGGCGGAGCCACCTCGATTCCCTCCCATGGCGGGCCTCGGCGCTCGACATCCAGTCCGCGCTTGGCTCTGGCTTCATCACCACCTCCTACTCCCAGAGACCCTTCTCATTTTCGGACATCGCCGTGTTCTCCGCCGCTCGCGAGACATCTCGATTTCAGATCTGGTGTTCATCGGAGATTGACTCTAGCGGTCTTCGACGATGAAGGAGGGGGGATTCAGGGGGAGAGTCTAGGCAGAGCTGGAGAGGCAGTGGTGATGAGCACTACGGATGGAGTGAGTCGGCAATCCACGCGACTTCGCGGAGTCTCCACGGCAGAGTGGGGGACTCGCAAAATCCGTTCACGGTGGTCCCTGAGGCGGAGACGGGCTTCAATCTCCGCATTGGCTCCTTCGAGCCGATCCTCATCGACGCAGGTTCAGATTCGTCACCATCTGGTTCAACATCCGCACCAGAGGAGAACGAAGAGGAGAAGTGTCGTGATGAGCAAGCTTCTAAGTTCTGTACCGCCGAGCTCCATGCCACCTGCGCTGATGTTGAGGGGTTCGAGAGGCAGGAAACAGGGAAGGCCGAGGAGGGCGAGCTCCCCAATCTCCCATTTCGAGCAGAACTTCTTCCACGAGCTCCTGAAGGACTGCGGCTCTGTTTCAGTTGCTCCGGAATTCTCGAGGGCGGAGTGGTCAGCTGCGCTTGCTCTGCTCGACCTCAACATGCGGGTGACGCTGTTCGATGCAGTTCTAGAGGCTTTGAAGAAGGAGCACCTGCACAAGTACAATGTTGCACAGTTGGAGAAGTAGTAGTACGTTCAGTTCAGAGGTTGGGGAAGTAGTCCGGAGGTCGACACAAGCTCTGGAGGGGACCAATGGTCAGTGAGAGTTGGAGGGATGATGGGGAGGAGGATGGAGAGAAAAGTGTTCCTGCCTTTTTCTCCCAGCTTTGTCGGATACCTGGAGATCCACACTCCCACTTGCTTCCATCTCCACCGCAAGTTGGTCCTCTTCCCTTTAAACATAGTATAAAAACCTCCCCACCCAGACCTAGGGTTCGTATTCCCCTTGTTCATGTGGCGGCGGAGAGTGAACAAGCTTCTGGTCTTCAATGTCTAGGTTTAAATTCCTTTGATGTGTCTGAGTGCTGTATGAGAGAGGTAGAGATGGGGGATTCGTGGAAGAGGAGGAAGAGGAAGAGGAAGGGGCAACTCTGGTGGGCAGGATTCCTGGCAGAACTAGCAGATGCAACAACCACAGATGCAGTCGCAGCAACAGGGGATGCAGAATCCTTTTGAGTTTGGTTAGTTTGCTCCCCAATTCTTCCCTGGACAGTCGCCTTATGGTTTTGTGCCTGGAGGTATGCATCCCCTTGGGGATTCAATGGGCCATTCCCTCCTTTTCCACCTCCCCAGAAGTTTGGAGGTGGTTCCAATCAATGGCTGGCTCCCAACTCAAACAACATCCAGCAGTAGCAACACAACTAGGAGATAGATCAGAGTGAGAAGCTGAAGAATGCTCAGAAAATCAAGAAGAAACAAACATGTGCTACTAGAGAGATACAAGGTGTTTCTAGGGCTGGGGCTCAGATGAATTATGTGGATGCTATTTGCCTGTGCTATGGAGAACCTGGTCATATGCATGCCTCTTGTGATAAAAAATCTATGTGCTTTATCTGCAAAAGCTTTGTTCATTCTGTGGATAAGTCTCCTGTTAGGAAAAGGCCTCATCAAGTGGCTAGATACATTGGTTGTGGTGCTCCAGGCCTTGGTTTTTATCATATTGAGATTCCTGAGGTGGTTTATAGTCCTATTGTTTCTACCAAGAACTGTGGGATGGTGCTAGTAGAAGAAGGAGTGCTGACAGCTGATGAACTTGCTGAGGAGTTTTCAAAAATCTACAAGACTAATTAGCCATGACAAATTAGGGAGTTAGGGGTTGACAATAGTTTTCTAGTGAAGTTTCCACCACATATTGTTATGGATTAGGTGATTGGATACCCAAAGTTTGGGGTTTCCAAACCTGGTGTCTAGGTAAAAGTTGAGGCATGGAATTATGATCCTGAGCCTGTGGAGAAAGTGTGGGTTATCATTACTGGCTTACAGGCCAAGTGGTATGAGTGGAACACCCTGGATCAAGCAGTCTCTACTTGTGGTATTCTGGAAGATGTGGATTGGCTCTCTATCTTCAAAATAATGCTAAAGAAGTCAGGGTTTTGGTCAAGTGCAAAGACCCTTCCAAGCTACCCTTGGGAAGACTCTTTGAGTTCCATAACCACTTGTTCCAGCTAGGTTTTACTCTAGATATGAATGCAACAGTCATTGAGGATGAAGATGACTTTCTTACTAAAGAGTTGAATGAACACAAGAGGGATGATGGTGATGGTGCTGCAAGTGGCCAAGGAAGAGGAGTGTAAAAAGATGGTGCTAACACTAGAGGTTCTGGTCCTAGTCAAACTTAGAGTAACTGAAAGTGCATGTGTGCCCCCATGTGTGGTTTTGGTAATTAATGACAATCTTTATGGACTTATGTTTGCATTGAGTTTTACCTGTAGATTTGTCCATAGGCAATTGCTTGAACCATATGTTGGCTTTAAGGTTGGGAGAAGAATAAAGTGAAGAAGATTAAGTGTTGACCAAGGTTTCAATGAGTGATCCGGAGATTGGTCAAGTGAGAGTTGATCCTATAGCAAGTGTGTCTTGAAGACTAAAGTTGGAGAGATATCTCTTATATACCTTCAAGACACCAACATAATGAAGAAAGAAGAATTGATGTGCAAGTTCAAGATGAGCCATCTCGAAGAGATCATTTGCTTAAAGCTTGCCATCCTATGGTGATCATGGATATGGTAAGATGGCATACCCAAAAGAGAAGCTCTACCATAGTGGAGTATGGGGAGCAATTTGTAAGTCCTCACCAAGCTAGCGCAATCAAGAAATGTGTTCCATCTTGAGGTGGACACGATTGCTATCGGCAAGCTCAAGTGGAATATGCTCAAGGCAAAGGTATGTTATTGATAGGGTTTCTTTCTTATCGGTCTCATGGTGTTAGTTGGGGAGACCGGTTTATAGGATAGATAGCCATACTATCAAGAGGGGCTCTCGAGTGAGTAACTTGATCATATCCTTCAGAGAGATCTCAAACCTTTGCATACTTGGCTTCATCTTTCTTTGTTATTATGTGGATCTTATCCATGTGAGGTTCTTGAGCTTGTGTTAATCATTACAAGCCCAAGTTCATCGAAAACGGATTTCATATGCATTCTCTATTGCGTTTTCGATGTTGGAGGTTTTACCGGTTTGTCTTTTCTAGATAGGTTAAACCTTTCATCATTTGGTTCTGTCGTCCCTTGCTGGACTATGATGGTTCTCTGCATGATCTTGTAGATCTCGTTACTATCTTTGAAATGATCCCAAGATCATCAAAATCGGAGTCCGGATGCAAAAGTTATGGTCGTTTTAGTTTTGCTATTTTTGTCAGTTTTGCCTTGGGCGGAATGTCCGGCCGTTTTCAGCTGGAGTGTCCGGCCCGGCCGGAATGTCCGGCTAATTCACGCCGGACTGTCCGGCCCTGAGATCTTATCGACCTCCCCGGACATTCAGATCACCATATCGGACTCCACCCGAACTCTGGCCGGAATCTTCAGAATGGAGTGTCCGTCAAGATCTCCGGAGTGTCGGCTCACGGACTATCCGGATGCTGATGGCCGACTGTAAGGTGTGTTGCTCCCAATGGCTCTAATTCCAGGGGCCCTATATAAAGGCCCCTTCTTCTACCTTGGTTGCTGCGGTTTTTGCAACCTCAAGAACCCTAAAACTGAGCCACCATTGTTGATCTCTTGAGCTTGCTTCCCTCTCAATCCCTCCTATGATTCTTGCATATTCTTGAGGGATTTGATAGAGGAGATCTAGATCTACAATCCACCAATCAATCTCTCCTCTAAGTGAGGGGAACATATTGGGATCTAGATCTTGAAGTCTTTTGTGGATTTCCTCCATTGTTCTTCCTCTCTTATTCCCCCATAAGCTTTTGTAGCTTTGGTGGAATTTGGGAGTGAAGGACTTGAGCACTTCTTGTGTTCTTGCCATTGCATTTGGTGCATCGGTTTGAGTTCTCGGTGAGGATTCGATTGGGTGAAAGGTGAGAAGCTTTTTACTCTTGGGTTCATTGGAACCCTAGACAGTTTGATGGTTTTGCAGGTTTGTGGATTACTTGGGGCCTCCAATTAAGTTGTGGAACTTTCCCCAAGCTTGTTTGTTGGGAGCCTCCAATTGAGTTGTGGAGAAGTACCCCAACCTTGTGAGAGGTTCCGGATTGCCACCGACAAGTGCATCGATAGTGGAAGTGTGGATCGATCCCGTTGGGGTGAGATTCATAGGATAACAAGGGAGGCCTTTTGTGGCGTTGGTGGTTTGATACCACCCCCTCTCCAAATGAGACGTACTCCATGTTGGGAGGAACTCGGTAAAATATCGTCGTCTTCGTGTGCCTCGGTTATCTCTATATCCGAGCTCTTACTTATGCACTTTAATTTGTGATAGACTTCGTGCTTGAAGTATATATATCTAGCTATCACTTAGTTGCTTATCTTGCTTAGCATAAGTTGTTGGTGCAAATAGGTGAACCCTAGTTGTTCTAGGTTTTGTTCTTAACAAAGTAAACGCTAGTTTAATTCCGCCTTTGTTGAGCCCCCCTGGGAAAAGTTTTTAAACCGCCTATTCACCCCCCCTCTAGGCGGCATCTATATCCTTTCAATTGGTATCAAAGCCGGTCTCTCATTTTAGGCTTCACCGCCTTGAGAGTAAAGATGTCGGCTAGGGGATTAGTGCACAATGAAATGTTCACATTCGATGGCACAAATTATGATATATGGAAAACTCATATGCTTATTCATTTTTGGGACATGGGCCCAAATTTGGAGCATATTGTAGATATAGGTTTTTCTCCTCCTATGGATTTTGAAAATCTATCTTGTGAGGATGAGAAAAACTTATATCTTGATGCTCAAGCTTCTAATGTACTTGCTAATTCTTTGAGCTATGTAGTTACATCTTCAATCATACCTTTTTGGAGTGCTCATGAGTTATGGACAAAACTTCAAGATAAATATGATGTGTCCAACAATATTGAGGATGATTGTATTGCTTCCACTTTCGACCGTGATGAGTTCTCATCTTCTTCCACTTCACCAAAGTGTGGCAAGAAACAAGGTAATGATATGGTGAGTGGTGATGAATATTGCAATATTGATAGTGAGCTTACTCTTATTGATCCTTCTTCTCTATCTCATTGCAATACTTCATCTTTGGACTATAACACTTGTAGCACCCAAAACTCCTTATATGCTTGTGTTGGTAGTCCTTGCATATCATGTAGAAATGGCTTGAATAAATCTTATGATGATATGCTTATGTTGTCTTGTTGCCATGATAAAAATCCTTCTATTTCCTCTAGTGCTTGTGTTGCTAACCATGTAGAGGAAAAGGAAGATTCTATGGGCCAAGACAAGGTTTTGAATGGAGCTTCAAATAATTCATCATCATCTCATGGTACCCACCTATGCCTTATGTCTAGGGATTCAAAGGTAACTCCTACTTTGGAACCCAATACCTCTTGTGATGATGAGGATGAGGATAATGAGAAAGAAGAGTTAGATGTTGATGATTTATATGAAAAGGGTGAGATGGTTTATCATGCTCTTGTTAAGAATAATATTGCTTGCTCTAACTTCATTGAAATCTTGGACTTTGCTATTAAGAGCAAAGAACCTATTGATAAGTTAAAAGCACAAATTGAGGAGCATGAGAACACCATTGATAAAATGAGTAGCTTTGAGCGTGAGTATGCTAATCAAATTGCACATCTAAATGAAGCTCTTGAAGAGGAACAAACCACTAAGGAATCTCTTAAGGAGACTTTTGCTCTAGAGTTGTCTAGAGTGAAGGAATCTCATGATAGAGATCTTGAGGTGGCAAGTGATCTCAAAAGTAAAAATGATGGGCTTCAAGTTGCTTATGCTAAACTCCTTGAGGATTTTGAGCACCTCAAAAATGGCTCTAGGGTCATCAATGGTGAGCTCATCAAACTCACCGAGTCACATGAGCAACTTAAAGCCTCTTACTCAATAAAGCCTTGGAAGTTTCCCTCACCTCTTGCAATTAATTATGATGCTTGTGCTACTAACTCTATTTCTTGTGAAGCATCTATTTTGAAGGAGAATGTTGAGATAAAGGCTCAACTTGCTTTGCTAACTAGCAACTATGGGAAATTAGAAGAAAGTCATGTCAAGCTCTCAAGCTCGCATGAGGATCTTCTAATCTCCCATGGGAGGCTAAAGTTAGCTCATGAGACCATCATGTCAAAGGTAACATCTAGTGGGCCTCATGTGGACATTAGCACTATATCTACTCCAAATGTTATATTGCCATGTGCTAGTCCTTGTAATTCATCCTCTCACAACTATGCTATATCTCGTGATGAATTACATTCCGTGCCTTGTTGCTCTAACAATGTAGCATCCACTTCCTCTAGTACTATTGTTGAAACTAACCATGTAGAGGAAATCAAAGATCTCAAGGCTCAAGTCACTTCTTTGAAGAATGACTTGAAAAAGGGTCATCAAGGGAAAACCGCACTCAACAAAATCTTGAGTGTGCAAAAATCTCCTAATGACAAGAGTGGGCTTGGATTCAACTCCAATGTCAAGAACAAGTCCGCTATCTATTTGAAGCACAAGGACAACAAGAAGAATGACCAAGATCAAGTCAAGAATCCGGTCAAAATTGTTTGCTTCAAGTGCAAGGAAGAAGGGCATCATGTTAGATCTTGCCTATTGAAGAAGAAGTCTCTTAGTGTGAAGCAACAAGGGAAGCGGCCTCAAGCTCCACCTCAAGTCGTGGACAGGCCCCTTCCTAAGAGGACTACTCGAGTTCTTCCTCGAGTTGTGGCCTCACCTAAGAAGAAAGATGGCAAGAGAAGAACTTGCTATATATGCCGTGAGAAGGGGCATATTTCTTCCTCATGCACTATTGGTATCTCCTCATCCAACCCTATCATGATAGATGATGCTTATTCTAAGTATGAGGTTGGAAATGTGTTTGCCAAATATGTTGGTACTCAAAGTGGTGTCAAGAAAGAACCATTTGGGTTGCCAAGCCTATTGTGACTAACTTCTTAGGACCCAACTTGGTTGGGGACCTGATACGTCCATTTTGCATCACTATTCTATGTATTAATTCACTATTATTCATTGATATATTTCGTATTGAGAGGTGATACTTATGTTATTTCATCTGTTTTTGCATGGTTGATGACTTTTGGAGCATGGACCACTGCAGTCAGGATTCTGATGGAAAAGGTGCTATTTGGAGGCAAAATTCGCGAAGATCAGAAAATCTGGGAAAATATACGGAAAATCCTATTTTTCCAGAAGACTAAGGATGCCAGAAGACGGAGTGGAGATGGGCCACAGGGGGCCCACACCACCTCTGGGCAGCCTAGGCCACCTTGGAGGTGGTGTGGCCACCCTGGCCCACTCTAGCCTCTCCCCTCTGGCGTATATCATCCTCCCAAAACCCTAAGACTCGGGGAGCGACCACAGAAAGATTCCGCCGCCTCTGCTGGGCGGAAAACACTGAGAGGAATGTCGACTACATGACACTTCACCTATATGGGCCTAGGGGAATGCATTGTGTATTTGGCTACTAATCGTAGGGGTTGCCGGAGTGACAGAAACCTGAACCCCCGTTAGGAAACCATTGCACAAGGGACGTAAGGGTCTTAGAGTTTAAAGCTGTGGTTAGGTTTCTACCTTAATTACTTTCTTGTACTTATGGATGTTTGCAAGGGGTATAATCACAAGTATATATTAGTCTGATGGGGCAGTACATTAGCACAGGTTCACCCACACAACACTTAGCAAGCTAAAGAAGATTAATCAACTATATGAAGCGAAAGCACTTGACAACCTTCCCATGTGTCCTCGAGAACATTTGGTCATCTTAAGTAATACAATCGGCTTGTCCTTTGCTGCATAAAGGATTGGGCCACTTGCTGCATTTATTCCTACTATCTTTTATTTACTCGTACTTTGTTTACTTGCTATATCAAAAACCCCTAAAAATCTGTTTGCTAAGTATTTGCAGAGAATTCCTGATCCATACCACTAGCCAAAGACCTTCGCGCTCCTCGTTGGGTTCGACACTCTTACTTATCAAAATACTGCGATACACCCCTATACTTGTGGGTCATCAAGACTATTTTGGCGCTGTTTCGGGAGTGAAGCGCTATTGAGAGTGGAACTGTAAAGGAAACTTCTCGTGAGTATTGTTTACTTCTGTTAGTTGCTTTATTTTCGTTATGGATAATTCGCTGAGTTTCTTATTTGGTAATGCTACTACCACTGCTAAGGTAGTAGATAAGCCACCACCTACTGAGAATGATGTTTTCAAAATACCTACAAGAATTATTGATCGTGTTATGGATAACTACTATGTTGGGGATGGAACTGTCCATCCCGATGATCATTTACTCTTTATACACGAATTATGCAGGTTGTTCAAGTGTGCAGGTATTACTACAGATCAAGTTAAGAAGAAGTTATTCTCATTATCATTGAAAGGAAGAGCTGAGGAATGGTATAAGCTGCTGAAGAATGGTCAAGCTCTGGAATGGGAGGAAATAGTGCCTCTCTTTTATTCAAAGTTTTATCCTCCTAGTGAGATTCATAAAGATCGGAATCAAATATACAACTTTTGGCCTCTTGATGGAGAGAGTACAGCTCAAGCTTGGGGGAGATTGAAGTTATTAATGCTCAAATGTCCCATTCATGAGCTCCCCAACGATATTATTATCAATAACTTTTATGCAAGGCTCCCTCTACATGATAAAGATTTATTGGATGCTTCTTGTGCTGGATCATTCACTCGCATGGAAGAAGAAGCTAAATGGGACCTTCTAGACCGTATTCAAGACAATGCTGAAGCTTGGGAGAATGACAAAGGTAAAAAGTCAGGTATAAATTATGATTATGAATGCATTGAATCTTTTATGGGAACTGATGACTTTCAAAATATTAAAAATGCTTATGGTCTAGACTCTCAAGCTATTGCTTCTTATTTTAAGGCTTTGGCTTCCTACATTGAAGTGCCTAAAAAGAAGTGGAATAAGTATCATGAACCTTATAAAGATGTTGCTAAGAGTGTTCCTGCAAGAAATACTGAAGTTTATACTGCTAATCATGTTTTACCTAAACCTTATATTGAGAAAATGCCTTTCCCAGTTAGGATTAAGGAACATTCTATGATAGCTAGTATGGTTAATGAAAGTACAAGAAAAGCTGCTGAACCTGATAAACAAATGGTTGATGAACCTATAACAGTAAATGTGAAAGACTTTGTCACTAAATATGAAAAAGAGGGACACCCTATCCTTTGTAAGGATACCTCTAATATTGTTTCACAAAGTAGTGTTATGAGAGCTAGTATTCCCGTGTTTTCTGTTAGAATAAGTGATCATTGCTATGATGGTCCTTGTGATAGCTATATTGTTAAGTTTATGCATGATACTGAAAGCTACTATGAGAGAGGGAAAAGTGTTCTTATGTATCTCAATAATATCAAGTTTCCTCGTTTTATGCTGAAAGTTTTTATGTTGCACTTCTTTTGCCTTCTTATGCAAGAAGCCTCTGGTTTCAACAACTTGTTTGTTTACAAAATCCCCTTGCATAGGAAGTGGGTTAGACTGAAATGTGTGTGTGTTTTTTCTTCTTAATGCTCTCTTTCACTTCAATCCATATCCCTATGAGAGCTTCTTCAAAATTATCATGCCCATCTTAAATGGCTATAAAGAAAGAGCTTTATGGTAGACCACCCAATTTGTTTTTGCTTTTAGTTTTTTTTTTCTTTGAGTCTTGGAAGTTATTACTTTGGTTGTTTGGTTTTTGTGTCAAGATCAACCTCTAATGAGAGAGAAGTAATATTTGGGGAAGTTGCTGTCCCGAAACAGATTTTTGTGCTTCACCATAAAAATTTGTGAGAGATCTCTGTATGTCGGATTGAGCTGTAATTTTTTGTGCTTCTGCCCCAGGTTGTTATTTAACTTTCGTTAGTTTTGCACTTTTTGATTTGAGCAACATAAGATTTTCGAAAAAATTGATCTTTACCTGCTGGTCTGTTTTAACAGATTTTGCCAATCTTGCATTTGCTTCTTTATTCGATTTCCTTTTTTGAATTATTTTTGGGTTTTCGGAAGGAGTTGCTTCATTAGCTTTTGTTTTTATGGTTTTCAGTTGAAGTTGGACTCAAAAGGTTTTATCACTTCATATATACTGATGTTGCTAATGAGAACTGTGTGAAGTTTTGTGTGAAAGAAATTTCTAGGAAGTGGAGATAATGGTGTAATAAGGAAAAGAAGGGTTTTATAACTCAAGTAATAAGTGTATGAAGATGAAGATATCGATGATCTCATCAAGAGGATACCACCACCTAAGGAGTAATTCGTCATCAGGTTTGGCATCCCCTTGGTTTGTTCCAAGCTTGGGGGAGTGCCGCGGTATCATATCACTATCTTCTATCTTTTTACCTTTTTAGTAGAGTCATATCATGAATAGAGGAGTTATTATGTAGTATGGTTTGCATTATGGAAGAGTACCCTATCTTGTTAGATATGTATCCCTTGGTGTGAGTTGCCGTTATGGAATATTAATGAGAAGTTCTATCATTCACTCTTTTGCATAGCTTATATTAGTTTTCAATTCGTGGTTATATGATTGATCTTGTTGTTAGTATTGGTATCACTTTGGGATCATTGAGTTAATTTAGTTGGTTTTGGCAAACCTGGCTCGGTCAGTAGCAACACTATTTTTGAGAGTTGAATGAAAAAGATAAAAGTACCTTTAAAGAAAAATTATTTCATCATCTTTCTTTCTTGATTTGCTCATAAGTCTAGTATTCTCTAGTTAAGATCTTTTGTGCTTCCAAGTAAGATTGCATGTTTGTCTTTATCACTTGTATGTTTTTTTGTTTCCTTCAACTCTTATACTTGCTACCCAGCCTTGCTAGCCAAAAACCTGTACTGAGAGGGTTTTCTTATCGTGCATCCACCTCCTTTAAACCAAAACCTTTGTCATTTGTGTCCACCATACCTACCTATTAGCATTATTGCTATTCCAAGTAAATTCTTGTTTTATCTACCTCCCAAATTAAACTTGTTATGTGAAAATTAGTGATTAAAGCTCTCACGAACTTGATGGCACACTTTACTTTATTGCATTTAATAAACTTGAACCATTGGGTCCTTCTTTATTGCGTATATGCTTGAGCTTTATGAGTTGAAGTTAGCCGAACCATGTATCATGGGGACCGCTTTCAACACTTCATTTGGTACTTTGTACCTAGTTGATATCATGTTATTTTGCTTATGGATCCCGGCGGTGTGAAATAAAAGTGGAACTTGTAAGATCATGGAGTTTATATGTGTGTTAGAGAAACGCCTGGGCTGCTAGCCTAGGCCATGCCTAATCATGGTGGAAACCTGCAGCATAACTATAGTGAGCATTCTATGAAGCATCCTCAATAAAAACCTATGCAAATAGCAAATAAAAAGATTGTTGAGATGCTCACTGTTTGCTTGCCTTGTCATTTTGATTATGGGATAGCTCCTGTGTCATGTGCAAGGGGTACCCCATTGGCGGTTCTCAATGATACGCATGTATTTACAATGACAAGAGCTTGCTCGTGACTGAAGTTGAGTAGCATGAGGATCGGTAATCATAAGTAAGGGGCATGAGATTTCAACTTATAACTTGTCAAGCATATCCTCTTAGTTGTGTCACTTTAACCTTAATCACCTAAAGATTCCTATGATAGGGGCAATGAGAGCTGAAAGCTAGTAAGTATCATAATTTTGGGAGCTCTTTATGAGACTTGCAATCCCTGCTTCCCTCTTTGAAGGGCCTTTCTTTTACTTTGTAGTTGAGTCAGTAAACCTACTCCCTTCTATCTCAGCAAGTATTTTGAGTTGTGGTGTTTCATTCATTCATATGTTGATTTATTCAATCATGTTTCTTATGTTCCTTGTTTTGCACATTGCTCTTATCCTGATGTTTACTACTTTGAAAGCTATCATTGAAAAACCAGTTATTTGTGAACTCCAGCAAATTATCAACTATTCTTCGACCAAGAGCTAAGTTTGCCATTACCAATTATGATTCACTTTATGTATCTTTATTTTGTTTCCTTTACTTATTACAAGTTGAGTTATATAATAGTGAGTTGTCTTCTATTATGATCTATGTATTTGATGAATGTGATGCTTCTTTTCCGTATTCTTTTATCGACTCTTCACTCCATAAACCTGAGGCCATGTTTATTGAGCTGGCCGCTTGGGGACAAGCGAAGTCTAAGCTTAGGGGGAGTTGATACGTCCATTTTGCATCACTATTCTATGTCTTAATTCACTATTATTCATTGATATATTTCGTATTGAGAGATGATACTTATGTTATTTCATCTGTTTTTGCATGGTTGATGACTTTTGGAGCATGGACCACTATAGTCAGGATTTTGATGGAAAATGTGCCGTTTGGAGGCAAAATTCGCGAAGATCAGAAAATCCGTAAAAATATACGGAAAATCCTATTTTCCAAAAGACTAAGGATGCCAGAAGACGGAGTGGAGATGGGCCAAAGGGGGCCCACACCACCTCTGTGCGGCAGCCTAGGTCGCCTGGAGGTGGTGTGGCCACCCTGGCCCACTCTAGCCTCTCCCCTCTGGCGTATATCATCCTCCCGAAACCCAAAGGTGTTACCAGCTGAGCTTTGGCAGGGCGCACTACTGGTGCTAGTAGCAACGTGGAGACCTGCACAACACAACCACATAACTTTGTCCCCAACTTGCGATGAGGTTGTCAATCTCACCATGTTTTGCAGAAAACAAAGGATTAAACGTATCGAATGGAAAGAAGTAAAAGTTTGCAGAAAGTAAACACAAAGCAGAAGCAGTTTATAGATTGTATGTAAAGAAAAAGGGCCGGGATCCATAGTTCACTAGAGGTGGCTCTCCTTAGATAGATAACATGCTGGGTGAACAAATTACAACGAGGCAATTGACAAACACCGAGAAAGCAATAAATGCATATACTAATCATCTTGACTCTTTTGAGACTTGATTGGGCATTACAACATAATACATAGACCGCCATCCAACTGCATCTATGACTAATAATCCACCTTCAGGTTATCATTCAACCCCTCCAAAGATTAAGTTGCAAGCAACATTATTGCTTTACTTAATCGTGTAAAGTAAACAATACAATTGTTCTATGAACAAAGGATCGTTGTTTTCTCCTAGTAGCAACATCACATCTAGTACCTTAGAGATTTGTCACTTCCTGCATTACGGAGGCATGAACCCACTATCGAGCATAAATACTAACTCTTGGAGTTGCTAGCATCTACTTGGCCAAGATAGCTACTAACAACGGAAAGCATGCAAGATCTCAAATAACAAAGACATGATAGAATCAATAATCAATCTGAAATAGCATCTCAATATCCATCGGATCCCCGCAAACACAACATGTATGAATTACAAATAGATGATCTTGATCATGAACGGAGCTCACAAGATCTAAACATGAAAGCACAAAGGAGGAGAAACCAGCCATCTAGCTACTACATGGATCCGTAGTCCAAGGATGAACTACTCACGCATCACACCGGAGGCTTGCATGGTGATGAAGAAGGCCTCTAGGGTGAATTCCCCTCTCCGGCAGGGTGCTAGGAAGAGCTTCAGATCCCTCCCGATCTAGGGATGGAGATGACGGCGGCTAGAGACTATTTCGTGGATTTTTGATCGGGTACCTAGGGTTTTCGTCCCGAGGGAAACTTATAGGCGGAAGGAGAGGCCGAGGGGGTGCTGGGGTCGGCCAGACCACCCCCTGGCACGGGCCAAGCCTGGCCGCGCGGCCAGGTGGTGTGGCCGGCCCCTGGCCCCTCTCCGTCTCGTATTCAGCACTTGATCCCTTCCGGAAAAATAGGCACTTTGGCTTTTGTCCCGTCCAATTCCGAGAATATTCATTTTCTGACTTTCCTGGAACCAAAAACAGCAGAAAACAGGTAGCTGGCACTGTGGCTCTTGTTAATAGGTTAGTCCAAGAAATCATATGAAAAGTACTCCAAAGTTGGAACAAAACACAAGAAAGTGGATAAAACCAAGCATGGAACATCAAAAACTATAGATACATTTGCAATGTATGAACATCCCCAAGCTTAACTCCTGCTCGTCCTCGAGTAGGTAAGTGATAAAAAGAAATAATTTTTGAGGTGACATGCACCATCAAAGACTTGATCAAAGTATTTGCAAAACACTCAAAGCTGGGATCATAGTACTTCAATCATAACATGAAAGACAAAGTTCTAGCAATAAGCAAAGAGACTATGATGCAACATGAAAAGGCACAAACAAAAGATTCATGAATAAAAATGCTTTGCAAGACGTTTGTTTGTTTCACATAAAGAAAACATAGCATAAAATTATTCAGCTTGTCCCTCAATAGAGTAGCAAATATAAATGCATAGGACACCTTCAAAGTTCATAAGAGTGACTAGATACAATAGTTTAAAACAAGCAATATCAAGTTATGCATCAATCAACTAGTCTTGGGACAATGCACATAGAACTAAGAATGGCCACTATGCTCTCAAAGTAGGTGCATAAGGATAGAAGGTGGAGACTCAATATAATGGTGGAAGAAAGGCCTTTTGTAAAAGGAAGTAGGGATTCAAGTCTCATAAAGAGCTTCCAAAAATTATGGTACTTATAGCTTTCAGCTCTCATTGCCCCAATCATAAGCATCTTGAAGTGGTTAAGGTTAAAGTGACACAACTAAGAGGATATGCTTGACAAGTTATAAACCGAAATCTCATGCCCCTTACTTACGAAGACTGATCCTCATGCTACTCAACTTCAGTCACGAGTAAGCTCTTGTCATTGTAAGTATATGTGTATCATTAAGAACCGCCAACGGGGTACCCCTTGCACATGATACGGGAGCTTTCCCATAATCAAAATGACAAGGCAAGAAGACAATGAGCATCTCAGCAATCTTTTTATTTGCTATTTGCATAGGTTTTTATTGAGGATGCTTCATAGAGTGCTCATTATGGTGATGCTGCAAGTTTCCACCATGATTAGGCATGGCTTAGGCTAGCGGCCTAGGCGTTTCTCTAACACACATGCAAACTCCTTGATCTTACAAGTTCCACTTTTATTTCACACCGCCGGGATCCGTAAGCAAAAGAACATGATATCAACGGGGTACAAAGTACAAGTGCAATGTTGAAAGCGTTCCCCATGAAACATGGTTCTGCTAATTTCAACATATAAAGCGCAAGCATATACACAACAAAGAAGGACCCAATGGTTCAAGTTTATTAGAGGCAATAAAGTAAAATATGCCATCAAGTTTGTGAGAGCTTTAATTACTAGTTTTCTCATAACAAGTGAAAGGTAGACAGAAGCATGAATATACTTGGAATAGCATAAGCTAGTAGGTAGGTATGGTGGACTCTTTGAAATAACTTGGTTTAGGGAGTTGGATGCATGAGTGTAACTCATACTTGGTTGTGGAGGCTAGCAAAAGACTGGGAGCGACAAACTAAGAGAGCAATAATGGCCATAATCATGCAGAGCAACAAAACATCATTGATCAAAGCATAAATTGATACTACAAGTTGAAAACTAAAGGATCATAAAGGCTATGATGTCTTTGGATAGTCATAACATGGTGTAAGCATGTGCCAAGTCAACCCAAATAAAGCATCAAAGGAGAATACCACTATACTATGCTTTAATATGCTAAAACAACGCATGATTCATCCGAGGCACATTAAGCAATCTCAATTTTTTATAACAAGTCATGCTACAACAAAGAATGCTAAGCATAAAGCCAAAACAATATCAAGCATGGCATGACAAAGCATAGCCACAGTCAAAAACGAGCTCTTTTTACCACATAAGTATGAACTTTCCTACTCTTCTCCAAACCAAACCAAACTATTTGTAAACCAATGTATGAAAGAGGGGGTCCAACCAACTTATTTAGAAAACTAAGCAAACCAAGCAAACTAAAAACCAAAACAAAAACAAAAAAGAAGACGCTCCAAGAAAAACACAACTGTGTATGAAACAATAAAAATGAAGCGTTTGGAGGAAACCTGGGATTTTTATTGATGAAGAAGGGGATGCCTTGGGCATCCCCAAGCTTTGACGCTTGCACTTCTTGGATATTTCTTGGGGTGACACGCGTGGCATCCCCAAGCTTGAGCTTTAGTTCATCCTTCATCTCATTACTCATTCCTTCCATACACCTGAAAATTTTCCTTTATACAAAACTTCACACAATCTCATTAGCAACATTAGTGCACTTAAGATAAATAAGTCTCAAGGTTCAGTTCTAACACCAAATAAACTTCCATTAGAACACTAGCTACTGTAGCACTTCCCTCAAAAAGCTCAATTCCCCAAAGGAACTCAAGAAGCAACTAACAAGAAGCAAATGCAGAAAATGGCAGAAATCTGTCAAAACAGACCAGCAGGTAAAGACGAATTTTTTAGAAGACCTTCTGTTGCTCAAATCAAAAAGTGTTGAACTAAAGAAAGTTAGATAACAACCTGGCAGAAGCATAAAAAATTACATCTCAATCCGACGTACAGAACTCTCTCATGAATTTTTATGGTGAAGCATAGAAATCTGTTTCTGGACAGCAACGTTCCCAATCATTACTTCACTCTCATTAGAGGTTACTCTTGGCTCAAAAAGCGGATAAGGAGCAGTTATTACTGAAGTAATAACTTCCAAGACTCAACTAAAACTCTTGGGTTATCTCCCAACAAGTACTTTTCTTTAACGCCTTTAAGTTAGACATAAGAAGCAAAGAAAGAATCAAGTGTTCTCGAATGAAGAAGCATTAAAACCAAATTTTGTTTTCATAGGAGAAGCAAAAGAAATCTTTTCTCTCTTTTTGGGGAAGTGTTCTATACCCTTCTTGAGTGGGTGTTGATATTTAATGGTGCCTTCTTTCATATCAATGATGGCACCAACAGTTCTAAGAAAAGGTCTTCCCAAAGTAATAGGACAAGAAGCATTGTATTCAACATCCAAAACATAGAAATCAACGGGGACATAGGAATCATTAACCATAATAAGAACATCATTAAGACTCCCCATGAGTTTCTTTTTAGCATTATCATCAAGTGGGACATTCAAGTAGCAATCTTCAAGAGGAGGCAAATCAAGCATATCATAAATCCTTCTAGGCATAATAGAAACACTACTATCAAGATCACACAAAGCTTTGAAATCAAAGTCATTCACTTTCATATTAATGATGGATTCCCAACCATCTTCTTGCTTTATAGGAATATAAGCTTTATATTTCGTCTTTTCTTCTTTAATTTTTATGAGAGCATCAGTAATGTGTTTTGTAAAAGCCATGTTCATAGCACTAGCATTAGAACTTCTAGCAAGCTTTTGTAGGAACTTAATAACTTCAGAGATGTTGCAACCATCAAGATCAAAATAAACTTTATCATCTAAAGTAGTAGGACTATTACTAGCCTCAACGCTAGTGGTGGTAATAGTAGAAACACTAATATTTCTAGCAATTTCATCTTCTCTTTCACACTTAGCATGTAATTCAGCTAATAGTCTAACATTTTCATCAATTCTTACTTGTATGGCATTAGTAGCTGCAAACGGATTGTCATTAGTTTCAGGTTTAGTAGCCATTTTATTCAAAGAAGATTGAGCTTCAGCCAAAGATGCTATATTTCTTTCAGGATTAGAGAGTTTTTCCTCAATAGTTTTATTGAAAGCAGTTTGTTTACTAATAAACTCTTTAAGCATAACTTCAAGTTCAGAGGGAGCACTCTTATTATTGTTGTAAGAATTTCCATAAGCATTACCATTGTTGGGAGGATAAGGTTTATAATTGTTGCTACCAAAATTGTTCCTATAAGCATTATTACCATAAGCATTGTTGCCAAAGTTGTTATTTCTTATGAAGTTCACATCAACTTGCTCTTCTTGAGCAACCAAAGAGGCTAAAGGAACATTATTTGGATCAATATGGGCTTTCCCATTAACAAGCATAGACATAATAATATCAATCTTATCACTCAAGGAGGAGGTTTCTTCAACATAATTTACCTTCTTACCTTGTGGAGCTCTCTCAGTATGCCATTCAGAATAATTAACCATCATATTGTCCAAAAGCTTTGTTGCAGCACCCAAAGTGATGGTCATAAAGGTACCTCCAGCAGCTGAATCCAATAGGTTCCTTGAAGAATAGTTCAATCCTGCATAAAAAGTTTGGATGATCATCCAAGCAGTCAGTCCATGAGTGGGACAATTCTTTACTAAAGATTTCATTCTTTCCCAAGCTTGAGCAACATGCTCATTATCAAGTTGTTTAAACTTCATTATTTCACTTCTCATGGATATAATCTTAGCAGGAGGATAGTATTTCCCAAAAAAAGCATCTTTGCACTTAGTCCAAGAATCAATACTATTCCTAGTTAAGGAATTCAACCATTCTTTAGCCTTTCCTCTCAAAGAGAAAGGAAACAATTTCAGTTTAATAATATCACCATCTATATCCCTATGCTTTTGCATCTCACAAAGTTCAACAAAGTTATTTAGATGGGAAGCAGCATCTTCATTACCAATACTAGAAAATTGGTCTCTCATAACAAGATTGAGCAAAGCAGGTTTTATCTCAAAGAAAGTATTTTCAGCCACAGGTGGAGCAATAGGAGTGCTCATGAAATCATTGTTGTTGGTGCTAGTGAAGTCACACAGCTTAGTTTTTTCAAGAGTAGTCATTTTTTTGGGTTTTCAAATAAGAAAGCAAACAAGTAAAACTAATTTTTTTTGTGTTTTTGAAGAACAAAACAAGCAAACAAAGCAAAAAGAAAACTAAGCAAAATAAAAACAACAAAGTAAAGAGATTGGTTATGAGGGACTCCCCTTGTGAAGATGTCCTTGACTCCCCGACAATGGCACCAGAAAAGATCTTGATGCACTCGACTTTCAACGTAGAGCTCGTTGGGAACCCCAAGAGGAAGGTATGATGAGCACAGCAGTAAGTTTTCCCTCAGTTATGAAACCAAGATTTAATCGAACCAGTAGGAGCAAGGAAACACCCCAAAGGTGTTACTAGCTGAGCTTTAGGTATGACTACCGGTGCTAGTAGCAACGTGGAGACCTGCACAACACAACCATAGAACTTTGTCCCCAACTTCATGGCGAGGTTGTCAATCTCACCGTGTTTTGCGGAAAACAAAGGATTAAACGTATCGAATGGAAAGAAGTAAAAGTTTGCAGAAAGTAAACACAAAGCAGAAGCAGTTTATAGATTGTATGTAAAGAAAAAGGACCGGGATCCATAGTTCACTAGAGGTGGCTCTCCTTAGATAGATAACATGCTGGGTGAACAAATTACAACGGGGCAATTGACAAACACTGAGAAAGCAATACATGCATATACTAATCATCTTGACTCCTTTGAGACTTGATTGGGCATTACAACATAATACATAGAACGCCATCTAATTGCATCTATGACTAATAATCCACCTTCAGGTTATCATCCGAACCCCCTCCAGTATTAAGTTGCAAGCAACAAATTATTGCTTTATGAACTACGTGTAAAGTAAACAATACAATTGTTCTATGAACAAAGGATCGTTGTTTTCTCCCTAGTAGCAACATCACATCTAGTACCTTAGAGATTTCATCACTTCCCAGATTACGGAGGCATGAACCCACTATCGAGCATAAATACTAACTTGAGTTGCTAGCATCTACTTGGCCAAGATAGCTACTAACAACGGAAAGCATGCAAGATCTCAAATAACAAAGACATGATAGAATCAATAATCAATCTGAAATAGCATCTCAATATCCATCGGATCCCCGCAAACACAACATGTATGAATTACAAATAGATGATCTTGATCATGAATGGATCTCACAAGATTTAAACATGAAAGCACAAAGGAGGAGAAACCAGCCATCTAGCTACTACATGGATCCATAGTCCAAGGATGAACTACTCACGCATCACACCGGAGGCTTGCATGGTGATGAAGAAGGCCTGTGGTGAATTCCTCTCCGGTGGTGCCGGGAAGAGCTTCAGATCCCTCCCGATCTAGGGATGGAGATGACGGCGGCTACAGACTATTTCGTGGATTTTTGATCGGGTACCTAGGGTTTTCGTCCCGAGGGAAACTTATAGGCGGAAGGACAGGCCGAGGGGGTGTCGGCGTAGGCCAGACCACCCCCTGGCGCGGGCCAAGCCTGGTCGCGTGGCCAGGTGGTGTGGCCGGCCCCTGGCCCCTCTCCGTCTCGTATTCTGGCACTTGATCCCTTTCGGAAAAATAGGCACTTTGGCTTTTGTCCCGTCCAATTCCGAGAATATTCATTTTCTGACTTTCCTGGAACCCAAAACAGCAGAAAACAGGCAGCTGGCACTGTGGCTCTTGTTAATAGGTTAGTCCAAGAAATCATATGAAAAGTACTCCAAAGTTGGAACAAGAAAGTGGATAAAACCAAGCATGGAACATCAAAAATTATAGATACATTTGCAATGTATCAGGGAGCAACCACAGAAAGATTCCGCCGTCTCTGCGGGGCAGAAAACACCGAGAGAGAAAGATCTCTCCAAACAGATGAGATTGCCGGGAATTCCTTCAGAGAGGGAGATCGTCGCCATCAACACCACCATCAAGCTGGACTTCATCGGGATCATCATCATCATCACCACCATCATCACCATCATCACCCTCATCACCATCTCCATATTGCTGTAACAATTGCGTTGAATCTTGCATAGTTCATAGGGGAAACTTTCCCGGTGTTGATTACTCTTTGTAGTTAATGCTATTGAGTGAACCATTGAATTATTGTTTATGTTCAGATTGTTATACATCATATTCCATCTCTGATCATGATCCATATGATGTCTTGTGAGTAGTTCGTTTTGTTCTTGAGGACATGGGAGAAGTCTTGTTGTTAGTAGTGGAGTTGTGTTGAGAAAGATTCAATAGATTGTTATTTAAGTTGTGGTGTACTTCTTCTAGTGGTGTCATGTGAACGTCGACTACATGACACTTCACCTATATGGGCCTAGGGAAATGCATTATGTATTTTGCTACTAATCGTTGGGGTTGCCGGAGTGACAGAAACCTGAACCCCCGTTAGGAAACCATTGCACAAGGGACGTAAGTGTCTTAGAGTTTAAAGCTGTGGTTAGGTTTCTACCTTAATTACTTTCTTGTACTTCGGATGTTTGCAAGGGGTATAATCACAAGTATGTATTAGTCTTGGATGGGGCGGTACGTTAGTACAGATTCACCCACACAACACTTAGCAAGCTAAATAAGATTAATCAACTATATGAAGCGAAAGCACTTAATAGTCTTCCCATGTGTCCTCGAGAACGTTTGGTCATATTAAGTAATACAACCGGCTTGTCCTTTGCTGCATAAAGGATTGGGCCACTTGCTGCATTTATTCCTACTGTCTTTTATTTACTCGTACTTTGTTTACTTGCTATATCAAAAAACCCTAAAATTTGCTAAGTATTTGCAGCGAATTCCTGATCCATACCACTAGCCAGCATCTTCTGCTCCTCGTTGGGTTCGACACTCTTACTTATCGAAAATACTGCGATACACCCCCTATACTTGTGGGTCATCAGGACCAACAAGCCAAAACTTGATCAATAGGTGTGTTTGGAGGGCATTGGATACTTGGCTACATCATGAAGAATTAAGGTAACTTCAATTATATTCTCTCAAGCTAAGTCATTTAGTTTATCATATATCCATTGCTCCTCCTTGCGGTAACATGTTCTCAACTTATTTACATTGAAAGTTACTTGCCCCTTGTGCATGTGTTAGTTTTGTACCTTGCATGTGTTTTGTATATGTGGTGCTTCCTACTTTCTTAACTTGAGAAATCAAGTATGTGTATGTTGACTTGCACACCATGTATGTGTTTCGTGTTTGAGCCTATTGCATCTTGTTTATATCTTACTTGGCTCTTGTGAGAGATTAATGGACTATCCCATTTTGGGGGAGTGTTATGCCTGGGTATTCCACAATCCTAAAAATGTGTGTACATGAGGAATACCACCTAGTATTGATATTGCAATATTATCTAGTCTCTATGTGGTATGATTCTCATGAGAAATTTAAGTTCTATAATGTCCATTAATTATCTCTATGTGGATCATTTTGCCTCGTGTCTAGATTTATGGATGTATCACATTATGGGGGAGTCATATGCTTAGTGCATATCACAATCCTAGATAATGTGAAAATTCGAGGTTGTGCCACTTAGAATTGATATTGAGAATTATCTAGCTCCTATGTGACACTTTAGCTCATACAAGTTCCAATTTGTTTGAATGTTTTATAGCTCATCTTTTGGATCTTGCTTGTGAGAGTTTTCTTGGTATGTGTTTCCCCATATTTGGACCTCCATATCCTCCATGGAAACCATTTGCTTCAAGTTACTTTAATCTTTTATGATTGTGTGACTATTTGGAGCTATCAAGAATCTCGATCTAAGCATCAAGCCTAATTTTTATATTTCGTAATATGCTTCTTGTTGTTAATATGATCATGATATCCTTGAAAACTACCTTGGGAAATGTTTCCCCATATTTCTTGTCATTGGACAAGTGGTACTATAATATATGGTAGAATTTATTGATCATGTTCACTTTGACCTTTGGTTTTCTTTGTCCTAGCTTTGGCCAAGAATTTTTTTTACTTTTCTCCCATGTCTTCCTTATCTCTTATGAGAAGAAATGTTTTATCACATTATGGGGGAGTAATATACTTTGTGCATATTACAAGCCGAGAAAATGTGAATAGTTGAGGTTGTGTCACATATAATTGATATTGGAAATTATCTAGTTCCTATGTGGCACGTGATCTCAAACAAGTTCCTTTTTGATATAATGGTTTTATCTCTTATATTTTGGATCTTGTTTTCAAGAGATTTCCTTGGTATGGGTTTCATCATATATGAATTCTTATATCTAAGTTGGCAAGAATTTTGCCTCTAGTTATTCTAATCATTGCTGTGCATGATTGGTTAACTAGTTGAAACCCTCAAGGATCTCTTTCATGTCTTGGTTTTTAATTCCTATCTTTTGACACTTGCTTTCTCTTTGAATATGATCTTGGATATATTTTCTATCTACCACCGAGAAATATTTGCAAGACCTTTGTCCTTGGACAATTGGTACTATAATATATTGTAGATCTTCTTGATCATTTTCACATTGGTTTTTGCTTTATTTTCCTTATCTCTTGCCAAGAATTTGTTGTGTCTTGTATCCCATGTCTTCCTCAATCCATATGGATCTTCCTTTATCTTGAAATTATTTAGTTCTCTAGTTGATGTATGTAGGCATGATGATCCCATGTGTGTGCATTTTGTATTCAAATGCAGAATCTTAAATAATGCACTAATCATGGGGGAGTTCTCCTATATTATTTCGAACACTCATTTTATGCTTCTTCATAATATGTTTTGATCCATACCATGTTTTATGCCTTTGAAGCTAAATCTTTTCTTTGATACTTTGTGCCATTCTTGTAAAATGTTGAGAGTTTGGCTCCTTTGTTGGAACCTTTTATTTTTCAATTGGTATGTTGTTTGGGAGTTGATTTTCTCATTCCATGCTTTCTATTTAACCATTTGAATGAGATAAATCATTGAGCATTTTTATTTGTTTATCCTCTTTTGCTCTTTGGCTTTAGCTTAGTTGATTGGTTGAACTTGTGTTCGGTCATGTGTTGATTTGACTCTTTGATGCAATTTGGACACCTTCTATTGTGTCACTCTCTTGTGTGTGACTTCTTGGGTTTACTTCGTGTTTTTGTTCAAATTGTATCTCCTTTTTGGTTCTTGAAAGTCTTGTGCATGCATATTTACTAAATGTATATATTATGGTATGCTTGCTTTCTTTGGTCCAATATATAAGGGAAACTCCACCAAATCCTATTCTGGCTAAGATGTGCATGAAATTCAATTTCATATCAATATGCACATGTTTTTGTGGAGTTTGTCCTATGTATTGTAGTGTATCTAACTACTTTGGACCCAATGAGTTTTGGGACCATTGTGTACTTGAATGTGTTTTAGGTACACTGGAGATACATTGGTTGCTTGTCTCAATAATAAGAATATGTGGTGACTAAATGATAATTGGAGGCAAGCTAGGATGATCAACAAACGCATATCTACTACATCCTACCAATGGTATCTTGGTAACAAGTATCCCTCTCATGCATACTTTTCTAGCATCCAACCATTTTGGTTGCATCATGGCATGATTTCCTTTAGTTGCTTTTATTATGGTTCTTGCAAGAATTTTATTGTATCATCCTTTTGTGGTATGAGTAAGTTGAGATGAATGCATATTTTGGGGAGTATATCAAAATCATGTTGATTATTCACCGATCCCATATATGCCAATCTAGCAATTATATTGTCAATCTTTTCCTCAATTTCTCTCATGTGCAATATGGATGAATTTGCAAGGTTTATTTGCTCTTTATGATACTTGTTGCCTTTCCCAATGCATTCCAACTATCTCTTGTTCCCTTGTGATAGTTGTGATGTATTTGTTGGTGTTTTAAGGTCATTAATGTTCAATAAGATAAATTGGAGCCTTTGGCCATGCCTTCTAGCAAAAATCTTATTGGCATTATCTATGACTTTTGTTTGGATATCTTGTTCTTTCTTGAGTATCCATTTTGTGTGTACATGTTTCTTTATGGATGTATATCTTGGTGATTGTTGTCTACCTAGAAACTTATACACATGATTATGGCTAAATCTCTAGTTGATATCCTTTTGGCTTTGGAGTCCACCTTGTGCTCCTTCTTTATTCTTTGGTGGCTCCACAAGTTTTTGTTTGAGTGCTTGACATTTTCATTTGCATCTTTTGGCACTTGTTGGTGTTAAGAAATTTGATCTCTCATGCCTTGAGATTGTTATGTAAGTTTGGGGGATCAAGGATACCGCGTTTATGCACTTTGCATTCAAAGCAATTATTATATTTGGTGCATAAACCTTGGGGAGCTTTCCTAATTTACCTAAGAACACACATTTGCCTTCTTGTTCTTGTTTGGTGTTTTGTTTGATTATGGGGAGTTAGGATTCCATAATTGTGATCTTTGTTGTGCATGAACCTTGGGGAGCTTCCTATTTTCATCTAAACACCCATTTGCTATCATCATAATATCTTCTCTCTTGCTTGTGCTCGTGGTTTAAATGATACAGAGGGAATGAGGATGCCATGTTTGTGCATATTGTATTCAAATGCAGATTATAATTTGTGCACAAACCTTGGGGAGTCTCCTCATATTATTTAGATCACTCTCTTTTCAACCTTATCATAATATCTATCTTTCTTTTGGTATCTTCCTTTTGTGAAGTGCTTCTTTCGATCTTTTGATTGCTTGCTTCATTCGTTGATGCTTCTTCACCATTTTATTTCTTTGTAATCTTTGGATCCTCGGTTTAGTTTGATTTCCTCATGGTATTCATCATTGGATATGTGCATTTGATTCCACTCATATTATGATAAATGCACACCATATGGAGGAACTCTCACTAAATTGGCCTTCTAAAGTTTTTCACCCATTTCGGCAATCGATGCCAATGGGGGAGAGGTTTTAGAGGGTTTTAGGGAATTTGGTTGTGTTTTGTGAGTTGTGTACTTAAACACTTGCCTTGTGTGCTTTGCATCCTAGTGTGTTGCATGGCATCTTGAATATATAGAGAAAACTCCACCACCGGTAATGGTTGGCAATATATGCATTGAAATTCAAGTTCATCCACACGTGCATACATTGTGGGGAGTTTGCTCTATATTGTGTTTGTACTAACATCACATACTTGTGTTGTATTTGATGTTAGCACAACGTTTTGTTTGATTAATTCCTGATATAAACCCTCTAAAAGGGATGGTCATCAATTACCAAAATGGGGGAGATTGAAAGTACATGTGTGCCCCCATGTGTGGTTTTGGTAATTAATGACAATCTTTATGGACTTATGTTTGCATTGAGTTTTACCTGTAGATTTGTCCATAGGCAATGCTTGAACCATATGTTGGCTTCAAGGTTGGGAGAAGAAAAAAGTGAAGAAGATTAAGTGTTGACCAAGGTTTCAATGAGTGATCCGAAGATTGGTCAAGTGAGAGTTGATCCTATAGCAAGTGTGTCTTGAAGACTAAAGTTGGAGAGATATCTCTTATATACCTTCAAGACACCAACATAATGAAGAAAGAAGAATTGATGTGCAAGTTCAAGATGAGCCATCTCGAAGATATCATTTGCTTAAAGCTTGCCATCCTATGGTGATCATGGATATGGTAAGATGGCATACCCAAAAGAGAAGCTCTACCATAGTGGAGTATGTGGAGCAATTTGCAAGTCCTCACCAAGCTAGCGCAATCAAGAAATGTGTTCCATCTTGAGGTGGACAAGATCGCTATCGGCAAGCTCAAGTGGAATATGCTCAAGGCAAAGGTATGTTCTTGATAGGGTTTCTTTCTTATCGGTCTCATGGTGTTAGTTGGGGAGACCGGTTTATAGGATAGATAGCCATACTATCAAGAGGGGCTTTCTAGTGAGTAACTTGATCATATCCTTCAGCGAGAGCTCAAACCTTTGCATACTTGAATTCATCTTTATTTGTTGTTATGTGGATCTTATCCATGTGAGGTTCCTGAGCTTGTGTTAATCATGACAAGCCCAAGTTCATCGAAAACGGATTTCATATGCATTCTCTATTGCATAATCGATGTTGGAGGTTTTACCGGTTTGTCTTTTCTAGATAGGTTAAACCTTTCATCATTTGGTTCTATCGTCCCTTGCTGGACTATGATGGTTCTCTGCATGATCTTGTAGATCTCGTTACTATCTTCGAAACGATCCCAAGATCATCAAAATCGGAGTCCGGATGCAAAAGTTATGGTCGTTTCAGTTTTTCTATTTCTGTCAGTTTTGCCTTGGGCGGAATGTCCGGCCGTTTTCAGCCGGAGTGTCCGGCCCGGCCGGAATGTCCGGCTAATTCACGCCGGACTGTCCAGCCCTGGGATCTTTTCGACCTCCCTGGACATTCAGATCACGATATCGGACTCCACACGGACTCTGGCCGGAATCTTTGTAGGCCGGAGTGTCCGGTCAGCATCTCCCGGAGTGTCCAACTCTGCCGGACTGTCCGGCTGATGCTGGCCGGACTGTCCGGGGTAAGTTGCTCCCAACGGCTCTAATTCCAGGGGCCCTATATAAAGGCCCCTTCTTCTACCTTGGTTGTTGGGGTTTTTCCAACCTCAAGAATCCTAAAACTGAGCCACCATTGTTGATCTCTTGAGCTTGCTTCCCTCTCAATCCCTCCTATGATTCTTGCATATTCTTGAGGGATTTGATAGAGGAGATCTATATCTACAATCCCACCAATCAATCTCTCCTCTAAGTGAGGGGAACATATTGGGATCTAGATCGTGGAGTCTTTTATGGATTTCCTCCATTATTCTTCCTCTCTTATTCCCCCATAAGCTTTTGTAGCTTTGGTGGAATTTGGGAGTGAAGGACTTGAGCACTTCTTGTGTTCTTGCCATTGCATTTGGTGCATCAGTTTGAGTTCTCGGTGAGGATTCGATTGGGTGAAAGGTGAGAAGCTTTTTACTCTTGGGTTCATTGGAACCCTAAACGTTTTGGTGGTTTTGCAGGTTTGTGGATTACTTGGGGCCTCCAATTAAGTTGTGGAGCTTTCCCCAAGCTTGTTTGTTGGGAGCCTCCAATTGAGTTGTGGAGAAGTGCCCCAACCTTATGAGAGGTTCCGGATTGCCACAGACAAGTGCACCAATAGTGGAAGTGTGGATCGATCCCGTTGGGGTGAGATTCACAGGAGAACAAGGGAGGCCTTTTGTGGCGTTGGTGGTTTGATACCACCCCGTCTCCAAACGAGACGTACTCCATGTTGGGAGGAACTCGGTAAAATATCGTCGTCTTCGTGTGCCTCGGTTATCTCTATATCCGAGCTCTTACTTATGCACTTTACTTTGTGATAGCCTTCGTGCTTGAAGTATATATATCTAGCTATCACTTAGTTGCTTGTCTTGCTTAGCATAAGTTGTTGGTGCAAATAGGTGAACCCTAGTTGTTCTAGGTTTTGTGCTTAACAAAGTAAACGCTAGTTTAATTCCGCCTTTGTTGAGCCCCTCTCGGAAAAGTTTTTAAACCGCCTATTCACCCCCTCTAGGCGGCATCTATATCCTTTCAGTAACAACAATGGATCCTTTGGGGGAGGTGGCCCTTCCAAGGTCAGAATGATGGGTGATGGAAGTCCTGCTAATGCTGTCTTTAACCTTCTTGTCCATAAAGGCATCATTAACAGGAATGGAGATTTTCTTGGAGCCTAGGAATTGCACCAAGAGGATGTTGCTGTTGAGGTTCAGATGTTCTGGAATGCTGAACAAGAAGAGAGACTGACTTTTGGACAGGAAAATGTGATGCTTGACCTGGATTAGGGGACAACCTTGCCTGAGGACATCATGCCTATGTACACTGATGAGCTGCTAGGATGGAGGCACTGGAGAGAAACAATAGGAAGAAACAGAAAGTTTAGGGACCAGTGCAAGCAGTAAGGCAAAGTGCTAGAGTGGATAGATCAAAGAATATACTGGAAAAGGCCATGGAAAGGAAGAAAATGACTAATCTTGATATTCCCAAAACTATGAAAGGTATTATGAAATCCAATCCTTTTAATGTTCTAGCTAGTTTTGAGATTGAAGAAGTCTCTAATAATATAGGTGTTAATTTTCCTTTAGAAGATATAGTTGATAGTCCCAAAATTAATAGTAGTTGCAGCTCTACTTCCAATACCTTGCATGATGATGGGGCTTTGGAAATAATGGCTGATGATTGGATAGAAGTAGTCAATAGGTCTCAGGGCAAGCACCCCAGGAAGAAGAGACAATGATTTGTGCTTTTTGGAATAGTAGGAGCATTTCAGCTCCTGGTAGACAAAAATTCATAGAGTACAATACTTTTCCTTTGCATGTAGATTACATTGGTTTCCAGGAGACCAAAAAGGATAAATTTAGCAATTCCTTCTTGAAGAACCTCCTTGGTAATAGGAATTTTGCTTCGAATTTCCTCCCCTCCATAGGAACTGCAGGAGGTATCCTAGTAGGAGTTAATTTAGATCTGTTTGATGTTGTTGCTTGGGATATTAGGAACTTTTCTGTTAGTGTGGTCCTAAGAAACAAGATTTCTGAGGTCACTTGTAGGATTACTACTGTCTATGGTTCTGCTTATGAGGATAGGAAACAAGAGTTTATTTTTGAACTTCATGAGATTTTTATTAATTGGGATGGCCTAGCTCTTATTGGAGAGGATTTCAATCTGGTTAGATCCCCTAAAGATAAGAGTAATAGAAATGTTGATTTTAGGTGGGTGTATAAGTTTAATGCTTGGGTGGAGCTTTGGGCACTTATGGAAATTGGTCTCTCTGGTAGAGTTTTTACATGGGGGGGGGGGGGCAACCAGGAAGAGCTTATTATGAGTAGGATTGATAGAGTATTTTGCTCCACTAATTTTGAAGCTAAATTTCCTTTGGCTACTGCTAGAGCTTTACCTATAATTGGAAGTGATCATACTCCCATTATATAGGATTCTGGTCAAGGTCAAGTGATTAGGAATAGAAAATTTAAATTTGAAAAATGGTAGATTAGTAGACCAGATTTTAAAGATATTGGTGTTAAAGCTTGGTCTCTGAGAGTGAATAGTGATAATATCTTGGATGTGTGGCAGAATAAGTTAGACTTTTTAGGAAGCTAGCTAAAGGGTGGAATATTAATATTGAAGCTGCTCTTAGGAAAAAATAGAAGGGAGCTTATGGAGGAATATGATGCTCTAGATATTAAATCTGAGACTAATGTTCTCTCTGCTCCTGAGAAAGATAGGTTAGATGCTATTATGTTAGAACTAAACTCCTTGTGGGTTATAGAAGAAATTAAAGCAAAACAAAGGTCTAGAGATAAATACATCATGGAGGGAGATAGAAACACTGCCTACTTCCATGCAGTAGCTAATCAACATAGAAGGAAAAGAGCTTATTCATGTCTTGGAAGGGCCTGATGGGCCTGTTACTGAGATAGGAGATATGTTGAAGGTAGCTACAGATTATTATAAAGATCTCTTTAGGAAAGAGAACATACCTGATGTTCATTTGGATCAGGATTTCTTTAGCTTGGAAGAGAAGATTAGTGTAGAGGAGAATGAGGTTCTAAAAGCCCCCTTCTCCGAGGAGGAAATTAGAATTGTTATCTTTAGTTCCTATGGGGAAGGAGCCCCAGGCCCTGATGGCATGTCCTTCCTATTCTATCAGACTTATTGGGATATAGTCAAATATGACCTTTTTGCCATGTTTGAAGCTTGGGCTAGGAATAAACTGGATATTTTTAGGCTAAATTTTTCTATGATCTTATCCCAAAAGAGAATGATGATAAGACTATGAAGAAATTTAGGCCTATTAGCTTGCTGAGCTGCTCCTTTAAAATTTTCACTAAGGTCCTGACTAATAGATTAACTAAATTCATTGGTAGGATTATCTCTGATAATCAATTCGCTTTTATTAGCGGTAGATTTATTTTGGAAAGTGTAGTTACTGCTCATGAAATCATTCATGAGGTTCATAGAAAAAAAGATAAAGGGTTGGTGTTTAAAATAGATTATGAGAAAGCTTATGATAGGGTCAATTTAGATTTTTTAATGGAGGTGTTAGAACTCAGGGGCTTTGACCCTTTTTTATTAGATTAATTAGACAAATTTCTCAAGATGGTTCTATCGGGGTCAAGGTCAATGATGTTGAGAGTGATTTCTTCCTCACTGGCAAAGGTCTTAGACAGGGGGACCCTATTGCCCCCCTTCTCTTCAACATCATGATTGATGTGTTTGCTAGGATGCTCATTAAAGACACTAGAACTGGGGCCATTAGAGGGTTGTGTACAGGTTTTGTTCCTGGTGGGGTAGTGTGTTTACAGTATGATGATGATACTTTGCTTTTCCTAGAGAATGATGAGAGGGTAGCTGTGAATCTTAAAAGGATCCTCACCTGTTTTGAGCAAATTTGTGGTATGAGGATTAACTATGCCAAAACTGAACTTATTCCTATTAATATCACTGAGGATGACTGTCAACCTTTTGTGGACAATTTCCAATGTGTATTAGGTAGTTTTCCAGTTAAATATTTAGGTATCCCTCTGCATTTTGATAAGTTAAGGAGAGAGGACTTACAACCTTTGATTGAAAGCATCCTCCATAGAATTACATGGTGGAGAGGGAAACTCCTTTCTTATGCTGCTAAAAGGGTGCTTATTCAAGCTTGCCTTTCCAGCATTCCCATTTACTTACTATCTTTTTTTAAGTTTCCAAAATGGCCTTAAATTTTTTAGATTCCCACTTATCAAATTTCTTCTGGAGTGATGAAGAAGGAAACCATAAACTTCATCTTGCTAATTGGGCTTCTATTTGTATGAGGAAGGCGGTTGGGGGTATGGGAATCCCTAACCTTAAAGATCTGAACCTGTGCCTTCTTGGCTCTGGGGTTAAGAGGTACATTCATGGAGAAGAGACCCTTTGGAGGAGAGTGATAAATGCTAAATATCACACTAAATCTCCAAATATCCTTTGATGTAGAGATATACATCCCTCCACCTTCTGGAAAGGTGTTATGTGGGCATCTAGAGCTGCGTCTTTAGGATACAAATGAAAAGTGGGTAATGGCAAACAGATTAGGTTCTGAGAGGACATTTGGTTTGGTAATTCTCCACTAGCCACTCAGTTTTGGGATCTTTATTTGATTTCCAACCAACAAACTAAAACCATAGCTGATTTGTGGGATGGCTCTCAACTTAGATGTGACTTTAGAAGGATTTTCTCTGATGAAATGATGGCACAATGGTTTGATCTTAGGAACATTGCTGCTACCATTTCCCTAGAAGATTCTGAGGATCAACTGATTTGGTAATATGAGTCCTCTGGAGTTTACTCATCTAAATCCATGTATGATGTGATTAACTTTAGAGGAGTCGCCCCTGTTTATTTACCTGCAGTTTGGGCCCTGAAAATTCCTCCTAGGATTCAGGTTTTTCTCTGGTTGTTTTCTCAAAATAAGATCACGAACAAAGACAATCTGAGAGCTAGATGGATTCCTAAACCTCTAGAATGTAATCTATGTAAGGAGGTAGAATCTGTAAAATATTTTTTCTTTGAATGCATTATCTCTAGGCTTCTTTGGGAAGATGTTCTTGAAATCTTTGGCATTACAGTAGATAGTTTCTTTTTCATTGCTTCTAAGTGGCTTGCTAATAAGAGACATATGCATTTTAATGTTGTTTCTGCTGCAGCCCTTTGGAGTATTTGGAACAATAGAAATAATTTAGTGTTTAATTCTTGTCATGGATTAATATGAAGCAGATTTGGCGCCTGGTGTTAATGTACCTTCGAAACTAGAAGGTCCCTTTCAAGGATCTGGAGGGCAGGAAACTGGAGATGTTCATTGACAGGATGACAAACAGACTAAAGACGCCCCCGGCTCTCCCAGCAAGCTGACATGTACTGGATTCGAGTGGATCTCTACCTGGAAGACTAGTGCATCATCCAATCATGATGGAAGAACTTCGCTAGAATACCTGAAAGCACACCCTGAAGAAGAGGACTCCGTCCACGTTGTTCTGGGGTAGTGGCTTTCCTGGATGTCTGTGCGTAGGTTTGGGGTTGTTCTATCTGTCGGTCCTGGGTCTCTTGATCATGTTTCATGTTCTAAGTTTGCAGTTTTCTCTATTTTTGTGCCCTGTTAGACTCGTGGAACTTTATTTTCCTGTAGCGGTTCTGGTGTGTGTCGTGTTTAAACTCAGGTGGTTTTATTTTGCAATAAAATGGAGTCGAGTGAGTGATTTTTTTATCTAAAAAGATATATTTAAATTTAGACAAATCTAACATAGTTACAGTATTTATGGACGGAGCGAGGGAGTACTTAAAAAACGGATTGGGATATCCAAGTCCCCGCGCGCGCGCGAAAGAGACAGCAACGACGCGTGCCATACGATCACCGGCCGCCCGCGCCACGCCACGTTGCCTGCGTGCGTGCACGAGGATACGGCCGTTGGAGGTGCCGCGGGCGTGGGCGTGGGCGTCGCGTGGTGGCGGTGCATGGGCCGTTGGGCGGCCGGCGCGTTGTTGAATGTTGATTCGATCAGATTCGGGCACGGACGTACGAGCGAGCCAGAATGCGGTCACTGGTTCTGTTCGCAGAACCCGTTTCCTGGCCACGAGCTTGCTTATCCCCGGCCGTTTCCTGGCCACGCGTACGACAGTGCGCGCGCGGTTACGAACTGTTGACGCGCGCAGTGCGTGCACATCTCGCGACCGGTACAAAGCCAACGCCTGTGAATGGAATCCAGTGGTTGACCTGATCATCTGAGCCGTGACCTTCAACGACTGAATGGATTCCAACCTCCCTCTCTCTTTTGACAATCGAGAACGGATTCGAACCTTGGGCGTTTACCTGTTCAAGTTCAAGCATTTAACGAGTTCAGATTCAGATTGGTCCATCCAGTCTATGCTGTGCCCTCCAGACGAGCCAGCGATCTTTCTCTCATTGGTCTAGTCGTCAACGCCAAATCAAATATAATTGCAGATGCGTTACGCGCGAGTCGTTTTTACGAGTTAATCCTACGAAGACGGAGATGCAAGCCACGCAGGGACGAGTTTGCTTGGTCGTCCAGCCGCCGGCGGCCGGGTGTGTGGATCGATCAACGGCTCTCGTTGGCAATTAAAATCACTCGGTACGGTAACGCAGGGTGGCCAACAAGTTACACCCACCGCATGATTGGTCACGAAGCATCAAAATCCTCTATAGCGCGTCAACAAGGCAATAATATAAGGGTAAAACATGCGCTTTCAACGGGCCACACTCGCAACACGGAATACATTTGTTCTATTTTGTTTGCGTATTTTCTCATTTTCTATTAAATCGAATTCTAAAATCATAGTTTAACACAGAAAACCGTATAAAAGGTGACTCCACTCAACTTCTAGACATTAAGGATATATAGTTTAGGTCCAGTCTGACTCCACCCGCCCTCCTTACTGTATCTATAATTTGACAAAGGAGTCGCCAATACGTTTGATTGACCAACGTACCAGGTCTTTACTCGGATTACTCAGAAGAGAAAGGGTGATGTACCTCAATGCATTTTTAGGAGCCGGTCTTACAACGCGATACACAAGACAATGAGCCGATGCTTCTAGAACCAAAAGCCTCGGTTTCTCGGGAGGGACCCGTCTGAGATTTCGACGACTATTGGCTGAGCTAGTCGACCTGATCGTCCTAACTTGATTATCGATCCTTCAAAAACATTTAAGTCACTAAAGAAACTGAAGCATGAACAAGGGTTTTGGGGGTAAAAGTAGATTGTATTGATTTGTGAACTGTATGTTTGTTAAGTTTAACCGGTCATCATCCCTTAAACTTTTAGACGTCTGGTCTTTCCGTGTAAACCTAGGAGACTAATACACGAGTACATTGCGTAATATAAAAGTAATACTAAACTAAGCAACTACCGTCGGCTTTATAATAGATCCGGTGCCATGGGCATACCTTACAGGTACTCGAGTTTGGTATACACAACCTGATCTGGCAGAAGCCCACGGCGTTACCAGGGCTCAATCCAAGATTCGGGTAACCTACGGAGACTCTAACTGCTTGCGGCGCAAGGCAAAGCCTAAAGATAAAAAGTTTAAACGGGCGAACCCTAACTTGTAACCGACTCGATCTGCTACCTGAGACCTAGCCTATCTATATAAAGGCTAAAAGGGGGCGGCGAGGAGGACAATCACAACCCTAGTTTCCACAACCTCACCAGATTGCATCTGCACACCCCTGTAACTTTTGACTCCTTCGATAATTCCAAAAGCAGACAAGCAGGAGTAGGGACCTCTACGAGGCCTGAACCTGGATAAACCTTGCATTCCCGTGTGCTTGTTTGCTAGCCGATTGATGCCTCCAGCGCTCCCTCTTTCTCCAAAACCCAAGTCCATAACAATGGGCATTGATGAGTTTAACCCTCGTCAATTTGCGCCGTCTGTGGGAACTGGGAGTGCTGATGTCGCGGCTTCTTCGACCCCGTCAACCGCAATTTACAACTCTGCAACAGCAGAGACTCGCCTCCTCTTTGGTGCCTTCACCGTCCATACGCCGGCCACTCGCCCGGCTTTCGAGTCCGTGGGCGAGGGGATCGGCCTGGCGATCGGAAGCTTATGTTTTCAAGTTGGTCAGCTGGGCACACTTCATCTCCCTGACCAGCCCACGGTTTTCGCGATTGCTCCAGCATTGTCGTTTCCTCCACCGATCGGCACCCTAAGCGAACTCAACGCCCCGACAATAGTCGGGAACACCCTAACATCCTAGCATTAGAGCTTAGATATAAGCTGAGATAAAGTGTGTGCATTGTATTCATGTATAGAAAATCTGGATAATTTTCGTGCGAACTAAAGAAGCTAGCAAGGGATCGGGATCTCTCTTGTTCTGATGGAAACATCTGGGCGAGTGCGACAGATTCTGACATGACCTCTACTGTATCTTTGTGTTTGAGGGGAATCATTTCATATTCGAAAATACAAAGGATTAAATTGAATTCAAAAGAAATTTGAATGAGATTATAGTTAAAGAAATGAGTTATTGAATTCATTAATGTTATATAAATATTACAATGAATAAATAAAATGAATAATATATAAGACTTAGTAATGGAAAAGGATAATCTTTATTATTACATATATACATATTGTATTGTTGTTCTTTTACAATAAAAGAATGAAAATAAAGTACAGGAAACAAATAAATAGAAAAAGGAATTACCGAAATGAATTAACTAAAATAATTCTTTATTACAAAACAATATATAAATACAATGTCTTTTACAAAGGAGTAAATAAGTTACAAAAGAATAAAGAAAACACCTACAACTAAATTCCTACATCTTCCTGTATTTCCTCTTGGTATCTGAAAACAAAGACTAATAAGACAAAAAGAAAGGGGTTAGTGTTAATTAGTGTGATCTCAGTTTGGCAATGAAATGCATTGCTATTTACATCACTGAGCAGAGTAAAAGGGGGTCCAAAGAGTAGTATTTGTTCTTATCTAGATTTTTGCCTCAGACTAGTGCACTATAGGCTTTAGAGGGGCAGGTTTCACCACCTCGGTAAAAGGCAAAAGCTAGACAGTCAAGAAGAATATAGCTGATCTGATCCTCAAGTCCAGCAAGACAAGCTATGTAACTTGCACACATCAGGGGCCACCTGCAAGCAGCTTACACATCCTGCATGTGGAGTGTGCTGTCACCACCCTAGGAGTACCTCAACAGGGGATAAGAGGAGCAACTGCAGTCGCCTTAGCATATCTCAGTTCACTTCAGCACATTCCATACCCACCATCAGCTATTCCATTTCCACATGTTCTTGACATGTTCAAAGAAGAAACATAGGCAGCAGTAGCAATGAAAGGTGGATAAAGGTAGAGAAGGCCACAAGGACAAGTTGGTGTCAAGGCAAAGCAGACCAAGTAAACAACTAAGGGTAGTGGACCAAGATCCACCACCACAAGAGCCACAACCAAATCATCTGTCCACACTACAAGCAGCAGGTTAACCATCCAACTCATGTATATCTGTTGTTCTTATCAAGTTATGAGCATGAGTGTTGTGGGAGGAGGTAAATCCTCAGAACTGCATCCAAATGGAGTGCAAGTTCATCACTGGATGAATTAAGGCTAACATAGTATAGATATTATTCATAATATGGCTTCAGCCTATGCATCCTTAGCAGGGACAGTCAGCTTAGCAATAGATCATACCATTACAAACTACTATTGTGCACACTCCACATGGGAGGCACCACAACAGCAGATTTAATAGTAGTAGCCACTAAGTTGTTGAACATCAAACATCAAGCACCCAATCTCTTCTTATCAGACTTGCTTGATAGAATACCCTCAAAGTGGTATACAAATAGTATACATGATCATCTTAGGGTTTAAGAAAAAATAAGACAACCATAGTATTTGATCCAAATATCAGTGGCATCAGCCTTTGCATCATAGAATAGGCCAAGCCATCAAGCATAATACTTGTTCTTATCAGTTTATAAAAATAAATAGCAATACAAGGCCAAAAGGAAGGCAAAATCAGATCCAAGGCTACCACAAGCCCAGAAGTAAAAGGCAACACCAGCACAAGACTACCTAGGTATATCCCAAAACCTTTTGATCCAATAGTTGATCATGAGCATGTTCATATCTATAATCATGAACATATGCATATATGATCATGCAAGGGCATGATAAATCATGAGTAGTTAGGCAACAAGTAAAAACAAGTGGTTTTTACTTTAGAAGGATCTCAGACCAGCATCCTAGACCAAAGAGAATCTAGTCTTAACTAGATAACAATAAATCATAGCTGCTAGCATACATGGCACATTCCCAGAAGGGTAGCACCTCTGTACCTAGCATGTTCATTTTTGCTTGAGTACAAGCTCAAGTACACTTTCTTAAACAAAAATAATCATCTTCCTCAAAGATTTTAGGAATCATCTATTCACTTTAGTTAGAAAGAATAGCAAGGGTCAACACTATCTAACACGAGGCTACAATATTGAGAACCCTAGAAATCAAGGAAAATAAATCATCTTCCTACAAGCATATAGGAATCATTCTTCTACAAGATCAATCCAATAATCATCATAGAGAGTAGAATAAATATTATTCACCATGGTTCTACACAGTATCAAGATAGATTCCTGAGCAAAGCCATAGATCATAGGGTACTTCATAGAAAATTACCAAGACAATTAACCAAGCAACATCAGTTCAACAGAGAGGCATCCCAACTCAAGCCATAGTAGTGAATCTACCACCAATAACAATAATAACCCGGGCATCCGTACAATACTAACCATGCATTTACAAAGTGTTCTCTGATAGAGAACATGGCAATATAATATGATCAACAGAGTTTAGCAATACACATCAGTAAGTCATCTGCAAGAGTATTGCCCAGGAAACTGACCAAGAGGCTAAGCTAAACACCACTACAGGGGATGTACCCTAGAATTTAGGGATGATCCCTAAATGGGGAATTCGTGTAGTAATCACGTGGCATGGAGCAGAGGGAAGAGAGAGAGAGCATAGTGAGAGGAGTAGGAGAACTTACTCGAGGTCCTCGCGATTATTGTAAGATCTCACCATAATAAGGTAAGATCCCTGTGATTGAAGTGCTAGTCCCTAGATCGAAATGCTAGCACCCACAGTTTAAGATGAAGTACACAGAAACAAAGGTCATTATTTCATCGCATATCCAGGAATATAATGGTTCTTACAACTCACTTAGACCAAGGCTAAGATACTCAAGGTTCTCATTACACAGCATAATAATAATAGAGTCTTTTGTCTTCATGCGCCACAGGCTAACATGTCGAGTGTAGACCCGCAACCCTACTCATCATCAGAGTATCCTGCAACATAATAAGTTATAGCCACAAGGGTCAATACATTTGGAATTGTATTGGCAAGTGATACCATAGATACTTAGTATAATCCAACAACTACATGAATATATGGCTAAGTGGGGTTATGGCTGACTTTGCTAAAAGCTAGTTTAACTTATAGTTTTTGAAGAGTAAGTTTTCCTCATTCAAACACTAAGGTACCAATGATAGACATCACTGAACATCTACCCATGTTCACCCACAAGTTTTAACTTAGAGAAATTATGATGAGGAGATTATTGAACTACTTCACTGTCTTGAGGCTCAGGAATTGTCCATAACTGGGGACACGGCTAAGTACTTAGTTTTACCCTCTCGAGAGGTGGCGCACTTCCCCACAAGACTCAACATGCATCGAGACAAGACCTTTCAGAAGCAATCCCTCAGACCACCACGGACGCGTTCCATCCTATCACAACTACCACCTTCTGTCCGTCTGGCTGAGTTCTTGCAACTTAGTTGGTCAAGGCAGAGCCCATATGCCATGTGGCGACCGAAGCTTCATGACAAGAATGTCTCCAATCTCTTTGTTCCTGGGTGGCCATCCACAAGTGTGATACACCAGCTGACCATAGACATGGCCCCGGAGTAACCACTCAACATAATCCAAGCAAGTCCCATTCCACCTAGGTGTTTCATTAATAGTGGTTGTTTTCTTAGTTAAACAAAATAATATCTTTCCATACTATATGTATTTTCCACCCATGAATTCTAATAGCATGGCTAAGCACTCTAGCATACGAAGTCTTTCAACTAGGAGATACTACCAAGATAGTCTATAGGGTAGCATAGCATAGTATAGTAACATGTAAATAATCCTATCATGCTAAGATCTACCAAAATAACACTAGTGCAATACTGAAAATAATAGGACATGAGATGAAATATCACTTGCCTTGGTAACTAGGGGAATAGGTACAATCCTCATAGCAACAAACTTCACAATCCACACAATCTACACAAAGAACAATACAACAACAATAATTCAATCAATAAAATATTACAAAAATATGAATGCATGCAAAATGCAATGATATGATCACAACTCTATAACTTACTGAGTCTACAGTACAGAGGGTAAAATACCTCATCTAAATGCATAATAAATACCCCAAAACAATTTATAGAACAATTTTTATGAGCAAAATACTCCTAAAAAGGTTCTACCTATAGTTCCAATTTTTTAGAAGCAAAAGTGTGAAACAAGGCCTCTATAATAAAGGTCTTATTTTTCTGAATCCATAGACACCAAATTTGCATTTTTCTGAATTGTGGATAAAAAGTTATGGATTTTCTAAGTTTAATACTAAATCTGTCTAATTTTCTATTTAAACAGATAACATGGGCGACATGGCGCAATATCATTGGCCCGTAGCAGTTTGGTCGGATCGACCGCTATGGGCCGTTGGATCTTAAGTGATAACAGACGGATCTGATTAGCCCATAGCGGTTCGTCCACGATCTAATCCTAGCCACATACAAAAGATCTAACGGTCCCTAGCGGCCTGGCCGGAGACGAGCGGCGCTGACCGGCTGCGCGCGACGGTGGAGCGTCGGTCGATGGGGTTCCGGCGATTCTACAAGGGCTGGGAGACCGTGGACACGTACCAGAGGTCAAGGAGATCATGGCGGTCTCGATGGAGGTCATCATGCGCGGGGTGCCTGGCAGCCTTGATCCTCACGAGTTGCGAGCGCATGAGCTCGCGACTCGGTGTTGGAGACGGTGACCTAGGGCTCGAACCAGCCAGCAAAGGGGTTAGCAAGATGCGCAAGGACCCGCATGACCTAGCAAAGACCAAAAGGAGGCGGCGGAAACCCTAACCTTACCGGAAAAAGCGATGACGGCGGTAGAGAGGGTTCGCCGGAGTTGGACCGCGTCGTCGACCTGGTGCAAAAGAAGGAACGTGGCTGGGATTAAAACGCGCGCCAGGACACGGCAAACAAAATAGGGCAGAGAGTAGGGCACAGTGTGGCCGGGGCTCACCGGAATTGTCGCCGGAGTAGCTTCGGACGATGGCGGTTTGAGGTGGCAATTGGGGAGCCTGGGGGCTCTCCAGGGGCAGTGGCTGGGGGAATAGTTCGAGGAGGGGTGGGGATTAAGAAGGGGCCGAAGCAGTGGAAATTTACTTGCGGTAACGCTCGCAATCAATCGGACATGGAAACGACAGAGGAGGAGGGAGGGCGTCGGCCGTTTGCGTGGAAGACGCTGAGGTGGCGTCGACGTGGTGTGGGGCCCGGTGGTAAGTGGGTGGGGGTGAGCTGAGGGGTGTGTGGGAAAAGTCAGAGAGGGGGAGAGGGAGTCCCGGGTGGGCTAGCTGGGCCGGTTTGGGCCAAAAGGCCAGAAAGCTGTTGGCTGTTTAAAATTTCTTTTCCCTCCTTTTCTTTTTCCTTTAGCTTTTCTTTTCTAGTTCTTTTGAATTTAGCAAAAGTGCTCCAAAAAGCCTCTAAATTTCACCAAATTTTTGGAGGATAATCCTAATGCAAAGTAGTACATGCCATGGTGGAATGAATGCAATAATGATGATTTTTAGATGAATTTTTTTTGGGATGTTACAATTATACATAAGAGGAAGTAGAGGAGGAGGCCGGTGGCGGTGAGGAGCACGGTGGCATAGGGAGCACCCCCAGAGGGGGAGCCGCAACCCACACCAGCCGTGACAGAGGTGGCCGAAGGAGGAAGAATAGCACTGCAAGCACTACAGCATCGGGAAGCTGAACGCAGCCAGCACTCCAAACCCTAGTCATTGAGGTGGGGTCATGGCCACCGAGAGCGCCAAAGCCAGATCGAGCTGGATAGCATCGTGTGGCATTGCCGTCCACATCGTCTTGCACCACGGCAATGGTTGCGATGGCCTGGGGCAGCCGGAATCGAGCGCGCGGCGGCGACGACATCGAGCGGACTAGAGAGTAGCGTCGCGAGAGAGAGATGAGAGGAAGGGGAGAGAGTGTGGGGGGTACTGGGCCGGATAAGGCTAGCCCAGTACGACCCAGGGGCATTTGAACAGCCCAACTAGGCCGGGTCGGGTCAGGCCGGGCCAGCCTAGTGGGCTAGGCCTGTATTTTAAAAGGACTTGTTTAAAATTATTAATTACAAACATGCCCCTGAGGTAAACCAAGCTCTAGGAAAATAAATAAAAATCCTAAAAATACAAATAATATATCTATGAAATCAACAAAAATATCCTCTACCCAACAAAAATAATAGATAGTAATTTTAGGTAATTAAATTGAGATCTATTACTATAATTGTATATATTCCTTTTGGAATTTTACAAAAATAAATAAAATACTTAAAATTGAATAAAATTCACTTTTAAGATCCTAAATGGATATAATAAGCTATAAAAATACTAACTTGTATTTTAGTTAAGTAAAGTAAGTTTGCATAAAATAAAATCTTATTTCCTTCATTGAATTTTAAGAAAATATTAACAAGAGTTAAAATTAAATAATTAATTTTTAAACTCTTAGAATAGTATTAGTTATCATAAAAATACTAATTATATTATTCCAACACATTTTAAGGCTATTAAGAAATAAATCCTTATTTATTATCTAGTTGGTAAGTTCTTCAAGAACATTCTTAAATAAGAAATAATCACAATTCTATCTCTAATACCTTAAATCCCTAACAACTAAATACTAAGTCCAAAGCTATCACTTGAATATATAATAAAACTTAAGTGTAACTTATTAACCTTATAAAACTGTTTTAAAATTATAAATCCAAACTAAACCAACAATTTTAAGTAAGATTTGAACATCATAAAAATAAATGCTATTTATCTCTTAACTATTCTTAAACATGATTCTAGCTTTAACAGATTATTAAAAGCATCTAAATTTACTTTCTTTAATAAGATAAACTATATTCAAAATAACAAATCACATTTAAACTCATCATTCACTTAAGATGAAAGTGAATGATCCTATACCTTCAAACATGCTTGTTATAAGATTTAAAGTTTATTAATACTTTTAAACACATCACATCCTAGATCTAATTATGTTTTATAGTTAACTTTTGCCTGTTCCAAATTAAGTCATAAGGCACCTCAAATCCAAACTTATCGAACAAACACAAATGACATCAGTCACATTCTATTAACCATAAAGATTGGTTAAACCTTATCAAAGAAATCTTCTCTTAAAGAGTTATTCGTTTTGCCACTTCAGACAACAATCTCAACCTATAACATGGAATTCCATAATAGATACATAATATCCAATAACTCTAAGTATGTGTTGTTATATTTACTTTATATCATACATGTTAGTCTTAAGTTCCTTGTATATGTATATTGGCTTGTAAACTAAACTTATATACAAACTAAATCTTAAATAAATCACCTAAGTTTAACTCATTCACCATATTGGGATATTACTTCAGGGTTTTCCAAACTGCATTACATTACTTATGCATAACTGCATCTTGCTTCTTTAAACATTAGTCCTTACCAGACCAATGATGTTGTTTACAGAAGTTGGATCTTCTATTGTCTTGAAGACCGTGAGTGCATAATCTTGCAATCACAAAAGGCAAGTTCACAACTTGCTCATGTCCTTTGGTTATTTTCTATCAAATGCTTGTAACTCAAATGTTGTCATCACCTGCATTTCAAAAAGGACAGAAAATACTATTTTCATAATAATATGATTATGGATTATTTACCAAGTGGTAATAATCTATTGATACAGTTCCAGTGGTAAAGGAACATATATCTAGGACCTAACAACCAATGTCGCCAGTGATTCTAGCGCCGTATATTACGCGTTAACCATGAGATTTGGAATGGGACGGAGAAGTCAGCTGTATCTTCTTCCTTTCATATGGAGGCAAGATGACCTTATCGTGACACTGTGATTCCTTGTGTGGATCCAGCATATGGGTGGGCACCCTTAGGCCCCATGATTTTGGTATCTATATTATCTATGAGTGGCTGCGAGAGGTATAGTCGGACCTTTATGGAGCTTTCCAGGGGCATCACCAGCTCATAGAGTCTTCGGGAACTCACCAGGGTTGTAGCTTGCCCAAAAAGGGGGCTTAACGAAGGTGTAGTCAGCCCTGGAGGATCATGCAGACATATGGGGTCACGGAGAGGGAAGCGATTGGCTTGGATCATCTACTGGTCCCCACATCAAGGAATTGTGGACGAGAAAGATCGCCCGGTTGTGCAACAAGGAGTTGATCTCTCATGGGTAAAGCAACGCACCTCTGCAGAGTGTAAGAATTGTGACATGTTACTCCCTATTCTAGGAAGGAGCTACGAACGCGGCAGGAAAGGAACCCCATGAAGGTTCTGGTCAACCTGTGAAGGCTGTCGGACATAGTTTTCAGAATAAAAGCAACCTTTGAAGAAATGTTTACGAAAACCTGCATTGCCTACGACCTATGGTCTGTCGCTGTAGAGATAGTGCATCATACACTCCTTTTTAGTGAACTTGCTGAGTACGCTCATACTCAACCATACCTTCTTAACCCTTGCTAGGTTCTAAGCCATTGAAGACGACGTCAACATCAATTTCTGCTCAAGAAACCATCATCGACAACTCAAGTTCTTCTATAAAGTCAATGAAGTCAACATATGCATCAGCTAAAGTGAAGATAAAGTGTCGGTTTAGATAGGAGTAGATTCTCTAGCCATAAAACCTATTTCTATAGAGCATTGCAATAGTAGCAATGGCAAGCCAAATAGTTTAGATACTAGTCTTAGTTACTAGATAGTTCTGAGTTATTATTTCTGGTTCTTCTTTGTGAGAAGTTCTTTCTCTCTCTTTAACCTAGAGTGTTCTCTGGATCTTTTGTAAAGAGTCGAGTTGTAATCTATAGTCATGTCTTGGACCTGTGTTTCGTGTACCACCGAGGATGTAATACTAATGAACGGTGTTTCATTGGTGTTATGTCAACGATTATAGTGTACTACATCATGTAGTGGTATACTGGGTCACCGCAAACGCGATCAGCGACAGAAGTTGCGTGTCTGACCTGGGCGATCTAGCCACTGAAGATAGAGTTTATGGCTCTGGATCTGAAAGCTACGGAAGCAACAACTTCCCTAATCACTACATGTGCACCATCATCAACACGGGTGACACCGACACCAGTCACGAGAATGCTGGCACTGGTCCGACCAACGGCGGCATCCCAGTCGCGAACGGTGGTCCCGCCAATGTCGCACCAACCAACAACGGGACGAGAGGAGCCCCGCATCTCATGGAAAATGAGCATGCCGAGGAACGCATGTTGATCAAGCTCAACGAGAACGAGTGGGCTCGCTGTCGTGGGAGCTCTGCGGGGTAATCCTTTTCCCCCAAACTCGTCGCAGGACATGCTGATGGGTTACCATTGGCTGCTCAAGGAAGAATACAAGCGCCAACAGCAAGTAATCGTGCAACTCGATGCGCGTAGAAAGGTGGCGGGCGAGTTGAGCCTTCGGCGGGCTCAGCTCTCTTCCATGGGAGGATCCTCCTCCAAGGGAAACGACTACGTGGCAGCCAAGAGATGCTCTCGACTAGCCCACCTCACCGACAAGGAGCGAGAAGAGGCCACGTGAGTCCTCGACTTATCATCCATGATGGTGGACACGCGAGGCAACGTGCTCCCTAAGACACCGATAAGGGCAGCCACCATGTACCTCCTCAACAACCAGCCTCCGGCTAGGGATCCGCAAGCTGCCATGCACCAATCTGTGATCGTGGGCTTGGGGCTAGTTGAAGCTGCCCTCATCAAGGATCTAACGCCAGAGTCGAAAAAGAGCAAGGCTCTGGCCAAACGCTTCTCCTCGCCCTCGTACAGCGATGATAGCCACGACTTGTCTCGACGTCGCCACTCACGGCGACACGACCACGACTACGATGCGTGTAATGACATCACGCAGTGCAAGGTTGACAAGATGCGCGCAAGGCATGCTTGTTCGACTGACTCAGAGGACGACGAAATAGAGCTCTGTGGCTCTAGATGCTTCAGCAGAGCCATCAGGCAGAAGCAAATGCCTAAGGGGTTCAAACTCCCATCAGAGAACCAGAAATTCGACGGCATACAGGACCCGGAAATCTGGCTAGAGGATCACATCTCCTCCATCAGGCTACATGGCGGAAGCTCGAGCACGGTGATGCAATGCCTCCAGCTATAGCTACAAGGTGCCGCTCGTGCGTGGTTTAATAACCTCTCGCGTGGATCCATTCGCAGCTGGGAAGAGATGGTATACAGCTTCGTGCGAAACTTCAAGGGCACTTATAAAAGGCCCGCATCAATCGAGGAATTAAGAGGCTGCCACCAAAGGTCTGGCGAGTCGTTGCACTCATACATCCAGAGATGGTCCATCATCAAGAATTCCGCAGAAGACATCTCCGAGGATTGCGCAATCGACGCATTCAACGGCGACGTGCACCATAGAGAGCTTAGGGAGGAGTTGGGATGCTCAAAGCCTAAGACAATCGACCACCTGATGGAGATCGCGAATAGGTGGGCCGATGGAGAGGACTCGGTGAAAAACCGTGCCTACTCCAACGATGATGACGACCTCGGGCACAGACGTGACCGTCGAGGGAAACATCGAATGCACGGTTACAAGGACCGCGAAGAGGTCGACATGGTCACGGCTGGCTACACCAACAAACGCGATGATAACCACAACAGCGGATACCGCAGCGGTGGATACCGTGATAGCGGGAAACCATGAAAGTGTGGCAACACCGCACTCGCGATGAGGCACCCGCAACATCCATCCAGGAGAAACTGTCCGGATCGTGCAACATGCACTTCTACATCGACAAGCACGATGGCAAGAAAAAGTCTAGCCACCTCCTAAAGGACTGCCGTGAATTCCTCAAGCTCCATGAAGGCCTGGCTCAGATGAATCGCGACGCGATTAACCAAGGCTATGGAGATGCCCCAGGCACTGTGGCACATGGAGCTCCTCCACTACCACCAGGTTCGGCACCACCTGCGGCTGCACCAGTCCAGAATCATGGAGGCGAACCATACCCCCCGACCACTGGGGAACATGGGAATGATCTAGAAGGGTCGCCCCTCAAATCGAGTGCAGAAATCAATCACTCACCAAGTCAATCTAGCGATGAACTCCCCGCCCTCCATCCCTGAGTACCTCAGTGGAAGCGAGTCCTGTATCACTTTCCACAAGAGCGACCACCCAAAACAAGTTCCTCACCCAGGCCACTGTCCCCTAGTGCTCGAGGCGCAGATTGGAGGCTTAGAGATGAGTCGCGTCTTCATGGATGGCGGAAGCGGCATCAACCTCATGTTCGCGAGTACGTTGCATGTAATGAGGATACCTCTGACATGTCTGGAAGTTTCAGACACGATGTTCCACGACATCATTCTAGGGAAGGGCGTGTACCCCTGGGCAAGATCAACCTCGACGTCATCTTCGGCATGCCGCAAAACTTTGGGCGAGAACATATCGACTTCGAAGTTGTCGATTGGGGCCCTCCCAATACCACTCCATCCTCAGACGTGTCACGTTCGCGAGGTTCATGGTGGTGCCACACTACGCTTATCTGCAGATGAAGATGTCGGGCCCAAACGGCACTATCACAATAAAGGGAAGCTTCGAAAGGTCTGACAGATGCGATAGGGAATTCAATAGAATCTCCTAGTCCTTCGACATGCAAGAGGAACTCACGAGGTTGAAGGAGTCGATAGACAACAATCTGCCTCCCCTTGGCAATCCAAGCTCACCTGACCAATCCTTCGACACGTCGGTTGATACGTCCATTTTGCATCACTATTCTATATCATAATTTACTATTATTCATTGATATACTTCATATTAAGAGATGATACTTATGTTATTTCATCTGTTTTTGCATGGTTGATGACTTTTGGAGCATGGACCGCTGAAGTTTGGATTCTGATGGAAAAGGCGCTGTTTGGAGGCGAAATTCGCAAAGATCAGAAAATTCTAGAAAATAAATGGAAAATCCTATTTTTCCAGAAGATGAAAGATGCCAGAAGGGGGAGCGGAGCTGCAACATAGGGGGCCCACACCACCCCCTGGCGCGGGCCACCCCTAGCCGCACGACCAGGTGGTGTGGCCACCCTGGCCCACTCTTGGCTCTCCCCTTTGGCGTATATCATCCCCACAAAACCCTAAGCCTGGGGGAGCGACCACAGAAAGATTCTGCTGCCTCTACGGGGCGGAAAACTACAGAGATAGAAAGAGCTCTCTGGCAGGCAGAAATCTGCTGGGGAAATTCCTTCCCGGAGAGGGGAGATCATCGCCATCAACACCACCATCAAGCTGGACTTCATCGGGATCATCATCACCATCATCTCCATCATCATATCCACCAGCACCATCATCACCACTCCATACCGCTGTAACAATTGGGTTAAATCTTGCATAGTTCTTAGAGGAAACTTTCCCGGTATTGATTACTTGTTGTAGTTGATGCTATTGAGTGGAACCATTGAATTATTGGTATGTTCAGATTGTTACTTATCATTATATCATCTCTGATCTTGATCCATATGATGTCTTGTTAGTAGTTCATTTAGTTCTTGAGGACATGGGAGAAGTCATGTTGTTAGTAGTGGAATTGTGTTGAGAAGTTGTGGTGTTATTCTTCTAGTGGTGTCATGTGAACATCGACTACATGACACTTCACCTTTAAGGTCCTAGGGGAATGCATTGTGTATTTGGATACTAATCGTAGGGGTTGCCGGAGTGACAGAAACATGAACCTCCATTAGGAAACCTTTGCACAAGGGATGTTAGGATCTCAGAGTTTAAAGCTATGGTTAGGTTTTTATCTTAATTACTTTCTTGTACTTGCGGATGCTTGCAAGGGGTATAATCACAAGTATGTGTTAGTCCTAGGAAGGTAGGTACTGAAATGGATCGTATGGGCACCTAGAGGGGGGGGGGGTGAATAGGTGCTACTTCAAATTTTAATCCTTTTTCAATTTTAGGCTTGACACAAAAGGTAAATTCTCTAGATATGCTATTATAAAGAATTTCCCTATATGCAAACCTAACTACTAGCGAGTAAAGGCGAGTGAGATAGAGGAACGAGTAAACCGTAGTGGGGCACGCGGAGACACATGATTTGTTTTACCGTAGTTCCTTCCTTGTTAAGGGAAGTACATCTGCGTTGGAGGGGTGGGTGGTATTAAGACCACCACGCCACAATAGGCGTCACCTTGTTCTCCGATGGATCCCGCCACCAAAGGCCTGACCCACCTTTCCATTATTGGAACCCTTCGAGGCGGGAACCGGCACCTTTACACAACTAGCGGGGCACAACTCCACAATCAAATTGGAGGCTCCCGTAATGACAACAAGCTGCCACAAGAACAAGTTATCAATAACAAAACACAAGATCTAGATATTAATGAGAATACTATATCAGATGTTTCTCCAAGTGAATGGAGAGGAGTTGATGCGCTTGATTCGTGATGAAGATGTAGGTTGTCTGCTCCTTCGATTCCCCCAAAGATTTAAGCCTTCGGGTGGTTTAAGTGGGAGACCTAGAGAGAGAGAGCACTTGCAACAGGTCTGGCCTTTTTCGAATGAATCAAGAGGACTGAATGGAGGGGATGAAGGGGCTTTTATACCCCCTGATACGTCCATTTTGCATCACTATTCTATGTCATAATTCACTATTATTCATTGATATATTTTGTATTGAGAGGTGATACTTATGTTATTTCATCTGTTTTTGCATGGTTGATGACTTTTGGAGCATGGACCGCTGCAGTCAGGATTCTGATGGAAAAGGTACTGTTTGGAGGCAAAATTCGCAAAGATCAGAAAATCTGGGAAAATATACGGAAATCCTATTTTTTGAGAAGACGAAGGAAGCCAGAAGGGGGGATAGAGATGGGTCATAGGGGGCCCACACCACCCCCTGGCGTGGGCCAACCTAGGCTGCACCACCAGGTGGTGTGGCTGCCCTGGTCCACCCCTGGCACTCCCCTCTGCCGTATATTATCCTCCTGAAACCCTAAGACTCGGGAAGCAACCATAGAAAGATTGCGCCGGCTCTGCAGGGCGGAAAACACCGAGAGAGAAAGAGCTCTCCGGCAGACAGATTTCTGCCAGGGGAATTCCTTCCAGGAGAGGAGAGATCATCGCCATCAACACCACCATCAAGCTAGACTTCATCAGGATCATCATCATCACCACCACCATCATCACCATCAGCACCCTCATCACCATCTCCATATTGCTGTAACAATTGCGTTGAATCTTGCATAGTTCATAGGGGAAACTTTCCCGGTGTTGATTACTCTTTGTAGTTGATGCTATTGAGTGAGCCATTGAATTATTGTTTATGTTCAGATTGTTATACATCATTATTCCATCTCTGATCATGATCCATATGATGTCTTGTGAGTAGTTCGTTTTGTTCTTGAGGACATGGGAGAAGTCATGTTGTTAGTAGTGGAGTTGTGTTGAGAAATATTATATAGTTTGATATTTAAGTTGTGGTGTACTTCTTCTATTGGTGTCATGTGAACATCGACTACATGACACTTCACCTATATGGGCCTAGGGGAATGCATTGTGTATTTGGCTACTAATCGTAGGGGTTGCCAGAGTGACAGAAACCTGAACCCCCGTTAGGAAACCATTGCACAAGGGACGTAAGGGTCTTAGAGTTTAAAGCTGTGGTTAGGTTTTTACCTTAATTACTTTCTTGTACTTACGCATGTTTGCAAGGGGTATAATCACAAGTATGTATTAGTCCTAGGAAGGTCGGTACATTAGCACAGGTTCACCCACACAACACTTAGCAAGCTAAAGAAGATTAATCAACTATATGAAGCGAAAGCACTTGACAGTCTTCCCATGTGTCCTCGATAACGTTTGGTCATCTTAAGTAATACAACCGGCTTGTCCTTTGCTGCATAAATGATTGGGCCACTTGTTGCATTTATTCCTACTATCTTTTATTTACTCGTACTTTGTTTACTTGCTTTATCTAAAAACCCTAAAAATCCGTTTGCTAAGTATTTGCATAGAATTCCTGATCCATACCACTAGCCAACACCTTCTGCTCCTCGTTGGGTTCGACACTCTTACTTATCGAAAATACTCTGATACACCCCCTATACTCGTGGGTCATCAAGACTATTTTCTGGCGCCGTTGCCAGGGAGGGAAGCGCTATTGGAGAGTGGAACTGGTAAAGGAAACTTCTACTGTGAGTATTGGTTACTTTTGCTAGTTGCTTTATTTTCGTTATGGATAATTCGCTGAGTTTCTTATTTGGTAATGCTACTACCACTGCTAAGGTAGTAGATAAGCCACCACCTGCTGAGAATGATGTTTTTAAAATACCTACAAGAATTATTGATCGTGTTATGGATAACTACTATGTTGGGGATGGAACTGTCCATCCCGGTGATCATTTACTCTTTATACACGAATTATGTGGGTTGTTCAAGTGTGCAGGTATTACTACAGATCAAGTTAAGAAGAAATTATTCTCATTATCACTGAAAGGAAGAGCTGAGGAATGGTATAAGCTGCTGAAGAATGGTCAAGCTCTGGAATGGGAGGAAATAGTGCCTCTCTTTTATTCAAAGTTTTATCCTCCTAGTGATATTCATAAAGATCGGAATCAAATTTACACCTTTTGGCCTCTTGATGGAGAGAGTACAGCTCAAGCTTGGGGGAGATTGAAGTTACTAATGCTCAAATGTCCCATTCATGAGCTCCCCAACAATATTATTATCAATAACTTTTATGCAAGGCTCCCTCTACATGATAAAGATTTATTGGATGCTTCAGCCGGATCATTCACTCGCATGGAAGAAGAAGCTAAATGGGACCTTCTAGACCGTATTCAAGACAATGCTGAAGCTTGGGAGAATGACAAAGGTAAAAAGTCAGGTATAAATTATGATTATGAATGCATTGAATCTTTTATGGGAAGTGATGACTTTCAAAATATTAAAAATGCTTATGGTCTAGACTCTCAAGCTATTGCTTCTTATTTTAAGGCTTTTGCTTCCTATATTGAAGTGCCTAAAAAGAAGTGGAAGAAGTATCATGAACCTTATAAAGATGTTGCTAAGAGTGTTCCTGCAAGAAATACTGAAGTTTATACTGCTAATCATGTCTTACCTGAACCTTATATTGAGAAAATGCCTTTCCCAGTTAAGATAAGGGAACATTCTATGATGGCTAGTATGGTAGATGAAAGTATGAATAAAGTTGTTGAACCTGATAAACAAAAGGTTGATGAACCTATAATACCAAATGTGAAAGACTTTGTTACTAAATATGAGAAAGAGGGACACCCTATCCTTTGCAAGGATACCTCTAATATTGTTTCACAAAGTAGTGTTATGAGAGCTAGTATTCCTGTGTTTTCTGTTAGAATAAGTGATCATTGCTATGATGGTCCTTGTGATAGTTATATTGTTAAGTTTATGCATGATACTGAAAGTTACTATGAAAGAGGGAAAAGTGTTCTTATATATCTCAATAATATCAAGTTTCCTCGTTTTATGCTGAAAGTTTTTATGTTGCACTTCTTTTGCCTTCTTATGCAAGTAGCCTCTGGTTTCAACAACTTGTTTCTTTACAAAATTCCCTTGCATAGGAAGTGGGTTAGACTTAAATGTGTGTGTGTTTTTCCTTCTTAATGCTCTCTTTCACTTCAATTCATATTCCTGAGAGCGTCTTCAAAATTATCATGCCCATCTTAATGGCTATAAAGAAAGAGCTTTATGGGAGACAACGCAATTTGTTTTTGCTTTCAGTTTGTTTTTGTTTCTTTGAGTCCTGGAAGTTATTAATTCGGTAATAACCTCTCCTTATCCTTTTTTTTTGGTTTTTGTGTCAAGATCAACCTCTAATGAGAGAGAAGTAATATTTGGGGAAGTTGCTGTCCCGAAACAGATTTTTGTGCTTCACCGTAAAAATTTGTGATAGATCTCTGTCTACCGGATTGAGCTGTAATATTTTGTGCTTCTGCCCCAGGTTGTTATTTAAATTTCGTTAGTTTTGCACTTTTTGATTTGAGCAACAGAAGATTTTCGAAAAAATTGATCTTTACCTGCTGATCTGTTTTGACAGATTTTGCCACTCTTGCATTTGCTTCTTTATTCGATTTCCTTTTTGAATTATTTTTGGGTTTTCAGAAGGAGTTGTTACAGTAGCTTATGTTTTGATGGTTTTCAGTTGAAGATGGACTCAAAAGGTTTTATCACTTCATATACACTAATGTTGCTAATAAGAACTGTGTGAAGTTTTGTGTGAAAGAAATTTCCAGGAAGTGGAGATAGTGGTGTAATAAGAAAGAGAAGGGTTTTATGACTCAAGTAATAAGTGTATGAAGATGAAGATATCGATGATATTCAAGTGTTGACTCCGAAAGAATCTACTATATACCAAATTAAGAGACCTGCAGAGTCTGTTTTCAAATAGGTAACGGTTCTAGTAAGAAAAGTTCCGCGAAAACACTATTCAACTATATTTTTGCAGTTTTTAGTCAATAAGGAAAGCTACGAAGAGAAATAGGGATGGAAACAGAGCCATGGTGGCTCACACCACCCTGTGGTGCGTGCCCTCCCCTGGCCGCGCCACCAGGTGGTGAGTCCACCACTGACTCCGCCTCCGACTTGTTTTCTCCCAGTACCTTCCTTTTGATATGAAACTTCGTAATATATGAAGTCTAAGCTTGGGGGGAGTTGATACGTCCATTTTGCATCACTATTATATGTCATAATTCACTATTATTCATTGATATATTTTGTATTGAGAGGTGATACTTATGTTATTTCATCTGTTTTTGCATGGTTGATGACTTTTGGAGCATGGACCGCTGCAGTCAGGATTCTGATGGAAAAGGTGCTGTTTGGAGGCAAAATTCACAAAGATCAGAAAATCCGGGAAAATATACGGAAAATCCTATTTTTCCAGAAGACGTAGGAAGCCAGAAGGGGGGCTGGAGATGGGCCACAGGGGGGCCACACCACCCCCTTGCGCGGGCCAGCCTAGGCCACACCACCAGGTGGTGTGGCCGCCCTGGTCCACCCCTGGCACTCCCCTCTGCGTATATTATCGTCCTGAAACCCTAAGACTCGGGGAGCGACCACAGAAAGATTCCACCGCCTCTGCGGGGTGGAAAACATCGAGAGAGAAAGATCTCTCCGGCAGACAGATTTCTGCCGGGGGAATTCCTTCCCGGGGAGGGGAGATCGTCGCCATCAACACCACCATCAAGATGGACTTCATCGGGATCATCATCATCATCACCACCACCATCATCACCATCAGCACCCTCATCACCATCTTCATATTACTGTAACAATTGCATTGAATCTTGCATAGTTCATAGGGGAAACTTTCCCGGTGTTGATTACTCTTTGTAGTTGATGCTATTGAGTGAACCATTGAATTATTGTTTATGTTCATATTGTTATACATCATTATTACATCTCTGATCATGATCCATATGATGTCTTGTCAGTAGTTCATTTTGTTCTTGAGGACATGGGAGAAGTCATGTTGTTAGTAGTGGAGTTGTGTTGAGAAAGATTCAATAGTTTGATATTTAAGTTGTGGTGTACTTCTTCTAGTGGTGTCATGTGAACATCGACTACATGACACTTCACCTATATGGGCCTAGGGTAATGCATTGTGTATTTGGCTACTAATCGTAGGGGTTGCCGGAGTGACAGAAACCTGAACCCCCGTTAGTAAACCATTGCACAAGGGACGTAAGGGTCTTAGAGTTTAAAGCTCTGGTTAGGTTTTTACCTTAATTACTTTCTTGTACTTACGGATGTTTGCAAGGGGTATAATCACAAGTATGTATTAGTCCTAGGAAGGTCGGTACATTAGCACAGGTTCACCCACACAACACTTAGCAAGCTAAAGAAGATTAATCAACTATATGAAGCGAAAGCACTTGACAGTCTTCCCATGTGTCCTCGAGAATGTTTGGTCATCTTAAGTAATATAACCGGCTTGTCCTTTGCTGCATAAAGGATTGGGCCACTTGCTGCATTTATTCATACTGTCTTTTATTTACTCGTACTTTGTTTACTTGCTTTATAAAAAAAAACCTAAAAATCCGTTTGCTAAGTATTTGCAGAGAGTTCCTGATCCATACCACTAGCCAGCACCTTCTGCTCCTCGTTGGGTTCCACACTCTTACTTATCGAAAATACTGCGATACACCCCTATACTTGTGGGTCATCACCCCTTGCCCCAACCGAGCCGTTGGAGCCTTTGGGGGCCGGATTATCCGGCCCAAGTGAGGGCCGGATTATCCGACCTGGGGAAAACTCCGCCCCAGACTCGGATTATCCGGCACAAAATCCACCCCCAGTCAGAGTGACGCGCCGAGCCTGTCCTTGATCGTCTCCCGAGGGCCGAATTATCTGGCCCAAGGTGAGGACCAGATTATCCGGTCAGGGGAAGAAAATCCGCCCCTGTTCGGATTTTACGGGAGAAAATCTGCCCCTAGTCAGAGTGTCGCGCCTTGCCTGCCTTTGATCGCCTTCTGGGGGCCGGATTATCTGGCCCAAGGTGAGGTCTGGATTATCTAGATAGGGGAAGAAAATCCTCCCCTGTTCGGATTTTCTGGGAGAAAATCCTCCCTTGTTAGGATTTTCGGGGAGAAAATCCGCCCCCAGTCAGAGCGACACGCCATGCCTGCCTTTTCTAAATGAGTTAGGCCGGATTATCTGTCCCTTGATGGGGGCGGATAGGCCCCCAAACACAATATCATTCCCTTCACACTTAGCACACATGAGAAAACTCCACGGTATTGTTATCTAACACTCAAAACACAGGGAACCATGAAATGTTCTTTCAATATCCCTATTTTTGGTGTTAGATGACAATACTAGGATTTGCAAGATAGTTCTCAAGACAACAATATTTAATGAATGAAAAAGACTCCCCCTCAATGTGTGCGTCCAAAAGTTTGCATTTGATTATAAATACACACAAGAGGGTATAAATCTAATTCATTGAAACATATGTGAAAAACTCATACCACCGGTAGGGAGATAGATGCGTCCTCAAAACATTATGAGAATATCCAATGATAGCCACAGTGAGCGCCTCCCTCGATATAGATATCCTATATAGCCAGAATGATAGATGACTCCATATGAATAGTCCACAAGATAAATCCAGAGCCACACAAACGTAGTCTCATATGGCACAAAACACACATAAAAGTTTGACGCTAAATGGGCACAAGCGAGAAAAAAATACAAAAAACTAAAGTGCAAATACTTGTGCCCGACCCATGCAAATCCTCGCAGACCTAATAGAACTACTTCTCCCCCTTTGGCATCGAGACGCCAAAAAGGAAGAAGAGTGATGCTAACGCCCCAAGGGATCACTCGTAGTCCTCATCCTCGTCCTTGTCCTCATCCTCAAGCTCCTCGGTGTCATCCTCCTCATCATCAGCAGTGGTCGCGGAAGGAAACAGGTGATGCTCCAGCTCACCATAGTTAAGCCCAGACGAAGAGTTCCACCGAGCATATGGTGTGGGAGTAGTAGGAGCAGGGGGATCGCCTGAAGCACCGGACACATGGTGAAGAATGAGCTGCTGAGTGTGAGCCATCTCATGGCGCTGCTTGTAAGCCTCATACTGTCCCTTGCGAGTGTCCACGCCCATGCAAAGAATGTTCTGCTAGAACCAATTTAGTTGCTTGATCTCACGAGCAATAGGAGGCACTGGAGGCCTACGAGCACTAGCACGAGCATCCCTCATGAGACCCTCAGGAGCAGAGGAGGGTGAGAGGTCTTCCGAACCTTGGTGTAGATCTTCTTCGCCTTGTGCACACCATCAATGTTGAACTCTTCAGTAGGAAGCAAGTGCCTGATCAACATCATGATGTATGGAGCATATGGGATGGAAAGCCTATTGAACATGGCATCGATCAACTCATGGTAAATAAAGTCCATCACACCAGCTTGTACGACACGAACTCATCCTCACAGGACGCCACCTCATGAGAGAAGGCAAGAAGCTGAACCAGGTGAACACAAATACTGTCATTGTTTCCTCCACTTGGAGTGATAGAATCACGAAAGAGACCCACCAAGAAAGCATATATGGGAGAAAGACCAGCAAGGGTGCCCACAATACCATTGTCATCGGTGCACGGAGAGAGGACTGCATATTTATTGGGCTTGATTTGGGTGATGATGCAGTGACCACTAGCACGGTCCCTGTTGCCGAAGGAATAACTAAGAACCTCAGCAAAAACACGGAAACTCAGCTTGCATAGGCCTGTCACGAGTCATCCACTTCATGGTGTGGTGCTCATCACCGCAAATAACCAAGGTGGAGAAGAACTGCTTCACAATCTCAGAATCATAGGAGCATTGGAGGGCCATGAGATGGTGCAGCCCCATCCTCTCAGTCACAAACATGGCATCAACAAGGTGAGGCTTCTCCAAGGCCTCAACAAGGGATGCATAGGCCGAATCCTCTGCTGAGCATACACATCTTCATAGATACCCTTTTGTTCAGCACACCAAAAATGAGAGTCATGCAACTCGGTATCATGCGGCAGTTCATCAAACAGATCATGATGACGAATGGAGGAGAAAGTAATAGGATCCATCTTCTTATAGTTAATCTTGGGCCCTTTTCCCTTCCTCTTGGACACACCCTTCCTATCCCTCTTCGCCTGTTCAGCCATGCGCTTCTCCTTGTTCTTCCTTCTTCTCAGCTCAACCTCGTCCACTAAGTTCCCCTTTCCGTCATCCCGAAAGTATTTAGCACGAGGACGGCGCTTGTAGGTCTTGGGAGCGCTGGAGCCACCTGTGAAGCGAACAAGGCGGATAGCATGGGGATAAGCATACACACAAGTCCAAGAGAGAATATAGAAAATGTAGGCAAATAGTTCAAAGTCCAATCATACTCAATGCACAAATCCATACGAAACTGAACCAGTTATTACTCTGTCAGGCCGGATTATCTGGTCTGGCCAGGGGTGGATAATCTGGCCCTGGCAGAAAATTTCAGAATCACCTAGATTGAATGCAAAAACATAGATCGGGCCGAGATACTGCAAGACTACAATTTCTACTCGAAACAACATCCTTCTAGACAACGTTCCACCCAACAAGTAACACATCTAGCCAAAGATGGGGAGAGAGGGATTTACCCTCACTCATTGGAGGAAGAACACGGAGGAGAAGGTACCCGGAGGCGCGGAGAAGAAGATCCGGGGAGGCCCGAAGAATCCGGCGGTCGGAGAGGCTCCGGGGAGGGTGGGGGACGGCAGGAGGCGGCTGGGGAGAGGGAGAGGGTCGGGGGAGAAGTGCTGCTCGATATGAGCCCTTCCCCCCGACCCCAGCCCTTAAGGACTGCATCCGCCAGGGCCGGATTATCTGGCCTATACTTGGGCCGGATAATCCGGCCTAAATTCTGAATTTCTGTTGTACACAGATTCAGGCCCGCGCGTCCCCAAACAAAACCCCCACAAGGTGTACAAGGGACTTGTGTGCAAGAAAATATGGCTTAGGGGTAGGGAAAGGCTTAGGATTAAGAGAACCAAACTGAGATCATACTACACACTCAATATTGCAAGAATCAAAGCAACCAAAGGCCAATATTAAGTGTGATTCCCGTAAGAACATGAGATGAGCAAGAACAACCAAAAAGATCCACATAAACTCAACTCTTCTTGTGGAAGAGGGCGGTGGCCGAAGCCACCTTGTTGGAGTGTATGGTATGACACCACGAAGATATATCTTGGGTTCATGACCAATACTCATCAATAAGCTCACATATCACAAAATGATATTAAGAGAAATGATTTGGCTTGCTTTCGGCATTATGGGGGACGGTTAGCCCAATCAATTAGGACCACACTCCCCCTATATCCATGCCCACACCTAGACCAAATAAGCTTGAGATGTAAGAGTGAGTGCATGGGTAATCAAGACAAGCTCCTTGAATCAACGATATTTAGCTCATTCCTTAGGTAACAAAACCTTGCTTCATCAAGTGGCTTCATGAAAATATCAGCAAGTTGGTTCTTCGTGCTCACAAAAGATAGATCAATATCGCCTCGAGCTACATGGTCCCGAATAAAATGATTCCGAATCTCAATATGCTTCATCCTTGTGTGTTGTACCAGATTGTACGCAATTTTGATTGCACTTTCATTATCGCATAAAAGAGGCACTTTGTCACACTTGACACTGTATTCCCTTAAAGTTTGCCTCGTCCATAATAACTGAGTGCAGGCACTAGCAGCAGCAACATATTCAGCTTCGGCGGTGGAGAGATATATACAATTCTGCTTTTTAGAAGACCAACAGACTAGAGACCTTCCCAAGAACTGACAAGCTCTAGAAGTTGATTTCCTATCATCCTTATCACCAGCCCAATCTGAATCAGTATAACCACATAGGGAGAAATTGGAGCCCTTGGGATACCATAGACCAAAATTAGGGGAATGAATCAAATATCGGAAGATCCTCTTGACCGCCACTAAGTGGCTTTCTTTAGGAGCTGCTTGATACCTTGCACACACCCCTACACTCAACACAATATCAGGTCTAGATGCATAGAGTTAAAGAAGAGATCTGATCATGGACCAGTATACCTTTTGGTCCACATCTTTACCGTGGGGATTAAGTTCAAGATGACATTTTGTTTGCATTGGAGTGGCGACGCCATTAAGATCCGTCATCTTGAATCTCTTGAGAATGTCTTGGATGTACTTTGCTTGATTGATGAATGTTCCTTCTCTAAGTTGCTTGATCTCAAATCCAAGAAAGAACCGTAACTCTCCCATCATAGACATCTCAAACCTGTCAGTCATAAGCTTTGAAAATTCATCAGTAAAATCTTTATTAGTAGAGCCAAAGATAATGTCGTCTACATATAGTTAGCATACAAATAGCTCCCCCTTAACCTTCTTAGTAAAAAGAGTGGGATCGGTTTTCCCAACTTTGAAGCCACGATTTAACAAAAGCTCTTTAAGGTGCTCATACCACGCACGTGGGGCTTGTTTAAGGCCATAGACTGCCTTATCGATTTTGTAGACATGGTTCGGGAAGTTAGGATCCTCAAATCCTGGGGGTTGCTTTACATATACCAACTCATGTAGAGGACCATTAAGAAACGCACTCTTAACATCCATTTGCTGTAATTTAAAATTATTATGAGCAGCATAAGCCAGAAGGATACGGATGGACTCAAGTCGAGCCACTGGAGCATAGGTCTCGCCAAAGTCAATGCCCTCAACTTGGGAATAGCCTTGTGCCACGAGTCTCGCTTTGTTCCTCACAACAATGCCATTCTCATCTTGCTTGTTCTTAAATATCCATTTTGTGCCGATAACATTGTGGCAATCCTTGGGCTTCTCCACTAATTTCCAAACCTTGTTGCGTTCAAAGTTATTCAACTCTTCATGCATAGCAACAACCCAGTCCGGATCGTCAAGAGCTTCAAACACTTTCTTGGGTTCCACCATTGAGATGTGGGCTTGATTCTCACCGAAACTTGCCAACCCCCTTCTTGTGGAAACCCTTCGTCGAAGATCACCTACAACTTTGTCAAGAGTATGCCCCCTTAACTCAAGGTTCCTATCGGCACGAGCTTTGCGACGAAGTTCAATAGGCTTGTTGTCTCTTGGTGGATTAGCTTCATCATTTGAGTCTTTGTTGGAATCATTGGCTTGGCCTTGATCAGTAGCTTGATTAGCAGTAGTAGGAGATGATGAACCTTGCCCTTGATGTGGATCAACAACCGTAATAGGAGGCTGCTGACCTTCAGGAGTTTCAGGGCTGGATAATCCGGCCGAGGGTGAGGCCGGATAATCTGGCCTGGGAGAACCTGAAGCATCTCCACTAACTTGACAAGATCTTGCTCGAATTAGAGAGTGGCCGGATAATCCGGGGTCAGCCGGAAAATCCGGCCTGGGACTTGCAGCTGTTTCTTTGATATGTTGATCATTTTGGTCGGCAATGGAGGGATGGCCGGATAATCCGGTGTCGACCAGATAATTCGGCCTGGAGCATTCAGGAGCATGTTGACCTTTTGCATTTGGTGGAGTTGGTATAGAAGTTTCTCCAATGGTTGGTGCATGTTGAGCTTGTGTCGATGAGGGCTCTACATGAGTAGAGCATTGTCCTTCCCGATCCGCCACAAGGGGTTCCTCAATGGGGCAAAAAAATCCCACGCCCATTCTTCTTATGGTATCTAGGGGTATTTCAACATCTGCAACACAAACATCAACTTGCCCCGCACGGGAGCCATCATTTTCCTCGAACACCACACTACAAGATTCTACAATAGTTCTAGAGAGCTTATTGTAGACTCTATAAGTGTGGGATTCAGCACCATAACCAACAAAAATACCTTCTAAAGCCTTAGACTCAAATTTAGATAAACGAACTCCTTTGATGAGAAAGAAACACCTACAACCAAATACCTAGAAGTATGAGATGTTTGGCTTGTTACCGGTAAGTATTTCATACATCGTCCTGTCCAAGATTTTACGGAGGTATAGCCGGTTGGATGAATGGCAAGTGGTAGAGATTGCTTCAGCCCATAAGTTATATGGAGACTTGAATTCAGCTAGCATAGACCTTGCCATATCCATTAGGGTCCGGTTCTTCCTCTCGGCAACACCATTTTGTTGAGGGGTGTACGCAGTGGAATATTGATGTCTTACCCCCTCTTCACTTAGGAATTCATTTAAGGTGTAGTTCTTGAACTCGGAGCCGTTATCACTTCTTATTGCCAATATAGGGACATTGTGTTAATGTTGAACCTCGTTGGCAAAGTCGATGACCGTTTTTTGAGTCTCGCTCTTCAACTTGAAGAAATAGACCCATGTGTATCTTGAGTAATAATCAACAATCACGAGGCAGTACTTCTTCCCACCGAGGCTTGCATGAGATGGAGGTCCAAACAGATCCACATGAAGGAGCTCCAAAATCCTCTTTGACGAAATAATGGCCTTCCTTCGATGAGGAGAGTCATGCATTTTCCCTTCAATACAAGCCCTGCAAACATGATCTTTGGCAAAGGAAACATTTTCTTTTAGTCCAAGGATGTGGCCACCCTTGTGGAGACTTTGCAAAGTTCTCATATTGACGTGGGCTAGTCGGCGATGCCATAACCAACCCGCGTCAGCCTTTCCAAAAAGACACATCGGACCTATAGTGGTTTTCCCCGAGAAGTCCACCACGTACAGGTCATTTTCGACATATCCCATGAAAGCGACTTTTAGAGACTTGCTCCACAAGAGTACCACCAAATCAGCATCAATGAAAACTGCAAAGCCCATCTTACCAAGGGCGTGAATTGAAGGTAAATTATAACCGAGGGTCTCAACAAGCATGACGTCCACAAGAGAGATATCGTGAGCAACCACAACTTTGCCGAGACCCAATACCTCAGATTTTGACTTGTCACCATAGGAGACGGTTATGTGATCATGATTTGGCCGCATCTCTGTGATGATCTCCTTGCTTCCGGTCATATGACTTGTGCACCCGCTATCGAGTACCCATTTAGACCCACCGGAAGCATAGCCCTGCAAGAAAGTTACTTCTTGGTTTTAGGTACCCATTTTCCAATGGGTCCTCTCATGTTAGTGACAAGGTTCTTGGGAACCCAAATAGACCAAGGAATGTAACTATCATAAGGACCTAGATAACTAGCATAAACATCACCATAATAATCACAATATAACTCATAGTTAGGATTATTATCCCGTGCAAAACCATCATAGTTAGACTTGTCATTAGTGGTGGTGCTAGTCTTTGTTTGAGAAGTTTTGCTCTTCTTCTTCTTCTTCTTCTTCTTGTTGTTGTTGTTGTTCTTCTTTGTCTTGGGAACATAACCAAGACCCTCTCTTCCATTGTTTGTCCTTTGCTTTCTAAGAACCTCATTTAGAATTTTTTTTACCTTTATGTTGAGATCCCTTTACAAGTTCTTCTTGTCCACAAGATGGAGTAGAGGTGTTGGGCATATCATACTTCTCCAATTGAGTTTGGAGCTGATCACGGGACTCATTTAGAGTAGAATGTTCACTCTCCAATGCCTTGTGAGCAATGTCAAATTTCTCAAACTTCTCTGAGAGTCTAGCATGAGCAGCCCCAAATTCAATCTTTTCTTTCTTTAGTTTCTTTACCTTAGCAAGAGCGTTGTCACGTTCTTTGATGAGCTGAGCAACAACCTCTTCATGGGACTCCTCAATTGACTCGAGTCTCTCTTACAAGGATAGTCGAGCTTCCTCTTCTACTTCCATGGCATTCTTCAAGGAGGCTATCTCTAAGGCATCTTCTCTTTCAATTCTGCCCTTTTCTTCAAGGAGATCTTCGGATTGAGAAAGTTGACTCATAAGAGCATCAAAATGAAGTTTGTTCTCACCTTGCAAGTTAGTGAAAAAGTTGTCCAAAGCAATAACTTCTTCTTTTATCTGAAGACTAGTATGATCATCCGTATCCATATTTGTGTTAGTCTTAGGAAATGAAGAAATATACGATGATACCTCGGACCCTCTTGCCATAAGGCAGGTGACGTTGTTGATGATGTTTTTGTTTGGAGAGTCAAAGAGTGATGACGGAGTAGATGTGGTGGCTATAGCAGCCACCTCACGAGTACTATCTTCATACTCTTCATCTTCACTTGCAGAGGAATATTGTTCTCGTGCCACCAAGACAATCTTGGGTTGCTTCTTGTAAGGGCCATTCTTTTTGATAAATGGCTTCTTTCGAGGTGCCTTGGATTTTTCTTTAAGGATGAGCCTTCCACCATTGTCTTCTCTATTTTGATATGGACAGTCAGCCACAAAGTGTAGCCTATCTCCACAATTGTAACATTTTCTCAATTTTGGGCCATTCTCTCTTCTTTCACTTGACCCATTCTTGCGCTCGAGTTCCGACTTGGCCTTGGCTGGATCCTTCCAAAAGTTCCTTGCATAGAAAGCCATGTACTCACCATGAGCACGCTTGACTTCCTCGGGACAGCCCATGGAGACACCCTCGGAACCTCTTTCATCCTCATCTTGCTCAACAAAGTTTGCCTTTAGAGCAACATTGACCCCTTTTTGCATTCCAATGGCTCGGGCACGGGCATCTTCCGCATTCTTAGATGTAACCCAGAATGATGCCATTTCTTGCATGATTTCATTGGAAGTCATTTGATGGTAGTTGTGTCTACCTTGCAAGCTCTTCAGGTCCATTGGCTCAAAAGGCATTAGAGCACTCACATATTTCCTTTTTATCCAAGCATCATCAATGTGAGTGGCTCCATGCTTTCTAAATGTTGTTGCAATGCCCTTGAGTATTCTATACATATCTTCATGGTTTTCACCATCCAACATATAGAATCCTTCAGCTTCATTGCTAAGGGCATCATACCTATTCCTCCTCATGCTTTCATTTCCAATAAGGAGGTCGGTGAGAGCATCCCAAGCTTCTTTAGCGGTGTTGAAATGATCATTGTGGCGCATGTCCTTGGGACCCACTCCGAGTTGTATCATGTGGAGAGCCGTTGCATTCAATTGGCTATCCACAACTTCTCTTCTTGTTAAGTTGGTGTGATCTCCAATATGAAGACCCTCTTTGATAATCCTCCAAAGTTCAATTGACGAATTGCATACATGAGACTTCATTAAGAATTGTCATTGATTAAATGAAGATGCAGTAAGTTTGGGTGGATCACCCCTATTGTTTATATGAGGATGTGGGATAGGTGGGTCGGGAGAATATAGGTGAGGAACCTCACTATAGTCCTCCTTACCACTTCCCTTCTTGGAGGCGGAACCATTGTGTTTTTCACCTACCACTTCATCTTCCTTAGATCCGACGTGAGCCTTATCTTTGGATGAAGGAGTGGTAGCCTCAGAGGAAGATGGAGATGGGGCTATAGATGATGTGAGGCGAGCAATCATTTGCTGCATCTCCTCCATCTTGGTCTCAAAAGATTTCAACAAAGTTGTTTCCAACGTCTTGAGGTCTGATACATCCATTTTGCATCACTATTCTATGTCATAATTCACTGTTATTCATTGATATATTTCGTATTGAGGGGTGATACTTATGTTATTTCATCTGTTTTTGCATGGTTGATGACTTTTGGAGCATGGACCGCTGCAGTCAGGATTCTGATAGAAAAGGTGCTGTTTGGAGGCAAATTTCGTGAAGATCAGAAAATCCGGGAAAATATACGGAAAATCCTATTTTTCAGAAGACGAAGGAGGCCAGAAGGGGGGCTGGAGATGGGCCACAGGGGGCCCACACCACCCCCTGGAGCGGGCCAGCGTAGGCCGTGCCACCAGGTGGTGTGGCCGCCTGCCCACTCACTCCTCCTGGCGTATATTATCCTCCGAAACCCTAAGACTCGGGGAGCAACCACGAAAGATTACGCCTCTCGGGGGAAAACACCGAGAGAGAAAGATCTCCGGGCATGATTTGCCGGGGAATTCCTTCCCGGAGAGGGGAGATCATCGCCATCAACACCACCATCAAGCTGGAGTTCATCGGGATCATCATCATCATCACCACCATCATCACCATCAGCACCATCATCACCATCTCCATATTGTTGTAACAATTGGGTTGAATCTTGCATAGTTCATAGGGGAAACTTTCCTGGTGTTGATTACTCTTTGTAGTTGATGCTATTGAGTGAACCGTTGAATTATTGTTTATGTTCAGATTGTTATACATCATTATTCCATCTCTGATCATGATCCATATGATGTCTTGTGAGTAGTTCGTTTTGTTCTTGAGGATATGGGAGAAGTCATGTTGTTAGTAGTGGAGTTGTGTTGAGAAAGATTCAATAGTTTGATATTTAAGTTGTGGTGTACTTCTTCTAGTAGTGGAGTTGTGTTGAGAAGTCATGTTGTCATGTGAACGTCGACTACATGACACTTCACCTATATGGGCCTAGGGGAATGCATTGTGTATTTGGATACTAATCGAAGGGGTTGCCGGAGTGACAGAAACCTGAACCCCCATTAGGAAACCATTGCACAAGGGACTTAAGGGTCTTAGAGTTTAAAGCTGTGTTTAGGTTTCTACCTTAATTACTTTCTTGTACTTACGGATGTTTGCAAGGGGTATAATCACAAGTATGTATTAGTCCTAGGAAGGTCGGTACATTAGCATAGGTTCACCCACACAACACTTAGCAAGCTAAAGAAGATTAATCAACTATATGAAGCAAAAGCACTTGACAGTCTTCCCATGTGTCCTCGAGAACGTTTGGTCATGTTAAGTAATACAACCGGCTTGTCCTTTGATGCATAAAGGATTGGGCCACTTGCTGCATTTATTCCTACTGTCTTTTGTTTACTCGTACTTTGTTTACTTGCTTTATCAAAAACTCCTAAAAATCCGTTTGCTAAGTATTTGCATAGAATTCCTGATCCATACCACTAGCCAACACCTTCTGCTCCTCATTGGGTTCGACACTCTTACTTATCGAAAATACTCCGATACACCCCCTACACTCGTGGGTCATCAAGAATATTTTCTGGCGCCGTTGCCAGGGAGAGAAGCGCTATTGGAGAGTGGAACTGGTAAAGGAAACTTCTACTGTGAGTATTGGTTACTTTTGCTAGTTGCTTTATTTTCGTTATGAATAATTCGCTGAGTTTCTATTTGGTAATTCTACTACCACTGCTAAGGTAGTAGATAAGCCACCACCTGCTGAGAATGATGTTTTTAAAATACCTATAAGAATTATTGATCGTGTTATGGATAACTCCTATGTTGGGGATGGAACTGTCCATCCCGGTGATCATTTGCTCTTTATACACGAGTTATACGGGTTGTTCAAGTGTGCAGGTATTACTACAGATCAAGTTAAGAAGAAGTTATTCTCATTATCGCTAAAAGGAAGAGCTGAGGAATGGTATAAGCTGCTGAAGAATGGTCAAGCTCTGGAATGGGAGGAAATAGTGCCTCTCTTTTATTCAAAGTTTTATCCTCCTAGTGAGATTCATAAAGATCGGAATCAAATATACAACTTTTGGCCTCTTGATGGAGAGAGTATAGCTCAAGCTTGTGGTAGATTGAAGTTACTAATGCTCAAATGTCCCATACATGAGCTCCCCAACAATATTATTATCAATAACTTTTATGCAAGACTCCCTCTACATGACAAGGATTTATTGGATGCTTCTTGTGCTGGATCATTCACTCGCAGGGAAGAAGAAGCTAAATGCGATCTTCTAGACCGTATTCAAGACAATGATGAAGCTTGGGAGAATGACAAAGGTAGAAAGTCAGGTATAGATTATGATTATGAATGCATTGAATCTCTTATGGGAACTGATGACTTTCTAAATATTAAAAATGCTTATGGTTTAGACTCTCAAGCTATTGCTTCTTATTTTAAGGCTTTTGCTTCCTACATTGAAGTGCCTAAAAAGAAGTGGAATAAGTATCATGAACCTTATAAAGTTATAGCTAAGAGTGTTCCTGCAAGAAATACTGAAGTTTATACTACTAATCATGTCTTACCTGAACCTTATATTGAGAAAATGCCTTTCCCAGTTAAGATAAGGGAACATTCTATGATGGATAGTATGGTAGATGAAAGTATGAATAAAGCTGTTGAACCTGACAAACAAATGGTTGATGAACCTATAATAGCAAATGTGAAACACTTTGTTACTAAATATGAAAAAGAGGGACACACTATCCTTTGTAAGGATACCTCTAATATTGTTTCACATAGTAGTGTTATGAGAGCTAGTATTCCTGTGTTTTCTGTTAGAATAAGTGATCATTGCTATGATGGTCCTTGTGATAGTTATATTGTTAAGTTTATGCATGATACTGAAAGTTATTATGAGAGAGGGAAAAGTGTTCTTTTGTATCTCAATAATATCAAGTTTCCTCGTTTTATGCCGAAAGTTTTTATGTTGTATTTCTTTTGTCTTCTTATGCAAGTAGCCTCTGGTTTCAACAACTTGTTTGTTTAAAAAATTCCCTTGCATAGGAAGTGGGTTAGACTTAAATGTGTGTATTTTTTTCTTCTTAATGCTCTTTTTCACTTCAATTCATATTCCTATGAGAGCGTCTTCAAAATTATCATGCCCATCTTAATGGCTATAAAGAAAGAGCTTTTTGGGATACAACCCAATTTGTTTTTGCTTTCAGTTTGTTTTTGTTTCTTTGAGTCTTGGAAGTTATTACCTCGGTAATAACCTCTCCTTATTCTTTTTTTTTTGGTTTTTGTGTCAAGATCGACCTCTAATGAGAGAGAAGTAAGATTTGGGGAAGTTGCTGTCCCGAAACAGATGTTTGTGCTTCACCGTAAAAATTCGTGAGAGATCTCTGTATGTCGGATTGATCTGTAATTGTTTGTGCTTCTGCCCCAGGTTGTTATTTAACTTTCGTTAGTTTTGCACTTTTTGATTTGAGCAACAGAAGATTTTCGAAAAAATTGATATTTACCTGCTGGTCTGTTTTGACAGAATTTGCCACTTTTGCATTTGCTTCTTTATTCGATTTCCTTTTTGAATTCTTTTTGGGTTTTTGGAAGGAGTTGTTTCAGTAGATTATGTTTTGATGGTTTTTAGTTGAAGTTGGACTCAAAAGGTTTTATCACTTCATTTATACTAATGTTGCTAATAAGAACTGTGTGAAGTTTTGTGTGAAAGAAATTTCCAGGAAGTGGAGATAATGGTGTAATAAGGAAGATAAGGGTTTTATGAATCAAGTAATAAGTGTATGAAGATGAAGATACTGATGATTATTCAAGTGGTGACTCGGGAAGAATCTACTAGATACCAAATTCAAAGACCTGCAGAGTCCGTTTTCAAATAGGTAACAGTTCTGGTAAGAAAAGTTCCGCGAAAATACTATCCAACTATATTTTTGCAGTTTTTAGACAGTAAGGGAAGTTATGAAGCGAAAAAGGGACGGAAACAGATCCAGGGTGGCTCACACCACCCTGGCGTGGCCCACCCCAGTAGCGCCACTGGTGGTGAGTCCACCCCGGACTCCGCCTCTGACTCGTTTTCTCCCAGTATCTTCCTTTTGTTATGAAACTTCGTAATATATAATCCCCCAGATCTCCCAAGGTTCATATATCGTGTTTCCATCGTGTTTTTGTTTTGATCTGTTTCTGCCAGGAACTATCTTTGAAAGCTTAGAAGCACAATGGTGTCCTCCAAGATCCCCGGAAGGAGAAGGAGATCAAGAGTGAAGGTGAAGAGGAGGCAAAGCACACCGGCACTACCATTGCAAGCATTGGTGTGGTGGTGAACCCTGCTAGGATTAGAAGGACTGCACGGATGCATACTGGGGGGGAAGCTCCTCGTCACTGCTTTGCTCCACGGTCACTTCCTCCATGCACCAAGAATCCTTTCCATACCCTTATCCATGAGCATCAATACCAGAATATGCCCAAGGAGAAATTACCCTCCAATTGGGATTTGCCTCGTTCTAGCCGTGCAGGAAAAGAAGACTTCAAGGAGGAAGAGTGGGCAAAGAATAGCAAGAGCTAGAATTCTCAACCCGACATGATCATGAGCCGCATTGAGCAAAACTCACAGCTGATTCGTAATCTCACCTTCGAGATTGAGGACTTGGGGAAACTTATCAGGGATCTCATCGAGAGGATACCACCACCACCAAAGGAGTAATTCGTCATTAGGTTTGGCATCCCCTTGGTTTGTTCCAAGCTTGGGGAGTGCCGCGGTATCATATCGCTATCTTCTATCTTTTTGCATTATTAGTAGAGTCATATCTTGAATAGAAAAGTTATTATGTAGTATGGTTTGCATTATGGAAGTGTCCCCTCTCTCGTTAGATATGTATCCCTTGGTGTGAGTTGCCGTTATGGAATATTAATGAGAAGTTCTAGCATTCACTCTTTTTCATAGCTTATATTAGTCTTCAATTCGTGATTGTATGATTGATCTTGTTGTTAGTATTGGTATCACTTTGGGATCATTGAGTTAATTTAGTTGGTTTTGGCAAACCTGGCTCGGTCAGTAGCAACACTATTTTTGAGAGTTGAATGAAAAAGATAAAAGTACTCTAAAGAAAAATAATTTCATCATCTTTCTTTCTTGATTTGCTCATAAGTCTAGTATTCTCTAGTTATGATCTTTTGTGCTTCCAAGGAAGATTGCATGTTTGTCTTTATCACTTGTATGTTTGTTTGTTTCCTTCAACTCTTGTACTTGCTACCTAGCCTTGCTAGCCAAAAACTTGTACTGAGAGGGAATTCTTCTTATGCATCCACTCCTTTAAACCAAAACCTTTGCCATTTGTGTCCACCATACCTACCTATTAGCATTATTGCTATTCCAAGTAAATTCTTGTTTTATCTACCTCCCAAATTAAACTTGTTATGTGAAAATTAGTGATTAAAGCTCTCACGAACTTGATGGCACACTTTACTTTCTTGCATTTAATAAACTTGAACCATTGTGCTCATCTATGATGCGTATATGCTTGCGCTTTGTAAGTTGTGAATTAGCAGAACCGTGCTGTCATGGGGAACGCTTTCAACATTGCACTGGTACTTTGTACCTAGTTGATATCATGTTCTTTTGTCTATGGATGTCGTCGGTGTGAAATGAAAGGGGAGCTTGTAAGTCCATGGAGTTATGCATATGTGTTAGAGAAACGCGTGGGCCGCTGGTCTAATCCATGCTGACATGGTGGAAACCTGCACCGTAACCATAACGAGCATCTATGAAGCATTCTTCTTATAAAAAAAGTGCCTGATATTGAGAAAAAAGAGAAAAAGAAAAAAAGAGATTATGAAAAGAGGAAAGAGAGAAAAAAGCACCATATTCCCATGGTAAATAAGAAGATTGCTGAGATGCTTGTTGTCTTCTTGCCTTGTCATTTTGATATGGGGATTCTTCCGTATCATCGGGCAAGGGGTACCCCGTTGGCGGTTCTCTATGATACACATATGCTTACGATGACAAGAACTTACCGGTGACTAAACTTGAGTAGCATGAGGAGCGGCCCTCGTATTCAATGGACATGAGATTCTCAATTTACAACTTGTCAATGCATATCCTCATATTTGATCACTTTAACCTTAATCACCTAAAGATGCCTATGATAGGGGCAATGAGAGCTGAAAGCTAGTAAGTATCATAATTTTTGGGAGCTCTTTATGAGACTTGCAATCCCTGCTTCCCTCTGTGAAGGGCCTTTCTTTTACTTTTTAGTTGAGTCAGTAAACCTACTCCCTTCTATCTCAGCAAGTATTTTGAGTTGTTGTGTTTCATTCATATGATGATTCATTCAATCATGTTTCTTATGTTCCTCGTTTGCACATTGCTCTTTTCTTGATGTTTACTACTTTGGAAGCTATCATTGAAAACCAGTTATTTGTGAACTCCAGCAAATTATCAACTATTCTTCGACCAAGAGCTAAGTTTGCCATTACCAATTATGATTTACTTTATGTATCTTTATTGTGTTTCCTTTACTCATTGCAAGTTGAGTTATATAATAGTGAGTTGTCTTCTATTATGATCTATGTATTTGATGAATGTGATGCTTCTTGTCCGTATTCTCTTATCGACTCTTCACTTCATAAACCTAAGGCCATGTTTATTGAGCTCAGTTTCGCTTGGGGACAAGCGAAGTCTAAGCTTGGGGGAGTTGATACGTCCATTTTGAATCACTATTCTATGCCATAATTCACTGTTATTCATTGATATATTTCATATTGAGGGGTGATACTTATGTTATTTCATCTGTTTTTGCATGGTTGATGACTTTTGGAGCATGGACCGCTGCAGTCAGGATTCTGATGGAAAAGGTGCTTTTTGGAGGCAAAATTCGCGAAGATCAGAAAATCCGGGAAAATATACGGAAAATCCTATTTTTCCAGAAGACGAATGAAGCCAGAAGGGGGCTGGAGATGGGCCATAGGGGGCCCATGCCACCCCCTAGCGCGGGCCAGCCTAGGCCGCGCCACTAGGTGGTGTGGCCGCCCTGGCCCACTCCAGGCACTCCCCTCTAGCGTATATTATCCTCCCGAAACCCTAAGACTCGGGGAGCGACCACAGAAAGATTCTGCCGCCTCTGCAGGGCGGAAAACACCGAGAGAGAAAGATCTCTGCGGTAGACAGATTTCTGCCGGGGGAATTCCTTCTCGGAGAGGGGAGATCATCACCATCAACACTACCATCAAGCTGGACTTCATCGGGATCATCATCATCACCACCATGATCACCATCAGCACCATCATCACCATCTCCATATTGCTGTAACAATTGGGTTGAATCTTGCATAGTTCATAGGGGAAACTTTCCCGGTGTTGATTACTCTTTGTAGTTGATGCTATTGAGTGAACCGTTGAATTATTGTTTATGTTCAGATTGTTATACATCATTATTCCATCTCTAATCATGATCCATATGATGTCTTGTGAGTAGTTCGTTTTGTTCTTGAGGACATGGGAGAAGTCATGTTGTTAGTAGTGGAGTTGTGTTGAGAAAGATTCAATAGTTTGATATTTAAGTTGTGGTGTACTTCTTCTAGTGGTGTCATGTGAACGTCGACTACATGACACTTCACCTATATGGTCCTAGGGGAATGCATTGTGTATTTGGCTACTAATCGTAGGGGTTGCGTGATGTGAAACCTGAACCCCCGTTAGGAAACCATTGCACAAGGGACTTAAGGGTCTTAGAGTTTAAAGTTGTGTTTAGGTTTCTACCTTAATTACTTTCTTGTACTTACGGATGTTTGCAAGGGGTATAAGCACAAGTATGTATTAGTCCTAGGAAGGTCAGTACATTAGCATAGGTTCACCCACACAACACTTAGCAAGCTAAAGAAGATTAATCAACTATATGAAGCGAAAGCACTTGATAGTCTTCCCATGTGTCCTCGAGAACGTTTGGTCATCTTAAGTAATACAACCGGCTTGTCCTTTGCTGCATAAAGGATTGGGCCACTTGCTGCATTTATTCCTACTGTCTTTTGTTTACTCGTACTTTGTTTACTTGCTTTATAAAAAGCTCCTAAAAATCCGTTTGCTAAGTATTTGCAGAGAGATCCTGATCCATACCACTAGCCAGCACCTTCTGCTCCTTGTTGGGTTCGACACTCTTACTTATCGAAAATACTGCGATACACCCCCTATACGTGTGGGTCATCAAGGTCATCCATTATGACCTTATCCACATCCTCATTCCCATTTTCCTTAGTACCCATACTTCTCTTAGGCGGTTAAGCCCAAATAAAGAGTCGGGGCTCTGATACCAATTGAAATAGATCGTATGGGCACCTAGAGGGGGGTGAATAGGTTCTACTTCAAATTTTAATCCTTTTCAATTTTAGGCTTGACACAAAAGGTAAATTCTCTAGATATGCTATTATAAAGAATTTCCATTTATGCAAACCTAACTACTAGCGAGTAAAGGCGAGTGAGATAGAGGAAGGAGTAAACCATAGTGGAGCACGCAGAGACACATGATTTGTTTTACCGTAGTTCCTTCCTTGTTAAGGGAAGTACATCTGTGTTGGAGGGGTGGGCGGTACTAAGACCACCACGCCACAATAGGCCTCACCCTGTTCTCCGATGGATCCCACCACCAAAGGCCTGATCGACCTTTCCACTATAGGAATCCTTCGAGGCGGGAACCGACACCTTTACACAACTAGCAGGGCACAACTCCACAATCAAATTGGAGGCTCCCGTAATGACAACAAGCTGACACAAGAACAAGTTATCAATAACAAAACACAAGATCTAGATATTAATGAGAATACTAGATCAGAGATTTCTCCAAGTGAATGGAGAGGAGTTGATGCGCTTGATTCGTGATGAAGATGTAGGTTGTCTCCTCCTTTGATTTATAGATAATTCCTGCTCCAAGCCATGGGTCGACACTCTTACTTATTGAAAATACTGCGATACACCCCCTATACTTGTGGGTCATCAAGACTATTTTCTGGCGCTGTTGCCGGGGAGTGAAGCGCTATTGGAGAGTGGAATTGGTAAAGGAAACTTCTACTATGAGTATTGTTTATTTCTGTTAGTTACTTTATTTCAATATGGATAATTCACTTAGTTTCTTATTTCGTAATGCTACTACCACTGCTAAGGTAGTAGATGAACCACCACCTGCTGAAAATGATACTTTCAAGATACCTATAAGAATTATTGATCGTGTTATGGATAACTATTTTGGGGATGGAACCGTCCATCCCGGTGATCATTTGCTCTTTATACACGAATTATGCGGGTTATTCAAGTGTGCAGGTATTACAACAGATCAAGTCAAGAAGAAGTTATTCTCATTATCACTAAAAGGAAGAGCTAAAGAATGGTACAAGCTGTTGAAGGATGGTCAAGCTCTTGAATGGGAGGAAATAGTACCTCTGTTTTATTCAAAATTTTATCCTCCTAGTGAGATTCATAAAGATCGGAATCAAATATACAACTTTTGGCCTCTTGATGGAGAGAGTACAGCTCAAGCTTGGGGGAGATTGAAGTTAGTAATGCTCAAATGTCCTATTCATGAGCTCCCCAACAATATTATTATCAATAACTTTTATGCAAGACTTTATCTTCATGATAAGGATTTATTGGATGCTTCTTGTGCTAGATCATTTACATGCATGAAAGAAGAAGCTAAATGGGATCTTCTAGACCGTATTCAAGACAATGCTGAAGCATGGGAGAATGATAAAGGAAGAAAGTCAGGTATAAATTATGATTATGAATGCATTGAATCTTTTATGGGAACTGATGACTTTCGTAATATTAGTAATGCTTACAGTCTTGATTCTCAAGCTATTGCAAGTTATTTTAAAGCTTTTGCTTCTTATGTTGAAATTCCTAAAAAGAAGTGGAATAAGTATCATGCACATTATAAAGATATTGTTAATAGTGTTCCTGCAAGAAATACTAAAGGTTATACTGCTAATCATGTTTTAGCTAAACCTTACATTGAGAAAATACCTTTCCTGGTTAAAGTAAAGGAACATTCTATGATAGCTAGTATGGTTAATGAAAGTACAAATAACGTTGTTGAACTTGATGAACAAGTAGATGCTGAACCTGTAGTAGAAAATGTGAAAGACTTTGTCACTAAATATGTAGAATATGGACACACTATCCTCTGTAAGGATATTCCTAATATTGTTTCACAAAGTAGTGTTATGAGAGCTAGTGTTCCTGTGTTTTCTGTTAGGATAAGTGATCATTGCTACAATGGCTCATGTGATAGTTATATCGTTAAATTTATGCATGATATTGAAAGTTATTATGAGAGAGGGAAGACTGTTCTTATGCATCTTAACAATATTAAGTTTCCTTGCTTTATGATGAAAGTCTTTATGTTGCACTTGTTTTGCCTTCCTATGCTAGCAGCCTCTGGTTTCAACAATTTATTTTCTTACAAAACTCCCTCGCATAGGAAGTGGGTTAGACTTAAACATGTTTATTTTTGCTTCTCGATGCTCTCTTTTACTTCAATTCATATTCTTATGTAAGCATCATTGAAATTATCAGGCCCATCTTAATGGCTATAAAGAAAGAGCTTTCTAGGAGACAACCCAATATATTGTTGCTTCCAGTTTGTTTGTTTATTTGAGTTTTGGAAGTTATTAATGCGGTGATAACCTCTCCTTATCCCTTTTGTTTGGTTTTTGTGTCAAGATCAACCTCTAATGAGAGAAGTAATATTTGGGAAAGTTGTTGTCCCAAAACAGATTTTTGTGCTTCGCTGTAAAAATTCATGAAAAATCTCTGTACGTTGGATTGAGCTGTAATTTTTTGTGCTTCTGCCCCAGTTTGTTATTTAACTTTCGTTAGTTTTGCACTTTTTTATTTGAGAAATAGAAGGAAAGAATTGATCTTTACCTGTTGGTCTATTTTGATAGATTTTTACCACTCTTGCATTTGCCTCTTAAATCGATTTCCTTTTTGAATTCCTTTTGGGATTTTAGAAGGAGTTGTTTTAGTAACTTATGTTTTGATGGATTTCAGTTGAAATTAAACTTAAAAGTTTTATTACCTTGCATGCACTAATGTTGCTAATGAGAATTATGTGAAGTTTTTTGTGAAAGGAATTTTCAAGTCATAGGAGAAAATTGTGTAATAAGATAGTGAAAGGTTAAATGACTCAAGCAATATGTGTATGAAGATGAAGATATTGATGTTATTCAAGCGGTGATTCCAGAAGAAGTTATTAAACACTAAGTTCAGAGACCTGCAGAGTCCGTTTTCGAATAGGTAACAGTTCTGGTAAAAAAAGGTCTGCGAAAAATCTGTCTAGTTATATTTTTGTAGTTTTTATCTAGCAAGGAAAGCAACAAAGTGAAAGAGGGACGGAAACGAAGCCAGGGTGGCTCACACCACCCCGTGGCGCGGGCCCACCTGGTCGTGCCACCAGGTGGTGTGGCCACCCCGGAGTCCGTCTCCGATCCGTTTTCTCCCAGTACTTTCCTTTTGTTGTAAAAATTCGTAATATATAATCCCCCAGATCCCTCGAGGTTCGTATATCATGTTCTCGTCATGTTTTTGTTTCGATCTGTTTCTGCTAGGAACTATTCTTAAAGTTTAGAAGCACAATGGTCTCCGCCAACGATAAGGGCAAGGAGCCTGCGGAGGAGGATCTCCAAGACTCTAAGCAGGAGGAGGAGATCGATAGTGAAGTTGAAGAGGAGGAAAAGGAAGACCAGCATCCACACACCAGCACCACCATTGCAGGCATGGGAGTGGTGGCAAACCCTGCCAGGTTCAAAAGGACTGCACGGATGTCCACTGGAGGAAAGACTCTATGCCATTGCTTGGCTTCGCGGTCACCTTCTCCACACACCAAGAATCCCTTCCATACCCTTATCCATGAGAACCAATTTCAGAATATACCAAAGGAGAAACTACCCTCCAATTGGGATATGCCCCGTTCTAACCATGCAGGAAAAGAAGACTTCAAGGAGGAAGAGTGGGGAAAGAATCGTACGAGCTGGGATTGACAACCCAACATGATCATGAACCGCATTGAGCACAACTCGGAGTTGATTCATACTCTCACCTTCGAGATTGAGGACTTGAGGAAATTGATTGAAAAGCTCATCGAGAGAACACCACCACCACCGAAGGAGTAATTCGTCATCAGGTTTTGGCATCCCCTTGGTTTGTTCCAAGCTTAGGGGAGTGCCACGGTATCACATCATTATCTTCTATCTTTTTACCTTTTTAGTAGAGTCATATCATGAATAGAGAAGTTATCATGTAGGATGGTTTGCATTATGGAAGTGTCTCCCCTCTAGTTAGATATCTATTTATCCCTTGGTGTGAGTTGCCGTTATGGAATATTAATGAGAAGTTCTATCATTTACTCTTTTGCATATATTATTTTAGTATTCAATTACTATTATATGATTGATCTTGTTGTTAGTATGGGTATCACTTTGGGATCATTAAGTAAATTTAGTTGGTTTTGGTAAACCTGGCTCGGTCAGTAGCGACACTATTATGAGAATTGAATGAAAAAGATAAAAGTACTCTTAAATAATATAATTTCATCATCTTTCTTTCTTGATTTTCTCATAAGCTTAGTATTCTCTAGTTAAGATCTTTTGTGTTTCTAAGGAAGATTGCATGTTTGTTTTTATCACCTATATGTTTGTTTGTTTCCTTCAACTCTTATGCTTGCTACCCAGCCTTGCTAGCCTAAAAACCTGTACTGAGAGGGAATGCTTCTCGTGCATCCAATCCTTCAACCAAAACCTATGCCATTTGTGTCCACCATACCTACCTATTATAATTTGCTAGTCCAAGTAAATTCATGTTTTTATCTACCTTTCGAATTAAACTTGTTATGTGAAAATTAGTGATTAAAGCTCTCACGTACTTGATGGCACACTTTACTTTTCTTTCCCCTAATAAACTTGAACCATTGTGTCATCTATGTTGTATATGCTTGCATTTATACGTTGGGATTAGCAGAACCATGGTGTCACGGGGAACGCTTTCAACATTACACTTGTACATTGTACCCAGTTGATATCATGCTCTTTTGTTTATGGATGTCGTCGGTGTGAAATGAAAGGGGAGCTTGTAAGTTCATGGAGTTATGTATGTGTGTTAAAGAAACGCTTGGGCGGCTGGTCTAATCCATGCCTAATCATGGTGGAAACCTGCAGCGTAACCATAATGAGCAATCTATGAAGCATTCTTATTATAAAAAAAGAGATAGAGATTGAGAAAAAAGAAAAAAACATGAGAAAAGAGGAAAGAGAGAAAAAATCACATTTTCCCATGGTAAATAAGAAGATGTTGAGATGCTTATTGTCTGCTTACCTTGTAATTTTGATATGGGGATTCTTCCGTATCATCAGGCAAGGGGTACCCCGTTGGCGGTTCTCTATGATACACATGTACTTACTATGACAAGAACTTACCGGTAACTAAACTTGAGTAGCATGAGGAGCGGACCTCGTATTCAAGGGACATGAGATTGCCAACTTATACTTTGTCAAGCATATACTCCATAGTTTGTTCACTTTAACCTTAATCACCTAAATATGCTTATGATAGGGGCAATGAGAGCTGAAAGCTAATAAGTACCATAATTTTTGGAAGCTCTTTATGAAACTTGAGATCCCTGCTTCCCTCTACGAAGGGCCTATCTTTTACTTTTTAGTTGAGTCAATAAACCTATTCCTTTCCATCTCAGCAAGTATTTTGAGTTGTTGTGTTTCATTCATTCATATGATGATTTATTAAATTATGTTTATTATGTTCCTTGTTTTGCACATTGCTCTTATCTTAGTGAATATTACTTTGAAAGCTATCATTGAAAACTCCATTATGTTTGAACTCCTGCAAATTGTTAGCTATTCTTTGACCAAGAGCAAAGTTTGACATTACCAATTATGATTTACTTTATGTATCTTTATTGTGTTTCCTTTACTTATTACAAATGAAGTTATATAATAGTGAGTTGTCTTCTATTATTATTTATGTATTGATGAATGTAGTGCTTCTTGTCCGTATTCTTTTATCGACTCTTTGCTCCATAAACCTGAGGTCATGTTTATTGAGCTCAGTTTTCACTTGGGGACAAGTGAAGTCTAAGCTTGGGGGGAGTTAATACGTCCATTTTGCATCACTATTCTATATCATAATTTACTGTTATTCATCGATATATTTCATATTAAGAGATGATACTTATGTTATTTCATCTCTTTTTCCATGGTTGATGACTTTTGGAGCATGGACCGCTGAAGTCTGGATTCTGATGGAAAAGGCGTTGTTTGGAGGCGAAATTCGCGAAGATCAGAAAATTCCAGAAAATACATGGAAAATACTATTTCTCTAGAAGACGAAGGATGCCAGAAGGGAGAGCGGAGCTGGGCCACAGGGGGCCCACACCACCTGGCGGGCCACTCACCGCACCACCAGTGGTGTGGCCACCTGCCATCTGGCTCTCCCCTTTGGCGTATATCATCCCCATGAAACCCTAAGCCTAGGGGAGCAACCATAGAAAGATTCCTCCGCCTTTGTAGGGTGGAAAACTACAGAGAGAGAAAGAGCTCTCCGGCAGGCAACAAATCTGCCAAGAAATTCCTTCCCGGAGAGGGGAGATCATCGCCATCAACACCACCATCAAGCTGGACTTCATCGGTATCATCATCACCATCATCATCTCCACCAGCACCATCATCATCACTCCATACCGCTATAACAATTGGGTTGAATCTTGCGTAGTTCTTAGGGGAAACTTTCTCGGTATTGATTACTTGTTGTAGTTGATGCTATTGAGTGGCACCATTGAATTATTGGTATGTTCAGATTGTTACTTATCATTATATCATATCTGATCTTGATCCATATGATGTCTTGTGAGTAGTTCGTTTAGTTCTTGAAGACATGAGATAAGTCATGTTGTTAGTAGTGGAATTGTGTTGAGAAAGATTCAATAGTTTGCTATTTAAGTTGTGGTGTTATTCTTCTAGTGGTGTCATGTGAACGTCGACTACATGACACTTCACCTTTAAGGGCCTAGGGGAATGCATTGTGTATTTGGCTACTAATCGTAGGGGTTGCCAGAGTGATATAAACCTGAACCCCCATTAGGAAACCTTTGCACAAGGGATGTTAGGATCTCAGAGTTTAAAGCTGTGGTTAGGTTTTTATCTTAATTAATTTCTTGTACTTGCGGATGCTTGCAAGGGGTATAATCACAAGTATGTATTAGTCCTAGGAATGTCGGTACATTAGCACAGGTTCACCCACACAACACTTATCAAACTAAAGAAGATTAATCAACTATATGAAGCGAAAGCACTTGACGATATTCCCGTGTGTCCTCGAGAATGTTTGGTCATCTTAAGTAATACAACAGGCTTGTCCTTTGATAAAGAAAGGATTGGGCCACTTGCTGCATTTATTATTATTGTCTTTTATTTACTCACACTTTACTTATTTGCATTATCAAAAAAACCCTAAAAATCCGTTTGCTAAGTATTTACAGAGAATTCCTGCTCCAAGCCACTCGTCAACACCTTCTACTCCTTGTTGGGTTTGACACTCTTACTTATCGAAAATACTGCGATACACCCCCTATAATTGTGGGTCATCATCGGTTCACACCAAGAAAGTCCAGGTCCACCCAACGGACCCGACCAAGACGGCCCTCTTCGCCAACAACTTGAGTCCCGCATAGGAACTTGTGCTCGTCGAATTCCTCTGTGAGCGCTGGGAAATCTTCGCCTGGTGTCCAGTGGACATGCCAGGAGTTCCCAGGGAATTCGCCGAGCACTCACTCAACATGAATCCAGACGCAAGGCCAGTAAATCAAACAATACGGCGACTGTCTGAACCAAGAGTAAAAGCGGTCGGTATGGAAGTCAATAGACTCCTCGACGCAAAAATCATACGCGAGATCAAGGAGAGCACCTGGCTCGCAAATCCAGTGCTTGTGCCTAAAAAGGACACGGATATCCTTCGGATGTGCGTGGACTTCACCTCCTTGAACAAGCACTGCCCAAAGGATCACTTCCCGTTGCCACAGATCGATCAAATAATCGACTCCACTGCGGGATGCGAGCGCCTCTGCTTCCTCGACGCCTACTCAGGCTACAATTAGATTCGAATGAAGGAGGACGACCAGGAGAAAACGGCATTCACAACACCCTTTGGTGTGTTCTGCTACAACATGATGCCCTTTGGGCTAAAAAACGTAGGAGCCACCTATCAACGGTGTATGCAGGCCTGCCTCAAGAACCAACTTGGTCGCAACATCCATGTCTACGTCGATGACATCATTGTCAAAACCAAAGAGGAAGCCGTGTTACTCGACGATCTCCACAAGACCTTCGATAACCTCGATCGCTACCGGACCAAACTCAATCCGGACAAATGCACCTTCGGCGTACCATCTAGGTAACTGCTCGGGTATCTCATCTCCGCGAGAGGGATCGAGGCAAACCCGAAGAAAATAAAGTCCATACTAGCCATGGAGAAGCCGAAGAACGTAAAAGGCGTCCAACAGCTGGCTAGGCAAATCGCAATGCTCAGTCGATTCATTAGTCGAATGGGCGAAAAGGCACTGCCCTTCTACCATCTTATCCGTAAAGCTGACAAGTTCGAGTGGACAGACGAAGCACAAGAAGCATTCGAAGACCTCAAGCGTCTACTGTCCACCTCGCTGGTATTGGTGACGCCTCGCGAAAAGGAGCCGTTGTTGCTATATATCTACGCCACCAACCAGGTGGTCAACACCGTGCTCATGGTGGAACGAGCCAAAGAAAATAAAGTTCATGGGGTACAATGCCCAGTCTACTACCTCAGCGAGGTGCTCACTCCAACAAAGTAGCGGTACCGCACTACCAGAAGCTGGCCTACAGCGTCTTTATGACTGCCAGACGACTGCGCCACTACTTCTAGGAGCACCCAATGGTAGTGGTGAACGATGCCCCGCTTGGGCACATACTCAATAATCCTGACGCCACTGGACGAGTCACACTCTGGGGCATAGAACCATCTCCACGAGACATCACATACGAGAAGCGCGACACGATCAAATCGCAAGTTCTCCCAGACTTCCTCATGCACTGGATGGAAAACCAGCTCCCCGACAAACCAGATATGTCCTACCTATGGAGAATGCACTTCGACGGGTCCAAGCGCAAAGAAGGAGCTGGCGCAGGTGTCATACTGACATCGCCTCAAGGCGATAGGATGAGGTACATTCTATGAATGCAGTTCACGACCTCCAATAATGAAGCTGAATATGAAGCCTTGCTCCACGGGATGTGAATGGCAAAAGCCTACGGCGCCAAGCGACTCATCATCTGCGGCGACTCCAAATTGGTGGTCAACCAAACAATGAACGAGTGCGACGCTCTCAGCGATAACATGATCGCCTACCATGACCTCTACGACGCACTCGAAGGGGACTTTGATGACTGCGAGCTGCGACACATCGGCCGCGAGAGCGATGAGGAGGCGGACATACTCGCCAACATTGATTCCACCTGCACCCAAGTACCACCTGGCGTATTCCTAGAGCGCATCTGCGAGCGCTCCATCAAGCCAAAGGCTACAGATCCTAAAGCTACGACGACAAAGGACTCGGGGGCTACGCCACCGAGCGAGCCCATGGCACTCGACAACATGGAGCCAGACACTGGACTCGAAGGACCCATGGAGGTCATGATGATCGAGCCATCCTGGACACAACCGTACATTACATACCTGTTCAGCAAAAGGCTGCCAGATGACCCGACTGATGCACGTCACATGGCGCGACGATCCAAGGCATTCACCCTCATCAACGATGAACTGTACAAGCGCATCATCACAGGAGTCCTTCAGCGATGCGTCTCCAACATGGACGGAAGAGCCATCCTCCTCAACATACACGAAGGCACTTGCGGGCACCACGCCGGCAATGGCGCCCTTGTCGCCAAAGCTCTGCGAGCTAGATTCTACTGGACAACGTCCATGCGCGACGCCAAGGATATCGTCCAGCATTGCAATGCCTGCTAGTGATTCACAGACAAACCGCGCGTGCCTGGCGCCGAATTCAGGCCAATACTTGTGGCCTGGCCCTTTGCACAATGGGGACTCAACATGGTCGGCAAGCTCCAGAAGTCCTCACCTAGAGGATACGTCTACCTCCTCATCGTAGTCGACAAGTTCACCAAGTCGATTGAGGCCATGCCAGTAACAAATCAATCAGGAGCTAGCACCGTCAAATTCTTCGAGTCCATTGTCTTCCGGTTCGGGGTGCCACACAACATCATCACGGACAACGGAACAAACTTCACCTCGAAGGAATTCTAGGATGTCTGCGAGAAACTAGGGATCAACATCAGCTACGCCTCCGTGGCACACCCTCAGACCAACGGTCAAGTCAAAAAGGCCAACGGCCTCGTCTGTAGCGGAATTAAGAAAAGGCTCCTTCGACCACTCGAAAGAGTTGCAGGGTGCTGGCCCGACAAGCTGCAATCAGTACTATGGAGCCTGCGCACAATGCCAAACGGTGCCACAGGCTACACTCCGTTCTTCATGGTACACGGTGCTGAAGCGGTACTACCCGCAGAAGTGTGGTACAAAGCCCCGCGGGTGGTAGCATACAGCGAGACAGAATCAACTCTCGCACTCGAAGACTCTGTCGACCTCCTCGATGAGGCACGCGAGATAACAGTGGAGAGATCCACGATCTGCCAACAGAACCTCTGCAACTACCACAACAAGCGGCTACACCCTAGATCCTTCGTCGAAGGAGACCTGGTCCTACGACTGAAGCAACAAGGGCACCTCAAACTCGAGTCCCCTTGGGAAGGACCCTACGTGATTACCGAAGTAATCCCAGGTGACGCCTATCGCCTTAAAGACTTAGAGATCGGACTCGCATACTCCAATCCTTGGAACATTGCGCAACTGCGCTGTTTCTACCCTTAGATGTTTTACTTTACAAATAAGGCTATTCAGCCAGGCTACTTAGCCACACATTGTACCTCGTGATATTCTACGAATAAATAAAGCTAAGTGCCCCAAACTTTGTGTTCTTTCTGTTTTACTTGCAATCATATCACTCGGGGGCTGCGCCACTCTTTACATTTTCGTTCTACGAACAAGTGCAGTATCCTGAGTAGTTGACACACTACCAATCGAACCCTTGATAAATACCAACCCAGCTGCAATGCACCTGACAGGTTGGCAAGGTACTGAGATAAATACACGTCAGGCTAACGAAAAGGAACTGCAGAGTATGATACACTCGAAAAATATATAACAAGCTAGCGAGCTCTCTACATTAACGGGTATCAAACACAACCGACACAATTGTATGAATTTTACAACACTTGTTCATCTATGTGTAGACCTATCTTACAATACTGCCGCAAAAGGAGCACATTTGTTTGCTCTTCGAAGAAGTCAACAATATCCTCAGTTGGCCGCTCAACCGCCTGATAGTGCGGCACCATATTCGAAGTCATCCCTTCTAGCGACAGCGATGGTCTAGCAGCAACAGACGCGGCGTCCACATCTGGCCGATGCAGTCGAACTAGCGACAATGCAGCCTTGGCACCCGCGACCAGCTGTTGGCGCACACACTCGCGGACCGTGCTGATATCTTGAAACTTCGCCAGAAGAGCCAACATGCTTGAGGGCACAACGTCCAGCGGGAACATCGTCTGATAAATATACTTAAGGCACGACTACGCCTTCTTTAAACACTAAAGCACTCGCGACGCACGATCCTTCAATGTCGCCAACGCAACTGCACAATCATGGTCCACCCAGAAGTACCCACTAGCCTGTAGCTACTCCTGGATTAAGTCATTCATTCGAATGGCAACCCGGTCCCTCTCATCCTGCGGATGACGAGCGCTAACAACTACAAAAAACAAGACCAAAGTATAAGACAAGGCATCACCGTGAATGGCTAAAGAAAGGATAAGAAGATAGAGAGCTAACATTTAAATTGCTCATTCAACTGCGCAACTTCATCCAGGAGATACTTCTCGCGAGCGGTGGCCTTCTCAGCCTTCGACTTCCACACATCCGCGTTACCGCGGAGATTGGGCAACTCCCGCTCCAACTGCTTTATACGGTCGTGCAGTCGCGAAAGGAGAGACAGCTCCTCCACCTTTGAACGCGGTTGCGCCGTGGTTTCATCGGTGGGAGGAGAGTCAGGGGGACCACTCGAAGGACCCTATTACAACCAAGCAAGAGGCAAATGAGACCAATTATACATTGATAAAAAGGGCGGAGTGCATTCAAATTCGGCAAAAGTATCAATAGGGATACCCCCACAAAACATGGTTCAACAAAAGGAAAGCTAAACTATTACAAATGGCAGCTAAGGCACGATCTGCTTCTTCGACTTCGACTTCGACTTTGGGGGCTTCCTCGAATCCACAGTAGTCTCTAACACCACAGACTTCCTGGTGGTAGCCCCAGATGTCGCAGCCTTATCCGCCTTCGCTCGCCGCAACTCCATAGAATATTTTGTGACTGTATCGATGAGCTGATGCCCATACTTACTGCAACTACCGGTGAAGGGAGCAAATACTACCTGCTGGCCATCCGTGTCGACATGCATCGCCTCAGAGATCATGCTAGGGTCCAGCTCCACACCATGGGCTTGCACCATCGCGAGTGCCATGGTGGTGCCGACATACCGCTGTGAGTTCTTGAAGTCCATTGGGATGCCTTCAGCAAAGGATTCCACCAAGCCATCAAGATTGTTGATTAAGCTGGCCTTGGGGATCATATCCTCTCGGAGGCGGCTCAGCACGCCCTTGGCTTTCCCAAGCGTGTCTTGGAGGGAGGCGCTGTGGTCTTCGACTGCAGCCACGACACCAGCCAAGGCATCCGCACGGATCAAGGCCTAGGTGTCGAAGCTCATGCCACCAGCATCTGAAAAACACACGTATCAGCACAACAACATGAATATGAAAACAAGGGAAAATACAAGAGAAGCAGCATCACACCAAAGAGCGCTTTTGCAATGGAGAACAGTTGTTCTGCGAACAACTTCTCTCTCTTAGTGGTGGAAGCACGCAGATTCTTCCTCGCGCTTTTGCGACTCCTCTAGAGTCGCGACTGCCTCGGCATGTTTCTTCTCCGTGGCGGCAAGTCCCTTCTCGAGGGAAGTGACGCGATGGAGAAGTTCATTATGCTCACCTACAAAGGGCAGAGCACGGCAACACTTGAGTTTACAAACCTCTACTCAAGCAAAGTGCAGAGACAAGTTTAAACACAAACCTTCGACTACGTGATGGCGGTTGTCTAGCATGGCATGTTGTAGACCCAAGGACATAATTTGTTCGGTGAGGCGAGCAGAATTCTTCAAAATAGGCTACAACAAAATAAAAAGAAGCTTCGGCATTAGCAAAATGCACAAAGTGTGAACACCAATCAAAATTGGGCTGCCAGTGGCAAAACACACTTAGATGATCCTCCAGGGACTCCGAAGGTTCCTGTCAAGTAGACGTCCGTGCAACCATCTGGTGCCCCCAGTGTGGGGGGAACTCAAAGAGTTGGCGCCAGAGTGGTCTGCCATCGGAGGAGAAGGAGATCGTACTGCCACCTCCTTGTTCTTGGAGTCTGCGACTCCGGATTCTTTAACAAACTGGCAGTCGTCGGAGGACGACGATGCTGTTTGACTACAAACACGCCCAGTACCACTTCAAAAGAGAAACTTCAAGGAAAAAAGACGGACTCACAAATATAAAAACTTACGAGTCAAATTTGTCGAGGTCGAAAGAATCTCCCGACGACTCCTTAAGCAACCTCAGCTTCTTCCGAGAGGGAGGAGCCATGGCGCATACAGGAACGGCTGGGATTGGCTTCTCTGCAGCAGTAGGGAACCCTCCAGCATCGATGGTGAGGAAGCATCCAAATCCTTGCTACGGGAGTGATACATTGCAAATGTATCTATAATTTTTGATGTTCCATGCTTGGTTTTATCTACTTTCTTGTGTTTTGTCCACACTTTGGACTACTTTTCATATGATTTCTTGGACTAACCTATTAACAAGAGCCACAGTGCCAGTTGCCTGTTTTCTGCTGTTTTTGGTTCCAAAAAGTCAGAAAATGAATATTCTAGGAATTGAACGGGACAAAAGCCAATATGCCTATTTTTCCCGGAGACTCACGGAGCCAGAATACGCGATGGAGAGGGGCCACAGGGTGGCCACACCACCCCTAGGCGCAGGTCCCCCTTGGCCGCGCCAGGGCATGGTGTGGGCCCCCTGGCCGACCACCGACCTTGCCTCCTTCGCCTATATATTCCTCCCGAGGCAGAAACCCTAGATAGTCAATCAGAAATCCACGAAAAGTTCTGCAGCGCCGCCACCACCGAAGGGGAGATTCGGGGGACAGAAAGTCTCTGTTCTGGCACCCTGCCGGGACGGGGAAGTGCCCCCGGAGCCATCTCCATTGATCTCCACCACCATATCCATCACCATTGTTGATTCCCATTATGAGGAGGGAGTAGTTCTCTCTCGAGGCTAAGGGTTCTACCGGTAGCTATGTGTTCATCTCTTTCTCTATGCATGATCATATTGTGATCATGAGCTTTGTAATCAAGTAGATCTACCTTGCTACTCAAGTGTTTTAATAGATCTCTGCTCTCCCCATGTCTGTGAAAGTGACAGCGTGCGCACCATGGTGGCACTTAGGCTAGAGATTACAAATACTTGTTATAAGTTATATTTGGAGTTGGATGTCTTTATGAAATTGAGGTGTTTGTCGGAACCATCTAGTGCTCAAGGTGACAGTGTGGGGTTATCTAGATGGGAAAGACTTACTTTGAGGTGTGCTGTTATAGCCCTACCATCGATTAGAGTGTCCAACTGGAGAGTGGTTAAGAGTAGTATCATAAAGAGAAGATATTTATATGAGAGTGTTCACTAGTGAAAGTATGATCTCTAGGCTTGTTTCTAAGCATTGAAACACCGTTTGCTACTAGATCTATTACATGTTTGCTTGCTTCCATCTTTGTTTCAGTTTTCCTTTAGTATTTTCCACACGTCATCAAGCTATTTTCTGGCACCGTTACCACTTATAATTATCCATACCACTTGTATTTCACTATCTCTTCGCCGAACTAGTGCACCTATACACCTGACAAGTGTATTGGGTGTGTTGGGGACACAAAAGACTTCTTGTATCTTGATTGCAGGGTTGCTTGAGAGGGGATACCTTTGACCACTTCCTCCCTGAGTTCGATAAACCTTGGGTGATCCACTTAAGGGAAAACTTGTTGCTGTTCTACAAACCTCTGCACTTGGAGGCCCAACAACTGTCTACAAGAATAGAAGTGCGTAGACATCAAGCTATTTTAGCGCCGTTGCGGGAGGTATAGTAAAAGGTACTCACATCCTCCGGTGTGAGTGCTCGAAGTTATTTCCTTTAGATTCTGCAATTTTGTCTTTTTGTTTCTTGTTTTCACTAGTTAGGCTTAATGGAAAACAACAAAAAAATTAGAGAGCTTTATAGTATTTATCTTGAGTTAGGACATGAAGTGTTTGAAGAGAAAATTAAAAAACCTATGGAACTTTATTTGCATGCTAATAGTAATGTTATTAGTATGAATTCTTTGAACACCATTATTGCTAATGCTATGGAAATGTCTAAGCTTGGGGAAGCTGGTTTTGATGAGCATGATATTTTTAGTCCCCCAAGCACGGAGGAGAAAATTTACTTTGATGATACTATGGCTCCAATATATGATGATTACAATGATGAGTATGATATTTTCAGTCCACCTACTATTGAGGAGAAAATTAATTATGATTACAATATGCCTCCTATATTTGATGATTATGGTGATGAGAATAATAATGATAGCTATTTTGTTGAATTTGCTCCCACTACAATTAATAAGAATGACTATGCTTATGTGGGGAGTATTAATTCTTTTATGCATGTGGCTCATGATAAGAATGTTTCATGTGATAGTTATATTGTTAATTTTATTCATGATGCTACTGAAAGTTATTATGAGAGAGGGAAATATGGTTTTATGTATCTCAACAATATTAAGTTTCCCCTCTTTATGTTTAAAGTCTTGAAGTTGCACTTGTTTTGCTTTACTATGCTTGTTGCTTTGTGCTTTCATGACTTGTTTCTTTACAAGATTCCTATGCATAGGAAGTGGATTATACTTAAATGTGTTTTAAATTTGCTTCTTGATGCTCTCTTTTACTTCAATTCATATTCCTTATGTGAGCATCTTCTCAAACTATCAAGCCTAACTTAAAGGCATTAAAGAAAAGTACTTATTGGAAGATAACCCAAAAGTTTTAGATGAGTCTTGGAAGTTATTACCTCTGTAATAACCGCTCCTTATCCTTTATATTTGCTTTTTATGCCAAGAGTAACCTCTAATGAGAGAGAAGTAATGATTGGGAAAGTTGTTGTCCCAAAACAGATTTCTGTACTTCACCGTAAAAATTCGTGTAAAATCTCCGTACGTCCTTTTGAGGCGTGAATTTTTGTACTTCTTCCCCAGGTTGTTATCTAACTTTAGTTAGTTCAACACTTTTTGATTTGAGCAACATAAGGTCTTCGAAAAAATTCGTCTTTATCTGCTGGTCTGTTTTGACAGATTTTTGCCATTATTTGCATTTGCTTCTCGTTGGTTCCTTTTTGAGTTCTTTTGGGGAATTTAGCTTTTTGAGGGAAGTGCTTCAGTAGCTTGTGTTTTAATGGAAGTTTTATTGGTGTTGAAACTGAACCTAAAGACTTATTATCTTGAGTGTACTAATGTTGCTAATAAAGATTGTGTGAAGTTCTGTATGAAGGAAAAATTTCAGGTGTATGGAAGGAATAAGTAATGAGATGAAGAATGGACTAAAGCTCAAGCTTGGGGATGCCACGCGTGTCACCCCAAGAAATATCCATGAAGTACAAGCGTCAAAGCTTGGGATGCCCAAGGCATCCCCTTCTTCATCAATAAAAATCCCAGGTTTCTTTCAAACGCTTCATTTTTATTGTTTCATGCATAGTTGTGTTGTTCTTGTAGCGTCTTATTTTTCGTTTTCGTTTTGTTTTTTTGTTTGATTTGTTTTCTTAGTTTGCTAAATAAATTGGTTGGCCCCCCTCTTTCGTACATTGGTTTTCAAATAGTTTGGTTTGGTTTGGAAAAGAGTAGGAAAGTTCATGCTTAACTGGTAAAAAGAGCTTGTTTTTGACTGTGGCCTATGCTTTGTCATGCCATGCTTGATATTGTTTTGGCTTTATGCTTATTATTCTTTGCTTTAGCATGAATTGTTATAAACAATTTAGATTGCTTAATGTGCCTTGGATGAAGCATGCGTTGTTTTAGCATATTAAAGCATAGTATAGTGGTATTCTCCTTTGATGCTTTATTTGGGTTGACTTGGCACATGCTCACACCATGTTATGACTATCTCAAGTCACCATAGCCTTTATGATCCTTTAGTTTTCAACTTGTAGTATCACTTTATGGTTTGATCAATGATGTTTTGTCGCTCTGCATGATTATGGCCATTATTGCTCTCCTAGTTTGTCGCTCCCAGTCTTTTGCTAGCCTCCACAACCAAGTTTGAGTTCCACTCATGCATCCAACTCCTTAAACCAAGTTATTCCAAAGAGTCCACCATACCTACCTACTAGCTTATGCTATTCCAAGTATATTCATGCTTTTGTTTACCTTCCAAATTAAACTTGTTATGAGAAAACTAGTGATTAAAGCTCTCACGAACTTGATGGCACACTTTACTTTGCCCTTAATAAACTTGAACCATTATGTCGTCTATGTTGTATATGCTTGCACTTATTTGTTGGGAATTAGCAGAACCATGCTGTCATGGGGAACGCTTTCAACATTGCACTTGGTACATGTACCTAGTTGATATCATGCTCTTTTGTATATGGATGTCGTGGGTGTGAAATGAAAGGGGAGCTTGTAAGTCCATGGAGTTATGTATATGTGTTAGAGAAACGCCTGGGCTGCTGGTCTAATCCATGCTGACATGGTGGAAACCTGCAGCGTAACCATAATGATCTGTCTATGAAGCATTCTTCTTATAAAAAAAGAGTCCTATATTGAGAAAAAGAGAAAAAGAAAAAAAAGAGATTATGAAAAGAGGAAAGAGAGAAAAAAGCACCATAATCCCATGGTAAATAAGAAGATTGCTGAGATGCTCGTTGTCTGCTTGCCTTGTCATTTTGATATGGGGATTCTTCCGTATCATCGGGCAAGGGGTACCCCGTTGGCAGTTCTCTATGATACACATGTACTTACTATGACAAGAACTTACCGGTAACTAAACTTGAGTAGCATGAGGAGCGGCCCTCGTATTCAAGGGACATGAGATTTCCAACTTATACTTTGTCAAGCATATACTCCATAGTTTGTTCACTTTAACCTTAATCACTTCAAGATGCTTATGATAGGGGCAATGAGAGCTGAAAGCTATAAGTACCATAATTTTTGGAAGCTCTTTATGAAACTTGAATCTCTGCTTCCTTTTATGAAGGCCTATCTTCCACCATTATATTGAGTCTCCACCTTCTATCTTTATGCACCTACTTTGACAGCATAGTGCCCATTCTTAGTTCTATGTGCATTGTCCCAAGACTAGTTGATTGATGCATACCTTGATATTGCTTGTTTTAAACTATTTGTATCTAGTCACTCTTATGAACTTTGAAGGTGTCCTATGCATCTATATTTGCTACTCTATGAGGGACAAGCTGAATACTACTTTGTTATGTTTTCTTCATGTGAAACAAACAAACGTCTTGCAAAGCATTGTTATTCATGAATCTTTTGTTTGTGCCTTTTCATGTTGCAACATAGTTGCTTTGCCTTATTGTTAGAACCTTGTCTTTCATGTTATGATTGAAGTATTATGATCCTAGCTTTCAATGTTTTACAAATACTTTGATCAAGTTTATAATGGTGCATGTCACCTCAAAAATTATTCTTTCTTTTTATCACTTACCTACTCGAGGACGAGCAGGAGTTAAGCTTGGGGATGTTGATACATTGCTAATGTATCTATAATTTTTGATGTTACATGCTTGGTTTTATCTACTTTCTTGTGTTTTGTCCACACTTTGGAGTACTTTTCATATGATTTCTTGGACTAACCTATTAACAAGAGCCACAGTGCTAGTTGCCTGTTTTCTACTGTTTTTGGTTCCAGAAAGTCAGAAAATGAATATTCTCGGAATTGGACGAGACAAAAGCCAATATGCCTATTTTTTCCGGAGACTCACAGAGCCAGAATACGAGACGGAGAGGGTCCACAGGGTGGCCACACCACCCCTAGGCGCGGGTCCCCCTTGGCCACGCTAGGGGCATGGTGTGGGCCCCCTGGCCGGCCATCGACCTTGCCTCCTTCGCCTATATATTCCTCCCGAGGCAGAAACCCTAGATAGTCAATCAGAAATCCATGAAAAGTTCCGTAGCACCACCGCCACCGAAGGGGAGATTCGGGGGATAGAAAGTCTCTATTCCGGCACCCTGCCGGGATGGGGAAGTGCCCCCGGAGCCATCTCCATCGATCTCCACCACCATCTCCATCACCATTACCGATTCCCATTATGAGGAGGGAGTAGTTCTCTCTCGAGGCTAAGGGTTCTACCGATAGCTATGTGTTCATTTATCTCTCTATGCATGATCATATTGTGATCATGAGCTTTGTAATCAAGTAGATCTACCTTGCTACTCAAGTGCTTTAATAGATCTCTGCTCTCCCCATGTGTGCGAAAGTGACAGCGTGCGCACCATGGTGGCACTTAGGCTAGAGATTACAAATACTTGTTATAAGTTATATTTGGAGTTGGATGTCTTTATGAAATTGTGGTGTTTGTTGGAACCATCTAGTGCTCAAGGTGACAGTGTGGGGTTATCTAGATGGGAAAGACTTACTTTGAGGTGTGCTGTTATAGCCCTACCATCGATTAGAGTGTCCAACTGGAGAGTAGTTAAGAGTAGTATCATAAAGAGAAGATATTTATATGAGAGTGTTCACTAGTGAAAGTATGTTATCTAGGCCTTGTTTCTAAGCATTGAAACACCATTTGCTACTAGATCTGTTACATGTTTGCTTGCTTCCATCTTTATTTCAGTTTTCCTTTAGTCTTTTCCACGCGTCATCAAGCTATTTTATGGCACCGTTACCACTTATAATTATTCATACCACTTGTATTTCACTATCTCTTCGCCGAACTAGTGCACCTATACACCTGACAAGTGTATTGGGTGTGTTGGGGACACAAGAGACTTCTTGTATCTTGATTGTAGGGTTGCTTGAGAGGGGATACCTTTGACCACTTCCTTCCTAAGTTCGATAAACCTTGGGTGATCCACTTAAGGGAAAACTTGTTGTTGTTCTACAAACCTATGCACTTGGAGGCCCAACAACTGTCTACAAGAATAGAAGTACGTAGACATCAGGGAGCGCTTGCGAGTCACGTGATCACTAGACTCGGGGGCTTCCTGCTCCTCCTCAATAGGGACGGTGGAGCCCGACTCGTCCTCTTCATCCACCTCGCGAGGAACAATCCCTTCAGGCTGAGGAGGCAAGTTGGCGTCCATGGCCCAGTCCTAACAACATGAAAAGCATCAGTATACAAAAGCACAACTCCTAACAGGCAAACAAAAAATCAAGAAACTTTGAAGAGAAATCCACCTCAGGCAGAGGATTGCTAGCACAGAATGGAGGCACGACTGAGTCACCCGGGAGATCCTCCTTGGTGGTGTACATAGTCAGCAGTCGAAACCTCCTATCTACCTCGCCAAAAGATATGCTCTCTGCAGAGATATGGGTGACATCACTAGTACCAGTCCAGCGGAACATCGGGTGTACCCTGGCCTGAAGAGGCTGCACACGGCAGCGCATCCAAGTGCAAATGAGCTCCGTGCCGCCTACTTCTTTGCCTATGCGCTTTTCGAGATCCACGCTGATAGAGGGCCTCTGTATCTTCGACTTCGGTAGGCATCACAATGTTATTACACGACCTCCTTCGCTTGCAGGGCGCCACTGGATCGAAGGGTGCGAGTACGAAATGCTCTCCATCAGCTTTCTGGTCATGGATGTAGAACCACATCTCCCTCCATCCTTGGACAGAAGCCGTGAGCTTGATGGTGAAGTAGGTGACGTTGGAATCGACATGAATCCCGTAGCCTCCTATGTCATAGACTACGGAACCCGACGTCGATTGACATTTGAGATTAAAGAGTTTCTTGAAGAGGCCGAAGTGTGGCTCGATTCCGAGCCAGCACTCGCAAAGAGTGATGAAGCAGACGATATGGAGGATAGAATTTGGGGTCATCTGATGAAGCTGGAGCCTATAGAAGCAAAGGAGACCCCTAACAAACGGATGCAGGGGAAGCGAAAGACCGCGAATGATGAACACAAGGAACATCACTCAAAAACCCATGGGAGGACTAGGGATTACCTCGTCGCTGAGAACACACGAGTCGTCCTCCGCGGCAGAAAGCGCCTCGTCCTGGCGCTAGGTGAACAACTCCGACGGCTTGATAATGGATGGGTGCCATGACCCATTGGTGACGTGGGTCCTCGCGCCCTTCTTCTTCCCAGCTCCAGCGGCGCTGGTGCCTGCGGTGGCGGCACCCTTCTTCTTGGATGTGACAGCAACAGCTGCAGATCCAGCGATGGAAGTCTTCTTGCCCATCTTGCGCTACCGGTGTGAACGCAGGAAGTAGCTGGGGAAGGTGTGGAGTTGGTACAGTGCCGTGAAGGAGATGCGAGCAATGGAACAGCAAGAACAGCAATGGCGGAGTGATACGTCCATTTTGCATCACTATTCTATGTCTTAATTCACTATTATTCATTGATATATTTCATATTGAGAGGTGATACTTATGTTATTTCATCTGTTTTTGCATGGTTGATGACTTTTGGAGCATGGACCGCTACAGTCAGGATTCTAATGGAAAAGGTGTTGTTTGGAGGCAAAATTCGCGAAGATCAAAAAATCCGGGAAAATATACGGAAAATCCTATTTTTCCAGAAGACTAAGGATGCCAGAAGACGGAGTGGAGATGGGCCACACGGGGCCCACACCAACCCCTGGCGCGGGAAGCCCTAGGCCGCGCCAGCAGGTGGTGTGGCCACCCTGGCCCACTCCAGCCTCTCCCCTCTAGCGTATATTATCCTCATGAAACCCTAAGACTCGGGGAGCGACCACAGAAAGATTCCACCGCCTCTACGGGGCGGAAAACACTGAGAGAGAAAGATCTCTCCGGCAGACAGATTTCTGCCGGGGGAATTCCTTCCCGGAGAGGGGAGATCATCACCATCAACACTACCATCAAGCTGGACTTCATCGGGATCATCATCACCACCATCGTCACCATCAACACCCTCATCACCATCTCCAATTGCTATAACAATTGCGTTGAATCTTGCATTAGTTCATAGGGGAAACTTTCCCGGTGTTGATTACTCTTTGTAGTTGATGCTATTGAGTGAACCATTGAATTATTGTTTATGTTCAGATTGTTATACATCATTATTCCATCTCTGATCATGATCCATATGATGTCTTGTGAGTAGTTTGTTTTGTTCTTGAGGACATGGAAGAAGTCATGTTGTTAGTAGTGGAGTTGTGTTGAGAAAGATTCAATAGTTTGATATTTAAGTTGTGGTGTACTTCTTCTAGTGGTGTCATGTGAAAGTCGACTACATGACACTTCACCTATATGAGCCTAGGAGAATGCATTGTGTATTTGGCTACTAATCATAGGGGTTGCCGGAGTGACAGAAACCTGAACCCCCGTTAGGAAACCATTACACAAGGGACGGAAGGGTCTTAGACTTTAAAGTTGTGGTTAGGTTTCTACCTTAATTACTTTCTTGTACTTACAGATGTTTGCATGGGGTATAATCACAAGTATGTATTAGTCCTAGGAAGGTCGGTACATTAGCACAGGTTCACCCACACAACACTTAGCAAGCTAAAGAAGATTAATCAACTATATGAAGCGAAAGCACTTGACAGTCTTCCCATGTGTCCTCGAGAACGTTTGGTCATCTTAAGTAATACAACCGGCTTGTCCTTTGCTACATAAAGGATTGGGCCACTTGCTTCATTTATTCCTACTGTCTTTTATTTACTCGTACTTCATTTACTTGCTTTATCAAAAACCCCTAAAAATTCATTTGCTAAGTATTTGCAGAGAATTCCTGATCCATACCACTAGCCAGCACCTTCTGCTCCTCGTTGGGTTCGACACTCTTACTTATCGAAAATACAGCAATACACTCCCTATACTTGTGGGTCATCAAGACTATTTTCTGGCGATGTTGCCGGGGAGTATTTTTTACTTCTGCTAGTTGCTTTATTTTCGTTATGGATAATTCGCTGAGTTTCTTATTTGGTAATGCTACTACCACTCCTAAGGTAGTAGGTAAGCCACCACCTGCTGAGAATGATGTTTTCAAAATACCTACAAGAATTATTGATCGTGTTATGGATAACTACTATGTTGGGGATGGAACTGTCCATCCCGGTGATCATTTACTCTTTATACACGAATTATGCGAGTTGTTCAAGTGTGCGGGTATTACTATAGATCAAGTTAAGAAGAAGTTATTCTCATTATCGCTGAAAGGAAGAGCTGAGGAATGGTATAAGCTGCTGAAGAATGGTCAAGCTCTGTAATGGGAGGAAATAGTGAGATTCATAAAGATTGGAATCAAATATACAACTTTTGGCCTCTTGATGTAGAGAGTACAGTATGAATGATAGCTAGTATGTTTAATAAAAGTATGAATGAAGCTATTGAACCTGATAAACAAAAGGTTGATCAACCTATAATAGCAAATGTGAAAGACTTTGTTACTAAATATGTAGAAGAGGGACACACTATCCTTTGTAAGGATACCTCTAATATTGTTTCACAAAGTAGTGTTATGAGAGCTAGTATTCGTGTGTTTTCTGTTAGAATAAGTGATCATTGCTATGATGGTCCTTGTGATAGCTATATTGTTAAGTTTATGCATGATACTGAAAGTTATTATGAGAGAGGAAAAAGTGTTCTTATGCATCTCAATAATATCAAGTTTCCTCGTTTTATGCTGAAAGTTTTTATGTTGCACTTGTTTTGCCTTCCTATGCTTGCAGCCTCTGGTTTCAACAACTTGTTTGTTTACAAAATTCCCTTGCATAGGAAGTGGGTTAGACTTAAATGTGTGTGTGTGTTTTTGCTTCTTAATGCTCTCTTTCACTTCAATCCATATTCCTATGTGAGCATCTTCAAAATTATCATGCCCATCTTAATGGCTATAAAGAAAGAGCTTTTTGGGAGACAACCCAATTTGTTTTTGCTTTCTGTTTGTTTTTGTTTCTTTGAGTCTTGGAAGTTATTACTTCGGTAATAACCGCTCCTTATCCGTTTTGTTTGGTTTTTGTGTCAAGATCAACCTCTAATGAGAGAGAAGTAAGATTTGGAGAAGTTGCTGTCCCGAAACAGATTTTGTGTGCTTCACCGAAAAAATCGTGAGAGACCTCTCTTTCTCGGATTGAGCTGTAATTTTTTGTGCTTCTGCCCCAGGTTGTTATTTAACTTTCGTTAGTTTTGCACTTTTTGATTTGAGCAACAGAAGATTTTCGAAAAAATTGATATTTACCTGCTGGTCTGTTTTGACAGAATTTGCCACTTTTGCATTTGCTTCTTTATTCGATTTCCTTTTTGAATTCTTTTTGGGTTTTCGGAAGGAGTTGCTTCAGTAGCTTATGTTTTGATGGTTTTCAGTTGAAAGTAGACTCAAAATGTTTTATCACTTCACTTATACTAATGTTGCTAATGAGAACTGTCTGAAGTTTTGTGTGAAAGAAATTTCCAGGAAGTGGAGATAATGGTGTAATAAGGAAGAGAAAGGTTTTATGACTCAAGTAATAAGTATACAAAGATGAAGATACTGATGATTATTCAAGTGGAGACTCTGGAAGAATCCACTAAATACCAAATTCAGAGACCTGCAGAGTCCGTTTTCAAATAGGTAACAGTTCTAGTAATAAAAGTTCCGTGAAAATACAATCCAACTATATTTTTGCAGTTTTTAGTCAATAAGGATAGCTACGAAGCGAAAAAGGATTGAACGAGCCAGGTGGCCCACCACCCTGTGGTGCGGGCCCTCCCCAGGCCGCGCCACCAGGTGGTGAGTCCACCCCGGACTCCGCCTCCGACTCGTTTTCTCCCAGTACCTTCCTTTTTTTATGAAACTTCGTAATATATAACCCGCACGGATCCCCCGAGGTTCGTATATCATGTTTTTGTTTCAATCTGTTTTTGCCAGGACATACTCTTTGAAGGTTTAGAAGCACAATGGTGTCTGCCAAGGATAAAGGGAAGGAGCCTATGGAGGAAGACCTCCAAGACCCCAGGAAGGACAAGGAGATCAAGAGTGAAGGTGAATAGGAGCAAGGCCAACATCCGCACACCGGCACTACCATTGCAAGCATTGGAGTGGTGACAAAACCTGCCAGGGTTAGAAGGACGGCACATATGCAGACTAGGGGAAAGCTCCCCGTCACAGTTTGGCTCCACGGTCACTTCCTCCACACACCAAGAATCCCTTCCATATCTTTATCCATAACCATGCGGGAAAGGAAGACTCCAAGAGGGGAGAACGGAAAAAGAATCACAAGAGCTAGGATCCACAAACTGAAATGATCATGAGTCGTATTGAGCACAACTCGGAATTGATTCGTACTCTCACCTTCGAGATTTATGACTTGGGGAAACTGATCAAAGAGCTCATTGAGAGGATACCATCACCACCTAAGGAGTAATTCGTCATCAGGTTTGGCATCCCCTTGGTTTGTTCCAAGCTTGGGGGAGTGCCGCGGTATCACATCACTATCTTTTTACATGATTAGTAGAGTCATATCATGAATAGAGGAGTTATTATGTAGGATGGTTTGCATTATGGAAGTGTCCCCTCTCTCGTTAGATATGTATCCCTTGGTGTGAGTTACCGTTATGGAATATTAATGAGAAGTTCTATCATTTAATCTTTTGCATAGCTTATATTAGTTTTCAATTCATGGTTATATGATTGATCTTGTTGTTAGTATTGGTATCACTTTGGGATCATTGAGTTAATTTAGTTGGTTTTGGCAAACCTGGCTTGGTCAGTAGCAACACTATTTTTGAGAGTTGAAAGAAAAGATAAAAGTACTCTAAAGAAAAATTATTTCATCATCTTTCTTTCTTGATTTGCTCATAAGTCTAGTAATCTCTAGTTAAGATCTTTTGTGCTTCCAAGGAAGATTGCATGTTTTTTTTATCACTTGTATGTTTGGTTGTTTCCTTCAACTCTTTTACTTGCTAACCAACCTTGCTAGCCAAAAACATGTACTGAGAGGGAATTCTTCTCGTGCATCCACCCCCTTAAACCAAAACCTTTGCCATTTGTGTCCACCATACCTACCTATTAGCATTATTGCTATTCCAAGTAAATTCTTGTTTTATCTACCTCCCAAATTAAACTTGTTATGTAAAAATTAGTGATTAAAGCTCTCACGAACTTGATGGCACACTTTAATTTCTTGCATTTAATAAACTTGAACCATTGTGCTCACCTATGTTGCGTATATGCTTGCGCTTTGTAAGTTATGAATTAGAAGAATCATGCTGTCATGGGGAACGCTTTCAACATTGCACTGGTACTTTGTACCTAGTTGATATCATGTTCTTTTGTCTATGGATGTCGTCGGTGTGAAATGAAAGGGGAGCTTGTAAGTCCATGGAGTTATGCATGTGTGTTAGAGAAACGCCTGAGCCGCTGGTCTAATCCATGCTGACATGGTGGAAACCTGCAGCGTAACCATAACGAGTATCTATGAAGCATTCTTCTTATAAAAAAAGAGTCAGAGATTGAGAAAAAGAGAAAAAGAAAAAAGAGATATTATGAAAAGAGGAAAGAGAGAAAAAAGCACCATATTCCCATGGTAAATAAGAATATTGCTGAGATACTTGTTGTCTGCTTGCCTTGTCATTTTGATATGGGGATTCTTCTGTATCATTGGGCAAGGGGTACCCCGTTGGCGGTTCTCTATGATACACATATGCTTACGATGACAAGAACTTACCAGTGACTAAACTTGAGTAGCATGAGGAGCGGCCCTCGTATTCAAGGGACATGAGATTCTCAACTTACAACTTTTCAATGCATATCCTCATATTTGATCACTTTAACCTTAATCACCTAAAGATGCCGATGATAGGGGAAATGAGAGCTGAAAGCTAGTAAGTATCATAATTTTTGGGAGCTCTTTATGAGACTTGCAATCCCTGCTTCCCTCTGCGAAGGGCCTTTCTTTTACTTTGTAGTTGAGTCAGTAAACCTATTCCCTTCTATCTCAGCAAGTATTTTGAGTTGTTGTGTTTCATTCATTCATATGATGATTTATTCAATCATGTTGCTTATGTTCCTTGTTTTGCACATTGCTCTTATCTTGATGTTTACTACTTTGAAAGCTATCATTGAAAACCAGCTATTTGTGAACTCCAGCAAATTATCAACTATTCTTCAACCAAGAGCTAAGTTTGCCATTACCAATTATGATTTACTTTATGTATCTTTATTGGGTTTCCTTTACTAATTGCAAGTTAAGTTATATAATAGTGAGTTGTCTTCTATTATGATCTATGTATTTGATGAATGTGATGCTTCTTGTCCATATTCTTTTATCGACTCTTCACTCCATAAACCTGAGGCCATGTTTATTGAGCTCAGTTTCGCTTGGGGACAAGCGAAGTCTAAGCTTGGGGGGAGTTGATACGTCCATTTTGCATCACTATTCTATGTCTTAGTTCACTATTATTCATTGATATATTTCGTATTGAGAGGTGATACTTATGTTATTTCATCTGTTTTTGCATGGTTGATGACTTTTGGAGCATGGACTGCTGCAGTCAGGATTCTGATGGAAAAGGTGTTGTTTGGAGGCAAAATTCGCAAAGATCAGAAAATTAGGGAAAATATACGGAAAATCCTATTTTTCCAGAAGACTAAGGATGCCAGAAGACGGAGTGGAGATGGGCTACACGGGGCCCACACCACCCCCTGGCGCGGGCAACCCTAGGCCGCGCCAGCAGGTGGTGTGGCCACCCTGGCCCACTCTAGCCTCTCCCCTCTGGCGTATATTATCCTCCCGAAACCCTAAGACTCGGGGAGCGACCATAGAAAGATTCCGTCGCCTCTGCGGGGCGGAAAACACCGAGAGAGAAAAATCTCTCCGGTAGACAGATTTCTGTCGGGGGAATTCCTTCCCAGAGAGGGGAGATCATCACCATCAACACTACCATCAAGCTAGACTTCATAGGGATCATCATCATCACCACCATCATCACCATCAGCACCCTCATCACCATCTCCATATTGTTGTAACAATTGCGTTGAATCTTGCATTAGTTCATAGGGGAAACCTTCCCTGTGTTGATTACTCTTTGTAGTTGATGCTATTGAGTGAACCATTGAATTATTGTTTATGTTCAGATTGTTATATATCATTATTCCATCTCTGATCATGATCCATATGATGTCTTGTGAGTAGTTCGTTTTGTTCTTGAGGACATGGGAGAAGTCATGTTGTTAGTAGTGGAGTTGTGTTGAGAAAGATTCAATAGTTTGATATTTAAGTTGTGGTGTACTTCTTCTAGTGGTGTCATGTGAACGTCGACTACATGACACTTCACCTATATGGGCCTAGGGGAATGCATTGTGTATTTGGCTACTAATCGTAGGGGTTGCCGGAGTGACAGAAACATGAACCCCCGTTAGGAAACCATTGCACAAGGGATGTAAGGGTCTTAGAGTTTAAAGTTGTGGTTAGTTTTCTACCTTAATTACTTTCTTATACTTACGGATGTTTGCAAGGGGTATAATTACAAGTATGTATTAGTCCTAGGAAGGTCGGTACATTAGCACAGGTTCACCCACACAACACTTAGCAAGCTAAAGAAGATTAATCAACTATATGAAGCGAAAGCACTTGACAGTCTTCTCATGTGTCCTCGAGAATGTTTGGTCACCTTAAGTAATACAACCGGCTTGTCCTTTCTTGCATAAAGGATTGGGCCACTTGCTGCATTTATTCCTACTGTCTTTTATTTACTTGTACTTCATTTACTTGCTTTATCAAAAAACCCTAAAACTCCGTTTGCTAAGTATTTGTAGAGAATTCCTGATCCATACCACTAGCTAGCACCTTCTGCTCCTCGTTGGGTTTGATACTCTTACTTATCGAAAATACTGCGATACACCCCCTATACTTGTGGGTCATCACGGAGGTGTGCGAGCGAGAAGAAGATGTGGGGAAATTACCGCACGGTGAACCCCTACTTAACCTCATAGCAGATGCAATCCAACGACCAGGAGAAAATTAACCCAACATGTGGCACACATCGACATCGACACGTGGAAAGGGTAACCCACGAACCGTTGTGCCACTCCACCCATTACGCGCGAGAATCGAGGAGATACAGTTAAAACAGAAGATTACACATGCCTGGTCAATTCCAAGTCAGAAAGTGGGACCCACTACTCGTCACGTCCCGTCAAAGCCGCTCACGCGGGCAACTGAGGTCATCTCGTCGTCAGCACTGACATCATCAACTCTAGCAAGAGAACATTTTGACTACTTTAGTCTTTACTCGAGTCTTCGACTCAACCAAGCACTCGGGGGCTACTCCTAATAGGAGCGCTGGCCGTGCACCCAAAGAAATTTGTGAAGATATCCAAGCATTATGAAAACCCTTCACTCGAATCTACGATTCAATTGTGGACTTTGGGTTACTCCCATAGGGAGCGCTAAAAGCACATTCGACTTAAACAAGCAAAAGACGACAGCAGTCGCAAAATACTTATAGTCCCCACTCGAGTCTACGACTCAAATAGGCACTCGGGGGCTACTCCCATAGGGAGCGCTGGCCGCGCACCCTATGATTTTTTTTATACATTACACTGTGTGTTGATAACGTCCACACTCGAATATTATGGCGATTCCACCTCGTGTTTTCGCTACAAAGAGACTGCATCTCCTGGATCACCCGAATCATCTCTGCGATGACAAAATTCGGATGTCGCGCTTACAACGTGAAGATAAGACCTGAATAAGGCCTAGCAACACATCTGCTGCGCTTTACCAGAAAACAAATCCGTACCTGCAGGTACGATGAATAAGCCTTGATGGACGCGTCGAGTGCTCACACTTACACTAGGATTCGACTTATGTAAGACCTCAGCGGCCTGAGTCGAATTACACCAGCACTTCTCCGAATTAGAGTCCGGGGACTCAAGTTTGAGTAGATTGCGTTGTCTTGCCCTAAGACAGTTAACTGATCCCGATACATCGGATAAATCAGGTACGTATATCAATAATCCCTATGATACAAAATAGAGCACTCGAAAATATGCTCGAATATACACTCGAAAGATTTCATAAAGTCTCCACTCGAATCTGCGATTCCACTGGACACTGGGGGGCTACTGATGTGGGCATACCTTACAGGTACTCGAGTTTGGTATACACGGCCTGATCTGGCAGAAGCCCATGGCGTTACCAGGGCCCAATCCAAGATTCAGGTAACCTACGGAGACTCCGGCTGCTTGCGGTGCAAGGCAAAGCCTAAAGATAGAAAGTTTAAACGGGTGAACCCTAACTTGTAACCGACTCGACCTGCTACCTGAGACCTAGCCTATCTATATAAAGGTTAGGAGGGGGCGGCGAGGAGGACAATCACAATCGTACGTTCCACAACCTCGCTAGATTGCATCTGCGCACCCCTGTAACTTTCGACTCCTTCGATAATTCTAAGAGCAGACAAGCAGGAGTAGGGACCTTTACGAGGCCTGGACCTGGGTAAATCTTGCATCCCTGTGTGCTTGTTTTCTAGCTGATTGATGCCTCCAACGCTCCCTCCTTCTCCAAAACCCAAGTCCATAACAATAAGCATTGATGAGTTTAACCGTCGTCATCCGGACTCCAAGCATCTAAGTCAACTCTATTGGGCTGCCCTTCCTTCCATGTTGGGTAATTCCCATGGTTTTTGAGCTTCTTTCCGGGTACATCATGGTTTTTTTGGGCATAGTCAGTGCGACCTCTCTTGACCCGGCTTCTAGATGCTTCTGGCTAAACTCAGTTTCTGCATGTCGCAAGTCATCTCCATCTGGGCCTACTCCTCCAGAATATTCCTTCAGACCAGGGTATCCTTTAGTCTCTAGCTTGAGACTGACCAAGTCCCTGCAAGTATCCAAACGTGTCCATTTGCAACTTACTTTTCTTGAATCAGGCAAGCCACAGACTAATGACCCAAAATGGACGCTAACAGATACCCCATGTTTCCTAGCAAAGCTTGCGGTATAGAAAATAGTCTATGTAATCAACTAAGGGTGGTGCTTTGGTTCATACGCCTTTTTTCTTGTAAGGGCGGTATATGTATAATGGGAGTTTCCTGATAGTCAAAATGATGCCACATGCTAGGGTGGAATTTCTTCAAGTATCGTCTATTAAGTGCTCGAGAAAATAAACCTCCATCCAATATTTCCATCAGATATGAGTTACCAGGCACCAATCTTGTGACTTGGAAATATCCTTCCCAACGTGACCGTTTGCTAAATTTGTGACTTTATGAGACGACTAGTAATATGACCTTTCAGACCAAATCGCCGATTTGCAAATCCTTAAGCATAACTATTCTGTTGTAATCCCTGGCCACCTCTAACTTTTTCTTCTCAATATCTTTGAGATCTACTGCATATTTGTCGATTACCGTAGGGACTCCACGGAGGCGCGGTGTGGGTGAGCGCCTCCCCCACGGCGACAATACTCAGACCCGAAGCCTCTCACCTCGTGGTCGTTGGACGTCTTCTTCAGCCAGTGGGGCATCCTCATGGCGGCGCTGGGGGTGTTGGCGGCGACAAGAGAAGGTTTTGGCTCGAAGTGCCAATGGAATGGCGAGAGAGAGAGGCGCAAGGCAGGTTTAAAGGAAGCCCTCAACAATGCGCATGCAGGTTTTCTAATGCCTTCTCCATCAATGTCGGCACTTAGTTCGAGGCAGAGTCGCGTCAGTCAGCGTCGGCATTAATGGCCATGGTTGCTGCCGCTTTCGCCGGTCAGACTGCTGCCGCTTCGGCCGGGGTAGTCTAATGTACGGTTGAAAGCGGTAAGAAAACTTTTCGTCCATTTTCGAAGAAAAAGGAAATGGACAGCAAAAAAGTAAACAGAAACACCATTTTGTGGAAAAGGAATGGAAACGAAATATTCTAAAATAGAAAAGTAAACGGTGGAGTCATTTCCGGCAGAAACAGAAACGGTAAGAAAATTTCGGATAATCAAATACGGAAACTTTCTAGAAATATAATCCATCTAGGGATGAAAACGGAGCAGAAACAGACGGAACTAAGTGGTGCCACATTTGTTTTCATATTTTTTTTGCAAAAGCGAAAACGAATACATAAATCCGAAAACAAAAACAGAAGCAGATATTGTCTAAAGCAGATACAGATCGAATACGGTGCAGATGCGGAACGATGCAAATTTTACCCGGAACAAAGAGAACCCTGAAATCGCGCAACAAGTCTCAAGCATTCTAGAAACCAACAAAATTATTCTCTGGTTAAAAGGAATAAGAGAATGATCATTTCGTGGAAGCCTCCTCGAATGCATCGAGGGATTACATAGTCTCCAGTACTGGGATGGGAAGCTTTCAAGTTTGTCTTGACAAGATCATGTTTTGTGTCGGTTGGATTTGGCCATACACATCAACCCTAGAACGGAAATTCCATATTAGACGAAAACAGAAATTTCATTTCCGCGTCTCTTCCGCCGAAAAACACTATTCCGTTTTCGTTTCCGTCAAAAAAGTTCAGTTTCCGTTTTCATTTTGCAAAATTCCGTTTCCATTTCCATATTTTCATTCAATTCCATTTTTCCGTGAAAAAGTCGGAAACTTTTCGTTCCACTTTCATCCCTAGGCCCATATACGAAATAGTATTTTGCGTCTGTGATTTCTCTTGATCTTGCTAAGCCATATAATATATGAAGGGTCTACGTAATATATAGAACCGACATAGGTAGCATACTAATCAAGTGAGTGTCTTAGCGTTTATGTGCAACTATTTATGTGAGCTTATGTGTTTATCGAAGTCTTGAATTATGTGAGTTACTTTATGTTCATTATTGCTTTTTTAAGTTGTGATATATTCTTTGCTCTGTTATATGTTACTTTTAGTGTACACTCCATAGAATTACGTCACTATTATATTCCGACGAATGTCCGTTTTCGTATCTTATCCGCCGCGTATCCATGTCATATTCGTTTCCGATGATTTTCGACTTCGTGTTTGTTTTCGAAGTTTTCCGTTTCGTTTTCGATTCCGGCGGCACAAAAAGGAAACAAAAATGATAACGATAATACCATCAAGTCTGGGCGCTGACGGACGGGCCGCAGTCGCAGTAGGAGGACACGCGCTCGGTCCGCGCGCTATCCGGGCCGCCGCATCCGCAACCCAAATTTGGTGTGCCGATTGATTCCGCCAGACGTGTCGGCCCAGATGCGCCGCACCGCTGGAGATCGTGCACATGGTGCCCGCGTCCGATCAGACCGGTTCGGACGGAGGAGGACAATTTGCGTAGTGACGCGGGATGCCCTAAGCTATGAGCTTCTTTTTTGGAGATCCTTCTCTCACGCACGAAGGACAACGGCCCATGCGCCGTAATCGCCTCGTGTAGTTTTGCCAGCCCAGTAGCCGATTGGCTAGCCCACATAGTTTCTCCACTCAATCGAGGCCATGGCCAGCCGTTCTCGGTGGCCCACGCAACGCAATCGAGGCATCGTCCCCGTCTGCCCCCCGAGGATCCGCACGCTCGTGCACCCGGTGCCAGTGAGGTTGCGACGCCCGTCAGCGTGTGCCGGCACGGCGGCGCCTAAGCTACTGCGCGCGCCACGGCGGATGCCTCGTCGGCTCTCTACCTGAGACAGCCTTGCGCCACCCCAGAGCCACACACCCAAGCATAGACGCACGCGCGCGCACGGGCTCTCTCGAACCCTCGCTGTACCGCGCGACGGGCCATGGCCAGCCGGGTGCTCTTGCTCCGGCGGACCACAAGGAGGTGGATTCTGCAGCCTGCACGATCTACGACGCCTTTCCCCTCGAGTGCGACGTCTCCCGACGAAATGCTGGAGCTACCCGCGCCACACCCGCGGAGCTCACTATCGTAAGAAACAAACATGTCGATCCTTTCTTCCCCCGATGATTCTTGTTCTAAGTGGTCCATCAGGCGTATTGAGCGCATGTTCAGAGGTCTTGATGGCCTTGTGTTTTGTATTGTAGATGCAGTAGGTTTGCTCCGAACAAAAGCGAGCTTCATGTGTTCGATGAAATGCCATAGCCAAGAACTCTTGGCACAATTCACTTTTTGAATATATTTTACTTTATTTTATCTGTGTTTGCGCGCCAGGATTCTTGGTGGTGGTTCTCATGAGACAATTACAATAATATAACGGTTTTGTTATTGCGGAGTTCTGATGCTGTTGTAGTTATACTTCTCACAAGGTTTTTTACCGAGATGCCGGGTTCTTCAGTTGGTCGCGAAGTTATAACCGTCATGAGTGCCGCTGTGTCCATACAAGTCAACCTTTTAATAGTCAAAATCAAGATATGGCGATGGGTCCACAAAATTCTGGAGCCGTGTTATCGGTTGATGATTCTAGCAAACCAACAGCCAAGAGGAAAAAACTTAAAGGAAAGAGGGCCGTAACAAGGTTTTTGAAATCCTTGAGATGGAAAAAAGAAAGGGAGTTTCAGAAAATGACTGCCGAGGAGAAGATTTTGTACAAACTGAAGCTAGTAAGTTGTTATAGACTCATTTGTTTGAATTATTATCTTTTAGCTCGTTAAGATTTTCCCAAGCATACAAGACAACATATTGATTGCCTTATATATTTTGCATTACTTTTCGATTTTGTCCTTAAAGGCTCGAAGGAAGGAAGAACGACTTCTTGCAGCTTTGAAGAAAATTGAACCAAATGAACCATCAGAACCTACACATGATCCTGAGGTTCTTACACCTGAAGAACACTTCTACTTCCTCAAGATGGGCCAAAAAAGTAAAAATTATGTGCCTGTTGGAAGGCGTGGAATTTACCAGGGAGTGATCTTGAACATGCATTTGCACTGGAAAAAACATCAAACCTTACAGGTAATTGTGAAGACATTCACACCCGAGGAGGTTAAGGAAATTGCCTCAGAGTTAGCCATTCTAAGTGGTGGTATTGTGCTCAGTATTGAAGAAGGAAATACAATTATCATGTACAGAGGAAAAAACTATGCGCAACCACCGCCTGAGATAATGTCTCCAAAGATTGCACTTCCTAGGAAGAAGGTATGTTCTCTCTCTGCTATCATGGTCCAAGAAATAAGATATCAATGTCTTGTAGCATATGTATGCATTGTAAATCGAGGTAGGAACACGCACATGCACACACAAAAACTAGTAAAGGTACGATCCCACTATTTTCAAGCAAGACAAGCTCTGTAAGATCCTCCTAATTTGTGCAGAGGGCTCATTAGATATCAGTTTATCGTTCAACACTTGAGTTCAGAACAAAACAACAAAATACATAACCAGCCAATTATTTTCAATTGGAAGGGTGCTCAATGTTCTATTTAGGATCAGATAGGATGTACTCCAATATAGACAAATATGCAGAATGAGGAGGAAAAAATACGACTAAAATGTTTGCCTCTTGTACCTTTTAGTGTTGATGCCTTGCTGTTACTAAATCATTCTTTTCTAATCAGGCACTGGATAAATCAAAATATAGAGATCGCCTCCGAGCTCTTAGGCGGTATATTCCCAGGCTTGAGCAGGAGCTTGAAGATCTTCATGCCCAGATGAAGTTATCTGGAGGGTATATAGGACAAAGTGCGGCTAAAGATGTTGCTTTTGTTTCAGACTGTACAGATAGTATGTCTGTGAAAAAAGATTCTTCTTGCTCAATTCATAAGAGAAGTGTATCTGAACTCCTGTCAGAAAGTATAGAAAGGCCTGAGAAGCTGGAGGATGAAAATTCTGAGGTTGATGATGATTCAACTTCGGAGTCTATCACATTCTCAGAATCCGAGGATCTCTCTGACATGTTTGAGACAGATTCAGAGGAGCAAGTAGAAGATGGCAAGGAGCGTCCTCTGTACCTAGATAGGCTGGATAAGTTCCCCCCAGAAAACAATAATAATGATGAACCAGACGATTTTGAAGAGCATTTGCGGAGGATTGCTTCACTTTCTGATAAGACAGATTCACCTGCAAAAGAACTGAAAGTCTCCGAGCTTGATGAGATCGATAAAATATTCCTAAGAGCTAGTTCATTGCTGAAGAAAAGGTGAGGTATAGCTGGGAATTTGTATCCAACGTGCTTGAGTCTTATTAGCCAAGCATGTGTGTGCTGTTCACTGGGACCTTCGAAAAGATTTTTAGGTATAGCGGTACGGTAGAACAGTGGCAAAATTCATTAATCTCGCTGAAGGGCAGCCAGGATTTTGGTGACTGCACAATCTTAGTGGAATCTAGAGAGCTCATTTGAAGTTGCGTGATTGATAACCTGAAATGTCATAATCAGATTGCGGTGCGCGCCTACATGCTTTTGTTTGTTTGGCGACATGCCTTTTCTCAGCTGATGTTAGGCTGTAGCCTTCTTATGTACTCCCTCCGTCCCAAAATAAGTGACTTGAGTTTGTCTAGATTCACATGTACCTATATACTAAAGTGTGTCTAGATACATCCGAATCTAGACAAATCCACGTCACTTATTTTGGGACGGAAGGAGTACTTGCTGATTCTTTTTGTTGGAAGCATTGCTGGAGGAGTATCGTTATCCCTGGCTGTTGTAAGTGCACGGTTACAGTACTGTATGGATGTAGTTCAAGCATATGGTTTCAGTCCCTGTCATCACAGCCATACCTCTAACCTGTTGTAAAAATCACAGTAAAAGCTCTGAACTGAACTTCATAATTACAGTAATACAGTAGTACATGTTTCCACGTTTCTCGGGTGATCTTCATGTTACATTACTGATAAGGTTTGTCCAGGACAATAAATCTACGAACAGAACACACTCGACAGACAAACTCGTCGCACCCCTGAAACCCATCACGTCCTGAAGTGTTTCGCCTGAATTGCCTTGCAGTTTCATATGTTCCACGGCAATTAGGCAAATCGGCACAAAGGATGGCAGATTTCCGAGTGAATTGCAAAAAACCACCACAATTGGGGCAAACTCAACAAACACCCACCAAAATGCATGTTTTCTGGTGGGTTTTTTGTGAAGGGTTGATAATTTTTTCCGTAATTGTGGTGGTTTTTTGCAATTTACTCAATTTCCTTATCATACATACGGAGGGAGCAGTATATTGCTACAAGTTTCTGGAAAAATATACAGTATATTACTACATCACACATAATTAATAGAGTAGTTACGAACTGTTTAGTTGAGATGTTTCATCCAAGATCAGGAACGATGAGGTAGTCCTCGTCGTCGTCAGGCAGCTCCACCCGTGGCCTCTTGCTCTGGCGCGCGCCGGCTGTCTTGTAGAAGCCCGCGTTGCTGGCCGGCTGCGGCGAGGCGAAGAGCTCGGGGACCTCTGCCGTGGCTCGGCCCCTCTTGGCGGCCGGCGCCTGGTCGTGGTGGAACAGGTCGATGTCGGCGAACCACTCAAGCTCCTTGAACCCGAGAGGAGAGGGAGACCCCTTCTGCAACAGCAACCAGGTATATAGACCGTGAGATCGGTGGAGATATCAGGGCGAAGGCCGAAGCTGCTTGATTAACACGATATATGCTAGCTCCTTGCCTTGTCGCTGTACTCGTAGTCAGAGAACTGCAGGAGGTCCTCGACGGCCCAGCCCGAGGGTGACATGAACGGCGACGACGGCACCTCCTGCGCGGCCGCGACAGGGGCCGGCGCCTTGGGGACGACGGCGGCGGTCGGCGGCTTGGAGTTGCTGGAGGGCGGCGCCGGCGGGCGGTGGTCGGCGTGCGCGCTGCAGACGGAGCTGAACCCGACGCGGATGCCGGTGGCGAGGTAGCGCTGGTGGTTGGCGGAGAGCGTGCCCTGGAGGTGGATGGACTCGTCGCAGTCGCCGCAGAAGAGCGCCCTGTCCTCGACGCAGAAGACGAAGGCCGCCTTGTCCTGGCAGACGTCGCAGCGCGGCAGCTGCTTGGCCGCTATGGCGGCGTCGAGCGGCAGGCGCTGGTGCTTGCCGGCGAGCTTGTTGGCGGCGTGGATCTGCACGTCGCAGCGCGCGCAGAGCGCCGCCTCGTCCGCGCAGCACACCACCGTCGCCGCCGCGCCCTCGCACGCGTCGCACTGGATCCTCATGCTCTTAGTTTCTTGCCTGGTTGCACGTACGTATGCCGATGATGCCTACTGGCTGGCTGCTCGAGAGAAAATGGGAACTGAGAGCGGTGCCGAAAACTAGCGGCGTATAAATCGCTGCGACGTGCAGCGCGCGCGCACGCGGGCAGGTCTTGTGGACGAGAGAGGCTCTGTGGAGCCAGACGGCGCGGTGAGTTGGCAGCGTTCAAGAATTTGATTTTGGGTGGACGGGGGACCTCGGTGACGGGAAAATCTTCGCGGGAAGTTGAAGAGGAGGCTCCGACCTGTCACGCGGCCGATGGCTACATGTGAAGGGTGATTTTTTTGGTTCACGTACGAACGGAGAAGGGACGGGCGCTAGCGTCACGTCGCGCATCATGCACAGGTGTAATTGTTGCGGCGGAGTAGGTCGTCGGAATCGCGTGCTCATCCACCGGCTTAATGATCGGTTGGTGTGCTACCTCTCGTATGTACGAGTACGATCAAGCAGCTTATAGGAAACGAAAATCCGTGCAGCTACTTGCATTCAGCGAACGGCGTTGGGTACGTGCATTTTTTTCGAAAACTCAAAAGCTTTGCTCGATTCACTGATAAATTTTTTTTCATAGGCAACCACCACTCTACACAAGACTATGATACAGATAGAAAGATACAGGTTATAACGGACGTCTCCAAGCTAAACACGATCTAGAAGCCAACCACACAAGCACAACCATAACCCACCAAAGCTCTCAAGAGGAAGGGGACACCAATTCTACAAAGAAGGGCAGAACCGGGTCACCCCTGCTTCGGAGTCGAAGACGCTATGGACTGCAGGTCTCGTCTCAATCCGCTAACCGTCAATGGTGCCCCTAATGTCAGACCACCCTAAAATGCTGCAACCCCTGTCCATCGCCACAAGTGTTTACTACCGCCATCCGAAATCCACCGATAGCCTCCATGTGCCAAGATGTCGCAGCACAGGATCCTACGTTGTTTGCTATCCATGCCACCCAAAGAAACCATGTTCACACGACAGTGGTGCACACCGACTTTGACAAAGGGTCTATGGCGTGTGTCGTCGGCTCGCGTTCCAACCCCGAGTCCAATCTCCAAGAACAACACCTCCAAGAAGGTAGCGACATAAACCATGCTATCAATGTCCGATTCGGCTTCAAAAGCCCGATCTAGGTTTTCAAGGAGGATTAGTCCACAGGAGATGGACTGTATCGGAGCTCCCCGACGATGCCACAAAGGAGGGAAACGACACTTGAGGGCGTCACCATCGCCGACATTGATAAGGCCAGGCAGGGCCTTAGCCCGGAGCGCCATGACCACATGCGTGCCACACAAACACCGCCACAAATCCTAGCACCCCCAGAATTTGCATTAGCTCGGGAGCTCGTTTAGCCACCCATCCTGCCAACTAAGGTCACCACACACTGCACATCGAGGTCCACACGGGATGCCACCATACGCCTCCCGAAGGACGCCGACCACCCAGGAATGACTGACTAGTTGGCCATTGCGCATCAAGCACACCTCCCAAGAACCTACGACCTCCAGTCTTTTCAGCCACCGCGACATCCTGCAGCCGTCGACGCCGCACCCTTCATATATCGAGGACAACCCAAATGCCGCTCAACGATTGCGCCATGCACCAGAGGACCGGTTACCAACACGACGGTGCTAGGCCCGCAGCCGCATGGAATCTATCCAGGACAGCACCATGCCTACATGCTAGCCCCAGCCCGTCTCCAGAATTTGGGGGCCCGGTGCGACTTATAAAATGTGGCTCTATTTTTTTTTAAACTCAATAACTAGTAAAATTGAGCTACTGCTTCTAATCTCCATCTTTATTCTTATTTTTAGCACCCAATTGACACTTGGTTTTCTCATGACTCATCTTGCTTTTCAAATTAATAAATTAACAAAATAATTTAATATGACAAGATCGACGAGTTGTCGAGTTGCAGCTGCATACCTTGACGCGTGAACGGGTGAACATAGGGCGTGTTTGGTTGCCCGTTTTCCCTTTTCTCGCATGGGCCAAGAAAAAATAAGGGCGTTTGGTGTATTGGGTCGCATGTGTTTGTTGCGTCGCACGAACTTCAAAGCAGCCCAAAGTTGGCCCGTTGAAAACATCGATTTAGGGTGTTTCCGCGGGGACAGGTCCCGCTCATGCAAAAGGGAGGGAAAGCTGTGTCGCCCGTGCGAGCTCGACGATGGCGCGATCCACGGGTTTCCCCTAAAAGCTGGCAGGAGAAATTTCGTCATCGCCCGCTGACGCGCGCCGGTATAAAGCACCACCCGCCACACCAACGTCTGCCGCCACCATTTTCCCCATTCTTCAGGCTCTCAAGCCGGCGAGGTTCTGCATCACCCAACAGGTAAGCGGCGGGAGCGACAGTGGTGGTTGTAGACCGACTGGTGCACGCGTTCTTCTCCAAGATCTTCATCCTCGACGTGCTCCGCTCCTCCGATGCCGGTGAGTTCCATCAAACCCCAGGTCTAGTAGCTTCGGTCTTTTAGCGCCCCCTAGATCTGATTGTAGTTTGCGGTAGATCTGGGTTAGTATGCCTAAGGAACTGCTAGGTATAGTCATAGATTGGTGTTTTCCTGGACTCATTGCATGTTTAGGCTTGTGTTCATGTGTGTAGTCTAGGTCCTGATATGTGTGACCGTGAAATCTATAGGACATGACCAACGATGAGTTCAACCAGTGCCTCCTTTATTCTCAGGAGACCTTTGTCTCTGAGACCCAATCCCAGCTACCGCCTCTGAGGCTCACCTATCCTCAGCGCACGAAGATCTTGTATGTGCCTCCGATGACCGGGTACACGGTGGAGCAGATTGCAGAGCAAGCTGCCAAAATCATGGCCAAGAAGAAAGCCAAGGCTAGCAAAGCCCACAACATAGGCCAGTGCAAGGGGGTTAAGGGCACCATGAAGTGGGAACCATTCATGTTCGTGCTCAACCAGATGTGCGAGATCATCAAGAGCAGCGTCGGGATGGAGAAGGGGTTCAAAGAAGTGCACCTGAATACTGTTGCCCGCAAGGTGTTTGAGTTCTGTGGCATCGAGGTGTCCTCCTAGCAGGTGTACAACCACCTGCGTAAGTGGAGGACCAGGTGGATCCATATCTCCAAGATTAGAGACTTAGCGGAGCTAGATGGGACGAGGAGACCTGCACCATCATCTTGGAGGATTCCCACTACAGGGGACACATCTCGGTATTAACTAATTTCAGTAACATCTCCTTTGATTTCGAACACTAGACTCACTAACCTCACTAACCTCCTAGCAATTCCTTATCTCAGGATCACCCCAAGGATGCCGAGTATCTGAACAAGCCTATGACCAACTATAGGAAGATGGAGGCCATCTTCTCCTTCGGCCTTGCCACTGGCAGGTTTGCAATGGGCTCTAGTAAGCCTCTTGGCGAACCATGCCCTGAATATGTACAGACCCAGGAGTCGGAGACAGTGGTACTTGATGAGGATGCCGAGACCAATGCCGCTGCAGGTTCTCCTGCTGCCGACGTTGGTCAAGGCGGCAACACAAATGCCTATGTTGCAGGTGGCTTCAATCCTTGCAAGAAGAGGAAGAGGTTACTGCTGGGGGAGGAGGACGTCTTCGCCATCATGTGCATGACCGAGGCCGTGAAAGCGGTGGCGACCGCCATCACCACTGCTTACCCTCCTGATGTGCACCCAACTCTGTACAATGCCGTCATGGCAGCCAAAGGGTACAGCCGTGAGGCTCTGATGGTGGCGCTCAGCCACCTCTTCGACAACAGGGTAATGTGCAATGACTTTGTTCAGATGGTAGAGGACCACATGGATCTCTGGCTCAGGACCTTCCTGGCCAAGCACTACTACGTGGGAAGGGGTTCTACCGCGAAAGCCCTAAAGCCGCGTAAAACTTGCAATAGATAATATAGAGGTGTCTATTTTTATTATTGCATAGGGGCATGTGTTAAGACATGGCAGTGACAAGTTTGTGAAACTTTCATTGAAGCTATTGATGATGATCAAAATGCTATAACCACGTCATAACACTTTAATTTATGAAGTATTACTTATTGTGCTAGTATAATTATATATATATTCGACGGTAGCATAATAAGATAATCCCTCACAGTATTCTAGTTATCGTATTCCCCTTGTGTGTGCACCACCAAGATTGTTCTTCGGTATGAGGCAGCGCCATGATGATGGGGTGTCAGACATATCTACGTTCGCATATTGGGTGTAAGCCATGTTGCACTGCGAATACACACAAGTTAGAACTGGCAAGCCTAGCATGTGTAGACATGGCCTCAGAATACAAGAGACCAAAAGGTCGAGCATGAGTCACATGGATGATGTGATTGACATTAGGGAATGTCTACCTCTACTGCTGCACTGATGGCCGTGATGATCGGGGGAGGTATAGAGGATGGGGATCATGTGATCACTAAACGAGTGGAGGGATGTTCGTTTGAGCGGGAGTTCTTTTTGTTTTAAGTACGGTAGTATAATTAAAACTTGAACTCATTATTATAAACATGGTCTAAACACTTTGCAAATCCATTGTAGATGTCCCGCCCACCCACCTTCAACCTTAGCACTTTCCTCGAGAAGGATAAGCTAAAAACTGATGGAACCAACTTCACCGCATGGTTCCGCAATCTTAGGATCCTCCTAGTCCCCTACAAGTTGACTTATGTCATTGAGGCTAAGCTTCCGGCTAAGCATGTAGATTCAGCCTCCCAGGACGAAAAGAATGTCTGGCAGTCCAAGGCGTACGATTTCTCCCTCATCTAGAGTGGAATGCTCTATGCCATGGAGCCGGAGCTTCAAAAGTGTTTTGAGAAGATGAATGCTTTTGAGATCATTGAGGATCTCAAAGTTGTCTTTGCTCCACAGGCTCGTGCAGAGAGGTATGATGCTTCCGAGCTCTTCTTCTCTGCTAAGATGGAAGAGCACAGTAGTATTAGTGAGCATGTAGTCAAAATGTCTGGGTACGTTAAGTGTTTGAATGCCCTGGATTGCAAAATCTCCGAGGAGCTCGCGATTGATATGGTGCTGCACTCACTGCCCCTAGCTATAAGAGCTTTGTGATGAACGACAACATGCAAGGGATGACTAAGACCCTTGCTGAGGTGTTCGCCATGCCCAAAAATGCTGAGGTAGAAATCAAGAAGGAGCACACGGTGTTGATGGTCAATAAGACCACCAACTTTAAGAAGCCGGGGCAAAAGGGAAAATGCAAGGGCAAGAAGCCCAAAAAGGATGGCAAGTTCGTTGCCAGTACCTCTCAAAGACTTCCAAGCCTGGCCCTAAGCCCGACACTACATGCTACTACTGCAAAGGGGATGGGCACTGAAACGCAATTGCCCCAAGTACCTTGAAGACAAGAAAGCCGGCAAGATAGACGCCAAGGACAAAGGTATATGTGATATACTCCCTCTGTTTCAAAATATAAGACGTTTTAGCTTTGTGAATGAAGTGTATCTAGACATCTTTTAGTGTCTAGGTTCATTTAGATTTGGAGTGAAGCTAGACACTAAAAGGGGTCTAGATACACTACCTTCACAAAGTTAAAACATCTTATATTTTGAAACAGAGGGAGTACATGTTATTGATGTGTTCCTTACAAGCGCCAGGAGTAACACCTGGGTATTTGATACCAGATCTATCGCTCACATTTGTAACTCGTTGTAGGAACTGCAGAGTAGGAGGCGCTTGAGGAAGGACAAGGTGATGATGTGCGTCGGCAATGGTTTGGGATTCGAAGTGATGGCCTTCGGCACCCTGCATCTTCGTCTACCGGCAGGATTATTTTTGGTTTTGAATAAATGCTACTATGTACCCGCATTGAGTATGAATATTGTGAGTGGATCTTTCTTGTTGCAAGATCATTATTAAATCCAGAACAAATGGTTATTCTATTTATATGAATGATATTTTCTATGTTCATGCGCCTATGTGTAATGGTTTATTCTTACTTGATCTTGATTGTGATACTCACATCCATAGTGTTGATGCAAAACGTTGTAAGCATAATGATGATAATTCCATGTTTATGTGGCATTGCCGTCTTGGTCACATTGGCGTAAAGCGCATGAAGAAGCTTCATTCAGAAGGAATTCTTGGATCATTGGATTTTGAATCCCTTGATACATGTGATCCATGCCTTATGGGCAAGATGACTAGGACACCATTCAATGGAGAGAGCTGCAGACCTACTGGGAATCATACATACGGATGTATGTGCACCAATGAGTGTCTTAATACATTGCAAATGTATCTATAATTTTTGATGGTCCATGCTTGGTTTTATCTACTTTCTTATATTTTGTCCACACTTTGGAGTAATTTTCATATGATTTCTTGGACTAACCTATTAACAAGAGCCACATTGCATTGCACTGTTTTCTGCTGTTTTGGTTCCGGAAAAGTCGAAATGAATATTCTCGAATTGGCGGGACAAAACCAAAGTTATTATTTTAGGGGGACACACAGGCAGAATATGAGACGGAGAAGGGCGGAGGCGGCCACACCACACAGCGGCCAGAGCCTAACCGCGCCCGGTGGTGTGGCCAGCCCAGGCACCCCCTCGGCCTCTCCTTCCGCCTATAAGTTGTCTCCGATATAGAAACCCTAAGGACCCGATAAAAATTCCACGAAAGAGTCTGTAGTCACCGTCGTCTCTGTCCCTAGATCGGGAGGGATCTGAAACTCTTCCTGGCACCCTGCCGGAGAGGAGAATTCACCCTAGAGGCCTTCTTCATCATCATGCAAGCCTCCGGTGTGATGCGTGAGTAGTTCATCTCTGGACTACGGGTCCATGTAGTAGCTAGATGGCTAGTTCTCCTCCTTTGTGATATCATGTTTAGATCTTGTGAGCTCCGTTCATGATCAAGATCATCTATTTGTAATTCTGCATGTTGTGTTTGTGGGGATCCGATGGATATTGAGATGCTATTTCAGATTGATTATTGATTCTATCATGTCTTTGTTATTTGTGATCTTGCATGCTTTCTGTTGTTAGTAGCTATCTTGGCCAAGTAGATGCTAGCAACTCCAAGAGTTAGTATTTATGCTCGATAGTGGGTTCATGCCTCTGGTAATCTTGGGAAGTGACAGAAATCTCTAAGGTACTAGATGTGTTGTTGCTACTAGGGACAAAACAACAATCCTTTATTCATAGAACAATCGTATTGTTTACTTTACACGCAATTCGTAATGCAATTATCCGTTGCTTGCAACCTAATACTAGAGGGGGTTCGGATGATAACCTGAAGGTGGATTATTAGTCATAGATGCAGTTGGATGGCGGTCTATGTATAATGTTGTAATGCCCAATCGAATCTCAAAGGAGTCAAGATGATTAGTATATGCTTGTATGCTTTCTTGATGTTTGTCAATTGCCCCGCTGTAATTTGTTCACCCAACATGTCATCTATCTTAAGGAGAGCCACCACTAGTGAACTATGGACCCCGGTCTTTTCTTTTACAATCAATCTACAAATTATTTACTGCTTTGTGTTTACTTTCTACAAATTATTACTTCCTTCCATTCGATACGTTTAATCCTTTATTTTCAGCAAAACCGGTGAGATTGACAACCTCATCGCAAGTTGGGGGAAAAGTTCTGTGGTTGTGTTGTGCAGGTCTCCATGTTGCTGCTGGCACCGGTAGTGCGCCTTGCCAAGGCTCAGCTAGCAACACCTTTGGGGTGTTTCCTTGCTCCTACTGGATGGATAACCTTGGTTTCGTACTGAGGGAAAACGTGTTGCTGTGCTCATCATACCTTCCTCTTGGGGTTCCCCAACGAGCTCGATATATTTTCGGCCATCATGTCTCAACACGCAATGGTTATCGTTATTTTGTTACCTCTACTGACGATTTGAGTAGATATGGGTATATCTACTTGATGAAGCACAAGTCTGAAACTTTTGAAAAGTTCAAGGAATTTCAGAAAGAAGTAGAGAATCAACTTAACAAGAGAATCAAGCATCTTTGATTAGATCGGGGAGGCGAGTATTTGAGTTATGAGTTCAACATGCACTTGAAGGACTGTGGGATCATTCCACAGCTTACGCCAGCCGGAACACCACAGTGTAATGGTGTGTCAGAACAACGTAACCGAACTCTATTAGATAGCGTGCGGTCCATGCTGTCTTTAACTGATTTGTCTGTGTCATTTTGGGGATATGCGTTAGAAACCGTCGCTTTTATTTTAAACCGAGCACCATCGAAATCCATGGAGACAACCCCATATGAGATATAACATGGCAAGAAGCCAATGTTGTCATTTCTTAAAGTTTGGGGTTGTGAGGCTTACGTCAATAAACTACAGCCGGACAAACTCGAACCCAAATCGGAAAAATGCATCTTCGTAGGATACCCAAGGGAAACAGTTGGGTATACCTTCTACAATCAAGCCGAAGGCAAAATGTTTGTCACAAAAACTGGCACCTTTCTTGAGAAAGAGTTTCTTGCTAAAGGAGTTAGTGGAAGGAAAATTGAGTTAGATGAAATTGTTGACCCCTCTCTCCAGATTCCGAGTAGCGCAGCAGAAGCTGTTCCGAAACCGCTCTCCAACGTGGAATAGTAGTCCAATGATGATGATCAAAGCAACAACATCGAAACTCCTGCGGTTCACAAGTCTACAAGAGTTCATGCCACTCCTGATTGGTATAGTAGCCTTGTGATGTCTGTCATCCTAGATGAACAGTAAGAACCTACAAACTACAAATAAGCTATGGATAGTGCTGACTCCGAGAAATGGCTAGAAGCCATGAAATCCGAAATAGGATCCATGTATGAAAACCAAGTTTGGACCTTGGTAGATCTTCCAGAAGGCCGCAAGGCCGTGGAAAATAAATGGATTTTTAAGAAAAAGACAGATGGGAATGGTAATGTGACCATTCACAAAGCTCGACATGTCGCAAAGGGGGTTCGACAAATTCAAGGAGTTGAAAACGATGAGACTTATTCTCCTGTAGTGATGCTTAAGGCTGTCCAGATTTTACTAGCAATTGTTGCTCATTTCGACTATGAAATTTGGCAGATGGATGTCAAGACCGCATTCCTCAATGGTCACATTGATGAAGAGTTGTATATGATGCAACCAGAAGGTTTTGTTGATCCTAAGGATGCTGGAAAAGTGTGCAAGCTTCAGCGGTCCATTTATGGATTGAAGCAAGCTTCACGGAGTTGGAACCAACGTTTTGATCAAGTGATCAAGAGTTTTGGATTTGTCCAAAATCAACAAGAGTTCTGTGTTTACAAGAAAGCGAGTGGGAGCTCAGTTGTTTTCCTAGTAGTATATGTGGATGGAATATTTCTCATGGGAAACGATGTGGATCTTATGAGAAGCGTGAAAGTATATTTGAGTAGTCAATTTTCCATGAAGGATCTAGGTGAAGCTGCATACATATTAGGACTCAAGATCTATAGAGATATATCAAGACGCCTAATTGCGTTAAGTCAGAGTACTTGCATCGAAAAGATTTTGAAGAGGTTCAAACTGGACAATGCCAAAAAGGGCTCCGTGCCAATGATGAAGAATTGCAAAATGAGTGTGACTCAATGTCCGGTAACGGATGATGATAGAGAAAAGATGTCTTACATCCCCTATGCCTCAGCCATAGGATCTATCATGTATGCAATGTTAAGTACTCAACCTGATGTGACATTGGCTCTTAGTTTGACGAGCCGATACCAAAGTAATCCAGGACCGGATCACTAGACAGTTGTGAAGAATATCCTAAAGTATCTCAAAAGAACAAAGGATATGTTCCTAATCTATGGAGGAAGTGATGAAGCTCTAAATGTAACGGGTTACGTGGATGCGAGCTAGAACTCAGATCATGATGACTCGAAGTCTCAAATAGGATTTGTGTTCCTAGTGAATGGTAGGGCGGTAAGCTGGAAGAGTAAGAAGCAGCCGGTGGTGGCGCAGTCTTCAATGGAGTCTGAATACATTGTTGCAGCTGATTTGGCGAATGAAGCTATTTGGCTAAGGAATTTCATCATAGAACTAGGAGCCATTCCAAGTGCGCAAGACCCCGTGACGATATATTGTGACAATACGGGAGCTATTGCAAACGCAAAGGAAGCGATGACTCATTCCACAGCCAAACACATCAAGCTTAGGTTTCACGTCATCCGACAGAATGTTGACGAAGGTGAAATCAAGTTTTGCAAAGTACACATGGAACTGAATATGGTAGATCCGTTGACTAAAGCTCTCCTAGAAGTCAAGCACGAACAACATCGAGATTCCATTGGTGTTAGGTTCCTGCCAATTGTAAACTAGTTTTATTTGTACTCTAGTGCAAGTGGGAGGCTGAAGGAGTTATGCCCTAGAGGAAAATAATAAAGTGTATTATTTGATCTATCTCTTATATGTTCATAGTACGTTTCATATTGTGCTATAACTGTGTTAAAATGAAACGTTAATGCATGTGTGGTATGTAAACAAACCATGTCTCTAGTTACCCCTAGCAAACTAGATCATTGGTCATGAGGATGATCTGGGTTTCAAGATCATGGGCATTTATGCCAATTGACAATGAGGTCATGTCATTAGTTGAATGACATGATATACAAACATCCGTCGGTTATATCTTAATGAGATCTAGTTACAAAGTTCACCATTGATGATAAACACAGAGAACCTCGCGACCTGATCCTTTGACTGTGAGGTAATGCAAATCACCATTCTGGAGGAATCTTAGATGGTTATCAAGTATCATCTCGTAAAAGGGTGATCAAAAAGGTGCCACTCAGGTTTCCAAAGGGACGCGTAGAGGGGTACATATCAAGACTAGGATTTGTCAAATCCATGTAACGGATAGATACATGTGGCCATCTCGGTGATGTTGCATTAACAAAGCTTGCAAGCATGTGACTTGGTCATGGAATGCAACGATATGGGAACGAGTAAACAAGTTCATCGGTAATGACACCGAACTAAGGTATGGGGATATCAAAGATCAAGTCTCAGATGAATTAGGTATCAAATGACAAAGGGGATGGGAAACAACTATCTCACGGTTCGAGCGATTATATTCATGAAACACACGGGGGTCACATGGCCATTGATACTTCCAAAACGTATCTACTTTCCCGAACACTTTTGTTATTGTTTCTCCTCTAAACTTGTGTGATTTGGATGCAACTAACGCGGACTGACGTTGTTTTCAACAGAATTGCCCTGGTGTCTACTTTTTGTGCAGAAAATCAACTATTAGGAAAAATCCCGGAAAATATGCCGAAAATCCTATTTCACCAGAAGACTCGAGCGAGAACACGAGGCGGGGCTGGGCCCAGCCACACCACAGCAGCTTGAGCAAAGCTAAGGCGGCGCCCGGTGGTGGCACCGCCAGACTCTCGGTCTCCCTCTTCGCCTATAAGTTGCCTTGACCTAAAAACTCAGGGGGTTCGGCGTTTTTCTAGAAGGAGTTCGCTCCTTGCCGCCACCACCATATTCCACAGCTTGACACGAAACTCCGTTACGGCACCTACTTGGGACAAGGAATTGGAGGAGATCATCGCCATATTCATCACCATCGCTTCTCCATCGACCATCCATGTGTCCCCCATCTATGAGTGAGTAATCCCCCGCTGTAGGCGATGGGGATGGTAGGGATTGGATGAGATCATTCATGTAATGGCATCGGATTGTTAGGGCATGGTGACTAGTATCTTTTATTAGTGCTTTATGACTTTGTTGCGACTTGTTATGCTTAATGCTTGACACTAGGGCCCGAGTGCCATGATTTCAGATCTGAACATGTTATTGATTCATTATGATAGTATTGTTTATGGTCTTATCTGCAAGTTGTATACACACGTTGTTGTCCGGAACCAATGGCCCCGAAGTGACAAAAATCAGGATAACCGGAGGGAATGGCTTGGATGTGAGGATCACATGTGTTCATGGAGTGTTAATGCTTTGCTCTGGTGCTCTATTAAAAGGAGCACCTTAATTGCCAGTAGTTCCCTTGAGGCCCCACTGCTAACGGGTTAGCAGGACAAAAGATGTTGTGCAAGTTCTCATTGCGAGCACGTATAACTATATATGGAACACATGCCTAGGATTATCTAGTACTTGGATGCTTTATCTTATTTATCTGTAATTGCCCTATGTTCTGATTGCTATGTGAATTGTCTTGTCCATGCAATGCTCGTCCATCCATCCCTATGCCTACCGCACTCGAATCCTACTTCTTACCGCTATTGTTACTGCTGTCTTTGCTTTACTACTGCTACTACTTTGCTATTCCTACTACAAAACTGTTCCTACTGATAAACTGCTGTGAGCAAGATTGTTTCCAGGTGTAGCTGAATTGACAACTCAGTTGTTAAGGCTTATAAATATTCTTTGGCTCCCCTTGTGTCGAATCAATAAATTTGAGTTTCACTTCCCTCGAAAATACTGCGATACACCCCCTAAACTTGTGGGTCGTCAAGACTATTTTCTGGCGCCGTTGCCGGGGAGCATAGCTTTATTTATCAAGTTCACTTGGATTCTCTATTGTTCGCTGCTATCCATCCATCATGGTAAGTCTCGTGATGGCAAGGTTCCTATTTTACCATCCACTACAAGAATAGGTACGGTTCTAAACACCTCTGTTGCTCTTGATTCACCATCTGTTATGAGTAAGCTCGTTACACCACCACATACACATGTTACACACGCTGCTACTACTGCTGAGTCTGAAACTTCTGATGCTGATGATGTTGCTTCTACTGTGCTTGATAAGAGTGGTTCATTAGGTCCTTTCCTAGATGCTACGATTGCTAGAACTATAGCTGGAAATACTGAAACTCCTAATGAAGACACTACTACACCTATTAGTTCACCTGAGTCTAGTGAAAGTTATGATATTGAAGATGGTTATGTTGAGATGACCAATGAATTTATTAAAGAATGTAAAAACACCCATGATAGGAGCGCTGCTAAGAGTCTCCTTGAGAGGCGTACTATTAGGCCCAAATTGTCTCCTATTGCTAAGTTTGCTGCTTCCCCCATAGACATTATAGATGAAGATTATGATTTCTCTCTCGATCTATCTTACATAGATATTGTTGAGAAAGAACCTTTTTGTGGGACTAAGAATGAAAGTGCGGTAGCACATATGAATGAACTTTCTACCATGAGTGGCTTGTTTTCTGATGATATTAAGATGCGTACTTACTTTGTTGCTAAGATTTTCCCCTTTTCACTGAAAGGAGAAGCTAAAACTTGGTTTAGTAATTTACCCCCTGGATCTATTGATAGCCCTGGTTGCTTGATTAGTACTTTCCTGCAGAAATATTTTCCTCCTAGTGCTAGACATGCTATTTTGCAGGAACTTTTTGATTTTAAACAGGGAGAAAAAAGATATTGCCTAAATCATGGGCAAGGTTTTGTGCTTTGATTCATGCATAGGCTAGAAGTCCATTACCTAAGAATGAGCTTCTTGATATATTTTATAATGGACTAACCAAAGAATCTAGGACATACCTAGATAGTTGTGCTGATTGTGTTTTCAGGAATAGGACTCCCAAGGAAGCTGAGGAATTAATGGCTAAAATAAGTAAGAACTATGAAGATTGGACTCCTCCTGAACAAGCTATACCTGAAGTAATTGTACCTGAACCTACTATACCAGTGCATATTCCAACATCAAATAAGAGGGGAGTTATTGAATTAAATGATGAAGTGATGAAGGAAGCTAAGAAATGTCTTAAGGAGAAGGGAATTAAAGCTGCAGATGTCAAGAATTTACCTCCTATAGAGGAATTATGTAAGCCTATTCCCTACTCATCCACTATCGAGGTACACTCTCTCCAACACTTTGATGAAGGTGATATCCCTTACTCTAAACCTCCTGATCAATGCTTAGAAGAATTCGATATCTTTATTGTTAAGCAAGATAATTTTAATAAAAGGGTGCAAAATCATCTAATGGAAAACACTAGAGCTATTGTTGAGTTGAAAGATATTGTGGAAAGAACCTCTAATGATGTTAAAATGATTGTTAAACACTTTCAAATGGTTCAAACTCAAATAGATCAACTCGTTAAAGTGCAAAAAGACTTGCTAGTTAATGCTGCTAAAGAAAAACATGCTTATGAAATTAGAACTAGAAGTGGTGCGGCTACCCAGGATCCTCTTTATCCCGAGGGGCATCCCAAAAGAATTGAGCAGGATTCTCAACAAGCTGAAAATAGTGGTTCTACTCGTAAGAAAAGGAAAAAAGAAACATAAAACTGTTGAAGAACCCTCTGAACCTGCTATAGATCCTAATATTATATCTATCTCTGATGCCGAAACTGAAAGTGGTAATGAAGAAAATGTTGTTCCTAATGAAGAAAAAGTGGAAGAAGAACCTGAAAAGCACACTAAGAATACTAAATAAACTAAAGAAGATTTTGTTGCTAAGAAACATGGTAGTGAAAGAGAGCCTTGGGTCCAAAAACCTATGCCTTTGCCTGATAAGAAACACAAGTCAAGATGAACACTATAATAAGTTTTGTGAGTGGATGAAACCTTTATTCCTGCAAATTCCGTTGACTGATGCTATTAAATTGCCTCCTTACTCAAAGTATATGAAGGATATTGTCTCGAACAAAAGGAAGATCCCTAATGAAGAAATCTCTACTTTGCTTGCAAATTATTTCTTTAATGGTAAGGTTCCAAAGAAACTTGGAGACCCAGGGATTCCAACTGTCCCTTGCTCTATTAAGAATAGTTATGTTAGAACTGCTTTGTGTGATTTGGGAGCTGGAGTTAGTGTTATGCCTTTCTCTCTCTATAAGAGACTTCAACTTGAAAAACTGATACCAACTGATATATCTTTGCAAATGGCTGATAAATCTACCAATATTCCTGTTGGTATATGTGAGGATGTACCTGTTCAAGTGGCTCATAATTGCTTGATATTAACTGATTTTGTTGTGCTTGAAATGCCTGAAGATGATAATATGTCTATTATTCTTGGGAGACCTTTTCTTAATACTGCAGGAGCTGTTATTAATTGTAATCAAGGAAAGGTGACCTTTAATGTTAAATGACAAGGAACATACTGTCTATTTCCCCAAGAAGATTGAAAGGACTTATGGTTTGAATTCAATTGAACATGTTGAGGGCATTCAAGTTGGAGAGATATATTGTCCCATACCAAGAGAAAATTTTGAAACTATTATGATTGGGACCATTGCTATCAAGGTTGAGGTAACATAATCATTAGTGAAATACAAAGTTTTGTCTCATATGAAATTGTTTTGGTAACAAGACTTGATCAACCTTGTTAACAAAAGGATTCCATTGAACAAAACAATGTTTTCACCGTGATTACCTCTGTTTACTTCTATTCTATCCATTTTTGTTTTGCTTTCGTTTAGTTCTCCTTTTTGTTGTTAGTTGCTTGCATGTTAGAGTGTCTTAGAACTTCTGTAGTTCTAGCCTTGTTTTGTCATTGCATCATTCCAAAAAAAATCTGTGTGTCAGAAAATCATTCTTCTATACCTAAAAAATGCGCAAAAATAAAGTGTCTCGAAAAATTCCAGAAAATTCATATTAAATTTTTATGTGAAAAAAGGGGCAGAGGAGTGCCTGGGAGGTGCCAAGGGGACCCACCATGTAGGCTCACCACCTGGTGGCGCGGCCTGCCCTGGGTGGCGCCATGTCATGGTGTGGGCCACCCCTGGCCCTCCACTAACTCTCTCACCTGCCACTTTCTTATCTCTCCCGAGTAAGCTCCAGTTCATTGCTCAAAATCGCGTTCTTGCTGTGCTTGCTCTCGATTGTTTTTGATCTCCTTGCTCAGCCCATCGTTGTTGCTGAAATTTGGAGCATTTGTTCTCCAGTATGTGACTCCTCCCCTTGTCCAAGTAGATTTGTGTTTAGTGGATTATATCTTAAGTATTTTGCTGCTGTAGGTGACAGGTTATGAGAGCTTGTAAGCTTGTTTGATGCTTAGAGATATAGTTTTGATGCATGTTTAGGCCTCTTACAAGTCCCTATGAGTAGTATCCTTCATTATATTCACTTTGCAATCACTTGTTTAATAGGTGTTTAAATTTCAGAATACCAAGCATGAACAACCATACCTTTGGAGAGATATTTGAGAGGGATGCACCTAGGAGGTCGAGGCCCTCAAGATCAGCCTCTCAGTTTAGGCCATCATACAACAAAGATATCATTGCAACTCGTATTGGTAATGAAAGGGATGATGGGGATGCTCACCCATCTACTTTTCCTTGTTCTACTTTCTTACAAGCTGCAGGGATTCTTGATGATTTCTTGCTATTGATTGAGAGGGTTGGTTTGACCTCATATATGCAAGATGAGAGTGAGCAATACGCTATGCTTACCAAAACCTTTGTTGAGAGCTTCACGTTTACTAACACGCCCTATCAGTCAACTGTCTCTTTCAAAATTTATAATCTGCCCTTTACCATGCCATTGGAAAGATTTTGCAGTATTGTAGGTGTAAGCATGACAGGGACTGTGAAGAAAATTCAAGGGCGACCCGCTGATTTGCTGGAGCTTTACCAAGGGGTGACCAATGATGATGACCGCGTGGCGCAACGCGGAAAGATAAGAAACATCCAACTCCCTGCTCTCAGATACTTTGCATATTATCTTGCTACTAGCATACTTGGTAGGGAGAACACAAGTAATATCTCCAACTATCATTTAGCCTTCCTTGCTACTGCACTTAACAATGATACTCGGTACAACCTTGGCTCGCTTATTGCTCGCCGCCTAGCTGCTAGGGGGCCTATCTATGGGGGCATCATTGCCTCGTGTATGGTCAATGCATTAGGTCTTTTAGCGGACCCCTATGATACTGTATTGGCACCACAAAGGCTTGACCTTGTTGCTATGAAAACTCATCACTTTGTCACTACTGCTTCTGATTTGGAAAGTCTAGTATATAGGATGTTGTTTACTGATGGGGATGAGAGGGAGATCCCTTTGCCGCAGTCTTGTTTGTTTAGTGTTCACAGGAGACCATGGTCGCGCTCCAAGGAGGAGGTGGATGAGCAGCTTCGCTTGCTAGGCTTCCATGAGCAGCACCAGGAGGATGTGCCCTCTTACGATTACTCCGCACACTACGGAGGGACGTACTCGAGCTCACACCAGGACGAGGGTACCTCCTCGTCATACTACAGTGACACGTCATCCTGGCCGGCTTGGGATTGATACCCACTTAGGACAAAAGCCTAAGCTTGGGGGGAGGTACGCCGGCATCTCACTCATCTCCTTATCATGTTGCGTCGGTACTTTGTATATTCATGTTTTGTTTCTTTTTAGTTTTTGTTCTTTCTTTGCTTTTGCTTTCTAAAACACAAAAAGACCAAAAATATTTTTGTTGTTTCTCTTTGGTTTGCTTCTTCGTTTCGCCTTGGTTTGTTTTTCCCTTTTTGCTTTGTTTGAACTATTCGAAAAACCCAAAAAGATTTTGCTTTGCTTGTTTTTCCTTTTGGTTCTTGTTTTAAAAAATCGAAAACAACAAAAATATTTGTCGTTCTTCTTTGGTTTTGTGAGTTTGCTACAGGGTTCAACAGTCCTCAGTGGATATTGGTTTCATATTATTATTCAAGCCACACAAGTGAAGAGCAATAATGAGGATTAATGACAACTTGAGGCGTGGTAAGAGGCTGGTAACAAACTCTATTTGTTTTCATTTTTGTACATATACTCATCATTGTGGGCATGCTTAGCCTGTTTGTGTAGGGTGTATGTTATCTTTGGATGCTTAGTAGTTCTTGCTTTCGTATGATTAGTTCCAGCTTGCTAATAGTTTGTAGCATGTTTTATGAATATTTGCTTGCATTACTCTATTCATAACTTGGTATGACACCATGGTATCCTCCTCTGAATGTTTCATTTGAATTTACTTGGCACATGCTCACGCATGCATATGACTGAAATAATCAGTTAAGCCTCGATGAATTATTTTGCCTTGAGGATCTTGAATCACTTTCATGCCATGTTTAGTCCTGTTTTGTTGCAAGCATGATTATGACAGCTATTGCTCTCTTGTTTGTCGCTCCCTTACTATTGCTAGCCTTCACTTACACTGAGTATGTTTTACTCAAGTTTCCAACTCCTTAAACCAAATATTTCCAAAGTGTCCACCATACCTACCTATTAGCATCATTTGCTACTTCCGTGCATATTCAATATGCCTTATTTTCTTCCGAATAAAATGTTTGCTTGTTATGAGAAAGTTAGTTAGTAAAGCTCTCAAGAACTTGATGGCACACTTTATTTTCTGCACTTAATAAACCTGAACCATTGGGACTGTCCATGAAAGTTATATGCTTGCAAATTATAGGTTGGGGATTAGCAGAACCGTGCTATCACGGGGAACACTTTCAACACTTGTAAATATATACCCAGTTGATACCATGCTCTTACATTTTGCGGATGTCGCCGATTGTGAAATAAAAGGGGAGCTTATAAGTCCATGGAGTTATGTATGTGTGTTAGAGAAACGCCTAGGCCGCTGGTCTAATCCATGCTGACATGGTGGAAACCTGCAGCGTAACTGTTGGGTTCGCAACATAGAAAACAAAATTTTTCCTACGATGGGAACTATACGCCAAGATCTATCTACTAGATACTAGCAACGGGTGGATATACATCCATAGAGAACTTACCCTCGAAGACAACAAAGCTTTGTTAACGAGATGTAACTCATGGATGATGTAGTCGTACACTTGCCGATCTCAAGATCGTGATGAAGTCCAGCAGGTCCGGCTCCAGCACGTCCATCAGATCCAGCTCCAGCAAGTCCAACACCACCAAGTCCAGCACCGCAAAGCAGCGGTGCATCCGTGATTGCACACACGTCCGGTACCCCGACAACCTCCGTCCCTCACTCCAGCAAAGCAACGGAAGCAGCAACTCCTTTCCAGATGTGGTGGTAACCCCATCCACATTAAAATGCCCCTTCACATTCTCTTTTAAAGTCTCCACTTTAAATGCATTAAATTTCTCCAAATTTAATGCTCTCTCATTTAATAAAACTCTTTTATTAATTTTATTCAGAATTTTGTTAATTACTTTAATTAACAAACATTCACATAAAACCCCCTGCAACATTTCAATATTACATGCAGAACCAATTTCAGCAATTTCACCCGAAACAGTTTCGGTGTTTATTGAAATAATTCTGGCGATTTCTTAAATCTTTATCTGAAACATATTTGCTCCAAATGGTGTCGGTATCCCTTAAGTGTGTCACCCTACGGTTCGCGAATAATGCAGACATGATCGAGACCCCTCTCGGATCAATAATCAGAAGCGGGACCTGGAGATCCATACTGACTCCTACACATTCAACGATGACTTCTGTGATCGTGAGAACCTTTAACGCTAGTAACTAAATCCCTTTGTCTCGCGATATATTACATGTCCGAGATTCGATCATCGGTATCTCCATACCTAGTTTGATCTCGTTACCGACATGTACTCTTTTCTCGTTCTCGTGATATAACATTCTAGTGATCACATCACTTGCTTGCAAGCTATTTCAATGTGATATCACTAAGAGGGCCCACAGTATATCTATCTGTCATCGGGATGGACAAATCCCACTCTTGATCCATGAGCCTCAACATAACACCTTCGTAGCACTGAACCCACCTTTATAGTCACGCTGTTATGGTGTGACGTTTGATGTTATCAAGATACTCTTCCGGTGTTAGCAATTAACATGATCTCATGGTCTAAGGACTAAGATTACTTCGTATGATGTTATAGCAATATAAACATAATGACTCTGATCGTAATGCTATACTTCGGATGAATGTTCATCACATCATTCCACCAATGTTGTGACCTCGTTATCAACAACATCCAATGTCCATGATCAGGAAACCTTGATCATCTTGTTAATCAACGAGCTAGTTTATATGAGAGGCATTACTAGGAACTTTGTATTTTGTTTATTAAACACACATGTATTAACGTTTCCAATTAATACAATTATAGCATGCAAAATAAACATTTATCATAAACATGGAATAAGATAATAACCACTTTATTATTGCCTCTCGGACATATTCCCTTCAGTATCCCACTTGCACTAGACTCAATAATCTAGTTTGTAAACTTGTATATACAGCACCTAGGGGTTGAATATACGCGTTTGCTAGTGGTTAACATAATCTACGGATCTGGCAGTTTCAGGTCCGTGTGTATTTGCATGTCTTTGCGTCTCTACGCATCACTCATTCTCCAATGAGATGGCATTGTATAAATTTGGTCCTTTGGTGAGACCTTTAGTTCGTTCGGGTTAAAATATGTTGATATTATTGTCATACAATATATCTTCATAGTATTAGCCCACTTTGAACCACACCTAGTTTGATAGCAAACTTCTTAACACAAATGCCCTCCTTTGCTGCTACTATAGCAGTCATATACTTAGCCTTTTGTTGTAGTATCCGTCACAATGTTTCAACTTTGGAACTTATCCAAATCCATCATGGAACATTGTTTCCATTACATTATGCCACCCATAGTCTAAATTGACATAAATTTAATTTGTATCTTGTGACAAAACTAGTATCAATGTAACACTTTACAATGAACTACCTTAACTATTTGTCACTTATACATGATATATTCTTAGTTTTTCCAAAGCTCATAAGAATATCTTTACTATTGTCCAATGATCATCTTATGAATCATTCTGGTATGTGCTCATAACATTTAGAGCATAGGACATTCTGGATATATACATATCATGGTATAATCGATCAAAATCTTCATGTGATTTTACTCACCAAGTGTTGAAACACTTGAATCTTGATACAACCCTTTCCATGCAGCAAGAACCTTTCTTGTTGTTTCCATATTGAACCCTTTCAATATCTCACATATGTATGTCTGGCACAACCATATTAGCGCCTCAATCTATCCATATAGATATTGATGCCAAATATTCCGGTTTTGCCCAAGTCTTTCATCGAAATCTTATTTTAATGAAATTCTTAACTTATGTCAATGCAAGATACATCATTTCCAATCAACAATATGTCCTCTACATAATGTATTGGAAATATGTCTCAGCGCTCCCACTTAATTTCTTGCAAATGCAAGCATCTTCATCATCTCCGATGAATTTAAACTCTTTTAACAGTTTCATCATGGTGAAGATTCCAACTCCGCTATGCTTACTTCAACTATTGAAGTTTGCATGCCCTTTTAGCACCCTTTGAATTAACAAAACCCTTCGGACCGTGTCTTGTACACGTCCTAGGTAACCAGTCTATTAGAAGAACTTTGTTTTGTTTGTTCAACTACCATACATTAAATTATATGTAGTGGTTGCTACATTAATCCGTCAAGACTAAATATCGCTATGAAAGATCAAATCTTGTCATAGTCAACTCCTTGAACATTGTCGTAAACTTCTTTCCAACATGTCGACTATTTCATAGATGTTAAACATCCATGTCTATTTCTTTATAGATCCAAACACGACCGATAGGCTTCACGCCTTTCCGAAGGGTCTTCCAAGTTCAGAAACTTGATTTCTCGTGTATGGATACTATCACGGATGACTTCTAGTCATTTTATGGAGTCAAGGCCCATCATCGCTTCTTTGCATGTAGTCGGTTCATCATTGTCAAAACAATAACGACTTGCTTATCAAATCACACTATTTGATTCTTACCGACCCACACGGTTCAATAGGAACTCTAATCTCCGAGATCACAACCTTTGTAATCACGGGAGCCATGAGCATTGTGGACACCACTAGGACACTTTCCGGCGCTGCGCTACTTAGCACATATATCTAAGGTTCAACAACCTTATCAAAGTTCTATTGTCCTCCCACTTAACTTTTCGCGAAAAATTCCTTCTCAAGAAACTTGACGATCCAAGTAACAAACTCTTTTGTCCTTGGTGTTATGGAGAAATTCCCAACAAATTCTTTGGGATAACCTACAAAGACGTGCTTATCCGACTTTGGTTGTAAACATTTTACTTATGCATAGCATACCAAAATTTAAGAAAAGACAATTCGGGTTTTATCCCAAACCATAACTTATATGGTGTCATTTCAACGGATCACGATGGTGCTCTTTTTCAGTGTAAAAGCGGTAGTCTCTGAAGCCTCAATCCTTAAAACATAATGGCAGTTTTATAAATGACACCTTTGATCTTACCATGTCAAACATGGTTTGATTTCATCTCTCGAATATGTCATACTCCTATGGTTTATCGGGAAACACAAATCATGGAACAATTCCTCAAATCTTAGGTGTTTTTGCTAAACATGTAACTCAAATATCTTCCTTTATGATCGAATCATAAACTCTTTATTTTCTTGTTACAATGATTTTCCACTTCATCTTGAAAGTCTTTGAACAATTTTCATATGTTTCATACTTCTTCCTTATTAAGTAAATATATAGATATATTCACTTAAATTTCTGGAGAAAGTATACAAAGCAAAAAGATCCATCGCATATGGCTACACATAATGGATTATGCACATCAGCATGCACAATTTCCAATAAGCTAGTCATCCGTTCCTTTTTGGCCTATGAACGGAGTTTCAATTATCTCGAGGAAAGTTTCATAAGCGTCAATTGATCAAAATCAAAGACTCCAAAAATCCATCAACATGGAGTTTCTTCATGTTTTCTTTCCAATATAATTTAAAACAACGATGTCACTTCATAAGTGATCTTTCAATCATTTGTCTTGCAACATTTTAGCAATAGTGTTTATGGATGTGATTTCTCCCACTAGACTTGTAAAAGTTCATCCATCCTTTATGGAATACGGTAATTATTTGAACAACCATTGTTCTTGTAATACTGGAACAAAATAACAATTATTAAAACAAATCTTGAAGGCTATGTTTGACGACAACGAAAAACACAATAACACTTTATTTGTTTTCGATGAACATCATCACTTATTCTCTTGCTAGTTACTTAGGCCATTGCAGTTCATGAATTGCGTTGTCCTGTATGACACTTCATACCAACCAATTCGGTATCCAATACCTCAGAATCACATTGTTTAACAAGCAAGGAATACAACCATAACATGTATATCTTCTATATACCTAAGTTGGACATCTCCAACCTTTTCTTTTCTGCCGAATATTTTATAGATTCTCTTTCAACAATTCCTTTTCTTTTAAAAGAATCTATCAACATCAATAGTGGTGTCATTCACATGACACATAGTACAAAGTGTATATAGTCAAATACTAATACCTTTGTACTTGCACTTTGAAGTGGATCACCATCATCAAATGTTTGGTGTTCTTTCAAAAATCCATTCTTTAGTAATCTATTAGTGTAGTAAACATTTTACTTACATCTTCTATTCATCCTTATCATGACAACTTTCATGATCAAGCTACTATAGCCTGTAAGGAAGAATCGCGAGTATAATGTTAGTTTCCAAAACCTTTTTGGGAGATCCGGATGCTTAGCATCTCCATCCTTCACAAATTCTCATACAATATGAGAACATGTATTTTGCTAAATTATACTCTATCATAATGCAACCAAAAACATTGTTTCAGGTATCACAATATCTTTCACACATGATGGTTTCTGAAACAATTTTCAGCTGCTATATAATCTTGATATTAAAACAACTTTTGAATATCAATAATCATGGAGGCAAACATGATACTTTAGATACTAACATTGGAATTCTTACTCTTGATTTAATACTACTTATTAAACTTCATGGAGTAAATAGAGTTTGCTGAAAGTTTGCAATAGGACTTATAAACTTTAAATTGACATTCAAAACAATACGATACCAGTTCGTAAAGTAAATATCCAGAATTCTATAGTTCTATTATCTCAATTAAAACTAAGCATAAGGTAGTGAACAGACGCCAATGACTACAAAAAATTATGCAAATTCACTTAGATTTAGTTTATGACAAATTGAGTTCGACTAATCCAAATTAGAAATAAACTCCCACTCAAAAATGACATCCCTCGTGCCTTTTTGGTGATTACATGAACCAAATCCACTACACTAAGTTCGATCATCACGTGAGTCGGTGTAGCTTCAAAGGCGAGCATCAATATGGGCATCATATCAACTATATGATTCATGCTTAACCTTTTGGTCCATGTTCCGAGGCCATGTCTGTACATGCTAGGCTTGCCAAGTAAGAACCTTTGTATTCGCATGTGTAAAACTATCTTACACCTGTTATATGAAAGCGCAGAGTCGAGTACACCCGATCATCACGTGATGTCTCGAAACACGATCCATAGAATGGTGCATACTTAAGGAAGAACACATTTTTATCTTGATATCTAAATTAGGGATCATCTTAAAATGCTACTAAAATGCCAAACTAGCAATATAAGATGCGAACATCATATGTGTAAAGTGGAATGATATGGTCCATGCATTTGATCACCATCATATGCATCGTGGTATGATCTCTATCATTCCTTTGTGTGTAAGTCCGAGGTCTATGGAACTTACACGTTAGGTGTGTTGTAAGAGTATCAACTATACATCAACTTACAACATTAGCATATCATGACACTAGCCCAACAACGATCTAAACTAGACGCCTCTAATTTATCCATTGCAAGTTTTACGTGGCTTAGGGCTTCCGGAGATAGAACCGGTCTTACCTACGAACATGAACCACAACGAGGATAACCAAGTTATTAGTAACTCGTTGTAAATCAGATACTGACTATAGTAGGAGAGACAGACACCCGCCAGCCACTTATGCAAAACTAGTTGCATGTCAGTTGTGGAACCGGTCTCATGTACGATGACATGTAAGGTTGGTTCGGGCCGCTTCATCACTATGCCACCAATATCCAAAATACATAGAAGATGCAATAACATGATCATCATCGCCCACATATAAACATGTGTGTACTACCAGTGCAAAGCACCTACGCATAGATCAGGCTCGATACCCTTTGTTGGGTTATGACATAGAAAACAAAAAAATTCCTACGATGGGAACTATACGCCAAGATCTATCTACTAGATACTAGCAACGGGTGAATATACATCCATAGAGAACTTACCCTCGAAGACAACAAAGCTTTGTTAATGAGATGGAACTCGTGGATGATGTAGTCGTACACTTGCCTATCTCAAGATCGTGATGAAGTCTAGCAGGTCCGGCTCCAGCACGTCCATCAGATCTAGCTCCAGCAAGTCCAGCACCACCAAGTCTAGCACCGCAAAGCAGCGGTGCATCCGTGATCGCACACATGTCCGGTACCCCGACAACCTCCGTCCCTCACTCCAGCAAAGCAACAGAAGCAACAACTCCTTTCCAGATAAAGCCACAGGGAACATGTATCTCGCTAATCCGAGACCATGGGGGAAAATACTAGAGGGGGAGAGAGATCCTTCACGAGGAGGTGTGAGGAAGAAGGGGTGTGAGGGAGGCCTTTTATAGGAGGAGGGGAGGGTACTCCTCCCATGGCCGGCGCCCATGGAGGGTGTCCCTTCACCTCCCCATTCATGTGGTGGTAACCCCATCCACATTAAAATGCCCCTTCACATTCTCTTTTAAAGTCTCCACTTTAAATGCATTAAATTTCTCCAAATTTAATGCTCTCTCATTTAATAAAACTCTTTTATTAATTTTATTCAGAATTTTGTTAATTTCTTTAATTAACAAACATTCACATAAAAACCCCTGCAACATTTTAATATTACATGCAGAACCAATTTCAGCAATTTCACCCGAAATAGTTTTGGTGTTTATTGAAATAATCCTAGCGATTTCTTAAATCTTTATCTGAAACATATTTGCTCCAAATGGTGTCGGTATCCCTTAAGTGTGTCACCCTATGGTTCGCGAATAATGCAAACATGATCGAGGCCCCTCTCGGATCAATAATCAGAAGCGGGACCTGGAGATCCATACTGACTCCTACACATTCAACGATGACTTCTGTGATCGTGAGAACCTTTAACGCTAGTAACTAAATCCCTTCGTCTCGCAATATATTACATGTCCGAGATTCGATCATCGGTATCTCCATACCTAGTTTGATCTCGTTACCGACATGTACTCTTTTCTCGTTCCCGTGATATAACATTCTAGTGATCACATCACTTGCTTGCAAGCTATTTCAATGTGATATCACCGAGAGAGACCAGAGTATATCTATCCGTCATCAGGATGGAGAAATCCCACTCTTGATCCATGAGCCTCAACATAACACCTTTGTAGCACTGAACCCACCTTTATAGTCACCCTGTTATGGTGTGATGTTTGATGTTATCAAGATACTCTTCTGGTGTTAGCAATTAACATGATCTCATGGTCTAAGGACTAAGATTACTTCGTATGATGTTATAGCAATATAAACATAATGACTCTGATCGTAATACTATACTTCGGATGAATGTTCATCATATCATTCCACCAATGTTGTGACCTCGTTATCAACAACATCCAATGTCCATGATCAGGAAACCTTGATCATCTTGTTAATCAACGAGTTAGTTTATATGAGAGGCATTACTAGGAACTTTGTATTTTGTTTATTAAACGCACATGTATTAACGTTTCCAATTAATATAATTATAGCATGCAAAATAAACATTTATCATAAACATGGAATAAGATAATAACCACTTTATTATTGCCTCTCGAGCATATTCCCTTCAGTAACCATAATGATATCTATGAAGCATTCTTCTTATAAAAAAAGAGAGATAGCTATTGAGAAAAAGAAAAAAAGAGATTTATGAAAAGAGGAAAGAGAGAAAAAAGCACCATTTTCCCATGGTAAATAAGAAGATTGCTGAGATACTCATTGTCTGCTTGCCTTGTCATTTTGATATGGGGATTCTTCCGTATCATTGGGCAGGGGGTACCCCGTTGGCGGTTCTCTATGATACACACATATTTACGATGACAAGAACTTACCGGTAATTAAAGTTGAGTAGAATGAGGAGCGGCCCTCGTACTCAAGGGACATGGGATTTTCAGTTTATAGTCTGTCAAGCATATAACTCAGATTGGACCTCACTTTTACCTTAACCACATTAAAGATGCTTATGATAGGGGCAATGAGAGCTCAAAGCTAACGAGTACCATACTTTCAGCATTTGGAAGCCTTTCAAATTATTCAAAATCTTTTCTTTTACTTGTTGAGTCTCCACATATTCTTTGAGCACCTTCTTGAGAGCATAGTTGTCATTCTTTGTGCTTGTCTCATTACTTGATTATTTGTGTTATGACTTTGATGCTTGTATCTTTGACATCTTTACTTATAGTCTTCACTTGAACTTCAGAGGTTCCTTGGCATTCATAATCAAAGGCAAGCGAGATACCACTCTATCATACCTTGTTATGAGCATTGTAATGTTGCTTATATTTATGCTTCATGCTACTTATTATTTTTGAGTTGGAATCTCTTCATAGCTTGCAATGCTATTAAGTAAACTTAGTTGTATACTCCTTATTATGAATTGTCTAAGTAGTTAATCACATGCAGAGAATATATACATCATATGAAGCAATTGTGTTCGTGAAAGTTCTTTTATCGCACTCAGTTTTCAACTGAATTGCTTGAGGACAAGCAATAAGCTAAGCTTGGGGGGAGTTGATACGTCCAAAACGTATATACTTTCCTGAACACTTTTGTTATTGTTTGTCCTCTAAACTTGTGTGATTTGGATGCAACTAACGCAGACTGACGCTATTTTCAGCACAATTGCCCTGGTGTCTACTTTTTGTCCAGAAAATCAACTATCAGGAAAAATACTGGAAAATATGCCGAAAATCCTATTTCACCAGAAGACTCCAGGAGCCAGAATATGAGACGGAGGGGCTGGGCGAGCACACCACTGGCCACGGCAAGCCAGAGCACGCCAGGGGTGGTCTGGCTGCCCCAGACTCCCCCTCGGTCTCCCTCTTTGCCTATAAGTTGCCTTCTGACCTAAAAACTCAGGGGGGTTCGACGTTTTTCCAGAAGGAGTTCCGCTCCGCCGCCACCACCAGATTCCACGAAACAGCACCTTGCCAGGACGGGGAATTGGAGGAGATCATCGTCATCATCATCACCATCGCTTCTCCATCGACCATCCATGTTCCCCCCATCTATGAGTGAGTAATCCCCTGCTGTAGGTTATGGGGATGGTAGGGATTGGATGAGATCGTTCATGTAATGGCATCGGATTGTTAGGGCATGGTGCCTAGTATCTTTTATTAGTGCTTTATGACTTTGTTGCGACTTGTTATGCTTAATGCTTGTCACTAGGGCCTGAGTGTCATGATTTCAGATCTGAACATGTTATTGAAGGAAATATGCCCTGAGAGGCAATAATAAAGTTGTTATTATGTATTCCTTGTATATGATAGATGTTTATTTTGCATGCTATAATTGTATTGATAGGAAACATCAATACATGTGTGTTTAATAAACAAAAAGGGTTCCTAGTCATGCCTCTCTTATAGACTAGCTTGTTAATTAACAGGATGATCAAGGTTTCCTGATCATGGACATTGGATGTTGTTAATAACAAGGTCACACCATTGGTGGAATGATGTGATGAACATTCATCTGAAGTATAGCATTACGATCAAGTCATTATGTTTATATTGCTATAACATCATACGAAGTAATCTTTATCCTTAGACCATGAGATCATGTTAATTGCTAACACCGGAAGAGTATCTTGATAACATCAAACGTCACACCGTAACAGGGTGACTATAAAGATGGGTTGATTACTGAAGGTGTTATGTTGAGGCTCATGGATCAAGAGTGGAATTTGTCAATCCAGATGACGGATAGATATACTCTGGGCCCTCTCGGTGATATTACATTAGGATAGCATGCAAGCAAGTGATGTGATCACTAGAATGTTATATCACGGGAACAAGAAAAGAGTGCATGTCGGTAACGAGATCAAACTAGGTATGGAGATACCGATGATCGAATCTCGGACATGTAATATATCGAGAGACAAAGGGATTTAGTTACAAGCGTTAAAGGTTCTCACGATCACAGAGTCATCGTTGAATGTGTAGGAGTCAAGACGGATCTCCGGTCCCGCTGATTATTGATCGGAGAAAGGTCTCGATCATGTCTGCATTATTCGCGAACCGTAGGGTGGCACACTTAAGAGTTACCGGACACCATTTTGGAGCACATATGTTTCAGACGAAAGAATTGCAAAGCGTAGGAATTGTTCCAATAGAAACCGGAAATTGTTTCGGGTGAAATTGCAGAAGGTGTTTCTGCATGTGATATTGAAATATTGCAGTATATGTGAATGTTTGTTAATTAAAGTAATTAACAAAATTCTGAATAAATTTAATAAAAGAGTTTTATTAAATGAGAGAGCATTAAATTTGGAGAAACTTAATGCATTTAAAGTGGAGACTTTAAAAGGGAATGTGAAGAGGCATTTTAATGTGGAGGAGTTACCACCACATGAATGGGGAGGTGAGGTCACCCCCATGCGCGACCATGGAGAGAGGGGCACCCCTCCTCCTATAAAGGCCACCCATTCCTCCTTCATCCACACCTCCTTGTGAAGGATCTCTCTCCTCTAGAATTATTCCCCATGGTCTCGGATTAGCGAGATACATGTTCCCGTGGCATTTAATCTGCAAGGAGTTGTCGCTCACTGGATCGCTGGAGCGAGGAGGTGGAGGTTGTCCGTGGCTTGAACGTGTGAAAAGTGGATGCGGATCTTTGAGTTGGCGCTCGGACTTCCTCACGATCTTGAGATCGACAAGTGTACGACTACATCAACCACGAGTTCCTACTCGTTAACAAAACTCGTTGTCTTCGAGGGTAAGTTCTCCATGGATGTATGTCCACCCGTTTGCTTTGTACCTAGTAGATAGATCTTGGCGTGTAGTTCACACTGTAGGAATTATTTTGTTTTCTATGCTGCGGACCCAACAGTAGTATCAGAGCCCGATCTATGCGTAGGTGCTTTGCACGGGTAATACACATATGTTTATATGTGGGCGATGATGATCATGTTATTGCATCTTCTATGTACTTTGGATATTGGTGGCATAGTGGGATGAAGCGGCCCGGACCAACCTTACATGTCATCGTACATGAGACCGGTTCCACGACGACATGCAACTTGTTTTGCATAAGTGGTGGCGGTGTCTGCCTCTCCTACTATAGTCAATATCTGATTTACAACGAGTTGCTAATAACTTGGTTATCCTCGTAGGTTCATGTTAAAGGTTAGACGAGTTCTATCTCCGAAAGCCCTAAGCCACGTAAAACTTGCAATTGATAAATTAGAGGCGTCTAGTTTAGATCGTTGCTGGTCTAGTGTTTTGATATGGTATTGTTGTAAGTAGATGTATAATAGATACTCTTACAACTCACTTAACGTGTAAGTTCCATAGACCTTGGCCTTACACACAAAGGAATGATAGAGATCATACCACGATGCAAATGATAGAGATCAAATGCATGGACCATATCACCTCACTTCACACATTAGATGTTAGCATCTTATATTGCTAGTTTGGCGCGTTTGGTAGCATTATAAGATGATCCCTCATTTAGATATCAAGATAAAATGTGGTCTTCCTTAAGTATGCACCGTTTTGTGGATCGTGTTTTGAGGCATCACGTGATGATCGGGTGTTCTCAACTCTATGCTTTCATACAACGGGTGTAAGACAGTTTTACACACGCAAATACTAAGGTTCTTACTTGACGAGCCTAGCATGTATAGACATGGCCTCGGAACACGGACCGAAAGGTTAAGCATGAGTCATATAGTTGATATGATGCCGATATAGATGCTCGCCTTTGAAGCTACACCGACTCACGTGATGACCGGACTTGGTGTAGTGGATTTGGTTCATGTAATCACCAAAAGGACACGAGGGATGTTGTTTTTGAGTGGGAGTTCATTAGTAATTTGGATTAGTTGAACTCAATCTATCATAAACTTAGTCTAAATATACTTTACAAATTCTGTTGTAGATGGCACCACCTGCTTTTAATTTCAATGTGTTCATGGAGAAAGAGAAACTTGCATGAATGGTAGCAACTTCACCAACTGGCTATGAATTTGAGGATTCTCCTCCGCTTTGCACAAAGCAATATGTGCTAGATGGGCCGCTAGGCCCCCCACTAGCTCCTGATGCCCCTGACGAGGAAAAGAACGTCTATATAACTCGTCAGGAGGACCACAACTTAGTTCATTGTGGCATACTGTATGGGCTAGAGCCAGAACTTCGAAAACGTTTCGAAAATGGCAATGCCTTTGATACTATGGGAGAATTGAAAATGATTTTCGATACCCATGCTGCCGTAGAGACTTATAATGCTACATAAAAGTTCTTTAGCTGCATGATGGAGGAAAAAAGCTCCGTTAGTGAGCACGTACTCAAAATGTCTGGGTACGCCGATAAGCTTGTGTCCTTGGGAATAACGATTCCCATTGACTTAGGCATACATCGTGTTCTCCAATCTCTGCCACCTAGCTACAAGAGATTCGTGATGAACTATAATATGCAGGGCATGAATAAGTCCCTTCGAGCTTACAATGCTTAAGACTGAGAAGTGGAGATTAGGAAAGAACATCAAGTGTTAATGATCAATAGGACCACCGGTTTCAAGAAGGACAAGAAATGCACAAGGGAAATAAGGGTGGCAAGTCATTTGCCACTTTGAAAATAAACCGAGCTGGCCCTAAGTCCGACAATCGAGTGCTACTATTGCAAGGGTCGCCATTGAAGCGTAATCGCCCCAAGTATTTGGTGGACAAGAAGTCCGCAAGGCAAACAAAGGTATATGTGATATACATGTTATTGATGTGTACTTGACTAGTACTCGTAGTAGCACACGGGTATTTGATACGGATCGGTTGCTAATATATGTAACTTCGGTTCAGGGCGGAACAAGCGACAACTAGCAAGGGATGAGGTCTCGATGCGGGTCGGCAATGGATCAAGAGTTGATGTGATCGCCGTCAGAACGCTGCCTCTCCATATGCCATCGGGATTAGTTATAAACCTAAATAATTGTTATTTGGTGCCTGCACTTAGCATGAACATTGTATCCGGATCGTGTTTGATGCAAAGTGGTTATTCATTTAAGTCTAAAAACAATGGTTGTTCGATTTATATGAATAATATCTTTTATGGTCATGCACCTATGTTGAATGGTTTATTTCTGTTGGATCTCGATAGTAGTATTACGCATATTCATAATGTTGATGCTAAAAGGATTAAACTTGATAATGATATATCTACATATATGTGGCACATTGCCTAGGTCATATTGGCGTTAAACGCATGAAGAAACTCCATTCTGATGGACTTTTGGAATCACTTGATTTTGAATCATTTGATACATGTGAGCCATGCCTTATAGGCAAGATGACTAGAACGCCGTTTTCCGGTTCAATGGAACGGGCGACAGATCTATTGGAAATCATACATACAGATGTGTGTGGACCAATGAGTGTGTCGGCGCGAGGTGGATATCGTTATTTTGTTACTTTCATGGATGATTTGAGTAGATATGGGTATATCTATTTGATGAAACACAAGTCTAAAACTTTTGAAAAGTTCAAAGAATTTCAGAATGAAGTGGAAAATCATCATAACAGAAAGATCAAATTTCTGCGGTCCGACCGTGGAGGAGAGTATCTTAGTTACGAGTTTAGCACATATGAAAGATCGTGGAATAGTTTCACAACTCACGCTTAGGAACACCACAACGTAATGGTGTGTCGAACGTCGTAATCGTACTTTCTTGGATATGGTTCGATCTACGATGTCTCTATCGACTTGCCATCGCATTTTGGGGTTATGCACCGGAAACCGCTACATTCACTTTAAATAGGGCACCATCTAAATCCGTTGAAAAGACAGTATGAATTATGGTTTGGAAACAAACCTAATGTCATTCTTTAAAGTTTGGGGATGCGATGTTTATGTGAAGAAACTTCAACCGGATAAACTCGAACCCAAAGCAGAAAAATGCGTCTTCATAGGATACCCTAAGGAAACAATTGGGTATACCTTCTATCACAGATCCGAGGGCAAGGTCTTTGTTGCCAACAATGGATCCTTTCTTGAGAAGGAGTTTCTCGCGAAAGGTGTGAGTAGTGGGAAGGTAGAACTCGAAGAGGTTATTGAACCTTCTCTTCATGAAATGGCAAGTAGCGCAGCTCCAGAAGTTGTTTCGGAGTTGACTTCACCTAATGAAGAGAGAGCTAATGATATTGATCATGAAACTCCGAAAGAGGACACTACCGAACCTCGCAGGTCAAGCAGGACACGGGCAGCTCCTAAACTGTACGGCAATCCTGTTATGAATTTCATGATTGATGAAATAGATGACCCTGCGACATATGAAGAAGCGATGATGAGCCCGAATTCCAACAAATGGCTAGAAGCCATGAAATCTGAGATGGAATCCATGTACGAGAACCAAGTTTGGAACTTGGTGGACTTACCTCACGACCGAAAGGCCGTTGAGAATAAATGGATTTTCAAAAGAAAAACTGATGCTGATGGTAATGTGACCATCTATAAGGCTCGACTTGTCGCAAAGGGGTTTCGACAAATTCAAGGAGTTGACTACGATGAGACATTCTCTCCCGTAGCGATGCTTAAGTCGGTTAGGATTATGTTAGCAATTGCTGCATATTTCGATTATGAAATATGGCAGATGGATGTCAAAACTGCGTTCCTCAATGGTAAGATTGAAGAAGAGTTGTATATGATACAACCTAAGGGTTTTGTTGATCCTAAGGATGCTAATAAGGTGTGCAAACTTCAGCGATCCATCTATGGACTGAAGCGAGCATCACGAAGTTGGAATCTCCGCTTTGATAAGGTGATCAAAGAGTTTGGATTTGTCCAAACTTATGGAGAGGCTTGTATTTACAAGAAAGTGAGTGGGAGCAATGTGGCATTTCTGATATTATATGTGGATGACATATTATTGATTGGAAATGATTTAGATCTTTTAAACAGTGTTAAAAGTTATCTAAACAGCAAATTTTCGATGAAGGACCTTGGTGAAGCTTCATATATATTAGGCATTAAAATCTATAGAGATAGATCAAGACGCCTAATTGGGCTATCGCAGAGTACATATCTTGATAAGATATTAAAGAACTTTAATATGGACGGAAGTAAGAAGGGGTTCTTACCTATGTTGCAAGGCAAGACATTGAGTAAGACTCAAAGTCCGGCTACGGCGGAAGAAAGAGAGATAATGGATAAGACCCCCTATGCCTCAGCCATAGGCTCTATAATGTATGACATGCTATGTACAAGACCGGATGTGGCACATGCTATTAGTTTGACTAGTAGGTACCAATCGATCGAGGTTGAACACTGGATAGCGGTCAAGAATATCCTTAAGTACTTGAGAAGAACTAAGGATATGTTTCTTGTATACGGAGGTGAAGAAGAGCTAGTCGCTAAGTGTTATGTCGATGCTAGCTTTGACACTGATTCGGATGACTCTAAGTCTCAATCCGGATACATATTTCTCTTGAACGGAGCAGCAGTTAGTTGGAGGAGCTCCAAACAACCTGTGGTGGCTGGATCAACAACAGAGGCGGAATATGTTCTCGCTTGAAGCGGTAGGAAGCGGTTTGGATGAAGGAGTTCATAACGGAACGGGTGTGGTTCCCGGTCGTTGGACCCGATGGTGATCTATTGTGACAACAATGGAGCCATAGCCAATAAAGGAACCAAGGTCTCACAAGAATTCCAAGCATATTAAGCGCGGTTTCACTCCATCCATGAGCATGTCAAGGATGGAGATATAAAGATTTAGAAGTGCACACGGACCTGAATGTAGCAGATCCGTTGACTAAAGTACTCCCTAGGGCAAAACATGATCAACACCAGAACTCCATGGGTGTTAGATTTATCACTATGTGAACTAGATTATTGTCTCTAGTGCAAGTGGGAGATTGAAGGAAATATGCCCTGAGAGGCAATAATAAAGTTGTTATTATGTATTCCTTGTATATGATAGATGTTTATTTTGCATGCTATAATTGTATTGATAGGAAACATCAATACATGTGTGTTTAATAAACAAAAGGGTTCCTAGTCATGCCTCTCTTATAGACTAGCTTGTTAATTAAGGATGATCAAGGTTTCTGATCATGGACATTGAATGTTGTTAATAACAAGGTCACACCATTGGTGGAATGATGTGATGAACATTCATCCGAAGTATAGCATTACGATCAAGTCATTATGTTTATATTGCTATAACATCATACGAAGTAATCTTTATCCTTAGACCATGAGATCATGTTAATTGCTAACACCGGAAGAGTATCTTGATAACATCAAACGTCACACCGTAATAGGGTGACTATAAAGATGGGTTCGATTACACTGAAGGTGTTATGTTGAGGCTCATGGATCAAGAGTGGAATTTGTCAATCCAGATGATGGATAGATATACTCTGGGCCCTCTCGGTGATATTACATTAGGATAGCTTGCAAGCAAGTGATGTGATCACTAGAATGTTATATCACGGGAACGAGAAAAGAGTGCATGTCGAATTGAGATCAAACTAGGTATGGAGATACCGATGATCGAATCTCGGACATGTAATATATCGAGAGACAAAGGGATTTAGTTACAAGCGTTAAAGGTTCTCACGATCACAGGAGTCATCGTTGAATGTGTAGGAGTCAGTACGGATCTCTAGGTCCCGCTGCTGATTATTGATCGGAGAAGGGTCTCGATCATGTTTGCATTATTCGTGAACCGTAGGGTGGCACACTTAAGAGTTACCGGCACCATTTTGGAGCACATATGTTTCAGACGAAAGAATTGCAAAGCGTAGGAATTGTTTCAATAGAAACCGGAAATTGTTTTGGGTGAAATTGCAGAAGGTGTTTTTGCATGTGATATTGAAATATTGCAAGGGGCTATATGTGAATGTTTGTTAATTAAAGTAATTAACAAAATTCTGAATAAATTTAATAAAAGAGTTTTATTAAATGAGAGAGCATTAAATTTGGAGAAACTTAATGCATTTAAAGTGGAGACTTTAAAAGGGAATGTGAAGAGGCATTTTAATGTGGAGGAGTTACCACCACATGAATGGGAGAGGTGAGGGGTCACCCCCCATGCTCCGTCCATGGAGAGAGGGGGCACCCCCTCCTCCTATAAAAGGCCACCCATTCCCTCCTTCATCCACACACCTCCTTGTGAAGGATCTCTCTCCCCCTCTAGAATTATTCCCCCATGGTCTCGGATTAGCGAGATACATGTTCCCGGTGGCATTTCGTCTAGAAGGGGTCTTTGCTTCATTGGATCACTGGAGCGAGGAGGTGGAGGTTGTCAGTGGCGAGGCTTGAACAGTGTGCGGATGCGCTGCTGAGTTGCGGCGCTCAGACTTCCTCACGATCTTGAGATCGGCAAGTGTACGACTACATCAACCACGAGTTCCTACTCGTTAACAAAACTCGTTGTCTTTGAGGGTAAGTTCTCCATGGATGTATGTCCACCCGTTTGCTTTGTACCTAGTAGATAGATCTTGGCGTGTAGTTCACACCGTAGGAAATTTTTTGTTTTCTATGCTGCGGACCCAACAATTATTGATTCATTATGATAGTATTGTTTATGGTCTTATCTGCAAGTTGTATACACATGTTGTTGTCTGGAACCAATGGCCCCGAAGTGACAGAAATCGGGATAACCGGAGGGAATGGCTTTGATGTGAGGATCACATGTGTTCACGGAGTGTTAATGCTTTGCTCCGGTGCTCTATTAAAAGGAGCACCTTAATTGTCAGTAGTTCCCTTGATGCCCATTGCAAACGGCTGGCAGGACAAAAGATGTTGTGCAAGTTCTCATTGCGAGCACGTATGACTATATATGGAACACATGCCTAGGATTATCTAGTACTTGGATGCTTTATCTTATTTATCTGCAATTGCCCTATGTTCTAATTGCTATGTGAATTGTCTTGTCCATGCAACGCCCGTCCATCCATCCCTATGCCTACTGCACTCAAATCGTACTGTTTACCGCTATTGTAGCTGCTGTCTTTGCTTTACTACTGCTGCTACTTTGCTATTCCTACTACAAAACAGTTGCTACTGATAAACTGATGTGAGCAAGATTTTTTCTAGGTGCAGCTGAATTGACAACTCAGCTGTTAAGGCTTATAAATATTCTTTGGCTCCCCTTGTGTCGAATCAATAAATTGGGTTTCACTTCCCTCAAAAATATTGCGATACACCCCCTATACTTGTGGGTCATCAGTCATCCAGGTCCCTCTATTGATCATTGATATGATAGTAGTCTCAATCATGTCTGGAGTGTTTCCGGACCAAAGGATGTCATGCTTAAGGGTGGGGACACTCAGGGTAGATGAGGAATCGTAGGAGAAATAGAGAAAGAGAAACCAGAATAGTTCCGGATAACATCCGATGAAGATCGGAAGGGGTCTGGAAGGTGTTCCGGAGTGAAGGAATAAGATAATATGAGTATTCTAATGTTAATTGGAGAATTAATATTAAATACATATTTTATTTTATTATTAAAGGCAGCCCAATGCTAATGGGCCTCACCCAAAGGGGAGGCTCAAGAGGCAAGGCGCCTAGGGAGAGGGGGCTAGTCGGCCTGGGCTTAGTGGACCACCCTAGTGGGTCCTACCTAGGGCCGGTGGCTACCCCTAGGTGGCTAGCGGGTGTGGGGATTAGTCCCACACCGCCTGGTCCTTGGGTGGTGCGCCCCCTCCCACTATATATAGGGGTCTCCCCTCCCCCATTGGATTCAGCCATTCTCTCATTCTCTCTCTCATCCATTGAGGACTTATCTAGAATATTGGAGAGGACCTCATGGGTTGTGAGTTCTCCACTTTCACACCAATGTCATGTGATATGCGATCCGGCATCTACTTCTTCCGCTGGTCGGCTGGATCGGAGTCCGGGAGACGTCACCTACACCAGATGTGTGACGAACTTCGGAGGCACCACACTTGAGGTGCTGCTCGTCTTCATCAATATACGCCTTCCTGCGTAAGGCGTGCCTCGGTCTTCAAAGGTATGAATACCGTCTCTCTCTTCCGTTACTTATGTCTACATAGTATAGATCATGGTATTAGTGTTCATATAGTTAGAATTTTTTTGTGTTCTGCTACGGAACCCTTTAGATCTCACCATAGATGTTGGTCATGATCGATTGGATCACACTAACTTGGGAGGTTGGAACTGCTGATGCTTGTGCCCATATGATCATGCATGCTTAACTAGTTTATGCTTGTGCCCTGTGTTTGTGAACTTGATCTGTCTGCCTTAGTTATGATCCTTAATATGTGGTATATGTGTTATGTCTCACAGAAATACAACTGGTACGTGGTGTACTATGGCAAGAAGCCAGGAATCTACAAGACATGGGAGGAGTGCAGCCTACAAGTGACGGGTTACCAGCGCAACCTCCATAAGGGGTTTAAGACTCTAGAGCAGGCACATAAATCCTACTCTGAGTTCTTAGCAGAGCATCCCCAGAAGGAACATCCGTCAGTAGAAATGAAGATCAATTTCACTCCACCGCCATCAGTTCATCAACAAGTTCATCCACATGAGCAGGTTCCACCTATACGGGTGCAAGTATGATCAAAGAAACCATATCGTCGGCCTAATCATGTGGATTATCCACTACCAATTGTTCTGATTTAGGTTGATCGATCATGTAAGATCTTAAACCCTGGTGGCTAGTTGGTAAGCTCACCATTTTGCCATACGAGGTAAGCACATCGGGTCGGATGCAGGCTTCCAAACGTGCAACTTTGCACCAGCAGAGCCCAATCTGGGAAACCAAACAAAGTGGCCATATACGCTCTCCTAGTGGGGAAACAAAAATACAGGTAACCAAATAAACAAACCATCCTGGCTCGAGGGCAATCTCCCCCATGCATCACCTAGCGGGCCAAGTGACAAAAACGAGAAGTTATAGCCCAAACAACCAAACACGCCCATAATCGTCGATCGCTTGTTGGGAGAACAATGAAGTGCGGCCGGAGCAGGCCGAAAAGGACCATAATTTCAGGAACCACCCAATGTCTAGACTTCAGAAGTTCAGATGTGAATTGAATCAATTTCGGAGCAGCAAGGGCACACCAACCATCAATCCATCTGCTGATCCCAAGTACCACACTATCACTAATTCACTATGCAATCGATTTTAGAGTAGCAAGGGCACAACAATCTAGCAAGAACATTAATCGATCCGGCCAAGGACAATATCGTGAGGTTCAAAAACAGAAAAATAAGAACCATCATCGGGGCGGGGTCGTAGGTGATTCAAAGTGGATGTTGATTCAAGAGTCAATTACCATCTAACCCAATCTGCGATGGCGATTGGCAAGCGGAAGGCGGTGGCCGTGCCTCGAGCGAGCGGAGCCAGGCCTTGGGTCGAGCCGTCCACGAGTGACTCAAGCACTCGAACCATAAAAAAAGAGATTATGAAAAGAGAAAAGAGAGAAAAAAGCACCATATTCCCATGGTAAATAAGAAGATTGTTGAGATGGACGTTGTCTGCTTGCCTTATCATTTTGATATGGGGATTCTTCCGTATCATCGGGCAAGGGGTACCCCGTTGGCGGTTCTCTATGATACACATGTGCTTATGATGACAAGAACTTACCGGTGACTAAACTTGAGTAGCATGAGGAGCGGCCCTCGTATTCAAGGGACATGAGGTTTCTAACTTATACTTTGTCAAGCATGTACACCATAGTTTGTTCACTTTAACCTTAATCACTTCAAGATGCTTATCATAGGGGCAATGAGAGCTGAAAGCTATTAAGTACCATAATTTTTGGAAGCTCTTTATGAAACTTGAATCTCTACTTCCTTCTATGAAGGTCTTTCTTCCACCATTATATTGAGTCTCTTCTATCTTTATGCACCTACTTTGAGAGCATAGTGGCCATTCTTAGTTCTATGTGCATTGTCCCAAGACAAGTTGATTGATGCATAACTTGATATTGCTTGTTTTAAACTATTTGTATCTAGTCACTCTTATGAACTTTGAAGGTGTGATATGCATTTATATTTGCTACTCTATGAGGGACAAGCTGAATACTATTATGCTATGTTTTCTTTATGTGAAACAAACAAATGTCTTGCAAAGCATTGTTATTCATGAATCTTTTGTTTGTGCCTTTTCATGTTGCATCATAGTTTCTTTGTCTTATTGCTAGAACTTTGTCTTTCATGTTATGATTGAAGTACTATGATCCTAGCTTTGAATGTTTTACAAATACTTTGATCAAGTCTTTGATGGTGCATGTCACCTCAAAAATTATTCTTTCTTTTTTATCACTTACCTACTCGAGGACGAGCAGGAGTTAAGCTTGGGGATGTTGATACATTGCAAATGTATCTATAATTTTTGATGTTCCATGCATGGTTTTATCTACTTTCTTGTGTTTTGTCCACACTTTGGAGTACTTTTCATATGATTTCTTGGACTAACCTATTAACAAGAGCCACAGTGCCAGCTGCCTGTTTTCTGTTGTTTTTGGTTCCAGGAAAGTCAGAAAATGAATATTCTCGTAATTGGACGGGACAAAAGCCAAAGTGTCTATTTTTCCGGAAGACATCGGATGCCAGAATAGGAGACGGAGAAGGGCTGGGGGCGGCCACACCACCTGGCCACGCGGCCAGGCCTGGTGCCCACCAGGGGGTGGTCTGGCCGACCCCCTCGGCCTCTCCTTCCGCCTATATATTGCCCTCGGGACCAAAACCCTAAGTACCCGATCAAAAATCCACGAAAGATTCTGTAGTCACCGTCACCTCCATCCCTAGATCGGGAGGGATCTGAAGCTCTTCTCGGCACCCTGCCGGAGAGGGGAATTCATCCTGGAGGCCTTCTTCATCATCATGCTAGCCTCCGGTGTGATGCGTGAGTAGTTCATGTCTGGACTACGGGTCCATGTAGTAGCTAGATGGCTGGTTCTCCTCCTTTGTGCTTTCATGTCTAGATCTTGTGAGCTCCGTTCATGATCAAGATCATCTATTTGTAATTCTGCATGTTGTGTTTGCGGGGATCCGATGGATATTGAGATGCTATTTCAGATTGATTATTGATTCTATCATGTCTTTGTTATTTGTGATCTTGCATGCTTTCCGTTGTTAGTAGCTATCTTGGCCAAGTAGATGCTAACAACTCCAAGAGTTAGTATTTATGCTCGATAGTGGGTTCATGCCTCTGGTAATCTAGGGAAGTGATAGAAATCTCTAAGATACTAGATGTGTTGTTGCTACTAGGGAGAAAACAACAATCCTTTGTTCATAGAACAATTGTATTGTTTACATTACACGCAATTCATAAAGCAATAATATGTTGCTTGCAACTTAATACTGGAGGGGGTTCAGATGATAACCTGAAGGTGGATTATTAGTCATAGATGCAGTTGGATGGCGGTCTATGTATAATGTTGTAATGCCCAATCAAGTTCCAAAGGAGTCAAGATGATTAGTATATGCATGTATTGCTTTCTCGATGTTTGTCAATTGCCTGCTGTAATTTGTTCACCCAGCATGTTATCTATCTTAAGGAGAGCCACCTCTAGTGAACTATGGATCCCGGTCCTTTCTTTTACATACAATCTACAAACTGTTTACTTTCTGCAAACTATTACTTCCTTCCATTCGATACGTTTAATCCTTTGTTTTTAGCAAAACCGGTGAGATTGACAACCTCAGCGCAAGTTGGGGACAGAGTTTTGTGGTTGTGTTGTGCAGGTCTCCACGTTGCTGCTGGCACCGGTAGTGCGCCCTGCCAACGTTCAGCTAGCTACACCTTTGGGGTGTTTCCTTGCTCCTACTGGATTGATAACCTTGGTTTCTTACTGAGGGAAAACTTACTGCTATGCTCATCATACCTTCCTCTTGGGGTTCCCCAACGAGCTCGATATATTTTGGGCCATCAAGTACTTTTTCTGGCGCCGTTGCCAGGGAGTCAAGGACATCTTCACAAGGGGAGTCCCTCATAACCAATCTCTTTACTTTGTTATTTTTGTTTTGCTTAGTTTCTTTTGCTTTGTTTGCTTGTTTCTTTATCAAAAACACAAAAAAATTAGTTTTACAAGTTTGCTTTCTTTATTAAAAAACACAAATAAATTAGTTCCTATCTTAAGTTGCCTTTATGTCTAGCCTTGCTCCAATCACTATGTCACCCGAGGAAATGATTTTCACTTGTAGAATTGAGGAGAGTTTCAAGGAAGCTTGGTCTAGAATCTCTTATCTACATGAAAAAACTGAGCCTAAAATGACTCAAAGCTTGTTCCTTAGCAGCTTTTACCTTGGAATTGCTCTTTGCTATATATATGCTTTAGATGCTATTGTGGGAGGAGATTTCCTCCAATGCAATGAGGATGATGCTACTAATGCTATAAAGAAATTGATCCTTACTTACAACTTGCCTAGCAAAACTGATATTTCTTTCGCAAGCATATTTGCTAGATTAAACACTCTTGAGACCCGCACTACTAACTTAAAAGATTGCTATAATACGCTCAGGGAGCATCATGATTATGTTCCAATAAATTCTGAACCATCAAAGTGGCTCCCCACAGTAAAGATTGATATAAATACTGAAACTTTTCAAGCTCGCTGTGATATCATGTCTGAATTTTGTCTTATGCCCAAATATATTTTTGAATCTTTGAATCTTTGGGGACTTACTGAAGGAGGAAAAGAACTATATCTTGCTAATAATACTACCATATTACCTATTGGAATAGCTGAAGGAGTATTTACAAAGATCCTTGGGAAAATGATTTCTACTGATTATCTTGTTATTGAATGTGCAGGAAAAGGACAATATACACTTGGCAGGTCCCTATTAGAACTCCTTGGAGCAATAATAGATGTGGGAAAGGGGACCATGCACCTTTCTTCTCCACCAAACAATCATATTTTCCCCAAGGTTAAGAATAAAAGTAAGAGAGGTAAGGGCAAGAAATTTGGTTTTAATGCTTCTTCATTTGAGAACACTTGATTCTTTCTTGCTTCTTATGCCTAACTTAAAGGCGTTAAAGAAAAGTACTTATTGGGAGATAACCCAAAAGTTTTAGATGAGTCTTGGAAGTTATTACTTCAGTAATAAACGCTCCTTATCCTTTTTATTTGCTTTTTGTGCCAAGAGTAACCTCTAATGAGAGAGAAGTAATGATTGGGAAAGTTGCTGTCCAGAAACAGATTTCTGTGCTTTACCGTAAACATTCTTGTAAAATCTCTGAACGTCTTTTTGAGGCGTGAATTTTTGTGCTTCTGTCCCAGGTTGTTATCTAACTTTCATTAGTTCAACACTTTTTGATTTGATCAACAGAAGGTCTTCGAAAAAATTCATCTTTACCTGCTGGTCTGTTTTGACAGATTTCAGCCATTTTCTGCATTAACTTCTTGTTGGTTCCTTTTTGAGTTCTTTTGGGGAATTGAGATTTTTGAGGGAAGTGCTTCAGTAGCTAGTGTTCTAATGGAAGTTTTCTTGGTGTTATAACTGAACCTAAATACCTATTATCTTGAGTGCACTAATGTTGCTAATAAAGATTGTGTGAAGTTTTGTATGAAGGAAAAATTTTAGGTGTATGAAAGGAATGAGTAATGAGATGAAGGATGGACTAAAGCTCAAGCTTGGGGATACCACGCGTGTCACCCCAAGAAATATCCAAGAAGTACAAGCGTCAAAGCTTGGGGATGCCCAAGGCATCCCCTCTTCATCAATAAAAATCTCAGGTTTCTTCCAAACGCTTCATTTTTATTGTTTCATGCACAGTTGTGTTGTCCTTGGAGTGTCTTATTTTTCGTTTTCGTTTTGGTTTTTCGTTTGCTTGGTTCGCTTAGTTTGCTGAATAAATTGGTTGGACCCCGTATTTCATACATTGGTTTTCAAATAGTTTGGTTTGGTTTGGAAAAGAGTAGGAAAGTTCATGCTTAAGTGTTAAAGTGAAATTGTTTTTGACTGTGGCCTATGCTTTGTCATGCCATGCTTGATATTGTTTTGGCTTTATGCTTAGTATTCTTTGTTGTAGCATGACTTGTTATAAACAATTGAGATTGCTTAATGTGCCTTGGATGAATCATGTGTTGTTTTAGCATATTAAAGCATAGTATAGTGGTATTCTCCTTTGATGCTTTATTTGGGTTGACTTGGCACATGCTCACACCATGTTATAACTATCTCAAGTCACCATTGCCTTTATGATCCTTTAGTTTTCAACTTGTAGTATCACTTTATGCTTTGATCAATGATGTTTTGTCGCTCTGCATGATTATGGACATTATTGCTCTCTTAGTTTGTCGCTCCCAGTCTTTTGCTAGCCTCCACAACCAAGTATGAGTTCCAATCATGCATCCAACTCCTTAAACCAAGTTATTCCAAAGAGTCCACCATACCTACCTACTAGCTTATGCTATTCCAAGTATATTCATGTTTTTGTTTACCTTCCAAATTAATCTTGTTATGAGAAAACTAGTGATTAAAGCTCTCACAAACTTGATGGCACACTTTACTTTTCTTGCCCTTAATAAACTTGAACCATTGTGTCGTCTATGTTGTATATGCTTGCACTTATTTGTTGGGAATTAGCAGAACCATACTGTCATGGAGAACGCTTTCAACATTGCACTTGGTACTTGTACCTAGTTGATATCATGCTCTTTTGTATATGGATGTCATCGATGTGAAATGAAAGGGGAGCTTGTAAGTCCATGGAGTTATGTATATGTGTTAGAGAAACGCCTGGGCCGCTGGTCTAATCCATGCTGACATGGTGGAAACCTGCAGCGTAACCATAATGAGCTGTCTATGAAGCATTCTTCTTATAAAAAAAGAGTCCTATATTGAGAAAAAAGAGAAAAAGAAAAAAAAAGAGATTATGAAAAGAGAAAAGAGAGAAAAAAGCACCATATTCCCATGGTAAATAAGAAGATTGTTGAGATGGTCGTTGTCTGCTTGCCTTGTCATTTTGATATGGGGATTCTTCCGTATCATCGGGCAAGGGTACCTGCTATGGTTCTCTATGATACACATGTGCTTACGATGACAAGAACTTACCGGTGACTAAACTTGAGTAGCATGAGGAGCGGCCCTCGTATTCAAGGGACATGAGGTTTCTAACTTATACTTCGTCAAGCATGTACACCATAGTTTGTTCACTTTAACCTTAATCACTTCAAGATGCTTATGATAGGGGCAATGAGAGATGAAAGCTATTAAGTACCATAATTTTTGGAAGCTCTTTATGAAACTTGAATCTCTACTTCCTTCTATGAAGGCCTTTCTTCCACCATTATATTGAGTCTCTTCTATCTTTATGCACCTACTTTGAGAGCATAGTGGTCATTCTTACTTCTATGTGCATTGTCCCAAGACTAGTTGATTGATGCATAACTTGATATTGCTTGTTTTAAACTATTTGTATCTAGTCACTCTTATGAACTTTGAAGGTGTCATATGCATTTATATTTGCTACTCTATGAGGGACAAGCTGAATACTATTATGCTATGTTTTCTTTATGTGAAACAAAAACGTCTTGCAAAGTATTGTTATTCATGAATCTTTTGTTTGTGCCTTTTCATGTTGCATCATAGTTTCTTTGTCTTATTGCTAGAACTTTGTCTTTCATGTTATGATTGAAGTACTATGATCCCAACTTTGAATGTTTTACAAATACTTTGATCAAGTCTTTGATGGTGCATGTCACCTCAAAAATTATTCTTTCTTTTTATCACTTACCTACTCGAGGACGAGCAGGAGTTAAGCTTGGGGATGTTGATACATTGCAAATGTATCTATAATTTTTGATGTTCCATGCTTGGTTTTATCTACTTTCTTGTGTTTTGTCCACACTTTGGAGTACTTTTCATATGATTTCTTGGACTAACCTATTAACAAGAGCCACAGTGCCAGCTGCCTGTTTTCTGCTGTTTTTGGTTCTAGGAAAGTCAGAAAATGAATATTCTCGTAATTGGACGGGACAAAAGCCAAAGTGTCTATTTTTCTGGAAGACATCTGATGCCAGAATAGGAGACGGAGAAGGGCTGGGGGCGGCCACACCACCTGGCCACGCGGCTAGGCCTGGCGCTCGCCAGGGGGTGGTCTGGCCGACCCCAGCACCCCCTCGGCCTCTCCTTCCGCCTATATATTGCCCTCGGGACCAAAACCCTAAGTACCCGATCAAAAATCCATGAAAGAGTTCAGAGCTGTCATCTCCATCCCTAGATCGGGAGGGATCTGAAGCTCTTCCGCACCACCGGAGAGGGGAATTCACCCTGGAGGCCTTCTTCATCATCATGCAAGCCTCCGGTGTGATGCGTGAGTAGTTCATCTCTGGACTACAGGTCCATGTAGTAGTTAGATGGCTGGTTCTCCTCCTTTGTGCTTTCATGTCTAGATCTTGTGAGCTCCGTTCATGATTAAGATCATCTCTTTGTAATTTTGCAATGTTGTGTTTGTGGGGATCCGATGGATATTGAGATGCTATTTCAGATTGATTATTGATTCTATCATGTCTTTGTTATTTGTGATCTTGCATGCTTTCCGTTGTTAGTAGCTATCTTGGCCAAGTAGATGCTAGCAACTCCAAGAGTTAGTATTTATGCTCGATAGTGGGTTCATGCCTCTGGTAATCTGGAGAAGTGACAGAAATCTCTAAGGTACTAGATGTGTTGTTGCTACTAGGGAGAAAACAACAATCCTTTGTTCATAGAATAATCATATTGTTTACATTACACGCAATTCGTAAAGCAATAATCTGTTGCTTGCAACTTAATACTGGAGGGGGTTCGGATGATAACCTGAAGGTGGATTATTAGTCATAGATGCAGTTGGATGGCGGTCTATGTATAATGTTGTAATGCCCAATCAAGTTCCAAAGGAGTCAAGATGATTAGTATATGTATGTATTGCTTTCTCGATGTTTGTCAATTGCCCCGTTGTAATTTGTTCACCCAGCATGTTATCTATCTTAAGGAGAGCCACCTCTAGTGAACTATGGATCCCGGTCCTTTCTTTTACATACAATCTACAAACTGTTTACTGCTTTGTGTTTACTTTCTGCAAACTATTACTTCCTTCCATTCGATATGTTTAATCCTTTGTTTTCAGCAAAACCGGTGAGATTGACAATCTCATCGCAAGTTGGGGACAGAGTTTTGTGGTTGTGTTTTGTAGGTCTCCACGTTGCTGCTGGCACCGGTAGTGCGCCCTGCCAACGTTCAGCTAGCTACACCTTTGGGGTGTTTCCTTGCTCCTACTGGATTGATAACCTTGGTTTCTTATTAAGGGAAAACTTACTGCTGTGCTCATCATACCTTCCTCTTGGGGTTCTCCACCGAGCTCGATATATTTTGGGCCATCAATCAGCCTCAAGAAAATTCGGGTGGGTAGCTTGGTTCGCCATCCCGACGCTCCAATAGCCTCTCCCGTCGTCATCTTCGCCGGAGCTGCATCATATGGTCAGGTTGGGGAGGAGGCAGGAAGGAGGAGGAGGTGCCTAAGACATCCAGCGCAGGGGAAGTAGACCGGCCAGGGGTCGACCCATATCGGGCCTGAAAGGGCCCATATCAGGGCATGCAGACCCACAACCATGGACGGTCCTCACCCGCGCCAACTCTAGACCCCCAACACCGCCTACCATGATCTAGCACGGTCACCGTCCTGTTTCCAGCATCATCGCCGCCACACCCAGGCACTGCTATAACCCCAATGTCACCATGTGCACCGCTGGTGGTCCGCCGCCGCCGTTCGCCGATGAGGGCTTTTCCGCCAGCATCCTTCCGCGACGGAGAGGGCAGGATGGGGAGGGGATAGGGTTTTCACCACCCTTGTCCCCTGGGAGCGACGCAGGGGGTTCTTAAAGCTAGCGGCTGAATGAGATCGTTGGGTACGTGCATTCAGTAGATGGAGTACAAAAAGCAAAAGAGGTATTCAGTGAGACGGTGACAAGTGATAATTTGCTTATTAATTGTGTTATTCAACTTGATGCGTGTTTTTTTTGGAAAAACAATAGGATTCTATGAGGATTTTTATTAATTATCGATAATAGTTATATAGTTTTTGAAATTAAACTTGGTGATCATTGTACCAATTACAATACACTCTATTAAAATACAAAATCTAGCTAGATCATGTGTTTCTTTTGCTTTTTCTCAGACAATGCTTCAAAATAAATCTACCGATAGTGCATCTTTTAATATCAATATTGGTGTTTTCTATAGTGTTTCCCACACTAACATTATCTGTAACATCAAATTTTTAAACCAACATTTTCTTTAACTTTTAAAATACCATTCTTAGTTCAAATTCCACCTTCCAAGGGCATGTTAGTGTCCTAGCAGAGGTAAAAGCTTGTTACCAAGAAAATTCTACTCGTGATTTCTCAATAGTGTAAGCTCCAATGTTTTACAATAGCATTTGAAAAGAGAAGGCAGTTTACGGATTCTTTTACTAGTTTTTTTTCTGTCACTAGATTTACGGTCATACTGAAATCATCCCCAACACCAACAAGGGACTTAACATAACTAATATCCTGCACTAGCTCCTCTAAAAACATAGCTTCGCTTCACCTCTGCTATTTAAAGCCAATGTACTCCACATTAACCAGATTCGATATAAAATCTCTACAAGCATGCGTCTCTTTGCAACGACATCTAGAACTCACGGGAGACGAGGGGCGGCCTGGTGCTGATATTTTCCGGCAGATAGCCACTTGGATTCGCGACATCTGTCTCGAACTCTTGGGTGTACGGGAGCTGCTTGCCGCCACCGTTGTTCTCTGGCCACAACTCTGATCCGACATTTTGACGTCCACAAATACTGAGATGAGATGTCTCGGCTATATAGACGACACTCGGCACCAAACACGCGCGCGCCTAACCTTCACGTTGAGTTCGTGGTGTGCGTCAAGATCTTTTTGACGTTTTGTTCGACGCTACCAAAGTGCGGACTGTAGCAAGAGAACTTGCAGATAAAAATGGATACATTAGATTTATGAATGTCGTCACACAGAATGGTGGATTCACATTGAAGGCCCGGTCCATCGTCGACTAGTGTCTGGTGAGTCCCTCTGAACCATTCATGGCTCCTGGCCGTCATTCTTACATGGAGGATCGAGCACTTTTTCCTTAGAATTTTCGGAGACGCTTGGACCATGGAGCTACCGAGTGAGTCGTCAGCTGATTTTATGGGGATTCTGCGATGGAGTCCGTGGGTCCACCACAACATGTCCCCCGTCTTGCCGCATTGATGAACCAAGTTGACGCCGACTAGCTTCAAGCTCGAATCTGTATTTTCTTGGCTGTAATTTTCTTGTCCATTTGAAAAGAAAAGGAATAAAGCTTGTTTTGATAGTATTTTACCAAATGATCCATGTGATATTATCTACTGACTCCGTCCCAAATTAACGAACTCAGTGTGTGATATGTTTATATCTAGACAAAGTCGAGTCAGTTAATTTGGAACGGGAGAAATTTATATGATTTGTCATTTGGCAACCGATTGGGCTGACCTGCAGAGACCAAGGAGCTGAGCTGCTCAAGAAGATGATCCGGGAGATCTCCAGTAAGGCTAGATGTTGGGCACCGCTATATCGAAGAATACTCGGTGGGTCATCTTCGAGAAGAATCAGGTTGTTTGGGCGTTGCTTCAGGGAGGGAACCTAGTAGGTCACGTAATGAAGCTGGCTTAGTTTCTGTTGCAACTTCTTGTTGTTGGTTTTGTATTCTGCAGTTTACTCTCGATCTTGCCTGAGTCTGTAATCATAACGATGTAGAAACCCAAATTGATTTGCTAATGAAGCGGGGAAACACATTTTATAAAAAAAAGAAGGTCGAATTTGTCTTCCTGGACAAGTATGAGAATCAGTCCTATCTCATTACTTGAATATCATTGCAGAAAATACCTAAGGTTCGGATTGTGCCACGGTAGTGTTGGAATTGATCTTTCAATTGTAACAAACCGAGAGATAAGGGGGAGTTGGGCTCTCTCACGTGCATGCGCTGACCACGACCCACAACTTGGTCCACGTCTCGTTTCTCTAGCACCTAACTATAAGAGGGAAAATGTCCCGTGTGTGATCCAACGATCCACACGGTAAGCCACTTCCAGAACCCAGAATACCGATCATATTGAGGTGTTAAGCGAGATGAAGACCGACGACCACCACCGGCCACCTCCACGGTTAGTGCCAGCATTTCCGCCACAACTATAGCGCTATTACAGTCACTTCATTGACAAGCACCACACCAAAGGGAGGCCATGACCAACACCATGGGAAGTATGTCATTTCTGGTTAGTACCATCTCCCAAATCCCCTAGGTACTAAGTTGGTATGCCTATTAGGTGCTCTAATTCCTGATCATTTTATGTTAATGTCGTTACTAATGATTATTAAGTTTAACAGTGGTATCAGAGCTGATCTGGTCATCTTAGAGTCCTAATTATGTTTAGTAGATCATATTTTACTTTCGGCTTATTGCAACACACATGTTAAACTTGAACTTTTGTTCTATTTGCTACGGATCAGTAATGTTAAACATAGTTAATTGTTAACTAGTCAAGTTAAGGAATAAATTTGCTAACGGTAAATAGCTCTTCCCGCACTAATATTATCTATAACATCAAATTTTTGAACCAACATTTTCTTTAACTTTTAAAATACCTTTCGTGTTCAAATTACACCTTCCAATGGCATGTTAGTGTCCTAGCAGAGGTAAAACTCTTGTTGTCAAGAAAATTCCTACACTCGCGATTTCTCAATAGTGTAAGCTCCAATATTTTACAATAGCATTGAAAAGAGAAGGTAGTTTATTGATTCTTTTAGTTTTCTTTCTATCACTAGATTTTACAGTCATGCTGAAATTATCCCCAACATCAACAAGGTACTTAACATAACTAATATCCTCTAAAAACATAGCTTCACCTCTGCTATTTAGAGCCAATGTACATTAATAGATTCGATATAAATAAGTATCTCTACCAGCATTCGTCTATTTGGAGTCCCATACCATACGACTGTGCAACACCATCTAGAACTCACGGGAGACGAGGGGCGCCGTGGTGCTGATATTTTCCCGCAAGATAGCCAATCGGATTCGCGACATTTGTCTCGACCTCTGGCGTGTACGGGAGCTGCTTGCCGCTACGGTTTGCTCCCCGACCTTAGCGGGTGTACGGGAGCTGCTTGTCCTAACCTTCACGTTGAGTTCGTGGTGTGCGTCGCAAGATCTTTTTGACGTTTTTGTTCGACGCTACCCTACCAAAGTGCGGACTACAGCAAGAGAACTTGTGCAGATTATGAATGTCGTCGCACAGAATGGCGGATTCACATTGAAAGCCCGGTCCATCGTCGACTGGTGAGTCCCTCTGAATCATTCATGGCTCCTGGTCGTCATTTTTACATGGAGGATCGAGCACTTTTTTCAGTCGAATTTTCGGAGACGCTTGGACCATGGAGTTATGGGAATTCTTGAACAGATTTTATGGGGATTCTCCGGTGGAGTCTGTGGGCCAACCCAACATGTCCCCTGTCTTGCCGCATTGATGAACCAAGTTGACGGCGATTAGCTTCAGCCACAAGCTCGAATTTGTCTTCTACGACAGGGTGTAAATTTAGTTGGATCCCAGTCCCACAAAATGCCGATAAACATTGACTTTACTGAGAAAATACGAGGTTTAGTTAAAGTCCAGCTAGAGGTATCCTCCATCTCAGTAAAACTAATCCCTACACGGGCATGGCCGCCGGTATACTTTGGCGCCCGGGGCACTTGGGTCGCCGGCGGGGGGATCTGCCTCCACGGCGTCGGCCTCCACGATGTCGGCTAGGTCGGGGTCCAGATTTCGCTGCTTGGGATCGGAGTCTGGTCCGATGGGGAGGAGGCCATGGCTGCGCGCGTGGCTCTCGAGGACCTAGAGGATGAGTCAGGCGAACTGGGGTGGACTACCGTCTGCCGTCGGCGTAGGAAAACGGGGGAGGAGCTCCGGCAAGCCTTCTGGGAGGAGGTCGGGTTTCCGACGACGGCCTCAAGGTTTTGGGAGCGTGGCTCGTCTTCTTCGCCGCCTCGGCCGCCCTCTTCGCCTCCGGTGGCTCGACGGGGCTTAGTTGCGTCGCCGGTGGGGTTCCTCCTTAACCGGGACCCCCGGTTCTGGCCATGGAAGGGGTTGTTGCCTCCTCGCCGGGCGTCGGTGCCTCCCGTGCTCGTCGCGTTCTTTCCAGAAGTGATCGCGCGCTCTGATCGCGGGATGCCGCAATCAACGCGGATGGTTGAGGCGGGGGGCTGAGGTGGAAGTTGACTGCGTGCATGCGGGTGGGGTCGTGGTTCTGACTTGTTCCGAGTCGAACTGGGCCTGCCGTGTGGTGGCTTGAGTGTTTGGACTCGGACGTATGCGTGAAGGACTCCGTTTTCCGCCCCGTCTACATCGCTTTCCCCCCACTCGTTGCCGCCGCCCTCGATATCGTCTACCCCAGTTTCGCCGCCGCATCCCGCCTACCTGGCGTCGCCCTCGTCTACTCCACCGCCTCCTGCCTCCTCGTCGGCTTCTCGCTCCTTCGCCCAGGCTGTTCTTGGGTCTGCCTCGATGGCAGGTGCCCCGGGGCGCCCTAACTTGCATGTGTCCGCGGCAACAACCGCGTCTGCTAGGGCGACATCTCCCCTCGCCTCTGCCCTTGTACATGGGGTGCAACCCCCTCGGGTTCATGTGCACCCGCCGATGCGACCCGCTGCGTCCGTGTCGGTGGGCATGCCGTCGGGCTCCGCCGCCGCCCAAGGACATAATCTTGGTGCTTGGCCTCCCTTTCTGATGCAGCCATCTCAAGGTCAGTTCAACAATGGGCCACCGCCATTCTCCGGACCGCCGGGGATGCTGCCGCCGGGGGCCTTCCAGCAGGGGATGGGCGCGCGGCCGCCTTTCCAGCCGCAGTTTGGCCAACAGCCATTGCAGCCGCCGTTTTGAGGTCAGTCGCCTAGTGGAGTCTCCATGCCCCAATAGGGGATGTATCCGCATGCTCCGGTGCCCCAACTGTTTAATGTTGGAGTCGAAGATGTGGGTGCTTCTGTGCCAAAGCGGAAGATTAAAAAGAAGAAGCCACAGGTGGATCAGTAGTTGGCTTCGCAGTCTGTTCAGTACCAGCCGCAGTTTCACCAGCAGTCAGTTGGACAGTATGGGTATCCCGTTGTGGCAGCGGGTGCTCCCTTCCAGACATCTGGCAAATAGGGGCCATACCAGTATGGTGTGTAGGGGACCGTTGATACTAATGTGCCGGTGGTTGCCGCCCCGGAGGTTGTTCCTATTGCACCGGGTTCTGCTATTGTGGGTAAGAAGAATCTGAAGGTTGTTCGATGCTGGAAGTGCGCGGTTAATACTCGTGCGACTAAGGATTGCAAGGCGGTTCACCACTGTTATATTTGTGATGCTTCTGCTCATCCCACCTTGAGATGCCCTGCTCTCAAGCAACCCCGTCCCACTCCTTACATGGCCGGTATTGGCAATGAGAGGACTTTGTTTTCTCATATTCCTGATAATGTGGTACGTGACCATCTGGGGACTTCTAAGTCTCCCATAGCTTTGGTGAGTGTAACTGGACAGATGGTGACAGCAGATGTTGTCTAGTGATAGATTGCCAGGAGATGCCCGGTACGTGATCAGTGGAAGTGGGAGGCTCTGTCGCATGGAGAGGCAGCTTTCCTTGTGAGCTTCCCGTCATTTGAGGATCTCGACAGGGTGGATGGGATTCAGGTGTCTGTGCCTCAAGGCAATTCTCAGTTGGCTTTCTCGGTTTTCCGTACGATGGAGGTGCCTCATAAGTTTGATCTCAAGCAGGTCTGGTTACACGTTGAGGGGGTTCTTCATTGTTTGCGCTCCTTCTGGGGTTTGTGGGCTGTTGGTGGGCTTATGGGAATCACTCAGGATGTTGACTTGTTCAGTTTGAGGCGGCGTGGAGTCGTTCGGATCCTGGTTGCAATGACTGACACCTCAGTTTTCGCGCAGTTGAGTGGTGATTTGGGACATTATCTTAAGTCGGATGTTGTGGTCAATCTTAAGGCCTTCAAGCTTCATTTCAGGTTGGAGCCTGCAGGTTATGTTCCGGAGCCGGAGTTTGTTCCTTTCCTGTGGTGGAAGAGGGATGAGGACCATGATGATGATACACATGGGAAGGGCCCTGATGGTGCTATGGATTTGTCTGATTTGACATGTGGTTTACAGGATGCTGGGGATGGCTCTTCTTCGGCCCAGCCTAGTCAGGGGGCCTCGGTGCCACCGTTTTCCATAAAGAGGGCTCACATGTTGACATAGGGTCCTGCACCTTTGATCGCGGTCACTCCTTTTAATCCCAACCCTTCTACGCCGCGAGGAAAGGAAATTCTTGGGTCGCTTCCGGTGGGCTCTCCTCTTCGTGGTGTCGCTCCTGCAGTGATTTCGCCTCGGGTCTCTCCTTCTCAGCTGCAGGCTGCTTTGCGGGTGGCAACTGCTAGGGCTCGGACTCCCCCGCGGTTGACGTCCCCTGCTCGCTCTAGACCTAATGTGATGGGTCGTTCTATTCCTCGTCGGGAGGGACCGGTGCTGGAGCCGGTGCTTCAGGAGGTGGTCCATGGGTCTTCGGCGCGGAGACTGGCCCAGGAGGGACTGGTCGGCCGTGGTGCTACTCCGACCTCGCCGACTCTAGCCCAGAACGCTCAGACCGGTTCCTCGTCGATTGAGGCACGTGGCCTTGGGATGAGTGGGGAGCCGGGGTCTTCGTCGTGGAGACTGGCCCAGGAGGGGCTAGTCGACCGTGTTGCTTCTTCAACCTCGCCGACTGTTGCCCTGGACATGCAGACCAGCTCCTATTCGATCCAGGCAAGCGGCCTCGGGTCGAGTGGGGAGCCGAGGTCTTCGACGACCCATGCTACGATGCTACCTGGCGATGCATCTGGAGGACGGGCGGACGTTGGACGTGGTCTGGCCGCCCAGGAGGGGCAGCCAGGCCATGCAGGCGGTTTAGCCATGACGGGGATCCACTCAGGGGATGGCCCGGACCCATCTGGGTCGGGTCAGTCCCTTGGTGATGGCGGTCTGTTGGCTTTGGCGCGGAGGAGTGCTAGGCATGGTGTCGACGCCTCTAGGGCTTCGGCTACGATGAGGACTCGATGGTCAAGGCCATGCGGAGGAAGGCTGAGAAGAACCTCGACTCGCAAGGTGATCTATCGAGCCACGGCTATCCTCCGACCATGGACTACTCTCCAACGTATGGAGTTTCGCGACTTGTTTATGGAGGGGTGTACGTGATTGGAGGCCACAACGAGGGATATTTTCTCCTGACATGGATGGCAGCGTGACCTGCGGATAGACTTGCCATAGATCGATGTGTGCTGTCATTTTTTATCATTCTTGTAATGTTGATACTTTTGTTCTGGTCACTTTGTCTTTGGTTGATCGGTTGTGTGCATCCTAACTATGCAGAGGTCGGATGTAAACATTATGAATAATAATAAAGCGCTCATTTCCAAAAAAAACTTTTAATTGTTCCAGGGATCAGCTGGCTCCTCCTATTGGTTCCTTCTAAACTTAACACATACCCATCCTTCATAAAAAACTTTGGCAACACTTACATTAGTACTGGAAGTTAAAGAATACTACAACCTAGGGAAATAGGGTGTAAGGTAGGATCCCACCAAAGTCCCACTTCTAGTTCATTTGCTAAAATCTACTGCAATTTTTTGCTTAAAATTTACACTAGATTTTGACAAATGAACTAAAAGCAGGACAAATTTTGACAAATGAACTAAAAGTGAGACTTTGATGCGATCACACTTGACACCGAACTTGTCCAACAACGGATGATTTCCTAGCCAACAGTCTTTCCAAAACCGAGTTCTAATACCATTGCCTTTTTTTGAACAGGGCATCGGTCGATGCACACAACCTATTATTAAAAATTCATACTCCTAACGTATTACAAATCACGGATCGCTTAAGATCGACACCAAAATCAACCAGCGAAAAATAATAAACGAGGGACTAAACATCATAATCCAATCTATCAAAGTGCACCCAGGCAGACTGACTGAAGATGTGCCCAGCGACCATCAGGAAACGGCTGCACCCAGTAGCCATAATATCCCGCTGGTTTGGTATAGATAGGAATGCCTAAAGCTGCACCCAATGTGTCACCGTGTGGATAACATGCATAAGATTATTATTTTTGGATTTGTAATTCTGCATCTCCAAATAGACCAACATAAAGCTGAAGCACCAATGTGAATCCTAACCTTAGATGACTTATCAAAACTATGTAACCAATTACCAAACATGTTTGCAATATCAGTCGGAGGGGGTAAATCATAAGAAAAATAGATAATTCGCCACAAAAGGCAAGCAAAATGGCAAGATATAAATAAGTGTTCTGTGATTTCCTGTAACCCACAAAAACAGCACTCCGTACATCCTACCCAATTTTTTTTAACCAGATTATTCTTTGTGAGCAAAACCTTATTATTAAGAAACCACTTTTTTTTGATTTTGAGAGGAAATTTTAGTTTCCAAAGGTATTTCTGAAGAAAGACAGTATGATTATTCATAAGGTATTCATAGATGGATTTAATTGAGAACACCCCGGATGATGTCAAGTTCCACACAAACTTATCATGGTCATCCGACAGCTGAACCATCATGATCCTTTGGCATAAGTGTAACCAATCATACCACTTATTACCAACAAGTACCCTTCTCAAACCAATGTTTAGGGGTATTTGAGATAGTACTTGTGCAACCGTCACGTTCTTCCACTGCACAATATTGTACAATGATAGATATTGTTGTGCTAAGGGAGTATTTCCCAACCATGTGTCCTCACAAAACCTAGTACATGACCATCCCGTACTTTGAAATGGCCTCTAGCGAAGAACTCATTCTTCACCTTCATAAGTCCCTTCCAAAAAAGAGAATCGGTCGGTTTTGCTTGGACTTTAGACAAGGTTTTTTGACTAAGATATTTGTTATGCAGCAATTCTTGCCACACCCCTTCTTCAGACAAAAGTTAAAAAAGCCATTTGCTTAGTAAACATTTATTTTTAATCTCTAAGACATTAATTCCTAGACCTCCCTGATCTTTTGGTCTACAAATGATATTCCATTTCGTTAATCTATATTTTCTTTTATCTTTCACATAAACTAAAGAAAATATCTTCCATTTTCACCTGCCCCGACCAAAAGTGAGACCGTCCAGGTTTTACCTTACACGTAGTCGAAATTATTATTTACATATTTACCTCTAATTAATTGTTGCCATAAACCATCACTAGTTTCCAATTTTCACAACCACTTACTTAATAAGCATATGTTGGTAACTCTCAAATCAACTCCACCAAGTCCCCCATACTATTTCAACTGACATAATTTATCCCAGCTAACAAGATGATACTTCTTTACTCCCTCCCCTCATGCTAAAGTATCTATTCATGAAGAATTTAAATGTTTTACTAGGTCCTTTAATTAATTCAAAAAGAGAAATCATATACATACAAGCATTGCATAAGCAAGATTTAACAAGAGTTAATCTCCCACATAATAGTTCCTTTCCAAGTATGTGTGTCCTTTTCCATCTTCTCTCTAGAGTCTTTCCAATCACTATTACATAATCTAATTGTACTTAAAGGAACACCTAAATATATAAAGGTATCTTACTACAACACATGTGAAAATGGATACATAACTAGGATTTTTTTTCCTTAGCACTACCAAAAAAACTATCACTCTTATGGAAATTGGTGTTAAGACCTGACATTTATTCAAACAAAAGCACAATACAAATTTCAAATTTCTAGCACTCCGAAAATCACCCTAAAACATAAACACAGTATCGTTTGCATATTCAGCATGCACACCCCTTCTTCTATATAATCATCTACCATACCGTTAAATATACCATTCTCACAAGCTTTCTAAACCATAAAAGTCAAGGTTTCAATAGCAAAGTTGAACAAAATAGGAGAGAATCGTATTGGAAATATGCCCTAGAGCAAAATAATAAAGGATGTTTATTATCATATTTCATTAAGTTCATAATAGTTTTATACCATGCTATAACAGTATCAATTGGAAACATTGGTACACGTGTGATATGTAAACAAATCAAGTCCCTAACAGCCTCTAATTAACTGGTTCATTGGTCAACTGATGATCAAGGTTTTCTGATCATGGGCATTTATATCAATTGACAATAGGGTCATATTATTAGTGAATGATGTGATGGACATTGCACCCAACATAAGTATTGCGACACGATCAAGTCACAAATTTCATCGTTGCGATAGATAGAAATGAAGTATCGTACTCCTTCGACCGTGAGAACATATCTAATCACTATCACCTGAGGCTGCCTTGACTGTATCAACTGTCACACCATAACAGGGTGATCATAAAGGTGTCTATCATGTATTCTAGAGGTATATGTTGAGGCATATACGTAAATATCATGATTCGTTATCCTGCATGACAAGAATATACACCGAGCCCACTCGGTGAGATTACATCCATAAAGTTGCATAGCGTGTGACTAGATCACGAGGATGGAATATCAAGGGAACGAGTTAAACAGCACTTGTCGGTAACGAGATTAAACAAGGTATTTTAATACCAATGATCAAATCTCGGACAAGTCATCTATCGAAGTAACAAAAGAAATTGGACTCGACATTTATGGTTCAAAAAACATTGATATCGTGAATTGCACAGGGGTCATTATGGGTATCTAGATCCTACTAATGATCATTGATCCGAGAAGCATCTCGATCATGTCTATGATATTCCCGAACTGTAGTGTAACATACTTAAAGGTTCTACTATGCTTGGAGATTGTTTTTAAATCATCGGGATTATAGGAAGAAAGAGAAGAGAAAGATGGAAGTGTTCCGTGAGAGAACCGAAATCGTTCCGGGAGGATCCAAAGAGTTCATAGTGATCCAAAAGGTGTTTTGGGTCAAATAGAATTTAATATATATATTTTATATTAATTAGTGGAAATAATATTAAAATAATGTTTAAAAATAAAGTTAATGGGGTAGCCCACCTTAATGGGCAAAACCCATAGGTAAGACCTAAGAGGGCAAGCCGCCCCAAGGGGGCAAGACCGCCGCCGCCCTAGGGATCCCAACCGGTCGCCTCCCTTTGTTGGCGCGCATCTTCCTCCCTCTCCTTTAGTCCTACCACGGGACTTGGCTTAGTGGAGTCTCTCCTTTTCCCCTATATAAGAAGGGCCTTACGGGAGGGAAAAGACAACAACAATCTCAATATTTTCTAGGGCACTTCATTAGGGAATCTCTCTCATTGTATCTCGTGTGTGCGATCCCAAGAAGAACTGCGCTCATGTGAGACGATGTTTATTCGGTATGCCATCACGCTATTGGATTACCGTTCTAGAAGGTCTACTTCTGCAATCCTGGATAGATCAGGAAGCACGGGAGTCGTCGGTGAGCATCGAACATGTGCGAAACCATAGATGTCCTGCTAGTTGTGGCACCTGGATTGCCGTGTGAGGAGCAATGGAACCTTGAGGTCGGCTACGTCGTTCGACTATATTATCCATGTTCTCCATGAACGTTAAATGCTTTCGGTCTACAAGGATATATCACCAAAACTTCTCTGTTACATCATTACTCCTAGATAGATCCTACTATCTGGTGTTGCACTAGCTAAGAAAATTATTGTTTTCTGCTGTGAACCTCTTCAGTGGTATCAGAGCCTATCTATGCGTAGTATTGCTTGTATAGTTAGAAAAGATGTTCAATGTGGGCATTGATCCTATAGTTGTTATCCTATCACGTGCACCTATTTATATTGTGGCACTATTTGATAAAGTGGCCTAGAACAACCTTACACGTAATCTTACGTGAGACTAGTTCCGCACTTGATATATAGCTTGTACCATATATGCGGCTGGCGGGTGCCTATCTCTCTCACAGTAGTTGGTATGGCATTTGGAACGGAGGGCCCAAAAGGTGTGTCATAGATACAACTATTTGATCATTGTTGTGGTTGGAAGTTCGTAGGTAAGAAACAGTTCTATCGCGAAAGACCTAGCAGCCATGTAAAACATGCAAAAGCTAAAGTAGAGGCGTCTAACTTTATTTTATAGGGGGCATGTGATTTGATATGTTCATTGTTGAGGTAAAATAGTTTAATTTTCTATTGCTAAGTTGTAGTAATAGTCATCATATTGATGGGAAATTTCAAAAAAATCATGTTGATGGACGACCAACTGGTGGCGTCGTGGACTTGGCACCGAACTGGTGGGCAAGATGGAGTTCATGCCGGGGCACTCGATGGAGATCAAGGCGCGTAAAGAAGGACCATATCATATCACTATAATTGCATGTGATGTTGATAATTTTATGCATCTTGTTTTTTGTTACTATTAGGTACTCGACGGTAACATTATATAAGATGATCCCTTAATTAATACCAACAATAGTATTCTCACTTAGTGTGCACCACTAATAAAGTTCTCTATTATGAAGCACGCCATGATAATTGGGTGTTAGGCATATCGGTGTTCACATATAGTGGGTGTAATCCATGTTGCATAAGAAATACACTTAGGTTAAATTGGCAATCCTAGCATATACAGACATGGCCTTGGAACACGAGAGATCTAAAGATCAAGAATGAGTCACATGAATGATCGAGGGTGCTATAGTGAATTGGGGTCGTGTAATCACTAAAACCGTCTTATGGATGATAGTTTTAGTGGGAGATCAATTGGTAATATGATTATAACTTGAACTGACATCGTGAAATTAGTATAAAGTATTTGCAAATATCCTTGTATATCATGGCAATTCCCAACATTCAGGATATTTTTGGTTCATTCTTGAATGGTGAGAAACTTAAACTAGATCGGTCAAACTTCTCCAATTGGTACCAATGCTTGAGGGACGTTCTCATTTGGAACAATCTTATCTATGTGCTACGAGAACCAATAGGAGATTTCCCCAAAGACTTCATGGGTGAGCAAGATGATGTTTATTATCAAGCTTTCCGTGACACTTTCGTAACAGTCAAGTACACCATAATTCATGCAATTGAATCTGGACTACGGGTACACAATCATGAAATTGAAGCATATAGTATGGTCTATGGGCTGAAGGAAATGTTTTCGTCGCAAGTTAGGATCATGAAGTATGAGTAAATGAACGAGTTTATTTCAACCAAGATGGAAGAAAACACCTACTTTGGGAGCCATTTGGATATTATGGAAAAGATTCATGAGCGCCTTGTGGATGTCATGGGATACTGGTTGAATGGCAGCTTCCTCCTAGCTATAAACATGTCGCCAGGGGCTATGTCATGGAAGGGATACCATATGCCTTTAATGAGTTCATGGCTAAGTTAAAAACTATGATGATAGAGCCTATTCCAGGGGATGTCATTGATGAAGAAGGTATATATTTGATATGCAAGTCATAAATATTTCCCATGCAAACACTTATGCATTTTACTAAGTATACTTGTTATGTTTTATAAAAACATGACCTTCTGCTTGAGAGTTGCTGAAAGTGATGAGGCGGCAATGACGTGTTGATGGCCGACGACATTCACCCTCTACATCTATCATTCAGATCAGTTTAAGGATTTGAATAAAAAGTTTTGTAATTGTTAAGTGTGTGAACTTATTAGTGTGTCTTTCATTTTGCAAGATGGTTATTTATATAAATGAGATACAAGTCAGTTATTCTATTTCTATAAATAATTTCCTTTATGCTCACATTAAGGTTATGAATGAGTTATTCTTATCATTATCTAAATGATAGTAGTTTAAGCATTTATAAAACATTAAAATGCCGAAAGATATTAAAACTCAATAATGACATCATTTTGAATGACACTATTGTTTAAGTCATATTGGTAGGTTCATTCTGATGAAACATGGAGTCTTTAGATACTTGATCTTTTTACACATGCAAACCATGCCTCACTATGTGAGATGACTAAAACTCCGTGTCCTAGTAAAATGGATTGCGGATTAAATTGTTAAACATCATGGATGATGATTGTAATTCAACAAAGTAGTGGATATAATTATTTCATAAGCTTTATTGTGGATTTAAGTGAATATGTGTATTTAGTAAATAAAACACGAATCTGAAACCATTTGATATGTTCAAAGGATTTCAGAATAAAGATGGGTATTAAAATTAACAAGAATATTAAAGTCTCTATGATTTGATCAAAGTGACAAGTACTGGAGTTAAAGTTTTGGCCTAAGGACTTGTGAAAGATTTCTTCACAAATTACAATGTTCAAATACTTCAATGAATTTATATGTCTAAAACATTGTAATTATATTGTATTGGATACCATATGGTCTGTAAATTATCTCATATCGGGTTATCATTATTATTAGAGTTATATATTAAACAACATACCCTCACTTTAGAAATAAGAAACCATCTAAGATTTGTGGAAACAACACCATATGAGTTGTTGCATGTTCGAGATTCTAGAATTTTGATTAATGCGATAATTCGAAATTGTAATGAGTAAATATTTGTAGTGTATTCTTAGGCAAGTATGAATACATCTTCCACAACTAAGACCAAAAGGGCAAACCTGCCGTTGCATAATACATTGTTTTCTCGAGAAGGAGTTGCTCGATGAAGGTATTAGTGGAAAAAGGTGAAACCTCAAAGCAAGGTTATCGACCTTACCTCTAAATGTCGAGTAGCGCAACGGAATATGTTCCGGGAACCATAGTTTAAAAAATCGGACCGGCGATTGAACCGGTGAGGATATCGGTTTAGGTTTTTACTGGTTGGACCAGTGGTTCATTCGGTTCGATGGCAACAAAAAACCGTTCCTTTTAATTGAAATTTAAGAAAAATTTGGAACAAAATGACAATAAAATGTATATTAAGCATATATTTCAATATGTAATCACCAAACATGGTGTGTTAAAGTGGTATTGGGCTTTATGTGGTGCTATTTCTATCTAGGATAAGGTCTTGAGTTTGATTCCTCTTGCAACTTCTTAATTTTTCCTGGTTTTTTGCTATTTGGACCGGTGCCTCTTAAAAAACCGGTGAGGTCATCGGTTCAGGTTTTTTCTGGTTAACCACTGAACCGGTCCGTTTTTAAAACTATGCCGGGAACTAAACTCTACAAATAGAGGAGAAACTAATGATAATGATCATGATGTTTTGATTAAGATTTTACCAAAGGAAGTAGGATTTAAGAATACATTCTTCCAATTTGTGGAATTATATTGTTGATTCACTTGTCATGTTAATAGAACGAGACATACCTACCAACTACGAAGAAGTGATGATGGACCCAAGTACGAGAAATGACTAAAGAGTCATTAAATCCTATATATTAAGTTACATTTAAGATTGCAAAATAAGATGTTTGATTTTATTAAGTAAAGATGTTACTTGATCTTCCTAATAACTACAAAGTTACAAGGAAGAAATGAAACTTAAATGAAGACACAAAGATTGATTTGTCACAAAGAATGTTTTGACAAATTCAAAAGATTGGCTACGATGTGTAGCGATGCTTCAAATCTTTTGGGTTTACACCAGCAATTACTACAATTTGATAATTGGTAGAAGGTTGTCAAAACTGCGTGTTCTTCAATGACAAGATTGAAGAAGGGTTGCAATTGGTACAACAAGCTGGGGCTTTGTCAATCATATGAATGCTAGTGTCTCGTAGCTAGAAATTCTCGATTTGATAGATGATCAAAGAATTTTGGAATTGCCAAGATTATCGAGAAGACCTGCATTTACGTAAAATTGAGTGAGATCTAAACAACTTGCCTGAATCTTAATATGTAGATGATATATTTTGAGTGGGAGATAAGTGAATTCCATGATATCATATGTGGATGACATATTTGAGTGGGAGTGTGACAACATTCAGATATATGTGGATAACATATGGTGAATGGTGTAATTGGTATTAATAGGTATTTAAGATAGTAAATATTCGATGGATGAAGTTAACCATATATTAAACATTGAAATATACCAAGATAGACCAATATGTTTAATAAACATTATAGTAGAAATGTTTCCTAAATTAGATTCTAAAAGTGTTCAGAATGTCCTAGATGAGATTTTGAAGAAGTTCAGAATGGAACAAGTCAAGAAAGAAGTTCTTACTTGCATATCTAGGTGAAAAATTGAGTTAATCTCAGTATAACAATAATGGTTAAAAGGTAAAACAAGCGATGATGTTCATCCATATGCCTCAATCATAGGTTCTTCCATATAACCATATTTTATACTCGATATAATGTGACCCAAGTTTTTGGTTATAAAAACAAGTTCTTAGTTATAAGAACATGTTTTCAAGTGATTTCTGAGTAAATCATTGAACCATAGTTAAGTTTATCCTTAAGATGAAAGGAGCATAGTTAAGCATCGAAGTTGCATATTATGCACTATCGATTAAATATACATTGATATAGAAGTGTGTGGCCACTTCTGAAGTAGCAAATATAATTGTTATGGCTTAGGAAGTTCGACTTTCAACTGAGTGTGTTTCCAGTATACATGACGATAGTGAATGTCCACTTGACTGAACAAATATCACTGTAACACAAGGAAACAAGGTCTCACTCTGCCGCCAACATATACTTTGACATATTATATGATGATAGAACAAATGTCAAATTAGATGACAATAAACAATTTGGAAAGAACATACAGATCTGAAAGATATGGTTTGTTGACAGGATGTCTTCCATAAGCAAGCACGATCAATAACACAATATGTGATATGGTGTTTATGATTAGTAACAAATGCAATTATATTATTTGTACACTAGTGCAACTGGGAGACTATTTGAAATATGAATATAGAGGCAAATAATAAATGATGTTTATTATCATATTTTATTAAGTACATAATAGTTTTATACCATGCTATAACTTTATCAATTGGAAACATTTATACACGTGTGGTATGTAAACAAACCAAGTACCTAGTATTCTCTAGTCAACTAGTTCATTGCTCAACTGATGATCAAGGTTTCCTAATCATGGGCATTTATATCAATTGACAATGAGGTCATATCATTAGTGAATGATGTGATGGACACTGTACCCAACATAATTATTGCGACACGATCAAGTCACAAAGTTAATCGTTACGATAATTAGAAATGAAGTATCCTACTCCTTCGACCGTGAGATCATATCTAATCACTATCACCCGAGGTTGTCTTGGCTGCATCAACCATCACACCGTAACATGGTGATCATAAAGGTGCCTGTCCGGTATTCCGGAGGGATATGTTGAAGTGTATGCATCGAGATCGGGATTTGTTCTCCCGCATGATGGGAAGATACACCTAGCCCACTCTATGAGATTACATCCATAAAGTTGCGCAGCATGTGACTAGGTCACGAGGATGGAATATCACGGGAACGAGTTAAGTAGCACTTGTCGACAATGATATTGAACAAGGTATCATGATACCAATGATCAGATCTCGTATAAGTTAGGTATCGAAGTAACAATTGTGATCGACGTTTATGATTCAAATGACATTGATATCATGAAATAATTATGGGTCATTATGGGTATCCAAATCTCGTTGATGATCATTGGTTCGAGAAGTATCTTGATAATGCTCGTGATGTTCCCGAACCGTAGGATAACACACTTAAGGTTTCTTCTACGCTTGGAGATCGTTTTCGAATCATCGGGATCACAGGAAAAAAGAGAAGAGAAAGCTAAAAGTGTTCCGTGAGAGGATTGGAATCCTTCTAGGAGGATCCGAAGTAGTGCATAGTGATCCGAAAGGTGTTTTAGGTCAAAGGAATTTAATAATATATATTTTATATTAATTATTGGAATTAATATTAAAATAATATTTAAAATTTAATTTAATGGGGCAGCCACCTTAAAGGGCCAAACCCCATAGGGAAGGCCCAAGAGGGCAAGACGGCCGCCGCCTTTGGGCTCCCACCCGACCGACCTTGGGCCACGCGTTGGGTGGGGGACCCACCCGGTCGGCTCCCCTCCTTGGCGTGCCTCGTCCTCCCTCTCCTTTAGTCCCACCCCATGACTTGGCTTGATGGTGCCTCTCCTCTTCCCCTATATAAGAAGGGCCTTACGAGAGGAAAAAGACAACAACAATCTCAATATTTCCTAAGGCACTTTCTTAGGGAATATCTCTCTCATTGGCTCTCGTGTGTGCGATCTCAAGAAGAACTGCTTGCGTGGGAAACGATGTTTATTTGGTATACTATTGCGCTACTGGATCCCTGTTTTAGAAGGTCTGCTTCCGCAATCCCGGCTGGATTAGGGAGAACGGGAGTCGTCGTTGAGCATCAAACATGTGCGAAACCACGGAGGTGCTGCCAGTTATGGCACCTAGATTGTCGTGCGGTCTTGAGGTCAGTTACATCGTCCGACTACATCATCCACGTTGTCCATGAACTTTAAAAAAATTTGGTCTACAAGGGTATTTCACCAAAACTTCTCCATTGCAGCATTACTCCTAGATAGATTCTGGTATTTGGTGTTGCGCTAGTTAAGAAAAAATATTGTGTTCTGCTGTGAACCCCTTCAAATGATCTCCTTATCTTAAGCATTTCTTATTTCAAAATAAGGACCAATCTGATCATTTGCCATAACAACAAATTTATCATTCCTAACTATCTTCATGGCCCACTTAACAAATATAGTACGTAAACATTTTCTAATCATAATTTTTTCAAAAAAAATCCTATCTGATTTTATCATTCGCTTTCTTAGAATCTACCTTAAAGAGAGTAACATCTAAGTTTTTCCTATGAATCTTATGCATTACTTCATGTAGGACCACAACTCCATCAAGAATAAACTTTTTTTAATAAAAGCAGTCTGCACAAGCAAGGTAGCTTTATCTGCTACATCCACTGCTCTATTGTTCAAAGTTTTAGTAAAAACTTTAAAAACAACATTGGACAGACAGATATGTCTATATAGTTGTATTGTATCTCCATCCACACTTTTTGGTAACAAAGTAAGAACACCATAATTCAATGTAGCAATATCTAGTCTATGGTGAAAAAATTCATTAAACCAAAACAAAAAATCGTACTTAATAAGATCCTAGTAGTGTTGGGAAAATTCTATGGGAAACCAACTGGGCCAGAGACCTTATTGTGCTCCATATGAAAAACAACAGTCTTTATTTCTTCTAAATAAAATTTCATCTCTAGCAATATTTTATCTGAACTATCCAGAACTTCACACACAGCATCATCGAGATCATATTTTACATGATTACTAACAGGACCAAACAAGGTTTTATAAAAAGAAGTAGCATATAATAAGATATATATCTCCCTGAACCATGACTTCCTCTTGGTTCATCCAACTAATTCTCTTTCTTCTTCCATCACTAGCCTTAGCCATAAAATAAGCAGTACATGAATCTCCTTCTAGAATTTCCTTCTCTTTGGTTCTTTGAAACCATCTAACCTCCTCCTCTAATTTTTCATCTAGTTGCTTTCTAAGAATATAGTTATCAATTGACAAACCAGAGTTATCACTATTTTTGTCAATGGTATCAATCTTCCAACAAGTAATTTTGTCTATGTCTTATAAAACCATAAATAATTCAGATTCCAACCTTTCAGATTTTTCCTAATATTTCTAGCACTATTCTACCACTTAGAAAGAAAATTTTACCAAAACAGAACTTATGCCACAAGTTAGTAACTATGTCATCCAGATTCTCTCCAAGAAACCAACATAAATCAAATTTAAAAGGTTGGCTCACTTGGATCTGAGCCAAACCAAAATCTAGCACTACAGAGCAATGATCTGAAATCAGCCTACGCGACGTTTTCATATAAAGCATAGGAAAAACAGCTGCAAAATCCACGAACACCAAGATTCTATCTAATCTTGACATGGCAAGATCTTCCTGATTATTGGACATGTAAACATTCTCCCATATTTTTCTACCTCTTTTAGTTCCCAATGTTCTATAATAGCATTGGAAAATATGAGACCACTTAGGAAGCCTTCTTTTATTATTGCACTCATTACTCTTTCTAATAATATTAAAATCTCCACCTACTAAAAACGGAAAATTATTACATCCAAAAGTATATACTAATTCAATAAAAATTATTGTTTATACCTAGTATGGGGAGCAACATAAATATTAACAATACTTAAAGTCAAATCCCTACCCATCACCTTAACCAACAATCTTAAATGGAATCTACCAATCTCAGAATCAATTACCTCAAAGAAGTCATTGTCTACACCTAAGAGCATTCCTCCTGATTGCCCAAGAGAGTCAGCCACAATCCAGGACTCTGAGCCTCTCATTGGGAAGTATCAAACATTGCTAACTTTTGTAGAGAGGTTTCTTGGATTTGAACTTGTGAAAAGTCGTTTTGGGGGCACGTAGACACAATTTGTGATGTTGGCTTCTTCACCCATGCCAGAATAGTTTTGTTTTCAGGGGACCATGCCAGAATAGTAAGTAGACAGAGTTTTTGGCGATTTTTTTAAATAATACACTTTATTTAATGATTTTTAGATGTATTGCACGATTTTAAAAATTTACAAAAGTAGCACATTATCGGCTTCGCCCTAGCCGAGTGGACCAATTTGGCCTGGGCCTGACCGAGTTGGGCGCCACTTGACAACCCAACATGCAGTCGGTCAGGCCCAGGCCGAATGGACATGAGAGAGGAAGAAGCTGGCCACAGGAGGGCTGTCTGGTGACTTCCATTTGGCCTCCTCCTAACCGAATAGGCATTCAGCTTGGGCCTGACCAAATGGAGCATGTAGTCGGTCTAGGCCTGACTGAATGGGCATTCGGCCTGAGCCTGACCAAATGGAGCATGCGGGCCCCGGAACCCCACGCAGCCACATGCAGTCGATCTGCTCCTGGCCGAATGGAGCTGACTCGGCTTGGCCCACGCCGATTGGCCCATTCGTCCATGTCGAAGCCGAATATGCGCTAGTTTTGTAAATTTTCAAAATCGTCCAATACACGTCAAAATCATTAAATAAAGTGTATTATTTAAAAAAATCGTGAGTTTTCGCATGTCTTGGAGTAAGTTTGGTCGCACACCATTACCATTACCATAGCACAGTATTATTCAAGGAGATTTGTTTCATCTCCCAGCAAGGGGTCAGGGCAAAATGTTCATAAACAGAAGGGTTCTACTTTCTTTAGTCCTAACTGCCATCTCCCAGTCAGGGCGATGGTGAGGAATGTGCTACATGTTGAAAGAGAGGCTTTGTCTGAAAAATATCTGGGGCTCCCTACTGTGTCGGGGAGGCTGACAGACAAACATTTTGAGCACCTTGTCGAGAGGTCAAGGACTTATGCTCAGGGGTGGTGCGAGAAACAAGTTTCTTTTGCTGCAAAGGAAGTTTTGATTAAAACGGCGATCCAGGCTCTATCAACCTATGCTATGAGTTGTTTCAAACTCATAAAAGGTTTATGCTCCAAATTAACGACGATTGCGTCCAAGTACTGGTGGAGTGGATCACTGGATAAGAGAGGTATGCATTGGCAATCTTGGGACAAGATGTCAATAGCAAAAGGAAAAGAAGGTATGGGTTTTAGAGACCTCCCAAAATTTAATGATGCTATGCTCGGGAAACAAGCATGGAGATTGTTGGATAATCCAACTAGTTTGTGCGCCAGAGTTCTCAAGGGAAGATACTATCCCAATGGAGATTTTCTCTCAGCAGGATGCCCTCGGAGTGCATCGAAAACCTGGAGAGCCATTCTATGTGGAAGAGAAGTACTAAAGAAGGGTTTGGTCAGGCGTGTGGGCAATGGAATTGATACAAAAATCTGGGAGGATCAATGGATCTCCGGTGTGTCGGGGCTAAAGCCGCTAGTTAAACCGCAAGTACAAAATGAAGATGTTGAGGTCGGTACTGATGTAGCTCCTCAGCTACATTTTGTGGCCGAAATTATTGATACAGCCACATGACTTTGGAAAGAAGAAGTGGTCAAGGAAATGTTCTGCCCAATGGACGCAGATGCTATCTTAAGTCTCTCACGCCCTCGGGGTGGTGGTGATGATTTCTGGGCTTGGAACGAGGAGAAAACATGAGTATATACAGTACGTTCGGAGTATCGCCTCTTGATGCAACCCTCAGGTGAATCGCCAGGTCCTTCTAACTAGGATTCAGACTTGCTTTGGAAGAAGCTCTGGAAGTTAAGGGTGGTACCGAAAGTCCGAATCTTCTGGTGGAGAGCAATCAAAGGTTTTCTACCATGCTATGCTGAACTTGCCCGACGACATGTTATGGAGAAAGGTTTATGCAAATTGTGTGGCCATGCAGATGAGACACTATACCACGCTTTACTACAATGTGAGCATGCAAAACAGTTCTGGTCTGCATCGATGGAGCATTTTGGGTTCAGAATGCCCAGATTACATCCAGCTACATGGGTACGTGATGTACTGTTGGACTCCTCTCTGTCTAAGGTACAGATCCCTATTACGGTGACAGTGATGTGGTGCATATGGTCCAGTAGAAACAAATTCGTCCACGGTGAGGAGGTATACCAACCGCTGGGATCAATGAAATTGATTGAGGAGCAGATGGCTCTCCTTGAATTACCGCCAGCCAGAGCAAAAGTTCAGAAACATGAATATCGTTGGGCTAAACCACCAGCTGGGTGGTGTATGATCAATACGGATGGATCAATCAATGCGGCAACTCGGGAAGCTGGCTCAGGGTACGTTATAGGGGTGATACAGGTGCTTTCATGGAGGCTGGTTGCTGCAAGCATCAGCAAGTTGAAGACCCTTTTATAAGTAAACTACTAGCTAGTCGTGAAGGGATAGAAGCAGCGGTCAGAAGGGGGCAATCAAAGGTGATAATTCAGACAGGCTACTCTTCCCTTGTGAAACTATGGCATGAGGAGGGACGCGTGCGCGCTGAGGGCGCACATATATTCCAAGAAATGAAGAATTTATGTTCGAGTTTCCAGGACTTCAAGTTTCTTTTTATAGGTCGTGAAGCAAATGGTGCGGCACATCGGTGTGCCAAAGAAGCTTTAGGCGATTTAGTTCATAGTCGCTATGATGTAATACCGTGATTCAGTTCGACTGTAACCACTATCCCGTTTAAATAAAGCAGTGGATTATGATAAAAAAAAGTACACCGGTACCCAATATAAGCATCCCTTTGAGTTGGTTTGAATTGATTTGATTTAACAGAGCATCTAAGACAGGCCCAAAAAACCTGGTATGGACACCTCAGACAGGCCCATTCGCTTTCTTTTTCTATCACAAGCTCTGCTATGGTCATGGGCTCCGTGGGCTAAATTATGGACAACAAGCCCAACAATCATGGGTTTACATTATCTTTTTCAAGCCGAGAAAAAAGTGTTGGCGTTGTCTGTGTATGCTCGGAGTTCGGCTCTTTTTGGTGATTCTACCTGTGCCATTTGGCCATCACCGTCCGCCCACACAAGACACAGGTAGGCTACCTATTCAGGGCAACCTGAAGATTTACACCGACAGACATAGAGATGCAGACAGCTCGAACTGCTGCTTTTGATTAGTCGGTGACAGCAACAGGTCGCTACCATGTTAAACCACATAGTTACACACACGGATGTCGGTCAATCGATCGATCGATCGGCGGTGCCTCGTCTCGCTATATACGATTACACATACTACCGGGCGCCAGGACAAGGGTACGTTCAGGTTCAGAGAAACGATTTATGTTAGGAGGAGATTGAATTGGTGCGAGCGTCGTCGTCCAGACCAGCCTCTGGGCCGGCGTTTTTGGTGTCGGTCCCTGAAGAGGCGCGCGGGCTTCGCTTGGGCTTCCTTCACCTGCGCCTGGTGGTGTGAGCCGGCGCCCAGAGGTCGGCGCCGTTGCTCTGGGTCAGCTGCAGCGTCTGCTCCACCGGCACCAGGCACAGTCCGCGGTTACGCAGGCTGTAGTGGTCGGGATCCTGTGACAAACATCGCAAATCATCGATTACTACAGGATGCATTACTTGATTCAGAGAAACACATGGCGTGTATGCATTTGGGTTCTATACTTCTGCCAGGGTCTGTCATGTTCAGTACTTTCAGAAAAAAAGAGCTTCAGAACAGTGTGAGACGGTGAGCCGTAATAGAAGCGTGAACTCACCTCAGCCTCAGCGCCGGGCGCCGGAGGAGCGCGCATGTACGGGGTGCTGAGGACCTGCGAAGAAGAATCAGTTCAGCGCGATCAGTAGAACAGAAGGATGAGCAAAAGTTTCCATGTACGGGGGGGAGTGAGAGGAAGAAACCTCGAGCTGCTGGTGCAGGAACTTGATGTACCCCGACGCCTCCTGAAGAACAGAGGCCGTATCCGTCTGCCAAACGTGCAGAGAACAGGTTAGGAACACAAAACTTGCGCAACCAAAAATGCTCAATCTCCCATCCCTAATGAGCTTTGCTTTGCAGACATAAAAGAGAGAGCAGGACACTGCAGAACCAAGCAAATACCTTCCCGTACGGCGACACCAGCTGCTGCAGCGCGGCCACTCTCTCGCCGACCTTGTCCTTCTTCTCCTGCTCAGCCATACCAAAACCACCTCAACATAACTAACAGCCACTAATCTTACATACAAACAGATCGATGTGCAAACCCAACAGTGCGCTACCTTTGGCGATATGGGACCGCCGCCGCCGCCCCTCGGGCTCGCGTTCCTCGGCTTCTTCGACCCCATGCCCGCGACGAACTCCTCCGAGCCGCTGCTGGTGGCCACGGCCTGCTTCCCACTGAAGTAGCTGTCGGTGTGGTTCCTTTTGCTGTGGTTGGCCACTTCGGTCATCATCATCTTCCTCTCCTTCTCCTACTACTGCTCACAGTCCCCTCGCCCTTCTTTTCCTGCTGAAAACCAGGATTGTTTCTGTATGAGCTTGCTAGCTAGCATTCGGTCCCCGAGTAAAAGCTGACTTTTACAGCTGTGTGTCGTCGGTTCAGAAGTCGGTTTCATGGAAAATCACTCTCGCCAATTCTATTCAGATGGCTGGTCTCACACAAACAAACATATTCAGGACTAGTTTTATGAGCTCCTACTCAACTGCTATCGGACGTACCAATAATGGAACGGTTGCGACAAGACACGGTCAAAGGTACCATGAGCACCAAGAGGCAAGAGCCCTTCTTTTTTTTCCAGCCGAAAGCGAGAACGTTTTTGTTTCTGGGGAAGCAGTATATCCAAAAAATGACAAGAAAAATCGAATCTGTTGATTAGTATTTGCCTCCAGATTTTGCTCTGAAGTGCTGGCATACTAGTATTCTTTGGCTGCAATGCTTTCCCTCCATGCAGCCGCGTGCGAGATCTTTCGTCAATTGACAACCTTGTCTGTTCTGAATGCTGCCAGTCGGGGCTTATCCGATGGTTATTCTTATTTATGTGAAGTAGTCCCTCCGTCCAGAGAATAATGTCACAGATTTGTCTAGTATTTAAACATGTTTTGTTGTATAGATACATGCAAATTTAGATAAATCTACAACATCTTTTTTATGACAGAGAGATAGAATATTGGTTAGCAGCCCTTGCATTGAGTTGCAGAGGGCAGGGGAAAGAAAATCAGTACAGTACTACCTTATGTTCTTATCCGAGGATTAACAGACCTTGTCTTCCCAGTCGAGCTAAAACACGTTAGTACGAAGCAGATTGGGTCAAAGCATATTAATAATCTACTTCAATCCTTATCTATCAGCGCCAGGAACGTGCGAGCTCCAAACACCTCTAGGGACATCATGGGCCTTTGGTTTGAGCTACTAATCGTGTAGGAGTTAGGAGTACTCGGATAATATTCAAATCGGTAGGTTCCCAAGAGCCCATGCTCCCGGATGAAACAAATAATATTCCAGGTTGAAACATATGTCCATGTTCTATATCCATGTAGAATTTAATGGACAAGGGATAAGCTTTATGTCCTTCATCAAAATAAACCATTTGGTATTGCATAATTTTTTTTGTTGGAGCACCAGGGTTTGTTTTTATTCATGGAACTTTGCAAGCACATCCGAGACACCAACATATATAATGTCAAAAATACTTTTAGAAAAATCTAATAATTCTTTAGCGATATAACTCCAAACAACGCCCCGTATTGTTTTACCAAGAACATTGTGCAAAGTATACAAGATAATAATCATATGAGTGTCTAAGGCACATGTGACTAAAAATTTTCGAACCTTTGATTACTTTTTATGCCCACTATTATAGTGGGGCTGCATAAATAAAAGTACAATTCTGATGAAAAAATGCAATTGCACAAAAGAAGTTGCAATTTGCATCAAATGAAAAAAAAGGGTGAAATTGCACTTACACAAAATAAAAGGGAGTGTGAATTCATGGAAAATGACCAAAACTCTGGAAAAAAATTGAAACCTCAGAAACAATAAACAGGCCTTTGCTTTTTGCAATCGAAAGCTAATAAGCTAGCCTTCTTATTAGTAATAGCCCTATAAACATCTAAATACTCCGTTGTGTTGGAAATGCACAGAAGCCTGTATTGGTTAGCAGCCCTTGCATTGAGTTGCAGAGAGGGCATGGGAAGGAAAATAAGTACAGTACTACCTTATCTTCTTATCCCAAGGTTAAGAGACCTTGTCTTCCTAGTCGAGCTAAAACACATTAGTATGAAGCAGATTGGATCAAATCATATTAATATTAAGAATCTACTTCAATCCTTATCTATCAGCGCCAGGAACGTGCGAGCTCCAAACACTTATAGGGACATCATGGGCCTTTGGTTTGAGATACTAATCGTGTAGGATTACTCGGATATTCAAATCAGCTCCCAAGAGCACATGCTCCCGGATGAAACAAATAACATTCCACGATGAAACAATGTCCATGTTCTATATACATGTAAATTTAATGGACAAGTGATAAGTTTTATGTCCTTTATGAAATAAAAAATTTGGTGTTACATAATTATTTTTTTAGCACCAGGGTTTGTTTTTATTCATGAAACTTTGTAAGCACATAAGAGACATGAACATAGAATGTTAAAAATATATTTTAAAAGAAATCTAACTATTTTTTGGCGATTTTACTCCAACACAACGCCCCGGTGTTGTTCTACCGATTACATTGCACAAAGTACAAGATAATAATCATATGAGTGTCTAAGGCGCATCCGACTAAAATTTTGAGAACTTTTGATTGCTTTTAAGCCCCACTATAATAGTGGGGCTGCATAGATAAAAGTAAAATTGTGCTGAAAAAAATGCAATTGCACAAAAGAAGTTTTAATTTGCATCAAAAGAACTTGCACTTGCACAAAATAAAAGGGAGTGTGAATTCATGCAAAATGACCGATACACCGGATTTTTTTTTAAATCTCGGAAACAATAAACATGCCTTTGCTTTTTGCAACCGAAAGTTAATAAGCTAGCCATCTTTTTTTTTTTTTGCGAACAAATAAGCTAGGCATCCTATTAGTAATAGCCCTAAGAAACATCTGAATACTCCGTTGTGTTGCAAATGCACATAGGCCCGTATTAACTGCATCTAGCCATGTCGTTTCTCGGTTCAATGGAACAAGCATAGAACCAAAATAAAAAGGTGTATAGCATCTGTGTACGATGATATACTGTACAGATTTGACAGCACAGCTGTAGGTACAAACGCGACGAACTAATGATCAATCTCCATCGATCGACCGAGATCCTACGGTACAAATAGCAAACATGGCGTCCTTGCGTGCGTGCGGTACACACGGTGGGGCCTGTTGGCCTGTGGCATGTGTGATGATCACCTAGCACCAGTACGCCCACATAGGATAGGAGTAGGCTTTGTCATCACATCCAGCACAGTTAGGGGGGCCCCATCCACTGGTTGGGAAGACAACAAGGTGCCAGCTAATACCTTCAGGGTGCGGTAGCTAGCGACATGCTTTGTACCTCTGCAGTTAGCTTTCTTCCATTTGTGCACCGTTCCGGGGATTCGGACTACAGGCCCATTGACTGAGTACAGGAGCAAAGGGCTTTATAGTTGGACTCTATCAAAGTTAACTCTAGTAAGTAGATGTATAGGCTAATCATTCCATTTGGAAAGCACTAAGACAACTCAGCCAGTAGAGTACTGTCTTCACTTGATTACTTTTATTTCAAGTTCAGGGAAGAAATTATTTTTATTTTTTCTATCAACTAGCAGCTTTTAATTCTACAGTACTTTTTTTTGTGGAGAAGGATATTCTATGGCTCGCATTCATGCACGTGTTCACGCTTCACCTGGCGTGTGCATGCATGAACCATGGTCTTTCATGCTTGTGCGCACAAACTTTTCTTCACCTTTACCTGAGAAAAAGGGCCAGGTAGGGTGTGGAGCGAAGCTAGGGAAAGGAGAGAGGACAAGGGGCTTTGTCCCGTCGATGATGCGATGCTGGTAACAGAAACCATGATTGATGAGTTTGTCAACTAGCATGCGATGCACTAGGCGGTTTGCAACCAAAGGCCCGGTCATCATGTCTCCATGCTGGCTACTACTACCACTACTAGGTTAATCCATTCTTATTACTGTTCCTTTAGCCCTAGTACTACCTGTTATACTACTGTTGATAAGAGTACATTTTGCCTCTGATCCCTTGTACTACTATAGACCTCCTTTACCTTTAACCAGAAACATAGTAATCAATACGTACAGAAGACCAAGTAGTACTACCCTCGTCGCGACGCAATCACAGGCTAACGGTTCTTGCGCTTAACTAAGCAAGTCTGGTAGTATTTGGTCGGGTCATGTCAGACTAATTAATCCGGTCGCCGACGTAGCTAGCCATCCAGCCAGGAGCCAGCTGTAGAGGCAGGCAGGACGGACGCGCGCCAACCGAGCCTCACCGCTCGCCGCGCCTACTGACACGTACACGTACGTACGACGTATACGCGTCTGTACCTCGCGCCATACGCACGCCACCTCCTCCTCTACTCCCTTCTCTCTCTACCTCTACTCTGTCTCTCTCAAAAGTAAGTACCAAGGCGAAGAAGACGGCGGCCATGGCTTCGGTCTAGGCGATGCATGTATGCGCTTCACGCCGGCGGCGCCTTCGTCAACTTAAGAAGGAAGAAGAAAAGGGAAAGCAGGCAGGGAACAAGCTAGCGTTGGGCTTACTAGTGCTTGGAGCGAAATACTAGTGGTTTTTTAGATGAATTTAGAGCAGAGAAGAGTGGCTATGAAGCTATCCAAGTAGTATAACTGCATGCATGGTGACCGGTGAAGGGGTCAGAGGAAAACATGGGAAGGTGTCTCTTACCGGAGGGAAAACCTTGAGCAGGAGAGATCGAGGATGGGCAGCCGCTATCTTTCTCCGGCCGGGTCGAGGCTCGACTCCAATGGCAGAGGCGCTGCCCTCCTGCCTCCCCGAGCCGGAGACGGAGGAGGACGGGAGCAGAGAGAAAGGGAGGGAAGGAGACGGAGGCTTATGGGAGGTTTAAGGATGTATCAGGGGGCGGGGACATTTGGGGATCAGGGGAGGCCCTGCCCCCTGGGCATTTATATACACACTCTCTCTACAGACGGGGAGGGAGCTGGGTGTGGGTGGTGGTGGCCGCAGGCCGCAGGCCGCGTACGCTTGCGGATATATTTCTCTTTTTCTAAGAAAAGGAAACGGGGGACGCTCCTGCTTCAGAACAGAGCGGCGCACTATCTGTCCGAGTGAGACGACGGAGAGAAATGGATTCTACTACGTCCCGAAATACACACCGGGCGAAACGGAAAGGGCGCGGAGGGAAATAAATCCTACGAGACCTATTTCATTTCTGCCCTCTTCTACGCCGCCACGTCTGCTTTTTTCGCTTTCTAAATTTTTTCCATCCGTTAATTATTTTTTCTAAACATCACGACGGAGCGGCCATCCTTCAGAAATATAGACCGATTCCCCCCGGCGCGGAGGGGTGTGTGCTGTGTGGCGTGACGTGGAGGCGTTGGGCGGAGCACCACGTATTCGGCGCCGATGAAAATCGTCGTGTACGTGCGTCTGCGTGCGCGTAGAGGCTTTGCTGGCTCGTTTCGTTTCACTTTCCGTGACAGCTAATATCCAGAGGAGAGGAGAGAGGGAGGTGTGTGTGTGTCCAGGAGCAGAGGACAGGGCTCGGCTCAGGAGGTGACGCCATATGCGCAGCCCACAGAGCGAGGCTCGGACAAACGGGTCTGTCCGTTTCCTCCACCACCCCGCGCGCCGGGCTTCGCATTTGCTTTGCTTGGCTTGCGGTGGCGTGCCGTGCAGCCGTGCGCGCGGCGCGGCGCGGCGGGGAGCGGTGACTGCGTGGGGCGTGGGCGCGTCGTGCGCGTGACATTTGGGCGGGGCTGCATGCGCCGAAAGAGACCGGCGCCGATCGAGCCCACACCAGATAGATAGATAATATCCTCTCGGCGTCGCTCGCCCTGGTGCGTGCGCTTCCTGAACCGCACGGCCGGGGTCGACATACACCCACGACCTGCCCCCATGTCCACGTCCGTCCAGCGGTCCAGCCCAGGGAAAATACCAGCTACGGGCTGGAGTGCGCGACGCAATACAGCGATGTATAGGCGCAGTCGCGTCTGTCAGACAGGGGCGTCAGCACTCAGCAGGCGTTGCGTGCCGCTCTTGACAAAGTCGCGGCGCCATGCGTACGTACTCCTGTCTTTGACCGCTTCTCGAAAGGAAAGAGCCTTTGCATTTATTCTTCTCTCGTACGTACTTACGTGTCTGGCGAATTACGTGCCGGTGTTTGCTCTCGGTGTGATATATACACGGAAAGGGAAAATAAAGAGATTGCGTGTACTACATATACGTATCGCGTATACCGGGGTTACAACTCATGTGAATGTGATGTGATGTACAGCAATACCACCATGTACACAATGAGCTAGATTTATTGGTCGTATCCTGGTACCTTTTTCTTTTCTTTTACGAAACCTAAACGTAAGGAGTTCCTCTTCAGAAAAGAAAACAAATACCAGAGAAAAGAAAAGAACAAGTAAAAACTGTATATCGCTTTGTTTTTTTTTCTGTTTGAACAGGAACGGTTCCCAAGGACGGGAAAAATACTTGGATTCGTTCCACCTATCTAGATCTTGCTATACCAAGAGAGCCATAAAACTCGCATGTATCTTAGAATCTGATTCTTCCTTAATACGCGAGGTGCGTGACAAAGGATTAGGCTCCAAGAATATATGTACCTAGGGATGCGAATAAACTATTTTATATTAGAAGCTTTTATACCATATCATCACTGGAGTTACCAATTACATCAAGCACCAGAAGAAGAAAGTATAACTAGGTCCTCATTTTTTGCATAAAGGACCATATATCTAAACTTAGAAAAGCAATCGGGTTCACCTTCGCATCATAGTTAACCTGAAGAGCTAATGCCCTAGAGGCAATAATTATCGATTATTGATACACTCTAACTTCATTATTAATATTTACCTTTTATATTATTACTGCTATGTATCTCGAATATGAGATTTAAAGGAAGACTAGCACACGTAGAGAACTAAAAATCAAGTTGTTTCTAGTCCCGCCTCTAGAGCTAGCTCATGTGTTTAAGATGATACCGTTTTCGCAACATGTGTATTGTTATTTATAATAATGATATCAATAACAGTGAGAGCACGCTTTAAAATGTTGGGGAACGCGCTATGCAAAAATATGTTTTCTAGCGCATAACGAAGATCCAATGCGAAGAAGAAGGTAACAGATCATACCCTCGAAGATCGAACTAGCGGAAGTTTATCGATGACGAGGTTCGTCGTGCGTCGATCCCCGCAACAAGGCTTATCGAGTCACAAGGAGATGTATTACCCCACGGACGGCTCCAATGATCAAGAGCTCCACACGTCTCACCAACACATGTATCCACACGTCTCACCTCCACCTGTATCCGATATTCACAGAAACCTTCAGCCTCGAAATACCACACCAAAAAGGGATCTGGACGAGGAACTTACAAAAGGGAAAATCCTTGCTGCTTCATAGATCATCGAAGAACATCACATCATCCTCTTCATCATCAACTGATGCATCTCCATTAATACCATTTCCCCCAACACTCATTCACTAGATCTTGTTGTAATTACAATAAAATTATGGTTTGCACTTTCAATTCATCCATATGAATATGATGATATTGTTGATTGCTTCCATGTGTGCGTAGTTTTCCTTGTTCTTGGAGAGACGGAGAAACCCTAGCATTATTATGAAATGAAATAAATATGATTTATAACTTTGGTTTTTGATCTATTAATTTATGATATCATGTTAGATCTCTCTCTAGATGGTATATGAAGTCGACCACATAGTATCTGCCTTCGGGACTAGAGAGAGGGAAATACCATTTGGACGCTTATGGGAGTATGTCTGATGCTACTTTGAAAGGACAATGGATGTCGCCTAGAGAGGGTGAATAGGCTTTCAAAAAATATGGTTTAGGCTCTAATAAATGTGGAATAAAACTAACGTTTAATTTATCAAAACACAAAACCTAAAACCACTAGGTTCACTAAGTGTACCAACAACCTATGCTAAGTAAGACAAGCAACAAGGTGATAGCAAGATATAATACTTCAAACACGATGGCTATCTCAATGTAAATTGCATAAGTAAAGGGCTCGATTGAGAGATAGCCAATGGACACGGAGACAGTGGTTTTTATCCCGAAGCTTCCAAATAAGCTACGTCTCCGTTGGAGAGGTGCGATGGCACAATGATCTCCGAATGCCACAAATGGCTCACCTTGAGGTGTGGTGTCTCGATGCTCACCCAACGCCACACAAGATCTCACCCCAAGATGCGAAGGTACGCAACTCACCGACGCCACAACATGCTCACCCTATTCTCCCGGGTGTGCACCATAAAGTCGGGCACAGTGTCCACTATGGGACACTTGAGGGCGGTCACCGAACTCGTACAAGGCTTGGGGAAATCTTTACAACTCAATTAGAGGCTCCCAACAATCACCACAAAGGCCTCTAGCTTGAGGACACTCCACAACTCAATTGGAGGCCCCAAGGGAATCACACCACTTCCACAGAACCGTCTAGGGTTTCAAGAACCCAAGAGGAACAAGCCCTCAAGCTTGAACTCGCCGAATCTCCATGGAGAACTCAAAACTATGCACCAAATGCAAGGGCAAGTCTTTCACTCCCAAATTCCACCAAAGCTACAAAATCTATTGGGAGAATAAGAGAGGAAGAACACAAGAGAAGAATACAAAACTCTCAAAGATCTAGATCCCAAGGATTTCTTCACAAAGAAGGGATTTGGTTTGGTAGGATTGTAGATCTAGATCTCCTCTCACAGATCCTTCAAAAAGAGGCAAGAATCATAGGAGAGGGAAGGGGAGAGGACGATCTCTTCAAGGTCAACAATGGAGGAGAGAATGAGAAACTGACCAAAAGAGCTGGTACCCACGAAGGGGAAGAGGAGCCCCTTTTAAAGGGCTCCCAGAGCTGATCGTTTAGGCCAAAACGCGTCTGGTTGATAGTACCGGTGAGCCATCGGAAGTTCCGGTCAGCCCCGGCTCCAACGGCTCGAAAGCATTTGAAACGACCTAGTTGTACAGGCCGGAAGTTCCGTCTAACCCGGGCCGAAACTTCTGGCCGGAATTACCGGTCTACTATCGACCAAGTACCGATAAATAAAATGCGACCAAACAGAGAGATGGCTGTAGGGTGTCATGGGTTAAGCGGAAGTGAGCCGGAATTTCCATCGGTACTACTGGCGGCAAAATATGCCCGAGCGGTACTTGCGGTCAACTACTGACCCAAGTACCGGTAAAAATGCATCAAAACAGAACGGGTGTTGTGAGCATTCCCATGCTACCAAAACTAGCCCGGTACTTCACCCGGTACTACCGGTGCCAAATTGGCCTAGCGGTACTTCTAGTGAGGCAGTGGTACTTCCGATCAGGAAAAGCTCAGAACAAAAACTGCCAAAACCTGTGCATCCGAACTCCAAATAAGATGAAACCAATTTTGTTGGAAAGATAACAATGTGTAGAATCCAACAAAGAGAGAAAATACCATGAATATATATGTGACATATATCCCAAGGAGTGGAGCCATAAATCCCACAAGAACAAAAACGCAATAATATATTCAAGGGAAATCCGTTTTTGATGAAGTAGAGCTTGTTACGAAGATAACCACAAGCTCTGGATCCACTAATGAACAAAATCTAAACAACAACCAAGAAATATGATGCTATGTATGCAAAGGTCTGAGCTCTCCTGAAGAAAATGAATGAGCTACACAATCGAGAGCCCCTCTTGATAGTATGGCTATCTATCCTAAATCCGGTCTCCCAACATTACAAGGGACCGGTAAAATAGAAAACCTATCAAGATCATGCATTTTCCTTGAGAACTCCACTTGAGCTTGATGAGATGGTCTTGTATACCTCAAGATGGAACAGCTTTCTTGATTTCTCTTGCTCGTGCTTTGCTTGATGAAGACTTGTGAATTGCTCCTCCATACTTCATGGGGAAACCTCTTCTTTGAACTTGTCTTAATCACACCATGATCATCGAGGATGGCAAGCTTCAAGAATGAGATCTTCTAGAGATGGCGCACCTTGAGCTTGCACTTCTTCATTTCTTCTTGACTGTTGATCCATCTTGAATCAACTCTTTGCACTTTTATTGATCAACCTCCAAACTTATTCTTTCCTCAACAAGATTCCAATAGGCCCAAAGCCCTTGGACATTTCTTCTTCTTCTTCTTCTTTATTTCTTCACCTTTCATCCTTGAAACCAACACATGACCCAAGCGATGCCAATGGACAAATCCTACAAGTGAAAATCAATTCAACCATTAGTCCATAGAGATTGTCATTAATTACCAAAACCACACATGGGGCACACATGCACTTTCAACCATGTCTGCACTCTGGCTGATGAATCAGCTTGATGCAACTAAATACCTTGGGAAGTTTAATAGAGGATTCATTAAGGAATTCCTGAGTGGAAGAAAACAAGAATATGAGGTTAACCCTTGTTTCATCGCTATAATTCATAAGATTTTTTTTGTTGGAGATGATCTAGATGAGGATACATATGCTCACCTAATGCATTTTACCGAGTTATGTTGGACACTTCAATTGAAAGGCTATTCTGATAATGAATTAAAACTAAAATCGTTTAGCCAATGTCTAACCAACACTCCTCTAGCTTGGTATAGAATTTGCCCTATAGGAAAAAAATGATACTCCATAAAAGCTTAAAGGATAATTTATATTTCGATTCTTTCCCAAAGTAAAGATTGCTGAAGTAAAAAGGGCAATCACTAATTTCAAGAACCGCCTAGGAGAAGGTTTGGTAAGAGCATTCAAAAGGTATAAATCTATTCTTAATAGATGTCCACATCATGATTTACCTGAATGGTATGTTTTACATATTTTCTATGGGGGACTTAATCAAGAAATAAAGCATGAACTTGACTCAAATTTTGGAGGTTTCTTTATGGACCTAACTATAACTAAAGCTTGGGAACTTTTAGAAAGAATTCATAGCAATAGAGAAACTTGGGTATGTGATTTAGGCGGCAAAGGAGGAATAGATATGATTGTCACAATGCTTACAAGGAACCCGGTAAGGTTAAGGAAACTGCTAATGAGCTTCAACTTGATGATGATATTATTTTGTAAATATTTCAGTCTTTTACAGAACACATTGAAGATCTGAAGAAAGAATGGCTTTGATATACTCCGCCACCTAAGCAAGTTGAAGATGTGGAGATGAAAATTGTGGCCCCTGTAGATCCATTAAATAAAAGAGAACCATATGCTAACCCCTTCCTTTCCCAAGGAGGATGAGAAAACATATGGTAGCTCAACAACTTGAAGAACAACTAGAAGAGGAAAGAATGATCCTCGAGAAGCTAGAAGAAGAGGCAAAAATAGAAGAAATTATTCAAGGGGGGCATACTGGCGATGGGTGAGACAACTAAAAAAGATATATTGACCATGTCTACGCATTGTAATGTAATCGAGCTAGACACCGAAGGTTCTCAATTTGTTGAAGAGAAGGTTAAAGCTAAAAATGTTGGTAAACCTATTCTTCCTTGCACCTTTGGTGGATCTTCTCATTATGGACTTTGTGATATTGAAATAGCTACTAACGTAATCCCCTATAACTTCTATTTAAAAATTCAGGATGAACTCAAACCAACTGAATTAGAAGAAAGTGATATGACAATTATGTTAGCGGGTAAAACACTCAGAATTCCTATGGGAATAATTAGAGATGTTCCAATTTGTATTGGACCTTACAAGTACCCTATTGATTTTGTACTTGTTGATATGCCTACTGACGCTTACTGGTCAATTATTTTTGGAAGAACTTTTCTGAATACCCTAGGAGCAAATATTGATTGCAAGAAGGAGACGGTGTCTCTCAAGTTTGGCGAGGATAAAATGAATTTATATTTTTCTAAATTTCAACACATGACAACTATTGAGGATTTTGAAGAATATGAGAAAAAGCAAGAAGAGGAAGGTAACATTACTAGTCTTGCTGCTGTGTTTTATGAGACTCCCAATGATAATCTAGAAATAAGCTTAGTTGAAAATGACAATCTTCCCAAACATATAGAGAAAATGAAAGTTGATGAATATATTAATTCAGCCCCTATAGTTGATCCTAAAATGAACCAAGTATATGATGCACCCGTAAGAAAAGGTGATGAGGAGCTTCCCCCTCTTACACTCAAACCCCTTCCTAACGAATTAAAGTATAGGTTTCTTGATATAACTAACAAATATCCTGTTATTATAAGCTCTAATCTTGCAGAAAAGGAAGAGGAAAATTTAATGATAGTCTTAAGAATGCGCCGTAAGGCTCTCAGTTATTCAATGGATGATTTGAAAGGGATTAGTCCCTCGATAGCCACTCATAGAATATTTATGGAAGGGGGATCCCAACCGGTTGCAGAATTTCAAAGAAGACATAAACCTCATATTTCATAGAAGAGTTGAGAAAGGAGGTACTCCACCGTCTAGATGTAGGTATCATTTTACATGTGGAGGAAAGTGACTGGGTAAGTGTTGTTTATTGTGTTTCAAAGAAAGGTGGGCTCACTATAGTCCCAAATGAACATGATGAGTTAGTCCCTACTCGAACTGTCATTGGTCATAGGATGTGCATTGATTTTAGAAAACTAAATAAGTAAACTAAGGATCACTACCCTTTGCCATTTATAGATCAAATCTTAGAAATACTTTCTATGCACTCTAATTTTTATTACTTAGATGGATATTCTAGTTTCTCTCAGATAGCTTTCCATCCATATGACCAATCAGAAACAACATTCACATGTTCCTTTGGTTTATATGCTTATCGATGTATGCCTTTTGGCCTTTGTAATGCACCTGCTACCTTTCAAAGGTGTATAGCCGCTATATTTGTTGATTATGTTGAAAACATTATGGAAGTAATTAGGGACGACTTTTCGGTCTATGGGACTTCATTTGACCATTGCCTCCATAATCTTCATAGGATTTTGCAGAGATGCGAGGATACTAACCTGGTCTTGAATTGGGAGAAGTGCCACTTCATGGTTCAAGAAGGTATAGTACTCCATCACAAGATCTTGGGTAAGGGCATAGAAGTCGACAAAGCAAAAATAGAAGCAATAGAGAGGCCATCGCCTCCTCGAGATGTAAAAGGTATAATAAGTTTCTTTAGGTCATGTAGGATTTTATAGAAGGTTTATTAAGAACTTCTCTAATGTTGCAAGACCATTAAATAACCTTTTTACAAAATGATGCTACTTTTAATTTTGATGAAAACGGTCTTACTGCTTTTACCATAGTAAAACAAGCCCTTCTGAATGCTCCCATCATTAAACCACCAAACTGGAAAAAGCCTTTTGATTTGTCTTGTGAAGCCACTCATAAAGCAGTGGGAGCTATTCTTTGTGAGCGTGATGGTGATAAACTTAATATCATTCATCGCGCTAGTCGTACCTTGAGCAGTGCTCAAAAGAGATGCCCAATGGCAGAAAAAGAACTCTTCGTTGTTGTATTCTCTTATGATAAATTTAGATATTATATAATTGACTCAAAAGTTAGAGTGCATACTGTTGTGATGGCTTAAAGGAAATTCTTCGAAGAACCGACGTTAAGACAAGAATGATCCGTTGGACTTTATTTTTGCAAGAGTTTGCCTTACAGATCTTGCAAATGAAAGTGGAATAGATTGACACACCGATGGACATTAAATAGATGAGTCCATGAGAAGGAGTGTCAACAATATGCATACCTCCAGGCAGTATTCGCTCCAAAAGAAAATTTCCTGTTTGTCTTTGTAATGGTTTTAGCAATTTCTTGCGACCCAAATGTATTCAAAGGAAATAAGAAGATAATTGATGGCCCAAAATATATCGAGCTCATTGGGGAACCCAAAGAGAAAGGTATGATGAGCACAGCAGCAAGTTTTCCCTCAATACGAAACCAAGGTTATCAATCCAGTAGGAGCAAGGAAACACCCCAAAGGTGTAGCTAGCTGAACGTTGGTAGGGCGCACTACCGGTGCCAGCAGCAACGTGGAGACCTGCACAACACAACCACAGAACTCTGTCCCCAACTTGCAATGAGGTTGTCAATCTCACCGGTTTTGCTGAAAACAAATGATTAAACGTATCGAATGGAAGGAAGTAATATTTTGCAGAAAGTAAACACAAAGCAGTAAACAGTTTATAGATTGTATGTAAAAGAAAAGGACCGGGATCCATAGTTCACTAGAGGTGGCTCTCCTTAAGATAGATAACATGCTGGGTGAACAAATTATAGTGGGGCAATTGACAAACATCGAGAAAGCAATACATGCATATACTAATCATCTTGACTCCTTTGGAACTTGATTGGGCATTACAACATTATACATAGACCGCCATCCAACTGCATCTATGACTAATAATCCACCTTCAGGTTATCATCCGAACCCCTTCAAGATAAGTTACAAGCAGATTATTGCTTTACTTAATTATGCGGTAATGTAAACAATACGATTGTTCTATGAACAAAGGATTGTTGTTTTCTCCCTAGTAGCAACAGCACATCTAGTACCTTATAGATTTCTGTCACTTCCCAGATTACCAGAGGCATGAACCCACTATCGAGCATAAATACTAACTCTTGGAGTTGCTAGCATCTACTTGGCCAAGATAGCTACTAACAACGGAAAGCATGCAAGATCACAAATAACAAAGACATGATAGAATCAATAATCAATCTGAAATAGCATCTCAATATCCATCGGATCCCCGCAAACACAACATGCAGAATTACAAATAGATGATCTTGATCATGAACGGAGCTCACAAGATCTAGACATGAAAGCATAAAGAAGGAGAACCAGCCATCTAGCTACTACATGGATCCGTAGTCCAAAGATGAACTACTCACACATCACACCGGAGGCTTGCATGATGACGAAGAAGGCATCTAGGGTGAATTCCCCTCTTCGGCAGGGTGCCGAGAAGAGCTTCAGATCCCTCTCGATCTAGGGTTGGAGATGACGGCAACTACAAACTCTTTCGTGGATTTTTGATCGGGTACTTAAGGTTTTCGTCCCGAGGGCATCTTATAGGCGAAGGAGAGGCCGAGGGGGTGCTGGGGTTGGACAGACCACCCCCTGGCGTGGGCTAGGCCTAGCCGCGCGGCCAGGTGGTATGGCCGCCCCCCAGCCCTTCTCCGTCTCGTATTCTGGCATCTGATGACTTCCGAAAAAATAGGCACTTTGGCTTTTGTCCCGTCCAATTCTGAGAATATTCATTTTCTGACTTTCCTGGAACCAAAAACAGTAGAAAACAGGCAGCTGGCACTGTGGCTCTTGTTAATAGGTTAGTCCAAGAAATTATATGAAAATTACTCCAAAGTGTGGACAAAACACAAGAAAGTAGATAAAACCAAGCATAGAACATCAAAAATTATAGATACATTTGCAATGTATCAATAATCCAAAAGTTGAAGGGAGGAAAAGCGTCAACGAAAAATCCATTATCGCCAAGTAAGTGAGGTAATCCCAACCTTACTTTTCTGTGTTTTAATTATTGTTTTGCTATTATCGTTTGCGTTTTTGAATTTTTGCATTTTTCTGAGTTCACTGCCAGTTTTTGAACCTGGTATGGGCGGACGGTACGACCGCACCTGCCCATACCGGAGGTCATTAAGCTTGCAGAATCCCTTCTCATTTTTATGTTTGTTTCTATGGAACGGTACAACTGTACCATACGGTCATCTCCCACTGTACGGCATGTCGTTAAACCTTGTGTAACCTTTGTTTAGTTCTCATTGATTGTTTTGGTCCTAAATAAAAACCATTGTAAAAAGGTCACCAACTACCAGTATGGGTAGGCAGTAGGGTCCAAACGATTATTTGGAAAGATTCGCACCAACTTTCGTAGGCACAGTTTTTGGAAGTATATCGGGTACGTCGATCGACGCCCGTACCACTGGTCGTTACCGCCTCAAACTCTTGTTTTTTCTCCTCTTTGTTTCCTATTTTTTGTGATTCTTTTCTTGGACACCCCTTTTACTTCTAGTACGAGTTTTCCCTACTACTAATCCTTCATAAGCCTTCCCAAAGGTCCCTCTTCTTCTTATATTAAAAAATCCAATCTCCTTGATGCGCTACCCAATTCTAGGCAAAGGCAAACCTTCATGTCTCATGGCTCCTTCATGGGATAGTTTTCAGACTTCCTCCATCAAAGCCGATGATCGTGAAGCACAAAGTTTTAGCCCGAAGAACAAAGGGGTCTCCTTCGACTCTGATGATGTGGAGTTTGAGACCTTCATGGAGCAAACGGCTAGGGGTTGGAGACAACCAGACTATCTCGATATGGTGAGGTCGGAAGACGAATAGGAAGCAAGGAAGTCGCATGGGAAGGGATGCATGGAGTCTATCAAGTTCATCACCACAAACTACTCTTCACCCAAGCGTATGGATCTTAACGGAGTTGATACATGAACTTATCAGGAAACCATATCAAACACATCCACAATGAAGAAGATCACCGTGAACGCCTACATGAGTGTGAAGCCACGGGATGATTGGGTTCTCAACCTCATTGATGTACATGTTGCCTCACAACTCTCGGAGACTGAGTGACGTCTTCACAAGATAGATAAGTATCAGAAGGAAGAGCTTATCCGTCATGAAATCATGCACAAATGGCTCTTAGATATAGAAGGCAAGAAGGAACTCAATGCGATGCTTGGTAAGGTTGTAGATGCAATATACTCCATGCGCTCTAATCTGCAGAAGTGCCTTCACCGTATATCTGCTCTAGAGGAAACAAACAAGGAGCTTCGTGCGACTGTCTCCAACACTTTTCCTCCACCATAAAGGACATTATGGTATCGAATAATCACGAGGGATTATTTAATCCCACCGCCTTGATTCCAAGTTTCAGGAGATCTATAACACTTTGATGTCTATGCACTTATATTTTTGTAGATAGTTGTTGGTCCTCCAAGTGCAGAGGTTTGTAGAACAACAACAAGTTTTCCCTTAAGTGGATCACCCAAGGTTTATCGAACTCAGGGAGAAAGTGGTCAAAGGTATCCCTCTCAAGAAACCCTGCAATCAAAATACAAGAAGTCTCATAAATCTGATTTCGATTTATGATTTTTGTATTAGATGTATGATTTAGGATGAGTGATATGATACTTGTACCACTATTATGATTTTAGGGTCTTCCACACTAATAAAGTATTGATAAAATATAAGAAGAAATTTTTGATAGCATGTTATAATGATTGGTTTAAACCAACAAGAGTCATAAAGCATATTAACATGATACAATATTGATTAGTTCTTCAAAAATAAAATAAAAGGAGATGTGCTGCAACAGAGAAAAAAAGAGAGGTGCAAGTTGACAAAAGTTACTCAAGTAATGATCAAAAATCATTTCTTACTCAATCAAGTGCTCGTTTTTATGTACCTAATGATTGTATAATACGCTTAGTCTTTGAACTTCATATAAATTATTAATACAAAGTTGTGAAAGTCTCTAAGTCATGTGATGTGTGAGAGTATGATATAACTCACGATGCAGTTCTATATCTGATATTATAATTATGCTTCAATTGCCTCATTTATTGTAGCGGCTTGTGTCTCATGAAGATGATGACCTTGTCCATAAACCACCATCATGCTTGGGGATGGGCAAGAGTCTAGCTTGGGGAAGTTGATGAGTCCATTCTTAAAGCATATTTATCTTGCTTTTTTGCATAAGTAGATTTACAATTTTTATAGTTTACGGTGTTCATGCATACATTTCATCCTTGTTTTAATAGGATCCTGAATTGTCAATTCTTTTGTGAATATATCAATTGAGAATGTAATGTTATGCAATAATATGATATTTCTAAGTGATAAAGGTCATTTAAATGATTCTGTACGCACCTGGGAGAAGAGAGGGTGCGAGGAGAAGTCAGAGGGTTTAACGATCTACTGACGGTAGAGACCGCTCAGACATTGCTCAGACGACCTAGGACGTCCGCCTCATAAAATACTCTCACCATGTGAAGACAGATCCAAGATCTGACATTCACTAAAACCTCCTGAAAGGAAAACAGATGTCGCCTAGAGGGGGTGAATAGGCATTTTAAAGTAATTACCGTTTAGTCTCTAATAAATACGGAATAAAACTAAGTTTAATTTATAGAGCACAAAACCTACAAACACTAGGTTCAACCAAGTGCACCAACAACTTATGCTAAGTAAGACAAGCAGCAAGGTGATAGCAAGATAAAATACTTCAAGCATGATGGCTATCACAATGTAAATTGCATAAGTAAAGGGCTCAGTTGAGAGATAATCGATGGGCGTGGAGACGATGATTTTTATCCTGAAGTTCACTTCCAAGGAAGCTACATCTCTGTTGGAGAGGTGCGATCTCAATGTACTTCAAACGCTACAAATGGCTCACCTTGAGGTGTGGTGGCTCGATGCTCACCTAACGCCACACAAGGCCTGACCCCAAGATGCGAAGGCACACAACACTGACGCCACAAAAGGCTCACCCTATTCTCCCATGAGCTTGCCACAAAGGCCTACTCACGATCCACTATGGGACACTTGAGGGCGGTCACCGAAACCGTATAAGGCTTGGGGCAATCTCCATAAATCAATTGGAGGGCTCCCAAGAAATGCGAGGCTACAAGCTTGACGAAACCTCACAATGGTTGGAGCCCCCAAGAACAATGCCACAATAGGCCACAAGCTTGAGGAATCTCCACGAGTCAATTGGAGGCCTCAAGAACTCACCAGAACTCCAAACAACCGTCTAGGATTCCAAGAAACCAAGAGTAACAATCCCAAGAGCTTGAATTCACCAAATCTCCAGGGAGAACAAAAACATATGCACCAAATGTAAGAGGCAAGTCCTTCACTCAAATTCCACCAAACTTACAAAACCTATTGGGGGAATAAGAGAGGAAGAACACAAGAGGAGAACACAAAACTCTCCAAGATCTAGATCCCAAGGATTCCTTTAAAAAGATGGGATTTGGTTTGGTGGAGTTGTAGATCTAGATATCCTCTCTCAAATCCCTCAAAAAGATGCAAGAATCATAGGAGGGGGAAGGGGAGAGGACAAGCTCTTCAAGGTCAACAATGGAGGAGAGAGAGAAGGGCAAGAACCAAGAAAAAGAGTTGTGTACATGAAGGGGAAGAGGAGCTCCTTTTAAAGGGCTCCCAGATCTGCCCGTTAGGCATAGATCCGTGCAGGGCCGGTAGTACCGGTGGGGGAGAAGTACTACTGGTGTCACCCAGCCAACGGTCAAAAGAACAGCGATGCGAGAGGCAGAAAAGTGAGCCTGGATGGTACTACCGTCGGTCCACCGGTACTACCGCCTGCGACGGTACTACCACCCGAACTTCTGATCAAAGTTTTGTCAAATAGCAAACACCAAACATAGAGGATACTGACCTGAAACCAGGCTGAGCGGAAGTTAGCCTAGAATTTCACCCGGTTCTACCGGCGGTAATTCTGCCTGAGCGGTACTTCCGGGGCCTTGTCGGTACTTATGTTGGCGGACGATACTACCACTCAAAGTTCGGATTGAAGTTCCACCAAATAGGACTCCCAAAAGAGAGAGGCTACTAAACCGCAACTAGGATGAGTGGAAGTGGCTCTAGTACTTCCATCGGTACTAGAGGCGGCAAGAATGCCCTAGTGGTACTACCGATGGTTCGCCGGAACTATCGATCAGGAAAAACTTCCATAACTTTTGCATCCGAACTGCAAATGAGATGAAACCAATTATGTTCGAAATATTGGGTATCACCAAGGTACAAAATACCATGAAAATATATGTGAGATACCTCCCAAGGTGTAGAGCTAGAAAACCCGCAAGATCAAAAACACAATAAGATATGCAAGGGAAATCCGTTTTGATGAACTAGAGCTTGTTATGAAGATAACCACAAGCTCTAGATCCTCACTTGGACAAGATTCAAAAACAACCAAGAAAGATGATGCTATGCATGAAAAGGTTTGAGCTTTCTCCGAAAGATATGATCGAGTCACCCACTCGAGAGCCCCTCTTGATAGTACGGCTATCTATCATCAACCCAGTCTCCCAACACTACAAGAAACCGATAAAAATGGAAAACCTATCAAGATCATACCTTTGCCTTGAGCATTCCACTTGAGCTTGATGTAGATCGTCTTGTCTTTCTCAAGATGGATCGTCTTTCTTGATTTCTCTTGCTTGATGAAGACTTGTGAAATTATCCTCCATACTTGATGTCTACGCACGCTTCTATTCTTGTAGACAGTGTTGGGCCTCCAAGTGCAGAGGTTTGTAGAACAGCAGCAAGTTTCCCTTAAGTGGATCACCCAAGGTTTATCAAACTCAGGGAGGAAGTGTTCAAAGATATCCCTCTCAAGCAACCCTGCAATCAAGATACAAGAAGTCTATTGTGTCCCCAACACACCCAATACACTTGTCAGGTGTATAGGTGCACTAGTTCGGTGAAGAGATAGTGAAATACAAGTAATATGGATGATTATAAGTGGTAATTGCAATCTGAAATAAGAGTGGCAGCAAACAAACATGTAACAAAACTGATTGTAAATGGTGTTTCAATGCTTAGAAACAAGGCCTAGGGATCATACTTTCACTAGTGGACACTCTCATATAAATATCTTCTCTTCATGATGCTACCCTGAACTACTCTCCGGTAGGGCTATAACAGCACACCTTAAAGTTCGCATTCCCCATCTAGATAACCCCTCACTATCACCTTGAGCGCTAGATGGTTCCAACAAACACCATAATCTCATAGAGACATCCAACTCAAATTATACTCATGATAGGTATGTATGTAACCTTAGCCAAAGTGCCACGCATTGTGCACACTGTCAACTTCACACACCTGGGGATAAGCAGAGATTCGGTAAAGCACTTGAGTAGTAGAATAGATCTATAGATTACAAAGCTCATGATCTCAGTAAGATCATGCATAGAGAGAGATGAACACATAGCTACCGGTAGAGCCCTTAGCCTCGAGAGAGAACTACTCCCTCCTCTTCATGGGAGTCAGCAACGGCGATGGAGATGGCGGTGGAGTCGATGGAGATGGATCCAGGGGCACTTCCCTGTCCCGGCAGGGTGCCAGAATAGAGACTTCTATCCCCCAAATCTCCTCTTCGGTGGCGGCGACATGATACATTGCAAATGTATCTATAATTTTTGATGTTCCATGCTTGGTTTTATCTACTTTCTCGTGTTTTGTCAACACTTTGGAGTAATTTTCATATGATTTCTTGGACTAACCTATTAACAAGAGCCACAGTGCCAGCTGCCTATTTTCTGCTGTTTTTGGTTCCAGGAAAGTCAGAAAATGAATATTCTCGGAATTGGACAGGACAAAAGCCAAAGTGCCTATTTTTCGGAAGACATCAGATTCCAGAATACGAGACGGAGAAGGGCTAGGGCCCGGCCACACCACCTGGCCGCGCGGCCAGGCCTAGCCCGCGCCAGGGGGTGGTCTGGCCGACCCCAACACCCCCTCGGCCTCTCTTTCCGCCTATATATTGCCCTCGGGATGAAAACCCTAAGGACTCGATCAAAAATCCACGAAAGAGTCTGTAGACATTGTCATCTCCATCCCTAGACTGGGAGGGATCTGAAGCTCTTCCTGGCACCCTGTCGGAGAGGGGAATTCACCCTGGAGGCTTTCTTCATCATCATGCAAGCCTCCGGTGTGATGCGTGAGTAGTTCATCTCTGGACTACGGGTCCATGTAGTAGCTAGATGGCTGGTTCTCCTCCTTTGTGCTTTCATGTTTAGATCTTGTGAGTCTGTCATGATCAAGATCATCTATTTGTAATTCTGCATGTTGTGTTTGCGGGGATCCGATGGATATTGAGATGCTATTTCAGATTGATTATTGATTCTATCATGTCTTTGTTATTTGTGATCTTGCATGCTTTCCATTGTTAGTAGCTATCTTGGCCAAGTAGATGCTAGCAACTCCAAGAGTTAGTATTTATGCTCGATAGTGGGTTCATGCCTCTGGTAATCTGGGGAAGTGACAGAAATCTCTAAGGTACTAGATGTGATGTTGCTACTAGGGAGAAAACAACAATCCTTTGTTCATAGAACAATCGTATTGTTTACTTTACACGCAATTCGTAAAGCAATAATCTGTTGCTTGCAACTTAATACTAGAGGGGGTTCGGATGATAACCTGAAGGTGGATTATTAGTCATAGATGCAGTTGGATGGCGGTCTATGTATAATGTTGTAATGCCCAATCAAGTCTCAAAGGAGTCAAGATGATTAGTATATGCTTGTATGCTTTCTCGATGTTTGTCAATTGCCCCGATTTAATTTGTTCACCCAGCATGTTATCTATCTTAAGGAGAGCCACCTCTAGTGAACTATGGATCCCGGTCCTTTCTTTTACATATAATCTACAAACTGTTTACTGCTTTGCGTTTACTTTATGCAAACTTTTACTTCCTTCCATTCGATACGTTTAATCCTTTGTTTTCAGCAAAACCGGTGAGATTGACAACCCCATCGCAAGTTGGGGACAAAGTTCTGTGGTTGTGTTGTGCAGGTCTCCACGTTGCTACTAGCACCGATAGTGTGCCCTACCAAGGCTCAGCTAGCAACACCTTTGGGGTGTTTCCTTGCTCCTACTGGTTCGATTAAACCTTGGTTTCATAACTGAGGGAAACTTGCTGCTGTGCTCATTATACCTTCCTCTTGGGGTTCCCCAACGAGCTCTACATCAACACTGAGCCATCACGGTGCTGTGGAACTTTTCATGGAATTCTGATCTGGTACTTAGGGTTTTTGTCCTGGGAGGATTTTCTAGGAGGAAGGGCAAGGTCGGTGGAGCACCAGGGGCCACACTTCGGTGGCGTGCCCCAGTGTCTGGCACCAGTGTGTCATACAGTGCGCCACTTCGTCTCCCCTCCAGACTCCGTGTTGCTTCGGGGAAAATATTGACTTTGGCTTTTGTTAGGTCCAATTCCGAGAATATTTCCTTACTAGCTTTTCTAAAACCAAAAACAGCAGAAAACAAGCAACTGGCACTGTGGCATCTTGTTAATAGGTTAGTTCTAGAAAATGTATAAAAATACCTCAAAGTATGAACAAAACATAAGAAAGTTGATACTAAACAAGCATGGAACATGAAAAATTATAGATACGTTTACGACGTATCAACATCCCCAAGCTTAACTCCTGCTCGTTCTCGAGTAGGTAAGTGATAAAAAAGAATATTTTTTTAGGTGACATGCACCATCATAATCTTGATCAAGGTATTTGTAAAACATTGATAGCTGGGATCAGAGTACTCTAACATAGACATGAAAGTTATAGTTCTAACAATAAGACATAGCAACTATGTTGTAACATGAAAATGTACAAACAAAAGATTCATGAATAACAATGCTTTGAAAGACGTTTGTTTGTTTCACATATAGAAAACATAATGAGAATGGTATTCAGCTTGTCCCTCATGGTGTAGCAAAACATAAATGCATAGGACACCTTCAAAGTTCATAAGGGTGACTAGATACAAATAGTTTAAGAATAAGCAATATCAAAGTTATGAATCAATCAACAAGTTTTGGTACAATGCACATTAAACTAAGAATGACCACTATGCTCTCTCAATAGGTGCATAAAGATAGAAGATGGAGACTCAACATAAAAGTAAAAGAAAGGCCTTCATAGAAGGAAGTAGGGATTCAAATTTCATAAAGAGCTTCAAAAAATTATGGTACTTATTAGCTTTCTGCTCTCATTACCCCTATCGTAAGCATATTTAGGTGATTAAGGTTAAAGTGAACAAATATGAGGATATGCCTGACAAGTTATAAGTTGAAAATCCCATGCCCCTTTCTTACGAGTACGAACCTCATGCTACTCAACTTTAGTCACAAGTAAGTTCTTGTCATTGTAAGTACATGTGCATTATAGAGAACCGCTAACGGGGTACCCCTTGCCCCATGATACAAGAGCTTTACCATATCAAAATGACAAGGCAACAGACAATGAGCATCTCATCGATCCTTTTATTTCCTATTTGCATAGGTTTTTTATTGAGGATGCTTCACAGATTGCTCACTATGGTTATGCTGCAAGTTTCCGCCATGATTAGGCATGGCTTAGGCTAGCCGCCTAGGCGTTTCTCTAACACATATACAAACTCCATGAGCTTACAAGCTCCCCTTTTATTTCACACCGCCGGGATCCATAAGCAAAAGAACATGATATCAACTAAATAAAGTGCAATGTCGAAAGCGTTCCCCATGGTAACATGGTTCTGCTAATTCACAACTTACAAAATGCAAGCATATACGCAACATAGATGGGCATAATGGTTCAAGTTTATTAAGTGAAATAAAGTAAAGTGTGCCATCAAGTTCGTGAGAGCTTTAATCACTAATTTTCACATAACAAGTTTAATTCAGAAGGTAGATAAAAACATGAATATACTTGGAATAGCAATAATGCTAATAGGTAGGTATGGTGGACTCTTTGGAATAACTTGGTTTTATTTGGAGTTGGATGCATGAGTGGAACTCATACTTGGTACATGTGGAGGATAGCAAAATACTGGGAGCGACCAACTAAGAGAGCAATAATGGCCATAATCATGCAAAGCGACAAAACATTATTAATTAAAGCATAAAGTGATATTACAAGTCAAAAACTAAATGATCATAGAGGCTATGGTGACTTGGTATAGTCTTAACATGGTGTGAGCATGCACCAAGTCAACCCAAATAAAGCATCAAAGGAGAATACCACAATATTATGCTTTTATATGCTAAAACAATGCATGATTCTTTCAACGCACATTAAGCCATCTCAATTGTTTGTAACAAGTCATGCTACAACAATAATCACTAAGCATATAGTCATAGCAATATCAAACATGACATGATAAAGTCTAGGCCACAGTCAAAACAAGGTTCCTTTTGTACCACAATAAGCATGAAACTTCCTACTCTTTTCCAACACCAATCGAAAACTAAAGCTAAACATAGTGCTAGCAAAGGAGAATACTCGTAGCACAATAAGAGTGAAAACTAGAGTATTCTAGGCAATGAATAACGAGGTGTATCTCTCTCCAAAAGAAGTGTGTTGGGATCTGATACATTGCAAATGTATCTATATATTTTGATGTTCCATGCTTGGTTTTATCTACTTTCTTGTGTTTTGTCCACACTTTGGAGTACTTTTCATACGATTTCTTGGACTAACCTATTAACAAAGAGCCACAGTGCCAGCTGCCTGTTTTCTGCTGTTTTTGGTTCCAGGAAGTCAGAAAATGAATATTCTCGGAATTGGACGGGACAAAAGCAAGAGTTGTTATTTTACCGGAAGACATCTAGAGCCAGAATACGAGACGGAGAAGGGCTGGGGCCCGACCACACCACCTGGCCTTGCGGCCAGGCCTGGACCGTGCCAGGGGGTGGTCTGGCCGACCCCAACACCCCCTCGACCTCTCCTTTCGCCTATATATTGCCTCCGATACCAAAACCCTAAGTACCCGATCAAAAATCTATGAAAGAGTCTGTAGCCGCCATCATCTCCATCCCTAGATCGGGAGGGATCAGAAGCTCTTCCGGCACCCTGCTGGAGAGGGGAATTCACCCTGGAGGCCTTCTTCATCATCATGCAAGCCTCCGGTGTTATGCGTGAGTAGTTCATCTCTAGACTACGGGTCCATGTAGTAGCTAGATGGCTGGTTCTCCTCCTTTGTGCTTTCATGTTTAGATCTTGTGAGCTCCGTTCATGATCAAGATCTTCTATTTGTAATTCTGCATGTTGTGTTTGCGGGGATCCGATAGATATTGAGATGCTATTTCAGATTGATTATTGATTCTATCATATCTTTGTTATTTGTGATCTTGCATGCTTTCCGTTGTTAGTAGCTATCTTGGCCAAGTAGATGCTAGCAACTCCAAGAGTTAGTATTTATGCTCGATAGTGGGTTCATGCCTCTGGTAATCTAGGGAAGTGACAGAAATCTCTAAGGTACTAGATGTGATGTTGCTACTAGGGAGAAAACAACAATCCTTTGTTCATAGAATAATCGTATTGTTTACTTTACACGCAATTCGTAAAGCAATAATCTGTTGCTTGCAACTTAATACTAGAGGGGGTTCGGATGATAACCTGAAGGTGGATTATTAGTCATAGATGCAGTTGGATGGCGGTCTATGTATAATGTTGTAATGCCCAATCAAGTCTCAAAGGAGTCAAGATGATTAGTATATGCCTGTATGCTTTCTCGATATTTGTCAATTGCCCCGCTGTAATTTGTTCACCCAGCATGTTATCTATCTTAAGGAGAGCCACCTCTAGTGAACTATGGACCCCAGTCCTTTCTTTTACATACAATCTACAAACTGTTTACTGCTTTGTGTTTACTTTATGCAAACTATTACTTCCTTCCATTCGATACGTTTAATCCTTTGTTTTCAGCAAAACCGGTGAGATTGACAACCTCATCGCAAGTTGGGGGCAAAGTTCTGTGGTTGTGTTGTGCAGGTCTCCACGTTGTCATTGCACCTTAGTGCCTCGCCAACGTTCAGCTTGCTACACCTTTGGGGTGTTTCCTTGCTCCTACTGGATTGATAACCTTGGTTTCTTACTGAGGGAAAACTTGCTGTTGTGCTTATCATACCTTCCACTTGGGATTCCCCAACGAGCTCGATATATTTGGGCCATCAACAACTTTTTCTGGCGCTGTTGCCGGGGAGTCAAGGACATCTTTCAGAAGGGGAGTCCCTCATAACCAATCTCTTTAGTTTGTTGTTTTTCTTTTGCTTTGTTTGCTTGTTTCTTTATCAAAAACACACAAAAAATAGTTTTACAAGTTTGCTTTCTTTATCAAAAACACAAAAAAATGACTACTCTTGAAAACACTAAGTTGTGTGACTTCACTAGCACCAACAACGATGATTTTATGAGCACACCTGTTGCTCCACCTGTGCCTGAAGCTACTTTCTTTGAGATAAAACCTGCTTACTCAATCTTGTTATGAGAGAACAATTTTCTGGTATTGGTAATGAAGATGCTGCTGCCCATCTAAATAACTTTGTTGAACTTTGTGAGATGCAAAAGCATAGGGATATAGATGGTGATATTATTAAGCTTAAATTGTTTCCTTTCTCTTTGAGAGGAAAAGCTAAAGAATGGTTGAATTCCTTAACTAGGAATAGTATTGATTCTTGGACTAAATGCAAAGATGCTTTCATTGGAAAATACTATCCTCCTGCTAAGATTATATCTATGAGAAGTGAAATAATGAAATTTAAACAATCTGATAATGAACATGTTTCACAAGCTTGGGAAAGAATGAAATCTTTGGTAAAGAATTGTCCCACTCATGGACTGACTGCTTGGATGATCATCCAAACTTTTTATGCAGGATTGAACTATTCTTCAAGGAACCTATTGGATTCTGCTGCTGGAGGTACCTTTATGACCATTACTTTGGGTGCTGCAACAAAGCTTCTGGATAATATGATGGTTAACTATTCTGAATGGCATACTGAGAGAGCTCCACAAGGTAAGAAGGTAAATTCTATTGAAGAAACCTCCTCCTTGAGTGATAAGATTGATATTATTATGTCTATGCTTGTGAATGGGAAAGCCCATATTGATCCAAATAATGTTCCTTTAGCTTGTTTGGTTGCTCAAGAAGAGCGGGTTGATGTGAATTTCATAAGAAATAACAATTTTGGCAACAATGCTTATGGTAGTAAAAATTATAGGCCTTACCCTCCTAATAATACTTATGGTTATAATGGCAAGCCTGGATTACCTAGTGAAGGAAGAATTTTAGAAGTTGAAAGAGCCACTAAGAACTTCATGCAAATGCAATATGAACAAAATCAACTATTTACTAAAACTATGGAGGAACAATATACCGTTTTGAAGAACATTAGTCATCAACTTGAGAGTCTAAATAGGGAAATTCCTAGTTTACAATTGAAACTTTCTAATGCTGAAAGGAATATATCATCTTTGTTATAAGCTCAATCTTCATTGATTAATAAAATGGCTGCTAAACCTGAAACTAATGATAATCCCTTTGCAGCTACTAATGCCATACAAGTTAGAATTGATGAAAATGTTAGACTATTAGCTGAATTACATGCTAAGTGGGAAAGAGAAGATGAAATTGCTAGAAACATTAGTGTTTATACTATCACCACCACTAGTGTTGAGGCTAATAATAGTTCTACTACTTTTGATGATAATTTTGATTTTGATCTTGATGGTTGCAATATCTCTGAAGTTATTAAGTTCGTACAAAAGCTTGCTAAAAGTCCTAATGCTAGTGCTATGAACATGGCCTTTACAAAACACATTACTGATGCTCTCATAAAAATTAAAGAAGAAAAGATGAAACATAAAGCTTCTATTCCTATAAAACAAAAAGATGGTTGGGAACCCATCATTAATATGAAAGTGAATGATTTTGATTTCAAAGCTTTATGTGATCTTGATAGTAGTGTTTCTATTATGCCTAGAAGGATTTATGATATGCTTGATTTGCCACCACTTGAAGATTGTTATTTGAATGTCCCACTTGATTATAATGCTAAAAAGAAACTCATGGGGAGTATTAATGATGTTCTTATTATGGTTAACAATGCCTATGTCCCCGTTGATTTCTATGTTTTGGATGTTGAATACAATGCTTCTTGTCCTATTACTTTGGGAAGACCTTTTCTTAGAACTGTTGTTGCCATTATTGATATGAAGGAATGCACCATTAAATATCAACTCCCACTCAAGAAAGGTATAGAACACTTCCCTAAGAAGAGAGAGAAGATTTCTTTTGCCTCTCCTATGAAAACAAAATTTGCTCTTAATGCTTCTTCATTTGAGAACACTTCATTCTTCTTCTTGCTTCTTATGCCTAACTTAAAGGCGTTAAAGAAAAGTACTTATTGGGAGATAACCCAAAAGTTTTAAACGAGTCTTGGAAGTTATTACTTTAGTAATAACCACTCATTATCCTTTTTATTTGATTTTTGTGCCAAGAGTAACCTCTAATGAGAGAGAAGTAATGATTGGGAAAGTTGCTGTCCCGAAACAGATTTATGTGCTTCACCGTAAAAATTCGTGTAAAATCTCTGTAGGTCCTTTTGAGGCGTGATTTTTTTGCTTCTTCCCCAGGATGTTATCTAACTTTCGTTAGTTCAACACTTTTTGATTTGATCAACAGAAGGTCTTCGAAAAAATTCGTCTTTACCTGCTGGCCTATTTTGACAGATTTCTGCCATTTTCTGCATTTGCTTCTTGTTGGTTCCTTTTTGAGTTCTTTTGGGGAATTGAGCTTTTTGAGGGAAGTGCTACAGTAGCTAGTGTTCTAATTGAAGTTTGTTGGTGTTATAACTGAACCTAAAGACTTATTATCTTGAGTGCACTAATGTTGCTAATAAAGATTGTGTGAAGTTTTTTATGAAGGAAAATTTCCAGGTGTATGGAAGGAATGAGTAATAAGATGAAGGATAGACTAAAGCTCAAGCTTGGGGATGCCACGCATGTCACCCCAAGAAATATCCAAGAAGTAAAAGCGTCAAAGCTTGGGGATGCCCAAGGCATCTCCTTCTTCATCAATAAAAATCCCAGGTTTCTTCCAAACGCTTCATTTTTATTGTTTCATGCACAATTGTGTTGTTCTTGGAGCGTCTTCTTTTTCGTTTTTGTTTTGGTTTTTCGTTTGCTTTGCTTGCTTAGTTTTCTGAATAAATTGGTTGGACCCCCTCTTTCATACATTGGTTTTCAAATAGTTAGGTTTGGTTTGGAAAAGAGTAGGAAAGCTCATGCTTAAGTGATAAAGAGAGCTTGTTTTTGACTGTGGCATATGCTTTGTCATGCCATGCTTGATATTGTTTTGGCTTTATGCTTAGTATTCTTTGTTGTAGCATGACTTGTTATAAACAATTGAGATTGCTTAATGTGCCTTGGATGAATCATGCGTTGTTTTAGCATATTAAAGCATAGTATAGTGGTATTCTCCTTTGATACTTTATTTGGGTTGACTTGGCGCATGCTCACACCATGTTATGATTATCCAAAGTCACCATAAGCCTTTATGATCCTTTAGTTTTCAACTTGTAGTATCACTTTATGCTTTGATCAATGATGTTTTGTCGCTCTGCATGATTATGGCCATTATTGCTCTCTTAGTTTGTCGCTCCCAGTATTTTGCTAGCCTCCACAACCAAGTATGAGTTCCACTCATGCATCCAACTCCCTAAACCAAGTTATTCCAAAGAGTCCACCATACCTACCTACTAGCTTATGCTATTCCAAGTATATTCATGCTTTTGTTTACCTTCTGAATTAAACTTGTTATGAGAAAACTAGTGATTAAAGATCTCATGAACTTGATGGCACACTTTACTTTACTTGCCCTTAATAAACTTGAACCATTGTGTCGTCTATGTTGTATATGCTTGCACTTATTTGTTGGGGATTAGCAGAACCATGCTGTCATGGGGAACACTTTCAACATTGCACAGGTACTTTGTACCTAGTTGATATCATGCTCTTTTGTATATGGATGTCGTCGGTGTGAAATGAAAGGGGAGCTTGTAAGTCCATGGAGTTATGTATATGTGTTAGAGAAATGCCTGGGCCACTGGTCTAATCCATGCTGACATGGTGGAAACCTGCACCGTAACCATAATGAGCTGTCTATGAAGCATTCTTCTTATAAAAAAGAGTCCTATATTGAGAAAAAAAGGGAAAAAGAAAAAAGAGATTATGAAAAGAGGAAAGAGAGAAAAAAGCACCATATTCCCATGGTAAATAAGAAGATTGCTGAGATGCTCGTTGTCTGCTTGCTTTGTCATTTTGATATGGGGATTCTTCCGTATCATGGGCAAGGGGTACCCCGTTGGCGGTTCTCTATGATACACATGTACTTACAATGACAAGAACTTACCGGTGACTAAACTTGAGTAGCATGAGGAGCGGCCCTCGTATACAAGGGACATGAGATTCCTGACTTATACTTCGTCAAGCATGTACACCATAGTTTGTTCACTTTAACCTTAATCACTTCAAGATGCTTATGATAGGGGCAATGAGAGCTGAAAGCTATAAGTACCATAATTTTTGGAAGCTCTTTATGAAACTTGAATCTCTGCTTCCTTTTATGAAGGCCTATCTTCCACCATTATATTGAGTCTCCACCTTCTATCTTTATGCACCTACTTTGAGAGCATAGTGGCCATTCTTAGTTCTATGTGCATTGTCCCAAGACTAGTTGATTGATGCATAAGTTGATATTGCTTGTTTTGAACTATTTGAATCTAGTCACTCTTATGAACTTTGAAGGTGTCCTATGCATTTATATTTGCTACTCTATGAGAGACAAGCTGAATACTATTATGCCATGTTTTCTTTATGTGAAACAAACAAACGTCTTGCAAAGCATTGTTATTCATGAATCTTTTGTTTGCGCTTTTTCATGTTGCATCATAGTTTCTTTGTCTTATTGCTAGAACTTTGTCTTTCATGTTATGATTGAAGTACTATGATCCCAGCTTTGAATGTTTTACAAATACTTTCATCAAGTTTATGATGGTGCATGTCACCTCAAAAATTATTCTTTATTTTTATCACTTACCTACTCGAGGACGAGCATGAGTTAAGCTTGGGGATGTTGATACATTGCAAATGTATCTATAATTTTTTATATTCCATGCTTGGTTTTATCTACTTTCTTGTGTTTTGTCCACACTTTGGAGTACTTTTCATATGATTTCTTGGACTAACCTATTAACAAAGAGCCATAGTGCCAGCTGCCTATTTTCTGCTGTTTTTGGTTCCAGGAAGTCAGAAAATGAATATTCTCAGAATTGGACGGGACAAAAGCCAAAGTTGCTATTTTACCAGAAGACATCTAGAGCGAATCACGAGGAGAAGGTGGGGGGGCCACCACACCACTCGGCCACGCACACGCCTGGGTGGTCCGCCGACCCCAGCACCTCGGCCTCTCCTTCCGCCTATATATTGCCTCCGATACCAAAACCCTAAGTACCCGATCAAAATCCACGAAGAGTCTCAGAGTCATTATCTCTATCCCTAGACCGGAGGATCTGAAGCTCTTCCAAGACCGCCGAGAGGGGAATTCACCCTGGAGGCCTTCTTCATCATCATGCAAGCCTCCGGTGTGACGCGTGAGTAATTCATCTCTGGTCTACGGGTCCATGTAGTATCTAGATGGCTGGTTCTCCTCCTTTGTGCTTTCATGTTTAGATCTTGTGAGCTCCGTTCATGATCAAGATCTTCTATTTGTGATTATGCATGTTGTGTTTACGGGGATCCGATGGATATTGAGATGCTATTTCAGATTGATTATTGATTCTATCATGTCTTTGTTATTTGTGATCTTGCATGCTTTCCGTTGTTAGTAGCTATCTTGGCCAAGTAGATGCTAGCAACTCCAAGAGTTAGTATTTATGCTCGATAGTGGGTTCGTGCCTCCGTAACTGGGGAAGTGATGTAAATCTCTAAGGTACTAGATGTGCTGTTGCTACTAGGAGAAAACAACAATCCTTTGTTCATAGAACAATCGTATTGTTTACTTTACGAAATTAAGAAGCAATAATCTGTTGCTTGCAACTTAATACTGGAGGGGGTTCGGATGATAACCTGAAGGTGGATTATTAGTCATAGATGCAGTTGGATGGCGGTCTATGTATTATGTTGTAATGCCCAATCAAGTCTCAAAGGAGTCACGATGATTAGTATATGCTTGTATGCTTTCTTGATGTTTGTCAATTGCCCCGCTGTAATTTGTTCACCCAGCATGTTATCTATCTTAAGGAGAGCCACCTCTAGTGAACTATGGACCCCGGTCCTTTCTTTTACATACAATCTACAAACTGTTTACTGCTTTGTGTTTACTTTGTACAAACTATTACTTCCTTCCATTCGATACGTTTAATCCTTTGTTTTCAGCAAAACCGGTGAGATTGACAACCTCATCGCAAGTTGGGGGCAAAGTTCTGTGGTTGTGTTGTGCAGGTCTCCACATTGCTGCACCGGTAGTGCTCGCCAACGTTCAGCTAGCTACACCTTTGGGGTGTTTCCTTGTTCCTACTGGATTGATAACCTTGGTTTCTTACTGAGGGAAAACTTGCTGCTGTGCTCATCATACCTTCCTCTTGGGGTTCCCCAACGAGCTCGATATATTTGGGCCATCAGGATCCAACAAATTTATTTAAGCAAACTAAGCAAAATAAAACTAAAAACAAAAATGAAGACGCTCCAAGAACAACACAATTGTGCATGAAACAATAAAAATGAAGTGTTTGGAAGAAACCTAAGATTTTTATTGATGAAGAAGGGGATGCCTTGGGCATCCCCAAGCTTTGACGGTTGTACTTCTTGAATATTTCTTGGGGTGACATGGGTGGAATCCCCAAGCTTGAAATTTTGTCCATACTTCATCTTATCATATTGTTCTTCCCTACACTTTAAAATTTCCTTCATACAAAACTTCACACAATCTTCATTAGTAACATTAGTGCACTTAAGATAATAAGTATTTAGGTTCAGTTTCAACACAAGTAAAACTTCCATTAAAACACAAGATACTGTAGCAATTCCTTTTAAAAGTTCAAATGATCAAAGAGAACTTAAAGAGAAAGAGATTAAGAGGCAAATGCAAATAATGACAGAAATCTATCAAAACAGACCAGCAGGTAAAAACCGATTTTTCCGAAGACCTTATGTTGCTCAAATCGAAAATTGTTAAGCTAACGAAAGTTAGATAAAAACCTGGGGCATAAGCACAGAAAATTACAGCTCAATCTGACATACAGGGATTTTTCACGATTTTCTATAGTGAAGCACAAAAATCTGTTTCGGGACAACTTTCCCAAGTCTTACTTCTCTCTCATTAGAGGTTATTCTTGGCACAAAAACCACACAAAAAGGATAAGGAGAGGTTATTGCTGAGGCAATAACTTACAAGACTCAACAGAACAAAAATAAACTGAAAGTAAAAATATAATGGGTTGTCTCCCAAAAGCTCTTTCTTTATAGGCATTAAGATAGGCGTGATAATTTCGATGATGCTCACATAAGAAATATGAATTGAAGTAAAAGAGAGCATCAAGAAGAAAATATGGAACAAATTTAAGTCTAACCCTCTTCCTATGAAAAATAATCTTGTAAAGAAACAAGTCATGAAAGCACAAAGCAACAAGCATAGGAAAGCAAAACAAGTGCAACTTCAAAATTTTCAACATAAAGAGGGGAAACTTAATATTGTTGAGATACATAAAACCATGTTTCCCTCTCTCATAATAACTGTTAGTAGCATCATGTATAAAATTAACAATATAAATATCACATAAAACATTCTTATCATGAGCCACATGCATAAAATAATTATTACTCTCCCTATAAGCATAGTCATTCTTATTAATCGTAGTGGGAGAAAATTCAACAAAATAGTTATCATTAGTATTCTCATCACCATAATCATCAAATATAGGAGGCATATTGTAATCATAATTAATTTTCTTCTCAATAGTAGGTGGACTGAAAATATCATACTCATCATTGTAATCATCATATATTGGAGGCCTAGTATCATCAAAGTAATTTTTATCCTCCGTGCTTGGGAGACTAAAAATATCATGCTCATCAAAACCAGCTTCCCCAAGCTTACACTTTTCCATAGCATTAGCAATAATGGTGTTCAAAGAATTCATACCAATAACATTGCTATTAGCATGCAAATAAAGTTCCATAGGTTTTTTAATTTTCTCTTCAAACACTTCATGTCCTAACTCAAGATAAATACTATAAAGCTCTCTAACTTTTTTGTTGTTTTCCATTAAGCCTAACTAGTGAAAATAAAAACAAGAAACAAAAAGATATAATTGCAGAATCTAAAGGAAATAACTTCGAGCACTCACATACCAGCAACAATACTAGAAGATAGCTTAGTAGCCAGAAGATGTGAGTACCTTTTACCTTACCTCCCCGGCAACGGCGCCAAAAAATAGCTTGATATCTACGCATGCTTCTACTCTTGTAGACAGTGTTGGGCCTCCAAGTGCAGAGGTTTGTAGAACAGCAACAAGTTTCCCTTAAGTGGATCACCCAAGGTTTATCGAACTCAGGGAGGAAGTGGTCAAAGATATCCCTCTCAAGCAACCCTGCAATCAAGATACAAGAAGTATCTTGTGTCCCCAACACATCCAATACACTTGTCAGGTGTATAGGTGCACTAGTTCGGCGAAGAGATAGTGAAATACAAGTAATATGGATGATTATAAGTGGTAATTACAATCTGAAATAAGAGTGGCAGCAAACAAACATGTAACATAACTGGTTGTAAATGGTTTTTTAATGCTTAGAAACAAGGCCTAGGGATCATACTTTCACTAGTGGACACTCTCATATAAATATCTTCTCTTCATGATGCTACCCTGAACTACTATCCCGTTGGACAATGTAGGGGTATAACAACACACCTTAAAGTTCGCATTCCCCATCTAGATAACCCCTCACTATCACCTTGAGCGCTAGATGGTTCCAACAAACACCACAATCTTATAGAGACATCCAACTCAAATTATACTCATGATAAGTATTTATGTAACCTTAGCCAAAGTGCCACACGGTGTGCACACTGTCAACTTCACACACGTGGGGATAAGCACAGATTCATTAAAGCACTTGAGTAGCAGAATAGATATATAGATTACAAAGCTCATGATCTCAATAAGATCGTGCATAGAGAGAGAGATGAACACATAGCTACCGGTAGATCCCTTAGCCACGAGAGAGAACTACTCCCTCCTCATCATGGGAGTCAGCAATAGCGATGGAGATGGCGGTGGAGTCGATGGAGATGGATCCGGGGGCACTTCCCTGTCCCGGCAGGGTGTCGGAATAGAGACTTTTGTTCCCCGAGTCTCCTCATTGGTGGCGGCGGCGCTGCAGAACTTTTCATGGAATTCTGATCTGGTACTTAGGGTTTTCGTCCCGAGAGGCTTTTATAGATGGAAAGGCAAGGTCGGTGGAGCACCAGGGGGGCCACATCCCCTGGTGGCATGCCCCCCAGGCCGTGCCGCCACCAGGTGTGGCCGCCCTGGTGTGCCACTTCGTCTCCCCTCCAGACTCCGTGTTGCTTCGGGTAAAATATTGACTTTGGCTTTTGTCAGGTCCAATTTCGAGAATATTTCCTTACTAGCGTTTCTGAAACAAAAAATAGCAGAAAACAGGCAACTGGCACTGTGGCATCTTGTTAACAGGTTAGTTCTAGAAAATGTATAAAAATACCTCAAAGTATGAACAAAACATAAGAAAGTAGATACTAAATAAGCATGGAACATCAAAAATTATAGATACGTTTATGACGTATCAATACTCCATGGGTAAACCTCTTTTTTGAACTTGTCTTCATCACTCCATGTTCGTCGAGGATGGCAAGTTTTTCCTTCCTTTCCTCCACACATACATAGAGAGACTAGGAGTAGGAATTCATGTCCCAGTAATAATCCTCCTACCTCATCCGACTCGACTAGGGAGGGAGTACAAGTCCTAGAGGTATCCCTCACTCCCCACCGCCTCTCTCCTGCACGTCGGCCTTGGGGAGGCCCTGACCGACTCGGCCAGGGTTTCCCCCTTCCATGACTGTGCGCCCCAGTGGGACCCATGAGGCCCCTCCGTCCCATGGTGCTCCCACCGGGATAATTACCTTTAATTATGAATATTTATTATGAAGCTTTCCAAAAAAATCCTAACTTCTTCAAATTAATACCGGAACCTTCATAAAATATTCCGATGTCTTCCATAACATGTCTAGAACAATTCCATCCATTCTCGGTGATATCCCAGACTCCTCCGGAATGTTCGGAGACACTCTAAAATATCCTTTTAGGATTACTTCATTCAAATATACTAATCGCACTGTCGTTCTAAATATCGATAACGTATTAAATGTGTGACCTTGTGGGTTCGAATATTTATGGACATGTCTGGAACTCCTTCTACGACAATGATTACTATTAGCATCTTGATACACGTAGTAATTCCACAAATAACACGAAGATCTTTATCATGTGAATCGTAGTATTATATCCGATACATATCGTATTGCTCCGTCGAGACTTTACATTGCCCGAGGTAAAATATTGGGTTATTCTCGTTACCTGGCATACACTCTTTACTCATACCGTACTATCAATGTTCTTGTGCTCAACAACTTGATCACGTGTCCAGCCAGACAATGACGAAGACCATAGAGTGTGAGTGGGCCCAGAGTGTATCTCTCCATCGCCAGGTGTAGAAATTCCCGCAAGAACACCATGTGAGTTATTGGCGTACCATCCGGTAAGAGCAAAGACCGACTTTATGATTACTCATGTTCAGAGCAATGTTTGAAGAATCCTACCACATCCATATTACACCCAAGTTCACATGTGTCTCGTGGTTTAATGATCTTTAGTAAAGGCAATACATGTTTATGAGAAACTACTGATAACAGATATTGACAATGTGTTTTATGGTGTATCATGTTGGATCTATCCATCGTCATTGTTCTTCAACAACTCCGATCTCACATATCATTGGCAGCTCCACAACACTTTGTCATCTTGCCCATAGTCAGGAAATCGGGACTATCACCGATATATGAACTAGTCTCAGAGGTAAGACCAGGGATATCTTATTGATTTTTATTATTCCACACATGTATTATGGTTTTCCTCCAAATACACATTATTCCAGACCAATACAAATACAACATAGAACAATAAACTTAATTATGAAACATAAATATGAATAATAATACATTTATTATTGGCTCTAGGGCATATTTCCATAAAAATAACAATGGTGCTGAAACGATCCAATTATACGATTAACTTAAAGATACATGGGAGTTTACCGACGAATTTGTCTTCAAGATGTTGGAAATCAACGCGGCGAGATGCCAAACATGAAGAGGTAGGCCGAGATACTTTATGGGGAAAGAGGCTCACACAACCAGGAGACCATCCAGTTTGTCATCAAGGTTAATGTCTCCACAACGAATTGGAACCACAAAGCTCTTTTGGAAGTGGTACATAATCCGGTAACTTCTCCAAACCCATCTAGAGTGGATGCAAGGTTTTGAACGTCTTCCTTAATGGGCGCGCCAAAAATAACCTCACCGTCCGTAGAAACAGAGGTTCCGAAGATTTATCCCCGGCCCCGAAGCTTGTGGAGGAGACCGTGGTGTGTGGCAATGTCTAAGATTTGAGTGAGCGGGTCTATAGTGATGACAAACAAAAGAGGAGACATGTGGTCTCCTTGTCGAAGTCTACATCCATGCAAGAAGGGAAGGTCGTCCACTCCATTGAGAAGCACAGGAGAGGTTGTTGTTGAGAATAGGGCGGCTATCCAATCCAGAAAAGTGTCTTCAATTTTCCGGACGAAAAAATCTACTATATACAATGCCTAAAAAGCGGCAAGTTTTTGTACTCCGTCCATTCCAAAACAAGAGACGCAGATCCAGATACACATGTATCTAGATGTATCTAGTCGTGTTATCTAGATACATGCGTATTTAGACAAAACCTTGTCGCTTATTTTGTGATGGAGCGAGTATAGACTTCCACATGTGCAACAGATTGAAATGTGACACGAAGGGTGAAAGGTATTAAAGTCGCAACATGCATTCATAGGGGAAAGGTTTTTACTGTTATAAACACGACAAACAAATAATAAACAACGATAAAAAAATTACAGATTTAATATGGAAAAACTTTTCCAACAAGAAAAAAAACCACAGACGTCAGCCAGCGAAACTCCACTATAACGGAAAGCTTTTAAACAACACCAGGGATTTCACGGATATAGTTTTATCCCAGCCAGCGGCTTAGAACAAGTATAATACCTGTCCTTCGGCGATGGGTCTCGTTCCGCTATTGAGAAATTAGCTTATATAATGAATTTAGATCATACGCTTACGAGTCACCAACACGTGAATTTAGTGTGACACGACGTGTCTAATTTGCCTGGTTTTGTCCCTCGTTCAGCTACGCTGCTAGGACTGGTCGATATCGTTACAGACTCGCAGCCGCCGCCTTCTTCGACCAGCTATCTGACAACATCTGCGCAGCTGCGCTACAATGTTTTGACGAGAAACGTCTCACGGCTGTTGCCGTGTTCACCCCACATGGTCGAACAGCGCCCCAACCTCGACACTGCGCTGCTTCGCTTTCCAATGCCAGCTTCCACACGGTGGGTTCTCCGTCATCTACATATGCAGATGCTGTGAGTTTTTCATTTGCACCGCGCGTCTATCTACAGCACAGCAGGAACTGCGACGAGTCGGCGGCCGCTGTCGTGCCCGTCGCGGTCCGACGACGGCGACGGCCGACGAGAATCATTTGCCATGCATGAGTCCAGACGAGACGAGGCGAGGTGACGGTTTCGCGGGCGGGACGGAAGGGGTCCACGCGCTTCCACCGCCGATCGAGCTCCTTTTACGCGAGTGACAGCGATAAAAAAGGATTTTTTATCTGTATATATCGTCGCTTCTTCACTCTTTTTTTCTGAATTCCCGATCCTGTCATCTCCTCGTTTTGGGCTCTCTTTAATCCCTCTTTTAGGCGTACTCTCATTGACTGGGTTTAAGTCTCAAGCCTGTTGCTTGCGTGTGACGGTGTGATTGCATGAATCGATCATCGGCGAGAGGTGAACCAGTCTGAAATTCTGAATCGGCGCGGTCGGTCTCACACGAAACGGTCTTTTGGGAACCTTGATAAACTAATTTCACATCGTCAGCTGCCTGAAATTAAGGAACAGAAGGCGGTACTGATAAGGACCAATCGGCGGCCAGATTAGCTAAGCAAATTGAGGACGTGTTTGTTTGGGCTTTGGCTGGCTGGCTGTCTGCAGGAAAGTTCTTTTCTGATTGTTTGATTGTCTGGCTAATTGTCTAGCTAAGGAATTGTCTAAAATATCCCTAGAGCCAAGAACATGTATAATTGTTGATCGAAGCGTATAAGCGTATATGTCACTAGAAAATACCATGAATTCACAATTGTAGACATAAAAAAGATTTTAGGAGATATTTTGGGAACCCTGCGGTGGCAATTTTGTGGTAAATATCTCCAAACGATATGTCGTATAGTTGGAAACGTTTCGTGGGTGTGCGGGAAGCCACAGAAAGCACCTCCGCTGGTGCTTCCTCCTATCTGCCTATTCTGCTCGGTCACTTTGACAAAACCCACAGCCAACGCAGTCTGTTTGTTTACATTTGCCTGCTTTTTCCCGTGGAAAGCCAGAAAAAGCCCAAACAAACACCCACTGAGTTATTTCGGCGCGTGAGCAGCCAGTCGGCAATCCTGTCGTTGGCCATGGCAGTCTAGGCCTTTAGGGGTCATGAGTCTCAAAAAGCCTACTTCGTGGATACGCAAATGTGCTACTCGTCTGGTCGTCGTCCTGGCTTTCGGCCGCATCATTACTCCGGAAATCGCGGTGTTATGAGCTCTAGATGAGCAGTTTGATTGACACATGCCAAAGCGCAGTTTGTTCCTTTCTGCCATTAGACTATGGATGGAACAACGTGAACTACTGGGTTAATCATGTGTGCTCGTGGTTGGAGCACCACCGACTAAATGACTAGTCAGCAATGTACAAATATGTGTCTCTGAAAGTTTATTTAGTTCAGGGAGTACTTGCTTTCACTCATTCATGGCGTCTTCAAAGTTCAAAATAAAGTGTGGAGCCAAACAATATTCTACACTAATAATGTAGAGAAAGATTGCAAATGGATGATCTAGCTGGGAATAGGTTATCTCGGAAGTCACATTAGTTAACCCGAATGGACTAACCAAGCTAGTAGACCAACTGAACTAACATGGCCCATGGGAGAGCAACGCACCGTAACAGAGGAAATTGAATACCTCAGTGCTTACAGTGAAAATACAGCACCCTTTATAGTAGATGACAGTACAATTTTCTGCTGCATTGATTTTACTAGTACTTGGGACTTGCAGTTCTGATCCATCAGATTCAGCATTCAAGCTGCCACCTGACTTGGACACCATTGACGGGCAGACGATCATAGCAGCTGCGTTACATGACGTACAGAACTGACCACAACAACTCCTTCTGTTCGGTGTTAATACACACAGACCAGAGACAGCATATGAATCTCAGTAAACCAGGCGATAATAACCACCCGCCAGAAACAACAGCTAGCAGTGGCCTATACATGACACGGTAAAAACGAAATGAACTAGTACCATGGTCCAAGGGAGAGCAAAGCACACTTAAAAAGGGAATTGTACAACTCGCAACGGTTACAGTAGAAACATAACATTCTTCATAGAAAACAGTAAACATCTTTGCAACATTGATTTACACTGACCTTCGTAGTTTCTGACCCATCAGATTCAACATTCAAGCTGCCACCTACACCCCATTGACGAGAAGATAGTTCGTAGCACGACGTCACATGACATACAAAATCCGTAAGAACCGGAAATTCGTCATTGGTCTCAGGTCCAGATGCTCCAGCAATCTGAACGGCTAGCAAGAACAACTCCTTTCCCTCCTTCAGTTGACACTGGCATACAAATTTCACTAGGCGAGAATCATCATCAGCCAGAGACAACAGACCGTATAGTTACATCAACGAGAAGTTTCTGAGGTGAATTTTCGAAGAGAATGGTGGAATATCAGGGTTAAGATTCCTGTGCATGTGGACGCATGTTGCTTCTGAAGAGCTCCCCCAGATGATGAGCCAACTTCTTGGGCTGTTGCCACCACAAAGATTCAGAAGCAATTGGGCTTCCATACGCATCCTCCTGTGTGTGGTCTTTCTTCGTGATGCTATCAGAGAAATCACGCCAGTTAAGCATGGCACGCTTCAGCCGGGATGTTCTCTTACCAGTAACAAGATATTTGGTGTAGTCCCTAGCAAGGCGGTACAACTCCTCTCCTCTGATTATATGGATACACTGCACAACAAAGCAAACATGATTTAGAAATGTGCGCGTCTGTGTGTGTGTCTGTGATGTGGGGAATGGGGTACGTGGGGGTAGTCCTTAACATTCACAGCCACCCATGTTAAGTGTGTTGTGGCAGAAAAGAATTTGTGCAACACCCTTGTCTTGGGCATATGCTAGTTTAGTTCCCCATACATTTAGAACAGCTCTAGCAATGAAGACGACCGCAAGAAAATATATGGGAAATACACCGATCAGTCAACATCCCTAAGCTTCTCTAGTACGGAGGGTACTTTCATCTTTTTACTCATATAAGTTAGTCCACATAGATTACTATTTATGGGAAATACAAAAACAGCAGGCACACAGAAATAGTGAGATCTTTGACAAAAGCGGGAACCACATGGATATTTTTCTCACTCTAGGAGAATGGAAATCTAACTATTCTGAATTTATTAGCAGTATTATTCCTTCCAAGTCAGCTAAGTACATAAGGAGAAAGGGGTGTTTAAAATAAGAAATATATAATGCTATCCTCATGTATTTTACAATCACATATGGCTAGGAATAAACAGCAAAATGTTTGCACATGAAATTATCCAAGTGCATGCTAAACATAGTATACCTAGGCATCATAAGAACTCAGAACTATCATGTAAAAATAAAGTAATTCAGAACGAAGGACAATGGCAAAGAATGAAGCAATGAAATTACCGTGAGGACAAAAGCGACGGTTGCTAACAAAATTTGGACCATTTCATACAATGAGTCCGTGAAAGATTCATCCTCTGGGCCATCAGAACCACCACCATTGCCTCCATAACGGTTATTATTTCCACCATTTCTACCTGATCCTTGTCCTGTAATCTTAGCAATTTGCTCCATCAGCAAGCCTTGTATGGACCATTGCTTTTTTGCTCCATCCATTGCCTTGTTCAAAGATTCCATAGAGAATGGCTGAAAATAAAGCAACAATTTACCAGATGGTTCCATAGAGCAATTGTGTTTAACAAGCATAATGTACTAAATGTGCTTGTTGTGTGTCATATCAACTGTCTGATCCATGAATTCTAGCCAAAAACAGGGTTAAGAGTTAGCACACTGCGTTTTACAATGTATCCCTACTGCCTGAAACTAATGTTTTCCTTCTAGCATCAATAACAAATTTCCACAGTACTGAACAAAATCAAACTTGACATCTACTAAGCTGTAAAGGCTAAAGAATCACAGGTTTCCAATACAAGTCTTGTACAAAAATAAAAGAAATGATCGATCATAAGAAAGTTGCAAAGGCTACTTACATCATTGACAGAATCAAGATTTCCCTTCCCGCTTGAGGCATATACACGCCCAAGCCTTTTATGGCAAGCAGCAACAACAAGCCTTCGGTATGCTTTCTCTTGCAGCTTGCAGGATCTAGAAGAACGTTGCCATACAGAATGTAAATGAAGTATGTTGCATGTCCTCCCAAGACCTAATGGCCTGTCCGAAGTGAGTCCACCATGAGGCTTGCATGTTGTAGCTTGGCAGTAGTTCATGTTTGTACTTCTTGAATTCTAGAATTACCTAGAGCCAAGCCTGTAGGTTAAAAATAGGAAGAAGTATATACTGAACTAGGAAGAAGAATGTCATATATCTAGAACAGAATCATGTATCAACTGAACCGATCTAATTCAGAATAATAGATTTCTTTGCTTTTCAAAACACTCTTGAACATATTCACCAGAAACCAGTTTTACATTTTAAACAAATATGCAGGTGCAATCCCCTAATGGTATGAGCTAAATTAAGCATGTATGTTTCTCCAAAATTTATTTCCAATCAATGAACTGAGAGTGATTGCAAGGATTTGGATTTTTTTTTAAAAAAATCCCCTATTATATAGAGCAAAACTCCTCGTGTTCAGAGAGGATTACGAACTCCACCTGAATGAAGTTTGTAGGGATTTCAAACAACCACAGAACTACCCGAAAAGCTAAGTAAAGAAAATACAACAGACCACCGTCATGAGACCACACTCGGGACACTAATGCAGGCTGAAATATAGCATTCGTTTCACATATATTCTCAATACTCTTTGACATGATGAACCCTAATAAAATTAGAATGTACTACCCAACAAGCAGAAAATCATGTCAGTCGCACCAATTCGGTGCAGCTCATAGCCTCATAGACAGGGTCAGATCTAGATGGTGTACCCGGTGAGCAACGGCACACCCACAAATTGTGAACGTCAATGGAAGTTAATTAGTAATCACTGGATGAAAACAATCCCGTACCTCGAAACCAAATGGACAAAGACTGCGGACGGGGTGGAGACAGCGGGAACGCGCTGTCCCGGCGAGGAAGACCGGGAGCGAAGATGCTGGGGCGAGAGGCGGGGATTGAGGCGTCGGCGGTGACGCTAAGGTACGGCACGGCGGCAGCTGTAGGGCATGGTGCTAGCCTAGTATGTATTTCGAGCCGCGTTGGATGGGAGGGAGATGAAAGAAAGGTACGGGGAGAGTAGAGTTTGGCTCTGCGGCGCCACAACGAGCTCCCGGCCGGTGGAGTGCGGGGACGGCGGAGTGGGGAGAGAAGGATTGGATTGCGTCGTCTTCTCAGGCAGTCAGGCTACAAGGAGGGCCCCATTACATACCAGGTTGGGCTGGTTAGTTCTGGGCCTACTTCACGCCAACAGGCCCAACACATATAGGATGCTCTTTGAGTAGTTTTTCTTTTAAAAAATAAAGCTGTTATTTGTCTCTTGGATTAGTCTTTTTTTATTCCAGGTGTTTTCTGAGCTCATTGTCTGGTGTGGCCGATTTCTAATCCAATACTCCTATCTACACAGCATTGTCGGAATGACCTTCATGTGGCCATGCACCTCTCGTGTGCTTTTACCAACAACTCCCAATAAGCATAAAGTGTATCAACCGATGGTGGGGGCTTTTCTGCCCAGTCAATGAGCTCGGCCCACGTAAGAAATTTTGGTTTGTTAAGATACTCCTCCGGAAACAAAAAGGATGTTTTTTAGCTGACTTTTGGGAACAACTCACTCGTCATGGACGATTTGGTGAATTTGGGCTGCGTGTGAGGGTTGTCAAATGCATGTTTTGCTATAAAGTTAAGACGACCACATGTTTCCTAAATTTTATATGGCAAAGTATGTGTTGGGGTAGTTGAATGTACTGTTGACGTTAAGGAATTACCCAGGAGGTTCTCTAATTGTATTTGGATTGCTATATTATAAGTAAAGAAATAGGCACTTGAGAGGAGTTGGTGTAACTGCTCTGGTTTGGTCCGTTTGGAAAACCAAATTCGTGTTAAGTAAGTTTTATCATACATTTCCTCATGATTCAACAGTGTGATGTTTTAAATGTCTCATTGCTAATTTTAGGGTGGTATGGAGTTACCAACAAGGTAGACCATAGCTCAACGGTTGTATTGAAAATGACCGACAAAAGTCGTGGACTTTTCAATGGAAATAACATAACAAGAGGCATTATCTTGGTTATATTTGTGTGGACGAAGTTTTCGTCCCGAATGGTGTGTGTGTTAAGTATGGACTTATTTCTCTTAGTTGAACGTAAGAAGCATATGCTTTTAATCCGTATAAAAGGCTCTAAAACACCACAATCACAATGGAGCCGAGAGCACACGCTCCGGCCTAGAAAAAATCCGTCTAAAGGTCAAACAAATGTGAAAATTTTAACACATGTAGATGTCTGTATTATACACTCACTCATGATTGAACATCACAAGAAGTACATAAAAAATGGTGCTCCCAAAATGGCTTTTTACAATACTACTTTTGAGGCTGCAAATTGTGCCTTTTCTTCATATAATTTTGCATGCATGCACAATACACAAGCATGTACAATGTAAAAAACGTAAGAATTATTCGGTTGTTTAAAACTTTTTTTTTGTGAATTTACTATTAATCTGGTAGCATATACTCCTGGAAGCAAAAAATGTTATCCTCTCTGACACAAGCATTTTTATTACCAGTTTCGTATAAATTCGAATTAGAGTGGATAGGTAAAAAACAATCAAAACATTGTCATCTTCAATTCAAACAGAATAGACTTGAGTTAAGAAAACTATGAAAAATGAAACGTCATGTATGTTGGATTCCTTTAGGAATTTAAAAAAAATACAACGTTGATGTGGCAATTGGCTATCACGCAAGAAAACGACATCGAAGAAATAAAACTTGAGTTAAGACTTGAGTTAAGATGTCATGTTTGGTTTCCTATAAATATTCTGTAGCGATGATACCTAACCCTAACCCTCCCGGGTTGCCTCCCTCCCAGGCGACTCCGGAGGCGCCACCACCTCCATCCTCTAGGCCCGGCCGATCTGGAAGACGCGGCCGTCGCTGCCGCCAGCGTCGGCGGTGGTGGCGGCGCCCATCCGGTCAGAACGACAATGGGCGGAGTTGGGCGCTCGATCGCGTCACGTGGGAGGCAGCGTGGCGTGGATTGAGGGAGCAGGGCGGCGCGACCTAGGCGGGGCCAAGGCCTGAGGCCTCCAGTGGCGGGGCGACGACGTGGAGGCGGCGGCGCGCCGCCGATGTGGCTGCCGGCGTTGGCACTGATCACTAGTGCGTGCGATCTGGGACTCTTGATCATGATTTGGGCCTTTTGGCCCTCGATCGGGGATGGAGGAGCCCGGGTTGGGCTACGGTTGCGGGGGTCCTTGATCCCTTCGACGTATCAGCCTTCTGTTGCTTCCTTACATGCTGTCTTCATGCTGGAGGAGGCTGGCGGCATGGGGGTTTGCGAGTCTCACGAATAATGGCAGTGGTCCTAGAGTTTCTCCCGCACCAGTACGAAGATTTGCTTGATGTCTGCCCTTGTTGATCTGGTCGGACTGTCGAGTTCTGGAAGGCTCCATCGGCGAACTCCCATGGGCGAATATACCTGGAGATTGCTGGACCAGATTGAATTCGGTCGGGCGTACCCATGTTTTTGTTTGGTCGTTTGGTTTCAGCGGTAATGTTGTGAAGTTCTGATATCTGTTACCATCGTGTGTCATGTTTTCGACGATCCATGGTGAAGTCAGATGTGAAGAATGCCAGTAAAGCTGGACCATCAGGAAAGCGATGGTGACAAGAGGTAACCTCGGTAATGTCCATGGAGAAGGACTTAGGGTTTCGCGGAAAAGAGAACATTGGAGATTTCGTCGGATGTCAGGAAAACAATGGAGTCAAAGTCGTCTGAATATTTGAAAATCGCACTATTACAAGTTGCCTGGGAGTTTTTTGGTACCCTCTCTTGGGCTTCTCCCGTCCTATATATAATAGGTCGGGTCTCAAAGCTGTATGCGGATAGGTTTTACATGCACATAACTACAATACCAATACAATGTCGGTTCATAGTCTCTTTCCTAATACAATCAAAGTCTTTGTCGGTTGCTTCTCTGGCTATCATCTGAAACCTTTATGGGCCAGAAGCCTTTTATCCAGTATAGGGTAGCAAGTCATAAGCATCTGAGTAATCATACCTATGTCAGTAGCCCCCGAGACTACTTGAACCGCAGTTTCAGGTTGAATCTCAAAGTTTCTTTCCTTCTTTTCCTTTATTTTTATTTCTTTATTTTTATTTTTCATAACGATTTGGTACAACGAGTCTGATGCTTCCGACGGATCGGAAATCAGTTAATTGCTCCTGGGCAAAAACAAGGTTGTCCTACATCAAATTCAAGTCCCCAGGCCTGAACTCGGAATTTACTACTGGCGTAATTCAGTTCGGGTCACTGAGGTCTTATCGAATACTAAATCCCAGTTTTATTTTATCGGGTACCCAACGCGTCCGTCGGGATTTTTCATCGTATTGTTGATACAGATATTTTACTGGCAGAGCGTATTCTTGTGCGATTACCAGGCCACATAGGATGAATCCTAGGGTCTTACCTTCATGCTTCTGAATATGGCATTCGGATTATTGTCGCGTTTGAGCGCGATCCGAGATTTTGGTTTTTTGGCGGTTGGCCTGCTGGGCTGCCAATATTTCTGACTTTTATCAGATTGTTTAATGCTTTATGCTGGCTCCCAATGGGATTAACCCTTTTGAGGATACCTTTTTGATGATACATTTATATAAAACTCATAGGTATTTTCAATCATGAATATTTTTTTTATCATACATAATTGGATTTCTATCGGGTGCGCGCCAGCGTTCCCGATGGGAGCAGCTCCCGAGGCTATGTTCGGATGTCTGTATCTGGACATAGGCTTATAGTTGTTGTTAGCTTGATGGAAAACATAGATCTTTTGAACGGATATAAATAATAAAGAGCGTAAGGTACGAAAAACTTATCTTTTTATACACAAGACGAAAAACCAATGATACATTTTTTTCTTTTGTGGATGGCGCCTAGACATTTGCCTGGATATTATGGCTTAAGAAGCCAAACTGTAAATCTTATCGTATTGTAAGTAATCTTATACGTAAAAGCGTCGTAGCTGCACTACGTTTCATGGATTGGAGTAATTGACTCTTGTCTTGTAATCGATATGCTCCTGAGAGAATAACTTCTGTGACGATATACGGTCCTTCCCATGGAGACTCTAACTTTCGGTGGCCATCTTGCTTGAGGCGAAGAACAAGGTCCCCTACTATGAAGGACCTAGGCTGCAATCGTCGGCTGTGGTAATTGCGCAAGTTTTGCTGGTACATAGTTGCTCTTTGTAGGGTTTCATCTCGAGCTTCATCAAATACATCCACATCATATTCAAGTGCTTCTCTTGATTCCTATTCATTGTATGCAGCTACTCTTGGGGATTCATGTGACACTTCAACAGGAAGCACGGCTTCTGCGTCGTGGACCAGAAAGAAAGGTGTCTCTTGTGTTAAATTATTTGGGGTTGTTGATGACCCACAAGTATAGGGGGTGTATCGCAGTATTTTCGAGGGAACTGAAACCCAATTTATTGATTCGACACAAGGGGAGCCAAAAAATATTTATCAGCCTTAACAACTGAGTTGTCAATTCAGCTACACCTGGAAACAATCTTGCTTACACCAGTTTATCAGTAGCAACAGTTTTGTAGTAGGAATAGCAAAGCAACAACAGTAGTAAAGCAAACACAATAGTAACAAAAGCAGTAAACAGTAGGATTCGAGTGCGGTAGGCATATAGATGGATGGACGGGCGTTGCATGGACAAGACAATTCACATAGCAATCAGAACATAGGGCAATTGCAGATAAATAATATAAAGCATCCAAGTACTAGACAATCCTAGGCATGTGTTTCATATATAGTCATACGTGCTCGCAATGAGAACTTGCACAACATCTTTTGTCCTGCCAAATTGCTTGCAGCGGGGCCTCTAGGGAACTACTGGCAATTAAGGTGCTCCTTTTAATAGAGCATCGGAGCAAAGCATTAACACTCCGTGAACACATGTGATCCTCACATCAAAGCCTTTCCCTTCCGGTTATCCCGATTTCTGTCACTTCGGGGCCATAGGTTCCGGACAACAACGTGTGTATACAACTTGCAGATAAGATCCAAAACAATACTATCATAATGAATCAATAATAAGTTCAGATCTGAAATCATGGCACTCGGGCCCTAGTGACAAGCATTAAGCACAACAAGTCGCAACAAAGTCATAAAGCACTAATAAAAGATACTAGGCACTATGCCCTAACAATCTGATGCCATTACATGAACGATCTCATCCAATCCCTACCATCCCCATGGCCTACAGCGGGGGATTACTCACTCATAGATGGGGGAAACATGGATGGTCGATGGAGAAGTGATGGTGATGATGATGGCGATGATCTCCTCCAATTCCCCGTCCCGGCAGGGTGCTAGAACGGAGTTTCTGGTGCTGTTTCGTGGAATCTGATGGTGGCAGCGGAGCGGAACTCCTTCTGGAAAAACGTTGAACCCCCTGAAGTTTTTAGGTCAGGAGGCTCCTTATAGGCGAAGAGAGAGACCGAGGGGGTGCCTGGGGGTCCCACACCACCCCTGGCGTGGCCTGGCCTGCGCCAGTAGGTGGTGTGGCCACCCCAAGGTTCTTCTCCGTATCGTATTCTGGCTCCTGGAGTCTTCGGGTGAAATAGGATTTTTGGCATATTTTTCAAGATTTTTCCTGATAGTTGATTTTCTGCACAAAAAGTAGACACCAAGGCAATTCTGCTGAAAACAGCGTCAGTTTGCATTAGTTGCATCCAAATCACACAAGTATAGAGGAGAAACAATAGCAAAAGTGTTCGGGAAAGTAGATACATTTTGGACGTATCAACTCCCCCCAAGTTTAGCTTATTGCTTGTCCTCAAGCAATTCAGTTGAAAACTGAGTGCGATAAAAGAACTTTCACGAACACATTTGCTTCATATGATGTAAATATTCTCAGCAATGTGATCAACTACCTAGACAATTCATAATAAAGAGTATGCAACTAAGTCTACTTAATAGTCATTGCAAGCTATGAAGAGATTTCAACTCAAGAATAATAAGTAGCATGAAGCACAAACATAAGCAACATTACAATGCTCATAGAAAGGTATGATAGAGTGGTATCTCGCTTGCCTTTGATTATGAATGCCAAGGCACCTCTGAAGTTCAAGTGATGACTAGAAGTAAAGATATCAAAGATACAAGCATCAAAGTCATAACACAAATAATCAAGTATTGGAACAAACACAAAGGATGACAACTATGCTCTCAAGAAGGTGCTCAAAGAATAAGTGGAGACTCAACAAGTAGAAGAAAAGGTTTTGAATAATTTGAAAGGCTTCCAAATGCTGAAAGTATGGTACTTGTTAGCTTTGAGCTCTCATTGCCCCTATCATAAGCATCTTTAATGTGGTTAAGGTGAAAGTGACACAACTAAGAGGATATGCTTGACAAGTTATAAATTGAAGTCTCATGCCCCTTACTTACGAAGACCGATCCTCATGCTACTCAACTTCAATCACAAGTAAACTCTTGTCATTGTAAGTACATACGTATCATAGAGAACCACCAACGGGGTACCCCTTGCACATGACACAGGAGTTATCCCATAATCAAAATAACAAGGCAAGCAGACAATGAGCATCTCGGCGATCTTTTTATTTACTATGTGCATAGATTTTTATTGAGGATGCTTCATAGAATGCTCATTATGATTATGCTGCAAGTTTCCACCATGATTAGGCATGGCTTAGGCTAGTGGCCCAGGCGTTTCTCTAACATACATACAAACTCCATGATCTTACAAGTTCCACTTCTATTTCACACCGCCGAGATCTATAAGCAAAAGAACATGATATCAACTAGGTGTAAAGTACCTATGAAGCGTTGAAAGCGGTCCCCATGATACATGGTTCTGCTAACTTCAACTCATAAAGCGCAAGCATATGCGCAATAAAGAAGGACGCAATGGTTCAGGTTTATTAAGTGCAAGAAAATAAAGTGTGCCATCAAGTTCGTGAGAGCTTTACTAACTAACTTTCTCATAACAAGCAAACATTTTATTCGGAAGAAAACAAGGCATATTGAATATGCACCGAGATAGCAAACGATGCTAATAGGTAGGTATGGTGGACACTTCGGAAATATTTGGTTTAGGGAGTTGGAAACATGAGTAAAACACTCAGTGGAAGTGAAGGCTAGCAAAAAGTGAGAGAGCGACAAACGAGAGAGCAATAGCTATCATTATCATGCTTGCAACAAAACAAGACTACTCATGGCATGAAAGTGATTCAAGATCCTCAAGGCAAAATAATTCATCGAGGCTCAATTGATTATTACAGTCATGTGCATGAGTGAGCGTGTGCCAAGTCAATTCAAATGAAACATTCAGAGGAGGATACCACGGTGTCATACCAATTTATGAATAGAGTAATGCAAGCAAACATTCATGAAACATGCCACAAACTATTAGCGAGCTGGAGCTAATCATAAGAAGGCAAGAACTACTAAGCATTCAAAGAAAACATACACTCTACATGAACAGACAAAGCACGCCCACAGTGATGAGTATATGTACAAAAATGAAAACAAATAGAGTTCGTTACCAGCCTCTTACCACGTCTCAAGTTGTCATTAATCCTCATTATTGCTCTTCACTTGTGTGTCTTGAATAATAATATGAAACCAATATCCACTGAGGACTGTGAACCACAAAGCAAACTCGCAAAAACCAAAGAAGAATGACAAATATTTTTGGTGTTTTCGATTTTTAAATAAGAACCAAAAGAGAAAAACAAGCAAAGCAAAATCTTTTTGGGTTTTTTGAATAGTTCAAACAAAGCAAAAAGGAAAAAGCAAACCAAGGCAAAAAGAAGAAGCAAACCAAAGAGAAACAACAAATTTTTTTTTGATCTTTTTGTGTTTTTTAGAAAGCAAAAGAAAAGAAGAACGAAAACTAAAAAGAGAATGAAAACATGAATATACAAAGTACCGACGCAAAATGATATGGAGATGAGTGCGGTGTCGGCGTACCTCCCCCCAAGCTTAGGATTTTGGCCTAAGTGGGTATCAATCCCAAGCTTGCCAGGATGAAGTGTCACCGGGGTACTGTTGGGTCCGCAGCATAGAAAACAAAATTTTTCCTACGGTGTGAACTACACGCCAAGATCTATCTACTAGGTACAAAGCAACGGGTGGACATACATCCAACAAGAACTTACCCTCGTAGACAACGAGCTTTGTTAACGAGTAGGAACTCGTGGTTGATGTAGTCGTACACTTGCCGATCTCAAGATCGTGAGGAAGTCTGAGCCAAGAACTCAGCAGCGCATCCGCACTCGCACACACGCTCAAGCCACGGACAACCTCCACCTCCTCGCTCCAAAGTGATCCAGCGAAGCAAAGAACTCCTTCGCATAAAATGCCACCGGGAACATGTATCTCGCTAATCCGAGACCATGGGGAAATAATTCTAGAGGGGGAGAGAGATCCTTCATAAGGAGGTGTGAGGATGAAGGAGGGAATGGGTGGCCTTTTATAGGAGGAGGGGGGTGCCCACTCTCTCCATGGCCGGCGCATGGGGGGTGACCCCTCACCTCCCCCATTCATGTGGTGGTAACTCCTCCATATTAAAATGCCTCTTCACATTCCCTTTTAAAGTCTCCACTTTAAATGCATTAAATTTCTCCAAATTTAATGCTCTCTCATTTAATAAAACTCTTTTTATTAAATTTATTCAGAATTTTGTTAATTACTTTAATTAAAAAACATTCACATATATCCCCTTGCAATATTTCAATATCACATGCAGAACCACCTTCTGCAATTTCACCCGAAACAATTTCCGGTTTCTATTGAAACAATTCCTGCGCTTTGCAATTCTTTCGTCTGAAACATATGTGCTCAAAAATGGTGTCCGGTAACTCTTAAGTGTGCTACCCTACGGTTCACGAATAATGCAGACATGATCGAGACCCTTCTCCGATCAATAATCAGCAGCGGGACACGGAGATCCGTCTTGACTCATACACATTCAACGATGACTCCTGTGATCGTGAGAACCTTTAACGCTTGTAACTAAATCCCTTTGTCTCTCGATATATTACATGTCCGAGATTCGATCATCGGTATCTCCATACCTAGTTTGATCTTGTTACCGACATGCACTCTTTTCTTGTTCCCGTGATATAACATTCTAGTGATCACATCACTTGCTTGCAAGCTATCCTAATGTGATATCACCGAGAGGGCCCAGAGTATATCTATCCGTCATCTGGATTGACAAATTCCACTCTTGATCCATGAGCCTCAACATAACACCTTCGTAATCGAACCCATCTTTATAGTCACCACGTGTGATGTTTGATGTTATCAAGATACTCTTCCGGTGTTAGCAATTAACATGATCTCATGGTCTAAGGATAAAGATTACTTCGTATGATGTTATAGAAATATAAATATAATGACTTGATCGTAATGCTATACTTCGGATGAATGTTCATCACATCATTCCACCAATGGCGTGACCTTGTTATTAACAACATCCAATGTCCATGATCAGGAAACCTTGATCATCCTGTTAATCAACAAGCTAGTCTATAAGAGAGGCATGACTAGGAACCCTTTTTGTTTATTAAACACACATGTATTGATGTTTCCGAATCAATACATTTCTAGCATGTAAAATAAACATCTATCATTTATAAGGAATATATAATAACAACTTTATTATTGCCTCTCAGGGCATATTTCCTTTAGTCTCCCACTTGCACTAGAGACAATAATCTAGTTCACATAGTGATAAATCTAACACCCATGGAGTTCTGGTGTTGATCATGTTTTGCCCTAGGGAGAACTTTAGTCAACGAATCTTCTACATTCAGGTTCGTGTGTACTTTACAAATCTTTATATCTCCATCCTTGACATGCTCGCGGATGGAGTGAAACCGGCGCTTAATATGTTTGGAATTCTTGTGGAACCTTGGTTCCTTTGCATTGGCTATGGCTCCATTATGTCACAATAGATCACCATCGGGTCCAACGAACTGGGAACCACACCCAGTTCTGTAATGAAAACTTTCATCCAAACTGCCTCCTGCGGCGCTTCTGAAGCAGCAACATATTCCGCCTCCGTTGTTGATCCAGCCACCACAGGTTGTTTGGAACTCCTCTAACTAACTGCTGCTCCGTTCAAGAGAAATACGTATCCGGATTGAGACTTAGAGTCATTCGGATCGGTGTCAAAGCTAGCATCGACATAACACTTAGCGACTAGCTCTTCTTCACCTCCGTATATGAGAAACATATCCTTAGTTCTTCTCAAGTACTTGAGGATGTTCTTTACCGCTATCCAGTGTTCTGAACCTGGATTAGATTGGTACCTACTGGTCAAACTAATAGCATGTGCCACATCCGGTCTTGTACATAGCATGGCATACATAATAGAGCCTATGGCCGAGGCATAGGGGATCTTATCCATCATCTCTCTTTCTTCCGCCGTAGCCGGACTTTGAGTCTTACTCAATGTCTTGCCTTGCAACGTAGGTAAGAACCCCTTCTTACTTTCGTCCATATTAAACTTCTTTAATATCTTATCAAGGTATGTACTCTGTGATAGCCCAATTAGGCGCCTTGATCTATCTCTATAGATTTTAATGCCTAATATATATGACGCTTCACCAAGGTCTTTCATCGAAAATTTGTTGTTTAGATGACTTTTAACACTGTTTAAAAGATATATATCATTTCCATTCAATAATATGTCATCCACATATAATATCAGAAATGCCACATTGCTCCCACTCACTTTCTTGTAAACACAAGCCTCTCCATAAGTTTGGACAAATCCAAACTCTTTGATCACCTCATCAAAGCGGAGATTCCAACTTTGTGATGCTTGCTTCAGTCCATAGATGGATCGCTGAAGTTTGCACACCTTATTAGCATCCTTAGGATTGACAAAACCCTTAGGTTGTATCATATACAACTCTTCTTCAATCTTACCATTGAGGAACGCAGTTTTGACATCCATCTGCCATATTTCATAATCGAAATATGCAGCAATTGCTAACATAATCCTAACCGATTTAAGCATCGCTACGGGAGAGAATGTCTCATCGTAGTCAACTCCTTGAATTTGTTGAAACCCCTTTGTGACAAGTCGAGCCTTATAGATGGTCACGTTATCATCAGCATCAGTTTTCTTTTGAAAATCCATTTATTCTCAACGGCCTTTCGGTCGTGAGATAAGTCCACCAAGTTCCAAACTTGGTTCTCGTACATGGATTCCATCTCGGATTTCATGGCTTCTAGCCATTTGTTGGAATCCGGGCTCATCATCGCTTCTTCATACGTCATAGGTCATCCATTTCATCAACCATGAAATTCACAACAGGATTGCCGTACAGTTCAGGAGCTGCACGTGTCCTGCTTGACCTGCGAGGTTCGGTAGTGTCCTCTTTCAGAGTTTCATGATCATTATCATTAGCTCTCCCTTCATCAGGTGAAGTCAACTCCGAAACAACTTCCGGTGTTGCGCCACTCGCCATTCCATGAAGAGAAGGTTCAATAACCTCTTCGAGTTCTACCTTCCGACTACTCACACCTTTCGCGAGAAAACTCCTTCTCAAGAAAGGATCCATTCTTGGCAACAAAAACCTTGCCCTCGGATCTGTGATAGAAGGTATACCCAATTGTTTCCTTAGGGTATCCTATGAAGACGCATTTTTCCGCTTTGGGTTCGAGTTTATCCGGTTGAAGTTTCTTCACATAAACATCGCATCCCCAAACCTTAAGAAATGACAACTTAGGTTTGTTTCCAAACCATAATTCATACAGTGTCGTTTCAACGGATTTAGATGGTGCCCGATTTAAAGTGAATGCAGCTGTTTCTAGTGCATAACCCCAAAATGACAGAGGTAAGTCAGTCAGAGACATCATAGATCGAACCATATCCAATAAGGTACGATTACGACATTCCGACACACCATTACGTTGTGGTGTTCCGGCAGGCGTGAGTTGTGAAACTATTCCACACTCTTTCATGTGTGTGCTAAACTCGTAACTTAGATACTCTCCTCCATGGTCAGACCGTAGAAATTTGATCTTTCTATTACAATGATTTTCCACTTCATTCTGAAATTCCTTGAACTTTTCAAAAGTTTCAGACTTGTGTTTCATCAAATAGATATACCCGTATCTACTCAAATCATCCGTGAAAGTAACAAAATAACGATATCCACCTCGCGCCGACACACTCATTGGTCCACACACACATCAGTATGTATGATTTCCAATAGATCTGTCGCCCGTTCCATTGAATCGGAAAACAGCGTTCTAGTCATCTTGCCCATAAAGGCATGGCTCACATGTATCAAATGATTCAAAATCAAGTGATTCCAAAAGTCCATTAGAATGGAGTTTCTTCATGCGTTTAACGCCAATATGACCTAGATGGCAGTGCCACATATATGTAGACATATCATCATCAAGTTTAATCTTTTTAGCATTAACATTATGAATGTGCGTAACATTACTATCGAGATCTAATAGAAATAAACCATTCAACATAGGTGCATGACCATAAAAGATATCATTCTTATAAATCGAACAACCATTGTTCTCAGATTTAAAGGAATGACCACTTTGCATCAAACACGATCCAGATACAATGTTCATGCTCAGTGCAGGCACCAAATAACAATTATTTAGGTTTATAACTAATCCCGATGGCAAATGGAGAGGTAGCGTCCCGACGGCGATCACATCAACTCTTGATCCATTGCCGACCCGCATCCTAACCTCATCCCTTGCTAGTTGTCGCTTGTTCCGTAGCCCCTGAACCGAGTTACATATATTAGCAATCGATCTGGTATCAAATACCCAGGTGCTACTACGAGTACTAGTCAAGTACACATCAATAACATGTATATCACATATACCTTTGTTTGCCTTGCTGGACTTCTTGTCCGCCAAAAACTTGGGGCAGTTATGCCCAATGGCTGGCCCCTTGCAATAGTAGCACTTGTCAGGGACTTAGGGCAAGCCCGGGTTTTTTCAGCGTGGCAATAGACTTGCCACCCTTCTTTCCAGTGTGATTGCCTTTCTTGTCCTTCTTGAAACCCGTGGTCCTATTGATCATCAACACTTGATGTTCTTTCCTAATCTCCACTTCATAGTCTTAAGCATTGATGTAAGCTCAGAAGAGACTTCTTCATGCCCTGCATATTATAGTTCATCATGAAGCTCTTGTAGCTAGGTGGCGAGATTGGAGAACACGATGTATGCCTAAGTCAATGGGAATCGTTATTCCCAAGGACACAAGCTTATCGGCGCATCTGGACATTTTGAGTACGTGCTCACTAACGGAGCTGTTTTCCTCCATCATGCAGCTAAAGAACTTTTCTGTAGCATTATAACTCTCTATGGCAGCATGGGTATCGAAAATCATTTTCAATTCTCCCATGGTATCAAAGGCATTGCCATTTTCGAAACACTTTCGAAGTTCTGGCTCTAGCCCATACAGTATGCCGCAATGAACTAAGTTCTGGTCCTCCTGACGAGTCACATAGACATTATTTTTCGCCAGGCATCGAGCTGGTGGGCCTAGCGGCGCATCTAGCACATATTGCTTTTGTGCATCAGTGAGGAGAATCCTCAAATTCATAGCCCAGTTGGTGAAGTTGCTACCATTCGCAGCAAGTTTCTCTTTCTCCATGAACACATTGAAATTAAAAGCAGGTGGTGCCATCTACAACAGAATTTGTAAAGTTTATTTAGACTAAGTTTATGATAGATTGAGTTCAACTAATCCAAATTACTAATGAACTCCCACTCAAAAACGACATCCCTCGTGTCCTTTTGGTGATTACATGAACCAAATCCACTATACCAAGTCCGATCATCACGTGAGTTGATATAGCTTCAACGACGAGCATCTATATGGGCATCATATCAACCATATGACTCATGCTTAACCTTTCGGTCCGTGTTTCGAGGCCATGTCTGTACATGCTAGGCTCGCCAAGTAAGAACCTTAGTATTCGCGTGTGTAAAACTGTCTTACACCCGTTCTTATGAAAGCGTAGATTCGAGTACACCCGATCATCACGTGATGTCTCGAAACACGATCCATAGAACGATGCATACTCAAGGAAGGACACATTTTTATGTTGATATCTAAAAGAGGGATCATCTTATAATGCTATCAAACGCGCCAAACTAGCAGTATAAGATGCTAACATCTAATGTGTAAAGTGAGATGATATATTCCATGCATTTGATCTCTATCACTTGCATCGTGGTATGATCTCTATCATTCCTTTGTGTGTAAGTCCAAGGTCTATGGAACTTACACGTTGAGTGTGTTGTAAGAGTATCCACCATACATCTACTTACAACAATACCATATCAACACACTAGCCCAGCAACGAACTAAACTAGACGCCTCTAATTTATCAATTGCAAGTTTTACGTGGCTTAGGGCTTTCGGAGATAGAACCGTTCTTACCTACGAACATGAGCCACAATGAGGATAACTAAGTTATTAGCAACTCGTTGTAAATCAGATATTGACTATAGTAGGAGAGACAGACACCAAAACCCACTTATGCAAAACAAGTTGCATGTCAGTCGTGGAACTGGTCTCATGTATGATGACATGTAAGGTTGGTCCGGGCCGCTTCATCCCACTATGCCACCAATATCCAAAATACATAGAAGATGCAATAACATGATCATCATCGCCCACATATCAACCATATGTGTACTACCCGTGCTAAGCACCTACGCATAGATCAGGCTCTGATACCACTGTTGGGTCCGCAACATAGAAAACAAAAAATTTCCTACGGTGTGAACTACACGCCAAGATCTATCTACTAGGTACAAAGCAACGGGTGGACATACATCCAACGAGAACTTACCTCGAGACAACGAGCTTTGTTAACGGTAGGAACTCGTGGTTGATGTAGTCGACACTTGCCGATCTCAAGATCATGAGGAAGTCCGAGCGCCAGAACTCAGCAGCAGATCCGCACTGCACACACGCTCAAGCCACCGGACAACCTCCACCTCCTCGCTCCAGCGATCCAGTGAAGCAGAACTCCTTCCATACGAAATGCCACTGGGAACATGTATCTCGCTAATCCGAGACCATGGGAAATAATTCTAGAGGGGAGAGATCCTTCACAAGGAGGTGTGAGGATGAAGGAGGGAATGGGTGGCCTTTATAGGAGGAGGGTGCCCCTCTCTCCATGGTCGCATGGGGAGGTGACCCCTCACCTCCCTCATTCATGTGGTGGTAACCCTTCCACATTAAAATGCCTCTTCACATTCCCTTTTAAAGTCTCCACTTTAAATGCATTAAATTTCTCCAAATTTAATGCTCTCTCATTTAATAAAACTCATTTTATTAAATTTATTCAGAATTTTGTTAATTACTTTAATTAACAAACATTCACATATAGCCCCTTCCAATATTTCAATATCACATGCAGAACCACCTTCGCAATTTCACCGAAACAATTTCCGGTTTCTATTGAAACAATTCCTGCGCTTTGCAATTCTTTTCGTCTGAAACCTATGTGCTCCAAAATGGTGTCCGTAACTCTTATGTGCCACCCTACGGTTCGCGAATAATGCAGACATGATCGAGACCCTTCTCCGATCAATAATCAGCAATGGGACACGGAGATCCGCATCGACTCCTACACATTCAACGATGACTCTGTGATCGTGAGAACCTTTAACGCTTGTAACTAAATCCTTTGTCTCTTGATATATTACATGTCCGAGATTCGATCATCGGTATCTCCATACCTAGTTTGATCTCGTTACCGACATGCACTCTTTTCTTGTTCCCGTGATATAACATTCTAGTGATCACATCACTTGCTTGCAAGCTATCCTAATGTGATATCATCGAGAGGGCCCAGAGTATATCTATCCGTCATCTGGATTGACAAATTCCACTCTTGATCCATGAGCCTCAACATAACACCTTCGTAGTACTGAACCCATCTTTATAGTCACCTGCTACGGTGTGACGCTTTGATGTTATCAAGATACTCTTCCGGTGTTAGCAATTAACATGATCTCATGGTCTAAGGATAAAGATTACTTCGTATGATGTTATAGCAATATAAACATAATGACTTGATCATAATGCTATACTTCGGATGAATGTTCATCACATCATTCCACCAATGGTGTGACCTTGTTATTAACAACATCCAATGTCCATGATCAGGAAACCTTGATCATCCTGTTAATCAACAAGCTAGTCTATAAGAGAGGCATGAATAGGAACCCTTTTTGTTTATTAAACACACATGTATTGATGTTTCCGAATCAATACATTTCTAGCATGTAAAATAAACATCTATCATATATAAGGAATATATAATAACAACTTTATTATTGCCTCTCATGGCATATTTCCTTCAGGTACGACGAGGAGGTACCCTCGTCCTGGTGCGAGCCCGAGTATGCCCCTCCGTAATGTGCGGAGTAATCATAGGAGGGCACATCCTCCTGGTGCTGCTCGTGGAAACCCAACAAGCGAAGCTGCTCGTCCACCTCCTCCTTGGAGTGCGACCACGGTCTCCTGTCAACACTAAACAAAGCAGGCTATGGCAAGAGGATCTCCCTCTCATCCCTGTCAGTGAAAAGCATCCTATATACTAGATTGTTCAAATCAGAGGTAGGAGTGACAAAGTGATGATTTTTCATGGCAACAAGGTCGAGCCTCTATGGTGCTAGCATAGCATCATCAGGAGCCACTGAAAGATCTAATGCATCGACTATACGCGAGGCAATGATGCCCCCATAGAGAGGCCCCCTAGCAGCTAGGCGGCGAGCAATAAGCGAGCCAAGATTGTACCGACTATCGTTGTTGAGCGCAGCAGCAAGGAAAGCTAAGTGATAGTTGGAGATATTACTAGTGTTCTCCCTACCCAATACACTAGTGGCAAGATAGTATGCAAAGTATCTAAGAGCTGGGAGTTGGATATTTCTTATCTTTCCCATCATGACACGCCAGTCATCATCATTGGTCACCCCTCGGTAAAGCTCCAACAAAAAGCGGGTCGCCTTGAATTTTCTTCATGGTCCTGTCATCATACGACACCTACAATACTGCAAAATCTCTCCAAAGGCATGGTGAAGGGCATATCATAGATTTTAAAGGAGACAGTGGAATGATAGGATGTGTTAGTAAATGAGAAGCTCTCAACAAAAGTTTTGGTGAGCATAGCGTATTGTGCACTCTCATCTTGCATATAAGAGGTTAGGCCAACCCTCTCAATCAGTAGCAAGAAATCATCAAGAATACCTGCAACTTGTAAGAAAGTAAAACAAGGAAAAGAGGATGGGTGAGCATCCCCATCATCCCTTTCACTGCCAATACGAGTTGCAATGAGATCTTCATTGTATGATGGCCTAGCTTGAGAGGTTGTTCTTGAGGGCCTCGACTTCCTAGGTGCATCACTCTCAAATATCTCTCCAAAAGTGTGGTTGTTCATGCTTGGTATTCTGAAATTTAAACACCTATTAAACAAGTGATTGCAAAGTAAATATAATGAAGGATTCTACTCATAGGGACTTGCAAGAGGCCTAAACATGCATCAAAACTATATCTCTAAGCATCAAACAAGATTACAAGCTCTCACAACCAGTCACCTACAGCAGCAAAATACTCAACATATAAACCACTAAACACAAATCTACTTGGACAAGGGGAGGAGTCACATACCAAGGAACAATTGCTCCAAATTTCAGCAAGAAAGATGGGCTGAGCAAAGAGATCGAAGAAATCGAGAGCAACCACAGAAAGAACGCGATTTTGAGCTATGAACTGGAGCTTACTCGGGAGAGAGAAGAAAGTGGCAGGTGAGAGAGTAAGTGGGGGGCCAGGGGTGGCCCACACCAGGGCATGGCGCCACCCAGGGCTGGCCGCGCCACCACATGGTGTGCCTGCCTGGTGGGCCCCCTGGTACCTACCAGGTACTCCTCTGCCCCTTTTTTCACGTAAAAATTTAGTATGAATTTTCTGAAATTTTTCGAGACACTTTATTTTTGGGCTTTTTTCAGAAATAGAAGAATGATTTTCTGACAGACAATTTTTTTTTCTTTTTGGAAACATGATGCAAGGACAAAACAAGGCTAGAACTACAGAAGTTCTAGCATGCAAGCAACTAACAACACAAAGAAAACTAAACGAAAGCAAAAACTAAAATGCAAAGGGTAGAAATAAACGGAGATAATCATAATGAAGACATTGTTTTGTTCAATGGAATCCTTTTGTTAGCAAGGTTGATCAAGTATTGCTACCAAAACAATTGCATATGAGACAAAACTTTGTACTCCACTAATGGTTATGTTACCTCAACCTTGATAGCAATGGTCCCAATCATAATAGTTTCAAATTTTTCTCTTGGTATGGGACAATATATTTCTCCAACTTGAATGCCTTCAACATGTTCAATTGAATTCAAACCATAAGTCCTTTCAATCTTCTTGGGGAAATAGACAGTATGTTCCTTGTCATTAACATTGAAGGTCACCTTTCCTTGATTACAATTAATAACAGCTCCTGCAGTATTAAGAAAAGGTTTCCCAAGAATAATAGACATATTATCATCTTCAGGCATTTCAAGCACAACAAAATCAGTTAATATCAAGCAATTGTGAGCTACCTGAACAGGTACATCCTCACATATACCCACAGGAATAGTGGTAGATTTATCAGCCATTTGCAAAGATATATCAGTTGGAATCAATTTTTCAAGCTGAAGCCTCTTATAGAGAGAGAAAGGCATAACACTAACTCTAGCTCCCAAATCACACAAAGCAGTTCTAACATAACTGTTCTTAATAGAGCAAGGGATAGTTGGAATCCCTAGGTCTCCAAGTTTCTTAGGAACCTTACCGTTGAATGAGTAATTAGCAAGCAAAGTGGAGATTTCTTCATTGGGGATCTTCCTTTTATTTGAGACAATGTCCTTCATATACTCTGAATAAGGAGGCAATTTAATAGCATCAGTCAAAGGAATTTGCAAGAATAAAGGTTTCATCCACTCACAAAACTTATTATAGTGTTCATCTTCCTTTGACTTGTGTTTCTTATCAGGAAAAGGCATAGGTTTTTGGACCCAAGGTTCTCTTTCACTACCATGTTTCTTAGCAATAAATCCTCTTTAGTGTATTTAGTAGTCTTAGTGTGATTTTCAGGTTCTTCCTCAACTTTTTGTTCATTAGGAACTTCATTTTCTTCATTACCACTTTCAGTTTCAGCATCAGAGATAGATATACTATTAGCATCTATAGCAGGTTCAGAGGGTTCTACAACAGTTTTATGTTTCTTTTTCCTTTTCTTACGAGTAGAACCACTATTTTCAACTTGTTGAGAATCCTGCTCAATTCTTTTGGGATGCCCCTCAGGATATAGAGGATCCTGGGTAGCAGCTCCACTTCTAGTTCTAATTTCATAAGCATGTTTTTCTTTAGCAGCATTAACTAGCAAGTCATTTTGTACTTTAACGAGTTGATCTATTTGAGTTTGAACCATTTGAAAGTGTTTAACAATCATTTTAACATCATTAGAGGTTCTTTCCACAATATCTTTCAACTCAACAATAGCTCTAGTATTTTCCATTAGATGATTTTGCACCCTTTTATTAAAGTTATCTTGCTTAACAATATAGATATCCAATTCTTCTAAGCATTGATCAGCAGGCTTCAAGTAAGGGATATCACCTTCATCAAAGTGTTGGAGAGAGTGTACCTCAATAGTGGGTGGGTAGGGAATAGGCTTACATAATTCTTCTATAGGAGGTAAATTCTTGACATCTACAACTTTAATTCCCTTCTCCTTAAGACATTTCTTAGCTTCCTTCATCACTTCATCATTTAATTCAATAACCCCCTCCTCTTTGATGTTGGAACAGGCACCGAAATAGATGGTTCAGGTACAATTACTTCAGGTATAGCTTGTTTAGGAGGAGTCCAATCTTCATAATTCTTGCTTATTTTAGCCATCAATTCATCGGCTTCCTTAGGAGTCCTATTCCTGAAAACACAATCAGCACAACAATCTAGGTATGTCCTAGATTCTTCGGTTAGTCCATTATAAAATATATCAAGTAGCTCATTCTTAGGTAATAGACTTCCAGCCTGTGCATGAATCAAAGCACAAAACCTTGCCCAAGATTTGGGCAATACCTCTTTTTCTCCCTGTTTAAAATCAAAAAGTTCCTGCAAAATAGCATGTCTAGCACTGGGAGGAAAATATTTCTGCAGGAAAGTACTAATCAAGCACTCAGGGCTATCAATAGATCCAGGAGGTAAATTACTAAACCAAGTTTTAGCTTCTCCTTTCAGTGAAAAGGGAAAAATCTTAGCAACAAAGTAAGTACGCATCTTAATATCATCAGAAAACAAGCCACTCATGGTAGAAAGTTCATTCATATGTGCTACCGCACTTTCATTCTTAGTCCCACAAAAAGGTTCTTTCTCGATAATAGCTATGTAAGATAGATCGAGAGAGAAATCATAATCTTCATCTATAATGTTTATGGGAGAAGCAGCAAACTTAGCATCAGGAGATAATTTGGGTCTAATAGTATGCCTCTCAAGGAGGTTCTTAGCAGCGCTCCTATCATGGGTGTTCCTACATTCTTCAATAAACTCATCAGTCATCTCAACATAATCTTCTTCAGCATCATAAATCTTACTAGACTCAGGTGAGCTAACAAGTATGGCAGTGTCTTCATTAGGAGTTTCGGTATTTCCAGCTATAGTTCTAGCAATCGTAGCATCTAGGAAAGGACCTAATGAACCACTCTTATCAAGCACAGTAGAAGTAGCATCATAAGTATCAGAAGTTTCAGATTCAGAAGTAGTAGCAGTGTGTGTAGCATGTGTATGTGGTGGTGTAAGGAACTTACTCAAAACAGACAGTGAATCAAGAGCAGTAGAGGTGTTCAGAACCATACCTCTTCTTGTAGTGGATGGTAAAATAGGAACCTTGCCATCACGAGACTTACCCATGATGGATGGATAGCAGCGAACAATAGAGAATCCAAGTGAACTTGATAAATAAAGCTATGCTCCCGAACAGTGGTGCGGAAAATAGTCTTGATGACCACAAGTATAGGGGGTGTATCGCAGTATTTTCGAGGGAAGTGAAACCCAATTTATTGATTCGACACAAGGGGAGCCAAAGAATATTTATCAGCCTTAACAACCGAGTTGTCAATTCAGCTGCACCTGGAAACAATCTTGCTCATAGCAGTTTATCAGTAGCAATAGTTTTGTAGCAGGAATGACAAAGTAACAACAGTAGTAAAGCAAAGACAATAGTAACAAAAGCAGTAAACAGTGGGATTCGAGTGCGGTAGGCATAGCGATGGATGGACGGGTGTTGCATGGACAAGACAATTCACATAGCAATCAGAACATAGGGCAATTGCAGATAAATAAGATAAAGCATCCAAGTACTAGACAATCCTAGGCATGTGTTCCATATATAGTCATACGTGCTCGTAATGAGAACTTGCACAATATCTTTTGTCCTGCCAGCCCGTTTGCAGCGGGGCCTCTAGGGAACTACTGGCAATTAAGGTGCTCCTTTTAATAGAGCACCGGAGCCAAGCATTAACACTCCGTGAACACATGTGATGCTCACATCAAAGCCTTTCCCTTCCGGTTATCCCGATTTCTGTCACTTCGGGGCCATAGGTTCCGGACAACAACGTGTGTATACAACTTGCAGATAAGACCCAAAACAATACTATCATAATGAATCAATAATAAGTTCAGATCTGAAATCATGGCACTCGGGCCCTAGTGACAAGCATTAAGCACAACAAGTCGCAACAAAGTCATAAAGCACTAATAAAAGATACTAGGCACCATGCCCTAACAATCTGATGCCATTACATGAACGATCTCATCCAATCCCTACCATCCCCATGGCCTACAGTGGGGGATTACTCACTCATAGATGGGGGAAACATGGATGGTCGATGGAGAAGCGATGGTGATGATGATGGCGATGATCTCCTCCAATTCCCCGTCCCGGCAGGGTGCCAGAACAGAGTTTCTGGTGCTGTTTTGTGGAATCTGATGGTGGCAGCGGAGCGGAACTCCTTCTGGAAAAACGTCGAACCCCCCGAAGTTTTTAGGTCAGAAGGCTCCTTATAGGCAAAGAGAGAGACCGAGGGGGTGCCTGAGGGACCCACACCACCTGGCGGCGCGGCCTCGCCCGGCCAGTGGTGTGGCCACCCCAGGGCTCTTCTCCGTCTCGTATTCTGGCTCCTGGAGTCTTCGGGTGAAATAGAAATTTTGGCATATTTTCCGGGATTTTTCCTGGTAGTTGATTTTCTGCACAAAAAGTAGACACCAAGGCAATTCTTTTGCTCTGTCAAGTGGTGCTAGTAGTCTTTTCTTGAGTCCAGCAGTAACTAGTCCATTGGCTTTTTCTACTTGTCCATTTGTTTGCGGGTGAGCTACCACGGCGTAGCTTACTTTAATACCCATCTCCTGGCAGTACTCCTTGAACTCATTGGAAGTGAAGTTAGTTCCATTGTTTGTAATGATGCTATTCGGTACGCCGAACCGAAAAACTATGGATTTAATGAAATTCACAGCCGAAGTTCCGTCTTGGGTGGTGACAGGCATTGCTTCGATCCATTTAGTAAATTTGTCGACTGCTACTAGCAGAAAGACGTGTCCTCCTAACGATGATTTGTGAAGTTTTCCCACCATATCGAGTCCCCACTGAGCGAAGGGCCAAGCCAGAGGTATATGATTTAACTCAGCGGCGGGTGCTCTAGACTTTGTTGCAAACCGTTGACATGCTTCACATGTTCGAACGATATCTTTTGCATCTTGGACTGTAGTGAGCTAGTAAAATCCTGCCTGAATGCTTTGACAACAATTGCTCAGCTACTAGCATGATGACCACAAACTCCTTCATGTATATCTTTGAGTATGATTTTTTCCTTCTTCGGGTGTTACGCAGCGCTGCAACATAGCTGACATACTTCTCTTACATAGCTCCCCTTTGATTATTCTGAAGGCCTTCGATCTTCGGGTGATTCGCCGGGCTTCTATCACATCTTCGGGTAGCTCACCATTAGTCACGTATGCTATATACGGCTGCATCCATGTAGGTTCAATTAGTATGACCTCTCCAATTTCCTGTTCTTCTTCTTCCATGGCCTCTTCTGTATTCTTGGTCGCTGATGGAGCCCCCGAGTCTTTTCACGGGTTGTTCTTTTTTCCCTTTTTGGTGCTACGACCTCGGAGACTCTTTTTGCTTTGATGGATCGTTCCGTTATTTCTTCCCAAAAAACCCCGGGTGGCACTGGTAAGCACAAGGATCCGATGTTTGCTAGATTTAGCTTCTTCATTGCTTGCTCTCCCTATGTGCGATACTTCGCGTCCATCAAATTGAGCTTCCATAATGCCATATAGATCGCGGTGTTGCACCGCAAGCTTTGGTCATTCGCATGCCATGCAACAAGGCCTCGTATTCAGCTTCATTATTGGATGCGTTTGCAAGTTTATTCGAAGTATATAGCGCATTTTGTCCCTTTGTGGTGATACTAGTATGACTCCTGCCCCTTCTCCTTCCGTTTTTTTGATCCATCAAAGTACATTGTCCAGGCACTAGAAAGGTCAGGTGGACCCGCACATTGCAACTATGTCCATTCTGTGATAAAATCCAGCAAAACTTGTGACTTGATTGCCTTGTGCTTCTCATACGTGATGTCTCGAGGGGATAATTCGATGCCCCATAGAGAGACACACCCAGTTTCTTCTGGATTGTTGAGGATGCTTGACAAAGTTGCTTCATTAACCACTATGATCGGATGTTCTGAAAAGTAATAGCGTAGTATTCGTGCTGTCATAAATACCCCATATGCTAGTTTTTGGTAATGTGGGTACCTTTATTTGGATAGTGATAAGACCTCGCTCAGGAAGTAGACTAGCCTCTGTACACCATGGGTTTTTTCTTCTTCGGGTCGTTCCACAACCAAGACCGTGCTGACCACCTGATTTGTGGCGGCAATATAAAGCAGTAAAGGCTCTTTCTCCTTTGGAGACACGACGACGGGAGACGTCGAAAGTGTCCTTTTAAGATCTTCAAATGCACGTTGAGCTTCTTCCGTCCATTCAAATTTCTCTGATTTCCTCATGAGGGTGTAAAATAGCAACGTCTTTTCTCCTAATCTTGCAATGAAACGACTGAGTGCCGCTACTCGCCCCGCCAACTGCTGTACACCATGTAAATTTGTTGGCTTTTTCATTATTAGAATTGCTTGCATTTTCTTGGGATTAGCCTCGATTCCTCTTGCTGATACCAAATATCCGAGGAGTTGCCCTACCGGGACTCCAAAGGAACATTTCTTCGAGTTCAGTTTGATGCTAAACTTGTCGAGATTTTCGAATGTTTCTTCGAGGTCCTTGATGAGTGCAGATCCTTATCTTGTTGTAACTATAACGTCATCAATATATACTTGTACATTTGTGCCTATTTGGCTTCCCAAACATTTCTGCATCATCCGCTGATATGTTGCTCCGGTGTTCTTGAGGCCAAAAGGCATTATTGTGTAGCAGAATACACCATAAGGCGTGATAAATGTCGTTTTCTCCTGATCTTCTTCCTTCATCCTAATCTGGTGGTATCCTGAGTAAGCATCCAAGAAAGAAAGACGTTCACATCCCGCGGTTACATCAATTATTTGGTCGATCCACGGCAATGGGAAGTGATCTTTTGGACAATGCTTGTTCAGTGTAGTAAAGTCGATGCACATCCGAAGATCTATAGTATTTTTCTTTGGAACACATACTGGGTTTGCGACCCACTCTGCTTTTGTTAGTTCTTTGATAAAATTGGCGTCAGTAAGGCGATGGAGCTCCTTTCCAATGGCTTTACGCTTTGGTTCTGCGAAGCGACGAAGCGGTTGCTTTACGGGCTTCGCCTTTGGATCCAAATTTAATGCGTGCTCAGCGAGTTCCCTGGGAATTCCCGGCATGTCAGAAGGTAGTCATGCGAAGATCTCCCAGTGCTCACGGAGGAACCCGATAAGTGCACTTTCCTATGCGGGACCAAGATTGGAAGCCACAAATGTTGTTTTTGTCGGGTCAACAGGGTGGATCTGTACTTCTTTTGTGTCTTTTGTAGTGTCAAAAGCCTAATCGGGATTGACGCGCGCTACTTCTAGTGGTTTTGTGATTGCTGAAGTTTTGAGTTGTTCGAACTCCGTTGCCATCCCGAAAGATTCAGAAATTTTGTTGAACTCCTGATTGCAATTGTCGGCACGTGTGAAGCTTCGTTTTACCGTGATGATTCCTTTTGGTGCTGGCATTTTCATGACATGGTACGCATAATGCAGGACTACGATGAACCGTGCGAAAGCTGGTCGTCCCAAGATCGCATGGTATTGTGATGGCCAGTTCATGACTTTGAATTCGAGTCTTTCTCGCCTGAAATTTACTTTGGATCCAAAAACAACGTCAAGAAAAAAATTCCTAAAGGAATTTCGGCTTTACCTGGTACTATTCCATGGAAAGATGTTTCTATTGGCGCGAGATTATCCAGGGGATAACCCATTGCTCTTAGCATTTTTTGTATAGATCAGATTTATGCTGCTTCCTGCATCCTTGAAGATCTTGCTCATATCGAACCCGCCAATTTGTGCTTCGACTATCAAGGCCGAGTGACCCGGTCGTGGGACCCGATGCGGGTGATCGGCTCTACTGAATGTTATTTCTGGCTCTAACTAGTGGAGATATTTGGGTGTGGTTGATGTTGCTATTTCCGCCATATTGATTTGTCTTGTGATGAGCTTCTGGGTTCTGTTGGATAGACGTCCTTTCTGAATCATGGACATTGCCCCTTTTGACCTAGGATTTTCACCGTTTTGATCAGTTGTGTTTTGTGGTAGCACTGCTGCTGCTGGTGGTGGTGCACCCATGGCTAATGTGCCAGGTGCAGATGTGTATCCTCAGTTTGCCGCTTCGGTTGCTTTTGCATTACATAACTCCTGCATGTTCAAGAATGTTCGTCAGTCTTTCATGAGATGGTTAGATTGTCGCCTGCCTGCTGAGTCGACGTAAAAGTGCATATTACAGGGTTCTTCCAGCATTTGCATTGCGGACATGGGTGGATCTCGAGCTCTTGGATGATACCGCTATGTTGACTGGCTTCCTCCGACATCGTCCCTGTTATGGCGGTATCTGCCGTTGTAGTTGTTGCTTCTATTTGTTACCTTCACCCGAGAAACTGGCTGCAACGTAACTTGGTCCCATGTTTCCATCGTTGTTCCTTCTTCTTCTATCATTGTCGTGTTTATCCCTATCTTCCTCGGGTGATCGCGTACGCTTATTATGCAGCGCATCTTCTCCATCTGCCCAGCGGTTTGCTATTTCCATTAATTGTGAGATTGTTTGGGGTTTTACCCGTCCCAGTTCTTCTATGAACTCTCGGCGACGGAGGCCGTCGTTGAAGGCATCGATGGACCTTTCGTTGGATATGGACTCAGCTGAGTTTTTTATGATATTCCATCGTTGGATAAATGCTCTTATTGATTCCCCATATTTTTGTTTGCATGCCCGCAACTGCTCCAAGGATGCGGGTCGTTTAAACGTGGATTGGAAGTGCTGGATGAACTTATCTTCCAGGTCGTTCCAACTGCCGATGGAATCTTCGGGTAACTGTCTGATCCATGATCTTGCGGCGCTAGTGAGGTGTAGTTGTAAGCTTTGCATTGCAGTAGCTGTGGAGCCGCCTTGTAACTTGACAATGGCTAAATAATTTGCTAACCATGCTTCGGGTTCCTGGAGTCCATCGTACTTTTGGCGGTCGTGCGGAAGTTTGAAGTCCTTGGGTACTCAGGTTTTGCGAATCCGCTGAGTGAAACAGCTAGCCCGGCATAGTTCGTAATCGTCTTCGTTGTATCCATCATGGTATCGTCGGCTGCGGTTTTCATCTCTTGATCCATCGTTCTTGTGTTGCGTGTTGTCGTTTCTTGTGTTGCTCCGTGGCTCGGGTCCTATGAGGTGTGCCTGGTGTGGCGATCGAGATCGTCGGGTGTGTCCCACTTGCCGAGGGCTGCTGCGACAGCATGGAGATCTATCGATCTGTCGCGTGGTTCCTTGCTCTGTTTCCACGAGAGAGGCTCCCACCGTGCCAAGGTTCATCAGGGCGGAGCGATGGAGGGCCGCATAGGGATCGTCGGGTGCGGGCTGAGTTGTGATCAGATATGTTTGCGCGGCCACAATGGCTGCCTGGGCCGTTTTTGCCTTGATGTTTCCTGCTTGGTCGATCGACATGAACGCTAGATCAAGATCCCGGATGAGTCCGCCTCTTTCTGCTTCGGGGATATTCTGCAGTCGAGATGTTCCCCTTCTTGGCGGTGCTCCTCCTGTTACGCTCCCTGATCCTCGGGTAGAGCTTAACTATGCTCGTCGTAAGCTAGATTCGTCGGCTAATATCTTTCTTTCGCCGAGTTGCATCTGCATCCTGAGTAGGTCTCTCTTGTTGTGATGAAGCAGATATTGGTATGCTAATAGATCCTCGTGTGAAGCGTCCGCTGTCATCAGAACTTCTCCCGAAATTGCTTCTCTTGCTTTTTGCCATGCCGCTGCTAGTAGCCGAAGAGTTTGCCTCTATCCTGCATGCGGTTCTCCGCCTCTTCCTTGGACTATGCGGTTATCCGCCGTTTCTCCTCTGTTTTTGTGGTCCCCTTCATTGTTGTGATTTCCTGCATTGTCATCTGATAAAATATCATTGGGGTCGAGGATAGGGTTACCGCTAGAGTCGCGTGGTGTTGAGGTGTTCCCGTTGACCATGCACACTTGGTGGCGTGTCATGCGTGGGCTGATGACGTTGTCTTCTGCCCCGAAGGATGCGCTGATAGTATTCTGAGATTGTAGTTCTGGGTAGATTTTCACCATCCTTATTCCGAAGTCGACATTTTCGCTGCTTTCTTCGGGTTTTGAATTTGCCGGGTTTGCTTCGCGTGGTAGGGTTGGCTGAGGACCTGATTCAAAGGAGAGATTGTCGTAAAGACCATCAAGGTCCCCCAGATCCATCTCGATTTGCTCGTTTTCTTCGCCTGCTTCGATCTGTGCTGTGGCATCCATGGAGGATCCGACAAATGATGTTGGTACCGCCGTAGGCGTAGATTTTTCCACCGACGGTTCTGATGTGATCAAGGCGGAAGGGTGCGATTCTTGTGTTTCTTCAACTTGGAAGTGGAAGCTTTCGATGATTAGATCGGATCCGCCATTGAAATCAGCGGGTACCGATACAGGGGTGGGCGGGTGTGGATCTGCTTTTGTCGGGTTGATGCTTGGTGGAGAGCGGTCCGCCGAATCCATGGTTCCAGCGTTCAGGTTTCCCACGGACGACGCCAATTGACGAGGGGAAATCTCGGCAATGTCCATGAAGAAGGACTTAGGGTTTCGCGGAAAAGAGAATGCTAGGGATTTCGTCGGATATCAGGAAAACAATGGAGTCAAAGTCGAAATCGCACAATTACAAGTTGCCTAGGAGTTTTTCGGTACCCTCGCTTGGGCTTCTCCCGTCCTATATATAATAGGCCGGGTCTCAAAGCTGTATGCGGATAGATTTTACATATACATAATTACAATACCAACACAATGTCGGTTCATAGTCTCTTTCCTAATACAATCAAAGTCTTTGTCAGTTGCTTCCCTGGGCTATCATCTGAAACCTTCATGGATCGAAAGCCTTTTACCCAGTATAAGGTAGCAAGTCATAAGCATCCGAGTAATCATACCTATGTCAGATGGTGATTTAAGTCTTTGTGGCGATGAGGAATTTTACTGCTAGAAAACGGATTCATATGACCAAGACACTAATCCATGACTATATAAGAATCCAAAGGCCCTGCAAAGACTAGGCATGACAAATAGACATAGGCCGATCTAGATTTCCACGTGCCATAATCACAAAGCCTCCACAACTTGCAGATCCCATATGAACTTGTTAAGACCCCTTCATTATCACTTGTATACAATATATACAACTACGGGACAATTATCGTCCTAAATCCTCTTGTCCCCACGACAAACACTTACACGTTCCTAAGAACGACGACTATGTTCACAAATCGTTGACACGTGTGTTACAATCGCGACAAGAAGATAACGAAGAACGAAAACGAAAAACACAGCAAGGAGACACAGATTTAACGTGGAAAACCTCTCCAACAAAGAGAGGAAAAAACCACGGGCGCCAGCCAGCGAAACTTCACTATATCGAGGAGTGTTTACAAACGCCGGGGATTTCACAGATGCAACTCTCCCAACCGGCGGCTTACAAGGGGTTTATATATCGGTGGAAACCTAGGTCTTCAACGATCCAGTATTGGGGGCTGTCGCGATTCTACAAAGGCGACGGGCCTCGCTCCACTCGTCAGAAGTTGGCCTATACTTTGTAGAATTTGGATCAACATATAACAACGTGGAATAGCCCACTCATAGTAAGCCACCTAACATAGGCATTTCTCTGTTCCAATAGTAGTGTAGTTTTTTTAATATAGGAATCGATTCCCTAAATCTCCTAAATTTATCTTTTAATTTAATTATGGGAGCATTGTAGGCATACAAGATCAATCTTAGACGTACATTCCTTTGTTCCAAACAAGATAATGGAATATTTTTCTATAGGAATTGAACCCTTTACCACTCCTATTTTTTTCTTTATCAAACTGCGCCAATGAAAATAACATCGTTTTCAACGGTCTTGAGTGTGTTTAAGGTGAAAAGATCACCTATCTCTATATGCATTAGTTGGTGAGCACCGTATAATCAGACACTCTATCGACTCAATTTCTAGCTGTCTCGAAAAGCAATCAAATCAAACACATCAAACACATATAGGTGGAGGAACACTGCCAAGCTCAGGTCACTGGAAAGAAAACACGTGCAATTGCAAGGAGAAGGCGGCAAGAAACAAAACCTATTTAGAGTTCCGTCTCTCTCGCCGACGATGCTGTGCGTCCGCTCCCCTCCGGTGGCCTTCGAGCCTTGGAGGTGTGGCGGACCATGCCTCTCGCCGGCGGGAGGTTTTCTGTTCTTTGTTTAGCTTGTTTTTCAGTTTCTTTTTCGGGGTATTGAGGCGGCGTCTACATCGTTAAGTCAGGATAAGGTCCTCCAGCTCTATCCTCACTCCTGTGGTGCATCTAGCGCTGGCGGAGGATGTGTCGAGTCATGTGTCCGATGAACCTCGCGGTATCCGGTCCATTTTCATATTTGTTGGTGTGTTTCAGGCCAATCTCTTTTGATTTACGGTTGTTATCAATGGTGATGGTTGATGCTCTACTGTGCTGGTCCTTTGTAATCTTAGCTTGACGACTTCCCGTGTATATGTTGCAACAAGCTCTATTATGACAAGCTTTGCCCGGCACTGGTGATGGAGGGGCGAGGACGGCGGCGCACCATCGGTTCGTGCTAGTGTTGTAGTCGTCGCTTGGTGATCCAAGGACTTGTTTGTATTTTTTTACTTTGGGGCCTCTTTGTAGTGTTGCTGATGATTTTTCATAGAAAGGTGTTTCGCAAAAAATAAATAGTAGTGTAGTGTTTTAATATAGGAATCATATTCCCTAAATCATCTAAGTTTATCTTCTAATTTAATTATGAGAGCATCGTAGGGATACAAGATCAATCTTACATGTACTTTCCTTTGTTCCAAACAAGACAATGGAATATTTCCCTATATGATTTGAACCCTTTACCACTCCTATTTTTTTCTTTATCAAACTGGGCCAATGAAAATAATATCGTTTCAACTGGCTCGAGTGTGTTTAACGTGAAAAAATCACCTTTTTCTGTATGCATTTGTTGGCGAGCATTGTATAATCTAACACTCGATCCACCTCAATTTCCACCTGTCTAGAAAAGCACTGAAACCCAACACATGTAGGCAGAGGAACACTGTCAAGCGTCCGGACACTGAAAGAGAACACATGTAATTGCCAAGGGGATGGACATGTCACCCCAAAACCACAAGGCCACGACTATTCTACCACAAGCCACCCTTGTGTGCAGTTCAACAGATGACCACCACCGGGGACGAAGCTTCTTCCGACCATACAAGTAGGGGCTTCTTTCTCTTTATTATTGAACTTACGCATATGCTTTTAATCCCCATAAAAGGCTCTAAATCACCACAATCACAATGGAGCCCAGAGCACACACTCCGGCCTAAGAAAATGCGTCTAAATGTCAAAAACTGTGAACAATTTAACACATGTACAGGTTCGTATTATACACTCACTCATGATTGAATATCACAAGAAGTACATAAAAAATAGTGCACCCTTACAACACTACTTTTGAGGCTGCAAATTGTGCCTTTTCTTCATATAATTTTGCAGACATGCAAAATACACAAGCATGTACAATGTAAAAGGGTAAGATTTATTCGATTGTTTAAAACTGTTTTTTTTATGAATTTACTGTTAAATCTAGGAGCATATACTCCCGGAAGCCAAAATGTCATCTTCTGTAACACAAGCCCTTTTATTACCAGTTTCATATAAAATGGAAATAGAGTCGATAGGTAAAAACAATAAACATTGTCATCTACAATTCAAACAAAATAGACTCAAAGCACAAGAGTAAGAAAACTATGAAAACTGAAATGTCATGCATGCCGGATTCCTTTAGGAATTAAAAAAAAAACAAAGTTGAAGTGGCAATTGGCTATCACGCAAGAAAACGACACAGAAGAAAATAAAACTTGAGTTCAGACGTCATGTTTGGTTTCTTGTAAATTTTCTATAGTGGTGAAGAATAATGTAAAAGTTATATAATATATCTATACATACATATGATGCCCTAGGCGTCTTCTAGATACATGGTCCATCCAACTGTATTTGGATAGATATCCCAGGGATACGGAAACTGCCTTAGGGATGCCGAAATTGCTCGGACTGACCGACTAAGGAAGCCAGGAAGGTTGTCTCACAAGTCTAAGAGACGACTCATAGTTCTACTAGAAGACAAATACATATGCACCAAGACACTACTCCATGACTATATAAGAATCAGAAGGCCCTGCGAAGACCAGGCCATGGCAAATAGACATAGGCCAATCTGGATTTCCACATGCCATAATCCCAATGCCTCCACGACTTGTTGATCCCATCTAAACTTGTTAAGATCCCCTTGATGATCACTTGAGATCAATACAATATATGCAATTGTAGGACAATTATCATCTTATATCCTCTTGTTCCCATGACAAACACTTCGATACTAACCACATCCCCCATCTATTATCTATCTGCATGTACTTCTACATCCCTAACATCGACGACTATGTTCACAAATTGTTGACACGTGGAATAGCCCACTCATAGTAAGCCACCTAAGATAGGCGTTTCTCTATTGCAAATAGTAGTGTGGTTTTTTTTAAATATAGGAATCATATTCCCTATATCTCCTAAGTTTATCTTTTTATTTAATTATGGTAGCATCATAGGGACATAAGGTCAATCTTAGACGTACATTCCTTTGTTCCAAACAAGAGAATGGAATATTTTCCTATAGGAATTATTTCTTTATAAAACCGTGCCGATGAAAATAACGTCGTTTTTCAACAGGCTCGAGTGTGTTTAACGTGAAAAGATCACCTATATCTATATGCATTCATTGGCGTGCACTGTATAATCTGACACTCGGTCAACTCAATTTCCAGCTGTCCATAAAAGCACTGAAACCCAACACATGTAAGCAGCACAAAAATGTCCATAAAATCACAACATTGTCACCTTCAGTTCAAACATGATAGACTCGAAGCATAAGAGTAAGAAAACTATGAAAATTGAAATGAAATGCACATTGGATTCCTTTAGGAATTAAAAACATACAAAGTTGAAGTGGCAATTGGATATCACCCAAATTAACAAAGACGAACTTAATTAAACAGATCGAGGTATCTGGAATGGAATCGTTGTAGTGTACGGTTTTTTAATACAGGAATTGTATTCCCTAAATCTTCAAAGTTTATATGTTTTAATTTAATTATGGGAGCATTGTAGGGATACAAGATCATCTTAGGCGTACATTCCTTTGTTCCAAACAAGATAATGGAATATTTTCATATAGGAATTGAACCCTTTATCAGTACTGGAGTATTTTTTTTTACTTTATCAAACTGCACCAATGAAAATAGCGTCGTTTTCAACGGGCTCGAGTGTGTTTAATCTGAAAGATCACCTATCCCTATATGCATTTGTTGGCGAGCACTGTATAATCTGACACTCGACCTGCCTCAATTTCCAGCTGTCTAGAAAAGCACCGAAACCCAACACATGTAGGCAGAGGAACACTGTCAAGCGTCAGGTCTGGAAAGAGAACACATGTACTGTAATTGCCAAGGGGATGTCACCCCACAACCACAAGGCCACGACTATTCTACTACAAGCCGCCCTTGTGTGTAACAGAAGATCGACCACCACCGGGGCCAAAGCTTCTTCTGACCATACAAGATGCACTCGACACTGCATCTCATCAAAGTAATACTACTACTGTAAGAGGTTTTATGCTTGCAAATTTGTTCAGTAAATGAAGCAAGATGCACTCGACACTGCACACTACTGTCCGAAGAAATCCCTTCGGTCGGCACTACCAGCGGAACGGGTTGTGCTTCTTGAACTCGGCCATGACGTCGGCGACGGATCCCGCCGCGGCCGCGATGGTCACGAGGAGGCACACGGCGCTGAGCGCCTGGAGGAAGAGCCACTTGGTGCTGCCCCGCGGCACCCGGTGCTGCGCCATGTACATCTCCACGGGGAAGTACACGGTGAGCGGCCAGAAGGAGATGGCGCCGATGAGCCCCACCACGGAGCCGAAGAATGGCATCAGCATGGACACGGCGGTGGTGACGCACACGTAAGCCGTGCGCCAAGTCAGCCTGAGCGGGCACACGTTGACGCGGAGCCGCGTGGGCCAGAGCGTGACCTCCCTCGTGGCCACGAACGCGCTGTCCGGCCAGGCCGCGGCGGCGCGCAGCTCCACGTAGGCGAAGATGGGCTGCGTGATGACCTGGTACGTGCCGACGAGGTGGACGGCGACGGCAGCGTTAGCTATATCCAGCAGCCAGAAGGGCTCGAAGAAGCCGAAGCCCGTGAGGAGGTTGTCTGGCGCCCCGTCGCCGAACGCCGCGTACCCGACGCACCCGCACAGGAGGTAGATTATCGTCGTCGCCGCCACGCTCACCGCCGTCGCCTTCTTCATCACCTTCGCCTCAGACGGCGACGCCGCCTTTAACGTGTCCTGTAATAAGGAACAGATCATCAAACACACCAGGAAAGACGGACCACAGATCGAGATGTCTGCAATGGATAGCGACTTGCCTGGATCTCGAGCAGGACGATCGAGAAGCCGTAGGCGAAAGCCATGTTCCCAAACGCCTGAAGACTGCGCCAGAGTTTCTGCATCGCCGTGATACTGCCGGCGGCGCTGATGCCGACGGCGACGCCGGTGACGCCTCCCCGGATTCCCCCGTTCGCTGCAATTTTGTTGCAAATTAACGTTAGCACTTGCAAGTTCCAGCAATCGATTTTTAATTTTATTCTACATATGTATACGCGTCTAAATTAATGCATTATCCATTCCACGCGGGCACGTACCTATAATCTGCGCGACGCCGAGGGAGATTCCGATGCTTGAGTAGGTGAAGGACATGACGGTGGCGAGGGTCGAGAGCCACCACATACTGTCCAGGCCGGGGATCTGCGAGAAGGCGATCTCCATGATGCCGTAGATGGCAATGTACGGGCTGATGGAGCTGTGGCACTCGCTCTTGTGCCCTTCTTCGTGGTAGCAACCCGCCCTCTTGATCGCGCTAGCAACGAGAAAATATGAAGATAAAAAACGTAAGGATTTATTCGCAGAAACAAAACAAAAAAGGTAGCAAGTCGTGGTAGAGTGCGATTTAGTGCAGAGTATACTGAGGACGTACAGCATGCTGGCGGCGGCGGCGATGGTGATTCCGATGCCGATGCCGAAGAGGTTGGCGAACTGGATGGCGCCGCAGAGTTTCACCTTGGACCCTCCCAGGGTGGCGCGGACGGCGGCCATGTAGGTGCGGTTGCGCGGGCCGGACACGGGGTCTCCGGAGCGGTAGCAGTCGGCCAGGAGCGCGGAGGTGTAGTAGATGACGGCGGCGAACAGCGTCATCACGGCGGGCCCGCCCACCCAGCCCAGCTGCGCCACGCCCCACGCCAGCGACAGCACGCCGGAGCCCAGCACCGTGGTGATGATGTGCGCGCTCGCGGTCCACGCCGTGCCCGTGCGCCGCGGCCGGCCGTCGTCGTCAAGGTCGTCGCCGCCGAACCGCTGCGGCTTCGACAGTTCCATGGCGTGGGACATGGCCGGAGTCAGAGAGACCAGGGGATAGGAGATTGTTGGAAAGCAGAGGAGGATCGGGACGAAATGAAATGATGAGTACTTGGACGGCAGGATTCGAGATTTAAAGAGCTCTGATGCTGGTAGCCATTTATTACTTACGATATCGCGTCGAATATATACAGACCGAACAATGGTGGCATGCAGAATCAATACTGGGCGCAATAAATTACTGCCACTACACAACATGCAGTCCTCTAGTTGTCACCAAACCTGACAAGCATTGCAATGTGTGAACGAAGGAATGAAAACCAAAACATGTTTCCACAGAGAGTCAATGCCGAGGGATAAAGGAATCACCTACCCACTAATTTCTCTCTCTTGAATGTGGGACGTTGGATCTTCATCAAGCGGTCTATGCTTTAACTACTAGGAGAAGAGTGGTTACCTTGGTTGTTTTAAAAAAAGAACCACTAAAAGAGAACAATCAACTGTGGTATTATATGGAGTTGGTTTTGTTCCTTAAACAGACTCCGCATACACCTCAGTCGGTCAAATCCGACTCCCGGTTGTGCCTTCGGAGTCGGCTCCGTATTAGGAACCGACTAAGAGACCCGCTACACCAAGTTCAAGGTCAAGTATATGGTTGTCGGCTTCAGAGAAGAGAGCACCTGAGTCGCACGAGGAGGTATCAAAGTGTTGATAGTCAAGCAGACAGTGCTTCCATGATGAAAGCATCGAAGCAGATGAGCGCCCGAGTTGTAAGAGGGATATGGGAGTGCATATGAAGAATTTGTCCGAAAGGAGAGCTCGATTCCATGATGAGTACTTGAGTCACACGAGGGGTACATGAGTGATGGCGATCTAGATAGAAGAAGAGCTCCATCAGCACCCGTGATTACGTAATCAAGGGGTCATCAAGTCGGTTGTCATCTTGACTTGCGATCTTTTACATGTTACACCATTGCTACTTGTAATCTCGACTGCTAAATCTTGTGATGTGGATGTTGTTTTGTCATTTTTATGTGTGACAAACTTATGGTGTGAGAAATGATGATGATCATGTAATATTGATTATAAAAGTTGTGTATATAACTCTACAACCATTTTATAAAAGAAAACTGGCTCTAAATTTAGATATATGTAGCTAGATCCACTTAGTAAACCGATTGTGAATTCCGAAGTTGGTTTTCGTGTCAATTTTTTTTGAGAAAACAATATTCTAGGCGTCTTCAAAACTGTCTTCGGTGAAATTAAGTATTAGCTCCAATCCGCTAGAGTCAATAGGAAAAACTGATTAAGAGCATTGTTCCATAACTGACATAAAGCCATGTTCTATACTAGTGTATCCAATGACATGTTTTCATAACCATGTTGGTCATATATTACAGAAACACCTACGCGGACATTCTCGCACCGAGTGGACATGCTACCAATTCTGATCAAGTGATTCCTTCGAGTGTGCGGCATGTCATCTATCAAACGGCCAACAGGTCCTGCTAGAATTCTGGTTATAAAAATTATAAGTACAAATTTAAACTTATAGGATTTTGTTTCAAAAGGTAACAATAGGATTTTTGTTCTGTAGGATCTTGTTCTACTAGGGCTTAGTTTTATTTCTATATTCTTAATTTATGGATATGCTTATGAATACAACGGATAAACCTAGATAATTATGGAAATTTATTATCACTCCATGCTTGGAAATGGTGGTAGTCTTTCATAATTGCCTCTGGATAAGGATGACAATATTTTCTCCTTGACCCGCCTTTTACATTTATAACTAAAAATAATAAGTACCATAGTCGACTACATTTTCCCACCACTTTTTTTTGAGGGAACATTTTCGCACGACTTATTAGAAGGAGGTTCTGCGAAATGGTTGAGGGCATGCAAAGTCGTTGAGGTAGTACCTTCCGGGTGTGGTCAAACTTGGCTCGTATTCAAAAGCTATTGTGGAAACCGATCAACGTTGTATCACAAGTAACGGATCATTATTGACCTCCTTATGCGAACGGGAGAAGATTTGAGCTTGTCAATAATTAATGAGGAAAGGGTAAAGAATATCTGGCCACCATTACCAGGAAAGCATTCCCAGCATTGTCACAAAAAGAAGCATTCCAACGGTGTTAATTTTGGAGTACGGCCGGTTTACAGCTCTCTAATACTGGTTCAACGGGATTTGAAGAACTGTTTAGCACGTTTATTTCTCCTCTTTTCATGGATGGTCTTCAAAAGATCTAACCATTCGTGATATTCCTATTTGGGCGTCTGAGAGTGCTGGGTTTACATCTCACATGTGCAATGCTTGTTGAGTTTGGTCAAATTGGGTGACATGAGAAACCACCGTCCACAGGCCATGTCACCTGTGACTTAACGTGACTCACTGCAGATATTGGTGACGTGTTATAGATAGAGCGATCTGGCATTTTGCTTCCCTAGCATATGTACAAAGAGATAAGAAACGCTCTTGTCTTTTTTATTTTGTCAACTTTAACTTGTATCTGGCATTCTATCTGCAGGATGGTTTGGATTGGCATTGCTTCATAAATGGTTACCACCGCCAGATCTCTTTTGAGTCTAGGCTCCCAGGGTTACTCAACCCCACCTATTGTTGGATAATTAGGCACAATTTTCATGATTAATTTCAAAATATTAAACATGACAGAACCAACTGCTAACACATGTAACTCGAACATACTAGATGTACTAAACAGCAAGATGAACGGAAACAAGTAGCAGCTAAACATGTACTCGCAGAACATGATGAATAATCGGACAACAACACGCCGCACGTACCGTTCGCTTGCAGATGAAGTCGCCGTAGTAGCTTTGGGGAAGATTGATCGAAGGAGACGACGACGAAGACGGCGATAGGCAGCACTGCCTGACTTGGATGGAAGACGAGCCGTGATGCAGAACTCGAGCAGTCGCGCAGAGCGCTTCCCAAAAACCTTATTCGCCCTCTCCCGTACAGGATCGCAAATGCGAGTGGTTCCGGAGACCTGCTCTCCTGTCCGCCGGTGCACGCCGGCAAGCGGGATGGAGTAGACTACGGTGGCGGCGCATCGGTGGTGATTTGTGGCGGTAGCCGCGCAACACTTTATATAGAGCGGCTCAGGAAAAACGCTCGGATCGGTTACAGTAGCCCACGATCCGGGAGCGACCCGAATAAGGCTGACTGTTGACACGTCTGTCAAAACCTCACATGTTTTCCTGAGCAGCAAAAAGAAAGCTCGGCTCGGCGAGATTTCCGCAACCCACGGCGTGCGTCGGGTCGGGACGGGACGGGACGGGACGGGCGGGCGGGGCGGTGCGGTGCATGCGTGCGAGCGACGTCGTCGGAGGAGGAACGCGCGTGTAGCTCTCCTCTTTTACTAAGTGATGAACCACTCCACCTTATAAGGTGGTGTAACTCTCCTCCAACTTTCCATGTGGGACTAAACTTTAGCTCCCACTCCACTCCCATGTGAGCTGCCCCAAACATGGGTCCAAACACATGTGAGCTGCCACAAACATGGACTTTGAGATTTAGGGAAAATCTGAAATCTATATGGGCTTATTTATTTAGCCCATTATTTCTAACAATCCCCCACCAGATCTCAAATGCCCATTTGAAGATTTGTCAATTCTCGCTACTTATTTATATACCAGTGTTTCAGCAGAGACTGTTAAGTTAAACTTCCGCCTAGAACCTTGAGCTACGTCTGTCAGTAACTTGAACAATGGACAAACCTTGGATTACAAGTTTGATGCTTTTAGATTTCACAAAAGTCATAACTAGTACCTCACTGCCAGTAGCCTACCCCGCGGGTGTAGCATATGCGTCATACTACTTGGTCTCTTCATGAGTTTACTAGAGATCACCCAAATCTCATAGATTGCGACGTTTAACAATCGGAACTCGTATAGGTGTGTTCTTTCAAGAATGCTCTGTAGGACAGCATCTTTGCTAATCATAGACAACATAAACACATTAAGGCATGTTGTCAACCTGCCTTACAGCTTTTGAGAGTTGTACATCTTCACATAGAGAGGGTTGTCTAATACTCTCCTCCTTCACACCACTAGCTTGTTTTTCCCAGGTCCTAATTCACGGGATTTCTGATCAAAAAGGTTGGGTTACCACTACCGTGTAACATCCATAGGTCTCAAACTCACCTCTCTCGATGCACTTTCTATCACGTTTCGTGATAGTCTCTTTGTAAAGGGATCTGCCAGGTTTTTGTCAGTTTGAATATACGTAACTGTAATTACTCCGGAGTTTCTCAATTTCCTGACAGACTTCAAACGTCTCTTGACGTGTCTTCATGACTTCGCGTTATCCTTAGAATTGTTCACTTTGACAATAACAGTTTGATTGTCACAATTCAAAAGGATGGCCGGTATAGGTTTCTCAACCACCGGCAAGTCCATCAAGAGTTCACGCAGCCATTCTGACTCTACAGTGGTTGTGTCTAAAGCAGCAAGTTCGGCTTCCATAGTCGACCTTGTCAATATGGTTTGTTTGCAAGATCTCCATAATACCGCGCCACCTCCAAAGGTAAATACATACCCGCTAGTGGCGTAGAGTTCATCTACATCCAAGATCCAGTTTGCATCACTATATCCTTCGGGCACCGCTGGATGCCCCGAATAGTGTATCCCATAACTCATTGTACCACATAGATAGCGCATGACCCTTTCAAGTGCACACCAATGTTCAGTACCCGGGTTAGACATGTACCTACTCAACTTGCTCACAGCAAAAGAGATGTCGGGTCTTGTCGCGCTAGCTAAGTACATGAGTGAGCCAATGATTTGAGAGTATCTCAATTGTTCTTTCGGCTCTTTCTTGTTTTTCCGTAATGTCACACTGGGATCATAAGGTGTTGGGGAAGACTTGCCATCAACGAAACCGAAACGGCTCAAGATCTTCTCAACATAGTGTGATTGCGTCAAAGTAATCCCACTCTCGTGCTTAATCAGCTTGATATTCAGAATACCATCAGCTTCTCCCAGATCTTTCATATCAAAGCTCTTTGATAGAAAGGACTTAACTTCATTTATCACATTCATGTTTGTACCAAAGATAAGGATATCATCCACGTACAAACATAATATAACACCTTCGCCCCCACCATGGCGATAGTAGACGCACTTGTCAGCCTCATTAACGACAAAGCCAGTAGAAGTTAATGTTCTGTCAAACTTCTCATGCCATTGCTTAGGTGCTTGCTTCAGGCCATATAAAGATTTTAACAACTTGCACACCTTTTACCACAAACCCATCAGGCTGATCCATATAGATCTCCTCTTCCAACTCTCCATTGAGGAAAGTTGTCTTAACGTCCATTTGATGAACGATAAGACCATAAGAGGCAGCCAGGGATAGTAGTACTCGAATGGTGGTCGACCTAGCAACAGTGAATAGGTGTCAAAGTAATCTTCACCTTCTCTCTGGGTGTAGCCTTTTGCTACAAGCCTTGTACTTTTCAATAGTACCATCAGGCCTTAGCTTCTTCTTGAACACCCACTTGCAACCCACGTGCTTGACCATGGGGTCGCTCGATAGTTCCCAAGTTCCATTAGAAAGAATCGAGTCCATCTCATTATGAACAACTTCTTTCCAATCATCTGCATCAGGAGATGCATATGCCTCTGCAATGGAAGTGGGAGTATCATCCACAAGGTACACAATGAAATCATCTCCAAAGGATTTTGCAACCCTCTGTCTCTTACTCCGTGCAGGAGCTTCATTGTCATCTTTCTCTAGGACTTCTTCCTCGCGTGGTTGCTCAAAATTCTCACTAGATGCACTAGTTTCAGGAAGTATTTCAGAAGAAATTCTAGCAGTGATATGCATATCTTTCATAGGAAACATATTCTCAAAGAATGTTGCATCACGAGATTCCATTATAGTATCAACATGCATATCAGGAATCTCAGATTTAACCACTAAAAATCTATAGCCTACACTCCGCGGAGCATATCCTAGAAAGATGCAATCCACTGTCTTTGGTCCAAGTTTGCGTTTCTTAGGAATCGGTATGTTGACCTTAGCTAAACACCCCCAAGTGCACAAGTAAGAAAGTGATGGTTTTCTCCCAGCCCACTCCTCATAAGGGGTTTTATCTCTATTCTTGTTAGGAACTCTATTCAGGACATGACACACTGTCAACAAGGCCTCCCCCACCATGCCTTAGATAAACCAGCGGTGGCTAACATGGAATTCACCAAGTCAGTCAGCGTGCGGTTTTTCCTCTCGGCAACCCCGTTTGATTGAGGCGAGTAGGGAGGCGTCCTTTCATGAATAATGCCATGTTCCTCATAGAATTCATCGAAGATTTTGGGAAAATATTCACCACCATGATCCGACCTAAGATGTTTGATCTTTCTCTCTAGTTGATTTTCAACTTCGGCTTTATAAATTTTAAAGTAGTCTAAAGCTTTATCTTTTGTGCGCAACAAATAAAAATAGCAGTATCTAGTCGCATCATCAATCAAAGTCATGAAATATCTCTTTTCACCTTTTGTCAACACACCATTCATCTCACAAAGATCAGAATGTATGAGCTCCAGAGGTGCCAAGTTTCTCTCCTCGGCTGCCTTGTGAGGCTTTCGAGGTTGCTTTGATTGCACACAACTATGGCACTTGGAACCTTTGGCAATAGTGAAATTCGGAATTAAACTCATATTGGACAACTTGGACATCAAACCAAAATTAATGTGATATAAACGAGAATGCCAAACACTGGTATCATCATTAACACCGCCACAAATATGGTTTACGGACTTATTACAAAAATCTGAAAGTGAAAAGCGGAACAACCCTCCACACTCATAGCCTTTACCAATAAATGATGGGTTCGTAGCATGGAAAACAAAAAAATTCTACCGCAAGAACGAACAAAACCTAGATCTAATCTAGATAAAAGCCAAGATCTAATCTATTAGACATGTGCAACGAGATAGATCTGTACTAACCCTCGTAGATCCGAAAGCGTTACGAGATTAGATCTCGGGGTTGATGTAGTCGATCACTTGCCGATCTCAAGATCGTGTGGACGATCCTTCCGGCGCCATGTTCCGGCAGCGCTTCACGGTCCTGGATCGGAGTCAAGGCACCTTCCTCTCCTGTTCCAACGAGCAACGGAGGTAGTAGATCTTCTCCACGGAATCCCAGCACGACGGTGGTGGTGGTGGTGGAGTAGAGATTTGCAGGGCTTCGCCTAAGCCGAGCAGCGAAGGAGGAGGAGAGAGGCGGCGGCTAGGGTTTGTTATGGGAGAGGTCTAGGGGGTGGCGCCCCCTCCCCTCTATTTAAAGGAGGGAGGCGCCATGGGAGGGGGAGTCCTAGTAGGACTCCCCTCCCTCCTTGGCCGGCGGATTGGGAGGGGGGGAGGAATCCTCCTCCCCCACGAATCCGTGTCTTGCCCCACAAAGACTCCTTGATCCTTTCTTGGTTTTCAAGCAAACTCCAAGAAATCTTCTAGAACCTTCCAGAACATTTCGAAACCTTCTAGAATCTCCATACAAACACTCCAGAACATTTCCTAACTTAGAAAATGATCCCCAATATATGAATCTTATTCTCCGGACAATTACGGATCTCCTCGTGATGTCCCGGATCCAATCCGAGACTCCGAACAACATTCGGTCTCCAACGCATATTCCATATCTACTTAAAACAACTTCGAACTTTAAGTGTGTCACCCTACGGTTCGTGAATATGCAGACATGATGAAGACACCTCTCCGATCAATAACCATCAGCGGGATCTGGAGATCCATAACGGCTCCCACATACTCAATGATGACTTCGTGATCGATAGAACCATTAACATACGAAACCAATTCCCTTTGTCACGTGATATTCTACTTATCCAAGGTTTGATCGTTGGTATCTCCATACCTATTTCTACCTTGTTACTGATAAGTACTCTTTACTCATTCCGTGATATGTCATCCTTGTGACCTAGTCACATGCTTGCAAGCTAACTAGATGACATTCCACCGAGAGGGCCCAGAGCATATCTATCCGTCATATGGATGGACAAATCCCAATCTTGGTCCATGCGCTTCAACACATACTTTCAGAATACCCAATGATACCTTTATAACCACCCAGTTACGAAGCGGTGTTTGATGTCATCAAAGTATCCATCCGGTAATGGTGATTAACATAACCTCATGGTCGAAGGATTAGGTTACTATGCATTTGAAAGCTTGTAGCAAAACGAACTTAATGACTTGATCTTATGCTATGCTTACTATGGGTGTGTGTCCATCACACCATTCTCCTAATGATATGATCTTGTTATTAACGACATCCAATGTCCATGATCAGGAAACCATGATCATCCATTAATCAACAAGCTAGTTTAACAAGAGCCTTACTAGGGACTCTTTTATGTTTACAAAACACACAGGTATTAATGTTTCCGGTTAATACAATTATAGCATGGGATGTAAACATTTATCATAAACATAAAGATATAATAATAACCACTTTATTATTGCCTCTTGGGCATATCTCCAACAGTCTCCCACTTGCACTAGAGTCAATAATCTAGTTAAAAACTTGTGCATTCAACACCTATGGCTTTCTGGTGTTGTATAGACACTATTTCTAGTGGTAAACATAATCTTTGGATCTGACACTTCCAGGTCCGTGTGTATTTGCATGTCCTTGCGTTTCTACGCATTACTCATTCTCCAATGAGATGGCATTGTATAAATTTGGTCCTTTGGTGAGACCTTTAGTTCCCTGGGATTAAATCATGTTGATACAATTGTCATACAATGTATCTTCATAGTATTATCCCGTTATGAACCATACCTAGTTTGATAACAAACTACTTGACGCAAATGCCCTCATTTGCTGCTACAATAGCAGTCATATACTTAGCCTTTTGTTGTAGTATCTGTCACAATGTTTTAACTTTGGTACTCAACCAAATCCGTTATGGAACATCTTTTACATTACATTGTGCCACCCATAGTTTAAATTGAGATAAACTTAATTTGTGACAAAACTAGTATCAATGCAACAATTTACAATGAACTATTTGTCACCACTATATAAATAATATATTCTTAGTTCTTCCAAAGATCATAGGAATATCCCTACTATTGTCCAATGATCATCTTATGAGTCATTCTGGTATATGCTCATAACATTTAGAGCATAGGACATATCTGGATGTGTACATCTCAAAGAATGATTGATCAAAATATTCTTGTGATTACACCAAGTGTCAAAACACTTGAATCTCGTGTCAACACACTTGAATCTTGATTCAGTCCTTTCCGTGCGTCAAGAACCTTTCTTGTTGTTTCCATATTGAACTCATTCAACATCTTATCTATGTACATTTGGCAAAACCATATTAGCGCCTCAATCTATCCATATAGACATTGATGCCTAATTCTTGGGTTATGCCTAAGTCTTTCATCGAAATGAAATTCTTAACCTGTGTCAATAAAAGATACATCATTTCTAATCAACAATATGTCTTTCACATAATGTATTAGAAATATGTCTTAGCGCTCCCACTTAATTGCTTGCAAAATGCAAACATCTTCATCGTCTTTGATGAAATTAAACCTTTTAACGGTTTCATCACGGTGAAGATTCCAACTCCGCGATGCTCACTTCAACCATTGAAGCTTTGCATACTCTTTTAGCATCCTTTGAATTAACAAAACCCTTTGGATCGTGTCATGGACACATCCTAGGTAACCATTCTATTAGAAGAACTTGTTTTGTTTGTTCAACTACCATATACCAAAATATATGTAGTGTTTGCTACATTAATCCGTCCAGACTAAATATCGCTATGAAAGATCAAATCTTATCATAGTCAATTCCTTGAACATTGTCGTAAACTCTTTCCGATATGTCGATTATTTCATAGATGTGAAACATCCATGTCTATTTCTTTGTAGATCCATATACGACTGTAAGGTCTTGCACCTTTCCAGAGGGTCTTTCAAATTTAAAGCTTGATTTCTCGTGTATGGAATTATCACGGATTTTATGGCTTCAAGCCACTTAACGAAGTCAAGGCCCATCATTGATTCTTTGCATGCAGTCGGTTCATCATTGTCAAACAACAATGATTTACTCTCAAATCTTGGCATTTGATTACTTACCCGACCTACTTGGTTCAATAGTAACTTAGATCTCCGTGACCACAACCTTTGAGGCACGTGAGCCATGAGCATTGTTGCTTCCTCCGGGACACTTTCCGACGCTGCACAACTCAGCACATATTAGCCAAGGTTCAACGACCTTGTCAAAGTTCTATTGTCCTCCCACTTAACTTTTCACCAAAATTCCTTCTCAAGAAACTCGACATTCTAAGCGACAAACACTTTTGTCTTCGATGTTATGGAGGAATACCCAATGGTTATTCGAAATAACCTACAAAGACATGCTCATCCGACTTTGGTTGTAAACATTTTACTTATGCCTAGCATACCAAAAATTTAAGAAAGGACAACCTGGGTTTTATCCCAAACCATGACTTATATGGTGTCATTTCAACGGATCACGATGGAGCTCTTTTCAGTGTAAAAGCGGTAGTCACTAAAGCTTTAATCTTTAAAATATAATGGCAGTTTTATAAATGACACCTTTGATCTTACCATGTCAAACAAGGTTTCATTACATATCTTGAACACTCCATACTCCTATGGTGTCTTGGGAAATGCAAATCCATGGAACGATTCCTCAAATCTTAGGTGTTTTGCTAAACTTGTAACTCAAACATCTTTATGATCCAATCATAAACCTTTTTATTTTCTTGTTACAATAATTTTCCACTTCATCTTGAAAGTCTTTGAACATTTTCAAATGTTTCATACTTCTTCCTTATTGAGTAGGTATATACATATACTCACTCAAATCTTCAGAGAAAGCATATGAAGTTGAAATCCATCGCCCATGACTACACATAATGGACTATATACATCAATATGTACAAATTCCAATCAGTTAGTCGTCCGTTCCTCTTTTGGCTCATTTAACGGAGTTTTAATTATCTCTAGGAAAGTATCGCAAGCGTCATTTGATCAAAATCAAAGACTCCAAAAATCCATCAACATGGAGTTTCTTCGTGTATCCCTTTCAATATAATTTAAGGGCGATGTCACTTTGCAAGTGATCTTTCAATCATTTGTCTTGCGACATTTTAGCATTAGTTTTATGGTCGTTATTTCTCCAACCAGACTTGTATATCATCCATCTATTATGGAATACGGTAATTATTTGAACAACCTTTTGTCGTCATAATACCTAATCAAAATAACAATTATTGAAACAAATCTTGAAGGCAAGCTTTGATGTTAACGAGTAACACAACAACCCTTTGTTTGTTTTCGATGAACATCATCACATATTCTCTTGCTAGTTACTTAGGCCATTGCAGTTCATGAATTGTGTTGTCCTGTATGACACTTCATACCAACCAATTCGGTATCCAATACCGCAGAACCACATTGTTTAACAACCAAGGAATACAGCCATAACATGTATCTTCTATATACCTAAGTTGGACATCTCCAATCTTTTCTTTTCTGCCAAATATTTTATAGATTCTCTTTCAACAATTCCTTTTCTTTTAAAAGAATCTATCAACATCAATAGTGGTGTCATTCACATGACACATAGTACAAAGTGTGTATAGTCAAATACTAATACCTTTGGACTTGCACTTTGAAGTGGATCACCTTCAGCAAATGTTTGGCATTCTTTCAAAATTCCATTCTTTAGTAATCTTTTAGTGTAGTAAACATTTTACTTACATCTTCTATTCATCCTTATCATGACAACTTTCATGATCAAGCTGCTATAGCTTATAAAGGTGAATTGCGAGTATAATGTTTCTTTTCCAAAACCTTTTGGAGGATTAGGACGACTAGCGTCTCCAACCTTCACAAATTCTCATCAAATATGAGGACATATACTCTATCATGTTGTAACCAACGCATTGTTTTAGATATCGCAATACCTTTCACATATGATGGTTTCTGAAACATTGCTTTCAGCTCTTGGATAAACTTGATATTAAAAACAATCTTTTGAGTATCAAGAATCATGGAGGCTAGCATGATACATTAGATACTAACACTGGAATTGTTACTATTGATTTAATACTGTTTATTAAACTTCACAGAGTAAACGGAGTTTGCTGAAAGTTTGCAATATGACTTTTAAACTTTAGATTGACACTCAAAACAATACGATACCAGTTCGTAAAGCAAATATCCAGAATTTCTATAGTTTCACTATCTCAACTATAACTAAGCGTAAGGTGATGAACGGATGCCAATGACTACAACAAACTATGCAAATTCACTTTGATTGTGTTTATGATAAATTGAGTTTGACTAATCCAAATTACAAATGAACTGCCACTCAAAACAACATCCCTCGAGTTGTTTTAGTGATTACACGAACCAAATCCACTACACCAAGTCCGATCATCACGTGAGATGATGTAGCTTCAAAGGCGAACAATCAACATGTTCATCATATCATCCATATGACTCATGCTTTACCTTTCGGTATTCCGTGTTCCAAGACCATGTCTATACATGCTAGGCTCGTCAAGATTAACCTTAGTATCCGCATGTGCAAATCTGGCTTGCACCCGTTGTATGCACACGTAGAATCTATCACACCCGATCATCACGAGATGCTTCGAAACGATGAGTCTTAGCAATGGTGCCTACTAAGGACGAACACTTTATTACTTGATATTTAGTGAGAGGGATCATCTTATAATGCTACCATCACGATCTAAGCAATACAAGATGCATAAAGGATTAACATCACATGCAATTTATAATTAGTGTGATATGATATGGCCCTTTCTTCTTATGCCTTTGATCTCCATCTCCAAAGCACGGACATGATCTCCATCATCACCAAAGATTAAGTCAAGGTCGAGGCGCCGCTTCATGGTTGTCCATCATCACTAGCAACTATTACAACTACTTGGAATAAATCTATTACAAGATGAATAGACACGCAGGTCTTAACAGAATTAAAGACAACCATTAGGCTCCTGCCGGTTGCCATATTACAACAAGGATCATTGCATACATCAAATATAATCACAATCACATGATGACCATATCACATCACAAAACCCCTGCAAAAACAAGTTAGACGCCTCTAATTTTCTTTGCATGTTTTACGTGGTTTGGGGCTTTCGAATAAGAACGGATCTTACCTACGAAACTGAACCACAACGTTGATACAAGTGCTATCAAGTGCAAAGTGTAGATTGGATCTATACTATGATGGGAGAGACAGACACCCGCAAAGACACTTGTGCAATACGAGTTGCCCGTCAAGCGTGGAGCAAGTCTCATGTGCGATGACATGTAAGGTTAGCCCGCCGCTTCATCCCACCATACCGCAAGATGCAAAGTACACAAAGCAAAAGGCAGACGAGCACCAACGCCCACAAAACCATTGTGTTCTACTGTGCAATAGATCTACGCATAGACACGGCTCGATACCATTGATGGGTTCAGCATGGAAAACAAAAAATTTCTACCGCAAGAACGAACAAAACCCAGAGATCTAATCTAGATAAAGCCAAGATCTAATCTATTAGACATGTGCAACGAGATAGATCTGTACTAACCCTCGAGATCCGAAAGCGTTACGAGATTAGATCTCGGGTTGATGTAGTCGATCACTTGTCGATCTCAAGATCGTGTGGACGATCCTTCCGGCATACGTTCGCAGCGCCATGATCGGTCGACTGCGTCGGCAGACCTTCCTCTCCCCGTTCCAGCAAGCAGCGGAGGTAGTAGATCTTCTCCACGAAATCCCAGCAGCACGACGGTGTGGTGGTGGTGGTGGAGTAGAGATTTCTACAGGGCTACGCCTAAGCCGGAGCAGAGTGAAGGAGGAGGAGAGAGGCGGCGGCTAGGGTTTGTTATGGGAGAGGTCTAGGGGGTGGCGCCCCCTCCCCTCTATTTAAAGGAGGAGGCGCCATGGGAGGGGGAGTCCTAGTAGGACTCCCCTCCCTCCTTGGCATGGATTGGGAGGGAGGAATCCTCCTCCCCCACGAATCCGTGTCTTGCCCCACAAAGACTCCTTGATCCTTTCTTGGTTTTAAGCAAACTCCAAGAAATCTTCTAGAACCTTCCAGAACATTCTGAAACCTTCTAGAATCTCCATACAAACACTCCGGAACATTTCCTAACTTAGAAAATGATCCCCAATATATGAATCCTATTCTCCGGACAATTCCGGATCTCCTCGTGATGTCCCGGATCCAATTCGAGACTCCGAACAACATTCGGTCTCCAACGCACATTCCATTTCTACTTAAAACAACTTCGAACCTTAAGTGTGTCACCCTACGGTTCGTGAATATGCAGACATGATGAAGACACCTCTCCGATCAATAACCATCAGCGGATCCGAGATCCATAACTCCCACATACTCAACGATGACTTCGTGATCGATAGAACCATTAACATACGAAACCAATTCCCTTTGTCACGCGATATTCTACTTATCTGAGGTTTGATCGTCGGTATCTCCATACCTAGTTCTACCTCTTGATAAGTACTCTTTACTCGTTCCGTGATATGTCATCCCTTGTGACCTAGTCACATGCTTGCAAGCTAACTAGATGACATTCCACCGAGAGGGCCCAGAGCATATCTATCCATCATATGGATGGACAAATCCCAATCTTGGTCCATGCGCTTCAACACATACTTTCAGAATACCCAATGACACCTTTATAACCACCCAGTTACGAAGCGGTGTTTGATGTCATCAAAGTATCCATCCGGTAATGGTGATTAACATAACCTCATGGTCGAAGGATTAGGTTACTATGCATTTGAAAGCTTGTAGCAAAACGAACTTAATGACTTGATCTTATGCTATGCTTACTATGGGTGTGTGTCCATCACATCATTCTCCTAATGATATGATCTTGTTATTAACGACATCCAATGTCCATGATCAGGAAACCATGATCATCCATTAATCAACAAGCTAGTTTAACAAGAGGCTTACTAGGGACTCTTTTATGTTTACAAAACACACAAGTATTAATGTTTCCGGTTAATACAATTATAGCATGGGATGTAAACATTTATCATAAACATAAAGATATAATAATAACCACTTTATTATTGCCTCTTGGGCATATCTCCAACAATAAATTGTCCATGTCTCGACACAATAACTTTATTAGACTAAAACAACCTTAAACCCATCTTTGCATAGAAGGGAGCCGCTAACGAGATTCTTGTTCATGGAAGGGACATCTTTGACGTTCTTGTTTGCACGATCTTTCCCGAAGTGAACTTCAGATCCACCGTGCCAACACCATGAACAGAAGCATGTGACCCATTCCCCATTAGGACGGATGAATCCCGAGCAACCTGATAAGGAGTGAACATAGAGATGTCAGCACACACATGAATATTAGCACCCGTATCAATCCACCAACATGGTGATTGAAAAACTGAAAGAACAGTAAATAGATTACCATACCCATCAGCATTGCTAGCAGTCACGATGTTGACAGTCTTCCCCCTTTTCCCTTTACAATCTGCACGTTCTGGGCAGTCCTTGGAAAAGTGCCCGAGCTCTCCACAGGTAAAGTAACCTAGCTCGGCCTTGTTCGGCTTCTTGTTCTTCTTGAAGGTTGTAGTCTTTTCAGGCTTGTTGAAGGAGGGCTTATAGTTCCCTTTGTTCTTGCCAAAGGTCTTCTTCTGCACCATATTGGCGCTGGACTGACCCTCGCCTCCTTTGTCAGCAGTGTCCTTGGCCCGAGCCTTCCCCTCAACATCAAGAGACGCTATCAGGTTTTCAACCGATATCTCTTGCCTCTTATGCTTGAGAGTTGTGGCGAAGTTCCTCCATGAAGAAGGCAACTTTGCAATAATGCACCCAGCCACAAACTTGTCGGGTAGGATACACTTAAGAATTTCAAGCTCCTTAGCAAAGCACTGTATCTCATGAGCCTGTTCGACTACAGAACGATTGTTAACCATCCTGTAATCACGGAAGCTCTCCATGATATACAATTCACTGCCAGCATTTGCTACACCGAACTTAGCGTCCAATGCCTCCTAGAGCTCTTTTGCGTTTTTGAAGTGCATATACACGTCAAACAGCTTGTTATCAAGAACACTCAGAACACATCCCACGAAGGCTAGATTGGCTTGCTTGAACTTGTTCTGATCCTGCTCAGATATAGTTCCTTCAGGTAAACCCTCGCTAGCATCGAATATTTTCAGAGCTTGCAGTCACATGGTGGTATTATACTGCCACCTCTTAAAATGCACACCGGTAAACTTTTTCGGCTTCATAGCATCAGCCAGATGTCCCATGTTTAATTCAGGAAATTGCCTATAATAAGGTTTTTGGATTGTTGGATAATTAAGCACAATTTCCATGATTAATTCCAAAATATTAAACATGACAGAACCAACTGCTAACACATGTAACTTGAACATACTAGATGTACTAAACAGCAAGATGAACGAAAACAAGTAGCAGCTAAACATGTGCTCGCAGAACATGATGAATAATCGGACAGTAGCACGTCGCACGTATTGTTCGCTTGCAGATGAAGTCGCCGTAGTAACTTTGGGGAAGATTGATCGAAGGAGACGACGACGAAGACAGTGATAGGAAGCACTGCCTGACTTGGATGGAAGACGAGCCGTGATGCAGAACTCGAGCAGTCGCGTAGAGCGCTTCCCAAAAACCTTATTCGCCATCTTCCGTATAGGATCACAAAGGCGAGTGGTTCTGAAGACCTGCCCTCCCGTCCGCCGGTGCACGCCGGCAAGCGGGATAGAGTAGACTACGGTGGTGGCGCAAGTAGAGAGGTTGGCAAACCCTAGATTGGTTCGTGGTGATTTGTGGCGGTAGCCACACAACACTTTATATAGAGCGGCTCAGGAAACCCTAACGGAAGCGAACGTGGGCCGAGTCCAGTAGCCCATGATCCGGGAGCGACCCGAATAGGCTGACCGTTGACACGTCTGTCAAAACCTCACATGTTTTCCTCAACAGCAAAAAGAAAGCTCGGCTCGGCGAGATTCCATAACCATGGCCTGCACATCGTGTGACGCTGGGGGCGGGGTGGGGAAGCGTCTTGGCGGCGTCGTCGTCGGAGGAGCACGCGTGTATCTCTCCTCTTCTCACTCACTTTACTAAGTGATGAACCACTCCACCTTATAAGGTGGTGTAACTCTCCTCCAACTTTCCATGTGGGACTAAACTTTAGCTCTCACTCCACTCCCATATGAGCTGCCCCAAATATGGGCCCAAACACATGTGAGCTGCCACAAACATGGGCTTTGAGATTTAGGGAAAATCTGATATCTATATGGGCTTATTTATTTAGCCCATTATTTCTAACACCTATAAGGTCTCAAGCGGGATGCAGTCAAAATCACAAAATGAACTAGAAGTGAATTTAGCGAAATCCCACTTGCATCTCAACCCACCTAACATTCTCATACTAGGACACTCCAAAATCAGGATAACAGAGCCCACATGTTTATTATCTTGGAGAGTATGATCAATTGAAGTGGCAATCAACATCTTAATCCTGTAAGAAAGAAACTTCCATCAGACAAAGTTTCTACAGATTGGAAAACTATTTCACCTGAACTGTGCCTAGTGTCCGACCACGTAGTATCACACCGTTCAAGGCGTTGGAAACAACTGCATCTCGGAGCTTGATGCTCACAGTCTAGGTCTCGCTCTAATGTGATGCTACACAAACAACACACTGATGATTGATGTCTACGCACTTCTATTCTTGTAGATAGTTGTTGGGCCTCCAAGTGCAGAGGTTTGTAGAACAACAGCAAGTTTTCCCTTAAATGGATCACCCAAGGTTTATCGAACTCAGGGAGGAAGTGGTCAAAGGTTTGGTATCAAAGGAAAGTTGGCTCCTAGATACATCGGTCCTTTCAAAGTTCGTGGAAGAAGAGGAGAAGTTGCTTATGCTCTTGAGCTCCCTGAAAAACTCAAGGTCCATGATGGTTTCCATATCTCTCAACTCAAGAAGTGCATCAAGGATCCCGGCAGGACCGTGGACCATGAGCTCATCAATATCCAAGAAGATCTGTCTTATCAAGAACACCCCATAAAAATCCTAGAAGTCGCAGAAAGAAGGACTCGCAACAAGTCCATCAAGTTCTGCAAGGTGCAGTGGTCACACCATTCCGTTGATGAAGCCACTTGGGAACGCGAGGATGAGCTCCGTACCAAGTATCCTACCCTCTTCGTGTCTTCTTCTTCTTCCTAGAATCTCGGGGCAAGATTCCTGTTTAGTGGGGGAGAATTGTAGCATCCCACATGTCTAACATCTGTAATGCTACATGGTCTAATAATAAAATGCTACTTCCTACATATAATTGTTGCATCATAATTATATCATGCTCATGTCATCATGCCACCTTGCATTTGAGCATCATATAAAACCCTTTTCATTTGGTTCTTATCTCATATGCATTTATTAATTGTATTTGCCTCTTGAAACATTGTAGTTGGTCCTTGATATATTGTTAATGCCCAAATTGAGTTGGGGGCATATCTTTTTCAACTCCACCACCTTAACTTGTCACCACCTTATAATTCCACCATCCTAATTATACATGAGCTTTTACATTTCCCTTTGGCATTTAAATGTAGCTCATATGTGTCTAGGTGGATCTTTTAAGAATCTTGTTACCTTTTTATTCTCTACTTCATCTACTTGTGTCCATGTTTTTATTTTTCTTCCTCTATCTTTTTAGCCCTACCTATTCTATCTATTCTTCTTGTGTTGTTCTTCTCTCTATTCTACTCTTATCCAATCTTGTGAACTTCTTTTCTTGCATCTTTGGTTTCACTCTTTTCGCCTACCTCTATCCTAATTCTACATCTGGTATCTTTTACCCATCTATCTGGATCGATTGATATTTGGATCTTTGTTGTAAGCCTATTCTTTTTCCCCTTCTTCTAGACCCTAGTCTTTTATTCCTTTCATGCCACTTGCATGATCGTTTTACCACATGCATGCATTGCCTAAATCTGTCTAATCTCTGAGAATCCACTATTTCTTTTCTGTCTTATAATTTGTCCCTGATGTTTGGTCTTGCTCTGGTTCCAATCATCCTCTATTTTCAAATCCTGGGTAAACAGGAGGCTTCTTTGTTGAATTCTGCAAGTACCAGAAGTATTCAGTTCACCGCATATAGTAGAGTCTCAATCTTTAGTTTAGGACAACAGCTGCAGCGAGACACAGAGAAGGCAGCGATTCAAGCAGAGCAACAACAGGGGCGACCTGCAGCCCAGCCTAGCGCGTCAGCCCCAGCCTTACCGCTTCGTTAAGAGAAGACGTCGTCTCTGTTCCTCTTCCTCCATCTCCCCTCCTCTCTCTGCAAGCAAACGGAAGGCAGCAGGTGGCCGTCTTCCGACGTTGCCCATGCCTTCCGCGTGCCTCCCTGGTCCCCTCGAGCACGAGTTCCTCCGCCTTATCTTCTCCTCCCCTCGCGAACCCTAGCCCCCTCTCTGTTTTCCCTTCCCTCCTCTTCCCCATCGAGCCACGGCCGCCGCCGTGCGCCGCTCCCTGTCTCCACTCCAGTAGCTGCTGGGGCCGTGGAGTGCCGGAGGAGCCTCACCGCGCTGTCTTGCCAAGGCCCTCATCGTCCTCAGCAGCAAGAGGTTGGAGCTGGAGCTGTAGGACAACGCCACGGCCCTCGTCGACGTACGCCTTTCCTTCTTCCTCTCCGCCGTTGTCTAGGTCTCCGAGCACGGACCCCTTCGCCTATAAGTCCGCGGTGAGCTCCTCATCCTGTTCTCCCTCGCCCTTGTCATTCATGACCATCGTAGCTTCGTTTCCGTTGCCGCCAGCGGCGCTCGCCGCGTGTACAGACTGCAGGCAGCGCACGCATCTTCATACCCTATGTTCCCATCACTTTTCCGACAGCTGCAGCGCACCTCCGGTGATGATATTCACCCTCACGCGTTCTCGGTACATCCATCTACGCAGCACACCAAAAACCTCCCAAAACGGAGATCTAGATCTCTCAGAAACCACTTCGAAAGATCGGCCAACCTCACTATTTTTTTCGCTGTCAGTTTCTTATCTCAAGTACGTCAGTCCACACCCTCGTTTTCACCTCTGTTCGTGGCTATTTTACCGTCGTGCCAGTTGGTCTCAGGTGCACATATTCTGGGATATCTAATTTGGTATATCCAGCTTCCAGATGGTTTAAACCACGATCAAATCTGAGCCTGGAACCACCCGCAATCCTCCTCTGAAGTTACCATGTTTTCACTGTCAAACTGTCACGGCCAGTCTGGTTCATCAGTCCGCGCACAAGCTTCTTTTCTATCAACTTCCGAGTCACCTCTGGCTCATCTCGCTATGGCCTAGATTTTTGAATCACGCTTATCTTAATCTGGTGGTGTCTACTCCGATCTGCAGCTAACCGTATCCAATTTCCGATTGCCCAACGCGTCGCAATCCTCTCGGCAAGCTAACCTCTTGTCTGCTATCACGGCACCCTTTCGTCAGTTTCGTCAGAAAACCATCCGCATCCGCGCTGTCGCCAGCGTCTGGCCGTGCCGCTCCGCCTTAAATCAGCACAAGGAACCTCTCTTCGCGCCATGTTTTTGCTGATCTCGCGCGTCCTCGTGCAACAACTTCTGCACGCACATGACACAACACCACACCTTCAACCCTGTAGTTCAGCTAGCTTGTTTTGCCTTTGATTCAACACTCTGCTTGTGATCTTGTCTATCTACGCACGAGCGAGAGTACTCTATGCTAGTATTTGTTTTTGCACCAGCCGAGCTGAACACCCTTGATCAAGCTAGCTAGCTATACCCGACATCAATCTTTTGTCTATTTAAAATGTTTCGCACCATCAACAAGAGCCAGTCTGGTTCAGTTAAACTCTGCTGGCACATTAGACACAAACAGAAGTGCAGCCCAACCATCGCCACAACATCTCCTCTGCTTCTTTTATTTACTTATTTTGAAACTCTTGTGTAATCTATATCTATTAATCTGTAACTCTTTTTGCAAAGTGTTGTATATAAAAATGGGTTATAAAAATACAAGGATTAATAAGATGCTATCCAAAATAATTTATGAGCAATTTAAAAATTTCGAAATTATTTAATTACCAATAAATGTTTTTCCTAATAAATTCATAACTTTAATTCCGTATTTCTAAATTTGACAAATAATATGTCTAAATCGGTCAGCGCGACGAGCCCGTTCTCTTTATGCATTCCATGTTCTGAATTGCAGCATGCATCATATAAATATTAAGTGGACAGCAAGTGTTATGGGAGCAAAACATGACTAAAACTTAATAAAATGCTTTATTCTTGTACCCCACACCTCACCCATGTCATGCTACATTATTGCCATGTAAATTGTGTATCATTCATCCTGGCATGCTTGTTTGCTTGACGCATTTTCTTTATATGCTTGTGCACTTTATTTATGTTGGCTCTTGTTTGTTTGGTTCTTCTTTCGAATAGACGCCGAGCAAGGGAAATATCAGGAATCCCAGGAGTACTATCCAGATCCGTCTCTCGCTTCAACTGAGCTGCCAGGCAAGCACTACCACATGCTTGCATACATATAGTACCTATTGCCTCTATCTTACTCTTGCATCATTGAGTCGCGATTGCATTAAATGGAATTCCAAGTACTGCATAGCCTTTACTTTAAACCCCACCGAGCTTGTTTCTCCATCCCATGAGCCATTACTACAGGAGTTGTTTGAGCCATGCGAGTCGTAGAACATCATGTGTAGGGTATGTGAGCGTCTGATGGATAACGAGGTACCTAAACAACTTAACCTGAGTAGTAATGGGATAACTAATGAAAGAGGCACCGGTGGGCAATATCTGTTATTTGGTTTTTATGTCCACTTGTGTCCCGTAGGACCCCGAGTACTTGATACCTATTCCTTGACTATCGCACTATCCGCATATGGGACCATGAATCCCCTTAGCGCGAGCTCAATTCATTTCCTATTTCTTGGGGCCACAAAGTAGTTTGGGGCTTTATTACTATCCTGTACTTATGCCATGCTTTACCGCTTTAATTATGATTGTGCATGGAGCACCTGTACTGTTTAAGAATGCGGAATGTTTTCGCGGTATCGACAAGCCCAGTCACATTTTCGGGTTCCCAGTCGTTTACAGCCATTATCGCAAACCCTGGGTCCGTCTTGGAGCCGGCCAACTTCATCGCGGGTAGCTTATTGGGGTGGCCCCCTGAAATATTTTATGAATCCTATGAATGCTTTGTCGTGAAGGCCTCGTTGGGTTTTAATTTGGTTTTTTCGAGGTCGATCGTGTGTGTGTTGCTATTTGTGCACCCCTGCAGGTTAAATCTTTCTGAAAGTCGTGTCCGCGGTTATGGACGACTTGGAGCACAGTTTCTCGATCATAGACAAGTATAACTAAAGTACCGCTTTTAATTTGACTTAATACCTGACTAGTAAATAGTGCAATACTCATGGAATGGTTAATAAAACTGCCAACGGATGGGTTGTTCGTCCGCTTTCTCGTTGGTAAGCGAGAAGGAGGATGGATCTGTTACTTTAAACTGTTATAACTGTGATTTCTAATTAACGGACATCCGTCTATCATTGGTTAGGCGGATGGTTAGCGAGTATCTATAGGCTTGTTAGTTATTATCTTTTGCTGCAATTACGTCATCCCAGGTATATGTGCCCTTTAAAGGCATAAAGACTTGCTGGGTACCCCTAGGGTCTCACACGATAAATTGTTTGATTCAGATGAACAGGTGTTTTCGCAAGATGGATACTGGGTGAAGGAGAGAGATGATGTTGGCAACAATCACTCGATGTAGAGATTCCGGGGATGGGGATCCGTGAGATCTGTGGGTGGGATGTGCTTACTTATGTGGCATCTTATGCCGATTTGCTTGTTGTCCGTACTTGGATCTTATTTCCCGCTTCCGCTTGATACTCTGATATTTGATATATGAGGAGCTATCCTACACTATTATCTCTATCTAGGATATTTGGATCTTGCCATATGGCGTTGCAATATTGCTATTTCTTTTAGATGGTATGACTCTGAGAACTGTTGTAAGGTAGCTTGCATACATACTCACTTGTGTATGTATTTGATCTCTTTGCCTGTTGCCTACGCCGCTCGCTCTTGTTCCGATATTCTTGGAAGTGGTTAGGACGGCCGACGGGTCTACACGTGGGTGGCCCCTGGACCTCCGCTGTACTATTTTAACCACTTCTGGTTCATCCAGGCTTGAACTTAGAGCGTAGGGTTCCGAGGTTGTTACAATTGGTATCAGAGCCATCCCGCCCTTCAGGGTCTCAGCCAAATGGTCGTTGTCAGTCTAGCAAATATTTTTGGTAGCTATGTATACTAGGGAAAAATAAAATGTGAGAGTAGGACTGCTTCCATTTTTCTTCTTACCCACCCACCCACCCTTTTCTGGTAAGGAAGTGTAACATTTTCAATCCTCTTCTAAAATTCAAACTAGGATTCACGTGTTCTGGGTTCCGTAGTACCATAGGTTGTGTGAGTGTGTGTGTGTGTGTGTGTGTGTGTGTGTGTGTGTGTGAATTCCTTGTCTATCTGTTGCATCCAATTTGTTGTCACTATCTGCCTTTGGGTTATCAACTGTTGGTACATTCCATACCGACAGGTTTTTGTAAACCGACGCGATCTGTCTTACTCTTTGTTATCCGACGCTATCTTGTTTGGGATGTTTGTTTCCGTAGTTGCTAATCTTTAGGTTCATCTTAAGAAAGAAGAAAGTTGGGATATGTGTTTTACTTATTCATGTGCGGGGTAATGATTTGAGTGCAGGATGGAGTCGCGACCATACCACTACTTTTATCATTCGCTCTTGTATATTGAATTAGTAGAGTTACTAATCTTGATTCGTTAAGTGGTTTTGCGCATAAGTGGTATTTTAATGCCGAAATTTGCGGAAAATTTTCTTTGATAGCTTTGTGTACCACACTCCTTGTTCAGTCGTGTGCGATATGCTTAATATCTTCTAGGTGCTTTGAACTTTGTTGATATTTTAATATCATCTTAGTAATTTGTATCCTTTAATCTTGGTTAATTCCATTTTGGTACTATTTTGGATTATTATTATTCTCCATTATGGTACTGACTTGTGTTTTATATCAATCACAGGATGGCACCACCACGCCGTTCTGAGGAGGACATACCACCTAAACTGGGGGCTGCGTTGGCAAGTATTGCTAATGCCTTGGGAGCAATGCAACAGAACCAGCAACGCTTTGAGGAAAGTGTCAGGAGGAATGAGTTTGTTCCGCTACCTCCACCTCCCAAGCGAGGAGACATCAAGAGCTTTCTGAAGTTTAACCCGCGCCACTTTGAGGTGTCTGATCAGCCACTTGATGCTGATGATTGGTTGCGTGAGATGTCAAGGTTGCTGATGACTGCTGATGTTCCTGAGCAAGAATGGGTAAAATGTGCCACTCACCTTCTGAAGGGAGACGCAACTCTGTGGTGGGAGAATTACCTGAAGGCAAACCACTCTGGTTTTCAGCCTACTTGGGAGCAGTTCACTGGGGCTTTCAAAGAGCAATACATCGAGAAATTGTCATGGAAAGGATGAAGGAAGTGTTTCTCAACCTCAGCGTGGCAATGACAATGTCAATACCTATATCAGAAACTTCATGAATCTTTCTCGGTATGGTGGCGATGAGATCTCTGATGACAAGAAGAAGCAAAAGAGGTTCAGGCAAGGGCTCAATGCATCTATCAAATATGCAATCACTCATGCAAGGACGAGGTCTTTTCTAGAACTCCAACATACAGCTCTACAGGAGGAAGCAAGTAGGCAAGTGTTTGAGGAGTCCAAAAAACACAGCCATGACGCAGCAAGCTCTTCAGCTATAACAACTCCTTCTAAGCGCCGCGTGTGGGTTCCTAACACCCCACCGTCGCTCCCGGCTCCACCAAGACCTTCAAGCTACGCGGCAAGGCCACCAAATTCCTTCACCGCGGCTCCTAGGGGCTACAACCACAATTACCTGAGGCGCTGGCGGAGTCCAGCTCTGTTGCTCCACGTCCACCTGGTGCTTGTTACACTTGTGGGAACACTGGGCATCAACACTGGAGTTGTCCCATGAACAACAAAGCTCTTCCTCCACCACCTCCAAGACCTGCGGCAAGTTCTTCTATGGTTTGTGCACCTCCACCGCGGGCTCTCAACATCAACACCAAGCCCGGGTCCACTGTTGCTCGTGCCAACTTTGTCAACGTCGCTCAAGCCGAGCATGCACCTGGAGTTGTGCTGGGTACGCTTCCTGTTAACTCAGTCCCTGCACGAGTTTTATTTGATTCTGGAGCATCGCATTCATTTGTATCCTTCAAGTTTGCTCAAGAGAATGGGTTGTCATCTGATTCGTTACCTAAAAAGCTGATGGTCCTTTCTCCTGGGGCAAGGATGTTAACTTCCAAGATCAGTTATGACAATCAGGTTCAAATTGGGGATTCTTTCTTTCCGGCCTCTTTGATTATTCTGGGCAACTCAGATATTGATGTCATTTTAGGCATGGATTGGCTAGCTGCAAATAAAGCTGTGATTGATTGTGCTAAACATTCGGTTTCTCTAAAAAATCCTGAAGGCCATATAGTCTATTCTCCAAGTCTGACTCCTGCAATTCAGCTTTTTCTTTGGCGACTCTGAATGATGATGCTATGGATGCTATTCAGAGTGTTCCGGTGGTCCGTGAGTTTCCAGATGTTTTCCCTGAAGAGTTACCAGGTATGCCTCCTGACCGAGAGGTCGAGTTTGTGATTGAGCTTGAACCTGGAACCGCTCCTATCTACAAGCGGCCTTATAAAATGGGTCCTGCTGAATTGTCTGAACTCAAACGTCAGCTTGATGAACAAGAGAAGTTGGGTTTCATTCAGCACAGTACTTCTTCTTGGGGTAGCCCAACCATCTTTGTGAAGAAGCGAGACAAGACTGATAGACTTTGTGTTGACTATCGGGCTCTCAATGCTAAAACCATCAAGAATAAATATCCCCTTCCACGGATTAATGATCTCTTCGACCAGCTAGCTGGAGCGGTGGTATTCTCTAAGCTAGATTTGAGAAGTGGATATCATCAAATCAAGATCCGTAAGGAAGATGTTCCTAAAACAGCTTTCACCACGCGCTATGGCCTATACGAGTACACGGTCATGTCTTTTGGCCTCACCAATGCACCTGCCACTTTCTCGAGGCTTATGAACTCGGTTTTCATGGAGTATCTTGATAAGTTCATTGTGGTCTATCTAGATGACATTCTAGTCTATTCTAAGTCAAAGGAAGAACATGAAGAACACCTTCGGTGTGTCTTAAACAAGCTTCGTGAGAACCGCCTGTATGCAAAGTTCTCCAAATGTGAGTTCTGGATGCCTGAAGTCACCTATCTGGGTCACGTCATCTCTGCTAAGGGCATTGCCGTTAACCCAGAAACTGTTCAGACAATTATTGACTGGCTTCCACCCAAAAATGTCAAGGAAGTCCGGAGTTTCCTTGGTTTGGCTAGTTCTTGCCGCTGCTCGTAACTTCTCGAAGATTGCGAAGCCTCTTACTGATCTCCTCAAGAAAGGCAAGAAATACCTTTGGTCTCCTGCATGTCAAGCAAGCTTTGAAACCCTAAAAGAGAAGCTCACTTCCACACCAGTCTTGATTCCTCCAGATACATCAAAGCCTTTCCAGATATTCTGTGATGCCTCATTGCAAGGATTGGGTGCGGTCCTCATGCAAGAAAAACAAGTTGTTGCTTATGCCTCTCGACAGTTGAAAACTCATGAGCTCAACTATCCAACACATGATCTTGAACTTGCAGCGGTTGTCTTCTCTCTAAAAGTATGGAGGCACTACTTGCTTGTGAACCGTTGTGAGATCTTTTTTGACCATAAAAGCCTGAAGTATATCTTCACTCAGCCGGACCTCAACCTTCGCCAAAGGAGATGGATTGAAACCATCAACGACTTTGATCTTTCGATCAACTACACTCTGGGCAAAGCAAATGTGATGGCCGATGCCCTCAGTCGCAAGGCATATGTGAACAACCTCATGGTGGAACAGCAACAACCTCTCTTGTGCGAGGAATTCCGTCAACTCAACCTCGAGCTTGTACCCCGTGGCTATCTTGCCAACTTGGTAGCTACTCCTTCCTTGGAAGAAAACATTCGTTCATTTCGATGATCCTTTCGCAGCGATTCGCCATCAAGTCTCAGAATCCTAAGTATGACTCTTACCACTTGGATGATCAGGGCACTCTTTTCTATGATCATCGGATGATTGTTCCAGAACTTTCCGACTTAAGAGAGCAAGTACTCAAGGAAGCTCATGATTCTCTTCTTTCTATCCACCCTGGCAACACAAAGATGTACATGGACCTGAAAACATAGTATTGGTGGCCTGGATTGAAACATGACTGTGCCAAGTATGTCTCGGAGTGTGATGTCCGCGCAGAGAGTTAAAGCATTCATCGAAACCTTAGGTCTTCTTGACCATTGAAGCCTCCGGAATGGAAATGGGAGAAAGTAGAGATGGACTTCATAACTGGTTTTTCAAGGTCGCAGAAGGGCAACAATGCAATCTTTGTTGTCATCGACAGGCTTTCTAAAGTGGCTCACTTCTTTCCCGTCAAGGAAACAATTTCTGCAATTCAGTTGGCTAAGCTCTATACCAACAGAATTGTCTCTCTGTATGGGGTTCCTCTTGAGATCGATGACTCGGAAGCATCTTCACTTCCAAGTTCTGGGGAAGTTTCCAAAATGCTTTTGGAACAAAGTTGAACTTTAGCACAACTTACCACCCTCAGTCGCAAGGACAAGTGGAAAGGATCAATCAGATTCTGGAAGATATGCTCCATGCTTGCGTCATCTCTTTCGGCATGAAGTGGGAAGAATTCCTTCCTTATGCTGAATTCTCTTACAACAACAGCTTCTAGAAAAGTCTAAAGATGGCACCATTTGAGGTTCTCTATGGACGCAAATGCAGAACTCCGATTGGTTGGTCAGGCGCAGGTGAGAGAACATTGTTTGGCCCCGACATTGTAACTCAAGCGGAGGAGAAGGTTCACATCATTCTTGAAAACTTAAAGGTTGCTCAAAGTCGCCAGAAGAGCAATTATGACAGAAAGCACACGGACATGGAGTATGTCCCTAGTGATCTCGTTTACCTTCGTGTCACTCCCATGAGGGGCACGCACCGTTTTGGTATCAAAGGAAAGCTGGCTCCTAGATACATCGGTCCTTTCAAAGTTCGTGGAAGAAGAGGAGAAGTTGCTTATGCTCTTGAGCTCCCTGAAAAACTCAAGGTCCATGATGTTTTCCATATCTCTCAACTCAAGAAGTGCTTCAAGGATCCCGGCAGGACCGTGGACCATGAGCTCATCAATATCCAAGATCTGTCTTATCAAGAACACTCCACAAAAATCCTAGAAGTCGCAGAAAGAAGGACTCACAACAAGTCCATCAAGTTCTGCAAGGTGCAGTACACCATTCTGTTGATGAAGCCACTTGGGAACGCGAGGATGAGCTCCGTACCAATTATCCTACCCTCTTCGTGTCTTCTTCTTCTTCCTAGAATCTCGGGGCGAGATTCCTGTTTAGTGGGAGAGAATTGTAGCATCCCACATGTCTAACATCTGTAATGCTACATGGTCTAATAATAAAATGCTACTTCCTACATATAATTGTTGCATCATAATTATATCATGCTCATGTCATCATGCCACCTTGCATTTGAGCATCATATAAAACCCTTTTCATTTGGTTCTTATCTCATATGCATTTATTAATTGTATTTGCCTCTTGAAACATTGTAGTTGGTCCTTGATATATTGTTAATGCCCAAATTGAGTTGGGGGCATATCTTTTTCAACTCCACCACCTTAACTTGTCACCACCTTATAATTCCACCATCCTAATTATACATGAGCTTTTACATTTCCCTTTGGCATTTAAATGTAGCTCATATGTGTCTAGGTGGATCTTTTAAGAATCTTGTTACCTTTTTATTCTCTACTTCATCTACTTGTGTCCATGTTTTTATTTTTCTTCCTCTATCTTTTTAGCCCTACCTATTCTATCTATTCTTCTTGTGTTGTTCTTCTCTCTATTCTACTCTTATCCAATCTTGTGAACTTCTTTTCTTGCATCTTTGGTTTCACTCTTTTCGCCTACCTCTATCCTAATTCTACATCTGGTATCTTTTACCCATCTATCTGGATCGATTGATATTTGGATCTTTGTTGTAAGCCTATTCTTTTTCCCCTTCTTCTAGACCCTAGTCTTTTATTCCTTTCATGCCACTTGCATGATCGTTTTACCACATGCATGCATTGCCTAAATCTGTCTAATCTCTGAGAATCCACTATTTCTTTTCTGTCTTATAATTTGTCCCTGATGTTTGGTCTTGCTCTGGTTCCAATCATCCTCTATTTTCAAATCCTGGGTAAACAGGAGGCTTCTTTGTTGAATTCTGCAAGTACCAGAAGTATTCAGTTCACCGCATATAGTAGAGTCTCAATCTTTAGTTTAGGACAACAGCTGCAGCGAGACACAGAGAAGGCAGCGATTCAAGCAGAGCAACAACAGGGGCGACCTGCAGCCCAGCCTAGCGCGTCAGCCCCAGCCTTACCGCTTCGTTAAGAGAAGACGTCGTCTCTGTTCCTCTTCCTCCATCTCCCCTCCTCTCTCTGCAAGCAAACGGAAGGCAGCAGGTGGCCGTCTTCCGACGTTGCCCATGCCTTCCGCGTGCCTCCCTGGTCCCCTCGAGCACGAGTTCCTCCGCCTTATCTTCTCCTCCCCTCGCGAACCCTAGCCCCCTCTCTGTTTTCCCTTCCCTCCTCTTCCCCATCGAGCCACGGCCGCCGCCGTGCGCTCCCCTGTCTCCACTCCAGTAGCTGCTGGGGCCGTGGAGTGCCGGAGGAGCCTCACCGCGCTGTCTTGCCAAGGCCCTCATCGTCCTCAGCAGCAAGAGGTTGGAGCTGGAGCTGTAGGACAACGCCACGGCCCTCGTCGACGTACGCCTTTCCTTCTTCCTCTCCGCCGTTGTCTAGGTCTCCGAGCACGGACCCTTCGCCTATAAGTCCGCGGTGAGCTCCTCATCCTGTTCTCCCTCGCCCTTGTCATTCATGACCATCGTAGCTTCGTTTCCGTTGCCGCCAGCGGCGCTCGCCGCGTGTACAGACTGCAGGCAGCGCACGCATCTTCATACCCTATGTTCCCATCACTTTTCCGACAGCTGCAGCGCACCTCCGGTGATGATATTCACCCTCACGCGTTCTCGGTACATCCATCTACGCAGCACACCAAAAACCTCCCAAAACGGAGATCTAGATCTCTCAGAAACCACTTCGAAAGATCGGCCAACCTCACTATTTTTTTCGCTGTCAGTTTCTTATCTCAAGTACGTCAGTCCACACCCTCGTTTTCACCTCTGTTCGTGGCTATTTTACCGTCGTGCCAGTTGGTCTCAGGTGCACATATTCTGGGATATCTAATTTGGTATATCCAGCTTCCAGATGGTTTAAACCACGATCAAATCTGAGCCTGGAACCACCCGCAATCCTCCTCTGAAGTTACCATGTTTTCACTGTCAAACTGTCACGGCCAGTCTGGTTCATCAGTCCGCGCACAAGCTTCTTTTCTATCAACTTCCGAGTCACCTCTGGCTCATCTCGCTATGGCCTAGATTTTTGAATCACGCTTATCTTAATCTGGTGGTGTCTACTCCGATCTGCAGCTAACCGTATCCAATTTCCGATTGCCCAACGCGTCGCAATCCTCTCGGCAAGCTAACCTCTTGTCTGCTATCACGGCACCCTTTCGTCAGTTTCGTCAGAAAACCATCCGCATCCGCGCTGTCGCCAGCGTCTGGCCGTGCCGCTCCGCCTTAAATCAGCACAAGGAACCTCTCTTCGCGCCATGTTTTTGCTGATCTCGCGCGTCCTCGTGCAACAACTTCTGCACGCACATGACACAACACCACACCTTCAACCCTGTAGTTCAGCTAGCTTGTTTTGCCTTTGATTCAACACTCTGCTTGTGATCTTGTCTATCTACGCACGAGCGAGAGTACTCTATGCTAGTATTTGTTTTTGCACCAGCCGAGCTGAACACCCTTGATCAAGCTAGCTAGCTATACCCGACATCAATCTTTTGTCTATTTAAAATGTTTCGCACCATCAACAAGAGCCAGTCTGGTTCAGTTAAACTCTGCTGGCACATTAGACACAAACAGAAGTGCAGCCCAACCATCGCCACAACATCTCCTCTGCTTCTTTTATTTACTTATTTTGAAACTCTTGTGTAATCTATATCTATTAATCTGTAACTCTTTTTGCAAAGTGTTGTATATAAAAATGGGTTAGAAAAATACAAGGATTAATAAGATGCTATCCAAAATAATTTATGAGCAATTTAAAAATTTCGAAATTATTTAATTACCAATAAATGTTTTTCCTAATAAATTCATAACTTTAATTCCGTATTTCTAAATTTGACAAATAATATGTCTAAATCGATCAGCGTGACGAGCCCGTTCTCTTTATGCATTCCATGTTCTGAATTGCAGCATGCATCATATAAATATTAAGTGGACAGCAAGTGTTATGGGAGCAAAACATGACTAAAACTTAATAAAATGCTTTATTCTTGTACCCCACACCTCACCCATGCCATGCTACATTATTGCCATGTAAATTGTGCATCATTCATCATGGCATGCTTGTTTGCTTGACGTATTTTATTTATATGCTTGTGCACTTTATTTATGTTGGCCCTTGTTTGTTTGGTTCTTCTTTCGAATAGAGCCGAGGAGGGGAAATATCAGGAATCCCAGGAGTACTATCCAGATCCGTCTCTCGCTTCAACTGAGCTGCCAGGAAAGCACTACCACATGCTTGCATACACATAGTACCTATTGCCTCTATCTTACTCTTGCATCATTGAGTCGCGATTGCATTAAATTGAATCCCAAGTACTGCATAGCCTTTACTTTAAACCCCACCGAGCTTGTTCCTCCATCCCATGAGCCATTACTACATGAGTTGTTTGAGCCATGCGAGTCGTAGAACAGCATGTGTAGGGTATGTGAGCGTCTGATGGATAACGAGGTACCTAAACAACTTAACCTGAGTAGTAATGGGATAACTAATGAAAGAGGCACCGGTGGGCAATATCTGTTATTTGGTTTTTATGTCCACTTGTGTCCCGTAGGACCCCGAGTACTTGATACCTATTCCTTGACTATCGCACTATCCGCATATGGGACCATGAATCCCCTTAGCGCGAGCTCGATTCATTTCCTATTTCTTGGGGCCACAAAGTAGTTTGGGCCTTTATTACTATCCTGTACTTATGCCATGCTTTACCGCTTTAATTATGATTGTGCGTGGAGCACCTGTACTGTTTAAGAATGCGGAATGTTTTCGCGGTATCGACAAGCCCAGTCACATTTTCGGGTTCCCAGTCGTTTACACCCATTTTCGCAAATCCTGGGTCCGTCTCGGAGCCGGCCAACTTCATCGCGGGTAGCTTATTGGGGTGGCTCATCCCGTAGGACCCGAGTACTCAAAAACGAGCTCTTTTTACCACATAAGAATGAACTTTCCTACTCTTTTCTAAACCAAACCAAACTATTTGCAAACCAATGTATGAAAGAGGGGGTCCAACCAATTTATTCAGCAAACTAAGCAAACCAAGAAAACGAAAAACCAAAACGAAAACGAAAAAGAAAAAGAAGACGCTCCAAAAACAACACAACCGTGCATGAAATAATAAAAATGAAGCGTTTGGAAGAAACCTGGGATTTTTATTGATGAAGAAGGGGATGCCTTGGGCATCCCCAAGCTTTGACGCTTGTACTTCTTGGATATTTCTTGGGGTGACACGCGTGACATCCCCAAGCTTGAGCTTTAGTCCATCCTTCATCTCATTACTCATTCCTTCTATACACCTGAAATTTTTCCTTCATACAAAACTTCACACAATCTTTATTAGCAACATTAGTGCACTCAAGATAATAGGTATTAAGGTTCATTTCTAACACCAATAAACTTCCATTAGAACACTAGCTACTGTAGAACTTCCCTCAAAATGCTCAATTCCCCAAAAGAACTCAAAAAGGAACCAACAAGAAGCAAATGCAGAAAATGGCAGAAATCTGTCAAAACAGACTAGCAGGTAAAGACGAATTTTTTTGAAGACCTTATGTTGCTCAAATAAAGAAGTGTTGAACTAACGAAAGTTAGATAACAACCTGGGGCAAAAGCACAAAAATTCACGCCTTAAAAGGACGTAGAAATATTTTACAGGAATTTTTACGGTGAAGCACAGAAATCTGTTTCGGGACAGCAACTTTCCCAATCATTACTTCTCTCTCATTAGAGGTTACTCTTGGCACAAAAAGCAAATAAAAAGGATAAGGAGCGGTCATTACGGAAGTAATAACTTCCAAGACTCATCTAAAACTTTTGGGTTATCTCCCAATAAGTACTTTTCTTTAACGCCTTTAAGTTAGGCATGATAGTTTGAGAAGATGCTCACATAAGACATATGAATTGAAGTAAAAAAGAGCATCAAGAAGCAAATTGAAAGCACATTTAAGTCTAACCCACTTCCTGTGCATAGGAATCTTGTAAATAAACAAGTTATGAAAGCACAAAGCAACAAACATAGTAAAGCAAAACAAGTGCAACTTCAAGACTTTCAACATAAAGAGGGGAAACTTAATATTATTGAGATGCATAGAACCATGTTTCCCTCTCTCATAATAACTTTCAGTAGCATCATTAATAAAATGAACAATATAACTATCACATAAAACATTATTATCATGAGCCAAACATAAAACAATTATTACTCTCCCTATAAGAATAGTCATTCTTATTAATCATAGTGGGAGCAAACTCAACAAAATAGCTATCATTATTATTCTCATCACCATAATCATCAAATATCGGAGGCATATTGTAATCATTATTATTTTTCTCCTCAATAGTAGGTGGACTGAAAATAACATATTCATCATTGTAATCATCATATATTGGAGGTTTGGTATCATCATAAGCAATAGAATAGCTATCTTCCAAAGCTGGGGAACTAAAAAGATCATTTTCATAAAAACTAGCTTCCCCAAGCTTAGACTTTTCCATAGCATTAGCAATAATGGTGTCCAAAGAATTCATACTAACAACGTTGCTATTAGCATGCAAATAAAGTTCTATAGGTTTTTTAATTTTCTCTTCAAACACTTCATGTCCTAACTCAAGATAAATACTATAAAGCTCTCTAATTTTGTTGTTGTTTTCCATTAAGCCTAACTAGTGAAAACAAGAAACAAAAAGACAAAATTGCAGAATCTAAAGGAAATAACTTCGAGCACTCACACCGGAAAATAGGCGTTTGCTGTGGGATGTTCTTGTTCTTTAATCCTCCGGTGTGAATACCTTTTACCTTACCTCCCCGGCAACGGCGCCAAAAAATAGCTTGATGTCTACGCACTTCTATTCTTGTAGACAGTTGTTGGGCCTCCAAGTGCAGAGGTTTGTAGAACAACAGCAAGTTTTCCCTTAAGTGGATCACCCAAGGTTTATCGAACTCATGGAGGAAGTGGTCAAAGGTTTTCCCTCTCAAGCAACCCTGCAATCAAGATACGAGAAGTCTCTTGTGTCCCCAACACACCCAATACACTTCTCAGGTGTATAGGTGCACTAGTTCGGCGAAGAGATAGTGAAATACAAGTGGTATAGATAATTATAAGTGGTAACAGTGATAGAAAATACTTTGATGGCGTGGAAAAGACTAAAGGCAAACTGAAATAAAGATGGAAGCAAGCAAACATGTAACAGATCTAATAGCAAACGGTGTTTCAGTGCTTAGAAACAAGGCCTAGGGATCATACTTTCACTAGTGAACACTCTCATATAAATATATCATCTTCATGATACTACGCTGAACTACTCTCCGGTTGGACACTCTAATCAACGGTAGGGCTATAACAGCACACCTCAAAGTAAGTCTTTCCCATCTAGAAAACCCCACATTGTCACCTTGAGCTCTAGATGGTTCCAACAAACACCACAATTTCATAAAGACATCCAACTCCAAATATAACTTATAACAAGTATTTGTAATCTCTAGCCTAAGTGCCACCATGGTGCGCACGCTGTCACTTTTGCACACATGGGGAGAGCAGAGATCTATTAAAGCACTTGAGTAGCAAGGTAGATCTATAGATTACAAGCTCATGATCTCAATAAGATCATGCATAGAGAGAGATGAACACATAGCTACCGGTAGAACCCTTAGCCTCGAGAGAGAACTACTCCCTCCTCATCATGGGAATCAGCAATGGTGATGGAGATGGAGGTGGAGATCGACGGAGATGGCTCCGGGGCACTTCCCTGTCCCGGCAGGGTGCCGGAACAGAGACTTTCTGTGCCCCGAATCTCCCCTTCGGTGGTGGCGGCGCTGCAGAACTTTTCGTGGATTTCTGATTGACTCTCTAGGGTTTTGGTATCGGAAGGCTCTTATAGGTGAAGGAGGCAAGGTCGGTGGCTGGCCAGGGGGCCCACACCATGCCCTGGCGCCGCCTAGGAGTGGTGTGGCCACCCTGTGGCCCCTCTCCGACTCTCCTTCTGGCTCCGTGAGTCTTCCGGGAAAATAGTAACTTTGGCTTTTGTCCCGTCCAATTCTGAGAATATTCATTTTTTGACTTTCCTGGAACCAAAAACAGCAGAAACATGCAGCTGGCACTGTGGCTCTTGTTAATAGGTTAGTCCAAGAAATCATATGAAAAGTACTCCAAAGTTGGAACAAAACTCAAGAAAGTAGATAAAACCAAGAATGGAACATCAAAAATTATAGATACATTTGCAATGTATCAATGATCCCATGACACCGGAGATTTTTTTCCACAAAGAGACTTTTTATTAGCTCAATAGTTCGCATTAAAGGGCGAGATGCTCCAGCAATGTGGCCTCTCCTTTGTAGGGTGGCACCGTGATGAACCTGATCTTAGATCATCAAGTTGAGCGCTATAAACTTTGAAATGACCTTTGCTAAAACCCTAACCTTAGTAGGGAAAGAGTACGATCTCTGGGTGAGATCAAAAAGGGTGTACCACTTTAGCACCAACATACCAATTAAGAAAAACAAATTAATATACAAACACATCCTTAAGGAACAACTGTCATATCTATTCTTATCACAATCCATCTTATCCTCTCTTATCTGAACATGCTAACATGTCTCATCACTTGTGCTAGACAATGGTCTTATGCATAGGAAACCCTCAAAATCTTCTAACCAAATCTTGATCTTATAGTTCTGTTCTTCTTGATTTATTCTTCTTTATCAAAATCATAAACAACTCAAAAGGATATCTTAACACCCTATATACAAATATGGAGAACCATAAGGTGTAAAGTACATAATAACCATATGGAATCTAATAAAACTAATATTTCTAAATCCATATGCATTACGTCAAATAGATCAATCTATTTGAATAAAATCAACTAGGAGTGTTCTACAATTCAAATGGTTGTGCCTTGGTGAAATAAAATTATATATATTGTTAATTAAGTTTTCACTTAATTGGTATTAAGGCCAAGAACCATATTTGCAAATTAAGTTTTTACTTAGAAATGCAAATCAGCTCACATGCCCAATTTAGCCAAAAGCCCATGTAGTAACAAATGTCACTTATGATAAAAACAAATGCTCTCATGTGGATAATCTTGCCCTTATCCACTATAAAATATCGTCCAAAACTTCAAGCTTAAGTTACTTCTAGGCTAAGTTACTTACACTGGAAGTTATGTCACCTCATGCTTAAAGGATTGATCTGGATTAGAGCATGACAAACAAGCACCTTAGTCCCCAATCCAAGTGAGGAGTCATCACATATTTGTCACCTTGCCGTGCATTTCAAAGACCTATAAATAGAGGACCCCTTGAGCATTCCCAACACACAACTCACAAACCATCACAAACCTGTCTGGAGGCTGTGTGATTGGTAGCGAACACGTTTACACACACTCACCGAGAGAGAGAGAGAGAGATTTGAGAGGGAAGTAGAAGCAAGAACAGAAGGAGCATGACAAGGAACTGCACTAGATCTTCAACAAACACACTTTGGATACTACAAGTTGTTAGCTAGAAACCATGGAGATAGAAGAATAGTAGTAGTATAGAGATCATCTTGATCTATATAGAGATAGGACTAGGATTAATGAGAATCGATCTAGGAGATCATCTCAATCAGATTAGTGTGTAGTACCAGTAGATCATGCTTAAACATGAATCCTATTGCTGGCAAGAAAGCATCTATAGCACCTAACCATGTAAAACATGATTTTACTTGTGCACCCTGCAATGAGGCACCACGGGCAAGATATCATGCTGGCAGAGCACTATGGCACAATTAAGACAAATAATAATTTAACCACATAGAAATCATTTTTCTTAGGAGTAAATCATTAAGCACTTATAACAATCATTAAATATATCTTATCAAAGACATTAAGATAACTAGAATTTTCTTTGCGCCCCCCGGGGCGCAACCGGTAGGCAGAACGCCTGATGATATGATCACGCGACTTCTACATGCAAGAGAAAAGATGTAACCAAACCACCCTAAGCAAGTCTAACAAATTCTTGAGTCTATGAGGCTCGAATGGGTAGAACGTCATTCCGTAGTCCAGACCAAGTTAGTCAGGCTAAACACTAATGGTTCAATATGAAAAACATTTAGACGCGCACGACTAGGCATATACTCCATATACGTACAAACAACAATTACGTAAGTATGTGATTACTTTGCCGAAAACTCTTACATGTGCGACATGGGCTATCACGATTGGAGTCTCTACATCAGTCGTTTCGAATCTTCCTCATTTGACTGTTGTTCGACACGCATGTCAGTAAGACAATTTCGTTCACAAGCGTATATATAGACACATATTTGGACGCACAATAATGCATACGTCGAGAAGTCTTCCGATATCAGAAGAGCGAAGAGATCAGTGATGAGCACTCCAGCTAGTTATACGTCTGATGCGTACTCTATAAACCACGACGTAAATGATCCTATTGGAAATATGCCCTAGAGACAAATAATAATATGGATCATTATCATATTTTATGAAGTTTATAATTAGATTTTATATCATACTATAACTGTATTAAAAGAAAACATCAATTCACATGTGATATATAAACAATCAGGAGTTCCTGGTGAATCTATAGTCACTGGTTCATTGGTCAATAGATGATCAAGGTTTCCTGATCATGTGGTATTTATGCCAGTTGACAATAGAGTCACCTCATTGGGAGAATGAGAACATACACAATATAAACATCATAACACGATCATGTCACAAAGTTCAAGTGGCGATAATTAGGAAACGTGGTGACTTGTTCCTTAGACCGTGAGACCATATTTAATCACTATCACCCGAGAGTGCCTTGTTCGCATCAGACTTCACTCGGTGAAATGGTGATCATAAATGTGTGTTCAGGTACATCAAATGGGCATGTAGAGGCGTATGTGTCAAGAGCGGGATTTATCCATCCATGTGATAGAAAGATACTATGGGCCCACTCGGAGAAGTTATATCCATAAGCTACGCAACGTGTGACGGGGATATCACTTTTTGGAACTAGTTAAGTAGCATTTGTCAGTAACGAGATTGAAATCGATATGGTGATACCATTGATCAGATCTTGGACAATGCAAGTATCGCAGAGGCAAAATTGAAGGGTTTCGCAGCATAGTAAATTAAAATTTTCTACGGAAGCGAACAGAGGGAAAGCCAAGATCTAATCTAGGAGATGCAAACAACGAGAGAGATTGGATTAGATCTTCATACCCTTGAAGATTCAAGACATGAACGCTCATTTAACGTGGGTGATGTAGTCGACTCGCTTCTCCTCCTCGCGATCCGATCCGATCTAGCACCACAAGTGGCGGTGCCTCCGTGAGATGCACACGCAAAGACCTCGACGTCTCCTCCTTCCTCGGACCAGCAAGTAGGGTGGAGAGATAGATTGGATCTACAACACGACGGCGTGGTGTATATGGTGGAGAATTTCTGCAGCAGGGCTTCGCCTACAAACAGTCGGGAGGGAGAGAGGAGGGCATCAGGGCAACTAGGGTTTGGAGGAAGGTGTGTGTTGAGGAGGGGGGCGCACCAGCCCTCTATTTATAGAGGGGGGGGGGCGGCCAGCCCTAGCCTCTCCTCCAAGCCTATCTCTAGTTTAAACAATTTAAACTCTCCCTTATCTAGAAATCCTATCTTATCTTATCTCTAGTTTAAACGATTTAAACTTATCTAGGATCATTTGGGCCCTATGGGGCCTTGTGCCTCGGCCCAATGCGGCCAGGACACTCCCTCATAGGCCCATGCCCTCCCCGAAGGTGGGACCACGTTGGCCCCTTCGGAAGGTTCTAGAAGCTTCCTACAATACCGATTAACCTGGAACAATTCAACTCCAAAAACTGCCGCTTTATATGAATCTTATTCTAGGACCATTCGGAACCTCTCGTGATGTCCGGATCCCATCCGAGACCAACAAAAATTCATAAACCAAGTATCCAATCTATCCTAGCCAAGACACGTTATGTGTGACCTCGGGTTCGAGAATATGCGTATACATGATCTTCTATCAATAATCAACAGCGGGTCTAGGCACCCATATTGACTCCACACATTCATCGATGATCATATCGGATGAACCACGATGCCGGATTCAATCAATCCCATATATATATTCCCTTCGTCTCGCGATATTTTACTTGCCCGAGATTCGATCGCTTGTATCGTCATACCTAGTTCAATCTCGTTCACAACAAGTACTTTACTCGTTCGTAATCCGATATCACTTTGTGATTAACTCCTTAACCACATGCTTGCAAGGTGTTGATATCGACACGAAAGTGGGCCCAAGTATATCTCTCCGACTTGGGAGGACAAATTCCATCTCGATACATACAACCCAATGAGATACTTTCCGATCACCGAGAGACACCTTTATGATCACCCTCTCATAGGATGACGTTTGATGACCTCAAAGCTTTCTTCCAATACCGTGGAGTTGTATTATCTCATGGTCTAAGGAATACAATATTTGACATAGGAAAAGCTTCGCAAAGACGAACACGATGACACGATCTAATTGCTTCGCTTAGTTTGGTCTCCACCATATCATTCTCCCAATGATATGATCTCATTATCAATTGACAACTCATGTCTATGGTCAGGAAACCTTAACCATCATTGATCAATGAGCTAGTCCATAGAGGCGCATTAGGGACACGATGTTGTTCACAAACCACACAAGTATTAATGTTTCCGCAATACAATTCTAGCATGGAATATAAACTTTATCATGAACAAGAATTATAATAATAACATCTTTATTATTGCCTCTAGGGCATAATTCCAACATCTCCCACTTGCACTAGAGTCAATAATCTAGTTTACATCCGGCAACAATCTCACACCCATGGCCGAGGTTGATCATGTTTTACATGTGGAAGAGGTTTAGTCAATGGATCTGCGACATTCAGATCTGTATGTACTTTGCTGATCTTGATCTCCATCCGCTATATAATCAGATTATATGAAACTTGCGGTTGATATGCTTGGTCTTTGGATGATATCTTGGTTCCTTAGTGCTATGGCGCCATGTTGTCACACAATATCTCCAAAGGGTCCAACGCACTTGAACCACGCCAAGCTCAAATGATGAAGTTTCGATCCAAACTCCTTCACTTGACGCTTCTGCAGCAGCCATGTATTCCGCTTTCATCAGAGATCCCGCGGTCACGCTTTGCTTGCGCTTCTCCACTCACAGCTCCTCCATTCAAAATATACACGTATCCCGTCGAGATTTAGAATCATCCTTGTCGGTGTCGAAACTAGCATCGACGTAACCTTTACGACGAAATGTTCATCACCCCCATAGACTAAGAACATTTCTTTGTCCTATTTAGGTACCTTAGGATGTTCTTCACTACCGTCCAAAGGTTCCACTCGGATCACTTTGATATCTCGTCACAAACTAAGAGCATTGGACACATCCGTCTAGTACACAAGATGGCATACATGATGGAACCTATGGCCGAGGCATAAGGCACTTTGCTCATAGCTTCCCTATCATTTATCAGAATGGACACCGAGCCTTGCTCAATATCTTACTGACAACATAGGCACCAACCTTTCGTTGCCTTATCCATTCTGAACCTTTTCGAACTTTGTCTAGGTATGTACCGCTTAAAGCTATCGCGCCTTTGTCTATCTCTATAGATTTTGATGCCCAATATATAAGCAGCTTCACCTAGGTCTTTCATTGAAAACACTTGTTCAAATAACTCTTCACATCGTTAAGCATGTTGATGTCATTTCCAATAATCAATATGTCATCCACATATAGTACCGTAAACTTCACCGAGCTCCCACTCACTTTCTTGTAGATGCAAGCTTCAGAGCAATTTGGAACAAATCCAAAGCTCTTGATCACTTGATCAAAACGAAGGTTCCAACTCCGAGATGCTTGCTTGATCCATAAATGGAACGAAGTTTGCATACTTTATCAGCATCCTTAGGATCGACAAAACCTTCGGGTTGCATCATATACAACTCTTCATCAATGTTGCCATTGAGGAACGCAGTCTTGACATCCATCTCTCATATTTCATAATCATGAAACGCAGCAATTGCTAATAAAATCCGAATGGACTTAAACATCGCTACGGGAGAGAAAGTCTCATCGTAGTCACCTTGAATTTGTCGAAAACCTTTCGCAACAAGCCGTGCTTTATAGGCGGTAACATTACCATCCGCGTCGCTTTCTTCTTGAAGATCCATTTGCACTCAACGGCCTTTTGGTCGCTAGGAGGGTCCACCAAAGTCCATACTTGGTTTTCGCTCATGGATCCCAATTCGGATTTCATGGCTTCTAGCCATTTCTCAGAGTCTGGGCTCATCATCGCTTCCTCATAGTTCGTAGGTTTACTGTCTTCTACTAACAAGACAACAAGACAGGTTGCTGCATCACTCAGAGGGGCACGCGACCTTGTCGACCTGACGCTCAAGAGCGACATCGTCCAGCTTCATGATCCTTGTCATTTGCTTCCTCTATTGTTGGTGCAAAGTGATGGAACAATTTCAGGTCTCGCTACTCTCCAATTCAAGAGAAGGTTCAATAACCTCGTCTAGCTCTACTTTCCTCCCACTCACTTCTTTCGAGAGAAACTCCTTCTCAAGAAAGGAACCGCTTCTTGCATAAACACTTTGCCTTCGTTCTGATAGAAGGTATACCCAATAGTTTCCTTAGGGTATCCTATGAAGACGCATTTCTCGCTTTGGGTTCGAGCTTGTCCGATCAACTTCTTGGCGTAAGCTTCAGATCCCCAAACTTTGAGAAACGACAACTTAGGTTTAGCACCAAACCACGCTCATACGGTGTCGTCTCAACAGATTTAGATGGAGCCCTATTTAAAGTGAATGCAGCGGTTTCTAATGCATAACCCCAAAATGATAACGGCAAACCAAGAAGAGACATCATCGATGGACCATATCTAATAGGGTTCGATTAAGTGCTCAGACACACCATTGCGCTGTGGTGTTCCGGGTGGCGTGAGTTGTGAAACGATTCCACTTGCTTTGAGATGCGTGAGAAAATCATAACTCAAATATTCGCCCCACGATCGGATCGTAGAAACTTAATCTTTCATTACGATGGTTCTCCACTTCATTCTGAAATTCTTTGAACTTTTCAAACGTTTGATTTATGTTTCATTAAATAGATATACCCATATCTACTTAAGTCATCGGTAAAAGTGAGAAAATAGCGATATCCACCGCGTCGAAAACACTCATCGGTCCGCATACATCGGTATGTATGATTTCCAACAAGTCCGTTGCTCGCTCCATCATACCGAGAACGGGTTTTGATCATCTTGCCCATGAGGCATGGTTCGCATGTGTCAAATGATTCAAAATCAAGAGACTCCAAAAGTCCATCGAATGGAGTTTCTTCATGCGCTTTACACCAATATGACCTAGACGATTGCCACAAATAAGTAGTATTATCACTATCTACTTTGCATCTCTTAGCCTCAATGTTATGGATGTGTGTTTCATCCCTTCGAGATTTAGAAGAAATAAACCATTCACAAGAGGTGCATGACCATAAAAGATGTTACTCATATAAATAGAACAACCATTATTCTCCGATTTAAATGAATAACCGTCTTGCAATAAACACGATCGAAATAATGTTCATGCTCAACGCAGTACATAATAACATTTATTAAGGTTTAAAACTAATCCCAAGGTAAAACTAAGGAGAACGTCGACGGCCATCACATCAACTCTTGATCCGTTGCAACGCCAAGATCGTCACCTCATCCTCGCAAGCCGCCGCTCATTCCATAGCTCCTATTTGAGTTACAAATATTAGCAATGAACCGATCAAATACCCGTGCACTACAACGAGGGCTAGTAAGGAAAACATCAATAACATGTATATCAAATATACCTTTGATGGTGCCACCTTCTTGTCCGCTAAGAACTTCGGACGATATGCCCAAAGGACCCTTGTCCTTGCAATAGAAGCACCTGTCGGCTTAGGACCAGACTTGAGCTTCTTCTCAAATAGGGCAACGCTTGTCAGCCGCCTTTCTTGAAGGGCTTCTTTGCACCTTTACCTTTCTTAAAGGAGGGCTTGTTGACCATCAACACATGTTTATCCTTCTTGATGTCCACCTCCGCAGCCTTCAGCTTTGCGAAGAGCTTCGGTGATCGTGTCGATGGAACCAATCTGATTATGAGTCACTACAAAACTTTTGTAGCTAGGAGGAGTGATTGCGGAACCTGTCAATCTTGAGCTCCTCCGAATCTTGCAGTCCAGTTGCTCAAGGCGTTGTGTGTAGCCCGACATCTTAATGGCGTGCTCACTAACTAACTCCCTTCCTCCATCTTGCGCTTAAAGAACTTCTCGTAGATCTCATATCTCTCGTAAGCGGGCCCGAGTGCGAAACATGGTTTTCGGCTCCTCGAGAATCTCAAAGGGCCTGTGATAGTTTTCAAAACGATTTTGAAGTTCTTCCCCATAGCAAACAACATGGTGCTCTTAATCACACCATAATCATCTTTGCGTGGTGATAGGCCTTTCTCATCACCGCCAATTGCGTGAGGGGTTACCTAACGCTTTCTCAAGGACATAGTCCTTTTGTCCGCCGATGTAATGATTCTTAGATTGCGGAACCAGTTGGTGAAGTTAGACCCATTGTTTCTAAGCTTTTCTTTCTCAGCAAAAACGTTGAAGTTGAAGTTGGACTTGTCCATGTGATCTATAGTATTTGCAAGTACAATTTAGACTATGTTCATGATAAATAGTTCAACTTAATCAAATTACTAGATGAACTCCCACTAAATTCAACATCCCTCAAGTTGTTTAGTGAACACGATCCAAATTCACCACACCTAATCCGATCATCACGAGAAGAGATGTGGTTTCAATGGTGGACAACGAAGTGTCGATCATAACATTCATATGACTCATGCTTAACCTTTCGGTTCTTGTGTTCCGAGGCCATGTCTGTACATGCTAGGCTCGTCAAGTTAGACCCAAGTATTTCCGCGTGTGCAAAACTGGCTTGCACCCGTTGTATGTGAGCGTAGAGTCTATAGCACCCGATCATCACGTGATGCTTGGACACGACGAACTTTCGCAACGGTGCATACTCGGGGAGAACATAGTTTTTATCTTGATCTTTAAGTGAGGAATCATCTTATAATGCTACCATCGCGATCTAAGCATAATAAGATACATAAAAGGATAAACATCACATGCATATAACTTTATGTGACATGGTATAGCCAATCTTTGCGCAATGATCTCCATCTTGTGCGTTCTGGCATGATCTCCATCACTTCACCATGATTGCCTCCACCACGAATAGCAACTACAACTATTGCTAACTACTTAGCGATAAAGTAAAGCTATTACATGGCGTATAAGAAGTTGACTCGCAGGTCATACACAATTATAAAGACAACCATATATTCTCGCCGGTTGTGTACTCATCGACATGCAAGTCGTGAAACATTACAAAACATGATCATCGCATACATTATACACATCACATCTTGGGCCATACCATATCACAGAAAACACTCCCTGCAAAAACAAGTTAGACGCCTCTACTTTGTTGTTGCATGTTTTACGTGGATTATGGGAGTAGATGCTAAGAACGATTCTTACCTACGGAAAGCCACAACGGTGATATTATGGTTGCCAAACTCCGGTGTTAATCCCATGACAACTATAGTGAGAGAAACTGACATCCACCAGCCGCATGTATGGTACAAGCCACACGTCAAGTGCGAGTGGGTCTCGAACGACGTCGCGTAAGGTTGGCTGGACCGCTTCAATCTCACTATCCCGCCATAAGAAGAACACAAACAAGAGGCTTGCAACGAGAAAACATCAACGCCCAAGAACAACCATGTTGCGCTCTACTCGTGAATCACATCTACGCATAGATCTAGCTCGATACCCTTTGAAGGGTTTCAAAGCATAGTAAATTAAAATTTCTACTAAGTGAACAGAGGGAAAGCCAAGATCTAATCTAGGAGATGCAAACAACGAGAGATATTGGATTAGATCTTCATACCCTTGAAGATTCGACGTGAACGCTCATTTAACGTGGGTGATGTAGTCGCACTCGCTTCCTCCTCGCGATCCGATCCGATCTAGCACCACAAGTGGCGGTGCCTCCGTGAGATGCACACGCAAAGACTCGACGCCTCCTCCTTCCTCGGACCAGCAAGTAGGGTGGAGAGATAGATTGGATCTACAACACGACTGGTGTATATGGTGGAGAATTCTCAGCAGGCTTCACCACAAGCAATGGGAGGGAGAGGAGGCGGCAGGGCAACTAGGGTTTGGAGGAAGGTGTGTGTTGAGGAGGGGGGCGCACCAGCCCTCTATTTATAGAGGGGGGGGGGGGGGCGGCCAGCCCTAGCCTCTCCTCCAAGCCTATCTCTAGTTTAAACAATTTAAAATCTCCCTTATATTTAAATCATATTTTATCTTATCTCTAGTTTAAACGATTTAAACTTATCTAGGATCTTTGGGCCCTATGGGGTTGTGCCTGGCCCAATGCGCCAGGACACTCCCTCATAGGCCCATGCCCCTCCCCGGAAGGTGGGACCACGTTGGCCCTTCCTAAGGTTCTAGAAGCTTCCATAATACCGATTAACCCTAACAATTCAACTCCAAAAACTGCACCGCCTTATATGAATCTTATTCTGGACCATTTGAACCTCTCGTGATGTCCGGATCCCATCCGAGACTCAACAAAAATTCATAAACCAAGTATCCAATCTATCCTAGCCGAGACACGTTATGTGTGACCGCGGTTCGAGAATATGCGACATGATCTTCTATCAATAATCAACAATGGGTCCGGCACCCATATTGACTCCACACATTCATCGATGATCATATCGGATGAACCACGATGCCAGGATTCAATCAATCCCATATATGTATTCCCTTCGTCTCGCGATATTTTACTTGCCCGAGATTCGATCGTCGGTATCGTCATACCTAGTTCAATCTCGCTCACGTTAGTACTTTACTCGTTCCGTAATCCGATATCACTTTGTGATTAACTCCTTAACCACATGCTTGCAAGCGTGTTGATATCGACACCGAGTGGGCCCGAAGTATATCTCTCCGACTTGGGAGGGACAAATTCCATCTCGATACATACAACCCAACAGATACTTTCCGATCACCTGCGAGACACCTTTATGATCACCCTCTCATAGGATGACGTTTGATGACCTCAAAGATTTCTTCCAATACCAGGGAGTTGTATTATCTCATGGTCTAAGGAATACAATATTTGACATAGGAAAAGCTTCGCAAAGACGAACACGATGACACGATCTAATTGCTTCGCTTAGTTTGGTCTCCCACCATATCATTCTCCCAATGATATGATCTCATTATCAATTGACAACTCATGTCTATGGTCAGGAAACCTTAACCATCATTGATCAATGAGCTAGTCCATAGAGGCGTACTAGGGACACGATGTTGTTCACAAACCACACAAGTATTAATGTTTCCACTTAATACAATTCTAGCAAAAATGAATGGGACACAACATTGATAGTTCAACGACAAAGATTTCCTGAAATGCACAGGGGTCATTATGGGCATCCAGGTCCCGCTGATGATCATTGGTCCGAGAGGGGTCTCAACCATGTCTGGAGTGTTCCTGAACCATAGAGTAGCACGCTTAAGGGTTTGACAAAGCTCGGAGATTGTTTTGGTATCATCAAAATCACCAAAGAAAATAGAGGGAGAAATCGGAAAGGTTCCGGAAAGGTCCGGAGGATGTACGGAGTGGGATAGAAGGAGTTCCATAGCCATGGGAATTAAATAATATGTGAATATATGTTAAATATTGATTTTATCATTTATTCATAATTATTTAATAAAAGAAAAGGAATTAAAATGGTTAAATTCCCTATTGGGCCAGTTCCCTAAGGGGAAGGGCCCATGAGGGGAAATACTAAAAGGGAGGAGAGGGAGGTGGCGGCCGGCTGGGCCCTAGGGCACCCGCACGGGGCCCACAAGGGCCTTGGTCGGAGACCAAGCCCCCCTATCTCCTCTCCTTTGTCTAGTCCCACATGGCTAGGCCAAGGAACTTTGGGGTCCCCTTCCCCCTATATAATAAGAGGCATATGGAGGCAATTAAATCATCAGAAATAATAAAATGCTTCCTAGCTTTGGGAAAAGCCTCCATATGCCTCCCTCTCTCCCCTCTCTCCCGTGACCATGGTCCAAAGTTTGGACTACGCGAACGGGGAGTTCTTCATCGCGGAGCGCCGTCGTGCTGCAGGGTTCAGATCCAAAAGATCTGCTTTCACAATCTCTGCTGGATCGGAGGAGTGGGAGTCATCGTCAAGAACCAGACATGTGTGACTCTCTCGGAGGTGCTGCACTTGCGGTGCTAGGTGTTGTTGGAGCCGCCTGAGCCGTCGGAGTTCAGAATGACCTTGAGGTTGGCCTTGGTACGACTACATCACCAACACTCTACCGAGTGACAAAGCTTTTTGTGAAGGTAAGTTTTTGAAAAGCCCCTCCCGTTTCTACATTATTAATAGATAGATCCTAGCATTAGAGTTCTTGGCATAGAAAAAATTATTGTTTTCAGGCACGTAACCCCAAAAGTGGTATCAGAGCCAGATCTATGTATGATATTGCTAGTACGGGTAAAACACATGAGTTGTAGTGTGTGGGCGTTGATTTTATAATTTTTACCCTCCCACGTGTACTTGTGCATACCACAACAATGCTTGATGAAGCGACCCCTGTAACTACCTCGGTGAATTACGCTCTTAGTTACATGCCTGGATGAGCGAAAATGGTTAAAATAGTACGGTGGGGCCAAGGAACACTCACAGGTAGACCTTTCGGCCGTCCTAGCCATTTTCAGAACATCGGGACAAGAACGAGCGGCGTAATCGGCAGGCGAAGGGATCAACTACATACACAAATGAGTATGTATGCAAGCCACATACAACAGTCCTCAGAGCCATTCCATCTAAAAAGAAATAGAAATATTGCAACGCCATACGGCAAGATCCAAACATCCTAGATAGAGATAATAATTTACGATAGCTCCTCATACATCAAACATCAGAGTATCAGGCGGAAGCGGAAGACAAGATCCGAGTACGGATAAGAAGCAAATCAGCATAAGATGCCACATAAATAAACACATCCCGCCCACAGATCTCACGGATCCCTGTTCCCGGAATCTCTACACCGAGTGATCATTGCCAACATCGTCTGTCTCCTCCACCCAGTATCCATCTTGTGAGTATACATGTTCATCTGAATCAAATAATTTATCGTGTGAGACCCAGGGGTACTCAGCAAGTCTTTATGCCTCTAAAGGGGACACAACTGGGTGACGAATTGCGAAAAGATAATAACTAACAATTCTAAAGATACTCGCTAACCATCCGCCTAACCAATGATAGACGGATGTCCGTGAATTAATAACAACAGTTATAACAGTAATGTTAACAGATCCATCCTCCTCCTCGCTTACCAACGAGAAAGCGAACGAACAACCCCCATCCGTTGGCAGTTTTATTAACCATTCCATGAGTGTTGCACTATTTACTAGTCATGTACTTAGTCAAATTAAAAGCGGTACTTTAGTTATACTTGTCTATGATCGAGAAACTGTGCTCCAAGTCGTCCATAACCGCAGACATGGCTTTCAGAAAGATTTACCCTGCAGGGGTGCACAAATAGCAACACACACTCGATCAACCTCGGAAAAACAAAATCAAAACACAACGAGGCATTCACGACAAAGCGATCACAGGATTCAGAAATGTTTCAGGGGGCCACCCTATTAAGCTACCTGCAACAAAGTTGGCCGGCTCCGAGACGGACCCAAGGTTTGCGTCAATGGCTGTAAACGACGGGGAACCCCAAAGTGTGACCGGGCTTGTCGATATCGCGAAAACACTCCGCATCCAAAACAGTATAGGTGCTCCTCGCACAATCTTAAATAAAGCAGTAAAGCATGGCATAAGTACAGGATAGTAATAAAGCCCTAAACTACTTTGTGTCCCCAAGAAATAAGAATGAATCAAGCTCTAGCTCAGGGGGGTCCATAGGGCCTCCCGGATGTGGATAGTGCGAATAGTCAAGGAACAGGAATCAAGTACTCGGGGTCCTATGGGACACAAGCGAGCATGAAGAACCAAATAGCAGATATTGCCCACCGGTGCCACTTTTATTAGTTATCCCATTACTACTCAGGTTAAGTTGTTTAGGTATCTCGTTATCCATCAGACACTCACATACCCTACACATGTTGTTCTACGACCCGCATGGCTCAAACAACTCCTGTAGTAATGGCTCATGGGATGGAGGAACAAGCTTCGGTGGGGCTTAAAAGTAAAGGCTATGCAGTACTTGGGATTCAATTTAATGCAATCGCGACTCAATGATGCAAGAATAAGAAGAGGCAATAGGTACTATATGTATGCAAGCATGTGGTAGTGCTTGCACAGCGGCAGCTTGAAGCGAGAGAAGGATCCGGTAGTGCTCACAGGATTCTGATATATCCCCCTTTCATTCTATTCAAGAAGACCCAAACAAACAAGGGTCAACATAAATAGAGTGCACAAGCATATGAATTAAAATGCGACAAGCAAACAATCATGCTATGATGAATGATGCATAATTTGCATGGCAATAATGTAGCATGGCATGGGTGAGGTGTGGGGTACAAGATTAAAGCATTTTATTAAGTTTTTAGCCCGGTTTGCTCTCATATAAGTTGCTGTATACTTTATATTTATATGATGCATGCTGGAATTCAGAATATGGAATGCATAGATAGAACGGGCTCGTCGCGCTGATCGAGTTAGACATATTATTTGTCAAATTTGGAGTTATAAAATTAAAGTTATTAATTAATTAAGAAAAGGGCATTTTATTTGTAATTTAAATCATCTCGAAAATTTAAAGTGCTCAAACATTACTGTGAATAGCATATTTGAATTCCTCACATTTTTCTGATTCAAAAACATATATCATATGTATTATTTGGAATTATATTTTAAAAGTTTTTTAAAAACAGATTTGAATTTGAATTTAAACAATTTCTGAAAAAGTTAAAACAAAATGTAAAATGTTTTTTTACACCCACCACTTAGCCTCGGTCGGTGACAAGAAGGACAAGTGACTGGGTGAAAGTGTGAAAAAAGATTTTGCAAAGATGTAAGCTAGCCCAGAGGTCGACGTAAGGACCGACGGAAGAGGGGCCTGCGACAATGCGATGGTGGGTGACCATGTGCGTGGCGAAGTCTTGAGTTGAGGGAAAGCTAGGGGTTTATCCGCAAAGCGCAGAGGCTGGTGGTGGGCTCAGCTGCATCGCTGGTTGAGGCGGCAAAATAAGCAGGGGGTACTTGCAAAAAGGGGGCTGCGGTACTGTGGATCTCCTTTCTCTGAACCGCGGTCAGATCGGTGCTCGACCGACGCGGAGCGCGGCGCGCGGGGCTCAAACTGGGGACCTGGGCATGCGCGTGGAGGCGGCAGCCACTACGGTAGGCGGGGGACGTTGTTAGGAGGGGGGATGGCGGCTAGATACGGTTCTGCGCGACGCGGGAGCGAGCCAACGCGGTGGCCGACGGTGCACGCAGCATGTTCGACGAAACGAACAACGGAACTAGACGGCGACAGCGAGCGTGAGGGTGTCAGCTAGGAAGAGGGGCTCACCGAGGAGTGGTCGGTGTCGACGGATCGGTGCGGGCAACAACGGAGCAACGAGGAAGCAGAGGCCAGGGTTTTAGGGTTTCACATCGGCGTCGCTGCACTGCGTCAGACGTGGGCTTCTCCTCCTCGCTGGCGCGGTCCAGGGTGAAGCAGGGGGTACTCCTCGGTCTCCTCGATCACCTCCGCGTCGCCCACGCCGGCTGAAACGAGGAAGCGGCGGTGGTACTGGCGGTGACCGGCGGAAGGAGCTGGCGGTGGTGGAGTAGACGTAGGGGAGAGGGCAGGGTCCTGGGGTGGATCTGGCGAAGCAGAGGCGTGGGGTGGTGGATAAAGCGAGGGAGAGAGGGGAAGATGCCGTGGGGGAGCGGCTAGGGATAAAGGTGGCTTCGGCCACCTTTTTCCTCCTCCTCGTTCACGTGCTCGAGCTGGGCTCGGCTTGTGCAGAGCATGGCATGGCAGGTGGGCCAGGAAGAGGTCAAGGCGGGGCAGGTGCGGGCTGGGACCAGCATGGCAGCGAGAGAGAGAGAAGGAAAAGAGGGGCTCGGTAGAGCTAGGTTAGGAGGGAGTAGATGTCTCGGGTTAGAGAGAGAGGGGCTGGTGGGGCCTGCTGGCAGAGAGACGGAGAGAGACCAGCCTCGGTATGGTGAGAGGAGGGAGGTGAGGTGAGGGTTAGGGCAAGAAGTTAGGGTTTAGGCTAAAACTAGGGTTAGAGAAAAAAAGGTTATAGAGGGGTTAGGGTTTACTCTAAGATGCTCCTAAGATCCCACAAGTATGGGTGATGGCATGGAGATGGTGAGAGGGAGAAAGAACAAACTCACAAGGAAAGATTCACTCAAAAACCAAGAACAATCCAAAAGAGAAGAAGTGATGATGGTGGTTGCATGGCCCATGCAAAGTATTAATTGCCATGTTTTATTTTGTGAATACAATAATAATTAATCATGGCATTTATACATATGCAATCCAAAATATGGGGTAAAGCCAAGCAAAAAGAATTAAAGGGATGCTCCATGTGGAGTAGAAGGGGATGACCATATTTGAATAAAAATGGGGCATGCTGGTGTGTATGTGCCACTAGGTATTTAGTAAGCCCAAAAATATCCCAACATGAGCATAAACCCCAAACAACCCATATGGAAGCTAGAAAAGGGTTCCACTCACAAGGCATGCAAGTGATATGTGGCTCTCATAAACCAATAATGTGGGAACAATATGGTGCATATATGAGAGCAGGTGGAGTTAGAAGTAGATCCATCCCAACCTATATGAGCCAGAGATGAAAACAAAATAAAATGCAAAGCTCACATGTAGTAGGGTGGTGGAATTATGGGGTGGTGATAAGAAAGGTGGTGGGATTAAATAAAAGATATGCCCCAACTCAATTTGGGCATCAAGCATATATCAAGATTCAAATACAATATATCAAGAGCCAAATACAATTAATAATGCATATGAGAGAAGAACCAAATCAAAAGGGTTTTATATGATGCTCAAATGCAAGGTGGCATGATGACATGAGCATGATATAATTATGATGCAACAATTATATGTAGGAAGTAGCCATTATATTATTAAACCAAGTAGCATTACAATTGTTAGACAATTGGGATGCTACAACCCCCAACTAACATTACACGTTAATTCACAAGACTGGTCCACAAGTGTAAGTGGCTTTAGGGGTGTCCATATCTCTCGCATTAGTTGGTACGCTATTCACAATGGAGGGCCCCGACAGGGGTGTAGTAGAGACAATTGTGTAATGAACATTGTGGGTGAAGTTCGTAGTTAAGAACGGTTCTTGCACGAAAGCCCTAACATCCACGTAAAACATGCAAAGATAAAGTAGAAGCGTCTAACTTTATTTTGCAGGGGCGTTGTGATGTGATATGGTCATAGTCAAGGTAAAGTAGTTTATTTTCTGTTGCTAAGTAGTAGTAATAGTCATCATGATGGTAGACTACAAGCCAGAGGCGCCGGTACCTTGTTGCCCACGACACCGGAACCCTGGCGCCAGACCCAGAGGCGCAGGATGGAAATCATGGCGCGAAGAACCATATCGCATTGCATTTACATTTGATATTTATTGTTTATGCAGCTTGTTGTGTGCTAGTATTAGATACTCGACGGTAACATAAATAATATGATCCCTAAAACATAATACCAAGAAAAGTGTTCCCCCTTAGTGTACACCACCAAGAAAGTTCTCCGTTACGAGGCACGCCGTGACGATCGGGTGTCAGACATATCTGCATTCACATACTGTGGGTGTAAGACATGTTGCATAGTTATACACGAAAGGTTGAGTTGGCGATCCTAGCATGTACATACATGGCCTCGGAACACGAGATGATTGAAAGATCAAGCACGAGTCGCATGAATGATGTGATCGACGTTTCAACATCCACCTTTGCAACTATATCACCGACCGTGACGATCAGGGACGGTGTAGTGAATTGGGATTATGTTATCACTAAAACCTTTTTGGGATAATAGTTTTAGTGGAGTTCTTTAAGTTGAACTCGCATAATTATAAACTTAGTCTAAATCCTCTGTAATTGTTAAATGTAGAATATGGTTTGTCGTGAAGCTTATTTTGAGGTTGATGTAGATGCTGAGAAGCTCAAACTAGATGGATCCAACTTTCCTGAGTGGCTTGTGCATTTGGATAACCTCCTAAGTGAGAAGAATGTGGTTGAGTACATACGCTACATGATATATTTGGATCAGCCAGATTACTATGAGACCTTACAACAGCGGGAAGACCATTATTATCATCATGAGATGTCCTCCTTCATTCAAGTGATAATACATTACATGATGGTGGACGAACTGCATCCGCTCATGGGTGATCTTGACCTATATGCGATGGTGGATCAATTGAGATCGGATTTCGTGGGCCAGGTGCGCATGTGGAAGCACGAGCTGCTTGGAGATTTCCTTTCCATAAAGATGGAGAAACACACTTGCCTAGATAGTCACTTGGAGCGCATGCATGATGCGTATATGAGACTGGTTCATTTCGTGGACTACTGGATGACTGATGCCTCTGCAATAGGCGTATTGCTACGGTCGCTACCTCCTAGCTACCAATGGCACGTCCGGACCTGCGTCATGAGAGGTGATGGGGAAACACATGATTTTCATGAGTTCATATCACATTTAAGACATGTGAAGGTTGAACCAATTGCCAGAGAGGTCATCGATGATGAAGGTGTATATGATATACAATTTTATAAATATTATAATCTTGCAAACACTTGTTGTAGTATTGAAGTATCTGATACTTGTTCTGTTTTATGAAAACATGTCCTCCTGCATGAGAGCTGCTTGCTAGAGAGGAGGTGACGTTACGTGTTGATGGCGAGCATGATGATGATGGCCAACGACACTCTCCCTCGACATTTATAATTTTGTATATTGGTTTTGGATAATTATTATAATCGATGGATTGTGAACCTTATTAGTATGGCTTGCACTTCGCGAGATGGTTATTCATATAAGTTTGTAACAAAACAGTTGTTCCAATTTTATGAATGATTTCTATTCGTATTCATATGTTTTCGACTACGTGTGAATTATTCATGTTGTAAAACTAATTGATAATGTATGAACATTTGTAAAAAATACTAAAATGCCTTGAAAAATATCCAACTTAATGATATATTCATTTTGGATAAACCTATTGTTCAAAATTCAAAGGTTATGTTGATAGTATGTGAAAATTGTGGATATTTGATCTCTTATCACATACGAATCAGGCCCATGTTCGCCAAGATAACTAAAGCACCACGTATTGAATAATACAAAGTGTTTGACAAATTGTTGAAAGAAAATACATATTCGATGTACCATATTTCAACGAAGTGGTGATTATCATTTTGTAATTGTTGAGTTTACTAAATGAAACATAAGCATGAAACTATTTGATGTGATCAAAGATTTCAGAACCAAAGGGCATTGAAAATAAAAGAGAATCAAATTACTACGATTCGATCAATAGTAATGTAATTCAACGTTATAAGATTGGCATAAAAACTTGTGAAATGCGTTTCACAAAATTGTGATGAATTTAGCTTTTCAAAATGTTGAATTGCAGAACCATCATAATATAATATTTGATATTAAGTGGGCAATAGGTGGTGCCAGATAAACTGTTTTAGTGTTAGTGTAAAGATCATTAGTTGGAAGCAACAAACACTCATTTAGAGTAAAGCGAACCATCTAGAATTCATGAGAAACGACACCATATATGGTATGGATCGTCGTAGAAGTTTTTGGAGTTATTTGATAAAACCAAAAGAAATAGCAAATAAGTCCTTGTAGAGTATTCTTTGGAAACTTTGAATACAAAATCCATGGCTGAAACCCAAAGAAGGCAAAACTAGTATTGCTAAAAGTTTGGTACATTCTCGAGAAAGTGTGTTCTCGACAATGATGTTAGTGGAAAAAAGTGAGAGCATGATGGAGGTCTATGACCCTACATCCGAGTGTTGAGAAGCACAACAGAACGTGTTCCAGAATGCAACTCTTCACATAAAAGAAAGAAATCAATGATGATGATCATTGGGTTTTAATAGTGCTTTTACTAATAAAGTAGGATTCACAAATATGCCCTACACCTTGTGTGGAGAAATTTGTGAATCACTTGGCATGTTATCAGAACATGACATACCTACGAACTACAAAGGAACTGATGGTAAACTAAAATTACAAGAAATCCTAGAAGTAAATTGCACTTAATATTAGAAAGTAAAGTGTTACTGAATCTTGTCAAGTAAAGGGGTTACTTGATTTTTACAAAGGACTGCAAGGTCATAACAAAAAAGGTGAAAGACAAAGCATGATGCACCATAAACAATGTCTTGGGCGAATTCAAATGAATTTGATTTAGAAGTGCCGAAGTCTAGTGGATTTAAAACTAGTAAGGTACTAAAGTATCATAAAAGAAATTCTCAATTTGATAATTGATCAATAGATTTTGAAGTCATTCAAAATATTGAGGAGATATGCAATTTGCATAAAATTGAGTGGGAGCTAGAGAGTCTTCCTACATTAATATGTGAATGACATATTTTTTGACTGGGAGCAATGTAAGTTTCGAACTCAAATATGTAGGTGACATATTTTGAGTGGGAGATTGACATAATTCATATGTGTATATGACACATTAATAATAAGGTAATAAGTACTAATAAATATTGATTTATAAGGGAAAAGTTGAAAGAGAATGGCATATAATATTATGTTGGAATGTATTCCTGAAAGAGATTTTGGAGAAGTTTCGGAATATGAATTGATGAAGGAATGGTCCTTGATCATTCGAATTAGGAATTGCATTAAGTGCATCATCGATGGTTGAAGAAAGAAAAGGATGTTTGGTATCCGCTATGTTTTGACATAGGTTCTGTCTTATAAACCATGATAAAAACTCAACATAATATGATCCAAGTTCTTGTCAAGAAGAACAAGTTCAGAAGTGATTAGTTGTAAATTACTGAAAAATGAGCTAAGATTGTCCATAGTGTCTTATGAGAACTGGAGACATGTTTCCAAATCAATGAAGGATGACATGCCTAAAGCATAAAGTGTTATGCTATAAGGACATATGTTAACCTTAAAGGATTGGAAATCTCTGCATTGAAATAATGCCTTGAGTCAAAAAAGAAGCATGGTGATAAACATCAAAAACTACACACAGGTGCACTATTAATTTGATGTCTATGTTTAAAATATAAGTATATGGATGCTACTTGGTGTTATGTATAATATTGAGGTTGGGGAAGTTCATCTTGTCACGGAGTGTGTTCCACTGCACAATGCCCATGAGAAAGTCCGTATTGACTGATCTAACGTCATTGCTGGTTCTTGGAATTGAAGACCGCACTCTGTTTCCATAACTACTATACATACACAAGATGTTATCATGGGATGATAAAGTATTAATATCAATTAAGGTGACATTAGTAAGTTGCAAAGGATATGAGGGGTTGTAAGTCTAGACCTTGGACTCAACCTCTTCCATGCGCAAGCATGATTAGAAGTGCCAAGTTGTATGGTGCCGATGATTGGTAAACAAATGCAGCTAGTTTATTTGTACTCTAGTGCAAGTGGGAGACTATTGGAAATATGCCCTAGAGACAAATAATAATATGGATTATTATCATATTTCACGAAGTTTATAATTAGGTTTTCTATCATGCTATAACTGTATTGAAAGGAAAAGTCAATACACATGTGATATATAAAAAACTAGGAGTTCCCGGTGAATCTCTAGTCATAAGTTCATTGGTCAACATATGCTCAAGGTTTCCTGATCATGTGGCATTTATGCTAGTTGAGAATGGAGTCACCTCATTAGGAGAATGATATGATGAACATACTCAATCTAAGCATCGTAACACGATCATGTCACAAAGTTCAATTTGGGATAATTAGGAAACATGGTGACTTGTTCCTTAGACCATGAGACTGTATTTAATAACTATCACCCGAGAGTGCCTTGTTTGCATCAAACGTCACTCGGTGAAACGGTGATCATAAAGGTGTGTTCAAGTACATCAAAGGGGCATGTAGATGCGTCTGTGTCAATAGAGGGATTTGTCCATCCGCATGAATAAAATATACTATGGGCCCACTCGGAGAAGTTATATACATAAGCTGCTGATGGCTGTGATAATACAACACTTTTTAGCAATATAAATTGTGTCATTTTCCTATCATATCATGCTCCATCTAACTATTGCTATGCCTGATATGCATGATTACTTGTTTTTATTAAATTCAATATGAGCTTTGGACATTTAGTAGTTTAGGTAGAATTTTATCCCTCTTCCTTGTCTTTGACATGTGTGTAGGTGTTGATGATGATTATAGATGAAACAAAGGCAAAAGGAACAAAGAGAGCATAGTATGGAGGAGCTGTAGGGACCAGACTTAGCCATTTGAGAGGTTGGAAAAGTGAATTTTTTCAACTTCTCAAAATAAATATCCAAAACCATGGGGTTGTAGTCCTTGATAATATGAACTCAGCGAGCCCAAGAACACCCAAAACGGAGTTCGTATAAAGAAATGACGACCAAAATACTAAAGAGTACTCATGGTTTAACGAGCAACTATAGGACCGGAGTAATAATTCCAGCCGTATAGTTGTAAAAAGGGTCGAAAACGATGGGATTTCGCCCTAGAGAAACTCCAAAACCTTCCCTAAGTCATATGACGGTATTGGGGGAACCCTAGGGCACCCCAAGGCCTATATAAAGGATGGAGGACCCAAGGAAGCCACAATACACCATATATAAGATCTAGATCCCATCTACCGTCTCCACGGTGGCGCCCTGCCGCCGTGCCTCCTCCATAGCCTCTACAGCTCCACCAAGATCTAGATCTCTATCAACACCATCAAGCCATCCAAGCAAGAAGAGGAGGAGACGGAGGATGCCGCCATCACCATGCCAACACCACCATCACCGTGCCGTCATCACCATTCCATCGCCGCTACTCCTTCATCCTTCCCCATCATGATCTTCATGATGGGTTGTAACATGGCTTGAACCCCCTTTTATTGATTTTATTATGATTTGAGTAATTGAAGTGTGGTGTGTTCTTGTTAATTAATATGTTTGTGCTTTCTCTTTACATTGTTCTATTCATGATATTATTCTAGTGATTGGAGATGTCCAATCCATTGTTGAGGAATTTACTAGGGATTCACGGAGTGTCACAAAACTTATCATTAGTCTGTACTCTTCCATGGGCCTGACAAGTCCATGGGTAGAACTAATAGGTTATTTGCTATAAGTGATTTGTGGAGGCAATAGCAGCTTAGGATGCACCGCCCAGAGTTCCCTCAATATCACTCATGATATAGATTGGTATAGTGTTGCAAATTGCTTGACCCCAAAGTGACATACGGGATATCTTGTGACTAGCACACTTGCTTAGGAGTACGGTTGTCTATAGAACTTAATGTCTTTGCTCCAGTTTACCTTGATTGGTCTTGTTACCTTAATACACTATTCTCTTACGAGATGACCCATGTCCAAAGAGGGTGTGGAAAATTGAGTTGTCTAGTTTCCACTTACCAACGGTGGGAGACAACGGTATGTGAGGGACCACCACAATTATAGTTAACAACTATTCCATAAGCACTTACCATGCACACCGGTATACACAACATTACTTAAGGAATCATAGCATTAATATTTTATCTAATTGCATTCACCTCTTTTCAATTTTACTTTTGTTCTAGTTTTCTTCGAGTCCTAGTAGTAGTTATTATAAAACATCTTAAATTCATTTATCCTAGCAACTTATAGAATAGGCTATTTCCAAACCACAGTGTGGGTGTGAACGTGGTCGCATTGACAAAGCGGCTGTCAGGGTCGTATTCGCCGAGCTCCCATCGGGACAAACTCTTTAAATATTTGCTGCTACATGTAGTGCAATAACCCTGTTTTGGTGCAGGAACCCATCCATCAAATTGGCGCCGTTCCCGGGGAGCAAAGTGTTCGGTTATCTACTCGCACATAGTTTATTTCAGTTTGTTGCTAGTATCTTACTGCTTTCTTTTATATTGAAAATAATAAAAAATTACAAAACCAATAAAAACTGTTGCTACTAATCATGTCTTTCGAGATTAATTTTATTCAAGAGATAATACAAGCATTGGAGGAGATAAAGGATTCAAGTTCATCAAGCGTTGCTAGATATGAGCTGATAAAGAATTTGGTGAACCAATTGGAAAGGCATTCATTATGGTTATGTGCTAATGATGGATCTTATTGCACAATTTGTGTAATAGATGACCACCTTTATTTTCAATGTAAGTATTCCAACAATCTTACTCTAGCAAATTATAATAGAGATAAATCCTATGCTAGTTTGGAAGTACTAGAATACGTTCTTTTCAAAGGTGCATCTGAAATGGTATTTAGACTAGGAAGTATTGATGTTGAAAGTGAAGCACTTGATGAAGTTTTTAATTTAGTATACCTCATATTCCTCTTTTGCGAAAATAATTTAAGTGGAGAGGAAAAGGAGCACAAGGAAGAGGAGGAAGAACGGATTGATCACCCGCTCACACCTTCAACTCCTACTTTTGATTCTATCATTGCTATTAAAACACTAGTCGATGAAAAGGAGGAACAAAAGGTGAGGTTGACAAAGAGAGTCACGCTACAACTTTTGTTTGTGATGTCTCTCACTCTAGTAATGATTTTTATGATGCTAAAACTATTGATAATTGTTATGCAGAGGCCTTGTGCCTAGACAGTCATATGGAGAGCATTAATAATAATGAACTAGAGATATAACATTGCTATCCTAACATGCAAGGTCCTGAACTCCCTGTTATGAAGGAAGAATACTATGAAGTGTTCCCCAACACAGGTAACCAAGGTAAAGATTTAAGAATTTTATATGAATCTCAAATCCTCTCATTGCAGCTATACACGGAGGCATGTTCACCAAGCTTGGTGCATCAACACTCGCTTGAAAGCGAGAACTTGTTCATTTACATGATGCCGATGCACCATAAGCGGGTACGACTCCGACCGAACTCTACTTCAAGATGCTCCAAGCTGGTATGTACAACCTCACCTCTAGTCAATATCCCTTGGGATCCAGGTGGGTAATGTATGGAGCATCCTAGCCTAGCTTTATGGCTTTAAAGAGAGTGCTTCCCGGGAGGCAACTCGGAAGTCATTAGGCATCTTTCTTAGTTTTGTGTCTTGAGTCTAGTTGCATTCATGTTGCATTGGCACTTTTATTCTTCACATGTCTTGCTATAAGAGTAATCTTGTGGTAGTTTTCAAAAGGTAGAATTTATTGTTACTATGTGTTGCATAAACTCAGTTGTACTTAAATACCGTTTTATACATGCTAAATGTTGGTCAAAAATTTAATCTATCATTTTTCTGTCAAAAACAAGGTGTTTCGCAAAGTTTCAGGATAAGAAAGAATTCTCAAAGAAACATAATTTTTTTGATGTATACAGAAGATTTAACGACCAACTATATGGCGGAAATAAAAATTCCGGCCGTATAGTTCCGGTCGTATAGATATTTTTGCCATCAACAATTTTTCTTTCATAAGTACTGACGGTTTAACAACCAACTATACGACGGGAATAAATATTCTGGCCGTATAGTTCCGGTCGTATATATATCGAGGATTTCGTACAATTTCTTTTCCAGGTACAGAGGGTTGGACGACCAACTATACGGCGGGAACAAATTATTCCGACCATATAGTTCTAGCCGTATAATTGTGCCGCCAGGTGGAAACCCTAAAATTTAGACAGCAGGCCAACTATACGACGGGAAGTACATTGTTCCGGCCATATAGCTGCGTCCGTATAGTTGGAAAAAACCCTCAAACACCAACTGTAAGGTAACCATTGCTCAAAATTTCATTCTTTCTTCTTTCTTCTTCTTCTTCTAAAAACCTCGAAACACCACCTGGGAGCTTCTCCCATGTTTTAGAGAAGCCGAGCGTATGCAAACAATGAAGTTCTATCTCGGAAATTCCTTAATTTGTAATTCTCTTTAGTAGTTCATGTTTTCTTTTTGTTTTTCTTTCATTAGTTGGGTGAACAAACTTCGTTCGTACACCAAACCGTTGTCTTTTATTTTGTCTGTTATTTTCACAGGGACTTGAACCTTGTGTGATGACGTGTACGGTAGTGCCAACCGTGCAAACACTCGCATGATCCACTTGGTTGCTTCAATTCAACATTTCAACAATCAGTGTCTGGTAAAACCTTCCAACTCAAACCTCTTTTAAATAAGCACATAGGGGCTACACACTCGTGTTTCATATTTTGTCTCACTTACACTTTATCACAATCTAGGAGAAGCGCACTCCTAGAATTAGTTTGTTGACTTAAGCGTGGTGTTTAGGTTGATGAACCGACTCAGTGGGACTTGTATTTTTATCACTTGTGAGCTAAACCCGTGTCTTCAAAAACACAAAAATATTTTGTCTTCTTTCTAGTCTTGTTCCTACCAAGTTCTTAAGGAAGGCATACACCAAATCATGAAACATTCATTGAAGCAAAGGTCTTTGTCCATCAAAGTAGAGGTTAAAAGCACCTCAATAGTAAAGTGTGTCACCCTTGCTTCAACTTTAGCTTGGGAAGGTAACCACTTCCTTATACTCTCTTTTGATAACTGCATTTTCTCTTTTGTTTTCATGATCTTCTCAAGTTTAGCTTGGGGAGGTTTTGTTGCATGCATAGAGTCTTGTGCAAAGTTGTTTATATTAAAAAGTTTTCATGCTATTGTGTATCTCTCTTTTTTTAATGCTTGCTTAGGTGAGATTTTGTTCATATTTATATAAGGGAGATACTTGCTCATGTTAGGCCCCATATGAGACAAGCCATAGCTTTGATGCACCTTGTTCAACTTTTATCTAGCTTGTGAAAAACATTGTGATCCTCTAAATATACATTGCCATGTTCTCTACATTTTGAAAAGAAAAAAATATAATAAAGAAGTTATTTGAAACTTGCTAGTTGTCACTGTTCAGAATTGTCTTAAGTGAATGGTTATGGAGTAGCACGACCCCATAGTGTTGGAAATGCTGGTCTTAATAGATGCTTACTGAGTGAGTTGTCAAATAAGAAATGATGTTTCAAAATTTTGAGATTACATATGCCAAAATTTTGTCTTGGAAATCAAAGTGAGATATTGCTTTATGCGTGTCTTGCACCACTATCGCACAACATGGGATGCTAATAACTCCGCTAGCCTATGGACAATCCAAAAAGAGGAAACTCTTGAAGTTTGGCTATGAGGTGCCCAACATATGTAGCAAAAATGCTATATTTGGGTACGCATTGGTATTCTCATGGTCATGTGTTAAAAGCAAAAGTCAGAATACTCCTCTGACCGTTATGAGAAATCATTATACCGAAAAGGGAAACCTTGGTAATGGTAACGAGTGTCCTTCCTAGCCTCCACAGTCTCGATTGAACATATACCACTCTTTTGGCATGGTCTTGTTACTAAGAAATATATTTTGTATGAGCTCAACAATCGAAGTTTGCACTTGAGAGACTTTAATAGATAGCATGAGTGGGCAGCATTGGAAAACTCTATTTCTATTTATGATTGATAACTAACCGTATTCAGTTTTGCCTTATACAGATAAAAATACAAAATACAATAAAGCGTGTATAGAAGGATCACAAGTTTACTTGCAAGCTAGATTTAACTTTGACATGGGGCATAGAAGTTTTTGACTAATCTCTAGTGGTTTGGAATAATATAACTGAGCTTATATTTCCTTGTATGATTATGTGCTCTCTTACTTTGAGCTTGCAGGAAAAACAAGGATATGGTGCATTGATTTCCAATGATAAGCAAGATCACATCCATTAAGTTATCGATCCCTTTTGCTCAAGGACGAGCAAGATCTAGCTTAGGGAAGTTGCTGTGATAATACAACACCTTTTAGAAATATAAATTGTGTCATTTGCCTATCATATCATGCTCCATCTAACTATTGTTATGCCTGATATGCATGATTACTTGATTTTATTAAATTCAATATGAGCTTTGTACATTTAGTAGTTTAGGTAGAATTGTGTCCCTCTTCCTTGTCTTTGACATGTGTGTAGGTGTTGATGATGATTATGGATGAAACAAAGGCAAAAGGAACAAAGAGAGCATAGTATGGAGGAGCTGCACAGACCAGACTTAGCCATTTGAGAGGTTGGAAAAGTGAATTTTTCCAACTTATCAAAATAAATATCCAATACCATGGGGTTGTAGACCTCAACGATACGAACTCAACGAGCCCAAGCACACCCAAAATGGAGTTCGTATGAAGAAATAGCGACCAAAATACTAAGGAGTACTCACGGTTTAACGAGCAACTATACGACCGGAGCAATAATTCCGGCCGTATAGTTGCGCCCGTATAGTTGTAAAAAGGGTCGGAAACGACGGGATTTCACCCCAAGGAAGCTCCAGAACCTTCCCTAAGTCATATGATGGTATTAGGGGAACCCTAGGACACCCCCAAGGCCTATATAAAGGAGGGAGGACTCGAGGAAGCCACAATACACAATATACAAGATCTAGATCCCATCTACCGCCTCCACGGCAGTGCTGTGCCACTGTGCCGCCTCCATAGCCTCTATAGCTCCACCAATATCTAGATCTCCATCAATACCATCAAGCCACCCAAGCAAGAAGAGGAGGAGAAGGAGGACGCCGCCATCACCACGCCGACGCCACCATCACTGCGTCGTCATCACCATCTCCATCGCAGCTATTCCTTCATCCTTCCCCATCATGATCTCCGTGATGGGTTGTAACATGGCTTGAACCCCCTTTTATTAATGTTATGATGATTTGAGTAATTGAAGTGTGGTGTGTTCTTGTTAATTAATATGTTTGTGCTTTCTCTTTACATTGTTATATTCATGATATTATTCTAGTGATTAGAGACGTCCAATCCATTGTTGAGGAATTTACTAGGGATTCATGGAGTGTCATAAAACTTATCATTAGTCTCTACTCTTCCATGGGCCTCACAAGTCCATGGGTAGAACTAATAGGCTATTTGCTATAAGTGATTTGCGGAGGCAGCAGCTTAGGATGCACCGCCCATAGTTCCCTCAAGATCACTCATGATATAGATAGGTATAGTGTTGCGAATTGCTTGACCCCAAAGTGACATACGGGATATCTTGTGACTAGCACACTTGCTTAGGAGTACGGTTGTCCATAGAACTTAATGCCTTTTCTCCGGTTTACCTTGATTGGTCTTGTTACCTTAATACACTATTCTCTTACGAGATGACCCATGTACGAAGAGGGTGTGGACAATTGAGTTGTCTAGTTGCCACTTACCAACGGTGGGAGACAACAGTATATGAGGGACCACCACAATTATAGTTAATAGTTATTCCATAAGCACTTATCATGCACACCAGTATACACAACATTACTTGAGGAATCATAGAATTAATATTTCATCTCATTGTATTCACCTCTTTTCAGTTTTACTTTTGTTCTAGTTTTCTTCCAGTCCTAGTAGTAGTTATTACAAAACATCTTAAATTCATTTATCCTAGCAACTTATAGAATAGGCTATTTCCAAACCATAGTTTGGGTGCAAACGTGGCAACGCGGCTGCGAGGGTCGTGTTCGCCGAGATCCCATCGGGACAAACTCTTTAAATATTTGCTTCTACAGGTAGTGCAATAACCCTGTTTTGGTGCAGGAACCCAACCCATCAGCTGCGCAACGTGTGACTAGGTCACGGGGATATCACTTGTCAGAATGATTTAAGTAGCATTTTTCGGTAACGAGATTGAACTCAACATGGTGATGTCGTTTCTTATCTCAGACATTGCAAGTATCGCAGAGGCAAAAGGAATGGGACAAAACTTTGATGGTTCGACGATAAAGATTTCATGGAATGGACAAGGGTTCATTATGGGCATCCAGGTCCCGCTGATGATCATTAGTCCGAGAGGGGTCTTGACCCATGTCTAGAGTGTTCCTAAACCGTAGGGTAGCACGCTTGAGGGTTTGATGAATCTCGGAGATCATTTTGGTATCATCGGAATCGCTGAAGAAAAGAGAGGGAGAAACCGGAAGGGTGCTGGGAACATCCAGATGATGTCCGGAGTGGGATGGAAGGAGTTCCATAACCACGGGAATTAAATAATATGTGAATATATGTTAAATATTGATTTAATCATCTATTCATAATTATTTAATAAAATAGAAGGAATTAAAATGGGTAAATTCCCTATTGGGCCAATTCCCTAAGGGGAAGGGCCCATGAGGGGAAAGACCAAAAGGGAGGAGAGGGAGATTGGCCCCTAGGGCACTCACGCGGTCCCCACAAGGGCCTTGGCCGGCGGCCAAGCCCCTCCTCTCCTCTCTCCTTTGTTTAGTTCCACATGGCTGGGCCAAGGAACTTTGGGGTCCCCTTCCCCTATATAATAAGAGGCATATAGAGGCAATTAAATCATCAGAAATAATAAAAGGCTTCCCAACTTTGGGAAAAGCCTCCAGCTGCCTCCCTCTCTCCCCTCTCTCCCGTGACCGTGGTCCCAAGTTTGGACTATGCGAATGGAGAGTTCTTCACCAAGGAGCGATGTCGCGCTTCGAGGTTCAGGATCCAAAAGATCTACTTCTGCAATATCTGCTAGATCAGAGGAGCGGGAGTCATCGTCAAGCACCGGACGTGTGTGACTCCCTCGAAGGTGCTACATTTGCGGCGCTAGGAGTTTTTGGACCATCGGAGTTCAGAATGACCCTGAGGCTGGCATTGGTATGACTACATCGCATACACTCTCCCGAGTGACAAAGCTTTTCGTGAAGGTAAGTTTTTTAAAATACCCTCCCGTTGATGAATTACTAATAGATAGATCCTGGCATTAGGGTTCTTGGCGTAGAAAAAATTATTGTTTTCACGAAAGTGGGAAGAAGGAAGAGAAATATTAGAGCTGAACAGAGCACCCGGAGATACGCCAAGATGAGTAGACGGTTTGGAGCACATCGGAGGGCGAGGGCAAACCTCCTAAATGAATACATGGTTACCTTTGAAGATAGGCCATTCGCAGCCAGGCACGACGGGTTTAGGAGTGTGAGGGAGCATTGTAGACAGGAGCACACCCTCGTAGTTTACCTGAGGGTAATAAACGTATGCCACCATATTCTTCTCGTCGTAGGTCACGAAAGCGTCATTCTTGGCACAAAGCAGGCACGTCAACACATCACATGGATCTTTAGTCCTTGCGTACGCACGTAGAGGCACCACAGAAAGACTGGACTCACGAGCATCGTTTGTGCGAGCAGTCTCAAAGCTAGGTCGAGTGTAGTCGAAGAAATCCATCTCGAGGTGAAGCGAAAGCATCGGCAGTGAGCCCTCCTTGTTCACACGAGAGCAATAAATATAGGGCATTGGTTTCTTGGCTTCGCCAGGTACGGAGACATCGTGGTGTGCGATGAACCAGTGCACCAACAGAGGGCTTGCTTCATCCGGCTAGGCATGTGTTTCTATAGCCATCGCAGCAGGGCTCCACTCGCCGCCTGCGGTAGGGCGAGGAGTCCCACACTTAAATCAAGAGCAGCTGAAGAAATCCATACCGACATGAAGCAAAAGTGGCAGGAATACCTAAAAATGACACAAACAAATGTTAGTAGAACAAAAGCAGAAAAGAAGAGAAGAATGCTTACCTTAAAACGATGAAGAAGCGAATGATACACGTGGATGACTGACATGCCAACGGTCTTGTTGGAAGACGCATTCCACTATTTCCCAACGCGACCAATACAGAGAAAAAGAGAAAAAGTTTTAGATAAGAGTCATAAACTGAGATAGGTAGAAGGCCTCGGAAAACCTACTTTACACCACGCGAGCTGGCCGTGGAGAACGGTTCCTCTGCCAACAGTCTTACACGCTAATGCGAGTCAATGACAACATCGACTATCCTCTCCCCATGGTGGACGTTGGCCTAACATCAATGATGGGCAAGCGACTAGCAGACACGACACCGAGAGATAAGAGAATATGAAGACAAAACTCACAGAACGATTAGCAAAATAGAAACATGGCATAAGGTGATCTATATAAGCGAGAAAAAGATCAAAAAGTAGGCGTTCATGTCCTAAGCATAGACTTGTGGAGCTAGCCGTCTTCCAGGAAACACCGATAAGCTTCGCATAATGGAAACATGGATTCTATACAGCTACACATGTAAGAATCGGGATTCACTGCACAACCTCGCCGTGAGAAACCGCGCGCATGCACGACATGGAAGCACAAAAGCGCTTGTCATGTGGACCCACAAGTTGTACGAGTAGATTTTCTACTACCAGCTGAATTATCGATCGCAAGAAACTGCGTCTAGGTAGAGTTACCGATGGCACGTCTAATTCCAACTCAGTTCTCAGTGACACGAACGTCCGTACACGGAGAGATAATACTGGCCTCGTGAAACCGCGGACGTCTAGATCCTACATTGCCAGCTACGCTCTAAATAGACATGATGAACCATGGTCTCTCTAAACAGGGACTATGCCAATTAGTTGGACCCGTGTCACTAGATATTAGGGTTTTAGTAATTAGGCCACAAGTGGTGTGGATCCCACACTTACTCCATGTATATAGTTGGGCGGTAGTTGTCCAATGGGCATGGTTGGACCATTCCATGCGTTGGAATCCCTATCCACCACTTCCACAAGTCCGAGAACCGACACACCGGACCTATAAATTTGCCACCAGCACTCCACCTTGTACATGTGGATCATTAGAGGTGCTACATCATCAGCACTAGGAAACATTGTTAGTGGGACATACGAGATCGTGATCTGCAGTACCCTGACAAGCTAACACATGTAAAATGCATACATGAACTTTGTACTTTATTGACATGTACAGTACAAGAAATGTTTCCATCTGCAATGATTTGGCTCGTCGATTTTCATAGAAGGCACATCTTATGCAATGAATTTCTTCGCTCGACCATGGCTAATGGAAAACTTTTATTCTGGTTTTGCGGCCCTCTACTATGACGAAACCTGCGGTGACCCAGCGTACCACTGCATGTTGTACTATACTATAGTCGTTGACACAACACTCACGGAACACCGTTCCGCAAATATCACGTCCCTCAAAGTGGTATAACAGAAACATTGCGGGTCCAAATTACAAACATACACACCTTATTATTACAATACCAAAAGATCAGTATTTTCAAGTGGTTCAAACTTACAACATCTTACTTAATATGTTTTTAGCAGAAGAACGAAAGATTCAATTGACAAAACACAACTTGAACTCAATAGCTTATCATATAAGGTTCATGCTACTCGGCTTGGCTTAGGTACTAATAACTACTGGGCAACTACTATGACTCCTTGCCTTCAGCTCCGTAGTGTATCTCGTAGTCCACCCCTTCGACTCCACCGGGCAGGTTAGGTTCCTCATAGTAGACGTCGTCTTGACCTTCGGTAGCATACATTGGGGTATCTTCTGTCTCCTCAGAGTCTAAGCAGGGGATTGAAGGAAAGAGTGAGCAACCGCGTTACCCAGGAAGTTCATTATATTCAAGGTGGGAAGTTTGATGCTCTATCTACCACCTCAGACTATAAGTCTTTCGCACTATGTAGTTTTCATAAACATTTGTTCAAAGGTTCATTTTAATCTCAAAAACTATGCCCATCAGCCTTAACAGGTTGACCAGAACTTCATGGAGTTCCTTTCCTACCGCGTTCGTAGCTCCTTACCGAAATAGGGAGTAACATGTCACAATTCTTATAGTCTGTAGAGGTACGTTGCTTTACCCATAAGAGATTAAATCCTTGTTCCACAACCATGCATACTTTCCCATACACAATTCCTTGATGTAGGGCCTAGAAATTGATCCAAGCCAATCACTGCCCTTCTCCACGACCCACATGGAACACGACCCCCAAGCACGAATACCTCCATTAACCCCCATATAGGCAGATATAACCCTGGTAACCCCTTGGAGACTCTAGTGAGCAGATCATGTCCCTATCAACCCCCACCAAAGTGGAAGAAATACCTCCGACATCCCCTCAGGTATAATCTAGACACCAGTATCACGGGGAACTAAGGGGTCCCACCCATGTGCCGAGTCCTCGCAAGGAATCTACAGCCTCACGATAAGGTCATCCATTCATGTGAAAGGAAGAAGATCCAGCTGACGTCTCCATCCTATTCCAAATCTTATGGTTAACACGTATTATATGGTGGTACAATCACTGATTTCATGGGTTATTAAGTCCTATCTGTACTGCAACTGGAATCCTAGATTACACTGCAACTCTTAATATTTATCATCACTTAGGATGATAACATCATGTCATTTTCTTGGGAAAATACTTATTTTCTGTTTCTTTTTAGAACATTGGTGATAACACACAATTGTTGGGTTCGCAGCATAGAAAACAAAAAAATTCCTATGATGGGAACTATACGCTAAGATATATCTCCTAGATACAAGCAACGAGTGGATATACATCCATGGAGAACTTACCCTCGAAGACAAGAAAGCTTTGTTAACGAGATGGAACTCGTGGATGATGTAGTCATACACTTGCTGATCTCAAGATCGTGATGAAGTCCATCAGGTCCGGCTCTAGCACGTCCTTCAGATCCAGCTCCAAAGAAGTCCAAAGACCACCACGCCCAAAGACCGCAGCAAAGCAAGACATCCGTGATCGCACACACGTCCGGTACCCCAACAACCTTCGTCCCTTGCTCCAGCAAAGCAGCGGAAACAGCAACTCCTTTTCAGATAAAGCCACCGGGAACATGTATCTAGCTAATCCGATACCATGGGGAAATAATACTAGAGGGGGAGAGAGATCCTTCACGAGGAGGTGTGAGTATGAAGGTGTGAGAGGGGGGCCTTTTATAGGAGGAGGGGAGGGTACCCCTCCCCATGGCTGGTGCCCCAAGGGGTGACCCCTCACCTTCTCATTCATATGGTGGTAACTCCCTCCACATAAATTTGCCCCTTCACATTCTCTTTTAAAGTCTCCACTTTAAATGCATTAAATTTCTACAAATTTAATGCTCTCTCATTTAATAAAACTCTTTTATTAATTTTATTCAGAATTTTGTTAATTACTTTAATTAACAAACATTCACATAAAACCCCCTGCAACATTTCAATATTACATGCAGAACCAATTTCACCCGAAATCGTTTCGATGTCTATTGAAATAATTCCAGCATTTTCTTAAATCTTTATCTGAAACATATTTGCCTCAAATGGTGTCAGTATCCCTTAAGTGTGTCACCCTACGGTTCGCGAATAATGCAGACATGATCGAGACCCCTCTCAGATCAATAATTAGAAGCGGGACCTGGAGATCCATACTAACTCCTACACATTCAACGATGACTTCTGTGATCGTGAGAACCTTTAATGCTAGTAACTAAATCCCTTTGTCTCACGATATATTACATGTCCAAGATTTTATCATCTCCATACCTAGTTTGATCTCGTTGCCGACATGCACTCTTTTCTTGTTCCCATGATATAACATTCTAATGATCACATCACTTGCTTGCAAGCTATCTTAATGTGATATCACCGAGAGGGCCCAGAGTATATCTATCCATCATCGGGATGGACAAATCCCACTCTTGATCCATGAGCCTCAACATAACACCTTTGTAGCACTGAACCCACCTTTATAGTCACCCTGTTACGGTGTGATGTTTGATGTTATCAAGATACTCTTCCGGTGTCAGCAATTAACATGATCTCATGGTATAAGGACTAAGATTACTTCGTATGATGTTATAGCAATATAAACATAATGACTTTGGTTGTAATGCTATACTTCGGATGAATGTTCATCACATCATTCCACCAATGTTGTGACCTCGTTATTAACAACATCCAATGTCCATGATCAGGAAACCTTGATCATCTTGTTAATCAACATGCTAGTTTATATGAGAGGCAGTACTAGGAACTTTGTATTTTGTTTATTAAACACACATGTATTAACGTTTCCAATTAATACAATTATAGCATGAAAAATAAAAATTTATCATAAACATGGAATAAGATAATAACCACTTTATTATTGCCTCTCGGGCATATTCCCTTCAGTCTCCCACTTGCACTAGAGTCAATAATCTAGTTTGTAAACTTGTATATACAACACCTAGGTGTTGAATATACGCGTTTCCTAGTGGTTAACATAATCTCCGGGTCTGTCCCTTTCAGGCCCGTGTGTATTTACATGTCTTTGCGTCTCTACATATCACTCATTCTCAAATGAGATGGCATTGTATAAATTTGGTCCTTTGGTGAGACCTTTAGTTCGTTCGGGTTAAAATATGTTGATATTATTGTCATACAATATATCTTCATAGTATTAGCCCACTTTGAACCACACCTAGTTTGATAGCAAAACTTCTTAACACAAATGCCCTCCTTTGCTGCTACTATAGCAGTCATATACTTAGCCTTTTGTTGTAGTATCCGTCACAATGTTTCAACTTTGGGACTTATCCAAATCCATCATGGAACATCCTTTCCATTACATTGTGCCACCCATAGTCTAAATTGAGATAAATTTAATTTGTATCTTGTGACAAAACTAGTATCAATGTAACACTTTACAATGAACTACCTTTAACTATTTGTCACTTATACATGATATATTCTTAGTTCTTCCAAAGCTCATAAGAATATCTTTACTACTGTCCAATGATCATCTTATGAATCATTCTGGTATGTGCTCATAACATTTAGAGCATAGGACATTCTGGATATATACATATCATGGTATCATCGATCAAAATCTTCATGTGATTTTACTCACCAAGTGTTGAAACACTTGAATCTTGATACAATCCTTTCCATGCAGCAAGAACCTTTCTTATTGTTTTCATATTGAACCCTTTCAATATCTCATATATGTATGTCTGGCACAACCATATTAGCGCCTCAATCTATCCATATAGATATTGATGCCAAATATTCCGAGTTTGCCTAAGTCTTTCATTGAAATCTTATTTTAATGAAATTCTTAACTTGTGTCAATACAAGATACATCATTTCCAATCAACAATATGTTCTCTACATAATGTATTAGAAATATGTCTCAGTGCTCCCACTTAATTTCTTGCAAATGCAAGCATCTTCATCATCTCCGATGAATTTAAACTCTTTTAACAGTTTCATCATGGTGAAGATTCCAACTCCACTATGCTTACTTCAACTATTGAAGTTTGCATGCCCTTTTAGCACCCTTTGAATTAACAAAACCCTTCGGACCGTGTCTTGTACACGTCCTAGGTAACCATTCTATTAGAAGAACATTGTTTTGTTTGTTCAACTACCATACATCAAATTATATGTAGTGGTTGCTACATTAATCCGTCAAGACTAAATATCGCTATGAAAGATCAAATCTTATCATAGTCAACTCCTTGAACATTGTCATAAACTTCTTTCCGACATGTTGACTATTTCATAGATATTAAACATCCATGTCTATTTCTTTATAGATCCAAACACGACCGATAGGCTTCACGCCTTTCCGGAGGGTCTTCCAAGTTCAGAAACTTGATTTCTCGTGTATGGATACTATCACAGATTCTATGACTTCTAGTCATTTTATGGAGTCAAGGCCCATCATCGCTTCTTTGCATGTAGTCGGTTCATCATTGTCAAAACAATAACGACTTGCTTATCAAATCACACTATTTGATTCTTACTAACCCACGTGGTTCAATAGGAACTCTAATCTCCGAGATCACAACCTTTGTAATCACAGGAGCCATGAGCATTGTGGCCGCCACCGGGACACTTTCTGGCACTGCGCTACTTAGCACATATAGCTAAGGTTCAACAACCTTATCAAAGTTCTATTGTCCTCCCACTTAACTTTTCGCGAAAAAATACTTCTCAAGAAACTTGAAGTTCCAAGTAACAAACTCTTTTGTCCTCGGTGTTATGGAGAAATTCCCAACAAATTCTTTGGGATAACCTACAAAGACGTGCTTATCCAGCTTTGGCTGTAAACATTTTACTTATGCATAGCATACCAAAATTTAAGAAAAGACAATTCGGGTTTTATCCCAAACCATAACTTATATGGTGTCATTTCAATGGATCACGATGGTGCTCTTTTCAGTGTAAAAGCGGTAGTCTCTAAAGGTTCAATCCTTAAAACATAATGGCAGTTTTATAAATGACACCTTTGATCTTACCATGTCAAACATGGTTTGATTTCATCTCTCGAATATGCCATACTCCTATGGTTTATCGGGAAACACAAATCATGGAACAATTCCTCAAATCTTAGGTGTTTTGCTAAACATGTAACTCAAATATCTTCCTTTATGAACGAATCATAAACTCTTTATTTTCTTGTTACAATGATTTTTCACTTCATCTTGAAAGTCTTTGAACAATTTTCAAATGTTTCATACTTCTTCCTTATTAAGTAAATATATAAATATATTCACTCAAATTTCTGGAGAAATCATATGAAGCAAAAAGATCCATCGCATATGGCTACACATAATGGACTATGCACATCAGCATGTACAATTTCCAATAAGCTAGTCATCCATTCCTCTTTGGCCTATGAACGGAGTTTCAATTATCTCGAGGAAAGTCTCACAAGCGTCAATTGATCAAAATCAAAGACTCCAAAAATCCATCAACATGGATTTTCTTCATGTTTTCTTTCCAATATAATTTAAACAACGATGTCACTTTATAAGTGATCTTTCAATCATTTGTCTTGTGACATTTTAGCAATAGTGTTTATGGATGTGATTTATCCCACTAGACTTGTAAAAGTTCATCCATCCTTTATGGAATATGGTAATTATTTGAACAACCATTGATCTCGTAATACCGGAACAAAATAACAATTATTAAAACAAATCTTGAAGGCTAGGTTTGACAACAACGAAAAACACAATAACACTTTATTTGTTTTCGATGAACATCATCACTTATTCTCTTGCCAGTTACTTAGGCCGTTGCAGTTCATTAATTGTGTTGTTCTGTATGATACTTCACACCAACCAATTCGATATCCAGTACCGGTATCTAATACCTCAGAACCACATTGTTTAACAAGCAAGGAATATAGCCATAACATGTATATCTTCTATATACCTAAGTTGGACATCTCCAACCTTTTCTTTTCTGCCAAATATTTTATAGATTCTCTTTCAACAATTCCTTTTCTTTTAAAAGAATCTATCAACATCAATAGTGGTGTCATTCACATGACACATAGTACAAAGTGTATATAGTCAAATACTAATACCTTTGGACTTGCACTTTGAAGTGGATCACCATCATCAAATGTTTGGTGTTCTTTCAAAAATCCATTCTTTAGTAATCTATTAGTGTAGTAAACATTTTACTTACATCTTCTATTCATCCTTATCATGAAAACTTTCATGATCAAGCTACTATAGCCTACAAGGAAGAATCGCGAGTATAATGTTAGTTCCCAAAACCTTTTTGGGAGATCCAGATGCTTAGCATCTCCATCCTTCACAAATTCTCATACAATATGAGAACATGTATTTTTCTAAATTATACTCTATCATAATGCAACCAAAAACATTGTTTCAGATATCACAATATCTTTCACACATGATGGTTTCTGAAAAAAAAATCAGCTCCTATATAATCTTGATATTAAAACAACTCTTGAATATCAATAATCATGGAGGCAAACATGATACTTTAGATACTAACATTGGAATTCTTACTCTTGATTTAATACTACTTATTAAACTGCATGGAGTAAATAGAGTTTGCTGAAAGTTTGCAATAGGACTTATAAACTTTAAATTGACATTCAGAACAATACGATACCAGTTCGTAAAGTAAATATCCAGAATTCTATAGTTCTATTATCTCAATTAAAACTAAGCATAAGGTAGTGAACAGACGCCAATGACTACAACAAATTATGCAAATTCACTTTGATTTAGTGTAACACTACAGTACTGAAAAGACTGTAGCTTCTATGCAACATGCCAATCCCTGGATCGGTTCATTGGCTTACATAGAACATAGATGAAATAACAAAGTAATAATCCGTGTATCATAAATAACGAAGATCTAGAAGATTTATTTATTACAAAAGTCGCTTAGCTCGAAGGCTAGCTCACACATAAGTTAAGTAGCAACAAAAATAAAGATACTACTCCATCTTCAAATTGCCCACGAGGGAACAAGTGTCGAGTGGAGTACCACGACCTATATCGAATCACTCGGAATCGGTATAACCTGCAACATGAAACATAGCAGCCCCGAAGGGTCAATACATGGAATGTATGCCAAGTAGCGCTAAGATAAAGGAGACAATGCACCTAGCATCTACATGCTTATTTGGCTAGTGGAGCTTTGGCTAGCTTGCACCTTTCAAACACATTGGTCCTACTTTCGTAAACCATTTAATTCATAGCAACCCATTAAGTTCATCCATCAAGTTTTTAGAAATTAGGAAATAAGGATGAGCGAGAATATGTCATAGTCTCAAGATCAAGCAACTCAATCGTCCGTAACCGGGGACACGGCTAAGTACTTAGTTTTTACACCCTGCAGGGGTTTGTACACTTTACCCATGTGACCTGGCCAACCCAGCTCGTACCACCACACGCATATTGTGTGATGATAGGGAGAAGTCCAAGATGAGACCTTTCGGGAAGTAGATCACCAAACCCCATCACAAGACCGTCCCAACCTATCATTCACTACATCTCTGGCTACGCTGGGTTCGGATCACCACGACCTACTAAGTCCAACCAGCCACCCATTCTTACTGGCACATGGTTGCACACGTAAGCTACCATAATAAAGAGAACCAATCCTTCTCAAGACTCAAGGCATTCCCCACCATTAACCACACTCCGATGACCATCCAACCATTCCGCCCAGGTAGTTCATTAACATTAAGTTGTTTTAGTTTGAAGCAAACACAACTCCACCATAGTGTGATCCCTTTTCCCCCGTCTTCATAGCAGGTCTAAGAACATCTACTGAGCGAGGCTTAACTACAAGGAAAATCCTACCACAATATATAGGATATAGCGTAGCATAGTAGTTCCTACACAATAACTATAGAAATACACTACACATGCATAAGAGAAAATAGTAGGACAATGGTATGAACAAAATAGCATCTACTTGCCTTGGCGGTAGGAGTCGAGGGTACAATCCTCGCATAAACAAGCGTTGCACTCGTCACAATCTACACGATACAAAACAACACATAAACAACATACCAAACATAAGCAAGTGCACAAATGCATGCATGATAGCTCAACAAGGTTTTCAGTAACCTCTCGGTGTTCTCTGATCAATTCTACTTCTGAATGATGCATGAGAAAACATTTAATGCAAAGAAAACAATTTATGCATAAAAGAGGTCTAGTTAATAGGTCTTTGGTCAAAACATTGCACCAAGGCTATAAACAGTACATAACAAGTTTGACAAAAATACTACTGGATAGGTAACTCCAATTAGGGCCTAGACCAAAAGTAATTACGCCAAAAAGGTTTACATAACTTTTTCTGTGAATTAAATACTACTTTAAGCCTTTCTATAATCTCAGGAAAAATACATACTGTAAACCTGGGATATTATTGCAGAATATAATTCTACACAATTTTGCGAATCCAACGATACCTTATTTGCAATTTTTGGCCAAGTAGATCTTTTTCTACAAATTTTAGAAGTTAAAACAATTTTCTGCAATTTTTACTAAAATCTGTAAAATCCGGAGGAATATTCCCGCTGACGAGCGGGTCTCGGTGGACCGGCGGTTGACCGGTCAGCCATGATCGGGGAGATCTGGGCGCGCGCCGATCGACGGCTGGGAGCAGTTCGGCGGCTCACTGGCCAGCAATGGTGGCGGCGTAGTGGCGGTCTCGAGGCGGCGGGGATGCAACTGGGGGTGGCGGTTGCGGTGGAGGGGTCGGCATGGCCGGCGGCGAGCTCCGGTAGCGGCGGCGAGCAGATTGGGCGGCGGCGACGGCGAACTCCGGCGAGGAATTCCTCGGAGCTGGCGGCGGCGTAGATGGGAACAAGAAGGGGAAAAGGATCGGGTTGGCGAGGGCTTTAAGGGGGGGTTGGAGAGAAACACGAGACGGAAACGGGCTCCCACAAAAATCGACGATTCCGGCGAGGTCGGTGGCCTCGGCGTCCGTGCTCGTGTCGAGCACGGTCTGTTCGATGCGCTCCTGCTGGCAGGTGGGTCCGGGCGGCGGCGGTCTACGTGTCGCGCGCGCATCGGCGGCTATCTCTCGCTCACTGGCAGGCGGCTCCCGGGTGGGCTGCCATGGGCGTGATGGGCTGGCGGTTGGTCGACGAAGTTTTTTTGAACGAGATCTGAACTTTTTGTCGTCTGTCTATTCTGAATTTTTTTCTGCACTGCTGTAAATTGGCCATAACTTTTGATCCCGGGCTCCGATTTAGACGAAACAAAGTCCTACGGGTTCATAGAGACGAGCTTTACGCAACCATACATCTAGAAAGTCCAAAAGGGGCAATTTTTAAAGATGAAAGGCAAAAACCCTAGTAGGCTTGCAAAAGGGATGATCTAGCAAAAGGGGAGTGGTTTTGGCAAAAGCTTTAAAACTGAAACTTTTTGCAAAGATGCCCATGATGTAATGACATGTATGAATGCAGTGCCAAATATAGAATTTGGGATGTGACATTTAGTTTATGACAAATGAGTTTGACTAATCCAAATTAGAAATGAACTCCCACTCAAAAACAACATCCCTCGTGCCTTTTTGGTGATTACATGAACCAAATCCACTACACCAAGTCTGATCATCACGTGAGTCGATGTAGCTTCAAAGGCGAGCATCAATATGGGAATCACATCAACTATATGACTCATGCTTAACCTTTTGGTCCGTGTTCCGAGGCCATGTCTGTACATGCTAGGCTCGCCAAGTAAGAACCTTAGTACTCGCATGTGTAAAACTGTCTTACACCCATTTGTATGAAAACGCAGAGTCGAGTACACCCGATCATCACGTGATGTCTCGAAACACGATCCATAGAACGGTGCATACTTAAGGAAGAACACATTTTATCTTGATATTTAAATGAGGGGTCATCTTATAATGCTACTAAAACGCCAAACAAGCAATATAAGATGTGAACATCATATGTGTAAAGTGGGATGATATGGTCCATGCATTTCATCACCATCATATGCATCGTGGTATGATCTCTATCATTCCTTTATGTGTAAGGCCAAGGTCTATGGAACTTACACGTTAGGTGTGTTGTAAGAGTATCAACTATACATCAACTTACAACATTACCATATCATGACACTAGCCCAACAACGATCTAAACTAGACGCCTCTAATTTATCCATTGCAAGTTTTACGTGGCTTAGGGCTTTCGGAGATAGAACCGGTCTTACCTACGAACATGGAACCACAACGAGGATAACCAAGTTATTAGCAACTCGTTGTAAATCAGATATTGACTATAGTAGGAGAGACAGACACCCGCCAGCCACTTATGCAAAACTAGTTGCATGTTAGTCGTGGAACCGGTCTCATGTGCGATGACATGTAAGGTTGGTCCGGGCCGCTTCATCCCACTATGACACCAATATCCAAAGTACATATAAGAAGCAATAACATGATCATCACTGCCCACATACTCTTATGTGTTATACCTGTGCAAAGCACCTACGCATAGATCAGGCTCTGATACCACTATTGGGTTCGCAGCATAGAAAACAAAAAATTTCCTACGATGGGAACTATACACCAAGATCTATCTACTAGATACAAGAAACAGGTGGATATACATCCATGGAGAACTTACCCTTGAAGACAACAAAGCTTTGTTAACGAGATGGAACTCGTGGATGATGTAGTCATACACTTGCCGATCTCAAGATCGCGATGAATTCCATCAGGTCCGGCTCCAGCACGTCCTTCAGATCCAGCTCCAGCAAGTCCATCACCACCAAGTCCATCACCGCAAAGCAGCGGCACATCCGTGATCGCACACACGTCCGGTACCCCCAACAACCTCCGTCCCTTGCTCCAGCAAAGCAGCGGAAGCAGCAACTCCTTTCTAGATAAAGCCACCGGGAACATGTATCTCGCTAATCCGAGACCATGGGGAAATAATACTAGAGGGGGAGAGAAATCCTTCACGAGGAGGTGTGAGTATGAAGGTGTGAGAGGGGGCCTTTTATAGGAGGAGGGGAGGGTACCCCTCCCCATGGCCGGCGCCCCAAGGGGTGACCCCTCACCTTCTCATTCATGTGGTGGTAACTCCCTCCACATAAATTTGCCCCTTCACATTCTCTTTTAAAGTCTCCACTTTAAATTCATTAAATTTCTCCAAATTTAATGCTCTCTCATTTAATAAAACTCTTTTATTAATTTTATTCAGAATTTTGTTAATTACTTTAATTAACAAACATTCACATAAAAACCCCTGCAACATTTCAATATTACATGCAGAACCAATTTCAGCAATTTCACCCAAAACAATTTCGATGCCTATTGAAATAATTCCAGCGTTTTCTTAAATCTTTATCTGAAACATATTTGCTCCAAATGGTGTCGGTATCCCTTAAGTGTGTCATGCTACGGTTCGTGAATAATGCAGACATGATTGAGACCCCTCTCAGATCAATAATCAGAAGCGGGACCTGGAGATCCATACTAACTCCTACACTTCAACGATGACTTCTGTGATCGTGAGAACCTTTAACGCTAGTAACTAAATCCCTTTGTCTCGTGATATATTACATGTCCGAGATTCGATCATCGGTATCTCCATACCTAGTTTGATCTCGTTGCCGACATGCACTCTTTTCTCGTTCCCGTGATATAACATTCTAGTGATCACATCACTTGCTTGCAAGCTATCTTAATGTGATATCACCGAGAGGGCCTAGAGTATATCTATCCGTCATCGGGATGGACAAATCCCACTCTTGATCCATGAGCCTCAACATAACACCTTTGTAGCACTGAAACCACCTTTATATTCACCCTGTTACGGTGTGACGTTTGATGTTATCAAGATACTCTTCCGGTGTCAGCAATTAACATGATCTCATGGTCTAAGGACTAATATTACTTCGTATGATGTTATAGCAATATAAACATAATGACTTTGATCATATTGCTATACTTCGGATGAATGTTCATCACATCATTCCACCAATGTTGTGATCTCGTTATTAACAGCATCCAATGTCCATGATCAGGAAACCTTGATCATCTTGTTAATCAACAAGCTAGTTTACATGAGAGGCAGTACTAGGAACTTTGTATTTTGTTTATTAAACACACATGTATTAATGTTTCCAACTAATACAATTATAGCATGCAAAATAAACATTTATCATAAACATTGAATAAGATAATAACCACTTTATTATTGCCTCTCGGGCATATTCCCTTCAACAATTTGCAAATACTTTTACAAAGCACAACAGAGGACATGAGTGATGGCCCAAAATATACCGAGCTCGTTGGGGGACCCCAAGAGGAAGGTATGATGAGCACAGCTGCAAGTTTTCCCTCAGTACGAAACCAAGGTTATCAATCCAATAGGAGCAAGGAAACACCCCAAAGGTGTAGCTAGCTGAACGTTGGCAGGGCGCACTACCGGTGCCAGGAGCAATGTGGAGACCTGCACAACACAACCACAGAACTCTGTCCCCAACTTGTGATGAGGTTGTCAATCTCACCGGTTTTGCTGAAAACAAAGGATTAAACGTATCGAATGGAAGGAAGTAAAAGTTTGTAGAAAGTAAACACAAAGTAGTAAACAGTTTATAGATTGTATGTAAAAGAAAGGACCGGGATCCATAGTTCACTAGAGGTGGCTCTCCTTAAGATAGATAACATGCTGGGTGAACAAATTACAGCGGGGCAATTGACAAACATCAAGAAAGCAATACATGCATATACTAATCATCTTGACTCCTTTAGAACTTGATTGGGCATTACAACATTATACATAGACCGCCATCCAACTGCATCTGTGACTAATAATCCACCTTTAGGTTATCATCCGAACCCCCTCCAATATTAAGTTGCAAGCAACAGATTATTGCTTTACGAACTGCGTGTAAAGTAAACAATATGATTGTTCTATGAACAAAGGATTGTTGTTTTCTCCCTAGTAGCAACAGCACATCTAGTACCTTAGAGATTTCTATCACTTCCCCAGACTACCAGAGGCATGAACCCACTATCGAGCATAAATACTAACTCTTGGAGTTTTTAGCATGCAAGATCACAAATAACAAAGACATGATAGAATCAATAATCAATCTGAAATAGCATATCAATATCCATTGGATCCCCCCAAACACAACATGTAGAATTACAAATAGATGATCTTGATCATGAACGGAGCTCACAAGATCTAGACATGAAAGCACAAAGGAGGAGAACCAGCCATCTAGCTATTACATGTACCCGTAGTCCAGAGATGAACTACTCACGCATCACACCGAAGGCTTGCATGATGATGAATAAGGCCTCCAGGGTGAAATCCCCTCTCCGGCAGGGTGCCGGGAACAGCTTTAGATCCCTCCCGATCTAGGGATGGAGATGAATGACTCTGAGACTCTTTTCGTGGATTTTGATCGGTACTTAGTGTTTTCGTCCGAGGGCATCTTATAGGCGGAAGGAGAGGCCGAGGGGTGCTGGGTCGGCGACCACCCACAGCACGGGCCTGGCCGCATGGCCAGGTGGTGGCTACCCCCAGCCCTTCTCCGTCTCAGATTCGGCATCGATGACTTCTAAAAATAGGCACTTTGGCTTTGTCCCGTCCAATTCGAGAATATTCATTTTCGACTTTCCGGAACCAAAAATAGCAGAAAATAGGCGGTAACCTTCGTGGCTCTTGTTAATAGGTTAGTCCAAGAAATCATATGAAAAGTACTCCAAAGTGTGGACAAAACACAAGAAAGTGGATAAAACCAAGCATGGAACATCAAAAATTATAGATACATTTGCAATGTATCAATGAGCAAGTGGTGAACTTGCCTTGTGACTGCAAGGTAGTGAAGTCATATGCTTGCACTTGACCTTGAGCTTGTGTTTCTACAAAACACCATTATTGCCCGCTAATGACAATATTTAAAGAAGCAATAATGAACATGCATAGTAATGTCATGCACTATTTATGATAACCTTTCTTTGTGTGCTTTACACACATTATTAAAGGTTCAAGAGAATGTAATACTTTATAATTCTTACTTACTTTTGAAATATTATATTTAATATTTTTGTAATATAATATATTAACGTAAGAGTTTAAAAGTAATTTTTATTTAATTTTAGCCTTATTTTATTTAAAAATTCCATAAAAACTAAGTGTTTGAAAATATATATATCAACTTTATTGGCTAAATATACAAACTAGTATTTTTATTATACACAATATATATTTAGTATCACAAAAGTGAATTTTAATTGTTTTTAAGTATTACCTTTATTTTTAGGAAATTCCATAAATGATTTATGTCATTAAGATAATTAATTTAAGTTTTATTATCCAAAAATTCAACTTATTGTTTTTATTAGATAGCTTATGTTTTTGTGAACATTTAGATACATTATTTGTATTTCTAGGGTTTTTATTGATTTTTCTAGAGCTTATTTAGTCTTAGGGGTATTCTTATCTTTTAATAAATAGATTAAGGTTCCATTTTTTAAAATCTAGGCCTAGCCCGACCTGGCCCAGTGGGTTGGGTCAAACCCACTCGCCTCTCCACTGGCTCAGTCCATCGGCCTAGTGCTCTCCACTCTCACTCGCTCGCTCGCTCGACCTCATCCTCTCCTCTCTCTCTCTCTAGCGACCGTGTGCCGCACTGCCTTCCTCGACCTCTTCAGCCACCGCCGCGGTGTAGGATGTTGCAGTCGATGATGCTCCGTCGACTGGCCCAGCCTAATTTGATGCTCGAGCCCTTCTCTGGCCATGACGCCTCCTCCTTGGTGCCTAGGGTTTGGACCCCGCCGGTGGTTCAGTGCTCCGACGCTACCCTATCGCTGCCCTAGTGCTTCGGTGACGAGATGGTGTCACCTCCTTCCTCTGTAGTATCCAGGACCGCGACCTAGCGTGTATTGCAGCGCCCTTCTGAGTGCTCCCCATGTTGTCATGTTCATCCTCGTCACCGACCACTTCTCCCTCTTCTATTCTTTAGAGAGCACCTCGTGTAAGTTCGTTTCCTTTCCCCTTTTCTCTATGCTCCCCTTGCTACTCTCTTCGAGGTTGATGTGATGAATTCCTGATTAGGGTCCATCCCTTGTCCTAGGGTTCATCCCTTTAGTGTTGGTCAACAATGATAGTTTAAATTGTTTCCTGTGTGATTCTTCTATGGTATACTATGAATATTTTTGATTTGGCATTACTAACAGAGCTTCTTGTAAAGTTGGATATTGCTTTAATCCAAGATTGCTATCATGTAAATAAATGCTATGGTGATAATCTAGGGTTGACAGATCATTATTAGCTCGTAGTGGAAATGATTCACTACTAAAGCATTATTGTTGGCTATCTATTCCAACTGCTAAGAGGAATCCTAGTGGTTTTTAACTCTGGAGCTTACTTATGATGATGTACAGAAGTTGAGATTAAGAATATATCAACTACTCTCTATGATTATTTATTGAAATGATCCATTCATGTATCAGACAAGGATTCATTTCCTTTAAATAATGATACTGGTGTTACTTATACTGATGAACGCTGAGAATGATTTTTAGAGGAAAAGAAATGATTCCTAAATGATTTTTAGGAAAATGATTGGATTATCTAATCTATGAAAGCTTGTAGATGTTGGCTTTACAAAAGATAGATGGCTGTTTTCTTGGCTACTATTGAGGTGCTACCCAGATAAGAAATGATTCCTAAATGATTTTTAGGAAAATGATTGGATTATCTAATCTATGAAAGCTTGTAGATGTTGGCTTTATAAAAGATAGATGGATGTTTTCTTGGCTACTATTGAGGTGATGCTACCCAGATATTGGGATGTGCCCAATAGAAGACCATCCATGTAATTGCTTCTACCATGTGCGCCACAGAAGTGGGTGAATAAGATTCCCTCTGTGGGGCCCACCCCCAAGTTCTGTGGCGCATGCTAGGATATGCGCCACAGAAGTGAAACACATCTGTGGCGCATATGTCAACATGCGCCACAGAACTTGGGTGAATTAGATTCCGTTGTGGGGCCCTCCTCCATGTTCTGTGGCGCATGAGTAAATATGCGCCACAGAAGTTTCCTCTTCTATGGCGCATATTACAGAATGCGCCACAGAACTTGGATCATCCCTCCCGCCGGCGAGTCCCACCAATCTTATGTGGTGCATGCTCTAGAAAATGCGCCACAGAACTACCAAACTTCTGTGGCGCATGCTTTCTAGTGCGCCACTGATGTCTTCCTGTGGCGCATAGATTGGCTCATGCGCCACTGAACATGTTGTCTATTTATAGGTTGTTTCCTAGTAGTGTGCTACCCAGATATTGGGATGTGCCCAATAGAAGACCATCCATGTAACTGCTTGTATCTAGTTTTAAAACTAGAGAGTACCAGCTTAGGTTAGTGATGCATAGGATGAGACCTATGCTATGGATTTGAATAGATTCTACTTTGCTGCCTGTTTCTTAAATATCGAGTATTGTGAAAATCATGACTTTTGCATGAATACTGAGGATATCTCCGAACACCTACTTTATATACATATGTATGATCAAGTGTTGGATCAAGGATTTGAGTTTTACCCTGGATTTGGAGTACATTGTGCTAGTTGTAGCCTTGATCTATTGTTGCTTGCTACCTTGGTGACTGTCGTTGCTGGTTGCTCCTCCTCATTGGCCTTGCTCTACACCTCCTAGAAGTGGTTCTGCTTCTCCTAGCTCTTGCGTGACCTTGCTATCCTCCTAAACACCCCTCTATTAGGTGACCATCATCTATGGTTTCTTAATGGATTTCTTTGGTGAATGGTTGGTTGATCTAGTGGAAATCTAGGGAGATCTTATGTGGTTTTATGTGTGTTCTTGACATAGAACACAACTAGTTCGGTAGACTAGTGTAGCAAAGCTTGCTTTGTTGTGTATGGTGTTGTGGTATTATCTCACCTTCTCTCACCCTGCTATTGACAGCACACTACATGCAGACGTGTGAGTAAGCTGCTACTATGCCCGCTTGGACTTAGGATCAGCTCAAGTGAACAGGGTTGTTACTTTTACCTTTTACTATGAGCTTATCTGGTGAAACTTGCCCCTCTTTGGCTAAGGATATTATACTGAAGCCTTTTTGCTTTAAACAAAAAGATACTTCATTTTGGTGAAACTTGCCCCTTTTTATAATTAATTTGCTCAGTAATGTAATATGAATAGTGCACTTCACTGTTCAAGAATGAGAGCAATCTAACCATAACCAATATCTTTTTATTTCTATTTTCTTTGTTTTGTAGGTACAAGCTTCTCCAGGGAAGATTGGAAGATATAGACTATATTAGGATTTAGTATAGGTTTTCATTTTATTATTTATGTAATGTTTTCATTTGGCTTCTGTTAAGAACAATGTAATATGTATTTGGTATTCAATAGTTTATTTTTCTTATTTGTTTGCATTAATTTATTTGTATCAAACTTCTTCACTTGTATATTCTTTAAACCTTTTTAATAATGGAATAAGAAAAAGATAAGAATATATAATTATTAGAATAATCCAATTACTTGTATTGTTTTCAATTTTATTTTTATTAAATAGTTATTCATTAAATACCACTCAATAATTCTTACTAATTATTAATAAACTCTTTTGAACAATAAAATACTAAGTACTTCTAATTTTCAAATCTTTTCAAACATGATTCAAATTTAAATATGAATTTGAATTATTCACCCAAAATCATTAAAATTCCTAGAGATCATGTCAAGATTTATAAAAATTCCTACTAAAGCTAAATCCTAACTCAAAATAGTGAATAAAACTTTGACCTCTCCAGGGTTTTGTTTGTCAAAAAATTTACTCCAATTTTACAAATGAATGCATGAAAATGCACACATTTCTATTTCTACCCCTTGTTGGTTCTTAAACGCTGGGATGTTATAGTCTTCCCCCTTTAAATTAAACTTCGTCCTGAAGTTTTACTGATGTGTACCTGAATAATTATGGATAAGCTTCCCATAGATCATCCTCTTTGTCCCAGGTTGCTTCCTATTCAGGATGATGTTCCCATTGTACTTTATAGTACTTAATAGCTCTATTTCTTAAACTCTTCCAGTTCTCTTCCAGAATCTTGCATGGCTTCTCGACATACGTCAAATCTGCTTGCAATTCTATATCTTGATGTGTGATTGCATCATCTCGAACTTTGATACATTTCTGGAGTTATGACACATGGAAAACATTGTGAACTTGAGACAACCTTTTTGGTAACTCTAAAGCATAAGCTATAGTTCTATTCTGACTCAGTATCTTGAATGGTACAATATACCTTGGACTCAATTTTCCTTTTACTCCGAATCTTTTCACTCCCTTCATTGGATTAACCTTGAGATATACCATATATCTCCCACTTCTGGATGCCATGATCTTCGACTTTGATCTGCATAACTCTTTTGATGTCTTTGAGCTATCTTTAGTCGACCCCTGATGATATCAATAATGTCTTGCTTCTCTTTGATATAGTCTGGTGCAAACTCTTTGCTACTACCAGGTTCATACCAACATATTGGAGATCTGCACTTCCGACCATAAAGTACTTGATATGGTGACGCCTTGAGACTACTCTGTAGTTGTTGTTGTAGGAAAACTGTACCAAAGGTGGACGATCTTCCCACAAACCTCCAAAATCTAAGGCACATTCCCTTAGCATATCTTCTAAGATTTGGTTAGTTATTTCTGTCTGACCTTCGGTCTCCGGATGATAGGCTGTACTGAAATCCAGTTTCGACCCAAGTCCTTCATGTAGTTGCTTCCAAAATGCTGAAGTAAACACATACCCTCTATCAGATATAATCTTCTTGGGTACTCCATGCTTACTAACAATCTCCTTAACATATATTTGTACTAGCTTCTCAGCATTATCCTTTTGATTCACTAGAATAAAGTGTGCAGTTTTGGTAAGTCTGTCCACTACTACCCATATCATATCCTTGCATTTCGGAGTCATTGGTAATCCTGTAATGAAATCCATACCAATCTCCTCCCATTTCCACTCTATAATCTCTAGTGGTTGTACTGGTCCTACTGGACTCTGATGTTCTGCTTTCACTCTCTGACAAGTATGGCACTCAGATACATACTTTGAAATGTCCCTTTCCATATTGTTCCACCAAAATACTTCCTTAAGATCCATGTACACCTCCATACTCCCTGGATGAATTGAATATGGTGTCTCATGTGCTTCCCGGAGTATTACCTCCCCGATCTCAGGTACGTCGGGTACACAAAGATGATTTTGAAACCATAAAGATCCATAATATCCTAGGTGAAAAGCCGATGTTTAACCTTCAGGAATTCTTCGGATTTCTTCAGCAATGAATGGATCATCATATTGATGTCGAAAGATCTCATGACGAAGATCACTTCTTTGCTCTTCAACAACCCTCATGGTAGCTAAACCTCCAAGAACCTTTGTTCTTATGAATTATATTTCTAACCTTTCCAAATCCATTTGTAACTCTTTGGAAATTCCCTATTTGTTGGTTGAGTATTTGTGCTCTTCCAGCTTAAAGCATCTGCTACTACATTGGATTTTCCTAGAGTATAGTTGATTGTAAGGTCATAATCCTTGATCAACTCCAACCTTTTTTCTATCTCATGTTCAGTTCCTTCTGAGTGAAGAAATATTTGAGAATTTTATGATTAGTGTATAGTTCACACCTTGCTCCGTACATAAATGCCTCCAACCTTTTAGAGGAAACACCACTACTGCTTACTCAAAATCATGGTTGGATAATTGACTTCATGAGGTTTGAGTTATTTAGATGCATAAGAAATTACCTTGTGATCTTGCATTAGTACATAACCCAGTCCCTCGTTGGATGCAACACAATATAATGTGTAATCCTTCCCAGTTTCAGGTACTGCTAAGACTGGTGATGTGGTTAACCTTGTCTTCAACTCTTGAAAACTGGCTTTGCACTTCTCATCCTACATGTTGGAGTATATTTTCTTAGCAAATTGGTCATCGGTCTAGCTATCTTAGAGAAACCTTCAATGAATCTTCGATAATAACTTGCTATTCCTATAAAACCTCTGATTTGTTTAACATTGGTCAGTGCACTCCAATACAACACTGATTGAACTTTGGATGTATTTACTGCAATTCCATCTTTACTGATAACATGACCAAGGAATTCAACCTTGTCCAACCAGAATACACACTTACTGAACTTAGCATATAGCTTGTGTTCTTTTAGGATTTGCAATGCTATCCTCAAGTGATTAGCATGCTCCTCTTTATCCTTGGAATATATCAAGATATCATCAATAAATACTATGACGCACTTGTTTAGATATGGCATAAAAATCTTGTTCATTAGATTCATGAAAATTGTTGGTGCATTACTCAACCCAAAAGGTATGACCAAATATTCATGATGTCCATACCTTGAGACAAATGCTGTTTTTGGAACATCCTCCAGTTTGATTTTGATTTGATGGTAGCCTGATCTCAGATCAATGTTGGAAAATTCTCCAGGCTGGTCCCTTCACTTGATCAAATAAATCCTGAATTCTAGGCAATGGATACTTGTTCTTGATGGTGACATTGTTCAAATTTCTATAATCTCCACACATCCATCGTCCTCCATCTCTTTTATCAATAGAAATCATAGGAGTTCCCCATGGGGATACACTTTCTTGGATAAATCCCTTGCCTACTAACTCAACAATTTGTTATTTAAGCTCCTTCGGCTCTTTAGGACCCATCTTGTATGGTGCTTGAGAAATAGGTGTGGTACCAGGTATTAGGTTAATAGTGAACTCTATCTCCCGATCAGGTGGCATTCCTGGTAATTCTGCTAGAAAAACATCTTGAAACTCATTTACTACAGGAATATCCTCCAACTTTACCCCTTCATTGAGTTTAGTTAAAGATCTAGCAAGATATGAGTGTGTTTGTCTGCCTGATAAAGTATCCTTCCTCCACTTGGAGACTTGATTGAAACTGTTTTATCCTCATAGTTTATCTGGGCTCCATGTTCAGTCATCCAATCCATTCCCAAAACTACTGCTATATATTTCAATGAGATCACATATAGATCCGCAAAGTAGGTACATCCACAAATTGAGATAACTTGGTTTTTCTTAATGTGGTGTACTATTATGGTACCCCCTGCCGTTATTATGGTCATTGAGTTTTCTAACGGTGCCCTTCTAATGCCAAATTGATCACAGAATTGCTCAGATATGAATGAAGTAGTTGCACCAATATCAAATAAAACTTTTCCAGGGTTGGTGAGAATGTTGAGCGTACCTATCACTGCATGCTCCGAGTTATCCACCTCCTCCAAGGTTGCACAGTTCAGCTTTCCGGTAGGTCTGCTCCGCTTGCCATTATTGTTTTTGGCTTAATTTCCACCCCTGTTAGGCTGTCCGCCTCTTCCTCTTGCTTGACCGCTGCCTTATGTGGGCCAACCACCTTGTGGTTTATTGGGACAATCAGGCTTCATGTGTCCCTTTTGTCCACAACCATAGCATATGATCGATGGCTTTTGACATTCACTTTTAACATGTCTAGGCATACCATAGTTGTGGCAGATGATATTCCTCTAAGATGATGATGCCCCCCGATTGGAATTATTGGAAGGTCTAACCAGGGTTTAAATTCCAGGTTTGGTTTAGGCTTACTTGCTTAAACTCTCTTGGTTTCTTGCTTCACCCTCTTCCTTCTATCTTCTTGGACATTTTTGTAGTCATTTTCAAAGGTAATAGCTGCATATAGCAACCATTGGAAAGTCCACTTATTGGCGAGCCTCAACTTCATCTTCACAAATGGATTTAGTCCATGCATGAACCGCTTCTTCCTATTTTCTTTAGTGCTTACCTCTTCAGCAACATAACGTGACAACTGACTAAATTCACGGATGTACTTCATGACACTGGAATAAACTTACTTCAGCTCCTAAAACTCCCTTCGCTTCAACTCAATAACACTTTCTGGAACTTGATATTCACCGTACCTCTATTTTAATCTCCTCCCAGGTATACTCCCTACCTGGAGGTTGCATTGCTACCTGATTCTCCCACGAAGATGCTGCAGGTCCAGTTAAAAGATATGTTACATACCTTAATTTCTCTTCATCATTGCATCACATAGTCTTCAGCTTTCTCTCAGTATCAGCCAACCAATCCTCTGCATCCATTGGTTCTGGAGCTGAAGCAAAAGGTAATGGACTTGCATTATGGAAATCAGAAAGACTCACACCTCGACCTTCGGGTTCCCTCTGGTTTCCAACTCATTTCATTAACCCCTCTATGAACTTGTTCTAGGATTCTTGCATCATCTACATATAATGTATGAAATTCTGCTCCATCAGTGACCTCATTGGTGGTGGTGGTGGTAAATTTCCTTGGTTCCTGGCGTCTTCATCCGCCTTCTCCTTTGCCTGGTGCTCCATGCGCTGCTGGTCAAACTCGGTTCCTACTCCCGTATCCATGACCCCCTAGTCCTGTAAAGTGAGTACTCATAATTACATCTTGCTCATGTTTTTTGAGCTCGACTTCATGCACAACACTAGTCACACAATGGAAATCAAGATCCAAATCCAAATAAAAACCAAATATGCATCACATATTATACAATACAAGCACATAGTTGATACATTATACATTACAAACCGCTACAATACGGTCTCATTTGAGCGCTATCTCATTTATTTAAATACATCATGCTCTCAAATGCTACAATACGCATTACCAAATGCTGATAACTCCACCTCAAGTGGTCTCCCTCCTCAGAAGCCGCGACGCTCATCGTACATGCCCGGAATCCAACTATGCTGACGTGTGGTGCGCCGCACAGTCTGTGAAGCAACTGTCCTCCCGAATGGAATGTACTTGGTATCTGATGTATCTGGCTTGAGTTATCGCTCAGCTGGAGTGCATCAACTCCATCCAGCTCAGCTGAAATGTCTTCAGAGACTTGTTCATCACTATCCTCCTTCTGCATCTCCTACATCTCATCTTTGAAGAGTCATCAGAATCCTTAGATTCTGACGCTTCCCTGTTACCCTGCTAGGTATGAGAGTCCTAGGCATATACTGGGTTCTGCACACTCTACATAAGAGCCTCAATTACCCTCTCTTCAGGATCTTCCTCCTCATCCTGACCATCTATCATTATTGCATCCCTACTGCTAGCATTATTGGACCTCTCACCCATCCAACCAGACTGTTCGACCACCCTATTAGAACCATCTACTGACATGGGAGTCCAACTAGTACGTGGTGTGAATGATGCTGGATCTATGAAAATATCCTTAGATATTAGACTTATATTGCCTCCTGCTTCATTCTCCAACTATGTTGCTAGTATCCCCCTTCTCTTAGTATCAGTGAGATCCTCTAACATGCTATCTTTGTATTCTATTATGAGGCGTTGCATGTTGTAGAAGGATTCTACCCACAACCTATACTGGTCCATAACTTGGGCGGCTAATTCAGGGGTTTTCTTGGCTAGCATAAGGTGATCTATATCCAAGTCCGATCTCATGGAATTATGAGGAATCATAGTGTATGTGCCCCCCCCAGAAGATCATAAGACTTGTGCTCCCTGAGAGTGGCTAATGTATCAACTAATGCAATATTATATGCCGCTAAATGACTATGACCTTCACCAAATGGCATGGCTGGGCTTGGCCTAAGCTTCTAAGGTAGATGGATACTGACATGATACTTCTATCATCTGACCATCATAGTATGTGAAAGTCTTCACTGGAATATTGGTTTCACACATAAAAACTCCCAGAAGTTGCCGAAGCTATATAGTCAATGTCCCCTGATAGTCATCAAGACTATCTTCCATCTTAGTAAAAGTCTACTTAGGAAATTTCGGTGCCATCACTAGCTATATACAAAATATTTATAATTAGTAATAGTGCATCATAATAAAGAATTATCGCACTAAAAGATATAACGAAATATTCCCAAATGAATATTCATCATATATTCTAGAGAATTCTTTACCATTGCTCCAAGACTCCTACATGTATTACCCTTTACTAGGCTTCCAACCTAAGGTCAAAGCAATTGCTCTAATACCAGCTGCGGTGACCTAGCATACCACTTCATGTTGTAGTATACTATAGTTGTTGACATAACACTCACAGAACACCGTTCCGCAAATATCATGTCCCTTAGAGTGGTACAACAGAAACATTGCAGGTCAAAATTACAAACATACACACATTATTATTACAATACCAAAATATTAGTATTTTCAAGTGGTTCGAACTTACAAACCATACACATCTTACTTACTATGTTTTTAGTGGAAGAAAAAAAGATTCAAATAACATAACACAACTTGAGCTCAACAACTTATTGTATAAGGTCCTTGCTACTCGGCTCGGCTTAGGTACTAATAACTACTAGGTAACTACTATGACTAGTTTCCTTTAGCTCCATAGCGTCTCTCATAGTCCACCCCTTCCACTCCATCAGACAAGTCTGGTTCCTCGTAGTAGACGTTGTCTTGACCTTCGATAGGATACATTGGGGTATCTTCTGGCTCCTCAGAGTCTAAGAAGGGCATCGGAGGAGAGAGTGAGTAACAACGTTACCCAGCAAGTTCATTATATGCAAGGTGGAAAGTTTGATGCTCTATCTACCACCTCAGACTATAAGTCTTTGGCACTATGAAGTTTTTGTAAACATTTCTTCAAAGGTTCATTAAATATCAAAAACTATGCCCATCAGCCTTCACAGGTTGACCAGAACTTCATGGAGTTCCTTTCCTGCCGCATTCGTAGCTCGTTCCTGGAACATGGAGTACATGTCACAATTCTTACCTCTGTAGAGGTGTGTTTCTTTACCCATAAGAGATCAAATCCTTGTTTCACAACCGGGCGTACTTTCCCATCCACAATTCCTTGATGTGGGGGCAAAATTTTTAATCCAAGCCAATCGTTGTTGTTCTCCGTGACCTCACATGGAACATGACCCCCAAGCAGGAATACCTCCGTTAACCCCCATATAGGCAGATATAACCCTGGTAACCCCTTGGAGACTTTAGTGAGCAGATCATGTCCCTGGCAACCCCCACCAAAGTGGAAGAAATACCTCCGATATCCCCTCACGGATAATCTAGACACCAATATTGCGGGGAACTGAGGGGCCCCACCCATGTGCTAAGTCCTCGCAAGGAATCTACAGCCTCACGATAAGGTCATCTGTTCATGTGAAAGGAAGAAGATCCAGCTGACTTCTCTGTCCCATTCCAAATTTTATGGTTAACGTGTATTATACGGCGATAGGATCACTGATGTCATGGGTTATTAAGTCCTATCTATAGTGCAGCTAGAATCCTAGATTCCACTGTAACTCTTAATATTTGTCATCACTTAGGATGATAATACCATTACATTTTCTTGGGAAAATACTTCTTTTCTATCTCTTTTTAGAACATAGGTGATAACACACAATTTGCAAATACTTTTACAAAGCACAATAAAGGACATGAGTAAGTGATGAACTTGCCTTGTGACTGCAAGGTAGTGAAGCCGGATTCCTGCACTCGACCTTGAGCTTTTGTTTCTACAAAACACCATTATTGCCTAGTAAGGAGAATATTTAAAGAAGCAATAATGAACATGCATAGTAATGTCATGCACTATTTATGATAACCTTTATTTGTGTGTTTTACCCACATTATTAAAGGTTCAAGAGAATGTAATACTTTATAATTCTTAATTACTTTTGAAATATTATATTTAATATTTCTATAATATCATATATTAACTTAAGAGTTTAAAAGTAATTATTAATTAATTTTAGCTCTTACCCTTATTTTATTAAAAATCCCATAAAAACTAAGTGTTTGAAAATATATATATCAACTTTATTGGCTAAAAATACAAACTAGTATTTTTATTATACACAATATATATTTAGTATCACAAAAGTGAATTTTAATTGTTTTAATTACCTTTATTTTTATGAAATTCCATAAATAATTTATGTCATTAAGATAATTAATTTAAGTTATATTATCCAAAAATTCAACTTATTGTTTTTATTAGATAGTTTATGTTTTTCTGAACATTTGGATACATTATTTGTATTTTTAGGATTTTTATTGATTTTTCTAGAGCTTATTTAGTCTCAGGGGTATTCTTGTCTTTTAATAAATAGATTAGGGTTCCATTTTTAAAATCTGGGCCTGGTTTGTTGGGCTGGTCTGGCTCGACCTGGCTTAGATTTTTGGGTCAAACCCACTGGCCTGGTCCATCGGCCCAGTGCTCTCCCCTCTCACTTGCTCGCTCGATCCCATCCTCTCCTCTCTCTAGTGAATGTGTGCTGCCCCGCCGTCGCCGCTCGGTTCCTGTCGTCCCCGACCTCTCCGGCCACCACCACGGTGCAGGATGTTGCAGTCAATGATGCTTTGTCGACTGACCCAGCCTAATTCGATGCTTGGGCCCCTCTCTGGCCATGCCGCCTCTTCCCTAGTGCCTAGGGTTTGGACCCCAACGATGGTTTCACACTCCGATGTTACCCTGGTGCCGCCCTAGTGCTTCCATACGAGATGGTGTTGCCTCCTTCTTTTTTAGTCTCCATGACCGCGGCCTGGCGCGGGTTGCAACGCCCTTCCAGGTGCTCCCTATGCCGTCGTGTTCATCCTCGTCACCGACCACTTCTTCCTCTTCTATTCTTTAGCGAGGACCTCGGGTAAGTTCATTTCCTTTCTCTCTGTGAGGTTGCTGTGATGAATTCCTGATTAGGGTTCATCCCTTGTCATAGGGTCCATCCCTTTGGTGTTGGTTAACAAAGATAGTTTAAATTGTTTCCTGTGTGATTCTTCTGTGGGTATGCTATGAATAATCTGATGCCATGTTTGATTTGGCATTACTAATAGTCCTTCCTGTCTAGTTGGATATTGCTTTAATCCAAGATTGTTGTCATGTAAATAGATGCTATGGTGATAATCTAGGATTTACATATGATTATTAGCTGGTAGTAGAAATGTTTCACTACTGAAGCATTATTGTTGGCTATCTATTCCAATTGCTAAGAGGAATCCTAGTGGTTTTTAATTCTGAAGCTTACTTATGATGATGTACATAAGTTGAGATTAAGAATATATCAACTACTCTCTGTGATTATTTATTGAAATGATCATTCATGTATCAGATAAGGATTCATTTCCTTTAAATGATGATATTAGTGTTACTTGTACTGATGAACGTTGAGAATGATTTTTAGAGGAAAATAAATGATTTTTAGGAAAATGATTAGATTATCTAATGTATGAAAGCTTGTAGATGTTGGCTTTACAAAATATAGATGGCTATTTTCTTGGCTACTATTGAGGCGCTACCCAGAAATTGGGATGTTCCCAATAGAAGACCATCCATGTAATTGCTTGCATCTAGTTTTAAAACTAGAGAGTACCAGCTTAGGTCAGTGATGCATAGGCTGAGGCCTAAGCTATGGATTTGAACAGATGCTACTTTGATGCCTGTTTTTTGAATATCCAAGATGTGCAAATCATGTATTTTGCATGAATACTAAGGATATCTCCCAACACCTACTTTATATACATATGTATGATCAGGTGTTTGATGAAGGATTTGAGGTTTACCCTAGATTTGGAGTAGATTTTGGTAGCTGTAGCCTTGTGCTATTGTTGCCTGCTACCTTGGTGACTATTGTTGCTGGTTGCTGCTCCTCATTGTCCTTGCTCTGCACCTCTTGGAAGTGGTTCTGCTTCTCCTAGCTCCTGCATGACCTTGCTATCCTCCTAAACCACCCCTCCATTAGGTGACCATCATGTATGGTTTCTTGATGGATTTCTGTGGTGAATGGTGGGTTGATCTGGTGGCGGTTTTATGTGTGTTCTTGACAAAGAACACAGCTGGTTCGATGGACTAGTGTAGCAAAGCTTGCTTTGCTATGTACGGTGTTGTGGTTCTATCTCACCTTCTGTCACCCTGCTGTGGACAGTACACTACATGCATACATGTGAGTAAGCTGCTACTGTGCCCGCTTGGTCTTAGGACTAGCTCAAGTGAACATGGTTGTTACTTTTACCTTTTACTATGAGCTTATCTGATGAAACTTGCCCCTCTTTGGCTAAGGATATTGTACTGAAGCCTTTTTGCTTTAAAAGAAAAGATACTTCATTTTGGTGAAACTTGCCCCTTTTATAATTAATTTGCTCAGTGATGTAATATGAACAGTGCATTCACTGTTTAAGACAGAGAGCAATCTAACCATAACCAATTACTTTTTATTTCTGTTTTCTTTATTTTGCACATACAAGCTTCTTTAGGGAAGATTGGAAGATATAGACTATATTAGGATTTAGTATAGATTTTCATTATTATTAATGTAATCTTTTCATTTGGCTTCTCTAAAGAATAATGTAATATGTATTTGTTATTCAATAATTTTTTTTCTTATTTGTTTGTATTAATTTATTCATATCAAACTTCTTCACTTGTATATTCTTTAAAACTTTTTTAATAATGGAATAAGAAAAAGATAAGAATATATACTTCTTAGAGTAATCCAATTACTTGTATTGTTTTCAATTTTCTTTTTATTAAATAGTTATTCATTAAATATCACTTAATAATTCTTACTAATTATTAATAAACTCTTTTGAACAATAAAATACTAAGTACTTCTAATTTTCAAAACTTTTCAAACGTGATTCAAATTTAAATATGAATTTGAATTATTCACCCAAAATCATTAAAATTCCTAGAGATCATGTCAAAATTTATAACAATCACTACAAAAGCTAAATCCTAACTCAAAATAGTGAAGAAAACTCTGATCTCTCCAGGGGTTTGTTTGTCAAAAAAATTACCCCAATTTGACAAATGAATGCATGTAAATGCACATATTTCTATTTCTACCCCTTGTTGGTTCTTAAATGCTGGGATGTTATAGTCTTCCCCCCTTAAATTAAACTTCGTCCTGAAGTTTTGCTGATGTGTACCTGAATAATTCTGGATAAGCTTCCCGTAGATCATCCTCTTTCTCCCAGGTTGCTTCCTGTTAAGGATGATGTTCCCATTGTACTTTGTAGTACTTAATAGCTATGTTTCTTAATCTCTTCCAGTTCTCTTCCAGAATCTTGCATGGCTTCTCAACATAAGTCAAATCTGCTTTCAATTCTATCTCTTGATGTGTGATTGCATCATCTAGAACTTTGAGACATTTCTGGAGTTCTGACACATGGAAAACATTGTGAACTTGAGCCAGCCTTTTTGGTAACTCTAAAGCATAAGCTATAGTTATATTCTGACTCGCTATCTTGAATGGTACAATATACCTTGGACTCAATTTTACTTTTACTCCGAATCTTTTGACTCCCTTCATTGGACTAACCTTGAGATATACCATATCTCCCACTTCTAGATGCCATGATCTTTGACTTTGATCTACATAACTCTTTTGATGGCTTTGAGCTATCTTTAGTCGATCCCTGATGATATCAATAATGTCTTGCTTCTCTTTGATATAGGCTAGTGCAAACTCTTTGCTACTACCAGGTTCATACCAACATATTGGAGATCTGTAATTCCAACCATAAAGTACTTGATATGGTGCCGCCTTCAGACTACTCTGTAGCTTTTGTTGTAGGAAAACTGTGCCAAAGGTAGATGATCTTCCCATGAACCTCCAAAATCTAAGGCACATGCCCTTAGCATATCTTCTAAGATTTGGTTAGTTCTTTCTGTCTGAACTCCGGTCTCCGGATGATAAGATATAATGAAATCCAGTGTCGACCCAAGTCCTTCATGTAGTTGCTTCCAAGATGCTAAAGTAAACATAGACCCTCTATCAGATACAATCTTCTTGGGTAGCCCATGCTTACTAACAATCTCCTTAACATATATCTGTACTAGCTTCTCAGCATTATCCTTTTGATTCATTGGAATAAAGTGTGCACTTTTGGTAAGTCTGTTCACTACTACCCATATCATACCCTTGCATTTCGGAGTCATTGGTAATCCTATAATGAAATCCATAGCATCTCCTCCCATTTCCACTCTAGAATCTCTAGTGGTTATACTAGTCTTGCTGGACTCTGATGTTCTGATTTCACTCTCTGACAAGTATGGCACTCAGACACATACTTTGCAATGTCCCTTTTCATATTGTTTCACCAAAATACTTCCTTAAGATCCATGTACATCTTCGTACTCCCTGGATGAATTGAATATGGTGTCTCATGTGTTTCTCGGAGTATTACCTCCCTGGTCTCAAGTACGTCGGGTATACAACGACGATTTTGAAACCATAAAGATCCATAATATCCTAGGTGAAAAGTTGTTGTTTGACCTTCAGAAATTCTTCGGATTTCTTCAGCAATTAATGGATCATCATATTGATGTCAAAAGATCTCATGACGAAGATCACTGCTTCACTCTTCAACAACCATCATGGTAGCTAAACCTCCAAGAACCTCTATTCTTATGAACTCTATTTCTAACCTTTCCAAATCCATTTGTAACTCTTTTGGCAATCCCCTATTTGTTGGTTAAGTATTTGTGCTCTTCCGGCTTAAAGCAACTGCTACTACATTGGCTTTTCCTGGAGTATAGTTGATTGTAAGGTCATAATACTTGATCAACTCCAACCATCTTTTCTGTCACATGTTTAGTTCCTTGTGAGTGAAGAAATATTTGCGACTTTTATGATCAGTGTATAGTTCACACCTTGCTCCGTACAGAAAATGCATCCAACCCTTCACTTGTATATTCTTTAAACATTTTTTAATAATGGAGTAAGAAAAAGATAAGAATCTATACTTATTGGAATAATCCAATTACTTGAATTGTTTTCAATTTTCTTTTTATTAAATAGTTATTCATTAAATACTGTTGGGGGCATGACCCTAGGTAGGGTCAAGCCGAGGTAAAAGGACAAGGTCCACCCGAGGCATATGCAGGTCAAAGCGTGAGCTAGTCGAATCATAGAGGGGCTGGCCGAATTATGGATGAGTTACCCTAAGCCCGATATCACGGGCAAGACTCGGCCAACATATATGGTATGTCGACACGAGTAGTGAGTTATGTTATCTTTGCAGGTACTATCTTGGCCAGCTTATCCTTACCAAGGCTGGGTTAGGAGATGGCTTGCTCAATAAGGAGAAAGCCAGCCCAAGGTCTGCGCTTTTATCTCTCCCAATGGAATCTAGGGAGAGACAACAACTAGCAACAAATGACAGAAGATCAGGGGACATAGCAGATCGTCATGGATGTGATAGTGTCTGACTGCAATGGTCAGACAGCGTGCCCTCTGTGCCATAGCCATGTAGAGGCTGGCGACAGGGGAAAGGAGCGCGCCGAGTTACTATATTGAGACAAGCATATTCGTACGATATCCGGGCCACGTAAGCCCTAGTTGTAACCTAGCCACCCCTTTATAAGTTGAGCCAGGGCCTCCAAGGAGAGGGTCGGACATTTTGGTTAAGGGAAAACCCTAGTGTGTGAGTAGAGAGCATGATAGCTTCATCTCCTTCCTCTCCTCAATACGGTTCAAGGAGCATATGTATTCACCATTGATCCACATAATAGAGATCATCGTGTGCGGAATCATCGCATTATCCCTCCCGGGATACCACTAGTGTACATTGGCCCCATCTTTAGCCTACCCATGGCATCTGCTATGACACCACCATGACAAATACCACTCAATAATTCTTACTAATTATTAATAAATTCTTTTGAACAATAAAATACTAAGTACTTCTAGTTTTCAAATCCTTTCAAACATGATTCAAATTTAAATATGAATTTGAATTATTCACCTAAAATCATTAAAATTTCTAGAGATCATGTCAAAATTTATAATATTCACTATAAAGAGCTAAATCATAACTCAAAATAGTGAAGAAAACTCTGATCTCTCTAGGGTTTTGTTTGGCGAAAATTTACCCCAATTTTACAGATGAATGCATGCAAATGCACATATTTCTATTTCTACCCCTCGTTGGTTCCTAAATGCTAGGATGTTACAAAACCGCTAAAAACATGGACGAAGCTCGGACGACGCATGGCAGAAGCAAGATTTTTGGTTCCTCGCGTGACGTTGACCGAGCGAAATCTTTTGAGGCGTGTGGGTCCTGGATGTCAGTGTCTCTAGCGGACCATACTTTTTGATCGCGCCTCCCTAATTTAAACTCGATAACGTTGCTTGATGCAACCGCTGTTTAGTTAGGCCGTTGGCTCCCCTATGTCAGCCTCTCATTAGAAGAATTGTGTGTATGATGAAGTTTTTCCCTTCGCTCGTGCTACCCTTTCTGAAATTGATAGCGTTCCTTGGTGCATCTGTCATTTATTCAGGTTGTTGGGTCCCACATGTCAGCCTCTCATTATAATAAACGTGTGTATGATGGATTTTTTCCTCGGTCGCATCTCCCAGATTTGAACTTGATAACGTTGCTCGATGCATCAGTCGTTCAGTTAGGCTGGTGGGTCCCACATGTCAGCCATAGATTAAAAGAAATGTGTGCTCGATGGACTATCTATATACGCTCGCGCCTCCTTGTTTCAAACTTGATATCGTTGCTCGATACATCAGTCATTTATTCATATTGGTGGGTCCCACATGGCAGCCTCCTCTGTAGAGGAAACATGTGTATGTTGGACATTTTTTCGGCCGCGTCCACCGTTTTGACCTTGGTAACTTTGCTCGATGCAGCAACATGTATGGTCTTGCTATTGGGCCCTAATGTCAGCCTCTCTAAACAAGAACGTGTCTATCTTGGTATTTTTTTATCTGGTCATGACCACCGTTGTGCCATTGCCAAGGTTTCTCGATGCAGTAGCCATGAATGTTTTGACTTTTGAGTCCCCAATGTCAGCCTCTCTATATAGAAAATGTGTCAATGTTGGACATTTGCTTCCGGTCGTGTCTATTACTTTGACCTTCTTAAATTATCTCAATGCAGTTGTGTATGTTCTGGCTGGTGGGCCCCTGATGACAGCCTCTCTATAGAACTACTTAACTTGTTTTTCAAACACACCCATTAAACTCGAGGGACGCTGGTCTATGACCATAAAGAAATATTGGTAAAGGAAAAATGTGAACTCTAGATAAATATATGTATGCACAAAGGATTCAAACTCAAGACTTTCAATAGATGTAAATTGACTGTGTTGCCGCTACACCAAATATATTTCTTGAAAAGTTATCATTAAACATTTTTAATACCTATAACTTATGTATTAGTCTTCTTAAAAATATTTTGTGTGTCCATGTTTATCTCTTCTAAATAAAAGGGCAGCACTCCTGGCATATCAATTTATTAAATGCAACATAATGAAATAGTTTCTTAAAAAATGGGTTAGCAGAGTTTTTAAGACGTGGGGGCAATGCCCAAAAGGAAAAATTGAAAAGATTTTGGCTATTCTACACGGGTTATACTCCATGGGCTATGCTCCATGGGGTCCTTTCTCAAATTTCACTAGGCTGTGCTTAGTAGTCCCCTGACCCCTAAAAAAGGCTGAATTAGAAGATTTGGGGCTAAAGAGGGACTGAATAGGCTAGATTTCATCCGATCATTAGAAAAAAATGCATTGTGTTGTGGCTCGGCCAGATTTGAAAAAAAGACCTCACTAAGGGAGAAAAAAAGAAGAGATACTCCCTCTATCGACAAAAAAGTCTATGTTCAAATCTATATCCGTCTTGAGAAAAATTGTGATCCTCTAGAATACATTGCCATGATTTCTACATTTGACATGATTAAAAGTATATTGATGAAGCCTCTATATAATTTCTCGGGTGATGTTTAATTGTCTTAAGAGTCTAGCCTTATAGATACTCAACCCCATAGATTTATTGATATACTTGATGGCACTTTTGAAAGGAGTTGTTTGATTGAAATGAAGTCTTGTGATAATTGTGATACATGCCAAAACTAAATATTGTGGGTCAAAAAAGGGGTGATACTATTTAAAGCTTATTTACATATTTTTGATGCACACCTTTGGATGCCAACAACTCCGCTGACCTATGAACGATCAATGGTACAACCCTTGATTTCGGCTATTGAGTTGAAGACATGGGTAGCACATGTTACCATAATGGGGAAAAGTATTGGTACTCTTGAAGGATGTGCAAACTATTGCTAAAAAGATCACTCAATGATCCTGGAAACTATCTTTGAAATAAATAACAAAACAGTCTTTAGCATGGTCTCGTTGCTACTACATGAATTTTCTTGAAAGACAATGAATGGAATAATAGTGTTTGATAGTCTTGATCTATTGATGTGGGTGTTCTAATGAGACACTCTAAAGCTATGCTTCTTATGACATGATCTCTCACTTTTAATTTCTAACCTATTACTTTACAAAAGTGAGGTTACAAATATAAAAGGTGCAAATAGAGGATCACAAGTTCGCTTTCAAGTTAGATTTACTTTTTACATGGGGCATAGAAGTTGTAATTTACATCTTATGGATTAACATAACTGAGCTTGTGTTTCCGTGTATGATTATGTTACATCTTACTTTGAGCTTGCAGGAAAAATAAGGATACAAGGCATCGATCTTCTTTAGTAAGCTAGATGATAACATTATTTTATCAACTCTCTTGCTTGAGGACGAGCAATGTTTAGCTTGGGGATGTTTATTAGTGCAAATGTGATGCATATTTAAGCACATAGATTATTCATATTGTCACTCATTTCATGTTATATCTAGGTATAACTATGCCTAGTATGCATGATTACTAGTTCTCATCCATTTTCATATGAGTGTTGCACACATATTAGTTTTATTAGGATTTTATTACTTTTTCTTGTTTTTGACTTGTGTGTTGAGTTGTGATGGATTATGGATAAAATAAGGCAAGGCGAGCTAAGAGGATGCAATATGGAGGAGCTACGGACACCAGACTTAGCCATTTGAGGGGTGGAAAAAGTGGGTTTTTCCATCAAATACAAATGAAGATCCAAGGCCATGTGTTGTATCCCTCGTCCATATGAATCCAACGAGCCACAGAATACCCAAATCAGAATTCCTATGATGAAATGGAGGCCAAAATATGAAAAGCATCTGCAAGCGTAACGACCAGCGGTACAGGCCGGTACGGTCGTACCGCCCACCCGTACCGCTGGTCTGGACGCATGGAAAAGGCCTTTCTGTACGCGTTTCTTCACAGAATCCGTCCATGTATGTTCCTATACCATCCTTAGGTCATATGCAGCGTGGGAGGGGCTAGGAGAGACCCCCATACCTTTATAAAGATATGAGGAGCATAGGGAGAAGGCACCCCTCTCCAAAGACATCCATGAAGAGCCCTACCGCCAGCTGCCACCTCCATATCCGCCACATCTCCAAGATCTAGATCTCCATCTACACCTCCACACCATCCAATCAAGAAATAAGGAGAAGGAGTCCATCACCACCACCACGCACCGAGCATCGACTTCATCACCATCTCCATATCCAACAACACCTCCATCTCCCTCTCTCTTATATTTAGTATTTGTAAGATTGAACCATGATGTTGAGCTCCATAGATTATCCTTTGTGTTATTATTCATCTTTGTTTGAGTGATTGATTCGGTTCTAGGGTAAGGTATGATCTAGTATGCAACCCTAGACTGTGTGGCTTGATCTATTATATTACTCTCTCTTCTAGTGACAAGGAGGAGATATATGAGTTCATGTGATCCTTTGATATGGAGTGTATTATTGACTTGCGCGAGTGACAACAATGTGATGCTCTATGTAGTACACACATGTGACAACCCAGAATCATTGGGGATCGTTTATCTATCTAAAGATGTATCTTGTGTAATTCCAATAGATGGCAACATAGTTGCCTCTCTAGTACTAATGAGTCCGAAAGCCTAGATACCGCACATTATTCTATTCAATCCTATAACTACAATCCTTTGTCTACTTTCAGTATTTTTTTACTTTGTTCTCATTTTGTTCTTTGTTATTAGTTACTGTAAACCTCTCTCATTTATCACTATTCTAGTAACTTATTGAATAGGCTATTTCCAAACCACGATTTGGGTGCAAACGTGGATGCGCCTGACAATGCAGTTGCGGGGCTGTGTTATTTCCATTTGTAAAGCTCCCTTGGATGAACTTTCTAATAAATATTTGCTGCTAGAAGTACAATAATAACCCGTTGCTGGACGTAGGAACCCAGTCACCAGACACCTTGTGGGCCTCAGCGAGGACCCCTCATGAAGCCTCCTGAAGCAAATCCCGTGATGCACCCCCTAGAGGACTTGTTTCTGTTTTTTCTTTCTAACATAGGCAAGCCCTCCACAAGGACACCTTGTGGGCCTCGTGGTGGGACCTCTCGTGAGGTCCTTGGCTACTTCCTTGTGGAGTAGGGCCATGTATACCCTTTGCTTTAGGGGCATCGTCATGCCAACAAGATTGCAAACATGATGAATGCATGTGCTTCTTTGGTTCACGTATGTGTGTTACACGAGGTGGTCAAGCACCAAGGACCTTGGTGAGGTGACATGCGCGGGGTGATCAGTCTCGCGATCCAGAGCTCAAGTCACTTGGGATTTGGCGATGGGGTGGTCCCAAGCATACAAACATGAGTAGATTTTATTTTATTAATTGCATGAGTCGGTTCATTACAAGTGCTCCACGAGGTGGGCAGAAACTCTCGTGGAATGGTGTCAATGCTCAAGAGATGGTTCACGGGTAGAACTTGCAGAGGTGCTGGATGTTCCACGGAGTCGCTACCTAGACCCCCTCTTCTGTCTCCAGCCGCGCAGCACAAGGCCAGGAAACTTCTATGACCCTGAAAGGGCCTTCCCACATCGGCGAGAGTTTGTGGAGGCCTTCTTAGGAGAGTATCCTCCAGAGGACAAGTGTCGTGGTGTAAAACACGGCAGTACCATCTAGGATGGCTTAAGAGGGGACAATCAGGGGATAGTGGAGGCTTCCGTGGGAGGGATTGGGCACAAGTACCTCTAACACAGCGAAGTACCCAGGTTCGGGGCTCTCTCTTTGAGGTAATACCCCTACTCCTGCAACATCTCACCCACCTTCAATGTTAATGGAAGTGGCGGAGGAGGATGCATGTTTGTTTGATTGGTGTCGCTGGGTCTAGTGTCTAGTTCATGTGCTTGCTGATGAGGTAAAGCCAGAGGGGTCATGGCCTTGGCTGCATCTGTGGGATCTTGAAAGGATAGAGATGTCGCCTAGAGGGGGTGAATAGGAAATTTCAAAACTAATATGGTTTTGGCTTGATAGAATGCAGAATTAAACTAACGTTTATTTTACAAGAACAAAACCTAAATACACTAGGCTCAACTAAGTTCACCAACAACAAGTTAAGCTAAGAAAGATAGCACAAGATAAATATACCACAAGAGATAAGCAAGATATAAGTACTTCAAGCACGATGGCCATCACAAGGAAAGTAAGCTCGGGTATAGAGATAACCGAGGCACGCAAATATGAAGATGTATTCCCGTGTTCCCTTACAAGAAGGTACGTCACGTTGGATTTCCCAACGCCAGGAAGGCTCACCTTCTTCTCTGAGTCTATCCCACGAAGGAATATGACCTTTCCTTATGGCTAGCTTTTCCTCTACTCCGGAGATGGAAAGCGCCACAACCACTTCACAAGCTCCACGAAGGAGAAACCTAGGTCTCTTTACAATCTTCCATGAAGAGCACACTGTGGCACCAACTGCCAAGCCAACTAGGAGGTCACCCTCCAAGAGCAACAAGCTCACGGTCTCTCACTCGAACAAATCATAATGGAGAGCTCAACACTTATGCAAAAATGCAAAGCAAGAACACCAAGGGTGTTCAAATCTGTCACTCTCAAATCCCACCAAAGCAACAAGTGCTAGGGAGGAATTAGAGAGGAAAAACAATGGTGGAAGTCAACCAATGACTCCAAGATCTAGATCCAAAGGGTTCCCCTTAGTTAGAGGAGGAATTGATTGGTGCGGATTGTAGATCTAGATCTCCTCTTCCAAAGCCCTCAAAAATATGCAAGAATCATAGGAGGGAAGGAAGAGGAAGCAAGATCAAGAGGTTCAACAATGGAGGTCAATTTCGTGGTCAAGAACCCCCAAAAATGTTGGGGGAAGAACCCTCTTTTTATAGGGGAAAGCAAATATGTCCGTTGGAAGGAAATCTGTGAAAACTCGGTTTTAAAGTGGGTTGGACCGGCCCCAGAACCGGGAAACTCGGTCCCCAATGGTGGACCAGCCTACAACCCAGAATGGCTCTGTTTTCCAACTCGGAATAGACTCGGTCGCGAAAACCGGAAAATCCGGTTTCAGACCCGGCTTAACCGGCGCTGGTGCCGGACTGTCCAGTGTGGGAGCTGGTTGAACCAGATCCACAACCAGGATGAAACAGACTTCACGAGAAACGCAATAACTTTTGCATCCGGACTCCGATTTCGATGATCTTGCGCTTGTTTTGACGAGGACAACAAGTTGTACAAGATGGTGCATAAAAACATCATAGTACAACAAATGAGGATAGAACCAAATAAAGAAAGGCATGAAGCCTCCCTATAAGAAGAACCGGTAAAACCTTCAAACTTGAAAATGCCATAGAAGATGCATACAAATTTCATTTTCAATGAACTTGGGATTCTTGAAGAGCTAACAACAAGCTCAAGAACCTCACATGGATAAATACAAAGAAGCAACAAAATAGGGAGATGCAAAGTATTCAAAGGATTCAGCTCCATACGACGATGTGATCAAGTTACCCAACCGAAAGCCCCTCATGATAGTGCGGCTATCTATCCTATAACCCGGTCTCCCAACAACCACCTTGAGACCAGTCAAAGGAAAACCTAGCAAGGCCATACATTTGCCTTGTGCATCCCGCTTGATCTTGATGACAACACTTCAAGCTCCATCCAAGCCGGAATGCATCACTTGATCATTGTTGCTTCGTGAAGACTCATAATCTGCTCCCCCATACACTACTATGGGATTGCTTCATTAAGACACGTCTTCACATGTACATTATCACCAATATGGACAACAAGCTTCAAGCAAATGATCTTCTCGAGATGCTTATCTTGAACTTGCCCTTCTCAACCTTGATGACGATCACCACTTTCTATCATCCTCTCATGGGCTATATGAGATCTTCACTTTTGAAGCATGCCCATGGAAAGATACCTATCCCATATAGAAAAAACAAAGGCACATATATAATGGGTTAGTTCATGATGCATAAATGACAAGGCTTGCCATACCACAAGATCCATGTGGTACATTCTTTATGCTTCATGTGTTGACCAACTTGAAATCACTCTTCACTCTTTGTACTGGTCAACCAAGTATCTTCTCATGCTCCATATCAATATCTTGATATACATAAGGAAATCTTCATTTGATTACATGCTCAAAATCTTAGTCAACCATAGCTCAACTAATGATGATATCATGACACCGACTTAGATCCATATCTTGAATTCTTCTATTGAGATCACACTTTCAAGATCTTGATGATCATATCATATTCTTCTTCAACTTGATGATATTGATGCCAATACTCAAGGTATATCTTTATATTCATGGCATCTATATACTTGAATCCAACACATGGACTACATGCATGACCTATGGAATATTCCTTCATATAAAACTCAATGAAAACACTAGTCCATAGGGATTGTCATTAATCACCAAAACCACATATAGGGGAAATTACCCTTTCAATCTCCCCCATTTTGGTAATTGATGACAATCATAACAAGAGGGTTTATAATAATGAATATTAGAAACAAGTGCGCATCTTATCCGAGAATAAGTTGTATACAAGAGGTTGTATTTGATATGGTTAAGTAACTCAAAGATACTATCCCATATCAAAACCGATTCTACTCACACAAACTACAACTAATGCAGGAGATGTGAGTAGAACCAACATATATAGAGCAAACTCCCCCACAATATATGCATGTGTGATGAACTTGAATTTCATTGCATACATTGTCAAGCATAACCTTGGGAGAGTTTCCACTATATATTCAACCATGCAAAACATAATAAATATGAAATGCATGAAAGGCAAACACTTAAGAACAAACCAATCTTAAGTATATAACCATTTCCTTCAACCCTCTAAACTTCTCCCCCATTGACAACAAGTGCCAAAATAGATGACAAGGTTAGAAGGACAATATAGTATGAGTTCCTACCCAAGGTGTGCATTCCTCGTAATATGAGTGAAATCACATGCACATATCCAATGACGAATACTTGGAGGAAATCAAACTATATTGAGGACCAAAGATTGCTAAAAGGATAACAAGGTGAAGAAAGATCAACGGATGAAGCAAGCAATCGTAATATCCAAATAATCAAATGGACAAGTAGTGCTCTAAATGAAATAAGGACGCTCCCCAAGGTTCGTGCATAAATTACTTGTTTCATTTGAATACAATATGCACAAACATGGAATCCTCACCCCTCTATATTATTTAGAACACAACCAAGATACAAGGAGTATAGATATAAATCAATACCTTTGTCAAGACAAGCTTAAGTCCAAAAGAAACCAAATATGAGATATGAGTGCGTGAAGATGCAATGAAAGTAAACCGAGCACTCATAAATCAAGACCTTACCAATACCATTAAAAACCAAGAGGATAAGAGAGATGGTCGGAAAAGAGCGAGGATATCAAGGCGGGAGATTAACACTCTTGTGTATATAAGTTTCTAAGTGGAAAAAACATGAGAATAATCCACAAAGAAACATACACACATAAGAGGTTAATAAAAATAAGAAAACATGATATCCAAGAGGAAGTCATAAGATATACCCAAAAATGATATTTTGCTTAAGTGCATATATAACCCATGGCTCTATTTTTTCTCATGGTATATCAATGAACTTCACTAAAGAAAAACAAAAACATCACAACTAACACTAAGGGAACAATTGCTAGTTGGGATATTTTGAGAAAGGCAACAAGTACCAAAATGAAGGATTCAAAACAATTTCAACAATATTGCACATGAGAGTACCTTGAGGAATTGGTATGCAATACATTACTAGAAGTTATATTTGGGATTGGTGAATCATGAGATGATTTTATATACTCCCCGTTATATGCATCATCTCAAATTACTCACACAAGCAATAAGGATAGAAAAGTATTTCAAAGATCCTTGCAAGAACCGCAACATTTACAAACAAATAAATTCAGGCTAAGATGCAACCTACAAGATATTGGATGGAAGAATAGTATGCATGAATAAGATACTTGTTACCGAGATAGCAATGGTATGATGTACTCCCTCCCTCCCAGATTAAGATGTGTATAGTTTTTGACCCACATACCAATGAATTGCATGCAACCTTGCAGAGGACAAATGCTGGACCGAAATATCCCTCCCACAATTTATAGGCATGCCATGTTGATTTCTATGCATGTCACGCCGTGGAGCCTCCCTATATTAATACTCATGCATGCATTGACTAGTAAAGGAAACGTTTCAGGAGTTAATTGCATACACCCTTAATACTCAAGGGTAAAATGGCCAGGTAGTGCTAGTTTAGGCTTTCATGCACAATACACATCATAATTTGAGAATTCCTAAAAAAGTTCATGCACATCCTAATATGGGAGAGAGGGAGTAGTAGATAAGAATTCTTAAATCATCATAGCTTGGATCCAATTATCATGTGGTGACAACACCTTCCTTATAGATGAGACAAGCATCCATTGCATCTCCAATGTACCTAAAACAACATTCAAGTACATCTTGGTCCCCAAACTTATTGGGTCCAAAGTGGCTAGACTAACCACAACACATAGGACATACTCCATACAAATATGTGCATATTTAGAGATGAAATTTGAATTTCATGCACATCATAGCCGTTTAAGGATTCTATGGAGTATACCCTATATATTGGATCAAAGAAAGCAAAACATGATTATAAGATATACATTTAGTAAATATGTATGCAGGAGACTTTCAAGATCCAATGAAGATATAATTTGGACAAAACACCAAAATATCCAATAAGTCATACAAGGTGTGACAAAACACATTTGTTGTCCAAACTATATCAAAGAATCAAATCAACATAAGATTTTTAAACAAAGTTCAACAAATGAACCAAGCAAAATCTATTGAGCATAAAAGATGAAATAAAAACACAAATTATCAAAGATTTATCTCATTCAAGCAAATAAAATAGAGAAGAAAGAATGAGATAACAAACTCCCAAAAGAGCAAGGTTTCAACAAATAAACCAAACCATTAACACTTTTCACAATGGCACAAGGTTTCAAGAAGAAAAGGTTTGTCTTCCATTAAAACATATATGATATTAATCAAAAACATCATCACAAAGATGTTTAAAATCCAAGGAATACAATGGGAGCCACAAAAAAAATTTGGAAAGAAAATAAGGCAATAAGAGGTGAAATGCAAGATGAAGATGATCCACAAATGCTACCACACACAAGTATATCAATTGTCGAAGACAATGAGTGTATTGGAATTGATTTCTGGTGGTATATTGCACGGATATTAAATATAAATCTTCACAATAAAAAGCATAGGATAGGAATAAAAAGATTATGCACTATACAAATATAGATATTCTTGATAGCTTCAACTAGTCACACAATCATGTAAAGCAATGATTAGAATAACTTGAGGCAAATGGTCTCCCAAAAAAGATATAGAGATATGTATTTGAGGAAGCCCTCACCAAGAATTTCTTACTCAAACAAAGTCTAAAAATATGAGCAATAAAAGCTTCTAACAAAATAGGACCTTGTTTGAGCTAACATGCCACCTAGAAACAAGATAATCAACAATATCAACTCTAAGTGGCACCACCTCATATGTTCACATTTCCTAGGATTGTGATATGCAAAAGAAGCATATTACTCCCCCACAATGTGATATTCATTTTTCTTAAAGAGGCAAAACAACCTCAACTAGATATAATTAGTGGACATTTAGAATTTGAATTTCTCATGAGTATGACACACCACATAGCGACTAGATAAGCTTGCAATATCAATACTAAGTGGTAGTACTCATGTGCACACATTTTAAAGTTTGAGAGATGTGCGAGGCATATCACTCCCCCAAAATGGGATGTTCCATTAACCACTCGAAAAGAGCCAAATAAGATATCATCAAGATGCATTAGAGGCTCAAAACAACACACACGAGTAAATGATGTGCCAAACACCTAGACATACTTGAATACACAAAATAAGAAAGCATGAGGCACAACAAATATAAACACATACTTGGTACAAAACCAAAACATGTAAAGGGGCAAGTAACTTACAATATAAAAGTGTTGAGTTCGAGTTACCGCAAAGAGGCGCATTGGGTATATGGTAGGGAGAAGATAATCCTTATAACTTGGCTTGATCAAATATAATATATGAAGATCCCTTAATTCTTCATGAGTTATCCAAGTCTCCAATGCCCTCCAAAAACACCTATTGATCAAGTTTGAGCTTGTTGGTCCCCAACCAAGTTGGGTCCTAAGAGGTTAGTCACAATAGGCTTGGCAACCCAAATGGTTCTTTTCTTGACACCACTTTGAGTTCCAACAAACTTGGTAAACACATTGACATCCTTATCCTTCCTAAGAGAATAATCATCATCAACAATGATAGGGTTAGATAAGGTACCATTTGAAAATGAAGAGGCAAAATGCCCTTCTCACGACATATGTAGCAACAAGTGCTCCCCTTTATCTTCTTCATTAATTTCCTTGCTTGGAGAGCCATATCTTGATTATTCTTGGGAAGTGGTCTAGCTTCAAATTGAGGTTAAGATTGGTCTTAACCTTGAACTTGTGGCTGCTTCCCTTGTTGCTTCTCACTCAAGTGCTTTTTCTTCAATGGACAAGATCTTACATGATGTCCTTTAACATTGCCCTTGAAGCAAATAATCTTGGCCGAATTCTTGACTTGGTCTTGGCCCTTCTTCTTGTTTCTCTTGGACTTGTTATTGTTATTGGAGTTGAATCCAAGTCCACTTTTATCATTTGGGTATTTTTGCACACTCAAAATATTATCGAGTGTGGATTTGCCTTCATGACTCTTTTCCAAGTCTTTCTTCAAAGAAGTGACTTGGGCCTTGAGCTCTTTGATTTCCTCTACATGGTTAGTTGAAATAGAGGTACTAGAGGAAGTAGAAGCTTCATTGTTAGAGAAACAAGGCAAAGCAAGTAATCCAACACAAGTTTTATCAATAGTATGATAAGAAGGATCATTAGGACTAGCACATGGCAAAATAGCATTTTGAGTAAAAGTTGTGCTAATGTCCAAATGAGGCTCACAAGATGTTATCTTAGTGATACTTGCCTCACGAGCTAACTTTAGCCCATCATATGAGATTAGAAGATCATTATGAGAGGCCAAGAGCTTTTCATGACTTTCTTCCAATTTCCCATAATTGCTAGTTAGCAAATCAAGTTGAGCCCTTAGCTCAACATTCTCCTTTAATATAGATGATTCACAAGAAGTAGAGTTAATAACACTAGCATCATTAATAGATTTTTCCTTTTCAAGGTCATAAGATTCAATTTTTGTGTGAGGACACAATTAGAGATTGAATCTCTGACTCCCATTGACGAGGGTTTAACTCATAAATGCCCATTGTTATGGACTTGGGTTTTGGAGAAGGAGGGAGCGCTGGAGGCATAAATCGGCTAGCAAACAAGAACACAGGGACACAAGGTTTACCCAGGTTCAGGCCTTGTAGAGGTCCCTACTCCTGATTGTCTGCTCTTGGAATTATTGACGGAATCGAAAGTTGCAGGGGGTGTGCAGATGCAATCTGGCGAGATTGTGGAAAATAGGGTTGTGATTATTCTCCTCGCCACCCCCTCCTAGCCTTTATATAGATAGGATAGGTCTCAGGTAGCAGGTCGAGTCGGTTACAGATTAGGGTTCGTCCCTTTAAACTTTCTATCTTAAGCTTCGTCTTGCGCTGCAAGCAATCGGAGATTCTGTGAGTCACCTGAATCCTGCATTGGGCCTAGGCAACGCCTTGGGCTTCTGCTGTATCTGGATCGTATATGCCAAACTCAAGTACATGTAGGGTATGCCCACGTTAGTAGCCCCCGAGTGTCCAGTGGAATCATAGATTCGAGTGGAGACTTTATGAAGTCTTTTGAGTGCATGTCTGAGCATATTTTTGAGTGTTCTGTTTTGTATCATAGGGATTGTTGATATACATGCCTGATTCATCCGATGTATCGGGATCAGTTAACTGCCTTAGGGCAAAACAACGCAATCTACTCAAACTCGAGTCCCTGGACTCGAATTCGGAAAAATGCTGGTGTAATTCGACTCAGGCCACGGAGGTCTTACAGGAGTCGAATCCTAGTGTGAATGTGCAAGCACTCAACGCGTTCGTCAAGGCTTATTTATCGTACCTGCAGGTACGAATCATTTCTGGTAGAGCGTAGCAGATGCGTTGCCAGGCCTTATTCATGTCTTATCTTCATGCTGTGAGCGCGGCATCCAAATTTTGCCATCGCGGAGATGATTTGGGGTGACCCAGGAGACGCAGTCTCTTTGCAGGGAAAGATATGAGGCGGAGTCACCATAGCATTCGAGTGTGGATGTTATCGACACATAGTGTGATGTACAAGAAAAATAATCATAGGGTGCGGGGCCAGCGCTCCCTATGGGAGTAGCCCCCGAGTGCCTATTCGAGTCGTAGACTCGAGTAGGGACTAAAAACATTTTGCGACTGTTGTCGTCTTTGTTGCTTGTTTTAGTCGAATGTTCTTTCAGCGCTCCCTATGGGAGTAACCCGGAGTCCACAATCGAAGCGCTGATTTGAGTGAAGGGTTTCATATTGCTTGGAAGTTTACGTAAAAATCTTCGGGTGCGCGGCCAGCGCTCCTGTTAGGAGTAGCCCCCGAGTGCTTGGTTGAGTCGAAGACTCGAGTAAGGACTAAAGTAGTCAAACATGTCCTTCTACTAGAGTTGATGACGTCAGTGCTGATGATGAGGTGACCTCAGTTACCCGCGTGAGCGGCTTTGATGGGACGTGACGAGTAGTGGGTCCCACTTTTTGACTTTGATTTGACCGGGTGTGTGTAATCTTCTGTTTTAACTGCGTCTCCTCGATTTCCGCGCATAATGGGAGTAGTGGGGGGTGGTTTGTGGTTTACCCTTGCCACACATCAACGTCGATGTGCGCCATGTGTTTGGTAGATTTTCTTCTGGCCGTTGGATGTCATCTACTAAGAGGATAAGTAGGGATACACCGTGCGGTAATTCCCCACATCTTTCTTCTTGCTCGACCTTCCTCCGCCATTGTCGCTCTTGCTGCTCCCCTACGCACATCTTCTTCGTGGTACTGGACCAATTTCGCACCTTCCCTAGCTATTTCTTGCGCTCACATCGCCAGCGTAGGATGGGCAAGAAGAAAGGAGCCTTCGTCGCTAGATCTGTGGCCACCATTAACGCCGCCAAGAAGAAGGGAGGCGCCACCACCACGGGCACCAGCGTCGCCGGCGCTGGGAAGAAGAAGGGTGCGGGAACTCGCGTCACCAACGGGTCGTGGCACCCATCCATTATCAAGCCTTCGGAGCTGTTCACCCTATGCTAGGACGGGGCGCTCTGTGCCACTGAGGATGACTCGCACGTGCCCGGCGACGAGGTAATCCCCAATCCTCCGACGGGTTTTCGAGTGATGTTCCTTGCATTCATCATTCGCGGTCTTTCTCTTCCCCTGCATCCTTTTGTCAGGGGTCTCCTTTGTTTCTACGGGCTTCGGCTTCATCAGCTGGCCCCCAATTCTATCCTCCACATTGCTTGTTTTATTACTCTCTGCGAGTGCTGGCTCAGAATCGAGCCGCACTTCGGCCTCTTCAAAAAGCTCTTCAATCTCAAACATCAGTCAGCGTCGGGTTCTGTAATCTACGACATAGGAGGCTGCGGTATCCACATCGACTCCAACATCTACTATTTCAATATCAATCTCACCACATCTGTCCAAAGCTGGCGGGAGAAGTGGTTCTACATCCACGACCAGAAAGCGGATGGATAACACTACGGACTCGCACCCTTTGATCCGGTGGCGCCCTGCAAGTGGAGGAGGTCATGGAAGAACACTGTGATGCCTGCCGAAGTCGAAGAGATAGAGGCTCTCTATCATCGTGTCTACAACCTCGAGAAGTGCATAGGTAAAGAAGTTGGCGGAGCAGAGCTTATCTGCACTTGGATGCGCCACCACGTTCAGCCTCTGCAGGCTAGGGCGGACCCGATGTTCTGCTGGAAAGGTGATGGCGATGCCACTCGCATTTCTGCGGAGGGCATCTCCTCGAGTGAAGTAGATAGGAGGTTGCAATTGCTAACCAAGTACACCACCGAGGAGGATCTTCCTGGTGACTCAGTCGTGCCTCTGTTCTGCACCGACAATCTTCCACCTTATGTGAATTTCCCTTTGTAGTTCCTTTTCTTTTCCATTGCTTGTAGCTACCTTTGTATACTGATGCTTTTTCTTGTGTTAGGACTGGGCTGTGGCCGCCAATTTGCCTCCTCGTCCTGAAGGAATTATTCATCGTGAGGTAGATGAAGAAGATGATTCGGGTTCCACCAACCCCGTGGAGGAAGAAGAGGGAGCCCCCGAGTCCGGTGACCATGGGACTCGCAAGCGTTCCCGCAGCAAGGACTCGGATGCTTCCTCGCTGACGACGCTAGAGGGTTCTCCTGCTAGTGTGGAGGAGCCCTTTCCCATTGTGCATGTACGCGCCATGGCTCTTCCCACACAGAAGAAGCTGCGGTTGCCCAAGGAATCGTCGGATGATTCCTTCGATCTTGATAACTTCAACTGGTGAGTTTTTATTTTTGTGAGTACTCCTTTTATTTGCTTGGAGTTTCCCTTCTGAAGAGATTCTGGTCATGTTTGCAGCCAAACAGCATCGTCGTCTTCTGACGACTGCCAATTTCTAAAAGAATCTGGAGTTGCAGACTCCAAGAACAAGGAGGTCGCAACATGTTCTCCTTATCCTCTAGTGGCAGCCCACTCTGGTGCCAATTCTTCGAGTTCCCCCCACACTAGGGGGCACTAGATGGTTGTGCGGCCGCCCACTCGACAGGAATCTTCGGAGTCCCTGGAGGAGCACGTAAGTGTCATTTTTCTGCTGGCAGTCGAATCTTGAGTTTTTGCATCTTTTTATCATTGTTGAAATTTATTTTCTTCTTTTGATGTAGCCTATCGTGAAGGATTCCACTCGCCTCGTGGAGCAGATCCTTGCCTTGGGTCAACAGCATGCCTTGCTAGACAACCTCCATCGCGTAGTCGAAGGTAATCTAATCTTTGTATATTTACTCTCCTTTGTATTGAAATTGGTAGACTCATGTACTTGACGTGCTCTGCCCTTTGTAGGTGAGCATAATGAACTTCTCCGTTGCATTACCTCCCTTGAGAAGGGGCTTGCCACGACGGAGAAGAAGAGCGACAAGGCAATCTCTGCCTTGGAGGAGTCGTAGAAACGTGAGGAAGACATGCATGCCTCTACTGCTGAGAGGGAGAAGTTGTTCGCAGAACAACTTTTCTCGACTGCGAAGGCACTCTCAGGTACTTGCACTGCGTCACTTGTATTTTTCCTATTTTGGTTTTCTTGTCCTTATGTTGGCATATTGTGTTCTTCAGATGTCGCCGGTCTATCTTTTGACGCACAGGCCTTGCATCGCGCGGATGCTCTTACTGGCGCCATGGCCGCAGTCGAGGACCGTGGTGTCTCCCCTCTAAGAGACGTTGGGGAAAACCAAATGTGTGCTGAGCCGCCTCCGGGAGGACCCGACCCTCAAGGCCATCCTAATCGACAACCTTGATGATCTGGTGGAATCCTTCGCTGAAGGTATTCCCATGGATTTCAAGAACTCCCAACGGTCCGTCGGCGCTACCATGGCACTCATGATGGCGCAAGCCCATGGCGTGGAGTTGGATCCCATCACGATCTCGGAGGTGATGCATGTCGACACGGATGGCCAGCAGGTAGTGTCTGCTCCCTTCGCTAGTAGCTACAGTAAATATGGGCCTCAACTCATCGACACAGTCGCAAAATATTCCACAGAGCTGCGACGAGTGAAGGCGGCGAAGACTGCGGCATCTGGGGCTACCACCAGAAAGTCTGTGGCATCGGAGGCTGCCACGGATTCGATGAAGCCCCCGAAGACGAAGTCCAAGTCGAAGAAGCATATCGCTCCTTAGTTATCAGTTGTAATAATTGTAGTTTCCTTTTGGCAGAACTATGCTTTGTGGGAGTGTCTTTGTTAATACTTTGGTGCATTTGAATGCACTTGCCCCTTTTATCAATGTATTCTTGTTCCCTTATTTTTCTTCTTGCTTGATTGTAATAGGGTCCTTCGAGTGGTCCTTGTGACTTGATACGTTGCAAACGTATCCATAATTTTTGATGTTCCATGCTTGGTTTTATCTACTTTCTTATGTTTTGTCCACACTTTGGAGTACTTTTTATACACTTTCTTGGACTAACCTATTAACAAGAGCCACAGTGCCTGCACATTTCTGCTGTTTTTGGTTCCAGGAAAGTCAGAAAATGAATATTCTCGAAATTGGACGGGACAAAAGCCAAAGTCAGTTTTTCACCGAGGGGGACACGGAGCCAAAATACGATACGGAGAGGGGCCAGAGGGCCACCACACCACCTAGCTGCATGGCCAGGCCTGGCCTGTGGCAGGGGTGGTGTGGCTGCCTAGGGCACCCCCTCGGCCTCCCCTTTCGCCTATAAGATGCCTCCGATACAGAAACCCTAAGTACCCAATCAAAATTCCACGAAAGAGTCTGTAGCCGTCGTCATCTCCATCCCTAGATTGGGAGGGATCTGAAGCTCTTCTCGCCACCCTGCCGAAGGGGAGAATTCACCCTGGAGGCCTTCTTCATCACCATGCAAGCCTCCGGTGTGATGCGTGAGTAGTTCATCCTTGGACTATGGGTCCATGTAGTAGCTAGATGGCCGGTTCTTCTCCTTTGTGCTATCATGTTTAGATATTGTGAGCTCCGCTCATGATCAAGATCATCTATTTGTAATCCTACATGTTGTGTTTGCGGGGATTCGATGGATATTGAGATGCTATTTCAGATTGATTATTGATTCTATCATGTATTTGTTATTTGTGATCTTGCATGCTTTCTGTTGTTAGTAGCTATCTTGGCAAGTAGATGCTAGCAACTCCAAGAATTAGTATTTATGCTCGATAGTGGATTCATGCCTCTAGTAATCTAGGGAAGTGACAGAAATCTCTAAGGTACTAGATGTGTTGTTGCTACTAGGGAGAAAACAGCAAACCTTTGTTCATAGAACAATCGTATTGTTTACTTTACACGCAATGCGTAATGCAATTATCTGTTGCTTGCAACTTAATACTGGAGAGGGTTCGGATGATAACCTGAAGGTGGATTATTAGTCATAGATGCAGTTGGATTACGGTTAATGTATAATGTTGTAATGCCCAATCAAATCTCAAAGGAGTCAAGATGAGTAGTATATGCTTGTATGCTTTCTCAATGTTTGTCAATTGCCCCGTTGTAATTTGTTCACCCAACATGTCATCTATCTTAAGGAGAGCCACCACTAGTGAACTATGGACCCTGGTCCTTTCTTTTATCATCAATCTACAATGCCATCGCTGTTTCTTTTTTTTTAAGCTTTACTTTCTTCTACACAATACGTTTAATCCTTTGTTTTCAGCAAAACCGGTGAGATTGACAACCTCACTATAAGTTGGGGGCAAAGTTCTGTGGTTGAGTTGTGTAGGTTTCCACCTTGCTGCTAGCACCGGTAGAGTGCCATGCCAAAGGCCAGCTAGCAACACCTTGGAGGTGTTTCCTTGCTCCTACTAGATTGATAACCTTGGTTTCATAACTGAGGGAAAACTTGTTGTTGTGCTCATCATACCTTCCTCTTGAGGTTTCCCAATGAGCTCGATATATTTTGGGCCATCATGACTCTCCTCCCACCAATGAAAATGTAGCGCAATCGCGCTCAAAGGTGGAGGAGCTGTCTCTTCTCTCGCGACTGCGCAATCGTATTAAGCAGCTGGAGCGGGAGTTGCCCGTTATCCGGGGTAATGCGGACGTGTCGAAGTCGAAGGTAGAGAAGGCCGCCGCTCACGAGAAGTATCTGTTAGATGAGATTGCTCAGCCGAACGAGCACTTTAAGTGTTACCTTTCTATCTTCTTATCCTTTCCTTAGCCATTCACGGCGATGCCTTGGCTTATGCTTTTGGTCTTGCTTTTGTAGTTGTTAGCGCCCGTCATCCGCAGGATGAGAGGGACCGGGTGGCCATTCGAATGAATGATCTGACCCAGGAGCAACTTCAAGCTAGTGGGTACTTCTGGGTGGATCGCGATCATGTAGTCACATTGGCGACTCTACAGGATCGCGCATCACGGGTACTTCAATGCTTGAAGAAGGCGCAGGCGTGCCTGAAGTGTATTTATCAAACAATGTTTCTATTGGACGCTATGTTGTCAAGCCTATTGGCTCTTCTGGTGAAATTTCAGGATATAAGCGCGGTTTGCGAGTGCGTGCACCAATAGTTAGTCGCAGGTGCGAAGGCTACACTATCGCTGGTTCGACTGCATCGACCGGACGTGGATGTCGTGTTTGTTGCTGATAGACCGCCGCTGCCACCAGAAGGGATGACTTGGGACATGGTACCACACTATAAGGCGGTTGACCATCCAATAGAGGATATTGTCAATTTCTTTGAGGAGCAGACAAATGTTCTTCTTGTAGAGCAGTAGCTTGATTTGTATCCTGCACATAGATGTAGAAGTGTTGTAAAATTCATATGATTTGTGGTGGGTGTATTTGATACCCATTAATATGTGAAAAGCTTGCTAGCTTGTATGTTTTTCGAGTGTGCGGTACTCTGCAATTCCCTTTCGTTTGCCTGCCGTGTGTTTTATCTCAACACATTGCCAACCTGTCAGGTGCGCTGCAGCTGGGTTGGTATTTATCAAGGGTTCAATTGGTAGTGTGTCATCTACTCAGGATATTGCGATTTGTTCATAGAACAAAAGTGTAAAGGGTGGCGCAGCCCCCGAGTGATAAAATTGCAAGAAAATAGAAAAGACACAGAGTTTTGGGGCACTTAGCTTTATTTATTTGCAGAATAGTACGAGGTACAATGTGTGGATAAGTAGCCTGGCTGAATAGCCTTATTTGTAAGATAAAACGACTAAGGGTAGAAATGACTCAGTTGCGCGACGTTCTAGGGATTGGAGCATGTGACTCCGCTTTCTAGGTCTTTGAGGCGATAGGCGCCACCTGGGATTACTTCAGCAATCACATAAGGTCCTTCCCAAGGGGACTCAAGTTTGAGGTGCCCTTGCTGCTTCAGTCGCAAGGCTAGGTCTCCTTCGATGAAGGATCTGGGGCGTAACCTTCTGCTATGGTAGTTGCGGAGGTTCTGTTGGTTGATCGTTGATCTCTCCGATGCGATCTCGTGTGCCTTATCGAGGAGGTTGACAGAATCTTCGAGTGCGAGGCTTGAATCTCGTCACATGTCGACCACCCACGGGCTTTGTAGCGCATTGGGTAGAACCGCCAAGGCCGTGCACCATGAAGAACGTAGTGTAGCCTGTGGCGCTGCTTGGATTGTGTGCAGGCTCCAAAGCACCGATTGCAGTTCGTCTGGCCAGCAACCAGCAGCTTGTTCGAGTGGTCGGAGGAGCCTTTTCTTGATTCCACCGCAGACGATGTTGTTGGCCTTTTCGGCTTGACCGTTGGTCTGAGGGTGGGCCACCGAGGCGTAGCTGATGTTTATTCCCAGGTTTTCGTAGAATTCCTGGAACTCATTGGAGGTGAAGTTTGTCCGATTGTCTGTTATGATGCTATGTGGCACCCCAAAACGATAGACGATGGACTCGAAGAACTTGACGGTGCTGGCTACTAACTGATTCGTCACCGGAATGGCCTCGACCCACTTGGTGAATTTGTCGACTGCGACGAGGAGGTAAACGTAACCTCCTCGTGAGGACCTTGGGAGCTTGCCGACCATGTCGAGTCCCCATTGTGCGAAAGGCCAAGCCAGAGGTATTGGCCTGAGTTCTGCGCCAGGTGCGTGCGGTTTGTCCGCCAATCGCTAGCAGGCATTGCAGCGCTAGACAATGTCCTTGGCATCGCGCATGGCCGTTGGCCAGTAGAATCCAGCTTGTAGAGCTTTGGCGACGAGAGCGTGACTCCCTGCGTGGTGCCTGCAAGTGCCCTCGTGTATGTCGAGGAGGATGGCCCTTCCGTCCCTGTTGGAGAAATCCGGGAGAACTTGCGACTTGATCGCGTCGTGCTTCTTGTATGTGATGACATGTGGTGATAGCTCTATGCCCCAGAGCATGACTCGTCCAGTGGCATCAGGTTTATTGAGTATATGCCCGAGTGGGGCATCGTTCACCACCACGATTGGGTGCTCCTGGAAGTAGTGGCGCAGTCGCATGGCTATCATGAAGACGACGTACGCCAGCTTCTGGTACTACGGGTACCGCTTCTTTGTTGGCATGAACACCTCGCTGAGGTAGTAGACTGAGCATTGTACCCCATGGACTTTATTTTCTTTGGTTCGCTCCACCATGAGCATAGTGCTGACCACCTGGTTGGTAGCGGAGATGTATAGCAGCAGCGGCTCCTTTTCATGGGGCATCACCAGTACTGGCGAGGTGGATAGTAGACGCTTGATATCTTCGAATGCTTCTTGTGCTTCGTCTGTCCACTCAAATTTGTCAGCCTTGTGGAGAAGTTGGTAGAAGGGTAGTGCTTTTTCGCCCATTCGACTGATGAATCGACTGGGCGCCGTGATTCTCCCAGCCAGCTGCTGGATGCCTTTTACATTCTTTAGATTCTCCATGGATAATATCGCCTTTATTTTCTTCAGGTTTGCTTCGGTCCCTCTCATAGAGATGAGATACCCGAGCAGTTGCCCAAATGGTACGCCGAAGGCGCATTTGTCCAGATTGAGCTTGATCCGGTAGCAGTCGAGGTTATCGAAGGTCTCGCGGAGATCGTCGATTAACGTGGCTTCCTATTTGGTTTTGATGATGATGTCGTCGATGTAGACTTGGATATTGCGACCAAGTTGGTTCTTGAGGCAAGCCTGCATGCACCGCTGATAGGTGGCTCCTGCGGTTTTTAGCCCGAAAGGCATCATGTTGTAACAAAACACACCAAAGGGTGTTGTGAACGATGTCTTCTCTTGGTCTTATTCCTTCATTCGAATATGATTGTAGCCTGAGTAGGCATCGAGAAAGCATAGGCGCTCACATCCTGTAGTGGAGTCGATTATTTTATCGATCCGTGGCAATAGAAAATGATCCTTTGGGCAGTGCTTGTTCAAGGAGGTGAAGTCCACGCACATCCGTAGGATATCTGTGTCCTTTTTAGGCACAAGCACTATATTGGCGAGCCAGGTGCTTTCCTTGATCTCGCATATGAAGTTTGTGTCGAGGAGTCTATTGATCTTCATACCGGCCGCTTTTGCTCTAGGTTCAGACAGTCGCCGTATTATTTGCTTGACTGGCCTTGCGTCTGGATTCACGTTGAGTGAGTGCTCGACGAATTCCCTAGGAACTCCTGGCATGTCCGCTGGACACCAGGCGAAGATTTCCCAGTGCTCACGGAGGAATTCGACAAGTGCGAGTTCCTATGCAGAACTCAAGTTGTTGGCGATGAGGGTCGTCTTGGTTGGGTCCGTTGGGTGGACCTGAACTTTCTTGGTGTGCACCGATGAGTCGAAGGATAGATCGGGCGAGCTTGGCCTGCTCACGGGAGGTAGACTGTTGTCTATCGACTCCTTCAATCTTGCGAGTTCCTCTTGCATGCCGAAGGACTGGGAGATTCTGTTGAATTCCCTGTCGCAGCTGTTGGACCTTTCAAAGCTTCCATTGATTGTGATGATGCCGTTTGGGCCTGGCATTTTCATCTGCAGGTAGGCGTAGTGTGGCACTGCCATGAACCTTGCAAACGGGACACGTCCGAGGATGCAGTGGTACTGTGACGGCCAGTCGACAACTTCAAAGTCGATGCATTCTCGCCGAAAGTTTTGCGGTGTGCCGAAGATGACGTCGAGGTTGATCTTGCCCAGGGGGTATACTCTCTTCCCTGGAACGATGTCGTGGAACATCATGTCTGACACTTCCAGACACGTCAGGAGAACTCTTATTGCCCGCAAGGTACTCACAAACATGAGGTTGATACCGCTTCCGCTGTCCATGAAGACGCGACTCATCTTGAACCCGCCGATATGTGCCTCAAGTACTAGGGGACAGTGGCTCGGGCGAGGTACTTGACGTGGGTGGTCGCTTTTGTTGAAGGTGATGTAGGACTTGCTGCCACTGAGGTACTCAGTGGTGGATGGCGAAGAGCTCATCGCCAGATTGACTTGGCGAGTGATTGCCTTCTATGCTCAATTTGAGGGGCGACCCTTTTGGATCATCCTCATGTTTCCCAGTGGTCGAGGGTATGCCTCGCCTCCATGGTTGTGGGCTGGTGCAGCCGCAGGTGGTGGTGGTCCGGGCGGTGGTGGAGGAGCTCCATGTGCCACATCGCCTGGGGCGGCTCCATAACCTTGATTGATCGCGTCACGATTCATCTGGGCCAGGCCTTCGTGGAGCTTGAGGAACTCGTGGCAATCCTTTAGGAGGTGACTGGACTTTTTCTTGTCGTCATGCTTGTCGATGTAGAAGTGCACGTTGCACGGTTCGGACAGTTTGTCCTGGATGATGTTGCAGGTGCCTCTTCGCGAATGCGGCATTGCCACACCTGCATGGTTTTCCGTTGTCGCGGTATCCACCACTGCGGTATCCGCTATTGCGGTTGTCGTCCTCTTCGCGGTCCTCATATCTGTGCATACGACGCTTCCCTCGCGGACGCGTCTATGCCCGAGGTCGTCATCATCGTCGGAGTAGGCACGATTTTTAACCGAGTCCTCTCCATCAGCCCACCTATTCGCGATTTCCATCAAGTGGTCGATTGATTTGGGCTTCGAGCGGCCTAGCTCCTCCCTGAGTTCTCTGCGGTGTACCCCACCGTTGAACGCGTCGATTGCGTAATCTTCGGAGATGTCTTCTACGGAGTTCTTGATGATAGACCATCTTTGGATATACGAACGCAGCGACTCGCCAGATCTATGATGGCAACTTCTAAGCTCTTCGATTGTTGCGGGCCTTTTGTAAGTGCCCGTGAAGTTGCGCACGAAGCTATAGACCAGCTCTTCCCAGCTGCGAATTGATCCGCGCGGGAGATTGTTGAGCCATGCGCGGGCGGTGCCTTGCAGCTGCAGCTGTAGGCATTGCATAGCCGTACTCGTGCTTCCGCCGTGTAGCCTGATGGAAGAGATGTGATCCTTGATGTCTACGCACTTCTATTCTTGTAGACAGTTGTTGGGCCTCCAAGTGCAGAGGTTTGTAGAACAGCAACAAGTTTTCCCTTAAGTGGATTACCCAAGGTTTATCGAACTTAGGGAGGAAGTGGTCAAAGGTATCCCTCTCAAGCAACCCTGCAATCAAGATATAAGAAGTCTCTTGTGTCCCCAATACACTTGGCAGGTGTATAGGTGCACTAGTTCGGCGAAGAGATAGTGAAATACAAGTGGTATGAATAATTATAAGTGATAATGGTGCCAAAAAATAGCTTTGATGGCGCGCGGAAAAGACTAAAGGAAATCTGAAATAAAGATGGTAGCAAGCAAACATGTAACAGATCTAGTTGCAAACGGTGTTTCAATGCTTAGAAACAAGGCCTAGGGATCATACTTTCACTAGTGAACACTCTCATATAAATATCTTCTCTTCATGATACTACTCTGAACTACTCTCCGGTTGGACACTCTAATCCATGGTAGGGTTATAACAACACACCTCAAAGTAAGCCTTTCCCATCTAGATAACCCCACACTATCACCTTGAGCACTAGATGGTTTCAACAAACACCACAATTTCATAGAAACATCCAACTCCAAATATAACTCATAACAAGTAATTGTAATCTCTAGCCTAAGTGCCACCATGGTGTGCACACTGTCAACTTCACACGCATGGGGAGAGCAGAGATCTATTGAAGCACTTGAGTAGCAAAGTAGATCTACTTGATTACAAAGCTCAGGATCACAATATGATCACGCATAGAGAGAGAGATGAACACATAGCTACCGGTAGAGCCCTTAGCCTCGAGAGAGAACTACTCCCTCATCATCATGGGAATCAGCAACGGCGATGGAGATGGCGGTGGAGTCAATGGAGATGGCGGTGAAGATGGTGAAAGGCAGCAGCGGCGGCGCAGAGGACTCCTTCCCCATCGCCGGTATCACAGGGGAGCACCGACCCTTAGCACCCTTCCTTCATGGCTTCTTGGGAGCATTTACCCATGGAGATGGGATCCATGGGGGAGGTAAAAACGTGGCTTTGTTGGCTGCAAATTCGTGGGTGGAGGTGCCTCCCACGAATTAGGTTTCCTCCCTTTATATAGCTTCTCGGATTCCCGTCACCCCATCTTGGGCTACAGTAAATCGGGTCTATTGGATCCATCCGGACTCGGAATCAGCTACTCCCTCCGACCCATATTAGTTGACTTGGATTTATCTAGATTCGGATGTATCTAGCACTAAAACATGTCTAGATACATTCGAATCTAGACAAATCCAAGTCAACTAATATGGGTCGGAGGGAGTACATTTTATGTCCAGAAGGTTTGTCGCAAAATTTCCAACAACTTTGTAGTTGAAGAGTTCTCCATTTGACGCCGTCTTTGACCCAAAACGTGACCATCTTCAAAAAAAAGTTCTGAGACAGATTTCTGCAAATCCCAATTTGACTCCAACAAGGTTTCCACTTGTATTCTTGGTAATTTCTACACATTAAAGTGTAAAACAAGAACATTGTGCACTTTTGCAACTATTAGTAGGTTAGTCCAAATAAATCATAAACTTTATATAAAAAGGAGCATCAAAAGCATATTATTAGCATAAAACTATCAAAAATTATAGATACATTAAGGACGTATCAACATCCCCAAGCTTAACTCCTGCTCGTCCTCGAGTAGGTAAGTGATAAAAAGAAAGAATAATTTTTGAGGTGACATGCACCATCATAAACTTGATCAAAATATTTGTAAAACATTGATAACTGGGATCATAGTACTTCAACATAGCATGAAAGATAAAGTTCTAAAAATAAAACATAGCAACTATGTTGCAACATGAAAGGGTACAAACAAAAGATTCATGAATAACAATGCTTTGCAAGACGTTTGTTTGTTTCATATAATGAAAACATAGCATAATAGCATTCAGCCTGTCCCTCATAGAGTAGCAAATATAATTTCATAGGACACCTTCAAAGTTCATAAGAGTGACTAGATACAAATAGTTTAAAACAAGCAATATCAAGTTATGCATCAATCAACAAGTCTTGGGACAATGCACATAGAACTAAGAATGGCCACTATGCTCTCAAAGTAGGTGCATAAAGGTAGAAGGTGGAGACTCAACATAAAAGTAAAAGAAAGGCCTTCATAAAAGGAAGCAGAGATTCAAGTTTTATAAAGAGCTTCCAAAAATTATGGTACTTACTAGCTTTCAGCTCTCATTGCCCCTATCATAAGCATCTTGAAGTGATTAAGGTTAAAGTGAACAAACTATGGTGTACATGCTTGATGAAGTATAAGTTAGAAATCTCATGTCCCTTGTATACGAGGGCCACTCCTCATGCTACTCAAGTTTAGTCACCGGTAAGTTCTTGTCATCGTAAGTACATGTGTATCATAGAGAACCGCCAATGGGGTACCCCTTGCCCGATGATACGGAAGCATCCCCATATCAAAATGATAAGGCCAGCAGACAACGAGCATCTCAGCAATCTTCTTATTTACCATGGGAATATGGTGCTTTTTTCTCTCTTTCCTCTTTTCATAATCTTTTTTTCTTTTTTTTCTCAATATAGGACTCTTTTTTTTATAAGAAGAATGCTTCATAGACAGCTCATTATGGTTACGCTGTAGGTTCCACCATGTCAGCATGGATTAGACCAGTGGCCTAGGTGTTTCTCTAACACATATACATAACTCCATGGACTTACAAGCTCCCCTTTCATTTCACACCGACGACATCCATAGACAAAAGAGCATGATATCAACTAGGTACAAAGTACCAGTGCAATGTTGAAAGTGTTCCCCATAACAACATGGTTCTGCTAATCCCCAACAAATAAGTGCAAGCATATACAACATAGACGACACCATGGTTCAAGTTTATTAAATGCAGAAAGTAAAATGTGCCATCAAGTTTGTGGGAGCTATAATCACTAGTTTTCTCATACAAGTTTAATTTGGAAGGTAAACAAAAGCATGAATATACTTGGAATAGCATAAGCTAATAGGTAGGTATGATGGACTCTTTGGAATAACTTGGTTTTAGGAGTTGGATGCATGAGTGGAACTCATACTTGGTTATGGAGGCTAGCAAAAGACTGGGAGCGACCAACTAAGAGAGCAATAATGGCCATAATCATGCAGAGCGACAAAACATCATTAATCAAAGCATAAAGTGATACTACAAGTTGAAAACTAAAGGATCACAAAGGCTATGGTGACTTGGGATAGTCATAACATGGTGTGAGCATGTGCCAATTCAACCCAAATAAAGCATCAAAGGAGAATACCACAATACTATGCTTTAATATGCTAAAACAACACATGATTCTTCAAAGGCACATTAAGCAATCTCAATTGTTTATAACAAGTCATGTTACAGCAAAGAATACTAATCATAAAGCCAAAACAATATCAAGCATGGCATGACAAAGCATGTGCCAAAGTCAAAAACAAGCTCTCTTTACAACTTAAGCATGAACTTTCCTACTCTTTTCCAATCCAAACCAAACTATTTGAAAACCAATGTATGAGGGGTCCAACCAATTTATTCAAGAAAACTAAGAAAACCAAGCAAACGAAAACCAAAAAAAAACGAAAATGAATACGCTCCAAGAACAACACAACTGTGCATGAAACAATAAAAATGAAGCGTTTGGAAGAAACCTGGGATTTTTATTGATGCAGAAGGGGATGCCTTGGGCATCCCCAAGCTTTGACGCTTGTACTTCTTGGATATTTCTTGGGGTGACATGCGTGGAATCCCCAAGCTTGAGATTTAGTCCATCCTTCATCTCATTACTCATTCCTTCCATACACCTGAAATTATTCCTTCATACAAAACTTCACACAATCTTTATTAGCAACATTAGTGCACTCAAGATAATAGGTCTTTAGGTTCAGTTCTAACACCAATAAAACTTCCATTAAAACACTATATACTGTAGTATTCCCTCAAAAAGCTCAATTTCACAAAAGAACTCAAAAAGGATCCAACAAGAAGCAAATGCAAATAATGGCAGAAATCTGTCAAAACAGACCAGCAGGTAAAGACGAATTTTTTCGAAGACCTTATGTTGCTCAAATAAAAAAGTGTTAAAATAACAAAGGTTAGATAACAACCTGGGGAACAATCACAAAAATTCACGCCTCAAAAGGACGTACAGAGAGTTTACACGAATTTTTATGGTGAAGCACAGAAATCTGTTTCGGGACAGCAACTTTCCCAATCATTACTTCTCTCTCATTAGAGGTTACTCTTGGCACAAAAAGCAAATAAAAAGTATAAGGAGAGGTTATTACTTAAGTAATAACTTCCAAGACTCATCTAAAACTTTTGGGTTATCTCCCAATAAGTACTTTTCTTTAACGCCTTTAAGTTAGGCATGATAGTTTGAGAAGATGCTCACATAAGAAATATGAATTGAAGTAAAAGAGAGCATCAAGAAGCAAATTGAAAACACATTTAAGTCTAACCCACTTCCTATGCATAGGAATCTTGTAAAGAAACAATTCATGGAAGCACAAAGCAACAAGCATAGTAAAGCAAAACAAGTGCAACTTCAAGACTTTCAACATAAAGAGGGGAAACTTAATATTATTGAGATGCATAAAACCATGTTTCCCTCTCTCATAACAACTTTTAGTAGCAACATGAATAAAATTGACAATATAACTATCACAAGAAACATTCTTATCATGAGCCACATGCATAAAATAATTAATACTCCCCACATAAACATAGTCATTCTTATTGATTGTAGTGGGAGCAAATTCAACAAAATAGCTATCATTATTATTTTCATCACCATAATCATCAAATATAGGAGGCATATTGTAATCATAATTAATTTCCTCCTCAATAGTAGGTGGACTGAAAATATCATAATCATCATTGCAATCATCATATATTGGAGGTATAGAATCATCATAAGCAATAGAATAGTTATCTTCCCAAGTGTGTTCATTTGTAAACATATCATCATTGGAAGGATCATGGATAGCACTAATAGTATAGCAATTATTAATATCTTCATTATTAATATCTTCCCAAGTGTGTTGAACTAAAGAAAGTTAGATAACAACCTGGGGCAGAAGCACAAAAATTCACGCCTCAAAAGGACGTACAGAGATTTTACACGAAATTTTACGATGAAGCACAGAAATCTGTTTTGGGACAGCAACTTTCCCAATCATTACTTCTCTCTCATTAGAGGTTACTCTTGGCACAAAAAGCAAATAAAAAGGATAAGGAGCGGTTATTACAAAAGTAATAACTTCCAATACTCATTTAAAACTTTTGGGTTATCTCCCAATAAGTACTTTTCTTTAATGCCTTTAAGTTAGGCTTGATAGTTTGACAAGATGCTCACATAAGAAATATGAATTGAAGTAAAAGAGAGCATCAAGAAGCAAATTGAAAACACATTTAAGTCTAACCCACTTCCTATGCATAGGAATCTTGTAAAGAAACAAGTCATGAAACAACAAAGCAACAAGCATAGGAAAGCAAAACAAGTGCAACTTCAAAAATTTCAACATAAAGAGGAGAAACTTAATATTATTGAAATGCATAAAAATATGTTTCCCTCTCTCATAATAACTTTCAGTAGCATCATGAAGAAAATTAACAATATAACTATCACATAAAACATTCTTATCATGAGCCACATGCATATAATAATTAATACTCCCCCTATAAGCATAGTCATTCTTATTAATTGTAGTGGGAGCAAATTCAACAAAATAGCTATCATTATTATTCTCATCACCATAATCATCAAATGTAGGAGGCATATTGTAATCATTAATTTTCTCCTCGATAGTAGGTGGACTGAAAATATCATATTCATCATTGTAATCATCATATATTGGAGGTTTTGTATCATCATAAGCAATAGAATAGCTATCTTCCAAAGCTGGGGAACTAAAAAGATCATTTTCATAAAAACTAGTTTCCCCAAGCTTAGACTTTTCCATAGCATTAGCAATAATGGTGTCCAAAGAATTCATACTAATAACATTGCTATTAGCATGCAAATAAAGTTCCATAGGTTTTTTAATTTTCTCTTCAAACACTTCATGTCCTAACTCAAGATAAATACTATAAAGCTCTCTAATTTTTTTTTGTTTTCCATTAAGCCTAACTAGTGAAAACAAGAAATAAAAAGACAAAATTGCAGAATCTAAAGGAAATAACTTCGAGCACTCACATCGGAGGATGTGAGTACCTTTTACCTTACCTCCCCGGTAACAGCGCCAGAAAATAGCTTGATGTCTACGCACTTCTATTCTTGTAGAAGTTGTTGGGCCTCCAAGTGCAGAGGTTTGTAGAACAGCAGCAAGTTTTCCCTTAAGTGGACTACCCAAGGTTTATCGAACTCAGGGAGGAAGTGGTCAAAGGTATCCCTCTCAAGCAACCCTGCAATCAAGATATAAGAACTCTCTTGTGTCCCCAACACACCCAATACACTTGTCAGGTGTATAGATGCACTAGTTCGGTGAAGAGATAGTGAAATACAAGTGGTATGATTAACACATGTAACAGATCTAGTTGCAAATGGAGTTTCAATGCTTAGAAACAAGGCCTAGGTATCATACTTTCACTAGTGAACACTCTCATATAAATATCTTCTCTTCATGATACTACTCTGAACTACTCTCCGCTTGGACACTCTAATCCATGGTAGGGCTATAACAACACACCTCAAAGTAAGCCTTCCCATCTAGATAACCCCACACTGTCACCTTGAGCACTAGATGGTTTCAACAAACACCACAATTTCATAGAAACATCCAACTCCAAATATAACTCATAACAAGTAATTGTAATCTCTAGCCTAAGTGCCACCATGGTGCACTATACTACTAGCCGACATCTTTACACTCTAGGCGGTGAAGCCTAAACAAGGAGAGACCTTGCTCTGATACCAATTGAAAGGATAGAGATGTCGCCTAGAGGGGGTGAATAGGAAATTTCAAAACTAATACGGTTTTTGCTTGATAGAATGCATAATTAAACCAAGATTTATTTTACAAGAACAAAACCTAAATACACTAGGCTCAACTAAGTGCACCAACAACAAGTTAAGCTAAGCAAGATAGCTTTCAAAAAAAGCTAAGCAATATAGCACAAGATAAATATACCACAAGAGATAAGCAAGATATAAGTACTTCAAGCACGATGGCTATCATAGGGAAAGTAAGCTCGGGTATAGAGATAACCGAGGCACGCGGAGACAAAGATATATTCTCATGTTACCTTACACAAAGGTATGTCACGTTGGAGAGGTGTGGGATTCCACGAAGGATTTCCCAACGCCACGAAGGCTCACCTTCTTCTCCGAGTCTATCCCACGAAGGAATAGGCCCTTTCCTTATGGCTACCTTTTCCTCCACTCTGGAGATGGAAAGCTCCACAACCACTTCACAAGCTCCATGAAGGAGAAGCTCGGGTCTCTTCACAATCTTCCATGAAGAGGACATTGTGGCACCAACCTCCAAGCCAACTAGGAGGTCACCCTCCAAGAGCACCAAGCTCACGGTCTCTCACTATAACAAATCGTAATGGAGAGCTCAACACTTATGCAAGAATGCAAAGCAAGAATACCAAGGGTGTTCAAATCCGTCACTCTCAAATCCCACCAAAGGAACAAGTGATAGGGAGGAATTAGAGAGGAAGAACAATGGTGGAAGTCACCAATGACTCCAAGATCTAGATAAAAAGGGTTCCCCTCACTTAGAGGAGGAATTGATTGGTGGGGATTGTAGATCTAGATCTCCTCTTCCAAAGCCCTCAAAAAGATGCAAGAATCATAGGAGGGAAGGGAGAGGAAGCAAGCTCAAGAGGTTCAACAATGAAGGTCAATTTCGTGGTCAAGAACCCCCAAAAACATTGGGGAAGAACCCCTTTTATAGGGGAAAGAAAATATGGACATTGGGAGGAAATCTGTGAAAACTCGGTTTTAAAGTTGGTTGGACCGGCCCCAGAACCGGGAAACTCGGTCCCTAGGCTGGTGGACCGGCCTACAAACCGGAATGGCTCTGTTTGCCAACTACAAATAGACTCGGTCGCGAAAACCATAAAATCCATTTTTAGATCCGGCCTAACCGGCGCTGGCGCCGGACCGTCTGGTGTGGGAGCCGGTTGAACCGGATCCACAACCGGGGTGAAACAGACTTCACGAAAAATACAATAACTTTTGCATCCAGACTTCGATTTTGATGATCTTGGGCTTGTTTTGATGAGGAAAAAATTCTAAAAGATGGTGCATAAAAACATCATAGTCCAACAAATTAGGATAGAACCAAATAGAGAAAGGCATGAAGCCTCCCTATAAGTATAACCAGTAAAACCTTCAAACTCGAAAACACCATAGAAGATGCATACGAATTCTGTTTCCGACGAGCTTGGGGTTTTTAAAGAGGTAGCAACAAGCTCAAGAACCTCACATGGAGAAACACCAATAAGCAACAAAATAGGAAGACTCAAAGTATGCAAAGGATTGAGCTCCATATGGCGATGTGATCAAGTTACCCAACCGAAAGCCCCTCTTGATAGTGCGGCTATCTATCCTATAACCCGATCTCCCAACAACCACCTTGAGACCGGTAAAAGGAAAACCTAACAAGGCCATACCTTTGCCTTGTGCATCCCACTTGATCTTGATTACAACACTTCAAGCTCCATCCAAGCCAGAATGCATCACTTGATCATTGTTGCTTAGTGAAGACTCATAATTTGCTCCCCCATACACCACTATAGGATTGCTTCGTTAAGACACGTCTTCACATGTACATTATAACCAATATGGACGGCAAGCTTCAAGCAAATGATCTTCTCGAGATGCTTATCTTGAACTTTCCCTTCTCAACCTTGACGATGATCATCACTTTATGTCATCCTCTCATGGGCTCTATGAGATCTTCACTTTTGAAGCATGCCCATGGAAAGATAACTATCCCATATAGAAAACACAAAGTCACATATATAATGGGTTAGTTCATGATGAATAAATGACAAGGCTTACCATACCACAAGATCCATGTGGTACATTCTTTATGATTCATGTGTTGACCAACTTGAAATCACTCTTCACTCTTTATATTGGTCAACCAAGTATCTTCCCATGCTCCATCTCAATATCTTGAGATACATAAGGAACTCTTCATTTGATTACATGCTCTAAATCTTAGTCAACCATAGCTCAACTAATGAGGCTATCATGACACCGACTTAGAGCCATATCTTGAATTCTTCTATTGAGATCACACTCTTAAGATCTTGATGATCATATCATATTCTTCTTCAACTTGATGATCTTGATGCCAATACTTAAGGTATATCTTTATCGTCATGGAATCTGTCGAGGGGTAACCTCGGCAATGCCCATGGTGATGAACTTGGGATTTCGCAGAAAAGAGAACGCTGGGGATTTCGTCGGATGTCAGGAAAACAATGGAATCAAAGTCGCATGAATATTGAGTAATTGCACTATTACAAGTTATCCTCTAGATTTCGGTACCCTCGCTTGGGATTCTCCCGTCCTATATATAATAGGCCGGGTCTCAAAGTTGTATGCAGATAGGTTTCATACACACGTGATTACAATACCAACACAATGTCGGTTCCTGGTTTCTTTCCTAATACAATTAAAGTCCTTGTCGGTTGCTTCCTTGGGCAGTCATCTGGAATCTTCATGGGCCGGAAGCCCTTTTACTCAGTATATGGTAGTAAATCATAAGCATCCGAGTAATCATACCCATGTCAGTAGCCCCCGAGACTCTACTTGAACCGAAGTTTCAGGTCGAGTCTCAAAGTTTCTTTTCCTTTATATTTTATTTTTCATAGGGATTTGGTACAACGAGTCTGATGCTTCCGACGGATCGGAATCAGTTAATTGCTCCTGGGCATAAACAAGGTTGTCCTACATCAAATCAATTCCCCAGGCTCGAAGTTGGAATTTTCTACTAGCGTAATTCAGTTCGAGCCGCTGAGGTCTTATTAAATACTGAATTCCAGTTTTCTATTTTTATCGGGTACCCAACGCGTCCATCAGGATTTTTCATCGTATCGTTGCTACAGATTTTTTACTGGCAGAGCGCATTCTTGTGCGATTATCAGGCCACGCAGGACGAATCTTGGGGCCTTACCTTAATGTTTCTGAACACGGCATTCAGATTTTTATCGCGTTGGGTGCGATCCGAGAATTTTTGTTTTGTAGCGGCTGAAGATTTTTTTGCTTTTTGCAACTACTCCCGATAGGAGTATCTTGTCGATGAATGTTTCCTTTGTTTTTATTTATCAGGTGCGTGCTAGTGCTCCTGATAGGAGTAGCCCCCGAGGCTATGTTTAGATATATGTATCAAAACATACGCTCGAAAACTTATGTTTATGGAACCAGTGCTTCTGTAATTTTTTCGGGTGCACGACCAGTGCTCCCGATAGGAGTAGCCCCCGAGGCTACAGTCGTAATGTTGTATATTTGATTGTAGTCTCAGAACATTTCTTGGAGGAATTTACTTCGACTCTGATTTTTGTTTGTTTGGGTCATATTTTCAATGGTAAGATGCAATTTCTGCAACACTTCCTCTGTGACGTCAGTGATGACGTATCTTATGTTGTTGATTTCCAGAAGAACACGCCTCGATGGGACGTGTCGAACATGAGCCTATGCAGCAGTAATGATGACGCGTGATAGCGTATTTAGCGGAGATTTTTGACTGCATGTCCCCTCTCCGCACGAGAATCGAGGCGTCACGCGCTGTCCTCCGTTTTTACCACAGCCATAACTTCTTTAAACTTTTCTTTCATGGAATCTTCATAGCACGTGTCACCATCGTGCGACCTTCTGTCGGTTCAATTTTGCATTGAACGGTTCAAACCTTACATCTTTGCTCTTTATAAGAGAGATGAGGTGTGTTTTACTGTTTTACCTCACCTTCCCCTACTGCATCTTCTTCCTTGTGCTCTTGCCCCCTTGCGAACTACTGCTCTTGCTCCCTTGCAAAAATCCAGTTCTTGTGCTCGTGTTCCCCTTTTTCCACCATGGGAAAAAGCAAGGCTACTGGAACTTCTGCTGCCATCACAAAAGCCATCAGGAAGAGGGTCGTCGGATGGGCTCCTTCCAAGTGCACAGCACGGGAGCTCCGTGAGGCATGGAAATTCGGCCATCTGACGGAGGGTGCCTTCAAACTTCCTGGAGACAGGGCCTTGCCCATACCCGAGCCTGGCTGGAGGGTAATGTTCCTTGCTTTCCTCTTTCACGGTCTTTCTCTTCCTGTCCACGAATTTCTCCGTGGCCTTTTGTTTGTCTATGGCGTTCAGCTGTATCAGCTCACGCCCAACTCTATTCTCCGTGTCGCTTGTTTCGTCACTCTTTGCGAGTATTTTCTCGAGATTCATCCCCATTGGGTCCTTTGGAAACACTTCTTCTATGTTCTTCGTAACGCCACTGACACCATTGTCCATGATGTTTGTGGCGCCATTTTCTCTGTCCGTTCGGACGTTGATTACTTTGACTTTAAACTCACAAATTCTGTCCAAGGCTGGAAATCCAAGTGGTTTTATGTCAGAGATCAACCACTTGAGGTCCAAACTTTCGGGTTAGCCCCCTTTGATCCTAGGAAAACCTGCCGCAAATTTGATTCCTAGGATCAGCGCCCTTCTACCGAAGAAATGGCAGAAATCCAGCCCCATATTGATCGCATCTCCAAACTTCGGCATGAAGTTGGCAAGGAATTGTCGGGTCTCCTGATCCTGGCATACTTTTTGCGGATCCGCGTCCAACCGCTTCAAGCCCGGCTTTCTAGCATGTGGGCGTACACCGGGAGGAAGGATCCGATGAGGATTTCCTCGAAAGACCTTGCCCTCAAGGTGTATGAGAAAAGGTTCTGAAGCTTTACCACTTTGACCAAGAAAATCCCGGTTCCTTCAACCTGTCTTGTAGAACCGTTTGGCAAGAAAAACCGGATCCCTGAGGTAAATTTCCTTCACCTTCATCTTTTCCTTTCTTCTGTTTGTAGATACACTTTTCAAGTCTTCTGCTTTGTGTAGGATTTTGATCACCTGAGCTCGCTTCCTCCCCTTCCTGAAAGTTGTGAGCCCCCTGTCCACCCCTCTGCATCCGACGATCTCCCTATGACTGGGACTGTCACGGATAAGGAGGGGGAATTCTCTACATCCGATTCTTCATCGAAGACGCAATCTCTTCCTTCGGCTGGCTCTGGAGATTTCAGCGTTGAGCATGCTAGCGAAAATAGGAAGCACCCTTATGTTGTGGAAAGGGTCGAGGATTCGGGTGATTCGATTGCTTCCAAACCTTTTGGTTCTTCTCTAATCGCGGCTGCTCCCACCCAGATGAATTTGTTCTGCCTTGCGCAGGATGTGTCTTCGTAAGTTTGCTTCCTCTCTTTTTTTTGTTTACCGGGTGGGTTTACTGCCGATGCTTGTTCCACTTGTATTGTTCTGTTGCAGTGATGACGAAGATCTTCCTGCTTCTCCTCTTCGCATCTCTGTGGATTGTTCCGCAAGGAAATCTCCTCCGCCATCGGTGGAGCCGAAAGAAAAGCTCTTGTGTCCTGTGGAGAAGGTTATCCCAAAAGATGTGGCCACTTCATCCAAGCCCCCGCCACAAAAAAGGAAGAAAACGGTGGGTAAAGGGTGGTGATATCTGAAGAACCTATTGATGTGGATATGAGAGATGTAAGTCACTTTGTATTTCGGAAATTTACTTCCCGTAACCTTTTTGTTTTGCCTTCATATCCTTTTGCTGTGTTGTTTCTGTGTTCAGCCTGTGATGCGCAAGATGGTCGATATGGCCTCTCATTTTATAAGGATCTATGATGAAGCCGAAGAACTGAAGGGTATGTGCTGATCATCTTTGTAACCCTTTTGCGAAATGTTCTTCCTCACTTTTTATGATTTACTCACACAACCGCTGCTAAGCAATCCGGAGTTATTCGGGATGAGGCGATGAAGCGCGTCGATGATCTTGAGGTTAGACTTCGAGCCGCTGAAGAGGCTTTGGAGGAGGCCAATTGGAAGGTGAAAGCTGATGTCAAAGAGGTGGCCAGGCATGCCGCATTTTGAGATGCAAATCTGCGATAGCGCCTGGAGGCCCTCAATGATTCGCTAACCCGTAAGTTTTTGTCTTTGCGTACCTTTTGCTTTGTTTCTTTCCTTTGGTTATTGATCCTTTCTTCCTTTTTGTTGTCAGAACTGACTGGCCAGAACCTGACGCTGAATGACAATCAGAAGGTTGATCCGTTGTTGGATGTTGTTACCACCTTGGAGGCTAACAACATTCGTGGGTGCAATCTTCTTGTCCGCTCCCGCCGTGCCTTCAAGAATCTTTATGCTGAAATATTTCCAACTAAGGACATGTCAAACAACCTAAGTGATCTTGTCGCCGTCTTCAGCGCTGATCCCGGCCCCCTTGTTGGTTATAGTTTGACGCAGTCAAGGAGTGGTGCCGAAACTTCGATGGTGTTGGCGATGGCGCACAGCGAGAAGGTCGATTGGGAGAAGGTTAGATCCTCTGTCCCAAACACCCCCAGTGGCTAAGCAATTGATCTGAAGCCGCATATTAAGAGGGCCAGAAAGTATTCTCGGCTGCTCCTAGGTCTAGGCTCGGGTTCGGAGAACCTGGCTGCCCCTTCTTCGGCTGCTCCTACTATGACGGGCGCTCCTTCTTCGGCTACCCCTACTGCCGCTGTAGCTAGTGCTCCTTCCGCTAGTGCCACCCTGTCTTTGAAGGACACGGCTTCGTAGGCTTTACTTTATAACTTTTATCGTATCTCCCTCGCCATCATTGTAATGAACCTTGGATTTACCCAGCTCTCCCTTGCTTCTTTATACAAGAAGGTAACTTTTGAATATAAGTGTATGAGCTTGCTTTTGCGTGCTATACGTTTCATTTTTTTGTTTTTGCCAGATTTTGCATGATCCACCGGCTCCTTTTGGCTCCGCACAATTGTCGGATGCTGCTCCATCCTCCTCTGCAGTAGGTGTGACTAGTTCCACCACCGTGTGCACTGTGGATCCGCCATTGTACGCTAAAAAGATAGAGCAGGTGAAAAAACTCGAAGGAAAACTTCGGGTTGTCGAATCAATGGTGGATGTTTCTCAATCGAAAACACGCCAATCTCTCATTCGCGAGGCTTTTCTCTTGGAAGAAGTTTCTAGGGCGAGCGAAAAGCTATTATGTGAGTGTTTTCTCCTCTTTCCTCGGTTGCTTTTTTCCTTATTTTTAGGAGATTGACACTGTCTTTTCCGTCTTTGTAGGCATTCGATTGTGCGAGAGGGAGGAGAGCCAATGTCTGCGCAACCAAATGCAAGCCCTTATGTCCGCCTCTTGAAATTCTGACACGGACTTCTGGACTGATCATCGTCGCGCCTATACTGTGGTGTTGCTTCACAATTGCTTATCGGAGTTAGATCAGTTCGTCGAGTGCTGCCGCAGATCTTTGGCCATTGTTTACAATGCCATGTTCCCTCGGGATCCTCAGCCCCAGACCTTGGCGGAGTTGGTTGCAAAATTTTGGCAAGGTGAAAGGATTCACCATTACGTGAAGCTTCAACTTGTGGTGGGTGCCAAGCTTGCGCTTTCGTGGGTGCATGCGCATCATCCGACGTTAGATCTAGATGTTATATCTTCAGGTCTGCCTCCTCCTGATGGTGTCCTCGTTTATATGGCGCCTCATTACGCCGCCGCTCGTAGACCCGCAATTAGGATTTTGCGTAGATATTTAGAAGCAGACGAAGAATTTTTTGTTAACTTTGAGATCTGACTGCCTGTTTGTGCAGCCTTGTATTGTATAGTCGAAATATTGTATAGTCATTTATCAAAAAGGTCGTATATTTTATACGAGATTTTGATTGCATGTTGTACTCTTTTTGTTTTGAGGACTCGACGAACTAATGTGTGTGTGCCATGGAAATTTGTATGTTGTGGAATACTTTTCTTTTTTATTGATAATCATGGATAGAACTACATTGTGAGGGCGTGATCGCCTGGCCGTTGGCCTTTATTGAATATAAAGTATGTCTAAGTGAAGATTTTTGAAAGAACTTCGGCTTCTGTCATTGGGGTTCTTCACTATTCTCCTCATCACGGTGCTCTCATCTTGTTGATAAGTGGGTTTCCTACTCGGGGCCTATATTGGAGGCTGCATAGGTTGTTTTTCCGAGACCATTGCATGCTTGCTCTTCTGAAATTTTCTTTTTGCAGATGTGCTCTTCATGTGTTGACTCTTCATCTGCTAACTTCAGCTGTCTGAGCTCCGCTTCCATCCCGAAAGATTCCGAGATTTTGTTGAATTCTCGATCGCAGCTATCTGTGCGACTGAAGCTTCCTTTGACTGTTATGACTCCGTGGGGGGCTGGCATTTTTAGTACCAGGTATGCGTAGTGAGGTAATGCCATTAACCTAGTGAAAGCTGGTCGTCCCAGGATCACGTGGTATTAAGATGGCCAGTCCATGACTTCGAATTCCATCTTTTCTCGCCTGAAGTTAGTCGTTGATCCGAAGACTACGTCGAGATGAACTTTGCCCAATGGAATTTCAGCTTTTCCTTGAACTATCCCGTGGAAAGTTGTGTCTGTTGGTGCTAGGTTCGTTATGGACCAGTTCATGGCTCGCAGAGTTTTGGCGTAAATCGGGTTGATGCTGCTTCCTGCATCCAAGAATACTTTGCTCATGTTGAACCCGCCGATTTGCGCTTCCACTATTAATGCTGACTGGCCTAGCTGAGGAACCCGTAATGGATGATCAGCTCTGCTAAAGGTAATTTCTTGTTCCGACCAATGGACGTACTCCGGTGTGGGAGGTGGCTTTGTTACTGCCAAGTTTACTTGTCTAGTGATCAACTTCTGTGTTCTGTTAGAGGGTGGCCCCTTTTGGATCATTGACATTGCTCCCTTTGACCTGGGATATTCATTGTCTTGTTGTATTGTACTTTGCAGCTGCCCTGCTAGCGGATTCCCCCTTGGTGGAGGTGGAGCGCCAATGGCCAAAGTGCCAGGTGCAGCAGTGTAGTTTCTATTTGCTGCTTCGGCTGCCTTTGTGTTGCATAGTTCTTGAATTTTCAAGAATGTTCGGCAATCCTTTAGGAGGTGATTTGATCGCCTTTTCCCTGTTGAGTCGACATAATAGTACATATTGGAGGGTCCTTCCAACATTTGTCCAGCTGACATGGGTGGGTCTCAGTTCGTCGACTGGTATCGTTGTTGTGGCTAGCTTTCACCGATGTTGTCCCTATAGCCACGATATCCGTTGTTGTAGTCATCACTTCGTCAGTTGTCCCCTCCAGAACAACTCGCTGCAACGTAACTGGGTGTATGGTAACCATCGTTGGTTCGTCGTCTCCGGTCATTGTTGCGCCTGTCTCTGTCGTCAGGTGAACGGGCCCTTTTATTGTGTATTGCGTCCTCTCCATTAGCCCAACGATTGGCTATTTCCATCAGCTGTGAAATTGTCCTTGGCTTGGTTCGTCCTAGTTCTTCAATGAACTCCTGTCTACGAAGTTTATCATTGAAGGCGTCGATTGCTCTTTCGTCAGATATTGCTTCAGCCAAAGTTTTTGTAATGTTCCATCGTTGGATGAAGGCTCGTATTGATTCTCCTGGCTTTTGCTTGCAGACATGCAATTGCTCCAAAGACGCGGGTCGCTTGAATGTAGACTAGAAGTTTCTGATAAATTTGTCTTCAAGATCATTCCAACTGCTGATAGAATATTTGGGTAGTTGTTTCAGCCAGGAGCGTGCCGCACCAGTTAAGTGCAGCTACAGATTTTGCATCGATGTAGCTTTGGATATGCCTTGTAATCTGACAGTTACCAGATAGTCTGTCAGCCAAGCTTTGGGTTTTGGAGGCCATCATACTTTTGTCGATCTTGGGGTAACTTAAAATCTTTCGGCACCGGAGTTTTGTGAACCCATCGGGTAAAGCAGCTAGCTCCACATAATTCTTGTTCTTCCTTGCTTTCACCGTCATGGTATCCTCGGGTGTTGCGCTCTTCTCTTGATCGATCGATCCTTCGCTGGGTCATGTCGTTTCTCGTGTCGTTGCACGGTTCTGATTCTGAAAAGTGGACCCGGTGTGGCAATCGTGATCGTCGGGTGTGACCTCCTTGCTGAGGGCTGCTGTGATGGCGTGGGAATCTGTCAAGTTGCCTCGTGGTTCCTTTATTTGCTTCCGCGAGAGTTTCTCCCACCAAGCCGAGATTCATCAAAGCGGAGTGGTGGAGGGCCACGCGAGGATCGTCGGGTGCGGGTTGTGTTGTGATTAGGTATGTTTGCGTGGCCACAATGGCTGCCTGAGCTGTTTTTGCCTTGATATTTCCATCTTGGTCTATTGACATAAATGACAGATCAAGGTCTCGGATTAGTCCGCTCCTCTCTTCTTCGGGGATATTTCATAATCTAGACGTTCCTCTTCATGGTGATGCTCCTCCTGTTATGCTTCTTGATCCTCAGGTGGAGCTTAGCTGTGCCCGCCATAAGCTAGATTCATCGGCTACCCTCTTCCTTTCGTCGAGTTGCCTCTGCATCCTGAGGAGGTCTCTCTTTTTGCGATGTAGCAGATACTGGTATGCCAATAGATCTTCGTGGGTAGCGTCTGTTGTCATTGGGACCGCACCCGAGATTGCTGCTCTCGCCTTTTCCCATGCACTGGCTGGTAGGCTAAGGGTTCACCTCTCACCCTCGTGTGGTCGTTCTTCTTCTCGATTTTCACGGTTGACTGTTGGGTCTGCCCCGTTTCCTCGACTTCCTTCATTGTCATTACTTCCTGCATTATGGCTTGAAAGAATATCATCGGGATTGAGAATTGGGTTACCGTTGGAGTCTTGCTGGGTCGTGGCATCTCCGATGATTACGCATACTTGGTGCTAAGTGGCGTATGGACTGGTAACGTCATCGTTTGCACCGATGGAGACACTATCGGATGAGCCAGTGAAGTCCATCAGTTTTTGCTCTAGATAAATTTCCGCCATCCGAATTCCAAAGTCGATGCTTTCGCTGGTTTCTTTGGGTTCCGAATTGGCTAGGCTTGCTTCACGTGGTGGGGTTAACGGTGGGTCTGATCCGAAAGAGATATTTTCATAGAGACCATCAAGATCCCCCAGATTCATCTCGATTTGCCCGCTTTCGTCGCCTGCTTCGATCTATGCTTCGACTTTCATTGAGGATCCGATGGAAGGTTCCGGTACTTCTATGGGCATAGATTTATGGGTGGGAGGGTGTGGATCTGTTTTCGTCGAGTCGATGCTTGGTGGAGAGCGTTCCGCTGAATCCGTGGTTCCAGCGTTCAAGTTTCCCACAGACGGCGCCAATTGTCGAGGGGTAACCTCGGCAATGCCCATGGTGATGGACTTGGGGTTTCGTGGAAAAGATAACGCTAGGGATTTCGTCGGATGTCAGGGAAACAATGGAATCAAAGTCGCATGAATATTGAGTAATTGCACTATTACAAGTTGTCCTCTATATTTCGGTACCCTCGCTTGGGCTTCTCCCGTCCTATATATAATAGGCCGGGTCTCAAAGCTGTATGCGGATAGGTTTCATACATGCGTGATTACAATACCAACACAATGTCGGTTCCTAGTTTCTTTCCTAATACAATCAAAGTACTTGTCGGTTGCTTCCTTGGGCAGTCATCTGGAATCTTCATGGGCTGGAAGCCCTTTTACTCAGTATATGGTAGTAAATCATAAGCATCCGAGTAATCATACCCATGTCAGCATGTATACTTGAATCTAACACATGGACTACAAGCATGACCTATGAAATATTCCTTCATATAAAACTCAACGAAAACATTAGTCCATAGGGATTGTCATTAATCACCAAAACCACATATAGGGGCAATTATCCTTTCAGATCTACAACATCCTTATCTACGGCCGTGGCCCTCCCGGCATCGTCTACTGCTAGCAAAGTTGCATTGTCTCCCACGTCTTCTGCCACCACATTCTCACTGACAAATAGACCTGATGAGAAGTTGGAAGTTGATCACTGCGTTCCTCGAGTTCGAGGTCCGTCTCCAGTTCCTTCATGGCAGCCTCAAATTCTTCCAAGTTGGCAGGATCGCGTCAACATTCCGCGTCGCCGATGTCGGCTAGAGCACGTCTAAGATTGATTCTGATTTTTTTGCTGGCCGGTTCGGAGGTAAAACCAGAACTTGAAGCAATGTAGCCGATGAAGTGGTTGTTGCCGGCTGTAGTGCTGGGAGCTCCTAGGGTGACCGTGTCAGCGTTGGCCAATCTGCTGATAGTCTCAATCACTTGGTAAAAGCTGATGTTTCTCGAGGGCTCCCGGCGGCTTAGCGAATGCCAGAGTAAAGTGCCCCTCATGAGTCCTTTGACGAAATAGAACACGATGGTCCGCTCAGAGATTCCCTAAATGGAGTTTCTCAACCTGAGCCATTTGGTTAGGTACTCACTTGGGGTTTCATCCGGCTTCTAGACGCAGCGTGGTAGATCTAAGACGTTAAGGACATCGATGAAGTGTGACCTTTGCTTCTCTAACACTTGGGTAAGCCAAGCGGATCTGCTTTGGTTTTCCATAGTTATATCCTGCACAGGGGCAGTTTGGGTGGGTCTTGAATTTTCTAGATCTAAGCTGGCAAACTCCAAAGAGATATCCAAGCCTGATCGTTCTTCCGCATATGTATCCAGCCCGGAGGCGGTCTACGCGGGTCTTGATACTTCGCAGGCTTCCTGGGAGTTGGGTCCCGAGCCGGTTTCGCTGATGAAGATGGGTGGGGTTCGTTTTCGCCGGGATCCAGAACCCGTTTGGGGGGATGATCAGAATGTTATCAGAGAAGAGGGTGCGCCCGATGACGACGGTGTCGCCGATTCCCGCGAAGAGATTAGTCATCGCACGGTATAGAGCTCGAAGCGTCTATTCCCATGGTGGGCGCCTCTTATATAGATACCAAATAAACATAGTATTTCATTCTTTCGAAATTAATTGAGTTAACTTTGCCTTGATACGCATGTATCTACTCCATCCGTTGTAAAATATAATATTTTTTAGCTTTTTCTGAAATACATGTATCTATACCTTTTTTTAATGTGTGCTTTCACTCATTTTGCTTTGAAACTACACAATGAAAAAGCTCTAGATATATGTATTTAAAAAAGCTAAAATGTCAGAGAGTATTTAATAAAACATGTCTAAATACACATCGTATCTGGATAAAGTTGAGTCAAATTAATTTGAGATGGAGTGAGTACTGATTTTTAACGGGACCTTCTTCTCCGATACAAGCCGCCCTTGGTGTGCAGTTGAACAGATGACCACCACCGGGGCGAAAGCTTCTTCTGAACATACAAGATGCACCCGACAGTGCGTCTGACCAAGGTAATACTACTACTGTAAGTGGTTTTCTGCTTGCAAACTTGGTTCAGTAAAAGATGCAAGCACACGGCTTCGGTCAGCACTACCAGCGGAACGGGTTGTGCTTCTTGAACTCGGCCAGGACGTCGGCGACGGATCCAGCAGCGGCCGCGACGGTCACGAGGAGGCACACGGCGCTGAGCGCCTGGAGGAAGAGCCACTTGATGCTTCCCCGCGGCACCCGGTGCTGCGCCATATACATCTCCACGGGGAAGTACACGGTGAGCGGCCAGAAGGAGATGGCGCCGATGAGCCCCACCACGGAGCCGAAGAAGGGCATCAGCATGGACACGGCGGTGGTGACGCACACGTACGCCGTGCGCCAGGTAAGCCGGAGCGGGCACACGACGACGCGGAGCCGCGTGGGCCACAGCGTGACCTCCTTCGTGGAAACGAACGCGCTGTCGGGCCAGGCCGCGGCGGCGCGGAGCTCGACGTAGGCGAAAATAGGCTGGGTAATGACCTGGTACGTGCCAATGAGGTGGACGGCGACGGCGGCGTTGGCTACGTCCAGCAGCCAGAAGGGCTCGTAGAAGCCAAAGCCCGTGAGGAGGTTGTCTGGCGCCCCGTCACCGAACGCCGCGTACCCGACGCAGCCGCAGAGGAGGTAGATTATCGTCGTCGCGGCCACGCTCACCGCCGTCGCCTTCTTCATCACCTTCACCTCAGACGGCGACGCCGCCTTTAACGTGTCCTGTAATAACATGCGTAAGGAACAGATCATCAAACACAACACATGTACGGCAATAAGCGACGGCAACAGATTAACAAAGACGGGATAATAAATCGAGATATCTGGAATGGATGGCGACTTGCCTGGATCTCGAGCAGGACGATAGAGAACGCATAGGCGAATGCCATGTTCCCAAACGCCTGAAGGCTGCGCCAGAGTTTCTCCATCACGGTGATACTTGTGCCGGCGGCGCTGATGCCGACGGCAACGCCGGTGAGGCTGCCCTGGATTCCACCGTTAGCTGCAATTTTGTTGTGCAAATTAACGTTAGCATTCGCAAGTCCCAAACTCCCAACAGATATCTACGCGTCTAAATGCACTATCCATTCCACGCGGGTACGTACCAATAATCTGGGCGATGCCGAGGGAGATTCCGATGGTGGAGTAGCTGAAGGACATGACGGTGGCGAGGGTGGAGAGCCACCACATACTGTCCAGCCCAGGGATCTGCGAGAAGGCGATCTCCATGATGCCGTAGATGGCAATGTACGGGCTGATGGAGCTGTGGCACTCGCTCTTGTGCCCTTCCTTGTGGAAGCAACCGGCCCTCTTGATCGCGCTACCAACACGAAGCAGAGCAAAAATCGTAATGATTTATTTGCCAAAACGAAATATAAAAGACAGGAAGTCGTGGTGGAGTGCGATTTAGTCCTGTGAGGTCGTACAGCATACTGGAGGAGGCGGCGATGGTAATGCCGATGCCGATGCCGAAGAGGTTGGCGAACTGGATGGCGCCGCAGAGCTTCACCTTGGAACCGCCGAGGGTGGCGTGGACGGCGGCCATGTAGGTGCGGTTGCGCGGGCCGGACACGGGATCGCCGGAGCGGTAGCACTCGGCTAGGAGCGACGAGGTGTAGTAGATGACGGCAGCGAACAGCGTCATCACGCCAGGGCCGCCCACCCAGCCCAGCTGCGCCACCCCCCACGCCAGCGACAGCACGCCGGAGCCCAGCACCGTCGTGATGATGTGCGCGGTCGCCGTCCACGCCGTTCCCGTGCGCCGCGGCCGGCCGTCGTCGTCGAGTTCGTCGCCGCCGAGCCGCTGCTGCTTCGACAGCTCCATGGCGGGGGACATGGTCGCCGGAGAGAGACTAGGAGGAAACTCGAGGAGGATTGGTACGAAATGGAATGATGTGTATTTTAGACAGCAGGATTCGAGATTTAAAGAGTTTTGATGCTGCTTATTAACCTCTGTTATAAAGTATAGTAAGATTTTTTTGGTGGCCTAAATAGTCTACCAGAACATCTTATAATGCTTGCTTTTACTCTGAATATGGGCCATTGGGTCTACATCGATCGAATGATTTATTTTTAACCGTCAGTAGTAGAAAAACAAGCATCAGACTTGTTTACGAGGACGCCGGCCAGCGAAACTTCACTATAGCGAGGACTGTTTACAACAACGTCGGGGATTTTGACAGATGCAACTTATCCCAGTCAGCGGCTTACCCCCCCCCCCCCCCCCCCTCTCTCTCTCCCCCAAGGCGTCCCTGTTGCACTTGGCCCAAGCCTCCGGCGACAGGCCTTGCTCCGCTCGTCAGAAGTAGCCTCCTTAATAAACTTGGATCATGCTTTAATAAGAATTGACACTCAGAGTCGACTTTGATTAAAAAACAACTGGCGGAGGAGTAGTTACCTAGGTCGTTATAAAGAGAAAAAACATCTAAAAGAAAAAAAACCATGCAAGAATGGAGTCGTTTTGCTTCGTATAAACCGACTCGCCTACACCTCTCGGTTTACGCACAAAACCACTTCATGGTTGTGTGTTTACGTAACAAAAGCTGACTAAAATATCAACATCTCACTACATCAGGTCTGAGATCAAGTATATTTGGTTGATTTCAAAGAGGATGATCACCCGAATCGCAAGTGAGGTATCAGTGTCGATAATCTAGCAAGGAAAGAGAGTCATTCCATGATGAAGGAAGCATGGAAGCATATGAGCAGCCAAGTTGTAAGAGGGATATGCGAGTCTCAATGATCTGTCCGGAAGGAGAGTTCCCTTTGATGATGAAGGAAGACTAGTAACAAGATGAGTATCCGGTCGCATGAGTGGCTATGATCTCGATGAAAGAAGAGTTCCACCACCCGTGATTAGGTGGTCAAGGGTTCATCAAGTCAGGTTGTCATCTTGCCTTGTGATCTTTTACATGTTGCATAATTCCTACTTATAATCTAAACTTGTGATGTGGATGATGTGTTGTTATTTTTGTGAGTAATGAACTTGTGATGTGAGACATGGTGATGATCTTGTAATATTTATTACAAAAAAGTTATATATTTAAGGCTAAACTGGTTTATAAAAGGAATCCGTCTCCAGATTTAGACATACGCACACACACGGTTCCCCAAAGCAAACAAACTCTAAGAATTCGGAGTTGGTTTATGCAGCCAAATCAATTGGGGTAGCATTTTCTCGGGTGGCTCCAAAACCATACCAAATAAGATTAAGTATTACTACCTCCGTTCTAAAGTATAAGCCTTTTTAGCAGTTGAATTTAAACTGCTCGAAAAGCTTACAATATGGAATGTAGTAGCTCCAATCCACTAGAGGCAGTAGGCAATATGATAGAGAATATAGTTCCAGAACTGGCATAAAGTCGTATTCTGTCCTAGTGTATCCAATAATGTATTTGCTTAACCATGGTGCTCACATATTATTAAAAAAAATGTGTCACACCCACGTGAACATTCTAAAAGTGGGTGGTTAATTTATTTATAAAACGGGGCAAAAACCTATTTCGAAAAATCCGATTATGAAAATTATAAGTATGATCTATAGTTGCACGAAGTTTGTTTACCAGGGCTAAAAAAATTGATTTTGAGGGAGCAGGAATTTGTACAGCGTACATTTACATTTTCTTGGTTCATGTATATACATATGAAAACGTTGGATAAAACAGAAAAATTGTTATAGGAAATTATCACGCCGTGATGTGAATTGGTGGCAGTCCTCTCCAATTGCCCTCTTGATAAACATGGCAACATTTCCTCTTTGAACCGCCTTTTACATCCGTAGCAAAAAAAAAAAAAAAACTACTACCAAAGCGGATCACATTTTCCCACGACTTATTACAAGGAGGTTCTACGAAATGGTTGAGGACATGCAAGGTCGTTGTTGAGGTAGCACCTTTCAGTAGGCCGCAAATAGGAACACCATTTCACCTGAACTGTGCCCAGTGCCCGGCCACGTAGTACCACACCGTTCAGGTCGCTGGCGGCCACGTACTGCATCTCGGACCTGGACACTCACGATCCAGCGGTCGCTCCGATGTGATGCTACGTGAACGAAACACTGACGATTTCCATGACACGGGGAGATGGTTGGCCGCTTGACTCCGTTCCTAGGCGTGGTCCATCATGGCGATTAATGTATCGTCCTCTTCTTTCGCTCTCACGCACATGCCAATTCTGACTCCCCTGTGCAGGCACCAGGCAGCACTAACCGAAGATCGAGGGCGTACAAATTCCGTGAATCATTTCGGTTTGCTTTTGCTGTCAAGGCATCTGGTCTGGAGAAGCAGCGGCGGAGCTTGAGCATAATTAGCGAGTGGCCACCGCTTAAAGGAGAGCGGATAGGGGTGCGATTATTTCTACCTACTTACTTGTTTAGACGTCTGCTACACTAGCGTGCGGTCAATCGGGTACTTTCTCCAGCAGATCGCAGAGTTGGATCGCGTGGGGACATGCCCTGCCCTACGCATAAAGGTCTCTGCCCTTGGGCTGTAAACAAGTCAGTCGATGCGATGCAAAGGTGAAGATCGTGCCGGACGACCGAGAGTTGACTTCTTACTATGCTTTGGCCTCGATCTGGGCATTGTTTACTGGAGTGATTTACAGCCGTATTTTTAGGCATCTTAGAGTATTGCAAGAAACACGAGGTTCATGAATCATTTTATTTTTGTTCTAGGCACCATCGTGAAGGGGCTGCCAGCAACCGAAAAGCTAAGAGCATCTCCACTCCGTTCTCAGGTTGTATTTTTTATCCGGACGATGAATTTTGGTTCAGTCGTGTTTCCAGGACTGGTTTCGTCCGGATTTGGCCCAAACTAGGTCCGGACTTCCCAGACCGTTCCCGAGGCGACGGGAACACGCTGGGAACACCGGACGAAGCGAAATCGACGGGAAAAGCGGCGTTCACCAAGTGGACCCGCCAATAACGGCGGTGAAGTCGCCCTCATTCTCCGCGACGGAACGCCGCTGGCGACCGCGGGCATTAACCACCGGTCTTGTCGGCCACGCGTCGCCGTAATGGCGTGCCACCGTCGCCTCGACTCCCACGACGGACCGGCGGGCATTAACTTCCCGCCACTTCCCGCCGCTTCCCCTTTTTCCGCCCTCGCCACTACACCCCTCCCTCCTTCGCCGCCCTCGCTCGGCCTATAAAACACGGCCGCACGCCGGTTCGCAGCACACTGCCCCTTCCACCCCGCACCACCACGAACTCCGGCGAAAGAAACAATCAGCGAAGAGGAAGATGGCTAAGAGGTTCCCAAACGATCCTGCGGCGGCGAACGGCTTCGGTCGGCGAACGCTCTGGCCGTGGGAGGCGAGGATGCTCCACGACACCGGGTATATGGCGCCGCCGGACTTCCGTTGCCCCCCAGGTGGAGGCTTAGCGCCGGCGGCATACTTAGTACGCGGCAGACGGCGACGACGAGATGCGAGAGATCCAGCCGCCATCACGGCGATGCTCGGAATCCGAGGACCTCGACAACCTTGCGCACTGGGAGCACTTCTTCGAGGAGCGCCGCCTCACCGAGATGGTCGCGCACCTGGGTCTTCCAGGCTCGCCGCCGAAGCGCAACAACGCGGCGAGCCAGCGATCCCGCCCTGGCCAGAGCGCTCCCCGAGCCCGCCTACCCGGGCGCGCCCCTCGTCGTTCTCGACGACGACGACGATGCCGGCCCTTCCTACCAGCCGTGGAGGTACGGCGACCCAGGCCAGGGCAGCTCACGGCCCCCACAGACGCCGGGCGACGACGGTGACGATGATGGGGACGACGACGGCACGGCGGATCCCGACTACACCAACTTGTACCGCCACTTCGGCATGTGAGGCGGCGGCGGCATCGGCATCGTCATTTTATTTTACTGTTTTAGTTTTTCGTTTATCCTAATTTGGCCAAAATTCGGGTACATGTCCGAATTTGGCCATCTATTGTACGAACTCGCCGTTGTTTAATTAAAATCGCCTATATTTATCCAAATTTTACCGTGTTTTATTAAATTTCGGTCAAACGTGAAAACTTGGCATGAAAAGCGAGTGAGAAAGGCCGTTTTTAGGCCGAAAATTACATTCATCCATCGCAAAATAGCGCCGGATTTTAGCCTGGAACGAGATGGTCTACCATACCACTACTACTCTGAAACCAACGACGCAACAACCGAGCCAAGGTCCATGGACAATTGCATGAATGCCAAAACACGTTGCCTTTACTAGTTACTAGCAGCATTTCTTGTGCCAGAGTTTGCCCCTCGACATGAATTGCCAGGTGGCGGGCCCTGTGTTTGCAGGTGAAGACGACATCAGCGCGCGACCCTGCGTCAACAGGTGGGCCAGAGCAGAGCGACACGGCCTCCACAGTTCCTCCCTGCAATCATCTCTGAAGCGATGGTGCACCTGGAACGGGAACACCGTCGACCCACGAGCTGGCCATTTTGGTCAGCGGTCCAGGCTCCACTTTTCCCGTCCTACCGCCTACGCACGGGTACGTTGGTCCCCTGGAGTATGTGAAATGGTCTCCGGCAGGTGATCGCACAGCGGATAGCGCGGTGCCGCCCACGACGGTGGTGTGGTGTCTGTCCTGCGTCCAACATCTGCCCGCCACGCAACAGGTCGGCCGTGTCCGTAGCTATTTACGGTTGCGTCTGTCCTGCGTCCAAAACCACGAAGATAACATGCTTTCTTTTGGTTTTGACTTGTCATTCTTGCCTGATCTATCTCTGCCTGAAATCAATGCTTCGTTTTGTAGCATTGTCATGACTTTGTTTTGTCCTTTTACTTTCTCTTATCCACTGGGAATCGAATCGGTAGTTAGTTGAGCATTGATGCTCAAATCCACAATTTTATCATTTTTTGTGTAGCTCAAAATATACATTATTTTCAATTGATATTTTGCATGTTTTTGGTATACGTCGCTGGCTACATCCCGATTTATTTTCAGAATTTTTTGAAACTCAGAAATATGATTTTTGATTATTTTTTAAACACGGGATCACTGGTGCCCGTGTGGACCAAATCTCCACTCGTCCACTGGATCCCTTCTTTGTTTTCTTTTTATTTGGGCACAATTCAATTTTGTGTGTGCAAGTTATAGGATTTTAGTGAGTAATATATGGATTGTAATAACTAGGACTAGTGTGATCTGATACTAATATGGTTTATATGTAATTTGTTTTGCAGCAGTTTGGACAAATGTTCTCTCATGACTGCCTCAAGAGGTTCCTGGAACAACCTATTAAGGTTGTTGTCAACTGCAACAGGCCCTGTCATCTGAGAGGACAACTTGACCAGACACCAGAGAGGCAATGAGTGATACTCAAAACTGTTTACAATCGGAGGGAAAATTCCGACACAGTTTTGTTGGTCATATGCACATGCAAGGTGTTGCTCTGCATATACATATACTGCATGCGTAACGTACTAATATTGAAAAACCAAAAAAATCTTACAGGGCAAGAGAAATAGGGCCAAAGGCAATTCAGAACTCCAGGTCTCTGCCTACAAAATGATGACACGAATGGCAAAATGGGCACTAGCTCAACAATTACACTGAAGTTATCCCTACAAAAAAGTTAGTGCGTTTTACTTCCAGGTTGCATGCGTGCTACGCGTAAGAATATGTATGTAACCCGACCAGCGACCAATCTGTTCTGACAAATAGACTAGTGGCTGGGAACTGGGAATTCAAGCATTTGACCTGCAAAGGAGTATCTAAAATCAGCCAAATCCTCAAGAAGCTGGTCCATATTTGTAGAATCAATCTAAGATATTCATTTCATTGGTTTTCATCATGAAGATACATGTGTCTTTATGTGATCATAACAGCAAACAAAAAACCTCTCAAAAAAGGTAAAACGACAAGTGAACAAATGTAAGACCTTATTCATGCTATACAAAAGAAGCGACTGATTTGAAGCCACCCTCGTTGATGTGGCTGGCTAGAGAGCTGTCACCTGTCTTCACTATCTTGCCGCTTTCCTGCAAGTTACCAATCAGAACCATCATCAGTGATAATACATGCCCTTTACCTTAGAAGTTCAAAAAAAAAGTACTGGAGGGATTGGCAATGTGCCAACAATATTTTGATTAGTTTGGTAAGATTACATGAGTGAGATAGTTCATGTTTGCTACATAAGTTACAATCATCTTTAGTGGAGTTCCTTTATCAGCAAGTGTTGTCATTTGGTTGAATGATAGTGGGAAACAGTTACTTTCAAATGTGTAGAACCTAGTGAGACCATAGGTCTTCACCCTGATTAAGTAACGCTGCATACAAAAAGTCAGTAGACACAAGCTCAATCTTTGGACTCTTCTCTTTCACACTCAATGAAATTGCACATACAGCTAAAATGATCAGCTAATTCAGGGTTCAAATAATCTTTCATGAAAAAAAATAGACGAATGCTTAAATTAGATGCATTTGAACAGACAAATGTACAATAGTCTATCAAATGCAAAAACTCTATAAAATAAGCATGCATGTGCACTTACCATGATGTGAACATAGCTTGGCTTAATAAGATCCAAAAGTCGTTGGTAATGTGTAATCATCAGAACAGAGTTTTGGGGAGTCAAGAGCCCATTCACTGCATGAGCTACATCTTCAAGTGCATCAACATCTAATCCTGAATCGATCTCATCGAGGAGGGCTAAATCAGCCCCAACGACCTAATTTTAAAACCATCAATAAGAGATGGAAATTTATTGATGAAGTACACAACTAGACAGATAAATTATGATTCCTGGTAAAAAATATTCAGCAAGCATTATCTCTGTAAAAGAAAAGGATGTATGCCATAGGCCTATGCAAGAAAATGTTGCTGATATTGTTAATAACACACAATACCTAACAAGTCTCAACAAAACAAGGACACTGGCATACTGCATATAATAATGGATATACAATACAACATTAGAGGAAAGAAAGGCCTAATGAATCTCAAATGCACACACCACTGATAGGTCTTGCCATCACATTTACACTCATATAGAGCTGAAAATGTATGTAGACACAAACACACTGGCAGATAAATCTAGAATGAATTCATTGAATATGAAAAATTAAATGGAAGAGTTTAACTCAATAGTTCTTTACAGCAAAAGAAGAGACTGCAGGTAAAGCCAACAGATACATTTTTCTGAGGTCCTAAATAATTAACTCCTTAAAGCTCTGCGATATTATGCCTGTAATATGATATTTTTTTTGAAATTTCAGCCCAGATTCATGTTAAGACTAAAGCACTAAATTTGTAATGTATGGACATGCTTAGATACAAAGTATTTGTGGAGCTGTGAAGAAATACCACGGTTTCCAAAACAAATATGGTAGTATAAAGGTCATATTGGTATTACAACAAGCCCAGCGAATCAAACGGGGACTGTTTTTCTTGAACTGCTTATCAGATGGACTGATTGAACTCATTGATTTGTGTATATTGAACAAGGTGTCTAATCTCACAAAAATTTATTTGGTCCGGTTTAGAATTGACTAGTGAAATAACAAAACTTGCCAATTCAGCTTTTCTTAATTGTCAATGACTACTTGACCTAAAAGCTACTTTTTTCAACAACATACCGTATTAAATATTATGATTTCACATACTTAATTTTGGCTAATCTACGGAGAACTTTTTGGCACCATATTTCACAGGTGATACAACAAAATGAGATATTTGAATATGGTAGCATATAAATGATGTAACAGACAAATTAAGGTGTCTTATGGCTTCGGTAATCTTACAGAAAGTTGCAGTATCTCATTGCGCTTTCTTTCTCCACCACTAAATCCTTCATTAACATTACGATCAAGGATCTTTGGTTCCATCTTTAAGGCCTCGACTTTTTGTGATACAACTGAATAAAACTGCGTGATAAAGCAAACATATGTCAGATTTGTACTTATCTCAGAAACTAGCAGCTAGCAACATACAACACTGTACTATTCTCTTGCATGATAAGTGTGAAACTTTTGGCGACTTATACAGCAGCTATAATGTTCAAACCTCAAGAGGACCCAAAGCTGGGAGACCATCCTTCTCTCTGCGAGCATTTAATGCCATGAGAAGAAAATCATAATTGCTCACTCCAGGAATCTCAATAGGCGCTTGGAAGCTCATAAAGAGACCTGCAAGAGATCTTTCCTCTGGCTCCATGTCAATCAAGTTCTCACCCTTGAAGAGAATGGTACCACCAGTTACCTCGTAATGTGGATGGCCAACAAGTACCTGTAACACAAAGACACAACGGCCGACAGCAAGGAACATGGTCAATTTCCCATAGTTTAATCAGGACATCTTAGAAACGTGAACATGAGAAGCGATTTAATTTAGTTGCATGACTGCCTTGGCAGAACTTCTCACACAATTTGCAATGCTCGCGTTACATAACTAAGCTCATTGAATACTTAAGAGTTGATGTTACGAGCCCTACAAGTTCAAGATAACAAGCTGGAGTATCCTGTGTTTCGGTTGGTTACTTTAGCAAGGAAAAGAGCACCCGTGTTTCCTTTAATAGTTTAGATTTTGCATGATGTCAAAACAAACATCGTTGAATGGATTCATTAAAGTATTTTCAAACTCCATAGCAAAGTCAGTGTTTGCCTGGAGCACTTTGAAGGAAGTGTTGAACTGGTAGTCTTTTGATACTCTGCTTAGGAATTTAAGATGATCTGTTATAGAAGTTTTGTCTGTCACTCTGTTGAAAAAAGGTCTATTACGTATATATGTTCTAGCAGGGGAGTTAGTTCAAGTGATTGGTGGGTGCTGTTTTATTACAGAATGGCTCCGATTGCTCACTGCATTGCTGGCTCTTTTCTAGTCCAAATTTCTTCTAGATTTGGCACGTATCCAAACAAGAGACATTAAAGGCATAACTCTCACATAAGATCCATAGCCCTCAAAATAAGGGGATGTTTAGTTTGAGTACTCGTCCATCATGAACTGGTCCACCAATAGATGATCCATCAAATTTGGTTTAGTGGTGAATTCTTCATTTCATACTTAGCTTACAGCCTTATACTCATGAGTTACGAAGGACGAGGTGGAGATGGGCTAAATCCATTAGATTTCTCAAAACCAAGCAAGGGACCTAGCATTGAATGGACCATTCAACATTTAAACATTTGATTGCTCAAAGCAAATGTTGAGTAACACCTAAGATCCCAATCCAGCTGCCCCATGCAAATAAAATGGCAGATTTTTTTATTCAAGATCCCATTGAAAGGCAAGCACTCAGATTGATGGTAATCTATCCTCAAAACTGAACTGCAGTCTTGATTTTGCCATTTTGGTCCTTTTGATCCTAATGAAATGACCTCCATTTTTTAGAGGAACCTCAAAAAGGCACATAAATGTACGCAGCCAACAATTTCTCAGTGGTTTTCATGGTAACAGTCGAGACAAATGTGGACAGATGAGGAGTAGGGCCTAACCTTTGTGAGGGTGCTCTTGCCGGAGCCGTTCTTCCCCATGATCGCATGAACCTATTGTCATACGCAGATAGAAAACACAAGTCAACACCCCAAACCTTACAGAATACAGCCCCAATCCAAGCGAGCCGCTAGCCCTTCCAGACCCACACCAGATAGCATAACGAACCTCGCCCTCGCGGATGGTGAGGTCGACGCCTTTCAGGATCTGCTGCCCGGTATCCTTTACGGAGGCCGTAAGCCCGTGTACCTCGAGAAGGAGCTTCCCAGCGGACTCGGCCGCCGCGGCGGAGGCCGCGCGCGGGCAGCGCCTTGGCCGCACGGAGATGGAGCTCAGCGGAAGCTGGCGGCGGATGAAGGGGCGGGATGAAGACGGTGAGAATACAGGGGAGGAGGAGGAGACGGCCGCGGCGGCGAACGGCGGTGCCATGGGAACTTGGGAAGGTCGGCGAGGGGGCAGGTGATGCGCGCCTGAAGATGGCTCTCCTCGTTCGTGGGCAGGCTGTGGTGTGCTACATGATTCCACTCATCTGGACCGTTCATTCTACTTCAAGGGACAGGATTGAAGCTAGCTCATCATCTTGTTCCCACCTGGCAACATACTTAGAGCATCTCCAGCAGCGGCGCTAAAAATTGGCGCTGTATAAGTCGTTTGGCGCGCGCAACTCCGGTTGTCAAAAGACAGAAGCGCTAAAAACAGGTTATAGCGCGCACGGCAAAAAAAAACGAAATGACAGGCGCTGTAAATTTTCAGCGCGCGCGCAGGAACAATAAAATCACATACAAATGACAAAACAAAGATCCCGGCGGCATTCCTCCTTTGCTCAAAGAAACGATCAAACTCCATCACACTCTCGACGATGTTTTTGAACAATCTTGTGCTCATCCTAAACTAAGACCTAAGGAAGTTTCGGAAAGATGGGCTTCTCGATGAAATAGCTTCTCATCAATTTGGCATGGCCTTCCAACCTCTCCCTCCACAATCTCTCTCGACCAATCACGAAACCACCATGCTTCGAGCGCTTTATCCTAGCGCGAACGGCCAAAATGATAGCAAGATCTTCTTCTTCTTCCGCATCCCATTCATCATCGGACTCTTCCTTCGACCGGGGGCGCACCATCTACATAGGGCGGCTACGTCTAAATAATATCCTAGAATGAGAAGATATGGCAATGGAGGACACTACATACCTTGTGGGAGAAGCGCCGGTGGCGCGGATGACGGCGGCGATGGATTACGGCAAATACGGATCTGTGCTCATGAGCTCGAATCGGAGGAGTGGCGCCGATGGTCGTGGAAGCGACGGGCGCGGCGGTCACCGATTAGCGGCGGGGGAAGCTTCGGCGTGACACGGGAAGCTTTACATGGCGTCGGCGGAGTCGCGTCGGCGGATTTGGAATGGGGAGAGAGGAAGCGCGGGCGCGGAAGGGGGGAAATTTCAGCTCTGCGCGCAAGTGTGCGTTTCCAGCACGCCGAACCAGGAGCCCCCGATGTGGCGCTCGCGATAGCGCATATACTGCACGCTGGAATTTTTTTATCGCGCGCGCTAGTTTGCAGTCGCTGCTGGAGCGCCGAAAACAAGGCTCCACGCGCTAAACAAGCGGTTTATTGGGCGCGCGCAATTTTTAGCGCCGCTACTGGAGATGCTCTTAAGCGTGGTCGCAGTCGAGAGCTCCGAGGCCATCTACCGCGTTGCTGCCGTTGTGCCGTGGCTGTGGGCTGTGGCCTTGCACCTTCCTGCTTTCGGTCGATGCACTTCAACGTAGCCCCCAATCTTGTGTCCTTTCTTTTCTTCTCTTTCCTTTCCCTCTTCTCTGACCCGATCTCGTCTTCTAAAGTTTCCGGTCGTCGCCGTCTGTCCTACATCTTCTCCTCCACAGCGTCTTTCTCCTCGATAACTCTGATAACCCCCAAGTGCAAGGGATCACCGTAGTACAATTCGATAAGTATTTGAGTGTCAAACTCACGAGGAGCTGAAGGTAAACTATTTATTCTCTAAAACCCTATAACTCACTTATATGGCCTTCTATACAAAGTTAGAAACTATAGTGTGTGTGGTTGTTTTTTAATACTAACTAGAAAACAATAAAAAAAATTGGAAGAAAATACTGCAAGTAAAATGGAGCTAGTGAAGTGGAGACGGATAACCTAAGGGAGCACGTGCTTAGGCAAATTGCTATTTCATTTGGTTGATTGTCACAATTACTGAAGCACAAAGATAGTTTTTTTATATTTCTTCTAAGGAGGAGGCATGAATAGGTCCATCCATATAAATGAGCAAATACACCCTAATGATTGATCCCAAGGCCAATTAAGAACAAACAAGGAAATTATTATGACATAAAGTCCAACCACCACATTTAGATCTAACGTCTCCATGATAATACCTCTGTTGATTAAACATGAATTAATACAACATGTATCTCTAATATTTGGGTCCAATTTCTGTCAAACTCCGGCTATCCCACATCCTAATCAACATGCAACAATGAAAACCTTGTGCATCTCCCAACATGTGTCACTCATATGTTAGCATAACAAGATCATCATAGAAGATAACATATACTTGTATGCAACCAACAACAAACTAAATCACAATTGTCATAAACAAGTCACTACTCAAACATCAACATAGAGATACTAGATCATGGGAAAACAATATATTGCATCATACATCATGTTTGCCAAGAGATTATAGTGGAGAATGATGGAGAGTTGTTGTAGATGGTGTGGAGATGACCCTCCCCATGAGAGAGAGGCGGCGCCAGCGTGGAGGAGGCGGTGGCGCCCCTCCTAGGGCGGTGGCTGCCCTAGGGGGCGGAGGCCCCTTGCCCTTCTTCTTCCTTGGCCATTGTGTTAATCTTGAGGATCTTCTCCCCCGCCACCGCCAAGGAGGAGGATTTTTGTGGCTATGGATGGATGCCTCCAAAAATAGAATTTTCCCTCAATATATAGATGTGGAGATACAATCTAGGCTATGGGATGGATGTCCCTTTGATCCAAGGGCTCTTGGGAACATCTAGAAACTTCCTAGGACTCTCCTCTGTCCTTTGGGATCTCCTTGGGTCGTGACTTGACCTAATACATCAAATATAGGAAGAGTTGGAGTCAATCACGTCACAAACTCTCAGAATCCCGAAACTGCTTATGTATCCTTTAGTAATTCGGGGATAAAAGTCACGTCCAAACTATGATTGAGGCAAATTTTATGTCTAGGAACATAAGCATAAAATCCCCCCAAAACTTTAATGTTTTGACCTTTTATGTTTGACGCCATCTTCAGAGGTTGTCGTGACAATCTTCGTAAACAGTTCTACATGAACAGATTTCAGGAAACTCCGAATTTCACCATAATGACTGGTTTTCTTCTATATTCGTGTATTTTCTACACAAAAAAGTGTAAAACAAGAACTTGTGTACTTTTGCAACTATTAGTATGTTAGTCCTAATAAATATAATAAATTTGCAAGATAATGGGGATTTGGGCATAATAAACTACGAAGTTCATGAATGCATTTTACATGCATCAGACGTCCCCCTCCGCATTAGGAAGCCACCCAACATTCTCCTCCTCGAGAGCAAACCCACAGTGAATCCATGTTGGTAGAAGGGGATCCAGGCGGAAATTAAGTTCCAGTGTTCAGGGCGAACCCAATATTCAGAGGAGCAGAAGAGCAACAAGTGTAGGGAAGAAGGAGACGACCTTGTGGTCTCAAGTATGATGGCGCCAGCGGCGACGCCGGAGACGTCGTTGAGCAGGATGGTGAGGTGGCTGGCGGTGAACCACTGGAAGAAGGAATCCTTCCCCTATGGCCCCAGCGCCTCCTTCCTGCTCCCACGCCGCCAACGGATGACGTGCCCACCTTGGCTCCTCATCCGCCCCTTCCCAATCCTCCTCTACACGACGCTGGCGCAGGTCGTCGGGCATGCTGGAGTGAGGAGAGAAGGCAACCCAAGTGGAACCTTCTGCGGTGTCACCATTCTCTAGAGGATTCCTTCTCAACTCTTCCGCACCAATCTGACAAGAAAACACCATGGAAATGGTGCCCAATTTCCTCTTTTATTTTTTCAGTTAGCTCTAACTGAATTTCTCTCTATTTCTATCAATCAACGGCTGACCGTGATGACTTAGATGTGTGCTGCCCTGAAAGTAGTTTGGCCTAAGACCGTTGCCCGTCGGCTGCGCCACCTGCCTATAGCATGCCCCAATTAATCTAACTACTCGATGGATTGCTGTGTTTCTCAGTGGTCATTTCCAAATCAACCGACCCTGTTGCCGCTCAAGGTTTTGGATCTTCTTCTATTATTTTATGTTGATACGTTTAAAATCCAGTTCTTATAGTGTGTGAATTGATTCATATTACTTCCTTTAGTAATAAAACAAGAAGAATCATGTCGCCTAGCTAGAACCACAAAGTATGACTTTGGTATTGAAAACATCAGAAGAAACATTATCAAGGATGAGGTACTTCAGAACGATAATAACAATATTTTCTTTGTAAAGGTGCATGTAAACAACGATGTATTTTCTTATTTTAGTCGACATGTCAATATTACTTTAGAATAGTATATTTGAGTTTCTAAGACTGTTAATATCAAGCGGGATTCTTTTCTCACCAAGCCTTTGTACTGTAATGTGCCAATGTCTACACGTTTGTTTCATACGATCACACATTGCATTTCCCTATCTTTTCTGTACAAATAGCTCATGGAGACATGATTATCTGTTGCAATATTTGTCTCCCCATAGGTTTTGTTACAGTTTCAATCCCAACAGTAATTCCTTAGCTTTCATTCAAACATGCAGAATCTGCATGGCATGCTAATTTGATCTACATGTTTAATATTAAGTTCAGATTTTAGGGTGTTCATCACGCATTATAAGTGACAGCTGATTGTATCTAATACTGCTTCTTATTCCCCTTTTGATCTAACATTTTCTCTTTCTTCATTGCTCTGCCAGGTGTTGTTCCACTCTCTTGCCTAAAGCTTTGAAGGGGACTAGTTATGAAGGATGTCTTGGCCTCTGCAACACCTTGCAATGTTCCCAAGTCTGCTTTCTTTCGACGGACATAAATCAATGGCTGCTGCCGACGTCCGGCGTGGAGTTCTAAGGCACACCAACTCAATCACTTCAATGAAGGTTTTCTATAGGAAAATGATCGTCCATTAGGAAGAGATCGAAATGCAGGGATGTTTATGGACCAATGGTCTGATGTACTACATGTCAGAGATGCTTCTTGCGATCTGATTGCAGTCAGTGCCACCATATGAGAAGGTGTGCTACGACTTGCTTTAGCATGTGGGATTTTTTCACAGAAGTTTCCCTTGTTATTGGCAAGGAATGAGCACTTGTTGTCTTATTTTGATCATATGAATTAATCAATACGCTTGAGATAGTTATAGTTGATTACTTGAAACCTCAGATATGTATTTGTGAAGGAAATATGCCCTGAGAGGCAATAATAAAGTTGTTATTATATATTCCTTGTATATGATAGATGTTTATTTTGTATGCTATAATTGTATTGATAGGAAACATCAATACATGTGTGTTTAATAAACAAAAAGGGTTCCTAGTCATGCCTCTCTTATAGACTAGCTTGTTGATTAACAGGATGATCAAGGTTTCCTGATCATGGATATTGGATGTTGTTAATAACAAGGTCACACCATTGGTGGAATAATGTGATGAACATTCATTCGAAGTATAGCATTACGATCAAGTCATTGTGTTTATATTGCTATAACATCATACGAAGTAATCTTTATCCTTAGACCATGAGATCATGTTAATTGCTAACACCGGAAGAGTATCTTGATAACATCAAACGTCACACCGTAGTAATGGTGACTATAAAGATGGGTTCAGTACTACGAAGGTGTTATGTTGAGGCTCATGGATCAAGAGTGGAATTTGTCAATCCAGATGATGGATAGATATACTCTGGGCCCTCTCGGTGATATCACATTAGGATAGCTTGCAAGCAAGTGATGTGACTGTTGGAGATATGCCCAAGAGGCAATAATAAAGTGGTTATTATTATATCTTTATGTTTATGATAAATGTTTACATCCCATGCTATAATTGTATTAACCGGAAACATTAATACTTGTGTGTTTTGTAAACATAAAAGAGTCCCTAGTAAGCCTCTTGTTAAACTAGCTTGTTGATTAATGGATGGTCATGGTTTCCTGATCATGGGCATTGGATGTCGTTAATAACAAGATCATATCATTAGGAGAATGATGTGATGGACACACACACCCATAGTAAGCGTAGCATAAGATCAAGTCATTAAGTTCGTATTGCTGTAAGCTTTCAAATACATAGTAACATAATCCTTCGACCATGAGGTTATGTTAATCACCATCACCGGATGGGTACTTTGATGACATCAAACGCCGCTTCGTAACTGGGCGGTTATAAAGGTGTCATTGGGTATTCTGAAAGTATGTGTTGAAGCGCATAGACCAAGATTGGGATTTGTCCATCCATATGACGGATAGATATACTCTGGGCCCTCTCGGTGGAATGTCATCTAGATAGCTTGCAAGCATGTGACTGGGTCACAAGGGATGACATAACATGGAACGAGTAAAGAATACTTATCAGTAACGAGGAAGAACTAGGTATGAAGATACCGACGATCAAACCTCAGATAAGTAGAATATCGTGTGACAAAGGGAATTGGTTCCATATGTTAAATGGTTCTATCGATCATGAAGTAATCGTTGAGTATGTGGGAGCCGTTATGGATCTCCAGATCCCGCTGATGGTTATTGATCGGAGAGGTGTCTTCATCATGTCTGCATATTCACGAACCGTAGGGTGACACACTTAAGGTTCAAAGTTGTTTTAAGTAGATATGGAATTTGCGTTGGAGACCGAATGATGTTCGGAGTCTCGGAATGTATCCGGGACATCACGAGGAGATCCGGAATGGTACGGAGAATAAGATTCATATATTGGGGATCATTTTCTAAGTTGGGAAATGTTCCGGAGTGTTAGTATGGAGATTCTAGAAGGTTTTGGAATGTTCTGGAAGGTTCTAGAGGATTTCTTGGAGTTTACTTGAAAACCAAGAAAGGGATCAAGGAGACCAAGTGGGGCAAGACACGGATTCGTGGGGGAGGAGGATTCCTCCCCCTTCCCACCGCCCAAGGAGGGGAGTCCTACTAGGACTCCTCCCCAAAGCGCCTCCTTTAAATAGAAGGGAGGGGCGCCCCCTCTTGCCCCTCCTCTCATAACAACTAATCTCAGCCGCCTCTCTCCTCCACCTTTCTTCTGCATAGGCATAGGCGAAGCCCTGCAGAATTCTCATCTCCACCATCACCACCACACCGTCGTGCTACTGGGATTCCGTGGAGAAGATCTACTACCTCCGCTGCTCGCTGGAACGGGGAGAGGAAGGTATGCTTCGACTCCGCACGTGTGACCGTCATGAAGCGCTGCCGAACGCCAAGTATGATCGTCCACACGATCTTGAGATCGGCAAGTGATCGACTACATCATCCACGAGATCTAATCTCGTAACGCTTTCGGTTCTACGAGGGTTAGTACCGATCTATCTCGTTGCTCATGTCTAATAGATTAGATCTTGGCTTTTGTCTAGATTAGATCTGGGTTTTGTTTGTTCTTGCGGTAGAAATTTTTTGTTTTCCATGCTACAAACCCTTCAGTGGTATCAGAGCCATGTCTATGCGTAGATCTGTTGCACAAGTAGAACACAATGAGGTTGTGGGCGTTGGTGCTCGTGTCGTCTTTTGCTATTGTGTACTTTGCATCTTGCGGTATGGTGGGATGAAGCGGCTCGGGCTAACATTATATGTCATCGTACATGAGACTTGCTCCACGCTTGACGTGCAACTCGTATTGCACAAGTGGCTTTGCGGGTGTCTGTCTCTCCCATCATAGTAAAGATCAAATCTACACTTTGCACTTGATAGCACTTGTATCAACGTTGTGGTTCAGTTTCGTAGGTAAGATGCGTTCTTAGTCGAAAGCCCCAAGCCACGTAAAACTTGCAAAGAAAATTAGAGGCGTCTAACTTGTTTTTGCAGGGGTTTTATGATGTGATATGGCCTACATGTCATTGTGATTGTATTTGATGTATGCAATGATCCTTGTTGTAATATGGCAACCGGCAGGAGCCTAATGGTTGTCTTTAATTCTATTAAGACCTGCGTGTTTATTCATCTTGTAATAGATTTATTCCAAGTAGTTGTGATAGTTGCTAGTGATGATGGACAACCATGAAGCGGCGCCACGGACCTTGACGCAATGCTGGTGATGATGGAGATCATGTCCGTGCTTTGGAGATGGAGATCGAAGGCATAAGAAGAAAGGGCCATATCATATCACACTAATTATGAATTGCCTGTGATGTTAATCCTTTATGCATCTTGTATTGCTTAGATCGCGACGGTAGCATTATAAGATGATCCCTCTCACTAAATATCAAGTAATAAAGTGTTCGTCCTTAGTTGGCACCGTTGCTAAGACTCGTCGTTTCGAAACATCTCGTGATGATCGGGTGTGATAGACTCTACGTGTGCATACAACGGGTGCAAGGCAGATTTGCACATGCGGAAACTAAGGTTAATCTTGACGAGCCTAGCATGTATATACATGGTCTCGGAACACGGAATACCAAAAGGTAGAGCATGAGTCATATGATTGATATGATGAACATGAAGATTGTTCGCCGATGAAACTACATCATCTCACGTGATGATCGGACTTGGTGTAGTGGATTTGGTTCGTGTAATCACTAAAACAACTCGAGGGATGTTGTTTTGAGTGGGAGTTCATTTGTAATTTGGATTAGTCGAACTCAATTTATCATAAACACAATCAAAGTGAATTTTCATAGTTTGTTGTAGTCATTGGCATCCGTTCACCACCTTACACTTAGTTATAGTTGAGATAGTAGAACTATAGATATTCTGGATATTTGCTTTACAAACTGGTATCGTATTGTTTTGAGTGTCAATCTAAAGTTTAAAAGTCATATTGCAAACTTTCAGCAAACTCCGTTTACTCTGTGAAGTTTAATAAACAGTATTAAATCAAGAGTAACAATTCCAGTGTTAGTATCTAATGTATAATGTTTGCCTCCATGATTCTTGATACTCAAAAGATTGTTTTTAATATCAAGTTTATCTAAGAGCTGAAAGCAATGTTTCAGAAACCATCATATGTGAAAGGTATTGCGATATCTAAAACAATGTGTTGGTTACAACATGATAGAGTATATGTCCTCATATTTGATGAGAATTTGTGAAGGATGGAGACGCTAGTCGTCCTAATCCTCCAAAAGGTTTTGGAAAAGAAACATTATACTCGCAATTCACCTTTATAAGCTATAGCAGCTTGATCATGAAAGTTGTCATGATAAGGATGAATAGAAGATGTAAGTAAAATGTTTACTACACTAATAAGATTACTAAAGAATGGATTTTTGAAAGAACACCAAACATTTGATGAAGGTGATCCACTTCAAAGTGCAAGTCCAAAGGTATTAGTATTTGACTATACACACTTTGTACTATGTGTCATGTGAATGACACCACTATTGATGTTGATAGATTCTTTTAAAAGAAAAGGAATTGTTGAAAGAGAATCTATAAAATACTTGGCAGAAAAGAAAAGATTGGAGATATCCAACTTAGGTATATAGAAGATACATGTTATGGCTGTATTCCTTGGTTGTTAAACAATGTGGTTCTGCGGTATTGGATACCGAATTGGTTGATATGAAGTGTCATACAGGATAACACAATTCATGAACTGCAATGGCCTAAGTAACTAGCAAGAGAATATGTGATGATGTTCATCGAAAACAAACAAAGGGTTGTTGTGTTTCTCGTTAACATCAAAGCTTGCCTTCAAGATTTGTCTCAATAATTGTTATTTTGATCAGGTATTATGACGACAAAAGGTTGTTCAAATAATTGCCGTATTCCATAATAGATGGATGATATACAAGTCTGGTTGGAGAAATAACGACCATAAAACTAATGCTAAAATGTTGCAAGACAAATGATTGAAAGATCACTTGCGAAGTGACATCACCGTTTAAATTATATTAGGGATACATGAAGAAACTCCATGTTGATGAATTTTTGGAGTCTTTGATTTTGATCAAATGACGCTTGTGATACTTTCCTGGAGATAATTAAAACTCCGTTCGTAGGCCAAAAGAGGAACAGACGACTAACTGATTGGAATTTGTACATATTGATGTATATAGTCCATTATGTGTAGTCGTGGGCGATGGATTTCAACTTCATATGCTTTCTTCGAAGATTTGAGTGAGTATATGTATATGCTTACTAAATAAGGAAGAAGTGTGAAACATTTGAAAAATGTTCAAAGACTTTCAAGATGAAGTGGAAAATCATTGTAACAAGAAAATAAAAAAATTATGATTGGATCATAAAGAAAGATGTTTGAGTTACAAGTTTAGCAAAACACCTAAGATTTGAGGAATCGTTCCATGGATTTGCATTTGCCAAAACACCATAGGAGTATGAAGTGTTCAAGATATGTAATGAAACCTTGTTTGACATGGTAAGATCAAAGGTGTCATTTATAAAACTGCCATTATATTTTAAATATTAAAGCTTTTGTGACTAGCGCTTTTACACTGAAAAGAGCTCCATCGTGATCCACTGAAATGACACCATATAAGTCATGGTTTGGGATAAAACCCGGGTTGTCCTTTCTTAAATTTTTGGTATGCTAGGCATAAGTAAAGTGTTTACAACCAAAGACGGATGAGCATGTCTTTGTAGGTTATTTCGAATAACCATTGGGTATTCCTCCATAACACCGAAGACAAAATTGTTTGTCGCTTAAAACGTCAAGTTTCTTGAGAAGGAATTTTTCGTGAAAAGTTAAGTGGGAGGACAATAGAACTTTGATAAGGTTGTTGAACCTTGGCTAATATGTGCTGAGTTTCGCAGCATCGGTAAGTGTCCCGAAGGCAGCAACATTGCTCATGGCTCACGTGCCTCAAAGGTTGTGGTCACGGAGATCTAAGTTCCTATTGAACCAAGTAGGTCAGGTAAGTAATCAAATGCCAAGATTTGAGAGTTAAATCATTGTTGTTTGACAAGAACCGACTACATGCAAAGAAGCAATGATGGGCCCTAACTTCGTTAATTGGCTTGAAGCCATAAAATCCGTGATAATTCCATACATGAGAAATCAAGCTTTGAATTTGAAAGACCCACTGGAAAGGTGCAAGACCTTACAGTCGTATATGGATCTATAAAGAAATAGACATGGATGTTTCACATCTATGAAATAGTCGACATGTCGGAAAGAGTTTACGACAATGTTCAAGGAATTGACTATGATAAGATTTGATCTTTCATAGCGATATTTAGTCTGGATGGATTAATGTAGCAACCACTACATATATTTGGGTATATGGTAGTTGAACAAACAAAACAATTTCTTCTAATAGAATGGTTACCTAGGACGTGTACATGACACGATCCAAAGGGTTTTGTTAATTCAAAGGATGCTAAAAGAGTATGCAAAACTTCAATGGTTGAAGTGAGCATCGCGGAGTTGGAATCTTCACCGTGATGAAACCGTTAAAAGGTTTAATTTCATCAGAGACAATGAAGATGTTTGCATTTTGCAAGAAATTAAGTGGGAGCGCTAAGACATATTTCTAATACATTATGTGAAAGACATATTGTTGATTAGAAATGATGTATCTTTTATTGACACAGGTTAAGAATTTCATTTCGATGAAAGACTTAGGCATAACCCAATAATTAGGCATCAATGTCTATATGGATAGATTGAGGCGCTAATATGGTTTTGCCAAATGTACATAGATAAGATGTTGAGCGAGTTCAATATGGAAACAACAAGAAAGGTTCTTGACGCACGGAAAGGACTGAATCAAGATTCAAGTGTGTTGACACGAGATTCAAGTGTTTTGACACTTGGTGAAATCACAAGAATATTTTGATCAGTCATTCTTTGAGATGTACACATCCAGATATGTCCTATGCTCTAAATGTTATGAGCATATACCAGAATGACTCATAAGATGATCATTGGACAATAGTAGGGATATTCCTATGATCTTTGGAAGAACTAAGAATATATTACTTATATAGTGGTGACAAATAGTTCATTGTAAATTGTTGCATTGATACTAGTTTTGTCACAAATTAAGTTTATCTCAATTTAAACTATGGGTGGCACAATGTAATGGAAAGGAAGTTCCATAACGGATTTGGTTGAGTACCAAAGTTAAAACATTGTGACAGATACTACAACAAAAGGCTAAGTATATGACTGCTATTGTAGCAGCAAATGAGGGCATTTGCATCAAGTAGTTTGTTATCAAACTAGGTGTGGTTCATAGCGGGATAATACTATGAAGATACATTGTATGACAATTGTATCAACATGATTTAATCCCAAGGAACTAAAGGTCTCACCAAAGGACCAAATTTATACAATGCCATCTCATTGGAGAATGAGTAACGTGTAGAGACGCAAGGACATGCAAATACACACGGACCTGGAAGTGTCAGATCCGAAGATTATGTTTACCACTAGCAATAGTGTCTATACAACACCAGAAAGCCATAGGTGTTGAATGCACAAGTTTTTAACTAGATTATTGACTCTAGTGCAAGTGGGAGACTGTTGGAGATATGCCCAAGAGGCAATAATAAAGTGGTTATTATTATATCTTTATGTTTATGATAAATGTTTACATCCCATGCTATAATTGTATTAACCGGAAACATTAATACTTGTGTGTTTTGTAAACATAAAAGAGTCCCTAGTAAGCCTCTTGTTAAACTAGCTTGTTGATTAATGGATGATCATGGTTTCCTGATCATGGGCATTGGATGTCGTTAATAACAAGATCATATCATTAGGAGAATGATGTGATGGACACACACCCATAGTAAGCGTAGCATAAGATCAAGTCATTAAGTTCAGATTATTAAGCTTTCAAATACATAGTAACCTAATCCTTGACCATGAGGTTATGTTAATCACCATCACCGGATGGGTACTTTGATGACATCAAACGCCGCTCAGAATCGGGCGGTTATAAAGGTGTCATTGGGTATTCTGAAAGTATGTGTTGAAGCGCATAGACCAAGATTGGGATTTGTCCATCCATATGACGGATAGATATACTCTGGGCCCTCTCGGTGGAATGTCATCTAGATAGCTTGCAAGCATGTGACTGGGTCACAAGGGATGACATAACATGGAACGAGTAAAGAATACTTATCAGTAACGAGGAAGAACTAGGTATGAAGATACCGGCGATCAAACCTCGGATAAGTAGAATATCGTGTGACAAAGGGAATTGGTTCTGTATGTTAAATGGTTCTATCGATCATGAAGTAATCGTTGAGTATGTGGGAGCCGTTATGGATCTCTAGATCCCGCTGATGGTTATTGATCGGAGAGGTGTCTTCATCATGTCTGCATATTCACGAACCGTAGGGTGACACACTTAAGGTTCAAAGTTGTTTTAAGTAGATATGGAATTTGCGTTGGAGACCGAATGATGTTCGGAGTCTCGGAATGGATCCGGGACATCACGAGGAGATCCGGAATGGTCCGGAGAATAAGATTCATATATTGAGGATCATTTTCTAAGTTGGGAAATGTTCCGGAGTGTTAGTATGGAGATTCTAGAAGGTTTCGGAATGTTCTGGAAGGTTCTAGAGGATTTCTTGGAGTTTACTTGAAAACCAAGAAAGGGATCAAGGAGACCAAGTGGGGCAAGACACGGATTCGTGGGGGAGGAGGATTCCTCCCCCCTTCCCACCGCCGGCCCAAGGAGGGGAGTCCTACTAGGACTCCCCCTCCCCAGGCGCGCCTCCCTCCTTTAAATAGAAGGGAGGGGGCGCCCCCTCTTGCCCCTCCTCTCATAACAACTAATCTCAGCCGCCTCTCTCCTCCACCTTTCTTCTACACAGGCATAGGCGAAGCCCTGCAGAATTCTCATCTCCACCACCACCACCACGCCTAAATGTCTGGGATTCCGTGGAGAAGATCTACTACCTCTGCTCATGGAGCAGGGAGAGAGGAAGGTCTGCTTTGACTCCGCACGTGTGACCGTCTGCGGAAGCGCTGCCGGAACGCAGCGCCGGAAGGATCGTCCACACAATCTTGAGATCGGCAAGTGATCAACTACATCATCCACGAGATCTAATCTCGTAACGCTTTCGGTTCTACGAGGGTTAGTACCGATCTATCTCGTTGCTCAGTGATCACTAGAATGTTATATCACGGGAACGAGAAAAGAGTGCATGTCGGTAACAAGATCAAACTAGGTATGGAGATACCGATGATCGAATCTCGGACATGTAATATATCGAGAGACAAAGGGATTTAGTTACAAGCGTTAAAGGTTCTCACGATCACAAGAGTCATCGTTGAATGTGTAGGAGTCGAGACGGATCTCCGTGTCCAGCTGATTATTGATCGGAGAAGGGTCTCGATCATGTCGCATTATTCATGAACCGTAGGGTGGCACTTAAGAGTTACCGGACACCATTTTGGAGCACATATTTTTCAGACGAAAGAATTGCAAAGCGCAGAATTGTTTCAATAGAAACCGGAAATTGTTTGGTGAAATTGCGGAAAGGTGGTTACGATGTGATATTGAAATATTGCAAGGGGCTATATGTGAATATTTGTTAATTAAAGTAATTAACAAAATTCTGAATAAATTTAATAAAAGAGTTTTATTAAATGAGAGAGCATTAAATTTGGAGAAACCTAATGCATTTAAAGTGGAGACGTTAAAAGGGCATGTGACGAGGCATTTTAATGTGGCGGAGTTACCACCACATGAATGGGGAGGTGAGGTCACCCCCATGCATGACCATGGAGAGAGGGCACCCCTCCTCCTATAAAAGGCCACCCATTCCTCCTTCATCCTCACACCTCCTTGTGAAGGATCTCTCTCCCCTCTAGAATTATTCCCCATGGTCTCGGATTAGCGAGATACATGTTCCAGTGACATTTAAATGGAAGGAGTTCTTTGCTTCACTGGATCGCTGGGCGAGGAGGTGGAGGTTGTCAGTGGCTTGAGCGTGTGTGTGCAGTGCGGATCTTGCTGCTGAGTTGCGGCGCTCGGACTTCCTCACGATCTTGAGATCGGCAAGTGCACGACTACATCAACCACGAGTTCCTACTTGTTAACAAAGCTCGTTGTCTTTGAGGGTAAGTTCTCTATGGATGTATGTCCACCCATTTGCTTTGTACCTAGTAGATAGATCTTGGCGTGTGGTTCACACCGTAGGACAATTTTTGTTTTCTATGTTGCGGACCCAACAATTTATGTGAACTTATGAACCAGTTAACCATTGGTTATTGTTACCTATATTTGGTTTCTCGATAGATCCAGAACATAGCCTCTTCAGACCAAGTTCAATATTTCTCACATAATTTTAATCTTTCTAAGTATTGTAATCCCCATTTGATAGATCAAAATAGAAGGATTATGCGGCGAAGGTTTCCAGGTATTGTAACAGTTGGTGTGGAATAAGTAATTCTCTATATGGTCTCATTAGAAATCCAAGAAGGAAAATGATGCTCCCGCAGGTCTGGCCGAGTAGATTTTCATGTTCATATTTCCATGTAAGAAAATCTCCAATATATGTCAAATTTTATATAACCTCTAGTGTCTTATCAGTTATCTTTAAAGTTTTGTCCACCAATTTGAATTTGTTTGTAACAATCTCTCTTCTTAGTGCTTTAAAATTATTTTCATGGACAAATGGTTATTTATACTTGAATCACATTCTAATTTTCATATTTGCACAATTCTTCCATTGTCTCACACGTTATAGCCCAACGTGCATCAAAATTCGGTCTTTCCTTTAGCTAGGATTGCATTAACTATGTGAAATACTAACATTGTATTGATAGTTTGCAAATTCGAATAAGAATCGACTTACAAATTAGATATTTGGGCATAATCAGAAATCTAAAAACTAAAATTGCATGTTTTCTTTTTCTGCTAAAAAAATTCACAAGCATGTACATTTTTGGGCGGGGTTTTATGGTAACGAAATATTTTCCCATTCAGAAACAGGTTTGCAGATGAAAAATGGCCAGCTAGGTTTGTTGGTTGTAATGGCATCAGATTTGTGTTTGACATTTTTATTCCTTTTTAGATAAATTTCCATGGTTTCAACACAGAGTTTCAGTTAACTCCCTTGATTCAGTCAGAAAAGTTAAAAAAAATGAAATCTCTACCCTTCAATTTTTTCCTTTCTAGAATGGTACTCCTCACTATTGGTAATAAGGAATTTGATAGCTTTTAAGTCAAAATAGAGGACTAGCTAGCTCGTGATATTCCATATTACTATTTTTCCATAACAGTAGAGTATTTATCATGAGGTTCTGAACTTTCTTTCTATTCTCTTTAGATTTGGGAAATTGTGGAAGGACTATCAAGGATGAGGTGCTTCAGAATGGTAATAACAATATTTTCTTTGTAGAGGTGCATGTAAACAATGATGTATTTTCTTATTTTACTCGACATGTCAATTTTCCGTGAGCTTAGTAGAGTTGTAGACATTGCTCAGCTTCCAAAAACACTATTCCTATATTACCTGCTTGATTTATTTTTATTTTTTAGTTAGAATACATAATTTAATTTCTATACTATGATGGTCCTGTTGTGAACTCACGTTGTAGTTCAGCCCGAAGGTTTTCCATTCGTTAATCTTGACTTTATAAGGGTGTTAGTACAAGGGTGCTAGAGATGCTCTAAAGGCATATTGTCTTACTTACTTTGATGCTCTTCTCTATCATGTAATTTTACTTGTATATTTCTCCTTCATGTAATGTGTATTCATTGTTTGTGATGTGTTACCCCATGTTATGGCATGGTGGAGCGTGCTTAATTACTATTTAGTTTATGGGTAGCACTAAACTAAAACCAGAAAAAACTTAGGCCATTACAACAGAGAGTGACTCTGGCATAACCACCTTTTTTGAACGAGGAAGGGGTCTAGAAAGACCCTGATGCTGCCATTAATACCAAAGCGGTGGGTACAAGTTACAAACAAGCCCTTTAAAAAGCAGGAAATTCAGAAAGGACTTGCAAATTTGCAAGGAGGACCCTAGAAGTTTCTGAAAAAACACAATGAAGCCCTTTGACCTTGCCATCGTCCCTGAGCCTCTGCCGCCAGCCATCTCCAGCCTGCCGGGGACGAACCAGTTGACAAGCTGCAGATGAGGAACGCCGACACAGAGGTCTCGAGAAGCCTCCATCTTGGAGGTTGAAGCCACACCCTCCTATCATGGAAAAGGCCCATCCTAGCCACAGATGTCGGTGGCGCTCATGGCCACCATGCGAGAAGCTTGACCAACTGGCAGCACGCCGCCGCACCGACGAAGCTCACGACCACCTTCATCCCCACCACCCTTGCCACCACGGCCGTCCGGGTAGAAGATAAAGGCGCCAGAGCCACCAAAGAGCAGCCAACAACGCTTATTTGAGGGAGACGTCACCGGAGCACCCATCCTCTTCCACCATGGCAGCAGGAAGAAGCGCACCAACGACGGCCAGCTTGTTCCGCGCTCGAGCAGCAAGCCGGCCGAACCTCCACATCAGCCTCCAGATCTAGGAACTACCACACCGCGCCTCTCATCCTCCCACCTCCACGGCCGGCCAGGAAAAGGAAACATGGCACCGTCGCGCCACAGAAAAAGAAGCAGTAAACCACAGTCTTATTGCGGAGATCCTCGAGATCTGCAGCTCCAAGGCTTGCCCTGACCTCTAGAGCCTTGCCATCGGAACTCCACCTCGAGATGTTGGGATTCCGACCGGAGAGAACCCAACCCTACTCCAAACTACCGGCCTCAGGCCAGGACACCTAGACCTAACACTAAAATCTACATCGGCGCCTCTCCTTCCGTATCTCCGGTCGGCGGTGCCGCCGGAAACAAGCCGGGATCAGCCTGGGCACCCAGAGAAGACTCCCCAAATGGAGGCGGGGGGAGTGGGGAGTCCAAACTTCTTGCAAGTCTACAGTCCCTAGCACATAATGCCAAAACGTATTATGGGCGGCGTGGCGAAGCGCGTATTTTCACCTAGTCTTGAATTGAAAGCCGGACCTTGAAAGCCTCTCCTTACTGATACGTCCATTTTGCATCACTATTCTATATAATAATTTATTATTATTCATTGATATATTTCATATTAAGAGATGATACTTATGTTATTTCATCTATTTTTGCATGATTGGTGACTTTTGGAGCATGGACCGCTGCAGTCAGGATTCTGATGAAAAAGGGGCTGTTTGGAGGCAAAATTCGCGAAGATCAGAAAATCCGGGAAAATACATGAAAAATTCTATTTTTCCAGAAGACGAAGGATGCCAGAAGGGGAGTGGAGATGGGCCACAGGGGGCCCACACCACCCCCTGGCGCGGGCCACCTCTAGCCACGCCACCAGGTGGTGTGGCCACCCTGGCCCACCTCCAGCTCTCCCCTTTGGTGTATATTATCCCCACGGAACCCTAAGCCTCGGGGAACGACCATAGAAAGATCCCGCTGCCTCTGTGGGGCGGAAAACTACAGAGAGAGAAAGATCTCTCTGGCAGACAGAATTCTGCCGGGGAAATTCCTTCCCGGAGAGGGGAGATCGTCGCCATCAACACCACCATCAAACTGGACTTCATCGGGATCATCATCATCACCATCATCTCCATCACCATGATCATATCCACTCCATACCACTATAACAATTGGGTTGAATCTTGCATAGTTCTTAGGGGAAACTTTCCCGGTGTTGATTATTCCTTGTAGTTGATGTTATTGAGTGAACTATTGAATTATCGTTTATGTTCAGATTACTACTTATCATTATTTCATCTCTGATCTTGATCCATATGATGTCTTGTGAGTAGTTCGTTTAGTTCTTGAGGACATGGAATAAGTCATGTTGTTAATAGTGGAATTTTTTTGAGAAAAATTCAATGGTTTGATATTTATGTTGTGGTGTTATTCTTCTAGCGGTATCATGTGAACATTGACTACATGACACTTCACCTATATGGGCCTAGGGGAATGCATTGTGTATTTGGCTACTAATTGTAGGGGTTGCCGGAGTGACAGAAACCTGAACCCCCGTTAGGAATTGCACAAGGGATGTCAGGGTCTTAGAGTTTAAAGTTGTGGTTAGGTTTCTACCTTAATTACTTTCTTGTACTTGCGGATGCTTGCAAGGGGTATAATCACAAGTATGTATTAGTCCTAGGAAGGTCGGTATATTAGCACAGGTTCACCCACACAACACTTAGAAAACTAAAGAAGATTAATCAACTATATGAAGCAAAAGCACTTGACGATATTTCTGTGTGTCCTCGAGAACGTTTGGTCATCTTAAGTAATACAACCGGCTTGTCCTTTGCTAAAAAAAGGATTGGGTCACTTGCTGCATTTATTATTATTTACTCGTACTTTATTTACTTGCATTATCAAAAATCCCTAAAAATCTATTTGCTAAGTATTTACAGAGAATTTCTGCTCCAAGCCACTCGTTAACACCTTCTGCTCCTTATTGGGTTCGACACTCTTACTTATTAAAAATACTGCGATACACCCCCTATACTTGTGGATCATCAAGACTATTTTCTGGCGCCGTTGCCGGGGAGTGAAGCGTTATTGGAGAGTGGAACTGGTAAAGGAAACTTCTACTATGATTATTGTTTACTTCTGTTAGTTATGTTATTTCAATATGGATAATTTGCTGAGTTTCTTATTTCGTAATGCTACTACCACTGCTAAGGTAGTAGATGAAACACCACCTGCTGAAAATGATACTTTCAAAATACCTACAAGAATTGTTGATCGTGTTATGGATAACTACTATGTTGGAGATGGAACTGTCCATCTTGGTGATCATTTGCTCTTTTTACACGAATTACGCGGGTTGTTTAAGTGTGCAGGTATTACAACAGATCAAGTCAAGAGGAAGTTATTCTCATTATTGCTGAAAGGAAGAGTTGAGGAATGATATAAGCTACTGAAGAATGGTCAATCTCTTGAATGGGAGGAAATAGTGCCTCTCTTTTATTCAAAATTTTACCCTCCTAGTGAGATTCATAAAGATCAGAATCAAATATATAACTTTTGGCCTCTTGATAGAGAGAGTACAGCTCAAGCTTGGGCGAGATTGAAGTTACTAATGCTCAAATATCCTACTCATGAGCTTTCCAACAATATTATTATCAATAACTTTTATGCAAGGCTTTCTATTCATGATAAGGATCTATTGGATGCTTCTTGTGCTGGATCATTTACACAAATGGAAGAAGAAGCTAAGTGAGATCTTCTAGACCGTATTCAAGACAATGCTGAAGCATGGGAGAATGATAAAGGAAGAAAGTCAGGTATAAATTGTGATTATGAATGCATTAAATCTTTTATGGAAATTAATGACTTTCAAAATATTAAAAATGCTTATGGTCTACACTCTCAAGCTATTGCAACTTATTTTAAGGATTTTACTTCCTATATTGAAGTTCCTAAAAAGAAGTGGAATAAGTATCATGGACCTTATAAAGATATTGCTAATAGTGTTCCTGCAAGAAATACTGAAGTTTATACTAGTAATCATGTTTTACCCAAACCTTACACAACACTTAGCAAACTAAAGAAGATTAATCAACTATATGAAGCGAAAACATTTGACGATATTCCCGTGTGTCCTCGAGAACGTTTGGTCATCTTAAGTAATACAATCGGCTTGTCCTTGCTAAAAAAGGATTGGGCCACTTGCTGCATTTATTATTATTGTCTTTTATTTATTCATACTTTATTTACATATATTATTAAAAACCTCTAAAAATTTGTTTGTTAAGTATTTACAGAGAATTCCTCTCCAAGCCACTCGTCAACACCTTCTGCTCTTCGTTGGGTTCGACACTCTTACTTATCGAAAATACTACGATACACTCCTATACTTATGGGTCATCACTTGCCCGTGACATGTCCTTGGGTGGGTCCCCTGCTCAGTCACGTGGCATGTTAAGGACCAAGTATATGTAGCATGTGGTGTGTTGTGGTTGTTATTTTTTATCTCACAAAAAATATTAGCTAATAGAAACTATATATAATTTTCTAACAATTAAAAAAGAATAGTCTGAGGACATGAATAATCTTCACTGGTCGCTTAGTATAAATTGAAAAAACATGTATTTTTGAAAATGGTGATTGATCTAAAACAAATCTAACAAGTCCGAAAAAAGAGGTTCACGGATTTTGAAAAAGACCACCAGGTTAAATAAATGTTCTTGGACATAAAAAACTCTGACGTGTCCAAAAAAAATTCACGTAATTTCAAAAATTGTTCATCGATTTGAAAAAACATTCCACAGTTTGAAAAAATTCTCATGGGCGATGAACAAGATGTCCAATAATTCTAAAAATATATGTGGGTTTGAAAAAAATTCATCGGTCATAAAAATTCTCATGGGTCTGAAAATAGAAGTTCGCGTAATTTTGAAAATTGTTCATTGGTGTGAAAAATATTGATCAGTCTGAAAAATGTTCATAAGTCTGAAAGAATTTTATACTGTTCATAACCAAAAATAGTATGTATTTAAAAGGAGAAAATAAATAGTAATAGTAAAAATATTAGGAGAAAAGGTAAAATAAAACATGAAAAAGGAAAAAATGAATAAATAAAAACATCACAAAAGAAGGTAAAACATCGTTGGAAAATTAAATAGAAAATATTTATTAAAAACTTTGACAAATTTGAGGAGACGAGCTAGACGAAAATTGTAAAATGAGAAGAAAGTAAAAAAACAAAGATAGAGAGAAAAATAATAGAAAGAAGAAAACGTACTAAATTAATTTGAACAAGAAAGGAGTACTACCCGAACAAGCATGCAACATAAAAAATAGCGACATGAAGCAAGAACTTGGTCTGACCCATGCGGGAGGCTGATGCGGCTCCACGTCGCTATAAGCGACATATAGTGGTTGCGTTTTGCTGCCCGTTGGATTAGTGGACTTTGGTTGGCTGGATCGTGTCCCGCTAGCTAGGGCCCGCCTGCATGTATGTTGCTGCTTTCCTGCCTATGGAATTGGGTTCTCCTGGTTGTTTCACTTATGTCCATTTGATTGGGCACCAACTATCATCATGTAATCATTTCGATGGATGTGTCGTTTGGTGTAGGCCTGCTTGTTAGCGTGCCTTTTGTGTGTGGCGTTGCGGCGGGGTAGGTCCATTGTTGCTTTGATCTTCGGGTTGATCTATCTTCTACTCTTCCTTACATGGTGATGGTTTTCTTTCGCACTGCGGTGACTTCCTCCTTCTTTGCCTCCTCAGATTCGTCGGTGGGGGCTGGTTCTAGGCGTGGTTGTAGCTCTCACATGTGTTCTTCGGGGCTAGCCCCTGTCCGGGTTCATTTCCTCTGACGTCAGTACACGTTTTCTTCAATGTTGTTGTCGCGACTAGTTCTAGTGGCGTGGTTCACGGGATGTGTTTGTTGTTTGGGCATGAATGTGATGTGGGTTTATTGATTTGTGGGTGCCTCAGACGCAATTCGTGGGCGATTTTCTTCGATTGCTGTGATGTTTTGTTTGTTGTTGCCTTTTTTGCAGCGCGTGTGTGTGGTTGGGTTGCACGGGGCGATGGGTCTTGGGGGTGATTTCTTTCGATTCGTATGAAGGGTTGGTTCCTATTGTTGTGAGTGTGTTGTACGGTTTCTTTCGATTCGTGTGGAGGATTGGTCCCTATTGTTGTGAGTGTGTTGTGCGTATGTCGTTGATGGTTCATCGAGTGTGGCGTCTCGCTATCGGTGGGCTCTAAATTTTGCTGGTGTTTTTTATGCGGTAGGTTTGGGGCTTGTGTGCCTAGGATCGCATGTTTATTGCTCCGTTTGATGGACACTGAGCAGCCCGTGAGTGGTCGAGCGCGGTTGAAAGTATGTTGCTATTTTATTTGTCGTTGCTTGCCTTTTGCATGTTTTTCTTGTTCTTTGTTTATATAAATTGGTGCTCGTGTGTTGTGTTGTGTGGTAGCGAGGATATCCAGTGGTGATTCGTTCTTCTTGTGTGTCCTTGTGCTTCTGCTACTACCTTGCGTTTCTTTTGTTGTGTTTTTGCCGATGTCAGTGGGATTGTCCGTAGATGATCCCAGTAAAATAAGACTAGTCCATAGTAAACCAAATACAAAACTATATATACTTCAACAAATGAGCCGTCCTGCCACGGAATTTAAATGTCATTTAGCATTGGACGGCGCGCAAAGCACGCTTGGTCCATCATTTTTTTTGGATTGCGGCACATGATCCTCAGTTCTAACTCTGTCTCTCCGCTCGTACAGTTCAAACCGCCCCCAACATTTGCACACAGTTCTCTCTATTTGATTAAACAAGGTGAAAAAACCTTTTGTTTTGGAGAAAGAACAGGTAAATGACCGCAAAGGAATGCTGGATCGGTTGGATGGTATGAAAAGTGAGGTTTTTGTTGAGCAGTGTCTGAGGTCGGTGTTTTAAAAAATCAAAATTTGCCCCTTGTTACATAATACTAGCATAGTACCCGTGCGTTACTACGGGATATGAGCTAAAGTGCTGAAACATACACACAATCCAACTAAATAAAAAGACACAGTTCAAACAATTAAAATTAGACGGCAAAAATATAAATTCACGACAACAATTACAAGTCAAAAAGGGACTAAGGCAATGCGAAGCCAAGTAAATGCGAGTACAACATTTTTAACACCTGCTAAAAATGTTATTGTATAGTTAAAATTGTGTGTCACGGAAATATAAATGGCATACTCCCTCCATCCGCAAATATCTATTTTATTCAGGTGATTTCTTCCAAACATATTTAGTTGAATACATATGATATTCACACATCATGAACTACAAGACTAAGAAAGAAAGAAATTACAACATGTAATGACCGTAAATTTTGCCACCCCTTCAACCCATATTAGTTGACTTAGATTTGTCTAAATACATTTGTATCTAGATAGATTTTAGATTAGATACATCCGTATATATAGTCAACTAATATGAATCGGATGGACTATTTAATTGTCGGCTTCCATTAAAAAAGAAACCACTGCCACCCGTGTACAGTACAAGCGCGCATGCGCTTTACAGATGCAGTAATTAACCAAATCCTACATAGACTTATGAACAAACAAAGAACAACTCCAGAACTGAGGCAGTGATGTGTCCCTGTCATGCATCAGATGCAACAATTTAATCTAATTCTAGGAAAAGTCAGGACCATCTCCATCGCAAGCAGCGACCAAGTGTTGGTGCTACCGGAAGGCCAGCTAAAAAAACTAAAGCACAACAATTAGCGACAGAGTAAAGGCATGCAGCGACAGAGTCACCTGCATTTTGTCGAACATACTACATACACTTGCCAAAGTGCTAAATTAGTGAAAAAGAGAAACGACGGTAGGGAACTGGTGCAGCTCAGAGTTCACCGGAAGAGGCAGCCGACGTCCTTGTAGTTGGGAACAGAGGCTGGGGATGGGAATGGGGCACTGAGCCTGGTTAATACACCGGCGCACTGATATTGTGGAAGACGCGACGTACTACAGAGGATGGAATCTCAGTGCCGATAGGGGGAGGAGGTCGGACTTCGTCGGTGCGAAACAGGTTGGGACTTGGGCGGTATTGACACTTCGATCCGCGCCGGTAGGGGCAGAGACCTCGGGAATCGGCGCTAGAGATGGGCACAAGTAGAGGTCGAGGGATAGGTTTTCGCAGGCAGGAGTCCCGTTCCGTCTGCCAGAGGAGGCTTTGCTCGAATTGCCCCTCTTCCTAGGGATCTCGCCGACAGGAGAGAGGCGCTACGCCGTGGAGCTCGAGCTCCCGCTTGGGAGGGAGGCAGAGGAGATCTGGGGACCAGGAGGGAGGCGGAGCAGAGGAGATCTGGGGACCTCTCGGGAGAGAGGCGTACCAGTCAGGAGGTGCGTCGCCACTATCCTTCCCGTCTAGGCCAAGAAACCGTACGTGTAGCATTACTCGCCAAGAAAAGGGGTGGCCGAGGAGGTTCCTTTGCTCTCCAGGACCGCACCTTCTCCTGTCTTGGTCGCTGCTCCGGAGAGAGACCGGTCGGGAGGGAGACAGAGGAGAGTTGGGGTTCGGGAGGGAGGCGGAGGAGCGAGGTCACTTGGCGGTGGCAGTACCTGTAATATCCTCAAACTACCAGGGGCAAAAGCGTCAATCCATGACAGACGGAAAATTTGCTGTATTGACGAACGTACCACAATGTAAATTAGTAGATAGATAAGATGTTTTGGCCAGTGAATTCAACTTTCCAAAACGCTTGCTTTCAAAAAAAAACTTTCCAAAACGCTTTTGACTAGGGAATATAGTAAGTAGTATTTAAGAGTTTTATTTTTGGCAAGATACTGTAGCTAACACGTTAAGTATCCTATCTGGGGAGTACATTCGCAAGAATAAAACTCAAAGGAATTGACGGGGCCCGCACAAGTGGTGGAGCATGTGGTTTAATTCGATGCAAAGCGAAGAACCTTACCAGGGCTTGACATGCCGCGAATCCTCTTGAAAGAGAGGGGTGCCGATGATTTCTTGAAAGCCATAAAAATTACACAAAAAATCACAAATTGTGGCTCTATCTAGGCATAACAACTTGATTTCAGTCTTGTTCTAAAAAAAACTTGATTTTGGTCTTCTTATTTTTATTTTATATGCAGATCACGCCTCACAAAAATATATCGATAAAAATTTAGACATGCATACTAGATATGTGCTTCTATTTTTTAGAATATTTTAAATTTAAAAACAAGGTTTTGAAAGAAAAAGTAAGGCTCTGTTGCCCGAGCTCCATTTGAACTTTCCGAGTTCTTGTTCGGCTATATTATAGGTGAGCACAGGCTATGTCTTCTGAGTCGATGATAAACTTTTTCTGATAATGGATGGATCCTCCTCTCAATTTTAAAAGAAAAATCATGATGCTCCAAAAAGCCTCTCACGAGTCCATGACAGATTTTCCCCATCTTGAACTACAACCACAGCAACACTAGCCCACATCCCCAATCCCTCACATCCGCCTTCCCAGCCACAAATCCACCAAGGGAAACACTACACATCCATCGCATACGCATTACCGTTACACTGCTGAAACTGAAACTGCACCAACCAAACGCCACCCGATCTCTGAAAAAGAACAGAGCATCCCAACAGCAGGTAGCGGAGATGCTCCTTGCTCGCGCCTCCCCCAGCTTCCTCCCCTCCACCTCCTCCTCCCCTACCCCGTCGTCGCAGACGCTACCGCCGTCCGCGTCCTTCGGGAGGAGCCAGCGCAGCTGCGGCGCCCTAACCGCGGCATCACCGCACTGCGCCGTCAGACGGCCCGTGATGGCGGCGGCCGCGGCGGCGGCCGCGGCGGCAGTCCCGGCGGCGAAGCTGGAGGACGCCGAGGCGCTCATCGACTCCGTCGAGACCTTCATATTCGACTGCGATGGTGAGTGAGACATAAGATCGATCGCCCAATGTCTGCGTGTTTCCTGGAGCTTTCCCGGATTGATTGGCTCTCTTGTTGCCGTCCTGGTGCTTAGGGGTGATCTGGAAGGGTGACAAGCTGATCGACGGCGTGCCGGAGACGCTCGACCTGCTCAGATCGAAGGTCTGCGGTGAACTGTAACGGCTTCTGATAGATTCGCAGATTGGTTTATCTTCTCAGACTCGCCATGGATTTCTGTGCTGATTTCATCAAGGGGTGCAGGGCAAAAGGCTGGTGTTCGTGACCAACAATTCGACCAAGTCGAGGAAGCAGTACGGGAAAAAGTTCGAATCGCTCGGGCTGAGTGTCAACGAGGTATTTGTTCCTCTCATTAGCTGTTGTTCTGCATTGGTCAATTTCTTCTCCTGCTAACTGAGGCATGCGGTGATGATCAATATGCAGGAAGAGATATTTGCATCGTCCTTCGCAGCTGCTGCGTACCTGGAGTCCATCGACTTCCCCAAAGATAAGAAGGTAAAATGCATCTTCGTCAGCCTCCAACTCACCATTCTTAGAAGAAAATGTAGCCGCGTTGCTTTCGTGCACATGATGTAACACAGAATTCAAGCGCAAAGTTGACATTTCTATGGTTCAGGTTTATGTGATTGGAGAGGAAGGGATTCTCATAGAGCTGGAGCTGGCTGGCTTTCAGCACCTTGGTGGACCAGTATGTAACAACGAGTACTCCTTTCTTTGTGACATTCATGATGAAATAACAGACGCAAAATCATGTTTTCACTTTAGCATGTTAGCAATTTGTGGTTTAGCCAATGTTGTATGCAAATCAGCATCTACTGATTTGAGTGAGTGAGACGTTGGACAAACTTTACACACCTTAGATAATATCGAAAGTGTTCGTGCAGACAGACGGTGACAAGAAGATAGAGCTGAAGCCTGGCTTCTACATGGAGCATGACAAAGATGTCAGTATGATCTTGTTCCTCTTCTGGTTCACAGCAAAATTAATATGTGATGATGCAGTAACAATATTTGGGTTTGTCACAGGTTGGAGCAGTTGTGGTTGGATTCGATCGCTACTTTAACTACTATAAAGTTCAGTAAGTACCTTCTGCTCTATCGTCTCCTGGGGCATAACTAACGCAGACCAAAAAAATGTATATATATGGTTCGATGTAAATGGCTCAGTTAAGACTTTGATAGGATTGTAGAAAGTATTTGGTTGCATATTTCCATAATCTACTCATTTGATTTAACACGTGCAAGAGCAAGACCACATGTTACTATTCGTAATCTACAAAAGTCTGGTATCAACCATTTCACATATGTAAACTTGCCACTTATTTACTTCGCAAGGTACGGAACACTCTGCATACGCGAGAATCCTGGGTGCCTTTTCATTGCAACAAACAGGGACGCTGTCACCCATCTAACTGATGCCCAAGAGTGGGCAGGTTAGTCAGGCATTCCTACTCTTTCAACATATAGTCGAGAGATACATACCATCGTCCCTTGGTCAAATCATGAAATTTTGCCTTGCTCAGGTGGCGGATCAATGGTCGGCGCTGTTCTTGGTTCAACCAAACAAGAACCACTCGTCGTTGGGAAGCCGTCGACATTCATGATGGACTACCTGGCAAAGAAGTAAGGATAACTGTCCCAGCAGCAGTACTCCAGCTCCATGAATCCGTTTCCGAAAATCTGCAAGAAATAATGTTATGAATCAGATTTTACCTTTATTCTTTGATGGCAGGTTTGGAATCACAACATCTCAGATATGCATGGTAGGTGACCGTTTGGATACCGATATTCTGTTTGGGCAAAATGGAGGCTGCAAAACTCTTTTGGTTCTCTCAGGTATCATTGATCATAGTATTCACTATTCACCCTGAACCCATAGCACTTGCTCTGCCGATTTTGCATCAGCACTAAGATTGGTCATTTGCCTCTTCAGGTGTGACTTCGGTGGAGACGCTACAGAGCCCCAACAACACGATCCAGCCAGATTTCTACACCAACCAAATTTCTGATTTTCTCACCCTCAAAGCAGCAGCAGTATGAACAATTATGTGAACAACTGGTTTAGCTGGGGGAGGGCCCTTACTTTTGTATAGCAACTAAGAGATAACAAGGATTGTTTTTCTCTTTCACGTCGATTTGTAACCGTGAGACCAGATGTTTATATGCAAGTATGTACACCATTAAGTGCACGCATATCAAATGGGTACTGCTGCCTATTTTCCTTGGCTCAAGATTAACAATAGATAAACAGAAGATCTATGGCAAGCAAATGTGCCTGGTTAAGCTTGAAATGCATTCCGATCAAATACAAATTGATGCTCAGAAATGTGACTAAAGAACAGGACATACAGAGGGTAAATATGATCTCAGGACAAAAAATGGCGAATGGAGCAAGTAACATCACCGACTCCCATGTTGCTTATGAGAAAAATATTCATGAAGAGAAGTTTTACTGTTCTTATCTTACCTCTAACATTGCTAGCAACATAGTATAACTTGGTCTCAGATCATGTACCCAGCAATCCAGTAGCCATTTTAAAGATGACATTGCTACTGGGATTCAATAAATTACTAAACTATAGTATGTTCTGTACAAGATGATACTTCTATATACAGAATGTCAGACACAGATTACCCAATCTGGTTTCCACTCTCTGATCTCAACCAAGAAGTGCACACAAAAGCACAGCATGAAAATTTCATTATATCAGTAAAAACAAGAATGCACTGTACAGATGTTAAGAAAAGCTAAGCCTAATGACAAAATTGCATGATGAAATCTATACAGTTTCAGTTGTACATGTGCCTTTATTTTACTGATTTCTTTAAGCTGCTCAAGAATGTTAGCAAAGCTTCCTTCACATTTTGGCCCTTTGTCTGCCTCGCTTCTTGTGATGTGACACGCAAGCTCTCAAGACCACGGCCCAGGGAGGCAATCATGGGAACAGAAGGTGCAGCCGCGGCGGCACACTCAATCCCATCACCATGCTGCACGAGAACAGAGCATGCAACCATGCTAAAACCAAATGTTGCCCAAGGAGTTATTCTGAAAGGCCGGTTGTGCCTCCTCTTTTGCATTATTTCATAGAACGATGTCCGCATCGCCAACACACTAGTTCCCTGTGCTGATGCTATTACAGTGTGTGTCACAGACCGAATCTTCTCTGCTGAAACGGTGAACTGTAAAGCGGATGACTTTGAACTAGCACTAACAGCCCCATGAGAGAGGAGCTTGCTTAATACAACTGCTGCATGTCTTTGCAACTTCATTATGCCATACTTTAAAACCACTGGAGTTTTATAGGGAACCAACTTTAAAACAGCAGAAGCCTGAACAGTTTTTGACAGAGAAGAAAAACCGAGAATTGCTGTTCCTCCTGCACCAACTGCGACCACAGGTTTCTCAGGTATCCAACTCTTTTTATCAGTGCCGTCCAACGGCAGCTCAGTGCTATCGATGTCATTTTTTTTGCCGTAATGACTAAAGCACTTGCCAGCTAATTGTGTGATCTCTAAAGGAACAGGAGTGTTCCAGTGTCTCCTTATTCCAGCTAAGCAGCTGGCATCAACTACAGCTACCACAGAACCGAACTCCCGTATTTGACTTCTGAGTGCTTGAACAAGAAGAATGTGGCACTTCTCCTCAGAAGGGAGTTCTGCGAACTCCAACTTTTCTAAACCAGTATGATTATCTCTGGTATCAATGTGGCATCTTCCTGCATTGTTTAAACATATTCTGAGAGCCTCTATTGCAATTCCAAATGCATAGACATCAGATAGCATTTCACTGCAAAATGGCTTCCCCTCGTGAACTTGAGTGAGCAGCATCTGTACAGAAGCCATAGCCTTCACGATTGCCGGCGTGTCGATAAATATAGCATAAAGATCGGCAAGCAAAGGGTAGACAGTCTGCGCAAAAAGTGGAGGCTCGTATCCATGGGCTGGCTTAAATTCTGACAGACTGCACTTTGTAACAGTATTGGCAGAGATAGCTTGGGACAACAACAAGTTAGCAGTTGGAGCTAGCGACTTCAGGATCTGTCTTCCATAGTCATCAACAAGGCATATCTTCCTAACATGGGAGGTCGCTGTTGAAGCGGTACTCTGAGGGAGCAAGCAGCTACCCTGTAATTGCACACCAGAGTTATCATCCATGGCCTTCTGAGGGGGCGAGCAGCTAGTCTTCGAGTCCTGAGCTGAGCTATTGTCTGAACTATTTTCGTTGCTTGATCCATCCCCATTGCAGTTCTTTTCATACGGAGAGCCGAGCAAGAGAAAATGTGACTCTGTCTCCTCCGCGGCTCTCTTGGCAGCCAACAGGTGACCGTAGAACCCGACCCCGAAAATCTCCTGCAAGACCTGGCAAGCGGCAGATTTCACATATTGTTCTTTGCTCCTCTTCTCCGTGAGGCACCTCTTGATCACCTGGAACGGCGACGCCGGCACGCCGCCTGCTCCGCCATCCGCCAGGCACTCCTCCTCGATCCAAACGTCGCCGACCTCCGCGTGCGCGACCTGGGTGATCACGGCCTTGGGGCGCACCGCCCTGATCAGATGGCCGGCGTCCGCCGCGGACTGCTCGGACAGGTTCTGCGCCGCGAGGATGTAGATCAGGCCCTGCGAATCGGGTTCCCGGAGCGCCAAGACGAACTGCTTCGTCTCCTCCGGCACGGCGAGCGTCCGCACCAGCCGCACGGACGCGCTCAGGTCGTCCTCCTTCAGGAGAGCGGAGAGCGGCCACAGGCTTCGGAGGTACGAGAGCACCGCCGCCATGGGCGCCGCATCAGCGGGGTCCTCCGCCGGCGCTTCCGATCAAGCGGGAGGGCGGACTTGCCCGTTCCCCCTCTTATTATTCTTCTTCCCCTCGGGGCCTGATTTGGCGACCGAACGGGAAGCACCTTGGCCAATTCTGGTCCGCCGCAGCTCGCCGCCAGCGGCGGCGGTGGCTGAGATGGGGCGGCGGAGGAAAGCGCAGGGCTGCGGGAATTTGGGTGGCGTGCGACGTGACCTGCCCTAGGATTTTCTTTTTTCTTCCTTCGGTTTTCTTTTCTGTTTCTGGGCGCGCCGGACCCTTTCCAGACACCGTTCCTGCCACGGTCGCCCATCGGTCCGTGGACATGGTTGGGTTCAGCCCGGAAAGACTTTCGACCTAGTAAGTCAATATCACCAAAACTTTCAGTAGCCACAGTTTTGGCGTACTAGAAAGCATGGCCATGTCAAAATACTGATATTGACAAACATGGCCAAGATCGTACCATGGCTCGGTCTGACTACGGTTGACATGTTGCTATGGTTCAACTTCGACACCGTGAAGGAGTGGTGGGAGGCGGTCATCTTCAACAACGACACTCAGAGAAAATCGTTGGACTCCCTAATCATGCTAACATCTTACGTAGAAGATTTGGAACGAAAGGAACACGAGGGTGTTTCACAAAGTTTTCACAATGCCTACCTTACTATTTGATAAGATTAAATTCGAGGAGGGTCTATGGAGTGTGGCGGGTGCTAAGCACTTGGGGTCAATTATGCGAGGGTGCTCTCGACTATGCATACCAACACAAAATGGCCATGGATGATTAATAGGAACATGCATTTCTTATACACCTTTTCTCATATAAATTTAGAAATGAATATGAAAACACACTAGTTGTTCGACACACCTTAGGCTGACTAGGATTATGCATCCATAACTATGTGAAAAAACAACTTTTAGGTTATAAGAATTTTATAGACATGTATACCAGGAAAATATATGACCATTCATAGTCTGTAGTTTATAGGGGCTTATAGTTTTTCTACATCAAGTTGTATTTAGTACAGCTTAAAGCACATTCCCCTAGTCTGAGATTTTTTTAACACGCATGTGATGCTATTTGTTCTACCAAACTTGACATGTTATTTGTGTACCTACCTTCATATGCATGTTTTAAATAAGAATTTGAAGTTATACATAAGATTTTCACTAAGTTACCATGTCATAATTATATGGTTTCATGATTTGAAATTTCTATTATTAATATGGTAGACTATTGTAATCTAGTTGGAAAATCAATTTGAATGCAAATTAGTTTACATGATAGAAATCATGAAGGAGTAAAGTAAGATTTAAGTGTTTCGAGAGGCGCAATGGCAGAGTTTGAATAAATTGAATTGGCTTGGGCAACAATAAACATGAGTTGTATTAGGGCTATGTTTGGTTTGAGCACAAGGCATACTCACAACAAAATGTGAAGGTTTTGGCAGGTCATTTTTTTTGGCTAATCTCTACTACTTAAAAAGAATGAATTTCCTCTATTTCCTCTGATTGCTCGTTTCGTCCAATATTTTTTAAAATAAGACCATTTTGCCCTCCCACCAAATCACATCTCTAAAGGAAAAACTGCCCGCAGATCCCACTACGCCGCCTCCCCATCCCCATATGCGACGGAGCCGTGATTCGGAACAACACGAATTAAAGTCACTCCGCCGCCGCCGTTCCGTCGCCGCAGCCGTCCCGTCTCTATGTCCCTCCCGCATGTCCCTCCCGCCGTTGTAGCCCTCCGCCACCCCGCTTGAAATCCAGCTGCAGCTGATCTTGACTGCACGGGGGTCGCACTCTGCTCGGGAGTCTGACCTGCACGCTGGACAGCTGGCACCCATACAGCCCTGCACGTCCCCTGTACAACAGGAAGAAAGGCCGAGTTGCAGCGGCAGGATGTCAACACCTGCGTCACCCAGCACAGGACCTTCACTGACTGGACACACACGCTTCCTTCAGGTTTGGCATCTCAATTTGAACGGATAGAAGCATCAGATATTCTAATAATTGTTTCTGAACCCTGTAGTTATCTATTCCTTCAGGATTTTTTCTGTAGTATAATCTGAACCCTGTAGTAATCTGAATCTGAACCTCGTGCTAATTCAACAGATGAAATCAAATCTGAACACTGTATTAAAGCAACAAATAAAAAAAATGCACCGAGAACTTCTGAATAATATAGTTGGGCCTCTCTCTCTGTTCTACGTATGTATTTTATGAAATTGCTTTTTCATTACCCTCCCATCCCCAAAGCCATCCACCCTCCTTGCTTGTAGCTGCAACTAGCACGGCTACTCTTCTTCTTGATCTACGTATTGTTCACAAACATGTATTGTAAGTGGATGATGTTCATCTATTCTTGGCTCTTACAATTGTTAACTATAGGCTTTATGTACCGGTTTGATATTCACATTTTTTTTATTTTTGTTGATTATGCTCCATAAGCAATTAAAACTTATAATTCTGATGATTATTCATGGTTATTGTAACATAGAGATGTCAAAGAGATGTTGCAGAGACTTCAAAGAACAGAAACATGATAGTATCATAGGCTATCTTGGGCTGCAGGAAACACTAGACCGTAAAAGCGCATGTTGGCGCGCCCGCCCGTATCTGAAGAAATGGTAGATGGGCGTAAAAACATATGGATATTTACATTTTTTAATTCTTTTTACATGGGTATGATTGGCTACAAGTGTGGCTTTCCACGAGCTGATTAAATCAATAGCTAACAATGCAGATTGGCAAAGTACGAGATGTTTGTGGCATCCCGCTAAAACCACTACTAAAAAATCGCTTGTTATTTTATTTTTGTTGCATCATCTTTAGCATGCTCATATTCATCATGCCTCCTTGCATGGATCATATTATAAATTGTTGCATTTGTTATGTTGCATTGCATTGCATTGTACTTGTTGGAACCTTGCTCGTGTGTCTTGATATCACATTACTCTCTTCCCTTTTTGAAACCTCCCTATTTGGTTTTCTACAAAGTTGGGATCCAAGTATAGGGTCCACTATTTGTAAATGTACTTGTTCTTTTTCTAAAACCATAAACCTCAAATACTTGTAAAATGTCCAAATGGATTTTATTTGTGGGCATCACTTTTCCTCTTTCTCTTTTCCCTCTCTTCTCTCATTTGGTTAAATCCCTCTATTCAACATCTTGCAAAAATTTCAAAAGGGTTTATTTATTGGCTTGTTTGAATCTGAAACAAAACAAAAAGCAAAACAATCAAATAAAATAAAAAGGAAATAAAATATTAGAGAGGGAGAGAGTAACAGCAGCCAGCCCTCTAACCTGGCCCACCTCTGGCCGAAGTCAAGCCCACCCAGGGTCCTTCCTTTTTCTCTTGGGCCGAACTTCCTCTCCCTGGCTCTTTTACCTCTCTTCTGTCGTCTTCCTTTCTAGGCACACGCAGACAGCGTGCTCCTCTCCCGTGGCCGACGTCATCGCCACCACCCACCAAAGCGCCGTGCTCCACCTCCTCTTCCCCCTCTTTAATCCCCAGAACCAATCCCCCAGGGTAAACCCTATCCATCCTCCCTCTCCTTCCCGCCGCCAGGTATTTTTCCCACCTCTGTTTTCCGCTGGATCCAAGCCTAGAGAGAGAGACCACCATGGCTGTCGGCGTGGCCAGCTCTGTGCTGTTGTTGCAGTGACCTTCCGGAGCAGTGAAGGCGCGGGCCGCTTCGTCGACCTCGCTCGTGTCAATCTTGCAGCAAAAGAAGGAGCAGTACGTGCTAGGGCATCGCCACGACAACGGCCGTTGGAGAACCATGCAGTCATCACCGTCCCCTTTTCCTCCGACCACCTCCTGCCCTGATTCCGGTGGGAATCGATCGAGGTGAGCTCCACCTCTCTCTTCGCTACCTACGTGCACCTCCCCAACACCGCCACCGCCACCAGAGCACCCGACATCTTCGTTATCGGCGATATCACCGCTGCAGACATAGTTGCAGCAGCGGTTGTTTTGCCCGTGTACCGCTCGTCCTAGTCGACGCCACAGTTCACCTCCGACGAAACCTTCTAGATCAAAATTGTAGCCCTTGCAACCCTCTCCGTCTTTAGTTCTTTCGCCTCCCCTTTTCGTGCCTCGGTTTGGCCGCCCTCCTCGTCGGGAAGTGTCGCCGCCGTCGGTGTCCGTCGGAGTTCAGGGAAATAGAATTCAGTTAGCAGGGCGACTCAGTTTGCGAAAACCCCCCGGTAGTTTGGTGTCGATCAAACACCGACCCTCGTCGCGCCCCACCAGTCAGCCTGCGCGCGTGGACCCGGCACGCCCCAGACCCACCCATCAGTGAGAGTGGGTAGGTCTTCCCGAGTTAGAAACTCCGCGCGTAGCGGTTGATGACCCACGCGGCTCTGAGTCAGCAACGACCCTACCTGCCATGTCTGTGGCTATGATAGCCCTGAGTAACAAAAGTTTCCAGCATTCTTTTTCCAAATAAAAAAAATTCCAGATAATATTTTATAAATAATAATTCATATCTTTTATTTGAAAATTCCATATAATACAAATAATATATGTTTTTGAATCAGAAAAATGTGAGGATTACAAATATGCCATCCAATTTAAATTTTCGAAATTATTTAAATTGCAATAAATGCCTTTTTGTTAATAAATTAATAACTTTAATTCTGTAACTCCAATTTTGACAAATAATATGTCTAAATCGATCAGCTCGACGAGCCCCTTCTAGCTATGCTATTCATACATCCTTTTGCATCTCATTTCATGCCTTTATAAAACATTACTGCAAGGAAATCCATTAATAAAATGAACAAATAAAATTGGAATTGGTTCTTGATTGCTAGAAATGTTCCACCAATGTTGTATCATCACTGTGCTATGCAAATGACATCATTACATCATGAGTTGTATCATTAACTTGCCATGTTCCGCATCATATCATGATCATGCTGATTCTTCTGCATTAGTTGTAATTGTTGCATCGCTTGTTCCTTTTAGTGTTTTGCTTCTTCCCGGATATGACGATGAGATGTTGAGAGCTTAGACAAGTTCTCCGGATATGAACCTTCGGCAGTGTTTCCCAGGCGAGCATCTCTTCCCCTTCTACCTATTTTGCATTTATAGTCTTTATTTCCTCCTGTTGATCTATTGCTATCCGTGTCGCGATGCTTTAGTTTCCGTGCACCAGTTATATCCCGTGCAACCTCTATATTGCATTGGACACCTCCTATTACCTGTGTTTGGTAGATAGCTGGCCTTGCGAGTTGTAGTTGCTTGCTCAGGTGCGATCTCGTGTTGTCGAGTACCACAGTTGTTGGAATGCTGCCAGATGTTTATGGTGGAGATGATCATGACTTTAAACACAACTATTAAATTGCTAGATATAACTAATGCAGAGGCATCGGTGGGCAATAGATGTTATTTGGTTCTTCCACGCTCACTTGTGTCCCGTAGGACCCCGAGTACTTGATAATTTCCTTGATTTTTCAGACTATCCACATCCGGGAGGCCTTATGGACCCCCCTGAGCCAGAGCTTGATTCATTTCTATTTCTTGGGGCCACAAACTAGTTTGGGGTTTCATTATTATCCTGTACTTATGCCATGCTTTACTGCTTTATTTAAGATTGTGCGTGGAGCACCTGTACTGTTTAGGATCGTGACACGTTTTCGCTATATCGACAAGCCCAGTCACACTTTCGGGTTCCCAGTCGTTTACAGCCGTCCACACAAACCCTGGGTCTGTTCCGGAGCCGGCCAACTTCGTTGCGGGTAGCTTAGTGGGGTGGCCCCCTGAAATATTTTATGAATCCTGTGATCGCTTTGTCGTGAATGCCTCATTGGGTTTTGAGTTGGTTTTTTCGAGGTTGATCGAGTGTGTGTTGCTATTTGTGCACCCCTGCAGGGTAAAACTTTCTGAAAGCCGTGTACACGGTTATGGACGACTTGGAGCACAGTATCTCGATCATAGACAAGCATAACTAAAGTAGTGCTATAAATTTGACTAAATATGTGACTAGTAATTCAGCTTCACTATAATGGGATGGATAATAAAAATGCCAACAACTTCTGGATCTGTGGTGATCTGTGTCATACTATACCTGCCTAGTAAGTATTGCAACACCAATGGAATGTGATAAAAGTGCCAACAACTGCTGGGTTTTGGGATTCCTCAGGACAATTATATCTGACTAGCAACTGTTCCAACTACCACGGAATGGTTAATTAAAACTGCCCACTACTTATGCTTTAGGATGACTCATGCTATCTATATCTGATTAGTAAGAGCTTCAACTATAATGGAATGAATAAAACTGCCAACTGTGTGAGTTCCTCAGTTTGACTTCCTCGTTTGGTCTCGAGGGGAAATACCAGGATGGGTATGATTGGTGTTAGTATCAGGTGGTTCCGAATAGGTCTTTTTTATCTCTCTCTAATAGCCGACAGTCGTACCGAGTCTCTATAGGTTGTTTAGTGCCGCTGCGCTGCCACTTCAGTCCACCATACCTATGTAGGCGAGAGCTGCCGAATTCTAGCCTCGCCATGTACTGACCTCAGTACTGACGCTCCTCTTTTTCCCTCTGCCCGTTGTCAGCACCCCTTTTGTTTTAGCAGGTTTGAGATCGACGTCGTTAGCAGGATTACCCTTCTGGCTTGGCCTGGGCAGGGTGATGGACGCCATTGGTTATTCTTTAGGGCTCTTAGCCCCATTTGCATCTTGTCCGTACTCGGACGCTGTATTGTTTTCAAGGTGATTTGTATCTTTGTAGTGTATATCTGTATTCTTGACTCTTGGAGTCGTGCTGTATATATATCTGTTCTGTGGGTCCCATCGAGGACTGTTGTGTAATGTTATTACTTCATTTTCCACCCGCACGAAAGTGTCTGGTGGGCGTCCTTGAATCGTTTCTATGTGGGTTTGGCTGAAAGGGCTAAAACTCGCATAGGGCCGATTCGAGGGTGTTCTGAAGTGGTATCGAGCTCAGCGATTCGATACCCACAAGTCCAGCCTGTAGGATAACCTAGCTAACGGACGATCTAGAGTGTCAAAACTATTTTTCAAAATCGGTTGGATCGATCTGATTAGGTCTGATTTTACTCCTTACCCCTCTGTTATTCTCCTCTTACCTCGGCGTGTTTTGAATCTGCTCTCTTATCTTTTCTTCGAGTCCAGGAATTCTCGTGGTTGGGTTTTTGTCGTACCTTCAGGGTTTCGCTTCCTCCTTTGGTAACGATGCTTCTACATCCGATCTTCGTGTTATCTGAGGAATCCTTCATCTGTTGGACTTCTCTTTGTTCCTTCTAGTTCCTTCCGGTGTTTTCAATGCGACAACGTCATCTACGCTAGATCCGATGTAGAGCCTGCATCACTCTTTTGTTCCCAGACCTCGCTTGTCAAGATCTTTGGTCTGATTCTGAGAGTTGGTTGCATAATTCTCCTATTCATGTACACAGTAATGCTCTGGGTGCGTGATGGACTGATCACCATTCGACTACTCTTATCATTCGCTCTTGTACATCGAGTCGGTGGATCAAGCAATTTTACTCCTTCCATAGAAGTTAGAGGTGGCCTTATCTTCTGATGTCTTTACCTTCGTCCTTTGTTCTCTGGAGAGTTCTCTCGACGGATGTGAACAACACCCCTTGTTGGTGGTGTCGTCGTTTTTCAAGAGGGACCAAGAATCTTTGTTAGTGGTGTCGCGAGGATTTACACAAAGCGAGAAGATTCAGATCGCCGACCTTCTTCTAGGTACCATGAGGTGGATCTCGAGGGCGAGATCCCTTGTTAGTGGTGTCGAATTGTGGCATCCCGCTGAAACCACTACTAGAAAATCGCTTGTTATTTCATTTTTGTTGCATCATCTTTAGCATGCTCATGTTCATCATGCCTCCTTGCATGGATCATGTTATAAATTGTTGCATTTGTTATGTTGCATTGCATTGCATTGTACTTGTTGGAACCTTGCTTGTGTGTCTTGATATCACATTACTCTCTTCCCCTTTTGAAACCTCCCTATTTGGTTTTCTACAAAGTTGGGATCCAAGTATAGGGTCCACTATTTGTAAATGTACTTGTTCTTTTTCTAAAACCATAAACCTCAAATACTTGTAAAATGCCCAAATGGATTTTATTTGTGGGCATCACTTTTCCTCTTTCTCTTTTCCCTCTCTTCTCTCACTTGGTTAAATCCCTCTATTCAACATCTTGCAAAAATTTCAAAAGGGTTTATTTATTGGCTTGTTTGAATCTGAAACAAAACAAAAAGCAAAACAATCAAATAAAATAAAAAGGAAATAAAATAGTAGAGAGGGAGAGAGTAACAGTAGCCAACCCTCTAACCTGGCCCACCTCTGGCCGAAGCCAAGCCCACCCGGGGTCCTTCCTTTTTCTCTTGGGCCAAACTTCCTCTCCCTGGCCCTTTTACCTCTCTTCTGTCGTCTTCCCTTCTAGGCACACGCAGACAGCGTGCTCCTCTCCCGTGGCCGACGTCATTGCCACCACCCACCACAGCGCCGTGCCCCACCTCCTCTTCCCCCTCTTTAATCCCCAGAACCAACCCCCCAGGGTAAACCCTATCCGTCCCCCCTCTCCTCCCCGCCGCCAGGTATTTTTCCCACCTCTGTTTTCCGCTGGATCCAAGCCTAGAGAGAGAGACCACCATGGCCGTCGGCGTGGCCAGCTCTGTGTTGCTGTTGCAGTGACCTTACGGAGCAGTGAAGGCACGGGCCGCTTCGTCGACCTCGCTCGTGTCAATCTTGCAGCAAAACAAGGAGCAGTATGTGCTCGGGCATCGCCACGACAACGACCGTCGGAGAACCATGCAGTCATCACCGTCCCCTTTTCCTCCGACCACCTCCTGCCTCGATTCCGGTGGGAATCGATCGAGGTGAGCTCCACCTCTCTCTTAGCTACCTACGTGCACCTCCCCAACACCGCCACCGCCACCAGAGCGCCCGACATCTTCGTTATCGGCGATATAAACGCTGCAGACATAGTTGCAGCAGCGGTTGTTTTGCCCGTGTACCGCTCGTCCTAGTCGACGCCACAGTTCACCTCCGAAGAAACCTTCTAGATCAAAATCGTAGCCCTTGCAACCCTCTCCGTCTTTAGTTCTTTCGCCTCCCCTTTTCGTGCCTCAGTTTGGTCGCCCTCCTCGCCGGGAAGTGTCGCCGCCGTCGATGTCCGTCGGAGTTCAGGAAAATAGAATTCAGTTAGCAGGGCGACTCAGTTTGCGACCCCCCCCCGGTAGTTTGGTGTCAATCAAACACCGATCCTCGCCGCGCCCCACCTGTCAGCCTGCGCGCGTGGACCCGGCACGCCCCAGACCCACCCATTAGTGAGAGTGGGTAGGTCTTCCCGAGTTAGAAATTCCGCCGCAGCGGTTGATGACCCACGCGGCTCTGAGTCAGCAACGACCCCACCTGCCATGTCTGTGGCTAGGATAGCCCTGAGTAACAAAAGTTTCCAGCATTTCTTTTTCCAAATAATATTTTATAAATAATAATTCATATCTTTTATTTGAAAATTCCATATAATACAAATAATATATGTTTTTGAATCAAAAAAATGTGAGGATTACAAATATGCCATCCAAAATAATATTTGAGCAATAAAAAATTTCGAAATTATTTAAATTGCAATAAATGCCTTTTTGTTAATAAATTAATAACTTTAATTCTGTAACTCCAATTTTGACAAATAATATGTCTAAATCGATCATCTCGACGAGCCCCTTCTAGCTATGCTATTCATACATCCTTTTGCATCTCATTTCACGCCTTTATAAAACATTACTGCAAGGAAATCCATTAATAAAATGAACAAATAAATTTGGAATTGGTTCTTGATTGCTAGAAATGTTCCACCAATGTTGTATCATCACTATGCTATGCAAATGACATCATTCCATCATGAGTTGTATCATTAACTTGCCATGTTCCGCATCATATCATGATCATGCCGATTCTTCCGCATTAGTTGTAATTGTTGCATCGCTTGTTTCTTTTAGTGTTTTGCTTCTTCTCGGATAGGACGATGAGATGTTGAGAGCTTCGACAAGTTCTCTGGATATGAACCTTTGGCAGTGTTTCCCAGGCAAGCATCTCTTCCCCTTCTACCTATTTTCCATTTATAGTCTTTATTTCCTCTTGTTGATCTATTGCTATCCGTGTCGCGATGCTTTAGTTTCCGTGCACTAGTTATATCCCGTGCAGCCTCTATATTGCCTTGGACACCTCCTATTACCTGTGTTTGGTAGATAGCTGGCCTTGCGAGTCGTAGTTGCTTGCTCAGGTGCGATCTCGTGTTGTCGAGTACCACAGTTGTTGGAATGCTGCCAGATGTTTATGGTGGAGATGATCATGACTTTAAACACAACTATTAAATTGCTAGATATAATTAATGCAGAGGCATCGGTGGGCAATAGATGTTATTTGGTTCTTCCACACTCACTTGTGTCCCGTAGGACCCCGAGTACTTGATACATGTTCCTTGATTTTTCGCACTATCCACATCCGGGAGGCCTTATGGACCCCCCCTGAGCCAGAGCTTGATTCATTTCTATTTCTTGGGGCCACAAAGTAGTTTGGGGTTTTATTACTATCCTGTACTTATGCCATGCTTTACTGCTTTATTTAAGATTGTGCGTGGAGCACTTGTACTGTTTAGGATCGTGACACGTTTTCGCTGTATCGACAAGCCCAGTCACACTTTTGGATTCCCAGTCGTTTACAACCGTCCACACAAATCCTGGGTCCGTTCCGGAGCCGGCCAACTTCGTTGCGGGTAGCTTAGTAGGGTGGCCCCCTGAAATATTTTATGAATCCTGTGATCGCTTTGTCGTGAATGCCTCGTTGGGTTTTGAGTTGGTTTTTCCGAGGTTGATCGAGTGTGTGTTGCTATTTGTGCACCCCTGCAGGGTAAAACTTTCTGAAAGCCGTGTCCGCGGTTATGGATGACTTGGAGCACAGTATCTCGATTATAGACAAGCATAACTAAAGTAGTACTATAAATTTGACTAAATATGTGACTAGTAATTCAACTTCACTATAATGGGATGGATAATAAAAATGCCAACAACTGCTGGATCTGTGGTGATCTATGTCATACTATACCTGCCTAGTAAGTATTGCAACTCCAATGAAATGTGATAAAAGTGCCAACAACTGCTGGGTTTTGGGATTCCTCAGGACAATTATATCTGACTAGCAACTGTTCCAACTACCACAGAATGGTTAATTAAAACTGCCCACTACTTATGCTTCAGGATGACTCATGCTATCTATATCTGATTAGTAAGAGCTTCAACTATAATGGAATGAATAAAACTGCCAACTGTGTGAGTTCCTCGGTTTGACTTCCTCGTTTGGTCTCGAGGGGAAATACCAGGATGGGTATGATTGGTGTTAGTATCAGGTGGTTCCGAATAGGTCTTTCTTATCTCTCTCTAATAGCCGACAGTCGTACCGAGTCTCTATAGGTTGTTTAGTGCCGCTGCGCTGCCGCTTCAGTCCACCATACCTATGTAGGCGAGAGCCGCCGAATTCTAGCCTCGCCGTGTACTGGCCTCAGTACTGACGCTCCTCTTTTTCCCTCTGCCCGTTGTCGGCACCCCTTTTGTTTTAGCAGGTTTGAGATCGACGTCGTTAGCAGGGTTACCCTTCCGGCTTGGCCTGGGCAGGGTTATGGACGCCATTGGTTATTCTTCAGGGCTCTTAGCCCCATTTGCATCTTGTCCGTACTCGGACGCTGTATCGTTTTCAAGGTGATTTGGATCTTTGTAGTGTATATCTGTATTCTTGACTCTTGGAGTCGTGTTGTATATATATATCTGTTCTGTGGGTCCCATCGAGGACTGTTGTGTAATGTTATTACTTCGTTTTCCACCCGCACGAAAGTGCCTGGTGGGCGTCCTTGAATCGTTTCTATGTGGGTTTGGCGGGAAGGGCTAAAACTCGCATAGGGCCGATTCGAGGGTGTTAGAGAGTGGTATCAGAGATCAGCAGTTACGATACCCCACAAGTCTAGGCTGTAGGATAACCTAGCTAACGGACGATCTAGAGTGTCAAAACTATTTTTCAAAATCGGTTGGATCGATCTGATTAGGTCTGATTTTACTCCTTACCCCTCTGCTATTCTCCTCTTACCTCGGCATGTTTTGAATCTGCTCTCTTATCTTTTCTTCGAGTCATGGAATTCTCGTGGTTGGGTTTTCATCGTACCTTCAGGGTTTCGCTTCCTCCTTTGGTAACGGTACTTCTACATCCGGTCTTCGTGCTATCTGAGGAATCCTTCATCTGTTCCTTCTAGTTCCTTCCGGTGTTTTCAATGCGACAAGCATAGGGATGGATGGACAGGCGTTGCATGGACAAGACAATTCACGTAGCAATCAGAACATAGGGCAATTGCAGATAAATAAGATAAAGCATTCAAGTACTAGATCATCCTAGGCATGTGTTCCATATATAGTCATACGTGTTCGCAATGAGAACTTGCACAACATCTTTTGTCCTGCCAGCCCGTTTGCAGCGGGGCCTCAAGGGAACTATTGGCAATTAAGGTGCTCCTTTTATTAGAGCACCGGAGCAAAGCATTAACACTCCGTGAACACATGTGATCCTCACATCAAAGTCATTCCCTCCGGTTATCCCGATTTCTGTCACTTCGGGGCCATTGGTTCTGGACTACAACGTGTGTATACAACTTGTAGATAAGATCAAAAACAATACTATCATAATGAATCAATAACATGTTCAGATCTGAAATCATGGCACTCGGGCCCTAATGACAAGCATTAAGCATAACAAGTCGCAACAAAGTCATAAAGCACTAATAGAAGATACTAGGCACCATGCCCTAACAAATTTGATGCCATTACATGAACAATCTCATCCAATTCCTACCATTTCCATAGCCTACAGTGGGGGATTACTCACTCATAGATGGGGGAAACATGGATGGTCGATGGAGAAGTGATGGTGATGATGATGATGATGATGATGATGATGGCGATGATCTCCTCCAATTCCCCGTCCCGGCATGGTGCCAGAATGGAGTTTCTGGTGTTGTTTCATGGAATCTGGTGGTGGCAGCGGAGCGAAACTCCTTCTGGAAAAACGTCGACCCCCCCTGAGTTTTTAGGTCAGAAGGCAACTTATAGGCGAAGAGGGAGACCGAGGGGGAGTCTGGGGCGGCCAGACCACCCCCTGGCGTGGCCTGGGCTAGCCCGCGTGGCCAGGTGGTGTGGCCTGGGCCCAGCCCCCCTCCGTCTCGTATTCTGGCTCCGGGAGTCTTCTGGTGAAATAGGATTTTTGGCATATTTTCCGGAATTTTTTCTGATAGTTGATTTTTTGCACAAAAAGTAGACACTAGGGCAATTCTGCTGAAAACAGCGTCAGTCCGCATTAGTTGCATACAAATCACACAAGTTTAGAGGAGAAACAATATCAATAGTGTTCGGGAAAGTAGATACATTTTGGACGTATCAACTCCCCCCCCCAAGCTTAGCTTATTGCTTGTCCTCAAGCAATTTAGTTGAAAACTGAGTGCGATAAAAGAACTTTCACGAACACATTTGCTTCATATGATGTATATATTCTTAGCATGTGATCAACTACTTAGACAATTCATAATAAGGAGTATGCAACTAAGTTTACTTAATAGGCATTACAAGCTATGAAGAGATTCCAACTCAAAAATAATAAGTAGCATGAAGCATAAACATAAGCGATATTACAATGCTCATAACAAGGTATGACAGAGTGGTATCTCGCTTGACTTTGATTATGAATACCAAGGCACCTCTGAAGTTCAGGTGATACAAGCAATCAAAGTCATAACACAAATAATCAAGTAATGAGACAGGCACAAAGAATGACAACTATGCTCTCAAGGAAGTGCTCAAAGAATAAGTGGAGACTCAATAAGGAAATGAAAAGGTTTTGAATAATTTGAAAGGCTTCCAAATGCTGAAAGTATGGTACTCATTAGCTTTGAGCTCTCATTGCCCCTATCATAAGCATCTTTAATATGGTTAAAGTGAAAGTGAGGTCCAATCTGAGTTATATGCTTGACAGACTATAAACTGGAAATCCCATGTCCCTTGAGTACGAGGGCTGCTCCTCATGCTACTCAACTTTAGTTACCGGTAAGTTCTTGTCATCGTAAATATGTGCGTATCATAGAGAACCGCCAACGGGGTACCCCTTGCCCAATGATATGGAAGAATCCCCATATCAAAATGACAAGGCAAGCAGACAATGAGTATCTCAGCAATCTTCCTATTTACCATGGGAAAATGGTGCTTTTTTCTCTCTTTCCTCTTTTCATAAATCTCTTTTTTTTCTCAATAGCTATCTCTCTCTTTTCTTATAAGAAGAATGCTTCATAGATATCATTATGGTTACGCTGCAGGTTTCCACCATGACGACATAGATTAGACTGGCGGCCCAGGCGTTTCTCTAACACACATACATAACTCCATGGACTTACAAGCTCCCCTTTTATTTCACACCAACGACATCCGCAAACAAAAGAGCATGGTATCAACTGGGTATATATTTACACGTGTTGAAAGCGTTCCCCGTGACAACACGGTTCTGCTAATCCCCAGTCTATAATTTGCAAGCATATAACTTTCATAGACAGTCACAATGGTTCAGGTTTATTAAGTGCAGAAAATAAAGTATGCCAATCAAGTTCGTGAGAGCTTTACTAACTAACTTTCTTATAACAAGCAAGCATTTTATTCGGAAGAAAACAAGGCATATTGAATATGCACGAAAATAGCAAATGATGCTAATAGGTAGGTATGGTGGACACTTTGGCAATATTTGGTTTTAGGGAGCTGGAAACATGAGTAAAACATACTCAGTGTAAGTGAAGGCTAGCAATAGTAAGGGTGCGACAAACGAGAGAGCAATAGTTGTCATAATCATGCTTGCAACAAAACAGGACTAATCATGGCATGAAAGTGATTCAAGATCCTCAAGGCAAAATAATTCAACGAGGCTTAACTGATTATTTCAGTCATATGCATGCATGAGCATGTGCCAAGTCAATTCAAATGAAACATTCAGAGGAGGATACCACGGTGTCATACCAAGTTATGAATAGAGTAATGCAAGCAAACGTTCATATGACATGCTACAAACTATTAGCAAGCTGGGACTAATCATATGAAAGCAAGAAATACTAAGCATCCAAAGATAACATACACCCTACACGAACAGGCTAAGCATGCCCACAATGATGAGTGTATGTACAAAAATGAAAACAAATAGAGTTCGTTACCAGTCTCTTACCACACCTCAAGTTGTCATTAATCCTCATCATTGCTCTTCACTCGTGTGGCTTGAATAATAATATAAAACCAATACCCACTGAGGACTGTTGAACCCTGCAACAAACTCATAGAACCAAAGAAGAACAACAAATATTTTTGGTGTTTTTGATTTTTTTAAAGCAAGAACCAAAAAGGAAAAACAAGCAAAGCAAAATCTTTTTGGGTTTTTCGAATAGTTCAAACAAAGCAAAAAGAAAAAAGCAAACCAAGGCAAAAATAAAAAGAAGCAAACCAAAGAGAAACAACAGAAATATTTTTGGTCTTTTTGTGTTTTAGAAAGCGAGAGCAAAGAAAGAACAAAAACTAAAGAGAGAACGAAACATGAATATACAAAGTACCGACACAACATGATATGGAGATGAGTGGAAGGTCGGCGTACCTCCCCCCAAGCTTAGGCTTTTGGCCTAAGTGGGTATCAATCCCAAGCCGGCCAGGATGAAGTGTCACCGTAGTACGACGAGGAGGTACCCTCGTCCTGGTGCGACCTCGAGTACGTCCCTCTGTAGTGTGCGGAGTAATCGTAGGAGGGTGCATCCTCCTGATGCTGCTCGTGGAACCCCAGCAAGCGGAGCTGCTCATCCACCTCCTCCTTAGAGCGCGACCAGGGTCTCCTGTGAACAATAAAAAAAGAAGACTGTGGAAAAGGGATCTCCCTCTCATCCCCGTCAGTAAACAACATCCTATATACTAGACTGTCCAAAACAGAATCAGTAGTGACAAAATGATGAGTTTTCATAGCAACAAGGTCAAGCCTTTGTGGTGCCAATACAGTATCATTGGGGTCCACTGAAAGCCCTAATGCATTGACCATATGTGAGGCAATGATGCCCTCATAGATAGACCCCCTAGTAGCTAGGCGGCGAGCAATAAGCGAGCCAAGGTTGTACCGAGTATCATTATTGAGTGCAGCAGCAAGGAAAGCTAAATGATAGTTGGAGATATTACTTGTGTTCTCCCTACCAAGTACACTAGTAGAAAGATAATATGCAAAGTATCTAAGAGCAGGGAGTTGGATATTTCTTATCTTTCCCATTGCATCACAGGGTCATCATTATTGGTCACCCTCGGTAAAGCTCCGAGAAATCAGCGGGTCGCCTTGAATCTTTTCACGGTCCTGTCATGCTTACACCTACAACGCAAAATCTTTCCATGTCATGGTGAAGGGCAGGTTATAAATTTTTAAAAAGACAGTTGGTGATATGGGGTGTTAAGCTTGAAACTCTCAACAAAGGTTTTGGTGAGCACAGCATATTGCTCACTCTCATCTTGCATATATGAGGTCAAACCAACCCTCTCAATCAGTAGCAAGAAATCATCAAGAATCCCTGCAGCTTTTAAGAAAGTAAAACAAGGAAAAGTAGATGGGTGAGCATCCTCATCGTCCCTTTCATTAACAATACGAGTTGCAATGAGATCTTCGTTGTAAGATGGCCTAAACCGAGAGGCTAATCTTGAGGGCCTCGACCTCCTAGGTGCATCCCTCTCAAATATCTCTCCAAAGTTATGGTTGTTCATGCTTGGTATTCTGAAATTTAAACACCTATTAAACAAGTGATTACAAAGTGAATAAAATGAAGGATTCTACTCATAGGGACTTGTAAGAGGCCTAAACATGCATCAAAACTATATATCTAAGCATCAAACAAGCTTACAAGCTCTCATAACCTGTCACCTATAGCAGCAAAATACTCAAGATATAATCCACTAAACTCAAATCTACTTGGAAAATGGGAGGAGTCACATACCAGAGAACAAGTGCTCCGAATTTCAGCAACAAAGATGGGCTGAGCAAGGAGATCAAAAAAATCGAGAGCAAGCACAACAAGAACGCGATTTTGAGCAATGAACTAGAGCTTACTCGGGAGAGAGAAGAAAGTGGCGGGTGAGAGAGTTAGTGGAGGGCCAGGGGTGGCCCACACCATGGCATGGCGCCACCTAGGGCAGGCCGTGCCACCAGGTGGTGAGCCTGCCTGGTGGGTCCCCTGGTACCTCTCAGGCACTCCTCTGCCCCTTTTTTCACGTAAAAATTTAATATGAATTTTCTGGAATTTTTTGAGACACTTTATTTTTGGGCATTTTTCGGGTATAGAAGAATGATTTTCTAACAGACAGATTTTTTTTGGAATGATGCAATGACAAAACAAGGCTAGAACTACAGAAGTTCTAAGACACTCTAACATGCAAGCAACTAACAACAAAAAGGAGAACTAAACGAAAGCAAAAACTAAAATGGATAGAATAGAAGTACACGAAAATAATCATAGTGAAAACATTGTTTTGTTCAATGAAATCCTTTTGTTAACAAGGTTGATCAGGTCTTGTTACCAAAACAATTCCATATGAGACAAAACTTTGTATTCCACTAATGATTATGTTACCTCAACCTTGATAGCAATGGTCCCAATCATAATAGTTTCAAATTTTTCTCTTGGTATGGGACAATATATTTCTCCAACTTGAATGCCCTCAACATGTTCAATTGAATTCAAACCATAAGTCCTTTCAATCTTCTTGGGGAAATAGATAGTATGTTCCTTGTTATTAACATTGAAAGTCACCTTTCCTTGATTATAATTAATAACAGCTCCTGTAGTATTAAGAAAAGGTCTCCCAAGAATAATATACATATTATCATCTTCAGGCATTTCAAGCACAACAAAATCAATTAATATCAAGCAATTATGAGCCACCTGAACAGGTACATCCTCACATATATCAACAGGAATAGTGGTAGATTTATCAGCCATTTGCAAAGAGATATCAGTTGGTATCAGTTTTTCTAGTTGAAGCCTCTTATAGAGAGAGAAAGGCATAACACTAACTCCAGCTCCCAAGTCACACAAAGTAGTTCTAACATAACTATTCTTAATAGAGCAAAGGATAGTTGGAATCCCTGGGTCTCCAAGTTTCTTTGGAACCTTACCATTGAAGGAATAATTAGCAAGCAAAGTAGAAATTTCTTCATTAGGGATCATCATTTTATTTGAGACAATATCCTTCATATACTTTGAGTAAGGAGGCAATTTAATAGCATCAGTCAAAGGAATTTGCAAGAATAAAGGTTTCATCCACTCACAAAACTTATTATAGTGTTCATCTTCCTTTGACTTCTGTTTCTTATCAGGGAAAGGCATAGGTTTTTGGACCCAAGGCTCTCTTTCACTACCATGTTTCTTAGCAACAAATCTTCTTTAGTGTATTGATACATTGCAAATGTATCTATAATTTTTGATGTTCCATCCTTGGTTTTATCCACTTTCATGTGTTTTGTCCACACTTTGGAGTACTTTTCATATGATTTCTTGGACTAACCTATTAACAAGAGCCACGATGCATTGCCTGTTTCGCTATTTTGGTTCCACGAAAGTCGAAAATGAATATTCTCGAATTGGACGGGACAAAAGCCAAAGTGCCTATTTTTCGGAAGTCATCGGATGCAGTCGAGGCGGAGAGGGGCCGGGGCCACCACACCACCTGGCCCACGCTGGCCGAGCCCAAGCAAGGGGTGGTCCGCGCCTCAGCACCCTCGGCCTCCCCTTCCACCTATAAGATGATCTCGGGACGAAAACCCTAAGTACCCGATCAAAAATCCATGAAAAAGTTTGTAGCCGCCGTCATCTCCATCCCTAGATCGGGAGGGATCTGAAGCTCTTCCCAGCACCCTGCCAGAGAGGGGAATTCACCCTGGAGGCCTTCTTCATCACCATGCAAGCCTCTGGTGTGATGCGTGAGTAGTTCATCCTTGGACCACGGATCCATGTAGTAGCTAGATGGCTAGTTCTCCTCCTTTGTGCTTTCATGTTTAGATCTTGTGAGCTCCGTTCATGATCAAGATCATCTATTTGTAATTATGCATGTTGTGTTTGCGAGGATCCGATGGATATTGAGATGCTATTTCAGATTGATTATTGATTCTATCATGTCTTTGTTATTTGTGATCTTGCATGCTTTCCGTTGTTAGTAGCTATCTTGGCCAAGTAGATGCTACCAACTCCAAGAGTTAGTATTTATGCTCGATAGTGGGTTCATGCCTCGTAACTGGGAAGTGTGAAATCTCTAAGGTACTAGATGTCTGTTGCTACTAGGGATAAAACAACAATCCTTTGTTCATAGAACAATCGTATTGTTTACTTTACATGCAGTTAAGTAAAGCAATAACTGCTGCTTGCAACTTAATCTTGGAGGGGTTCGGATGATAACCTGAAGGTGGATTATTAGTCATAGATGCAGTTGGATGACGGTCTATGTATAATGTTGTAATGCCCAATCAAGTTCCAAAGGAGTCAAGATGATTAGTATATGCATGTATTGCTTTCTCGATGTTTGTCAATTGCCCCGCTGTAATTTGTTCACCCAGCATGTTATCTATCTTAACGAGAGCCACCTCTAGTGAACTTTGGATCCCGGTCCTTTTTCTTTACATACAATCTATAAATTGTTTACTGATTTGTGTTTACTTTTCTGCAAACTATTACTTCTTTCCATTCGATATGTTTAATCCTTTGTTTTCAGAAAAACACGGTGAGATTGACAACCTCATCACAAGTTGGGGACAGAGTTCTGTGGTTGTGTTGTGCAGGTCTCCACGTTGCTACTAGAACCGGTAGTGCGCCCTGCCAAGGCTTAGCTAGCAACACCTTTGTGGTGTTTCCTTGCTCCTACTGGTTCGATTAAACCTTGGTTTCATAACTGAGGGAAACTTGCTACTGTGCTCATCATACCTTCCTCTTGGGGTTCCCAACGAGCTCTACATCAACATTGAGCCATCAAGCATTTTTCTGGCGCCGTTGCCGGGGAGTCAAGGACATCTTCACAAGGGGAGTCCCTCATAACCAATCTCTTTACTTTGTCATTTTTGTTTTGCTTAGTTTCTTTTGCTTTGTTTGCTTGTCTCTTTATCAAAAACACAAAAAAATAGTTTTACAAGTTTGCTTTCTTTATCAAAAACACAAAAAATGACTACTCTTGAAAACACTAAGTTGTGTGACTTCACTAGCACCAACAACAATGATTTTATGAGCACACCTATTGCTCCACATGTGCCTAAAGATACTTTCTTTGAGATAAAACCTGCTTTACTCAATCTTGTTATGAGAGAACAATTTTCTGGTATTGGTAATGAAGATGCTGCTGCCCATCTAAATAACTTCGTTGAACTTTGTGAGATGCAAAATCATAGGGACATAGATGGTGATATTATTAAGCTGAAATTGTTTCCTTTCTCTTTGAGAGGAAAAGCAAAAGAATGGTTGAATTCCTTAACTAGGAATAGTATTGATTCTTGGACTAAGTGCGAAGATGCTTTCATTGGAAAATACTATCCTCCTGCTAAGATTATATCTATGAGAAGTGAAATAATGAAGTTTAAACAATCTGATAATTAACATGTTGCTCAATCTTGGGAAAGAATGAAATCTTTGGTTAAGAATTGTCCCACACATGGACTGACTGCCTGGATGATCATCCAAACTTTTTATGCAGGATTGAACTATTCTTCAAGGAACCTATTGGACTCTGCTGCTGGAGGTACCTTTATGACCATTACTTTGGATGCTGCAACAAAGCTTCTGGATAATATGATGGTTAACTATTTTGAATGGCATACTAAGAGAGCTCCACAAGGTAAGAAGGTAAATTTTGTTGAAGAAACCTCCTCCTTGAGTGATAAGATTGATATTATTATGTCTATGCTTGTTAATGGGAAAGCCCATATTGATCCAAATAATGTTCCTTTAGCTTCTTTGGTTGCTCAAGAAGAGCAAGTTGATGTGAACTTCATAAGAAATAACAACTTCGGCAATAATGCTTATAGGAGTATTTTGGTAACAACAATTATAAGCCATATCCTCCCAACAATGGTAATGCTTATGGAAGTTCCTACAACAATAATAGGAGTGCTCCCTCTGAACTTGAAGTTATGCTTAAGGACTTTATTAGTAAACAAACTTCTTTCAATAAAACTATTGAGGAAAAACTCTCTAATGCTGAAAGAAATATATCATCTTTGGCTGAAGCACAATATTCTTTGAATAAAATAGTGAAGGAAATATGCCCTGAGAGGCAATAATAAAGTTGTTATTATGTATTCCTTGTATATGATAGATGTTTATTTTACATGCTATAATTGTATTGATAGGAAACATCAATACATGTGTGTTTAATAAACAAAAAGGGTTCCTAGTCATGCCTCTCTTATAGACTAGCTTGTTGATTAACAAGATGATCAAGGTTTCCTGATCATGGACATTGGATGTTGTTAATAACAAGGTCATACCATTGGTGGAATGATGTGATGAACATTCATCCAAAGTATAGCATTACGATCAAGTTATTGTGTTTATATTGCTATAACATCATACGAAGTAATCTTTATCCTTAGACCATGAGATCATGTTAATTGCTAACACCGGAAGAGTATCTTGATAACATCAAACGTCACACCGTAACAGGGTGACTATAAAGATGGCTTCAGTGCTACGAAGGTGTTATGTTGAGGCTCATGGATCAAGAGTGGAATTTGTCAATCCAGATGACGGATAGATATACTCTGGGCCCTCTCGGTGATATCACATTAGGATAGCTTGCAAGCAAGTGATGTGATCACTAGAATGTTATATCACGGGAACGAGAAAAGAGTGCATGTCGGTAACGAGATCAAACTAGGTATGGAGATACCGATGATCGAATCTCGGACATGTAATATATCGAGAGACAAAGGGATTTAGTTATAAGCGTTAAAGGTTCTCACGATCACAGGAGTCATCGTTGAATGTGTAGGAGTCGATCGGATCTCGAGGTCGCGCTGCTGATTATTGATCGGAGAAGGGTCTCGATCATGTCTGCATTATTCGCGAACCGTAGGGTGGCACACTTAAGAGTTACCGGACACCATTTTGGAGCACATATGTTTCAGACGAAAGAATTGCAAAGCGCAGGAATTGTTTCAATAGAAACCGGAAATCGTTGAATGTGAAATTGCAGAAGGTGGTTCTGCATGTGATATTGAAATATTGCAAGGGGCTATATGTGAATGTTTGTTAATTAAAATAATTAACAAAATTCTGAATAAATTTAATAAAAGAGTTTTATTAAATGAGAGAGCATTAAATTTGGAGAAACTTAATGCATTTAAAGTGGAGACTTTAAAAGGGAATGTGAAGAGGCATTTTAATGTGGAGGTTACCACCACATGAATGGGGAGGTCAGGTCACCCCCATGCACCGGCCATGGAGAGAGGGGGCACCCCCCTCCTCCTATAAAAGGCCACCCATTCCCTCCTTCATCCACACACCTCCTTGTGAAGGATCTCTCTCCCCCTCTAGAATTATTTCCCCATGGTCTCGGATTAGCGAGATACATGTTCCCGGTGGCGTTTCGTCTGGAAGGAGTTGCTGCTTCCGCTGGAGCGAGGAGGTGGAGGTTGTCCGGTGGCTTGACCGTGTGTGCGAGTGCGGATGCGCTGCTGAGTTGCGGCGCTCGGACTTCCTCATGATCTTGAGATCGGCAAGTGTACGACTATATCAACCACGAGTTCCTACTCGTTAACAAAGCTCGTTGTCTTCGAGGGTAAGTTCTCTATGGATGTATGTCCACCCGTTTTGCTTTGTACCTAGTAGATAGATCTTGGCGTGTAGTTCACACCGTAGGAATTTTTTTGTTTTCTATGCTGCGGACCCAGGTGGTATCGAGCACGATCTATGCGTAGGTTCTTTGCACGGGTAGTACACATATGTTTATATGTGGGCGATGATGATCATTTTATTGCATCTTCTATGTACTTTGGATATTGGTGGCATAGTGGGATGAAGCGGCCCGGACCAACCTTACATGTCATCATACATGAGACTGGTTCCACGACTGACATGCAACTTGTTTTGCATAAGTGGCTGGCGGGTGTCTGTCTCTCCTACTATAGTCAATATCTGATTTACAACGAGTTGCTAATAACTTAGTTATCCTCATTGTGGTTCATGTTCGTAGGTTAGACATGTTCTATCTCTGAAAGCCCTAAGCCACGTAAAACTTGCAATTGATAAATTAGAGGCGTCTAGTTTAGATCGTTGCTGGGCTAGTGTTTTGATATGGTATTGTTGTAAGTAGATATATAATAGATACTCTTACAACTCACTTAACGTGTAAGTTCCATAGACCTTGGCCTTACACACAAAGGAATGATAAAGATCATACCACGATGCAAATGATAGAGATCAAATGCATGGACCATATCATCTCACTTCACACATTAGATGTTAGCATCTTATATTACTAGTTTGGCGCGTTTGGTAGCATTATAAGATGATCCCTCATTTAGATATCAAGATAAAATGTGTTCTTCCTTAAGTATGCACCGTTTTGTGGATCGTGTTTTGAGGCATCACGTGATGATCGGGTGTTTTCAACTCTACGCTTTCATACAACGGGTGTAAGACAGTTTGACACACGCAAATACTAAGGTTCTTACTTGACGAGCCTAGCATGTACAGACATGGCCTCGGAACACGGACCGAAAGGTTAAGCATGAGTCATATAGTTGATATCATGCCCATATAGATGCTCGCCTTTGAAGCTACACCGACTCACGTGATGATCGGACTTGGTGTAGTGGATTTGGTTCATGTAATCACCAAAAGGACACGAGGGATGTCGTTTTTGAGTGGGAGTTCATTAGTAATTTGGATTAGTCGAACTCAATCTATCATAAACTTAGTCTAAATATACTTTACAAATTATGTTGTAGATGGCACCACCTGCTTTTAATTTCAATGTGTTCATGGAGAAAGAGAAACTTGCTGCGAATGGTAGCAACTTCACCAACTGGTTTATGAATTTGAGGATTCTCCTCACTGCTGCACAAAAGCAATATGTGTTAGATGCGCCGCTAGGCCCCCCCACCAGCTCCTGATGCCCCAAACAAGGAAAAGAACGTCTATATAACTCGTCAGGAGGACCACAACTTAGTTCATTACGGCATACTGTATGGGCTAGAGCCAGAACTTCGAAAACGTTTCGAAAATGGCAATGCTTTTGATACCATGGGAGAATTGAAAATGATTTTCGATACCCATGCTGCCGTAGAGAGTTATAATGCTATAGAAAAGTTCTTTAGCTGCATGATGGAGGAAAACAGCTCCGTTAGTGAGCACGTACTCAAAATGTCTAGGTACGCCGATAAGCTTGTGTCCTTGGGAATAATGATTCCCATTGACTTAGGCATACATCGTGTTCTCCAATCTCTGCCACCTAGATACAAGAGCTTCGTGATGAACTATAATATGCAGGGCATGAAGAAGTCTCTTCCCGAGCTTCTGTCAATGCTTAAGACTGCAGAAGTGGAGATTAGGAAAGAACATCAAGTGTTGATGATCAATAGGACCACCGGTTTCAAGAAGGACAAGAAAGGCAAGCACAAGGGAAAGAAGGGTGGCAAGTCTGTTGCCACGCCTGAAAAGAAATCCCGAGCAGGCCCTAAGTCTGACACTGAGTGCTACTATTGCAAGGGGACTGGCCATTGGAAGCGCAACTACTCTAAGTATTTGGCGGACAAGAAGTCCAACAAGGCAAACAAAGGTATATGTGATATACATGTTATTGATGTGTACTTGACTAGTACTCGCAGTAGCACCTGGGTATTTGATACGGGATCGGTTTCTAATATATGTAACTCGGTTCAGGGGCTGCGGAACAAGCGACAACTAGCAAGGGATGAGGTCATGATGCGGGTCGGCAATGGATCAAGAGTTGATGTGATCGTCGTCGGAACACTGCCTCTCCATATGCCATCGGGATTAGTTATAAACCTAAATAATTGTTATTTGGTGCACCTGCGAGCATGAACATTGTATCCGGATCGTGTTTGATGCAAAGTGGTTATTCATTTAAGTCTGAAAACAATGGTTGTTCGATTTATATGAATAATATCTTTTATGGTCATGCACCTATGTTGAATGGTTTATTTTTGTTGGATCTCGATAGCAGTATTATGCATATTCATAATGTTGATGCTAAAAGGATTAAACTTGATAATGATATATCTACACATATGTGGCACTACCGTCTAGGTCATATTGGCGTTAAACGCATGAAGAAACTCCATTCTGATGGACTTTTGGAATCACTTGATTTTGAATCATTTGATACATGTGAGCCATGCCTTATGGGCAAGATGACTAGAACGCCGTTTTAGGTTCAATGGAGCAGGCGACAGATCTATTGGAAATCATACATACTGATGTGTGTGGACCAATGAGTGTGTCGGCGCGAGGTGGATATTGTTATTTTGTTACTTTCACGGATGATTTGAGTAGATACGGGTATATCTATTTGATGAAACACAAGTCTGAAACTTTTGAAAAGTTCAAAGAATTTTAGAATGAAGTGGAAAATCATCGTAATAGAAAGATCAAATTTCTGCGGTCCGACCGTGGAGGAGAATATCTTAGTTACGAGTTTAGCACACATATGAAAGGCGTGGAATAGTTTCACAACTCACGCTTTGAGAACACCACAACGTAATGGTGTGTCGAACGTCGTAATCGCATTTTATTGGATATGGTTCGATCTATGATGTCTCTGTTGACTTACCTGTCATTTTGGGGTTATGTACTAGAAACCTACATTCACTTTAAATAGGGCACCATCTAAATCCGTTGAAAAGACAAGTATGAATTATGGTTTGGAAACAAACCTAAGTCATCATTCTTAAAGTTTGGGGATGCGATGTTTATGTGAAGAAACTTCAACCGGATAAACTCGAACCCAAAGCGGAAAAATGCGTCTTCATAGGATACCCTAAGGAAACGATTGGGTATACCTTCTATCACAGATCCGAGGGCAAGGTCTTTGTTGCCAAGAATGGATCCTTTCTTGAGAAGGAGTTTCTCGCGAAAGGTGTGAGTAGTCGGAAGGTAGAACTCGAAGAGGTTATTGAACCTTCTCTTCATGAAATTGCGAGTAGCGCAGCTCCAGAAGTTGTTTCGGAGTTGACTTCACCTAATGAAGAGAGAGCTAATGATATTGATCATGAAACTCCGAAAGAGGACACTACCGAACCTCGCAGGTCAAGCAGGACACGTGCAGCTCCTGAACTATACGGCAATCCTGTTATGAATTTCATGATTGATGAAATGGATGACCCTGCGACGTATGAAGAAGCGATGATGAGCCCGGATTCCAACAAATGGCTAGAAGCCATGAAATCCGAGATGGAATCCATGTACGAGAACCAAGTTTGGAACTTGGTGGACTTACCTCACGACCGAAAGGCCGTTGAGAATAAATGGATTTTCAAAAGGAAAACTGATGCTGATGGTAATGTGACCATCTATAAGGCTCGACTTGTCGCAAAGGTGTTTCGACAAATTCAAGGAGTTGACTACGATGAGACATTCTCTCCCGTAGCGATGCTTAAGTTGGTTAGGATAATGTTAGCAATTGTTGCATATTTTGATTATGAAATATGGCAGATGGATGTCAAAACTGCGTTCCTCAATGGTAAGATTGAAGAAGAGTTGTATATGATACAACCTAAGGGTTTTGTCGATCCTAAGGATGCTAATAAGGTGTGCAAACTTCAGCGATCCATCTATGGACTGAAGCAAGCATCACGAAGTTGGAATCTCCGCTTTGATGAGGTGATCAAAGAGTTTGGATTTGTCCAAACTTATGGAGAGGCTTGTATTTACAAGAAAGTGAGTGGGAGCAATGTGGCATTTCTGATATTATATATGGATGACATATTATTGATTGGAAATGATTTAGATCTTTTAAACAGTGTTAGAAGTTATCTAAACAGCAAATTTTCGATGAAGGACCTTGGTGAAGCTTCATATATATTAGGCATTAAAATCTATAGAGGTAGATCAAGACGCCTAATTGGGCTATCGCAGAGTACATACCTTGATAAGATATTAAAGAAGTTTAATATGGACAGAAGTAAGAAGGGGTTCTTACCTATGTTGCAAGGCAAGACATTGAGTAAGACTCAAGTCCTCTGGCGGAAGAAAGAGATAATGGATAGGATCCCCTATGCCTCAGCCATAGGCTCTATAATGTATGCCATGCTATGTACAAGACCGGATGTGGCACATGCTATTAGTTTGACTAGTAGGTACCAATCTGATCCAGGTTTGGAACACTGCATAACGGTCAAGAATATCCTTAAGTACTTGAGAAGAACTAAGGATATGTTTCTTATATACGGAGGTGAAGAAGAGCTAGTCGCTAAGTGTTATGTTGATGCTAGCTTTGACACTGATCCGGATGACTCTAAGTCTCAATCCGGATACGTATTTCTCTTGAACAGAGCAGGAGTTAGTTGGAGGAGCTCCAAACAACCTGTGGTGGCTGGATCAACAACGGAGGCGGAATATGTTGCTGCTTCAGAAGCAGCGTAGGAAGCGGTTTGGATGAAAGAGTTCATTATGGAACTGGGTGTGGTTCCCAGTGCGTTGGACCCGATGGTGATCTATTGTGACAACAATGGTGCCATAGCCAACGCCAAGGAACCAAGGTCTCACAAGAATTCCAAGCATATTAAGCGCCAGTTTCACTCCATCCGCGAACATGTCAAGGATGGAGATATAAAGATTTGTAAAGTGCACACGGACCTAAATGTAGCAGATCCGTTGACTAAAGTACTCCCTAGGGCAAAACATGATCAACACCAGAACTCCATGGGTGTTACATTTATCACTATGTGAACTAGATTATTGTCTCTAGTGCAAGTGGGAGACTGAAGGAAATATGCCCTAAGAGGCAATAATAAAGTTGTTATTATGTATTCCTTGTATATGATAGATGTTTATTTTACATGCTATAATTGTATTGATAGGAAACATCAATACATGTGTGTTTAATATACAAAAAGGGTTCCTAGTCATGCCTCTCTTATAGACTAGCTTGTTGATTAACAAGATGATCAAGGTTTCCTGATCATGGACATTGGATGTTGTTAATAACAAGGTCACACCATTGGTGGAATGATGTGACGAACATTCATCCGAAGTATAGCATTACGATCAAGTCATTGTGTTTATATTGTTATAACATCATACGAAGTAATCTTTATCCTTAGACCATGAGATCATGTTAATTGCTAACACCGGAAGAGTATCTTGATAACATCAAACGTCACACCGTAACAGGGTGACTATAAAGATGGCTTCAGTGCTACGAAGGTGTTATGTTGAGGCTCATGGATCAAGAGTGGAATTTGTCAATCCAGATGACGGATAGATATACTCTGGGCCCTCTCGGTGATATCACATTAGGATAGCTTGCAAGCAAGTGATGTGATCACTAGAATGTTATATCACGGAGCGAGAAAAGAGTGCATGTCGATGTGAGATCAAACTAGGTATGGAGATACCGATGATCGAATCTTGGACATGTAATATATCGAGAGACAAAGGGATTTAGTTACAAGCGTTAAAGGTTCTCACGATCACGAGTCATCGTTGAATGTGTAGGAGTCGATGGATCTCCGGTCCCGGCTGCTGATTATTGATCGGAGAAGGGTCTCGATCATGTCTGCATTATTCGCGAACCGTGGGTGGCACACTTAAGAGTTACGGACACCATTTTGGAGCACATATGTTTCAAGCGAAAGAATTGCAAAGCGAGAATTGTTTCAATAGAAACCGGAAATTGTTTTGGGTGAAATTGCAGAAGGTGGTTCTGCATGTGATATTGAAATATTGCAAGGGGCTATATGTGAATGTTTGTTAATTAAAGTAATTAACAAAATTCTGAATAAATTTAATAAAAGAGTTTTATTAAATGAGAGAGCATTAAATTTGGAGAAACTTAATGCATTTAAAGTGGAGACTTTAAAAGGGAATGTGAAGAGGCATTTTAATATGGAGGAGTTACCACCACATGAATGGGGAGGTGAGGGGTCACCCCCCCATGCGCCGGCCATGGAGAGAGGGGGCACCCCCCCTCCTCCTATAAAAGGCCACCCATTCCCTCCTTCATCCACACACCTCCTTGTGAAGGATCTCTCTCCCCCTCTAGAATTATTTACCCATGGTATTGGATTAGCGAGATACATGTTCCCGGTGGCATTTAAATCGGAAGGAGTTCTTGCTTCATTTGGATCGCTGGAGCAAGGAGGTGGAGGTTGTCTGGTGGCTTGAACGTGTGTGCGAGTGCGGATGCGCTGCTGAGTTGCGGCGCTCGGACTTCCTCACGATCTTGAGATCGGCAAGTGTACGACTAAATCAACCACGAGTTCCTACTCGTTAACAAAGCTCGTTGTCTTCGAGGGTAAGTTCTCTATGGATGTATGTCCACCCGTTTTGCTTTGTACCTAGTAGATAAATCTTGGCGTGTAGTTCACACCGTAGGAAATTTTTTGTTTTCTATGGTGCGGACCCAACAAATAGCTGCTAAACCCGAAACTAATGATAATCCCTTTGCAGCTACTAATGCCATACAAGTAAGAATTGATGAAAATGTTAGACTATTAGCTGAATTACATGCTAAGTGGGAAAGGGAAGATGAAATTGCTAGAAACATTAGTGTTTCTACTATTACCACCACTAGTGTTGAGGCTAGTAATAGTTCTACTACTCTAGATGATAATTTTGCTTTTGATCTTGATGGTTGCAACATCTCTGAAGTTATTAATTTCCTACAAAAGCTTGCTAAAAGTCCTAATGCTAGTGCTATGAACATGGCCTTTACAAAACACATTATTGATGCTCTCATAAAGATTAAAGAAGAAAAGATGAAACATAAAGCTTTATTCCTATAAAACAAGAAGATGGTTGGGAACCCATCATTAATATGAAAGTGAATGACTTTGATTTTAAAGCTTTATGTGATCTTGATAGTAGTGTTTCTATTATGCCTAGAAGGATTTATGATATGCTTGATTTGCCTCCACTTGAAGATTGTTATTTGAATGTCCCACTTGATGATAATGCTAAAAAGAAAGTCATGGGGAGTCTTTATGATGTTCTTATTATGGTTAACAATGCCTATGTCCCCGTTGATTTCTATGTTTTGGATGTTGAATACAATGCTTCTTGTCCTATTACTTTGGGAAGACCTTTTCTTAGAACTGTTGGTGCCATTATTGATATGAAAGAAGGCACCATTAAATATCAACTCCCACTCAAGAAAGGTATAGAACACTTCCTTAAGAAGAGAGAGAGAAGATTTCTTTTGCTTCTCCTATGAAATTTTTTTTGGTCTTAATGCTTCTTCATTTGAGAACACTTGATTCTTTTTCCTTCTTCTTATGCCTAACTTAAAGGCGTTAAAGAAAAGTACTTATTGGGAGATAACCCAAAAGTTTTAGACGAGTCTTGGAAGTTCAGTAATAACCGCTCCTTATCCTTTTTATTTGCTTTTTGTGCCAAGAGTAACCTGTAATGAGAGAGAAGTAATGATTGGGAAAGTTGTTGTCCCGAAACAGATTTCTGTACTTCACCATAAAAATTCGTGTAAAATCTCTGAACGTCTTTTTGAGGCGTGCATTTTTGTGCTTCTGCACCAGGTTTTTATCTAACTTTAGTTAGTTCAACACTTTTTGATTTGAACAACAGAAGGTCTTCGAAAAAATTCGTCTTTTCTGCTGGTCTGTTTTGACAGATTTCTGTCATTTTCTGCATTTGCTTCTTGTTGATTCCTTTTTGAGTTCTTTTGGGGAATTTAGCTTTTTGAGGGAAGTTCTTTAGTAGCTAGTGTTCTAATGGAAGTTTATTGGTGTTAGAACTGAACCTTAAGACTTATTATCTTGAGTGCACTAATGTTGCTAATAAAGATTGTGTGAAATTTTGTATGAAGGAAAAATTTCAGGTGTATGGAAGGAATGAGTAATGAGATGAAGGATGGACTAAAGCTCAAGCTGGGGGATGCCACGCGTGTCACCCCAAGAAATATCCAAGAAGTGCAAGCGTCAAATCTTGGGGATGCCCAAGGCATCCCCTTCTTCATTAATAAAAATCCCAGGTTTCTTCCAAACGCTTCATTTTTATTGTTTCATGCACAGTTGTGTTGTTCTTGGAGCGTCTTCTTTTTCGTTTTCGTTTTGGTTTTTTGTTTGCTTGTTTGCTTAGTTTGCTGAATAAATTGGTTGGACCCCCTCTTTCATACATTGGTTTTCAAATAGTTTGGTTTGGTTTGGAAAAGAGTAGGAAAGTTCATGCTTATGTGGTAAAAAGAGCTTGTTTTTGACTGTGGCCTATGCTTTGTCATGCCATGCTTGATATTGTTTTGGCTTTATGCTTAGTATTCTTTGATGTAGCATGACTTGTTATAAACAATTGAGAGTGTTTAATGTGCCTTGGATGAATCATGCGTTGTTTTAGCATATTAAAGCATAGTATAGTGGTATTCTCCTTTGATGCTTTATTTGGGTCGACTTGGCGCATGCTCACACCATGTTATGACTATATCAAGTCACCATAAGCCTTTATGATCCTTTAGTTTTCAACTTGTAGTATCACTTTATGCTTTGATCAATGATGTTTTGTTGCTCTGCATGATTATGGCCATTATTGCTCTCTTAGTTTGTCGCTCCCAGTCTTTTGCTAGCCTCCACAACCAAGTATGAGTTCCACTCATGCATACAACTCCCTAAACCAAGTTATTCCAAAGAGTCCACCCTACCTACCTACTAGCTTATGCTATTCCAAGTATATTCATGCTTTTGTTTACCTTCCAAATTAAACTTGTTATGAGAAAACTAGTGATTAAAGCTCTCACGAACTTGATGACACACTTTACTTTTTTTGCATCTAATAAAATTGAACCACTGGGTCCTTCTTTGTTGCGTATATTCTTGCGCTTTCTAAGTTGAAATTAGCAGAACCATGTACCATGGGGAACGCTTTCAACATTGCACTTGTACTTTGTACCCCGTTGATATCATGTTCTTTTGCTTACGGATCCGTGATTGTGAAATAAAAGTGGAACTTGTAAGATCATGGAGTTTGTATGTGTGTTAGAAAGCACTTTGCTAGCCTAAGCCATGCCTAATCATGGTGGAAACTTGCAGCATCACCATAATGAGCACTCTATGAAGCATCCTCAATAAAAACCTATGCAAATAACAAATAAAAAGATCGCTGAGATGCTCATTGTCTGCTTGCCTTGTCATTTTGATTATCGGATAGCTCTTGTATCATGTGCAAGGGGTACCCCGTTGGCGGTTCTTTATGATACACATGTACTTACAATGACAAGAGCTTACTCGTGACTAAAGTTGAGTAGCATGAGGATCGGTCTTCGTAAGTTAGGGGCATGAGATTTCGGTTTATAACTTGTCAAGCATATCCTCCTAGTTGTGTCACTTTAACCTTAATCACCTTAAATATGCTTATGATAGGGGCAATGAGAGCTGAAAGCTATAAGTACCATAATTTTTGGAAGCTCTTTATGAGACTTGAATCCCTACTTCCTTTTATGAAGGCCTTTTTTCCACCATTATATTGAGTCTCCACCTTCTACCTTTATGCACCTACTTTGAGAGCATAGTGGCCATTCTTAGTTCTATGTGCATTGTCCCAAGACTACTTGATTGATGCATAACTTGATATTGCTTCTTTTAAACTATTTGTATCTAGTCACTCTTATGAACTTTGAAGGTGTCCTATGCATTTATATTTGCTACTCTATGAGGGACAAGCGGAATGCTATTAGGCTATGTTTTCTTTATGTGAAACAAACAAACTCTTGTAAAGCATTGTTATTCATGAATCTTTTGTTTGTGCCTTTTCATGCTGCATCATAGTTTCTTTGTCTTATTGCTAGAACTTTGTCTTTCATGCTATGATTGAAGTACTATGATCCCAGCTTGGAATGTTTTACAAATACTTTGATCAAGTCTTTGATGGTGCATGTCACCTCAAAAATTATTCTTTCTTTTTATCACTTACCTACTCGATGACGAGCAGGAGTTAAGCTTGGGGATGTTGATACATTGCAAATGTATCTATAATTTTTGATGTTCCATGCTTGGTTTTATCCACTTTCTTGTGTTTTGTCCACACTTTGGAGTACTTTTCATATGATTTCTTGGACTAACCTATTAACAAGATCCATGCAATTACTGTTTTCTCGTTGTTTTTGGTTCCGGAAAGTCGAAAATGAATATTCTCGAATTGGACGGGACAAAAGCCAATGTGCCTATTTTTCCGAAGTCATCAGATGCAGTACGAGACGGAGAGGGGGGGCCACCACACCACTGTCAGCGGCCCACTGGCCAGCGCCAGGTGGTCTGGCAGCCCGCACTCGGCCTCCCTTCCGCCTATAAGATGCCCTCGACGAAAACCCTAAGCACCCGATCAAACATCCACGAAGAGTCTCAGAGCCCGTCATCTCCATCCCTAGATCGGGAGGGATCTGAAGCTCTTCCCGGCACCCTGTCGGAGAGGGGAATTCACCCTGGAGGCCTTCTTCATCACCATGCAAGCCTCCGGTGTGATGCGTGAGTATTTCATCCTTGGACTACGGATCCATGTAGTAGCTAGATGGCTGGTTCTCCTCCTTTGTGCTTTCATGTTTAGATCTTGTGAGCTCCGTTCATGATCAAGATCATCTATTTGTAATTCTGCATGTTGTGTTTGCGGGGATCCGATGGATATTGAGATGCTATTTCAGATTGATTATTGATTCTATCATGTCTTTGTTATTTGTGATCTTGCATAATTTCCGTTGATAGTAGCTATCTTGGCCAAGTAGATGCTAGCAACTCCAAGAGTTAGTATTTATGCTCGATAGTGGGTTCATGCCTGTGGTAATCTGGGGAAGTGACAGAAATCTCTAAGGTACAAGATGTGCTATTGCTACTAGGGAGAAAACAACAATCCTTTGTTCATAGAACAATCATATTGTTTACTTTACACGCAGTCTATAAAGCAATAATCTGTTGCTTGCAACTTAATACTGGAGGGGGTTCGGATGATAACCTGAAGGTGGATTATTAGTCATAGATGCAGTTGGATGATGGTCTATGTATAATGTTGTAATGCCTAATCAAGTTCCAAAGGAGTCAAGATGATTAGTATATGCATGTATTGCTTTCTCGATGTTTGTCAATTGCCCCGCTGTAATTTGTTCACCCAGCATGTTATCTATCTTAAGGAGAGCCACCTCTAGTGAACTTTGGATCTCGGTCATTTTTCTTTACATACAATCTATAAAGTGTTTACTGCTTTGTGTTTACTTTTTACAAACTATTACTTATTTCTATTCGATACGTTTAATCCTTTGTTTTCAGCAATACACGGTGAGATTGACAACCTCATCGCAAGTTGGGGACAGAGTTCTGTGGTTGTGTTGTGCAGGTCTTCACGTTGCTACTAGCCGTGAGTGGCGCCTACCAAGGCTCAACTAGCAACACCTTTGGGGTGTTTCCTTGCTCCTACTGGTTCGATTAAACCTTGGTTTCATAACTGAGGGAAACTTGCTGCTGTGCTCATCATACCTTCCTCTTGGGGTTTCCCACGAGCTCTACATCAACACTGAGCCATCATGTATTTAGTATTCTTAGTGTGCTTTTCAGGTTCTTCTTCAACCTTTTCTTCATTAGGAACATCATTTTCTTCATTACCACTTTCAGTTTCGGCATCAGAGATAGATATACTATTAGGATCTATAGCAGGTTCAGAGGGTTCTTCAATAGTTTTATTTTCTTTTTCCTTTTCTTTCGAGTAGAGCCACTATTTTCAGCTTGTTGAGAATCCTGCTCAATTCTTTTGGGATGCCCCTCAGGATATAGAGGATCCTGGGTAGCAGCACCACTTCTAGTTCTAATTTCATAAGCATGTTTTTCTTTAGCAGCATTAACTAGCAAGTCTTTTTGCACTTTAATGAGTTGATCTATTTGAGTTTGAACCATTTGAAAGTGTTTAACAATCATTTAACATCATTAGAGGTTCTTTCCACAATATCTTTCAATCAACAATAGCTCTAGTGTTTTCCATTAGATGATTTTGCACCCTTTTATTAAAATTATCTTGCTCAATAATAAAGATATCGAATTCTTCTAAGCATTGATCAGGAGGTTTAGAGTAAGGGATATCACCTTCATCAAAGTGTTGGAGAGAGTGTACCTCAATAGTGCATGAGTAGGGGATAGGCTTACATAATTCTTCAATGGGAGGTAAATTCTTGACATCTGCAGCTTTAATTCCCTTCTCCTTAAGACATTTCTTAGCTTCCTTCATCACTTCATCATTTAATTCAATAACTCCCCTCTTCTTTGATGTTGGAATAGGCACCGGTATAGTAGATTCAGGTATAATCACTTCAGGTATAGCTTGTGCAGGAAGATTCCAATCCTCATAGTTCTTGCTTATTTTAGCCATTAATTCCTCAGCTTCCTTGGGAGTCCTATTCCTGAAAACACAATCAACACAACTATATAGGTATGTCCTAGATTCTTCGGTTAGTCCATTATAAAATATATCCAACAGCTCATTCTTAGGTAATTGACTTCCAGCCTGTGCATGAATCAAAGCACAAAACCTTGCCCAAGATTTGGGCAATATCTCTTTTTCTCCCTGTTTAAAATCAAAAAGTTCCTGCAAAATAGCATGTCTAGCACTAGGAGGAAAATATTTCTGTAGGAAAGTACTAATCAAGCAATCAGGGCTATCAATAGATCTAGGAGATAAATTACTAAACCGAGTTTTAGCTTCTCCTTTCAGTGAAAAGGGGAAATCTTAGCAACAAAGTAAGTACACATCTTAATATCATCATAAAACAAGCCACTCATGGTAGAAAGTTCATTCATATGTGCTACCGCACTTTCATTCTTAGTCCTACAAAAAGGTTCTTTCTCGACAATAGCTATGTAAGATAGATCGAGAGAGAAATCATAATCTTTATCTTTAATGTTTATGGGAGAAGCAGCAAGCTTAGCAATAGGAGACAATTTGGGTCTAATAGTACGTCTCTCAAGGAGACTCTTAGCAGTGCTCCTATCATGGGTGTTTTTACATTCTTTAATAAATTCATCGGTCATCTCAACATAACCATCTTCAATATCATAACTCTCACTAGACTCAGGTGAACTAACAGGTGTAGTAGCGTCTTCATTAGGAGTTTTAGTATTTCCAGCAATAGTTCTAGCAATCGTAGCAACTAGGAAAGGACCTAATGAACCACTCTTATCAAGCACAGTAGAAGCAACATCATAAGCATCAGAAGTTTCAAATTCAGCAGTAGTAGCAGTGTGTGTAGCATGTGTATGTGGTGGTGTAACGAGCTTACTCATAACAGATGGTGAATCAAGAGCAACAGAGGTGTTCATAACCGTACCTCTTCTTATAGTGGATGGTAAAATAAGAACCTTGCCATCACGAGACTTACCCATGATGGATGGAAAGCAACAAACAATAGAGAATCCAAGTGAACTTAATAAATAAAGCTATGTTCCCCGGCAACGGCGCTAGAAAATAGTCTTGATGACCCACAAGTATAGGGGGTGTATCACGGTATTTTCGAGGGAAGTGAAACCCAATTTATTGATTAGACACAAGAGGAGCCAAAGAATATTTATAAGCCTTAACAACTGAGTTGTCAATTCAGCTGCACCTAGAAACAATCTTGCTCACAGTAGTTTATCAGTACCAACAGTTTTGTAGTAGGAATAGTAAAGTAACAGCAGTAGTAAATTAAAGACATCGATGTGATAAAGTAAAGAATAGAAGATTCGGTAGGCATAGGGATGGATGGACGGGCGTTGCATGGACAAGACAATTCACATAGCAATCAGAATATAGGGCAATTGCAGATAAATAAGATAAAGCATCGAAGTACTAGATAATCCTAGGCATGTGTCCATATATAGTCATACGTGCTCGCAATGAGAACTTGCACAACATCTTTTGTCCTGCCAGCCCGTTTGTAGCAGGGCCTCAAGGGAACTACTGGCAATTAAGGTGCTCCTTTTAATAGAGCACCGGAGCAAAGCATTAACACTCCGTAAACACATGTGATCCTCACATCAAAGTCATTCCCTCCGGTTATCCCGATTTCTGTCACTTTGGGGCTATTGGTTCCGGACAACAACGTGTGTATACAACTTGCAGATAATATCAAAAACAATACTATCATAATGAATCAATAACATGTTCAGATCTGAAATCATGACACTCGGGCCCTAGTGACAAGCATTAAGCATAACAAGTCGCAACAAAGTCATAAAGCACTAATAGAAGATACTAGGCACCATGTCCTAACAAATCTGATGCCATTACATTAACGATCTCATCCAATCCCTACCATCCCCATAGCCTACAGCGGGGGATTACTCACTCATAGACGAAGGAAACATGGATGGTCGATGCAGAAGCGATGGTGATGATAATGGCGATGATCTCCTCCAATTCGTCGTCCTGGCAGAATGCCAGAATGAAGTTTCTAGTGCTATTTCATAGAATCTGGTGGTGGCAGCGGAGCGGAACTCCTTCTGGAAAAACGTCGACCCCTCCCTGAGTTTTTAGGTCAGAAGGCAACTTATAGGCGAAGAGGGAGACCGAGGGGGAGTCTGGGGCAGCCAGGCCACCCCCTGGCGTGGCCTGGGCTAGCCCGCGCGTCTAGGTGGTGTGGCCTAGGCCCAGCCCCCCTCCGTCTCGTATTCTGGCTCCGGGAGTCTTCTGGTAAAATAGGATTTTGGCATATTTTCCAGGATTTTTCCTGATAGTTGATTTTCTGCACAAAAAGTAGACACCAGGGCAATTCTGCTGAAAACAGCGTCAGTCCACGTTAGTTGCATCCAAATAACGCAAGTTTAGAGGAGAAACAATAGCAAAAGTGTTCGGAAAAGTAGATACGTTTTGGACGTATCACACCACGGATCAAAATCTCTACTACTTAAAAAGAACGAATTTCCTCTGTTTCCTCCGATCGCTCGTTTCGTCCAATATTTTTTTAAATAAGACCATTTTGCCCTCCTACCAAATCACATCTCTAAAGGAAAAACTGCCCGCAGATCCCACTACGCCGCCTCCCCATCCCCATATGCGACGGAGCCGTGATTCGGAACAACAGAATTAAAGTCACTCCGCCGCCGCCGTTCCGCCGCCGCAGCCGTCCCGTCTCTGTGTCCCTCCGGCCGTTGCAGCCCTCCGCCGTCCCGCTCGAAATCCAGCCGCAGCTGATCTTGACTGCACGGGGGCCGCACTCTGCTCGGGAGTCTGACCTGCACGCTGGACCGCCGACACCCATACAACCCTGCACGTCCCCTGTACAACAGGAAGAAAGGCCGAGTTGCAGCGGCAGGATGTCAACACCTGCGTCACCCAACGCGGGACCTTCACTGACCGGGCACACACGCTTCCTTCAGGTTTGGCATCTCAATTTGAACGGATGGGAGCATCAGATATCTATTCTAATAATTGTTTCTGAACCTGTAGTTATTTGTTCCTTCAGGATTTTTTCTGTAGTATAATCTGAACCCTGTAGTAATCTGAATCTGAACCTCGTGCTAATTCAACAGATGAAATAAAATCTGAACACTGTATTAAAGCAACAAATGAAAAAAATGCACGGAGAACTTCTGAATAATATAGTTGGGCCTCTCTCTCTTCTACGTCTGTATTTTATGAAATTGCTTTTTCATTACCCGCCCATCCCCAAAGCCATCCACCCTCCTTGCTTGTAGCTGCAACTAGCACGGCTGTTCTTCTTCTTGATCTACGTATTGTTCACAAACATGTATTGTAAGTGGATGATGTTTATCTATTCTTGGCATTTACAATTGTTAACTATAGTCTTTATGTACCGGTTTGATATTCACATTTTTTATTATTATTGTTGATTATGCTCCATAAGAAATTAAAACTTATAATTCTGATTCTGATGATTATTCATGGTTATTGTAACATAGAGATGTCAAAGAGATGTTGCATAGACTTCAAAGAACTGAAATATGATAGTATCATAGGCTATCTTAGGCTGCAGGAAACACTAGACCATAAAAGCGCATGTTGCCGCGCCCGCCCATATCTGAAGAAATGGTAGATGTGGCGTACAAACATATGGACATTTACATTTTTTAACTTTTTTATGTGGGTATGATTGGCTACAAGTGTGGCTTTCCACAAACTGATTAAATCAATAGCTAACAATACAGATTGGCAAAGTATAAGATATTCAATCAACCATAGGTCAAGATTTAAAAGGTAAAATGTGTTGTTGGTGTAGCACATTGTACATAATCTGGAAGGGAAATCTAAGAGAAATTATGGTACACCAAACCACTTGTTTCTTTGTAATATTCTTTTCTCCTCTTGCATCTGTTGCCAAAGGTATTGTATCTCATAACTTAATAATCATTTGGCATATGTTTCCCAGGGCACCACAACTCAAAATCTCTACTACTTAAAAAGAAGAGAATTTCCTCTGTTTCCTCCGATCGCTCGTTTCGTCCAATAATTTTTTAAATAAGACTATTTTGCTCTCCCACCAAATCACATCTCTAAAGGAAAAACTGCCCGCATATCCCACTACGCTGCCTCCCCATCCCCATATGCGACGGAGCCGTGATTCGGAACAACACGAATTGAAGTCACTCCACCGCCGCCGTTCCGCCGCCGCAGCCGTCCCGTCTCTGTGTCCCTCCCGCCGTTGCAGCCCTCCGCCGCCCCGCTCGAAATCCATCCGCAGCTGATCTTGACTGCATGGGGGCCGCACTCTGCTCGGGAGTCTGACCTGCACGCTGGACCGCCGGCACCCATACAGCCCTGCACGTCCCCTGTACAACAGGAAGAAAGGCCGAGTTGCAGCGGCAGGATGTCGACACCCGCGTCACCCAGCACGGGACCTTTACTGACCGGACACACATGCTTCCTTCAGGTTTGGCATCTCAATTTGAACGGATGGGAGCATCCGATATCTGTTCTAATAATTGTTTCTGAACCCTGTAGTTATCTGTTCCTTCAGGATTTTTTCTGTAGTATAATCCGAACCCTGTAGTAATCTGAATCTGAACCTCGTGCTAATTCAACAGATGAAATAAAATCTGAACACTGTATTAAAGCAACAAATGAAAAAATGCACCGAGAACTTCTGAATAATATAGTTGGGCCTCTCTCTGTTCTACGTCTGTATTTTATGAAATTGCTTTTTCATTACCCGCCCATCCCCAAAGCCATCCACCCTCCTTGCTTGTAGCTGCAACTAGCACGACTGCTCTTCTTCTTGATCTACGTATTGTTCACAAACATGTATTGTAAGTGGATGATGTTCATCTATTCTTGGCTGTTACAATTGTTAACTATAGGCTTTATGTACCGGTTTGATATTCACAATTTTTTTTATTTTTGTTGATTATGCTCCATAAGCAATTAAAACTTATAATTCTGATTCTGATGATTATTCATGGTTATTGTAACATAGAGATGTCAAAGAGATGTTGCAGAGACTTCAAAGAACAAAAACATGATAGTATCATAGGCTATGTTGGGTTGCAGGAAACACTAGACCATAAAAGCGCATGTTGCCGCGCCCGCCCGTATCTGAAGAAATGGTAGATGTGGCGTACAAACATATGGACATTTACATTTTTAATTCTTTTTACGTGGGTATGATTGGCTACAAGTGTGGCTTTCCACAAGCTGATTAAATCAATAGCTAACAATACAGATTGGCAAAGTATGAGATGTTCAATCAACCATAGGTCAAGATTTAAAAGGTAAAATATGTTGCTGGTTTAGCACATTGTACATAACCTGAAAGGGAAATCTAAGAGAAATTATGGTACACCAAACCACTTGTTTCTTTGTAATATTCTTTTCTCCTCTTGCATCTATTGCCAAAGGTACCGTATCTCATAACTGAATAATTATTTGGCATATGTTTCCCAGGGCACCACAACTCAAAATGGATAATTAAGTAATGAAGTGCTGAAAAGGCTTCGATCAAGAACTTAATAATTAGCTTAAGATCAAATAGCAAGCACGAACAATATTTTATCTAGAGAACATCATAGCCATCAGTACAAATGATCAATAGATATTGCCAACATTAGAGATTGTCGATAAGTTGCAGTATAGTTTATTCTGTAGAGAGGTGGCGGATCGGAGACCATGCATAAGAAGGACGTTCAGAGGAATACAATTGGAAACCCAGTGAATCTAATCTGCAACCAAGAGTGTGACTCTTACACCGTTTTAGCACATTAGTTGTTGATATCAACAAAGAGAACATTGCCAAAGATGCTCCCATCCGCTGCTGCTTTGATCTGATCCTTAAGAATACGGCAACCTAAATCCTCTTGCATCATCGAGATGCCCCCTTCAGGCCTTCACCATTGCTATGGCGGGAACTCGCAGCGCCACATACTTCCGCCGCCGCCTGTCCATGGCCCATAGGGTACATCTCCTTACCGATGCCTTCCGCCTCCGCTTTCAGCAACACGTCGATTGATGCGACGCCACTGCCTGCTTTGGTGGTAGGTTTCAGGATCTGGGCGCACCATTTACCACGAACCGGTTGAAGAAAGGAGGCAAACAAACAGTAATGCTAGACCATTATTACGACGCCATCGGGTTGAATGGCACAACGGATAGAGAAGAAGTTGAAGTGTAGGGGAGACAAACACGGCATGTAGACCATTTTTGTTAGATGGAGGGGCTGAAGAGTCGAGACCTGAATCAGCCACAAATCCACAATGCATTATATTTGTCTGCTGAGGAGCTGCCCTCCCATATGATCTGCAATGCACTCGACCTTCTAAGCTGGGCCATAAAACCATCTGAGAGGGAAGGAACCGGCGGCCCGGTTAACACAATGGTGTCTAGGTCGACCCTCGGAGCAGCAACCCTCTTAACGATGATCCGGATGGGACACACGAGATGGGGCGGTAAAAAAGGTTCCAGCGATTCTAAGTGGAACTAAATGATGATCTGAGACATACAATAGGAGGATCTGACGACTAGGAATGTCAAATGGCTGTGGTGGCTCCTAGCTATCTTAGTTTTGGCATTTCTTAATAAACATATGATGTGAACCATGGAATTGTTATGATTGAAGGTCGGATAACATTTTGGTTCGTATGATTGGATATTTACATATTGTAACTTATTACCTTACTTTGCCATTTATTCGTGTATGTTTTAATCAGCTATTTGTTCTACAACTTCTCTCAATAAATTTTGTGTCCACTGCAAACTAGAAGTTGTATTTGTTGGCTATTGGGCACTGTACAAAAGAGGTAACCATGTAAGAAGCCGGCAACTTGTGAAACCCTGTTTGGAGGTATTCTTGCAGTATTTTTACCTTCTAAAGCATCATTTGGCTAAGTTTATATGATATTGTCTGAATTGGCGTGCTTAAATCGTGATAGGGAAGTGATGGATGTAATACATACCACCATAGTTGGTAAATACTGCAGTAACATAAAACCATGAGAATTTTGCATCAGTTTAAACATCATATGCCGACATTGGTTAGGTAACAAACAATTGTATTAGGCTATCAGACAACCTATTTTCTTAGCGTTTTTTATTTGAATTTCTATCTTGGTGTTACATACACTTATTATGCTCTGACAATACTATTACCAAAGCTTGATTTATCAAACCTGGTTCCAGCATCTTTTATTGATCATTCATATGGTTTTTAATATCCGATATTTAGAGTCATGTCATGTTTTTTCTCTTGGATAAGCTTGAACGTGTTAAACTTTTGTTTGTTAGTAATCATAGTATATATATAGTAATAACACTGTTGTAGCATACTATCATGTGCAACTTGATGACCATTTGTGTTGACCAGTTCTTCTGAATGTATTGAGTTGATTTGATGTTCGTACTTTACTTTTCTGTTTGAAGTTCTCATGCTATTGACCTACTTTATATTCCTATACAGAGAAGGAAACATTCATCTCCTCAAAGCCCGGTGAAAGTAGCTGGAGTTCTAAAGGTTGGACATATCAATTGCTGGTTCTGTTTATCTATTATTTGTCACTGTGACATGAATTTCATATGTTATAAATATCTGGCGGTAGTAGCTAGATTGATGGTTCAAGTTCCTACGATAGTAGTTGAACTTCCATTTATAGTTTGAAGACTACTCCAGTGGACGAGGTACACGATAACAAATTTCTGAACATTCATATACTCCCTCCGGCCCGAATTAATCGACGCGATGAACAATTTGCAAAACGCCCCTTCTCCTTTTTCCGACAAACAACCGAGGTCTCAGGGTTGTCTCTCTCCCTCACACTCTCCCCTTTCCTCGCCGTCGACCACCCTCTCGCCCGCGCCGCCTGCTCTGCCCCTCCCTCACCGCCCTCCATCCTTCCTCCTTGTCTCCTTGCCTTAGTTCCTCCGCCTTCCACCAATCAGATCCCAACGACGAGGGAGATTATAGATGAAAGGGATCACTTTCCCCCCAAGAGTCTAACTTTGCTGGCTCCTGAGGCGGTGCTCGTCACCGGCGGGGCGAATCCATAGGGAGGTACCTCGAGGATTGTCGGGGACGACGGCCAGCACGAATTTCGATGGGCGGAGGGATCAAGTGGACCAAGGACCCGTCTCGCTAGCTGGTCGGGTGGTGGTGGTGGTCTCGACCCGCCCCGACCCGATGGATTGGGCGGCGGTGGCATACACGGCGGCGGCGCTGCTCTGCACCACGGCGGCCACCGTCATCACGCTAGGCCACATCTACCGCCACCTGCTCCACTACGCCGAGCCAATCTTCCAGCGCTTCATCGTCCGCATCATCTTCATGGTCCCCAGACGCTCTCTCCTATCCTCAAGGCGTGCCTAGCTCCCCACCCCGTGTCAGATCTGTCGCTACAGATGCCGTAATATTTTTTTCAAAAAATTTTATGGGGCGAATTCGTGGTTCCGAGCTAGGATGCAAGCTCGCCTCTGCGGATTCGTCGGGTGGTTCTGGCCTCTGGGTGAATCCAGACGCATGAGCCAGCGCAATGTTTGTCTGAGGCGCTCTCTGACGAACATGCTCCCGATGCTGTCCGAGCTCATTATGGATTTCGGGAGTAGGAACGCCTCACGCTCTCCCCAGCAATATCGTTCTAGTTGTGCCATTTTAGCATATTCAGACAGCTGATCACTTTGGATTTTCAGCCTTTGCTCCTCCGGTTTGTCTGAATAAGCGAATCAATTCATCAGTGGCGAGTTCTTGTAGAAACGTAGGGTGTCTCTGAAATAACTGTTATCATGTGAGATGTTTGGTAATTTTCATGCAAATCCGAAACATTTGTTATCATGTGAGATGTTTGGCAATTTTCATGCAACTCCGAAACAACTGTTTGAGCATTGTGATTGTTTGTCAATAGATTATTATTCACCAACCATGCATTTAGGATATGTTTGGTCTGAGCCCAAGATTGCCCCACCAAGTATGATCAGGATCGCTCTTAAGCATTAGCATAACAAAGATTTTTATATTCAGGTGATATGATTTTTCATAACAATACTTCCTCCAACCTATATTAGTTGACTTAAGTTTGTCTAGATTTGAATGAATCTAGACACTATTTAGTATATAGGTTCATTCAAATTTTGACAAATTCAAGTCAACTAATATGGATCGGGGAGTATGTAATTTATTAGGCCCTGAGCTGCAAGTATATATCTCCGACTTTGTAATTATTCCGATTCTCTGTTTTCCATCTAACTTTGCCAAGATTGTCTTTCATTCATCATTAACTTATTCCATTCATCTTATCCTCTTGGCACTATAGTATTTTAAATGGATACTACACATAATGTATACTAGTCTAAATCTGATTCAGGTACTCCAATCTGATTCATATTGTATAGTGTATACTAGTCTAAATCTGATTCAGGATACTACACAAGACTTCAATGTTTTAAATTTTCTCATTTTCTTGAATAATGCAAAACTTGAAACTATTCTGAAATGTTAATTAAGCTCATCAAGTTTAGCATATATATTTAGAGATGTAGTACATGTTAACTAAGCTCACCAAGTTTTCTATATCTTGAACTTGTCCCATTGATTTCTTGCCATGGTATATTGCAGATTCCATTGATTTACTCAGTGAGCCAACCTGCTCTTTACGAAGGATCCGGTAGAGCAGCATCTAATTTTGAACTATTTGAACCTGGAGTGAAGCATGCAATTGATTAATGGGTATTTGTCAGCACATCTCTTTGCAGAAGGTATAGTACTTCAGTACCATCTTCCATAATATTATCTTTGTCACATATGGAACAAAATCTTACTAATATTTGTCCATAATATTCACTCCCACATGTAGAACACATATGATAGTACACAAGTAGACACACATATGATAGTATACACATGAATATATATTGTGTCAATTACAACACAAGTAGACACACATAGTACACAATTACAACACAAGTATACACAATTACAAAACAATTGGCTCTTCTCCTTTAGTGACTAGTGAGCTTCTCCTTTTGACTAGCTTGAGCTTCTTCTTTAGTGACCAACTGAGCTTCTCCTTTTGACTAGCTTGAGCTTCTTCTTTAGTGACCAACTGAGCTTCTCCATCAGTGACTAGCTCGAGCTTCTCCTTTAGTGACATTGAGCTCCTTTTGACTATCTTGAGCTTCTTCTTTAGTGACCAACTGGGCTTCTCCATCTGTGACTAGCCGAGCTTCTCCATTAGTGACCAGTGAGCTTCTTCTTTAGTGACCACCTTGAGATTAATTCGCCTATCTTGACATACACACGACTCGGTGCCTTCTACGGACAAGGCTTGATGGATCATTCAACCATGTCAGATATATATTTCCTGGGATCATTATCTGATCATCCAAAATTACTTGGGGGCCCGTCCTGCGTGCTTTTCGAGTTGTTGTTTGAGCTGGTGCTATGACTTTTTGCTCATAGTCAGCTATCATATCCAGCGTTTTCCAGATAGTTCGCCATCCACTTTTAGAGTGTCCGGTAGCATTCCCCTTTTTGTTTGTCCTTTCCCATGTGGGGTGTCTGGTTTTGTTTCCTCCTTCTTCCTTCATAACCTCCAAAGACAGATTGTAGGGTTATAAACACTTTATAAGCTTCTCAGTGTCATAGGAATCGTAAGCTTGTTCAACGGATTCTATCAGCTCTTTGAGTGTGTTAGGTGCACTCTCAAATGCCAGGGACTGGATTGCTCTGAAAAAGCAAAGATCTAGGACATTCATATCAGGTGAATTTGGAGGTTGGTAAGTTAGCCTGATATCTAGTCCCGAAGCTTGCACAGCGGCTATAAAAGCGGGATCATCTGGCAGGACATGCGTTCTTGCATTATCCTGTTGGATGAAGATTGTTCCCTCTTGCCCATCGTCAGGCCACACTTCTACTATTGCTGGAATTACATTTTTACATAGGTATTCTCTCATGACATCTCTAGTAACAATCATTGTCTTTAGTTCCATAGTGCCTTTTGTCCTATTCTTGGAGTTATATTTAGCTGCAGTATCCGTGACAAATGCCCATATGCCTACCTTTCCATCAAAGGTCACATTCCTTTGCTCATCATGTCTGGGTTTTGCAACCGCAGTTAAGAACATGACCTTGCCGATGCAGTTCTTGTTGTGAACAAGAAAGGATCTTCTTCCTCTGGAAGGAGGTAATATTCTTTCTTTTGGTCATATCAAACCATTTTTCATCAATGTGAATTATATTCTCCATATTATTGAAGGAAGGCATTGCTTTTGATATAGTTGTTTGATCAACCATTGAAATGCAAAACTTTAGTCTGACGTTGAGATCTAGGTTCATCCATCCTTCCTCCACCACCTCCTCTTCTAGTCTGACGTCGACATCCACGTCCATCCATCCATACTCCTCCTCCTCTAGCCTCATGTTTAGATCCAAGTCCATTCCTCCTCTTCTAGGCTTATGTGCGATGTGTCACGGGCTAAAGATATTTACCTACAGAGCAATCAAATGTAGTCAAATGATGATGTAAATCTGAATTGGAATAAGTATGACATTTGTATATATAGTAATCTCAGAAGATCAGCTTTCTGTTGTGGAAGCATTTGACTGTTAGACATGTAGTTATTTCTATACTACATAATTAGACGTGGACCAGTGAAGAATGTAGTTATTTCTCAAACAAATCATAAGCTGTGTCATTTTAACCAGACTTCAAGCTGATTGCCTCCTTATCACTGGCTTATCATTGGACTACTCCTAAGTCTGGCAAAATCTGAAGGATCATGAGGCTGTAATGCTTGGGACAGATCTTAGATAGTCAATAGTTCTTGTTTACAAAATCATGGAGATTGTGAGAAGAATTCATACTCAACCCCCATTACATCCTTACAATGGTAAGAATTAAACTGCTGTTTTATTGATTCTTACCAAATCCTATTGTTACTTAGTTCACTATATCAAAACTATATGCATAGCTTGCTATATTCTGCAAAATTTACCAATTTCTGCAAACGGGAGTACTATCATGTCAACAATGTTCTCTTGTTTACCATGTCTTGTTTGAACTGCTAGTCTAATTTTTTATGTTGTGAATTGCAGTTGCTCGGTACTATGGGAACATGGAGCTCTGCAGGCCTACGGAGCAGGTTTCTCTTGTTTTCAGAAATTGGTATTCCAGCTCAAACAAAACGACCCATGGAGATCAGGTCGCATGGAGTAGTCTAACCTCCGAAAAACGGCACCTGTGACCCATGGAGATCAGAAATTGCATGGAGATCAGAAAGTACAGGAAAATGGAGTAGTCTAACCTCCTGGCAACAAGCGACCCATGGAGGAGGAGCCCGAGCTGGGTAGAGGGGGCCATTGAGGTCGTCCACCTGTCTCGTGGCGGAGCTAGGCTCTCCTCCCTTCCCGCCGGAGGTGTGCTCTCCTCCCTTTCCGGGGCGGCGGAGGGAGCTGTGACCTCGCCTCACGACGGCGGCGGACGGCAAGGGAACTCCAGGGAGCTCGCGGTTGGACGACGGCGGCGGGGACGGGCGATGGAGCTGGACGGGATGGGGATCGTGGGCAGATCCCGGGGATCGAGGGCGGACGGGGGAGATCGTGGATCGCGGACCGCCGGGGATCGCGGAGCTCGGGACGCCAGGGATCGCGGGCGGAGTCTGGAATTGCCAAATTTTGAATTTTGATTTTAGCCTAATTTGAAACGATCTGAAGCTATTTGGGTTTTTTTGTAACTTTTGATTTGAACTGAGCCCGCGTCAATTAATTCGGGCCGGAGGGAGTAGTGAAAGAGGGTGCAAAATTGCTAAAGGAATAACTTTTGGATTTTATTTTGTTGTAAGTACTTCCTTTTGAGCTTTGTCGGGATAGTTGCTTTTAGAATCCAGTAGAGTGGCAAAGAACGCCACTTATTCTCAATTGAATTTCGTAACACTTCAGTCGCCTTCATGTTTTCTTGTAGCACATTCTACTTCGGGTTTGTAAAAAACAGCATTTGGATATTGTAGATTCAAGAGGATAGTGGATACCATCTTTCAAAGAATCAACGGCTCTTACGTGATGCCCACAATCTTCTTTCAAAGAAGGGAGAGGGCACCGGTGCTTGTGAGATAGGGCAGGGAGCAGTGGCACCGGAGAGTTTTGTTGGAAGCGAGCACATTTGGGATAAGCGAGGAGAGGAATGGGATAAGAGAGGAGAGGAAGAAGATGTGCGCGCCTTTTTTGTAAAAACAAAATTGACGTGGTCGGCTTGATATAGGAGCAGTAGAATTAGAATATTTTTCAAAATAATGTACTTATTATCCTACATAATGCTTAGTTTACACATTTAATTCCGTGTTGGCTCGTAACAGACCGCTCAACATATGCCCTTCACTAACGTGTTAGGGAGTTTAAATGGCTCTATTTTCATTCGCTTGCCTATAATAGATGTTTTCTCTTAAATGGCTCTATTTTCATTCGCTTGCCTACAATAGATGTTGTCCCTCCGTACCATCTTAAGACATAACTCCGTGCTATTAGAAACGCAAAGGTAATACCAAGTTTCTGCAGTCCCTCCCGACACGCTCTCTCTTCCTCGCTCTTTTCTCACTCTCTCCGTTCTTCCTCGATCTCTTCGTGAGACTGGCGGCCACCCGATGCCCCTTTCTTCAGTCCCTCCCGACACGCTCTCTCTTCCTCGCTCTTTTCTCACTCTCTCCGCTCTTCCTCGTTCCCTTCGCGACACTGGCGGCCACCCGATGCCCCTTTCTGCAGTCCCTCCCGACATGCTCTCTCTTCCTCGCTCTTTTCTCACTCTCTCCGCTCTTCCTCGTTCCATTCGTGACGCTGGCGGCCACCCGATGCCCCGCTCGCCGCTTTCCTTGTTCTCTACGGCAAAGATGGTTGATGCATGATGAGGAATATGTTTCTTGTGCTCTCCAAGTTTTCTTAGTCTTCTTGGCATACTGCCGTTGTTTTAGTAGAGAAAGTAGAATCATCTTAATGCTACAGGGAGTAAACAATGGAATTATATCAGGACATATCATTTTTTTTGCAACGCATCTACTTCACTGCAATATAAACACCATTCTTAGCTCAGCCTTAAACAATCACACCCTATGTTGATGAAATATGCCCGTATCTCTGCATAACCTATCAGCAGTAAGAAGTAACCATTGAAACTAAAACTGAAATATGAGTTATCCAATTTCATTAACAATCATAGAATTATAATTGAAATTTTAAATAGAAAAAAGTAGTCTGACAGTGATATGAAAGTATATATGTATATGCACTCTTCTACGTCTTGAAAAACTAATTTGCGGTGCACTTATCTAATCGAAAAAAAACGTAGTTTCGTCCGCGGAAGGTGCCGAGCTGGGTCGGCTTCCGGCCTGGCTCGGTCATTTTCTTTTTATTTTCTTTTCTTGATTTGCCTTTCTTTTATTATATTTTCCTTTCTTGACAGTTGTGAATTACATATGTGTATTGAGAAAATAAAATTTGAGAACCCGTAGCAACGCACGGGCATTTGTACTAGTGTTGAAAAGAAAAAGGGAAACCTGAAGTTGATGTGTAGTATACGCGTATCAACAAATATTTTCATTAAATATGCCAACCTTCTGACAACCCTCCCACGCAAGAAAAACTAGTTTTTAGCATTACAGGAGAAGTCGATAGGGTTGGTTTGGTCATCAACCATACTCTTGAACCCTCTAGAAAGTTACTAGCTACACGAAAAGCTAAAAAAACTTGTCAAAAATAGTAAAATGACTTCTTTTTCAAAAAAAAACATTTTTTCTTTAAGTCATTCACCTTTCCATCCTCCTTTTTCAACAAATTGGGCATTTCACTTTTGAGCTAGTTTCATAAGTGGTGGTCTTTAACTCCTGTCAGGGGCGATAATTGCAATGTCCCAGGGCCCAAGCCAAATAGATCCTATATTTACTTCATCCAGGGGTGTTGCAAAAAGTTTGGGTCCATGAAAATGAGGGGACCTATTTTGATTTTGAACAGGGGCTTCCGAAATATGAGTTCGACATGAACTCAAATGGCATTTTGGTAATTAAGGGAGCCTCTATTTGTGTGAGCGTTGCCCATAGTGGAAGTATCATAAGTACAACCATGCATTCCATGTTGGCAAAAAACTGACGTGACACATTAGTTAATAACGAGAGAGGTGATAGCGTATCATCGCATGTAGAAATAGCACAAAAAAAATTACAAATAGATCTTGTACACATAATTGCATTAAGATTCTACAAACCCATAAATAGATGATATTATAGGATGATACTATCAATTGTAAGTACATATGATGCCCGTCGTATGATACTTTCTACTATAACGGGCCTGCTCCATCTGTCATAAATTACCCGTTATTCCGATTTTAGTTAAGGTCAAACTTCATAAAGTTTGAGCAAATATATAAAAGAATGTATAAATATTATTAGAATTATCATAAGATATATTTTCATGTTATATGCATTCGATATTATAGATGTTTATAGTTTTTTTTATATATTTTGTCAAACTTTATAAAGTTTGACTTTGACCAAACTCAAAACCCAAAATGGATGATAATTCGAGACAAATGGAGTATTAAAACTAAAAACATTGCACATTTTTCAACAAACCATTTGCATGAATACGTCAAGTAAACCATGGGCTAGCGAGTTCCGAGGAATCGTTCTAGGGCTCTAAAGTTCACTAAATTTTTCCTATTTTATGGGGAGTTGTCAACGCAGAGTACAATCGTTTGCAGAGTTTCCCCTTCAAAAGGGCTCGGACAACAAGAGTTCTCGTTGGGCGCGGTCAGTGAGAGTTCATTAATCTTGTCACATCTATATATTTCTTTTCAAGGGATCTAGTATGCTAAACATTTAAAAAACAAGACGATTGCTTTGTGCGCTTTGACCCAACCCACGTCCCATCTAAACATACATAACAATTTCTCACGTCCAGAAATTTGGTGTATTTTACCAATTTTTTTTTACAGTACTTTCCATTTTTGTCAGAACGTGGTTGTATCCCTAGCCCATCAGAGTTCAAACCCCAGGTTTGACTCTGTGTGTTACATAAAAGGCGGAATATTTTTTCAGTGCGAGGCGACGTTCCCGTCGACAGCGAGACGTCCGTGGTGACTTCGTCAATCTCAAGATCTGATCCGCCGGCTCAGTCTCTCGAAGGTGCTCATAGCAGTAGGGTGTGTGTGTGTGCGCTCATAGGGGTGAGCGCATGTGCGTGTTGTGAGCGTCTGTGATTGTATTGTGTTTCTAAAAAAAAAGAACATGTACTTTACCTTTGGCACCCTCTTATAGTTGGTATTACGTGCGGTGACCCCAACAAAGCATACATGCATCCTATACTTCTTCAATGGCTAAGTATATACTCCCTTCGTTTGGAAATATAGGATATTTTAGATTTGTGAAGCTAGTGTATCTAGTCACATTCCCATATTTCCAAACGGAGGGAGTAATGAACAGTGGTTCAAGCAAATCGGCCCCGAAAGCTCAAAGGAAATCAAATCCAAGCGACGAGGTGGATAAGCTCTCGATCCAAATTAGACGATCTCGTCTGCTAGTCTGTCTGTGCTAGTTCCTCTAGAGGAAAACAAATACGAAAGGGAATATACTTCAGAATATCCGCTAGCGTGCGTGTGCATGGCCTCGGACCTAACATTCATGGAAAAACTTCGAACGCCTTGCTGGCAACGTGCTGCAAAAGGAGAGTATGAGAAGGAAAGAGGTCAGATAAGAAGCCTGCAGCTACACTTCTCTGTGGAACCTGACGCGAAAAGTGACGGGCTACCAAACTCGCCTGGAGCCAGGGAGACGTCAGAGCTCGGACAACGCATGCTTCAAATGTGCGTGTTTCTCTTTTGCACCGCGATCGATACTCCGTATTTGCAGTGACGTGCACACACATGCCTAATATCACATTTCAGTTTTTTCTAGGATTTTAATCCCTGTAATTTTTCCTATGTAGTGCGCTTGGATCAAAAGAACGGTCCTACCAGTTTTTCGACGGATTGGATTCTAGTGAATAAATTTTATAGAAATTTGCATAACCAACGCAATCTCTTCTTCAGACTCCATCACATGGAATCGAGACACTTTTGATGTAGCCTTTATGTGTTTACAGTTGTTTGTTTTGCACCGGCACAGGGCCAGCCCTTGGGGGGACCTACGGGGCAGCCGCTCTGGGCCAAAAAAAAAGAGTAGAGGCCCTCATAGAAATATGCTATATAGTCAGGCCTAGTATACATCGTAAAAAAGATTTTTTTATTGGGCTGGTGGATTAATTGGGTCTTTTTTCGCTGTCGTAGACTCTGAGCTGAGGCGATTGATACAGGTATAGGGCGAGGCCGAGACGGAGGCCAACCGCTCGACTCCTAGTCCTAGACGGCGTCGGTCGCTTCGCTTCCTCCCAGGCAAACGGAACCAACAATTGATCGTACGCCTCTTGCCCGAGTCATGTCGCCTCCACTGGATCGGAATATCGGATCGGGATATGGGAGCGGGGAGCCTCGAGGACCTCGACGATCGACGCCAGGAGAGAAGGCCAGACCATAGACAAGACGATCGACCGCTTGGTTGCTAGTCTAGTGGTCCGCTCCTGCCCATGTCTCTGCTGGTTACGCCCTAATTCTTAGTTCTTAAATATTAATTCTAATTAGAATTCTTAGCGCAGATTTGAAGAACTCCAGTCATTCGAAAGGATATTTGGGTTTTTAATAAGTTCGACATCCTTGAAGGCATGAGATGGTTCTCAACTGAAAGAACATTGCACTATTTGTATCGCTTATCGGATCTTATTTACTATGCCCGTGACAGTTGCATTAGCTGACAGAAGCTTTTTAAAGTTGAAATTATTAAAGAACTATTTGAGATCTATAATATCTCAGGATAGGTGAAATGTTTTGGTGACTCTATGCATCGACAAGAAGTTAGTGGACGAGATTGATATTTATTCCATGGTCACGGACTTTTGATTCTAGAAATTTTTTAAGGAAATTTTTAAGGTATCATATAAACATTGTTATTTATATATGAATATTATAGTTAGAAGTATACTTAAACTATTTATTTTTTATCATCTCATATATTCATAAAAAAATTATAATAAGAGGCCCAAATTTTAGTTTCGCCCCGGGCCCCCGAAATCTCAGGACCGGCCCAGCACCGGCAATTTCTTAGATTTCTAATTTTTTCTATTCCTCAGTTTTCTCAGTCATGCATTCCAACACATACCCTTATTGTGTTGCACATGGAGTAGGCACAAAACGGTGAAATAGAGATGAACCCCTGCATCGATCTGTTTCGTTCCTATTATCATCTCACCAGCTAGCCAGTCGATCTTTGGACGGTGTGTCTATGCATTTGTGTGTACTCGAGACATTAAGGAGTTACTCGGTTCCGAACCAAATTTTCCTAGCATGCCAAAAATTTATAAATACATGTTTAGCATGCATGAAGATTAGAGTTTGCCACATACCAGGTCGTTTGCCAAAATTTACCACGCATTTTGTGCGAAGTCATCTGTTACCTAGCACAATTAGCTGTGAAACGTTGCATGCTCTTCCTTTGATCTACCTCTCTGTCTCTATCTATGTTTATCATGTTTGGATCCAAAACGAAGATATGGAAGTGAATTATTTGCTGATACCCATGAAAATGGGAAGATGGTAGGTAAAGCTCATCTTGGATGGCACCATATAGCTACTCAGTTTTTCTTTTAACTTTCCAGACCTATTGTTCACATAGAGAAGTTGTACAATTTGTTGCATTGGTTCACTAATAGGTTCATTCGACAGAAAGAAAGTCATAATCTTCTTTGAGTTAAAAATAGGAAAGACAATTATTATGCTCAAAATTGGGTAATAAAATATGACCATATGTATCATAAGCAAGAATGACAATCTGTCACGGTCGATTATAGCATATTAATATTACAATCCTTTTTACATGAGGCACATGATAATACTTGTACCTAACTTTGCAGGTGTAGATCTTATATACTACTCCCTCCGTCTTAAAATAGATATTATGGATTTATTAAAATTTAGATGAATCTAAACACTATTTAGTATATAGATACATCTATATTTTGACAAATTCCCGTCTATTTTGAGACAGAGGGAGTACTACATTGTGCTACTAAATATAGCAAATTTTGTCAGTTCAATTTGAGCTACCAAATTGTTTTATATTTAGAATCACAGGGAGTATTATGGAATACATCTATGATTTACTGCAGTAAAATGCATTCCAAATATAGGTGCCATCACAACTTAATGAGTACCAAAATAAGGTTTTAGTTCAAATTTAAACTAAAACCACAACACTTATTTTGAAACGAAGGGAGTAGTTGTGCAAGAAAGATGTAAAACTCAGGGGTCTTTTCAGCTTTTCCTCCCAACGCAGAGAGAAGGAAGAAAAAAAAACAAATTGCAAATAAATAAACGCGAGCCCACTTCCGCGCTCACACCTTCCTTCCCTGTTCCCTCTCGCCCCGCCCAAACGCGAGATCTCGCAGCGACGCCCGCCGCCCGGTCCACGCAGACTCTCGAGCGCGTGGCTTGAGCGGAGCCGAAGCAACTCGACAGCGCCGAGCCGGCAGGGTCAGATTCGCCCGGTGCCCGGCGCTCAGGCGGGACTAGATCCGCGAGATCCCGCGCACTGGTCCCAACTCCTTCGAGGTACAGTCGTGGCCACGCGTTCACTGGATCTCTTCGTCGTTCGACTCATTTCTGAGACTTTGGAAGCTGTTTCGGGTAGCCTGGTCCTGTGATCCAGTGGTGTAGGTGGCAGCACTCTGTTGCTCTGCATTTGGTAGTGACTTAGCTGCCTTGCGTGATTTTAGGGGTTTTTGTGATGCTTCATGGATTAGCTAATGTGTTTTTTATGTTCACGGCAATGCTATTTTTGTTAACTTTCATTTGTGCTATGTGCTATGTGCTATGCACGAATTTGATGAATGATGTTAATTTGGACGGGAATACTAGGTACTGATACAGTGATACTTGCTAATCGATTTCCAGTGATTACTTTGCTTATTCTAAATTTTAAGTGTCTTGAACACAGGTGTGCGCAGGGAACCATTACATGTGAAGGCTAGAGTAATATCTCTCTCTTGCCGGTGCTGTTTGTGGTGCTGCTGGTCCTGGTTGGTTTGAGAAGATGCAGAGAAATGGAGCGCTGGAATGCAGCGTCTGCCACTCCAAGGTGGTGGCGCCGAGCCCCAGGAGCATATCAAGGGCATATGACAAGCACAAGAGCAAGATATCGTCCAAACAGCGCGTGCTCACATTCCTTCTCGTGGCTGGGGACTGCGTCTTGGTTGGCCTTCAGGTATGTCAATCTCGATGCTTATATTTAACTTCATGTTGTCTAAACAGTGCCTGTTTGGATGAGATTGAATTTGACATAATTTTACTGAAAAAATGCAGCACAATAATAAGAATCAAAATCCATGTTATATCCTTGTTGTGATACAGTACGATTTTGCTTGGTAGCCTTTTCCTAAAGTAAATACTAAATAGATTTATGACTATATGTACCTTTTTGATGTTGAGTTCGGACAAACAGATAGCAAAATTGCAGCATCTATCTGATTCCAGACAATTTGCAACTCTGCTAATTATTTGTTTCGCTCTGCAGCCTATCCTGGTCTTTATGTGCAAGGTTGATGGGAAGTTTAAGTTCAGTCCCATGAGCGTCAACTTTTTGACGGAAGTTGCAAAAGTTTTCTTTGCTATCATAATGCTAATAATCCAGGTTAGTTCTTTCTGACCAAGGCTTTCATCAGCTATTATTTTTGTGTTTCAAATCTTGTGAGTGTATACAATCCTGCAATGGACTATCATCTTTTAGTGTATTGTTGCCCAACAGTCAATTGAAGTGTTTTAGGAACTACAATTTCATTTTATAGATAAGAAAGACAACAAAAAAGTAATGGATTTACACATTGCAATTTTTTGTTTGGTCTGTTGTTTTGAAGTGGTACCCTCTAACATTGCTGCTCTTGATTTTGACAGTCTAGAAAACAGAAGGTTGGGGAGAAACCACTTCTCTCACTTTCGACCTTTGTACAGGTGATTTGTCTTTCAGAAGATAGAACATCTTGCACTCTTTTGTTGACACCTTGACGATGCTCAGCATGCGCAAAAGTTAAAACGCTACTTGTGCTGCTAATGCTAAACAACATGTAGCGGAACAAGTGTTGCTTATCTCTTTTATATTTATATGCCCAACTGAGTTGCATGCAGTCTTCTTTTATCCTATTTATCGATTTATTTATTTAGTATATGCCTCTAACTTTTTATTATGGCAACTAACTTTTTCGTTCGTCAACCCTTTCCTGTGTAGGCAGCCCGTAACAATGTACTATTAGCTATTCCTGCTCTACTATATGCCATCAACAACTACCTAAAGTTTACCATGCAGGTAAAAGTTCATTGAACTAGCTGAAATGCCATTCTTACATTTTGGTACTCTTGATATTTACGAAGCTTAATCTTGTCTTGACATGTTTTTCTGATAGGTATTACTCTTGTCTTTACATGATTTTCTGATAGGTATTTTTTTAGTTATGCATTGCTTTCTTTTCCTTGGTAAAGAAGGGGTAAAAGTTCTTTAAAGGAAGAAATCAAAGCCATTATATTAGGGGTGCAGCTGAATGCATTTACCCTTTTTTCTCTTGGATTTGTTTTTTCAAGCTTGGACATGGAGCCTTCGCTATCTTCTGGTGTGATTTATATTGTTGTTCTATGTTGAATCCATGCACACTTATGCAATATTTTGTACCATAGTTTTTGGTATTTCCATACTAAATTGACCTTACTTAGAAGTATTATAGTTCCATTGGCTGTGTGCATCCCTAGATGCATAGGACGAAAATGATTGTTCCATTATCTAAACAAAATGCCGTTATACTTACCATGCAGTTATACTTCAACCCCTCGACCGTGAAGATGCTAAGCAACCTGAAGGTAGTCTTTTTTTTTGTATTTCCATGTTTTCATGCTAACCATGCGGTGTCTGAGGATGTGTACTTGCCTGTGTTTGGCAAATGCAAAATTGTTAATATCATACTTGCTGCTATACAATCCAGGTCCTCGTCATAGCTGTCCTCCTAAAATTAATAATGAGAAGGAAATTCTCTATAATTCAGGTGAGCATGAGCTTGGCATTGCAACTATTTATATATCTTCATTAAGGATAATTATTATGGTTATTATAATGATTATGCGGCTGTGTGCACCTTAGAATTTATCTTCTTTAGGCATTTTTCAATAGAAAAACTATTCATGGTTTCTTGTGGAGAATATATTAGATTTATGCTACAGCTTTACTCTGCTAGAAGTTCCAAATCATTAGACAAGTTGCATGTTTTTGCTAGAGTTTTGTTTCGTATTTGGTGATTATTTTTCGTGACCTCCGTGGTACCAATATAAGTCTGTTGCTACCAATGATAGTTGACATTTCAGCTGCAATGCCGAATTTGTTAAAAATGAACCTTATTAATAGGTGCAACTTCCATAAAATCAAATGTAGGAAGAGCACACAAGTATGTGTTCTGCAAAATGATGTCACTCATATGTTGTAGACGATATTGTTAAATGACCTCTTTTTTCTCTGATGGATATCAGTGGGAAGCCCTCGCTCTCTTGCTTATTGGAATCAGCGTGAATCAACTACGCTCAATGCCTGACGGTGCCAAAACTTTTGGTCTTCCAGTCACCGCAATTGCATACATATACACACTAATATTTGTAAGTTTCTTCTTATTTATGCTGCTTCAAATGACTGAACAATTATTGGACCAAGGTTCATGCATACATATATTTATGTGGAATTGTAGGTTACCGTCCCGTCGTTTGCCTCTGTCTACAATGAGTATGCCTTGAAAAGCCAGTTTGACACAAGCATCTATCTGCAGGTAATTTCAGCTAAAGTCTTGGCTTCCTGCACTTTCAAATAATGATATTCCTCATGCATAATTTGTTTTCTTCCTGGAAACAATAAATTGATAGCATATGGTTCCTTATCATGTCACTTTATGCTTACCAGTTCGGACTGATATGAGATATGCACCTACCCCATTTCCTTTTTCCTCTGTTATTTTTGTCTTTAATTCACACCAACTCTTTAACATAATTTTCAGAATGTGTTTCTGTATGGATATGGTGCAATTTTTAACTTCCTTGGCATCCTAGGGACTGTCATATTTCAAGGTAAACATCTGACATGAAAACTTACTTTTCTTGGCAATACATAAGGCTGTTATGCATTATGAATTTATGACTGTTGTACCTGAAACTCAATATGGCTGTGGCTTGGAAAATGAGATTCTATATGGTATTTTGCAAGTTTTTTTCAGGTTTTACAAACCGCTTGGTTGGGGTTTCTATATTTCCTTTGAGGTTACAAAGAAAATGCAATTTAAATGGCTGTTTAGTGCTAGATATATTGATCAACATGTTATGCTGTGAACTATGGTTTGAGCATCATAGATTCTACAGAAATGCCATGAGTTAAGAAATCAGGAACGTAAGCCATGTTTCCTTTGTTGTTGTTGTTGTTGTTGCATATTTGAACACCAATGAATCATTTCATGAATGTCCTGTGTCTTATGTTTCCTTGAAAATATTGGCTATTGTAGCACAAGCTATGTACGATGTAACTTTGCCCCATGTGTTTGCAGGGCCAGAGAGTTTTGATATCCTTCGAGGGCATTCAAGAGCCACAGTTTTTCTCATTTGTAACAATGCTGCGCAAGGAATACTCTCTTCATTCTTCTTTAAGTACGCAGGTAATGGATGATATACACATAACTCTCTTATACATATTAGTTTTACCTGACCTTGGCTCTTCTTCATAATGTCACTTCTGTATACACACTTCTTTATATGGTTTCATAATATCATATTCCGGCTGCAGATACAATTTTGAAGAAGTACTCATCAACAGTGGCCACAATTTTTACTGGTCTAGCATCTGCTGCATTTCTGGGACATACCTTGACTATTAACTTTCTTCTAGGCATCTCAATAGTCTTTATTTCAATGCACCAGGTGATTGCTGTTTTTTATTCTTTAGCTTGCTGTGCCTAGTTGATTCTTGCTCTCAACTGAACTTATATAAGAGTTATTTCTGTTCAGTTTTTCTCTCCACTAGCCAAAGTCAAAGATGACAAACCAGCTGGAACTTTAGAGTTGGAGAAACATAGGTAAATATTCCTTTTAGCATTGTTTTTTCTACTTAATTTTAATGCCATATTCTGTATCGAAGTAACAACCTATAATTTTTCTAATTTCTTGGGAGTTGGAGTTACAACTAAATTGCTTATTTGTTTTCAATGACATGGTGCTATATTTATACTCCCTCCGACTCATATTATTGTTCTCAACTTTATCTAGATTGGGATGTACCTAGTTAAAAATTTAGACTAGATGCATTTGTATCTAGACAAAGTTGAGAACATTAATATGAACCGGAGGGAGTACATTAATTAACTGTTTAATTGTTTCTCTTGGCTACCTATGATGTGCATAATAACTGCTGTTAGCACGAATTTGTGACGTTTGCAAATATTTCTGAACTCCTAGTCTAATAAAGATTTCTGTTTGGCAGGTCGTCCGATTCTTCTTTTGTAAATGTGACTGTTGGTGCTGATGATGTAAGTGCCACATTGTTTGAGTAAATAATTTCTGAAATAACATTCTTCTGTTATATTGACTTATTTCATATGCTGGCCATGATTTCAGGCAAGTCATCTTGGCCCAACTGATGATAGAAAACCATTGCTGCCAACTTAACATTATACTTGAGGTGAGTCTCGTTCTTCTAATTTGCCTCATATAGAAAAACTCAACCAACAGGCATAGAACCTGCGGCATTTCATTTATAAGATACCGTGAACACCAGGGAGACCAAGCACTGAACTCTGGTGGGCTGGGAGAGCACCTCCGCCTCTAGCCAGCTGAGTGATGCCCAGTTCTCCTCTTATGAGAGAAGTCAGTGGCTTACTTTGAAAATCGTGCACTTGACAATTATTATGTTCTGAACCTTGAATACAATAGTTTGGAACTGTTCCTACATGATGGCACAACAGTAAAATTGATGTTGAATGAGCATCCACTTTGCCGCCTCCTGAATTTAACCATTTTAGTCAGAGTTTACAACTCTACTTACATTCTCGGTGTACCGGTAATTGCCAGTGTTCAGGGATGTAGAACAACTATACCCACTGCACCAAACATAACCTAGAGTGGTCCTATTGGCTTGCAGCAACCTAATACTCTATACAGAAATGATCTGCACACGATCTTTTGTGTCCGATGTATGTACGGCAGTTTCTCTGCACCGCCAAATAGTCAAACAACCAAATAAGACATGGCTTGATTTCACAGTCGTACACACATCGGATGAAACCTATCATACGTATAGCAGTTCTCTACTCTATATTGTTGTTTGCCAACAAAAAGAAAACACTTTCATCGTTCTATTATTCTATTGGACCAACAAAATCCCAAGTGCTCCTATATGGTTGCATCAACTTAATAAACAAAAATCTGTCAGTAAGCATCTCATTCTCAAAAGTATTGATGAACTTGTTTCTTTTTTGTTCTGCAGGTAGGTTATAGAAGAAAATTCTTTTTGCCGTGAACCACAAATTTTATGTAGCATGGTAGGTCGAACCATACACTCTTGTAAACTGTAAAAGCAAAGGAAATGTATTTATATGTAAGAGGCCATCCGATTTTTTGTTTGTTTTTTGACCCCAACTTTCTTGGGTCAACAACTGAGGGCTGGCACATGTCAATTATTCCATACAAATCCGCAGATATGAAATGATAGTTCTTCTCCTTTTCATTTGGCAAAACTGTTGTACTAAATATGCTGTCAGCAGGATATCCATCTGCGCTAAGCACAGAACTGATTTTCATGACAAGCTCAGTGCTCTGCTCAGCATCTACCCATGAATGTTTCTCCATGCCAAAAAAAAAGAAAGAAAGAAAAATCTAAATATGGCCATTTTATCATTATCATCTACACATGTGCTTGAGCTTAAGAAACGTGCATGAATAAACTGTTCTATACATTGTTTCTGTTTGACCGGCAATACCTTACATTCAACCAAAAACTCTAGATGTCTTTTTGTGTGCTTTGGCAAGAACTGCTGCTCAGACATGGCTTGCAAGCATAGAAAGTTACAGGCGTAGTTGGGCAAAAACTTTCTCCCCACACGACCATCAGACCACGCCCTGCTGGTCCCGCACGACGGCGTAGTTGATCACGCGGGCGATGGTGCCCATGGACGGCCGGTAGGTGGGGTCGTACTGGAGGCACTGCACCGCGATTCTCCCAAGCTGCAGGGATCAAGGTACCAGATTCTGCAGGGTTAGATTAGGCTAAATATGGAGATGGATTCAGATGTAACCATATGAAGAGGGAGGGAGACCTTCAGAGCTCCTGTAGGAGGGTACTGGTTGCCGAGCCTCGGGTCGATGCATTCCTGAGCCCTGTCTTCAGTCAGCAGTGGAGATGCCTGGTATATGTACGGGAGGAGGAGACACGTCAAACTTTGTCTTGGCGATTTATCAGCAAACAAGAAATGCTCAGCCTGTCGAAATTCTGAAGAAGAAGAAAGATGCTCACCCAGTTGACGAGGCTTCGCTGCCCCTGCGGCAAGGTCCGGTCCAACGGCTTCCTACCCGTGAGGAGCTCGAGAAGAACGATGCCGAAGCTGTACACGTCGCTCTTGTCGGTCATCTGCCCCGACATGGCGTACCTGCCCAATCGAGTCAGCATTCAGTTCAGGAACTAAGCAAATTAAAAGCAATAATATCAGTGCAGTGCATGGACGTCACGTACTCGGGCGCCTGGTAGCCGAAGGAGCCGAGCGTGTGCTCTGAGCGGTTGAGTCGCGCCATGTCGGCCGCCTGGCTGAACATGTTGTAGTCTGCGATCTTTGCCCTCATGCCGTCGAAGAGCAGCACGTTGGTGGAGCGCACGTCCTTGTGCGTCACCGCCGGCGACGCCTTCTCGTGCAGGTACTCCAGCCCCCTCGCCGAGTCCAGCGCGATCTGCACCCGGTGCGCCCAGCTCAGCACCGGCCTCGCGTCCTCGTCCTCCCGCGTCGCCGTGACTTCTCTCGGCCCTGCCATGCATGGCGCCGCTAGCTGCGTGTCAGTGACTCAGTGTACAACTCAAAAGCCGAGAACGGCCGCGCCGCGTGCTACGTGTTGTGTTCTGTTGTACAGTATCCCGGCCGTGTACCGTGCAGGGCGTCGTGGAGGGTTCCCATGGTGGCGCACTCGTAGACGAGCACCCGGAGGTCGGCGCTGACGGTGTAGCCGAGCAGGCGGACGAAGCTCTCGTGCCGCAGCTTGGACGCCACGGACAGCTGCCGGCGGAAGACGTCGTTGGAGGCGTGCTTGGACGGCTTCTCGAGCCGCTTCACCACGGCGAGCCTGGCGCTCCGCAGCGTCACCTTGTACACCTTGGCGTACGACCCCTGCCCGATCAGCCTCTCGGCGGCGAAGTTGTCCGTTAGCTCGTTGATCTCCCGGAGCGCCACCACCGGCACCTCCACGGTGAGCGGCTCGTCCTCCGCGGCTGGGCCAGCAGCGCCGCGCGGCCGTTTCCGTTTGTCTGAGAGCACGACGGAAGCGAAATCGGTTGAATGATGATTGCCACTGCATGCAAGGAAATTAATTGTTGCCACTACACTACAGACTACAGTAGTACGTACCGGCGGGCTCCAGCGGAGGGTAGGAGTAAAGATCGTCGGGCGCCTTCCTCCCGAGACGAGGCAAGCAGCCTAGGCTGCCGCCGTCGGCGAAGAAGGTCTTCACGTTCTCCCACCACCTCATCCCGCCGGCGGCACAGAAGAAAGAGCAGAACCGAGCTAGCTGCTACAGGTTTGAACGAACGAACGAACGAAACGAAATGGCTAATAAGATGAGAGTGACTAGATGTTGTCCGCTCTTGTATCGCACGGAATCTATCGGCACGGATCGATCGAGTTGCTGAAATTTTCCTGCCTACCTGCTTGTGGACGATATCGCTGCAAGGAAGCTCACGGCGGCGACAGGCAGAGGGAGGGGCCGTAGCGGACAAAGTTCCAAGACTTGGAAACGAACAGGCGATATTTAGTGGACTCGCGAGTCGTCGTGACATCCTGCCGCGTACTTCCCCTCGCGTGCGAGGGTCCCGCTCGTGGAACGTACCAGTACGGGGCCGTTGGACCAAGTCTCCTCTGGCTAGCTGCTTGCTTACACCCACAACGGCCGCTCGATCATGCCGATCGAACCGTAACCGGGAGTTGGCGCACAGTGAGGAGGTAGATGACGTGCAGCTGCCAGTGTCGCTGTTTTGCCCGGTCTTTTTTCTTGGTTTATCTTGACTTGGGTAAGTAGCCTGACGCGTTGCGTTCTTGCGAAGAATATATCGTGAGGTGTCCTTCTGCACGTACGCGTGTCGCTGTTGCGTGAGGTTCGCTGCAGGCTTAGTACATTTCGGTCCGCGGGGCGGCTGGGCGACCGGACCGGCCAGAGAGAGACACTGGAGCCGGACGTAGCTCAGCTACAGCCACGGACTTGCTCCCTGAAGACCCTGACCCTGCACCCGCAACCTGCACGGAGCAAACACCCTATGCAGCTCGCGACTGGGAGCGTCGCTCTGTCACGCTCTGCCGCGGGCCGCACGCGCACGGCGTCATCTCCTCCCGCCGAAATCTTTTTTTTGTTTTGAGAAATGACGATGCACGAGACACACGCTCCCTGCCTGCCGACTCTCGTGGCTGACGAGCCGACACCAAGCGGCTGCTGCGGTTACAACCAAGCTCACCTGCCCGTGTGCGCTACAACGTGAACAATTGTTGGTGCTGAACGCCAATGATCGACACGGATGAATAGAGAGACGTTACGAAAAAAATGATTTTCAAAGATTTAACTTTTATTGGCAAAAAAAAAGGAATTGTGTTTCTACGCATTGATAGAAAATAACGTTTCATGTACATGTCCAAAAATGACCAAACCCACGCCCCTACAACTCAACCGCAAAACTAAACTAGGGGAGAAGATGGCAAAGCATTCGGCCTCCTGCGTTCACCCACAATCTAGCTACAGATTTAATCATGTCGCACAAAGAGGTCATCGAGGGGTTCTCGATATCAAAGACGTCCGCATTCCTATGTTTCCAAATCCACCGGGCAATGAATGTGATCAACGAACGAGGTTCCTTTGTGCATCTCGCGAGGGGTAGTTTGCAGCACCAGTGGCCACCACTCCGCGAAAACACCTTCGACGATGGGATGGGCTGCGGTAAATCGAATCCACGACAACACCTCATGACGAATCGTCCTCGAGAAAGGGCAACCGGCAAGGTTGTGCGTCATAGTCTCCTCCGACTGGTCGCACAACGGGCATCACAACGGGTGTGGAAGACCACATCATACTAGTCGCTCACCCAGTCACATATCCAACATCTATCCAGGCAAGCCAGCCAGATGAAGAACTTCACCATGGGAGGAGCCATGTCTTCCAGATTAACTTCCACGAATCCGATATAATCGTCCCCATAAACAGAATATCATAGCAGGATCTTGAGGAGTACCGACCCTCTTCCATCCATCTCCAAATCAAGTTGTCTGGTTCATCTATGAGTTGTACATCTCGGAGTTGAATCCATAGCTGATGTATTACCAAAGGGCAAGCGGATCTCCGCTCAACTAGCGCTTATTGTACCATTTAGTGCTTCCTAGGTCGTCTCGGGACGAGCGCGCAAAAATATGGTGCTATATCTACAATGGACTTTCCATCTAGCCACTTGTCCTCCCAAAAACGTGCGGAGGTCCAATCATTCAGAATCATCCCGCTGGACACGTCACACACCTCAAGTTCCTCCTTGGGGAAATGCATGTCGAGCCTGTGCCAAGGTTCCAAGGCGTCGATACGCATCCTCCATAGCCAACAGACCCAAAATTTGATTGTTGTGAATGCAAGGCCAGGGATCCCTATGTAGGGTTTCGGGCCTGAAAACAACAAATTTTCCTACGCCAAGAACCCTAATGCCAGGATCTATCTATTAGTAATGCAGTAACGGGAGGGGCTTTTCGCAAAATTACCCTTGAAGATCGAAAAGCGTTGTCAACGCTCGGGAGAGTGTGGTTGATGTAGTCGTACTGACGCTAACCTCGGGGTCGTGTTGAAGTCATGCAACTCCTGCGGCTCCGACAACTTCTAGTGTCCCAAGTGTTGCACCTCCGAGGGAGTTACACACGTCTGGTGCCTGACGCTGACTCTCGCTCCTCCGATCTAATAGCAGTTGCAGAAGTAGACCTTCTGGATCCGAATCCTGCAGCGTGACGGCGCTCCGTGGTGAAGAAGACTCCTGACCGCGCAATCCAGACTTGGGACCGCGGTCACGGGGGAGAGAGAGAGAATCAACTAGAGGTCTCTCCAAAAGAGAGGGAACCTTTATTGCTTATTGGTGTATTTATTTTGTCAAAATACCTCTCTTTATATAGGGGAAAAACCACACCATAGCTAACTAGCTTAGCCATGTGGGACTAAACAAAGGAGAGAGGAGAGGGGGGCTGGCCGCTGCCGACCAGGGCCCAAGTGGGCCCCATGCAGCATCCCTTGGCCCAGATGGCCACCCCCTCTCACTCCTCCCTTTGGTATTTCCCTCATGGGCCCTTTTCCCGAGGGATTTTGGCCCAACTAGGTATTTGACGATTTTAATTCTTTTTCTTTTATTAAATAATTATAAATAAATGGTTAAATCAATATTTAACATTTACTTACATATTATTCAACCCCCGTGGCTATGAAACTCCTTCCACCCCACTTCGGACATCCTCCAAACTTACCGAAACACTTCCGGTTCTCTATCTTTCTATCCTTCGATGATTCTGCGATACCAAAACAATCTCTGAGCATTATCAAGCCCTTAAGCGTGATACCCCACGGTTTGGGAACACTCTAGATATGGTCGAGACCCCTCTCATGCCAATGATCATCAGCAAGACCTGTATGCCCATGATGACCCTTGTGCATTCCACGAATCTTTCATCGTTTGAACCATGGACGTCGTGGTATATTCCTTTTGTTTATTCGATACTTGTATTGTCCGAGAATTGATCAATGACATCACCATGTCGTGTTCAGTCTCGTTACCAAAAAATTCTATTTAACTCGTTCCGACAAGTGATATCCCCGTGATCAAATCACACAATATGCAACTATTGGATATAACGTCTCCGAGTGGGCCCTCGAGTATCTTTCCGTCACGCGGATGGACAAATACCACTCTTGACACTTAATAGCTCTAAGTTTTCCTCCGAATACCTGAACACACTTTTATGATCACCGTTTAACCGAGTGATATTTGATGCTATCTAAGTATTCTCGGGTGAGAGTGATTGATATGGTCTCACGGTCTGAGAAATAGGACACTAGGTCTTTTCTAATCATCGTAACTTGAAATTCGTGACATGATCGGGTCATGATGTTTAGATTGGGTATAGCTCATCATCTCATTCTCGCAATGAGGTGACTCCATTGTCAACTGGCATAAATGCCACATGATCAAGAAACCTTGATCATTTGTTGACCAATGAATCAGTGACTAGAGATTCACCGGGAACTCCTAGTTGTTTATATATCACACATGTATTGACGTTTCCTTTTAATAAAGTTATAGTATGATATAAAACTTAATCATAAACTTTGTGAAATATGATAATAATCCATATTATTATTTATCTCTAGGACATATTTCCAACAGTCTCCCACTTGCACTAGAGTACAAATAAACTAGCTGCATTTGTTTACTAATCATCGGTACCATATAACCTAGTACTTCTGATCATGCTTTCTCATGGGAGAGGTTGAGTCTAGGGTCTGGATTTATAGCCCCTCAAATCCTTTGCGACTTACTAATGTCACCTTAATTGACATTAATACTTTATCATCTTATGATAACATTTTGTGTATGTATAGTAGTTATGGCAACAGAGTGAAGTCGGTTTCCAGGAGCCAACAGTGATGTTAGATTTACCAAAACGAGCTTTCTCATGGGCACTGTGCCCTAGGACACACACTCTGTGAAAAGACGAACTAGTCCCGCCATAACAATATACATCACTTTGGTAGTATCCTTATACTTTATTTTAAATGTAGTTATCGAAACACTAGTACACCATGTGCATTTTTTATGTGTGTCACCCCGCTTCCCCTTTTGACTTAAATCGGTATTTTCAGTGCAGATATTTTCCAATCCTTTAAGGTTAACGTATGCCCTTATATCATAATCCTTTATTGACGAGGGGTAACTCGGAAATGTCCATGGTAAAAGACTTAGGGTTATGGAAAAGAGAATGCTAGAGATTTCGTCGGATGTGAGGAAAACAATGAAGTCAAAGTCACATGAATATTGGGAAATCGCACTATTACAAGTTGTCTGGGAGATTTCGGTACCCTCACTTGTGCTTCTCCTGTCCTATATATAATAGGTCGGGTCTTAAAGCTGTATGCGGATAGGTTTTACATACGCGTGATTACAATACCAACACATTGTCGGTTCTGAGACTCTTTCCTAATACAACCAAAGTCTTTGTCGGCTGCTTCCTTGGACTATCATCTGAAATCTCCATGGGTCGTAAACCATTTACCCAGTATAGGGTAGCAAATCATAAGTATCCGAGTAATCGTACCTATGTTAGTAGCCCCCAAGACTCTACTTGAACCGTAGTTTTAGGTTGAGTCTCAAAGTTTCTTTTTCCTTTATTTTTATTTCTTTATTTTATTTTTATAGGGATTTGATACAACGAGTCTAATGCTTCCGACGGATCGGGAATCCCTCCTGGGCAAAAACAAGATCGTCCTACATCAAATTCAAGTCCCCAGGCATGAACTCGGAATTTACTACTAACATAATTCAGTTCAGGCCACTAAGGTCTTATCGAATACTGAATCCCAGTTTCATTTTATCGGGTACCCAACGCATCCGTCAGGATTTTTTTATCGTATCGTTTATACGAATATTTTACTGGCACATCGCATTCTTGTGTGATTACCAGGCCACATATGACGAATCCTGGGGTCTTACCTTCATATTTCTGAACATGGCATTCGGATTTTTGTCGCGTTTGAGTGCGATCCGAGATTTTTGGTTTTTGGCGGTTGGCTTGTTGGGCTGACAATATTTCTAACTTTTATCAGATAGTTTTAGTTCTTTATGTCGGCTCCTGATGGGAGTAATCTTTTTGAGGATACATCAATGTAAAACTCATAGGTATTTTCAATCATGAACATTTTTGTTATAATCATACATAATTGGATTTCTATCGGGTGCCGCCAGTGCTCCTGATGGGAGTAGCCCCCGAGACTATGTTCGGATGCCTGTATCTGGACATAGGCTCATAGTTGATGTTAGCTTGATGGAAAATATAGATCTTTTGAACGGATATAAAAAATAAAGAACTTAAGGTATGAAAACTTAGCTTTTATACACAAGGCGAAAAATTGATGATACATTATTTTCGGCGGATGGCGCCTAGACGTTGGCCTGGATATTCTGGCTTAAGAAACCGAACCGTAAGTCTTATCGTATTGTAAGTAATCTTACGCATAAAATCATCGTAGTTGTGCTACGTTCCATGGATTGGAGTATTTGACTCATGTCTTCTTGTCTTGTAGTCGATATGCTCCTCCAGGAATAACTTCTGTAACAATGTATGGTCCTTCCCATGGCGATTCTAATTTTCGGTGTCCATCTTGCTTGAGGCGAAGAACTAGGTCCCCTACCATGAAGGATCTAGGCCGCAATCATCGGCTGTGGTAATTGCGCAAGTTTTAATGGTACATAGTTGCTCTGTGTAAGGCTTCATCTCGAGCTTTATCAAGTGCATCCACATTATCTTCGAGTGCTTCTCTTGATTCCTCTTTATCGTATGCAGCTACTCTTGGGGATTCGTGTGATACTTCAATAGGAAGCACGGCTTCTGCACCGTGGACTAGAAAGAAAGGTGTCTCTTGTGTTGAATTATTTGGGGTTGTACGTAAACTCCATAAGACAAATGGTAATTCATCAACCCATGCTCCTTTTGATCTGTTAAGTGGTGCTAGTAGTCTTTTCTTGAGTCCATCAGTAACTAGTCCATTGGCTTTTTCTACTTGTCCATTTGTTTACGGGTGAGCTACCGAGGCGTAGCTTACTTTGATACCCATCTCGTAGCAGTACTCCTTGAACTCATTGGAAGTGAAGTTAGTTCTATTGTCTATAATGTTGTTGTTTGGTACACCGAACCGAAATACTATGGATTTAATGAAATTCACAGCCGAAGTTCCGTCTTGGGTGGTGACAGGCATTTCTTCGATCCATTTAGTAAATTTTGTCGATTGCTACTAGTAGAAAGACATGTCCTCCTAGCGATGATTTGTGAAGTTTTCCCACCATATCGAGTCCCCACTGAGCAAAAGGCCAAGCTAGAGGTATACGGTTTAACTCAGCAGCGGGTGCTCCAGGATTTGTTGCGAATCATTGGCATGCTTCACATGTTCTGACAATATCTTTTGCATCTTGAACTGCAGCCAGCCAGTAAAATCCTGCCCTGAATGCTTTGGCAGCAATCGCTTGGCTACTAGTATGGTGATCACAAAATCCTTCATGTATATCTTTGAGTATGATTTTTCCTTCTTCGGGTGTTACGCAACGCTGCAACACACCCGAAATACTTCTCTTATATAGCTCTCCTTTGATTATTCTGAAGACCTTCGATCTTCGGGTGATGCGCCGGGCTTCTATCACATCTTCGGGTAGCTCGCCCTTAGTCATGTATGCTACATACGGCCGCATACATGTAGGTTCAATTAGCATGACCTCTCCAATTTCATGTTCTTCTTCTTTGATGGCCTCTTCTATAGTCTTGGTCGCTGATGGAGCCCCCGAGTCTTTTCACGGGTGACTCTTTTTTCCCGTTTTTGGTGCTACGACCTTAGAGACTCTTTTTTCTTTGATCGATCATTCCGTTATTTCTTCCCAAAAGACTCCAGGTGGCACTAGTAAGCACAAGGATCCGATGTTTGCTAGATTGTCGGCTTCTTCATTGCTTGCTCTTCCTATGTGCGATACCTCGCATCCATAAAATTGAGCTTCCATAATGCCATATAGATTGTGGTAAGCAACCATGTTATCACTGACGGTGTCACACTTGTTCATTGCTTGCTATGCCACAAGATTGGAATCTCCAAAGAGAGGCGAGTTGCACCGCAAGCTTTAGCCATTCGCATGGTGTGCAACAAGGCCTCGTATTTCATTATTGGATGCGTTTGCAAAGCTCATCTGAAGTATATAGCACATTTTGTCGCCTTGTGGTGATACTAGTATGACTCCTACCCCTTCTCCTTCCGTTCTTTTTGATCCATCGAAGTACATTGTCCAGGCACTAGAAAGGTCAGATGGACCCGCACATTGCAACTCTGTCCATTTTGTGATGAAATCCGTCAAAACATGTGACTTGATTGCCTTGTGCTTCTCGTACGTGATGTCTCGAGGGGATAATTTGATGCCCCATAGAGACACACGCCCAGTTGCTTCTGGATTGTTGAGGATGTTTGACAATGGTGCTTCATTAACCACTATGATCGGATGTTCCGAAAAATAATGCGTAGTTTTTGTGCTGTCATAAATACCCCATATGCTAATTTTTGGTAATGTGGGTACCTTTGTTTGGATGGTGATAAGACCTCGCGCAGGAAGTAGACTGGCCTATGTGCACCATGGGTTTTTCCTTCTTCGGGTTGCTCCACGACCAAGACCGTGTTGACCACCTGATTTGTGGCAGCGATATAAAGCAGTAAAGGCACTTTCTCTTTTGGCGACACGACGACGAGAGATGTCGAGTGTCATTTTAAGATCTTCAAAGGCGCGTTGATCTTCTTCCGTCCATTCGAATTTCTCCGATTTCCTCATGAGGGCGTAAAATGGCAACACTTTTTCTCCTAATCTTGCAATGAAACGACTGAGTGCCTACTCACCCTACCAGCTACTGTATGCCACGTAGATTTGTTGGCTCTTCTATTGTTAAAATTGCTTGTATTTTCTTAGGATTAGCCTCGATTCCTCTTGCTGATACCAAATATCCAAGGAGTTGCCCTGCCGGGACTCCAAAGGAACATTTCTTTGGGTTTAGTTTGATGACTTGTCGAGATTTTTGAATGTTTCTTCGAGGTCCTTGATGAGTGCAGATCCTTGTCTTGTTGTAACTATAATGTCATCGATATATACTTGTATGTTTGTGCCTATTTGGCTTCCCAAACATTTCTGCATCATCCGCTGATATGTTGCTTTGGCGTTCTTGAGGCCAAAAGGCATTGTTGTGTAGCAGAATACACCATAAGGCGTGATAAACGCTATTTTATCCTGATCTTCTTCCTTCATCCTAATTTGGTGGTATCCTTAGTAAGCATCCAAGAAAGAAAGACGTTCGCATCCCACGGTTGCATCGATTATTTGGTCGATTCGCAGCAATGGGAAGTGATCTTTTGGACAATGTTTGTTTAGTGCAGTAAAGTTGATGCACATCCAAAGTTCTGTAGTATTTTTATTTTGAACACATACTGGGTTTGCGACCCACTCTGGTTTTGTTAGTTCTTTGATAAAGTTGGTATCGGTAAGGCGATGGAGCTCCTTTCCAATGACTTTATGCTTTGGTTCTACGAAGCGACGAAGCGGTTGTTTTACTGGCTTCGCCTTTGGATCCAAATTTAATGCGTGCTCACCGAGTTCTCTGGGAATTCCTGGCATGTCAGAAGGTAGCCATGTGAAGATCTCCCAGTGCTCACGGAGGAACCCGATGAGCGCGCTTTCCTATGCGGGAAAAATATTGGAAGCCACAAATGTTGTTTTCGTCTGGTCGATAGGTTGGATCTGTACTTCTTTTGTGTCCTTTGTAGTGTCAAAAGCCTGATCGGGATTGACACACGCTACTTTTAGTGGTTCTACGATTGCTGAAGTTTTGAGTTGTTCGAACTCCGTTGACATCCCGAAAGATTCAGAAATTTTGTTGAACTCCCGATCACAATTGTCGGCATGTGTGAAGCTTCCTTTTACCATGATGATTCCTTTTGGTGCTGGCATTTTCATGACTAGGTACGCATAATGCGGAACTGCCATGAACCGTGCGAAAGTTGGTCGTCCTAGGATCATGTGATATTGTGGTGGCCAGTCCATGACTTCGAATTCAAGTTTTTCTTGCCTGAAATTTACTTTGGATCCAAAAACCACGTCAAGAAATACTTTTCCTAAAGGTATTTTGGCTTTACCTGGTACTATTCCATGGAAGGATGTTTCTGTTGGCACGAGGTTGTCTAGGGTATAGCCCATTGTTCTTGGCGTTTTTGCGTAGATCAGATTTATGCTGCTTCCCGCATCCATGAAGACCTTGATCATATCGAACCCGCCAATTTGTGCTTCGACTATCAAGGCTGAGTGACCCGATCGTGGGACCCAAAGCAGGTGATCGGCTCTACTGAATGTGATTTCTTGCTCTAACCAGTGGAGATATTTGGGTGTGGTTGATTTTACTGTTTCCGCCATAGTGATTTGTCTTGTGATGAGCTTCTGGGTTCTGTTGGATGGACGCGCTTTCTGAATCATGGACATTGCCCCTTTTGACCTAGGATATTCACTTTTTTGATTAGTTGTGTTTTGTGGTAGCACCACTAGTGATGGTGGTGGTAGTGCGCTGATAGCTAATGTGCCAGGAGATGTGTGTCCACGGTTTGCCGCTTTGGTTGCTTTTGCATTACATAGCTCCTGCATCTTCAAGAATGTACGGCAGTATTTCATGAGATGGTTAGATTGTCGTATGCCTGCTGAGTCGACGTAAAAATGCATATTACAGGGTCCTTCCAGCATTTGCATCGCAGACATGGGTGGGTCTCGAGCTCTTGGCTGGTACCGCTGTGTTGACTGGATTCCTCCGACATCGTCCCTGTTATGGTGGTATCTACCATTGTAGTCGTTGCTTCTGTTGTTACCTTCACCCGAGAAACCGGCTACGACGTAACTTGGTCCCGTGTTTCCATCCTTGTTCCTTCTTCTTCTATCATTGCCGCGTTTATCCCTGTCTTCTTCGAGTGATCGCGTACGCTTATTATGTAGCGCGTCTTCTCCATCAGCCCAGTGATTTGCTATTTCCATTAATTGTGAGATTGTTTTGGGTTTAACCCGTCCCAGTTCTTCTATGAATTATCAGCGATGAAGGCCATCGTTGAAGGCATCAATGGCCATTTCGTCGGATATGGACTCAGCTGAGTTTTTGATGATATTCCATCGTTGGATGAATGCTCTTATGATTCCCCAGATTTTTGTTTGCATGCCCGCAACTGCTCTAGGGATGCAGGTCGTTTAAATGTGGATTGGAAGTGTTGAATGAACTTATCTTCCAAGTCATTCCAGCTACCGATGGAGTCTTCGGTAACTGTCTAAGCCATGATCTTGCGGCACCGGTGAGGTGTAGTTGTAAGCTTTGCATTGCGGTAGCTATGGAGACGCCTTGTAACTTGATAGTGGCCAAATAATCTGCTAACCATGCTTCGGGTTCCTAGAGTCCATCGTACTTTTGGCGGTCGTGCGGAAGTTTGAAGACCTTGGGTACTGAGGTTTTGCGAATCCACTGAGTGAAACAGCTGGCCCCACATAGCTCGTAATCGTCTTCGTTGTATCCATCATGGTATCGTTGGCTGCGGTTTTCATCTCTTGATCCATCGTTCCTATGTTGCATGTTGTCCGTTTCTTGTGTTGCTTCGCGGATCGGGTCCTACGAGGTGTGCCTGGTGTGGCGATCGAGATCATCATGTGTGTCCCACTTGCCGAGGGCTGCTATGACAGCATGGGGATCTATCGAGCTGTTGCGTGGTTCCTTACTCTGCTTCCGCGAGAGAGTCTCCCACCATGCCAAGTTTCATGAGGGCTTAGTGGTGGAGGGCCGCATGGGGATCATCGGGTGCGGGCTGAGTTGTGATCAGATATGTTTGTGCGGCCACAATGGCTACCTGGGCTGTTTTTGCCTTGATGTTTCCTGCTTGGTCAATCAACATGAACGATAGATCAAGATCTCGGATGAGTCCGCTTCTTTCTACTTCAGGGATATGCTGCAGTCGAGATGTTCCTCTTCTTCTCGGTGCTCCTCCTGTTACGCTCCCTGATCCTTGGGTAGAGCTTAATTGTGCCCGTCGTAAGCTGGATTCGTCAGCTAATCTCTTTCTTTCATCGAGTTGCCTATGCATCCTGAGTAGGTCTCTCTTCTTGTGATGAAGTAGATATTGGTATGCTAATATATCCTCGTGTGAAGCATCCGCTGTCATCAGAATTGCTCCCGAAATCGCTTCCCTTGATTTTTGCCATGCCGTTGCTAGTAGCCGAAGAGTTTGCCTCTCTCCTCCACGCGGTTCTCCGCCTCTTCCTTGGACTATGCGGTTATCTGCCATCTCTCCTCAGTTTCCGTGGTCCCCTTCATTGCTGTGATTTCCTGCATTGTCATCTGATAAAATATCATTGGGGTCAAGGATAGGATTACCGTTAGAGTCGCATGGTGCTGAGGTATTCCCGTTGACCATGCACACTTGGTGGCGTGTTATGCATGAGCTAATGACGTTGTCTTCTTCTTCAAAGGATGTACTGGTAATATTCTAGGATTGTAGTTCTAGGTAGATCTTTGCCATCCTTTTTTCGAAGTCGACGTTTTCACTGCTTTCTTCGGGCTGTGAATTTGTCGGGCTTGCTTCGCATGATGGAGTTGACTAAGGACCTGATCTGAAGGAGAGATTGTCGTAAAGACCATCAAGGTCCCCTAGATCCGTCTTGATTTGCGCGTTTTCTTTGCCTGCTTTGATCTTATGTGCTGTGGCGTCCATGGAGGATCCGACAGAAAATGCTTGTACCGCCGTAGGCGTAGGTTTTTCCACCGATGGTTCTGATGTGATCAGGGCCGAAGGGTGTGATTTTTGCGGGTCTTCTACTTGGAAGTGGAAGATTCCGATGATTAGATCGGATCCGCCATTGAAATTGGCGGGTACCAATATAGGGGTGGGCGGGTGTGGATCCACTTTTGTCGGGTTGATGCTTGGTGGAGAGCGGTCTGCTGAATCCATGGTTCCAGCGTTCAAGATTCCCATAGACGGCGCCAATTGACGAGGGGTAACCTCGGCAATGTCCATGGTGAAGGACTTAGGGTTTCACGAAAAAGAGAACGCTAGGTATTTCGTCGGATGTCAGGAAAACAATGAAGTCAAAGTCGCCTGAATATTGGGAATTGCACTATTACAAGTTGCCTGGGAGATTTTGGTACCCTCGCTTGGGCTTCTCCTGTCCTATATATAATAGGTTGGGTCTCAAAGTTGTATGTGGATAGGTTTTACATATGCGTGATTACAATACCAACACATTGTCGGTTCAGAGACTCTTTCCTAATACAATAAAAGTCTTTGTCGGCTTCCTTGGGCTATCATTTGAAATCTTCATGGGCCGTAAGCCTTTTACCCAGTATAGGGCAACAAGTCATAAGTATCCGAGTAATTGTACATATGTCATTTATGCTTTATGGTATGTCATCCTTCATGGATTTGGAAAACATGTCTACAGTTCTCATTAGACATTGTGGACAAACTTAGCTCAATATTCAATGATTTATACTTAATAACTTCCGAACATTTCTTCTTGGATCATATATTATGTTGAGTTCTCATCATGGTTTCTAAGACAGAACCTATGTTTAAACATAGTGGATGACGATCATCCATTTCTTTCTTTCAACCATTAATTTTGAACTCAATGTCATTGCTAATTTGAATGGTCAAGGACTATTCCTTAATCAATTCCTATTCCAAAACTGTTTTTTCTTCTCTTTTAGGAATACATTACAACATAATATTGTAATATACTTCGTTTTAACTTTTAACCCTTATAAATCATTATTTATCAGTACTTGCGCTTTTGTTCTTAATGTGCCGAACACCCATAAGAATCAACTTTAAGCTCCTAGTCAAAATATGTTACCTACATATTCGAGTCCGAAACTTACATTGCTCCCACTCAAAAAATATGCCATTCACATATTAATTAAGAAGACTTTATAGATCCCACTCAATTTCATGCAAATCGCATATCTTCTCAATATTTTGAACAACTTCAAAATCCCTTGATCAATTATCAAACCGAGAGTTTCTTTTACGAGATACTAATACTTTACTAGTATTAAATCCAATAGACTTCGACACTTCTGAATCAAATACTTTTGAATTTTCCCAATACATTATTCATGACAAATCGTGCTTTGTCTTTCATCTTTTCCATCATGACCTTGCAGTCCTTTGGAAAAATCAAGTATTGTCTTTTACTTGAGAAGATTCGGTAACATTTTACTTTCTAATCTTTAATGAAAATCACTTCAAGGATTTCTCATAACTTTAGTTTGCCATCATTTTTCTTTGTAGTCCGTAGGTATGTCATGTTCCGATAACATAACAAGTGATTCATAAATGTCTCCATACAATATGTGGGGTGCATTTGCAAATCCTACTTCATGTATTAAAAGTATTAGTGGGGAAAACACAACGATCATACTCATTGATCATTTCCTTAATGCAAAGAGATGCGTTATGGAACATGTTCCATTGCGCTTCTCAACACTCTGATGTGGGGTTATGAACCCTCATCGCGCTTTCACTATCTTCCATCAGCTTCATTGTCGAGAACATGGTTTCTCAAGAATGCACCGAAATTTCAACAAAACTAGTTTTGCCTATCTTTCTGTTTTAGCCATGAATTTCGTATTCAAAGTTTCCAATGAATACTCTACAAGGACTTGTTTGCTATTTTCTTTGGTGATATCGAATAACTCTAAAACTTCCACGATAATCCATACAAACTATGGTGCCGTTCTTAGGAATTCAGATGGTTCACTTTAGAATCTAAATGAGCGTTTGCTATTTTCAACTAATGGTCTTTACATTAACACTACAACGATTTATCTAGCGCAATCTATTCACCCACTTAATATCAAATATCACAATGTGATGTTTTGCACTTCAACGCATCAAAATGCATCACATTTCGCAAGTTCTCATGCCAATCTTATAATGTCGAACCTTATCACTATTGATCAAATCATAGTAATTTGACTCTCTTTTATTTCAATACCCTTTGATGCTAAAAATCTTTGATCATATCAAATGGTTTCATGCTTATGTTTCATTTGGTAAACTTCTTTACAAAATTCAACAATTACAAATGATAATCACCACTTTGTTAAAATACGGTACATTGAATATGTATTTCCTTTCAACGATTCATGAAACACTTTGTATTCATACAATACGTGGTGTTTCAGTAATCCTGCCGAACTTGGGCATGATTCATATGTGACTAGATATCAAATGACATTCACATATTTATCACATAACTTTGAATTTAAACAATGGTTTCATTCAAAATGAATATATCATTAAGTTGGGTATTTTCAAGGCATTTTAATATTTTATAAATGTTCATGCATTATCAATTAGTTTCACAACACGGATAATTCACACATAATCGAACAACATATGAATACAAATATAAATCATTCATAAAAGCAGAACAACTGTTTTGTCACAAGCTCATATAAATAACTGTCTCACGAAGTGTGAGACACACTAAAGAAGTTCACAATCCATCGATTACAATAATAATCCAAAATGATAAACTAAATGATAAATGTCAAGGGAGAGTGTCGTCGAATATCATCATCATGCTCGCCATCAACACGCAACTTCACCTCCTCTCTAGCAACCAGCTCTCATGCAGAAGGACCTGTTTTCACAAAACAGAACAAGTATCAGATACTTCAATATTGCAACAAGTGTTTACAAGATTTTTTGCCAATTTTTGTGCATACAGAGTATGAAAAATTTCAACTATGGTTTAAATATTATATCAATCAGAGTTACATAAAAAATTAGAAAATTCTTCTGCTAAAACAATTTTGCGCTGGAATTTGCTACTCCATGTATGCTACAACTTTCTAGCATCCAAAATGGGTTCCACTTGGTACTTTATTACTAACCTTCAGTAAAGACACTAACAAAAACTCTTTTTCTACATCAAGCATGCATAAAAAATAAATAACCAGGTTGCCTCCTATAAAGTGCTTTATTTATAGCCATATAGCTAGGCTTACTTACTTGAATCAAGTGATGTGGAATTCATGTGGTAGCTTGTATCTTGGTGATACCTCCTTCTTTCTTGGGAAGTGTTCCATAAACTTATTGTATGGAAATTGGAACTTCACATTTCCTTCCTTTGAGTCAATCACTACACATGTAGTTCTCAAGAAAGGTCTTCCAAGAATTATAGGACTTGAGGTTTTACTCCCCATGTCCATTATAACAAAGTTTTTCTTTTTGAGAAAACTTAAAGTACCTTTGTGTTTCATATCATTGAAAAGATAGAGTTGGGTTACATCCTCCTAGGAGGACAGCATAAGTGATACAACAAACACATCAGTGCACATCCCAAGTGGATGGCAATACTACTCGGAGCCCCTTGGCTCTAGCTCTGGCCCAAAGCTTGACTTCTTCCTTGATGTTCGCAGCGAGGTGCGACATCGAAGGTAGGGCTCCGTTGAAGATGCAGTCGTTGCGGTGCTTCCACACCATCCAAGGGATCGCAAGGGCCATAGAAGCCAATGTGCATTGCAGCTACTTCAGTGTGCGCCTCCTAGCTCTTTGCCACCATTCCATGAATGAGCTCTCGCTATCGGGCCCTGGGGTAGTCATGCGCATCCATGCCAGAATCTCGTGCCAAATCTATTTTGTGAACGGGCGGGTCATAAATAGGTGTTGGATCATCTCCGGCTCCTGGTCACACAAGAGGCATCTGAGGTGGTGTTGTAGTCCATGGCGGGCAAGCCTCTCAACAGTCCAACATCTGTCTTGCAGCACGAGCCATAGGAAGAATTTAACCCTCGGGGGCGCCTAGGACTTCCAAACTGGCTTCCAGGAGTCGCTCGTGGTGGATCCGTGAAAGGTTGCGAGGTAGCTCGAGCTGGAAGTGTAAACACCATCCGCTGTCCATTTCCATAGCAGCGAGTCCGGCTCATCGGTGAGGGTGATGCCCTCAAGCTGGCCCCAGAGTAGTAGTTACTGGCCGATCTCGTGCACGCTAAGGACTCCATGAATGTCACGCGCCTAGATATTCTCGTGCAAGGCTTGGGCGACAGTCCTTTGTCTTTGTCTCCTCTTGGGCACGCAATTGCAAAGGATAGGGGCGATCTTGCAAATGGACCGGCCCCCTAGCCATTTGCCTTTCCAAAATAGGGCCCTTTTCCTGTTGCCGAGCATCATAGAGGTCGAGGCGAAGAACAACTGTCACTCCTCCTATGAAAAGTGTAGGTCTAGGCTGCTCCATGCCCTGTTGTCATTGGTCCTAGCAAGCCACATCCATCTGAGTCTCAGGGAGATACTGATGCACTCTAGATCGCGGATTCCCAGGCTGCCAAGCTCTAATGGTCATCAAACCCTTTGCTGGTTGACATGGCAGTGGGCTCCACTCTCCTCGGCTCGACCCGCTCAGAGTGTCTTTTTAGACGGTGCGATGACTAACAGCTGGTGTAGGGGTATAGCACTCAGTACCGCCTTGACCATGGCCAACCTCCCGGTCCTGGTCATCAACCATAACATCCACGATGGTAGCATGCCCGCAATCTTGTCTACCAGTGGCAGCAGCTACATGGCGGTGGGCTTTCTAATGGTGAGGGGGATGCCCAGGTAGGTGATAGGCAGATCCACGATGGGCCATCCGAGCGTCTGGATTGATGGGGTGACCTCCTTATCATTGCAGCGCAACAGTGTTGCCGTGCTCTTGGTGTAGTTCACACAGATGCCGGAGGCGTCTCCAAACAGCCGTAGGATCTCATCGCTATGATGTCACTAGGCTGCGGGTGGCAGAATAGGACAACATCGTCAGCGTAAAGTGAGATGGGTGGGATTGCGCATCTCGGGTGCAGCCTCTGCAACACTCCGGCGTCAATGGCTCGCTTGATCAGTATCCCAAGAACGTCTACGACTAGTACGAACGGTTGTGGGGAGAGCGGGCCGCCTTGCCGAATTCCTCTGTGATGCCAAATGAGTGATCCAGGGTCTCCGTTCAGAAGGATGCGTGTGCTCACGGAGGACAGGAGGATGATCAGCCACTCGATGAATCTATGCCCAAATCCATACTGTCTCAGCACCTCAAGAAGGAATGGCCAAGCGATCGAGTCGAAGGCCTTCGTCAGGTCAAGCTTGAGCAATACCCGTGGGGCGCCCAGGTGGTGGAGGAGCTTGGCCAATTGTCTCACCAGGACAAAGTTATCATGCAGACTACGCCCAGCAATGAATGCATTTTGATTGTTGCTGACCAAGTCATTTAGCTTGGGCGCCAGACGCAGGGATAGTGTTTTGGCGAACAGCTTCGCCACCAGATGTATCAGGCTGATGGGGCGGTAGTACCCTAGGGCGCTCGCGTCCACCTTCTTAGGCAGCAGGGTTAGCAGGGCTTGTTTGAGTTTGCTAAAACCCCTGCCACGCATCTTGTACAGCTTTTGGAACACCTCGGTGATGTCATGCTTAAAGATGCTCCAGCACACACAGAGGAATTCCGCTGCAAAACTATCAGGCCCGGGTGCCTTGTGCGTAGGTAGGCTTTTCACTGCGCCCCATATTTCCTCCACACTGAATGGCGCGTCGAGGTCCTCGAGGTCTGATGACTCAAGATATCTCGAGCTCGTTGGGGAACCACAAGAGGAAGGTATGATGAGCACAGCAACAAGTTTCCCTCAGTTATGAAACCAAGGTTATCGAACCAATAGGAGCAAGGAAACACCTCCAAGGTGTTGTTTCCAACTTGGAATCCTGCACAACACAACCACAGAACTCTGCCCCCAACTTACGTTGAGGTTGTCAATCTCACCGGTTTTGCTGAAAACAAAGGATTAAACGTACTATGTGGAAGATAGTAATATCTTACAGAAAGTAAACAGAAATAGTAAATAGCTTTGTAGATTGATGGTAAAGAATGGACCGAGGTCCATAGTTCACTAGAGGTGATTCTCCTTAAGATAGTTGACATGTTGGGTGAACAAATTATAGCAGGGCAATTGACAAACATCAAGAAAGCATACATGCATATACTAATCATCTTGACTCCTATGAGATTTGATTGGGCATTACAACATTATACATAGACCGTAATCCAACTGCATCTATGACTAATAATACATCTTTAGGTTATCATCCGACCCCCCTCCAGTATTAAGTTGCAAGCAACAGATAATTGCATTAAGCAAAGTGTGTAAAGTAAACAATACGATTGTTCTATGAACAAAGGATTGTTGTGTTCTCCCTAGTAGCAACAACACATATTGTACCTTAGAGATTTTTGTCACTTCCCTAGATTCCTAGAGGCATGAACCCACTATCAAGCATAAATACTCCCTTTTGGATTTGCTAGCATCTAGTCAGCCAAGATAGCTATTAACAATAGAAAGCATGCAAGATCACAAATAACCAAGACATGATAGAATCAATAATAAATCTAAAATAGCATCTCAATATCCTTCGGATCCCCGCAAACACAACATTTAGGATTACAAATAGATGATCTTGATCATGAAAGAAGCTCACAAGATCTAAAGATGGTAGCACAAAGGAGAAGAACCAACCATCTAGCTACTACATGGACTCGTAGTTCAGGGATGAACTACTCATGCATCACACCGGAGGCAGGCATGGTGATGAAGAAGGCCTCCAGGGTGATCTCTCCCCTCCGGCAGGGTGCCGGGAAGAGCTTCAGATCCCTCCCGATCTAGGGATGGAGATGGCGGCGGCTACAGACTCTTTCGTGGAATTTTGATCGGGTACTTAGGGTTTCTGCATCGGAGACTTCTTATAGGCGAAAGGGGAGGCCGAGGGGGTGCCCGAGGCGGCTGCACCCCCCAGGCGTGGGCTAGGCTAGGCCACGCAACCATGGGGTATGCCTAGAGGCGGACCTAAAAATTATTGAAACCTGGGTGTGCTGCAAGGCAACTAAATTTTTTCTTGAATAAATATAAACATCATATAGAGCAACTATAGTTTTTACAATAGTGTTATTGTGGAAAAATGAATACAATACATTTTTCACTTTTTCATTCTTTTCATCATTTTGGAAGGATTTTGTGAGAGATCGTTTTGAAGCCGACGAACAATTTTTGAATCATCGAATATTTTTTCGAACCACGTGAATAGTTTTTTTAAATCCATGAACATATTTCTAAACCCGGTGAATTTTTTTTTGAAATCCGCGAATGTATTTATTATAAACCACATGAACTTTTTAAAAAACCCTTGAACATTTTTAAAACCAATGAACAATTTTTGAATCTGTGAATGTATTTATTTTGAACCATGTGAATATTTTTAAAAATCCATGAACATTTTTTGAAGCTGCCGAACATTTTTAATCCACAAGTATTTGTGTAGAACCACCTGGATATTTTTAAAATCCATAAACATTTTTAAAATCTGTCTGAGTTAAAATGGACCTCGCCTAGAGGACCCCGGGTGTGTGCGGCGTGACCAGTTGGCACCTCTTTGAGCGGTATATTTTTAGTAGTTAAAATCCAAAAATAATAAAACACATGAATAATGAAAGAAGAGAACCAACCCGTGGTTGGATGGTTAGGAGGGCAGTGGTACCCCCAGCCCACCAGAGTTCAAATCCTAGGTTTGACGCTTTGGTGTCTCATAAAGGCGGAATTTTCTTTCAGTGGGAGGCGACGCCCTGGCCGATAGCGAGGCGCTCATGGTGACTTCGTTAATCTCAAGACCCACCGCCGATCTGAGGTGCTCATAGGGGTAGGGTGTGCGTGCGTGTGTTCATAGGGGTGAATGTATGTACGCATTGTGAGCGTCTGCGTTTGTACTGTGTTTCTCAAAAAAAAGAATAATGAAAAAAGAGCAGAAAATGTGGAAAATAAGAAAATAAGAAAAAAAGAAAAAAAGGAAAGAAACGAATATCGTAAATCTCGTCTCAGCAGAAATGTCCAGAATCGATACAGAAAAAAGTCTTTTGCACACAGGTGAAAAGAACAGCAAAAGGAGTTGATGAAATGGGCCAGGACCAGTTGGCACGGGGATGTGCGGTGCCTATGACTCGCCCTGGGATGAGCCGCGTATAAGATTTGATATGAATCATTGAGGTATGTCCTGGCTGTGCGCTCTCTAAACGACTCCAGCGCTGTCGTGCGCTGCCTTGATGGACCTGGACTTCACGCGGCTCAAGCCAAATCCATCACAGTAACGGCCATCAGTTTTTGCCCACGCTCGATACGATCTTCCTGGCTAAAAACTATCTCCCGCAGCAGGCGCGCGAGCATGAAGCCCGGGCGAGCGCCGGGTGATAGGGACGCTGGGTCCGCCCGTGGGTATGCCCCCCTCGAGGCCCTTCTCTGTCTCGTCTTCTGGCTCCGTGTTCTCCTCGGTGAAATATTCACTTTGGCTTTTGTCCCGTCCAATTCCGAGAATATTCATTTTCTGGCTTTTCTGGAACCAAAAACAACAGAAAACAGGCAGCTGGCACTATGGCATCTTGTTAATAGGTTAGTCCAAGAAAGTGTATAAAAATACTCCAAAGTGTGGACAAAACAAAAGAAAGTATATATAAAATAAGCATGGAACATCAAAAATTATAGATACGTTTGCAACGTATCAACATCCCCAAGCTTAACTCCTGCTCGTCCTTGAGTAGGTAAGTGATAAAAAATAATAATTTTTGAGGTGACATGCACCATCATAATCTTGATCAAAGTATTTGTAGAACATTGATAGCTAGGATCATAGTATTTTAACATAGCATGAAAGATATAGTTCTAACAATAAGACATAATAACTATGTTGTAACATGAAAAGGTACAAACAAAAGATTCATAAATAACAATGCTTTGCAAGACGTTTGTTTGTTCCACATATAGAAAACATAATGAGAATGGTATTCAGATTGTCCCTCATAGTGTAGCAAAACATAAATGCATAGGACACCTTCAAAGTTCATAAGGGTGACTAGATACAAGTAGTTTAAGAACAAGCAACATCAAAGTTATGAATCAATCAACAAGTTTTGGGGCAATGCACATTAAACTAAGAATGGCCACTATGGTCTCTCAATAGGTGCATAAAGATAGAATATGAAGACTCAATATAAAAGTAAAAGAAAGGCCTTCATAGAAGGAAGCATGGATTCAAGTATCATAAAGAGCTTCCAAAAAATGGTACTTATTAGCTTTTAGCTCTTATTGCCCCTATCATAAGCATCTTGAAGTGATTAAGGTTAAAGTGAACAAACTATGGAGTATATGCTTGACAAAGTATAAGTTGGCAATCTCATGTCCCTTGAATACGAGGGTCACTCCTCATGCTACTCAAGTTTAGTTACCGGTAAGTTCTTGTCATAGTAAGTACATGTGTATCATCGAGAACCGCCAACGGGGTACCCCTTGCACATGATACAGGAGCTACACCATAATCAAAATGACAAGGCAAACAGACAATGAGCATCTCAATAATCTTCTTATTTACCATGGGAAAATGGTGCTTTTTTATCTCTTTCCTCTTTTCTTATCTTTTTTTTTATTTTTCTCAACCTCTATCTCTTTTTTATAAGAAGAATGCTTCATAGATTGCTCACTATGGTGATGATGCAAGTTTCCACCATGATTAGGCATGGCTTAGGCTAGCGGCCCAGGCGTTTCTCTAACACACATACGTAACTCTATGGACTTACAAGCTCCCCTTTCATTTTACACCGACGACATCCATAAACAAAATAGCATGATATCAACTAGGTATAATGTACAAGTGCAATGTTGAAAGCGTTCCCCATGACAACATGGTTATGCTAATCCCCAATGTATAAGTGAAAACATACACAACATAGATGACATAATGGTTCAAGTTTATTAGGGGCAAGAAAAGTAAAGTGTGCCATCAAGTTTGTGAGAGATTTAATCACTAATTTTCACATAACAAGTTTAATTCGGAAGGTAGATAAAAACATAAATATACTTGGATTAGAAAATGCTAATAGGTAGGTATGGTGGACTGTTTGGAATAACTTGGTTTTATTTGGAGTTGGATGCATGAGTGGAACTCATACTTGGTATGGAGGCTAGCAAAAGACTGGGAGCGACCAACTAAGAGAGCAATAATGGCCATAAACATGCAAAGCGACAAAACATTTTTAATTAAAGCATAAAGTGATATTACAAGTCAAAAACTAAATGTTCATAGAGGCTATGGTGACTTGGTATAGTCTTAACATGGTGTGAGCATGCGGCAAGTCAACCCAAATAATGCATTAAAGGAGAATACCACAATATTATGCTTTTAATATGCTAAAACAACGCATGATTCTTTTAAGGCATATTAAGCACTTCTCGATTTTTTATAACAAGTCATGCTACAACAATAATCACTAAGCATAAAGCCAAAACAATATCAAGCATGACATGATAAAGTCTAAGTCTCAGTAAAAAACAAGCTCCTTTTTACCACTTATGCATGAAATTTCCTACTCTTTTCCAATCCAAATCAACTTATTTGAAAACTATCATATATGAATGTGGGGGTCCAACCAATTTATTAAAGCAAACTAAGCAAACGAAAACTAAAAACAAAAATAAAGACGCTCCAAGAACAACACAACTGTGCATGAAACAATAAAAATGAAGTGTTTGGAAGAAACCTAAAATTTTAATTGATGAAGAAGGGGATGCCTTGGGCATCCCCAAGCTTTGACGCTTGTACTTCTTGAATATTTCTTGGGGTGACTCGGGTGTCATCCCCAAGCTTGAGATTTTGTCCATACTTCATCTTATCACATTAAAATTCCCTACACTTTAAAATCTCCTTCAGACAAAACTTCACACAATCTTCATTAGCAACATTAGTGCATTCAAAAGATAATATATAAAACTTTGGGTTTTAGTTTTAAAACAGAAAAAACTTTCATTAAAAACACAAGCTACTGTAGCAATTCCCTCAAAAATCTCAATTCAGCAAAAAGAACCCAAAAATAAATCGATAAAGAGGCAAACGCAAATAATGGCAGAAATCTGTCAAAATAGACCCGCAGGTGCAAACTGATTTTTTCGAAGACCTTCAGTTGCTCAAATCGAAAAGTGTTAAACTAACGAAAGTTGGATAACAACCTGGGGCAGAAGCACAAAAAATTACATCTCAAACTGACGTACCTAGATTTGTCACGAATTTTTACAGCGAAGCACAAAAATCTGTTTTTGGGACAGCAACTTTCCCAAGAATTACTTCTCTCTCATTAGAGGTTACTCTTGGCACAAAAACCACACAAAAATGATAAGTAGAGGTTATTACTGAAGCAATAACTTCCAAGACTCAACTAAAACTTTTGGGTTATCTCCCAATAAGTGCTTTTCTTTAACGCCTTTGAGCTAGGCATAAGAAGCAAGAAATGAATCAAGTATTCTCATATGAAGAAGCATTAAGAGCAAATTTTGTTTTAATAGGAGAGGCAAAAGCAATCTTCTCTCTCTTCTTAGGGAAGTGTTCTATACCTTTCTTGAGTGGAAATTGATATTTAATGGTGCCTTCTTTCATATCAATAATGGCACCAACAGTTCTAAGAAAAGGTATTCCCAAAGTAATAGGACAAGAAGCATTGCATTCAACATCCAAAACATAGAAATCAACAGGGACATAGGCATTGTTAACCATAATAAGAACATCATTAATACTCCCCATGAGTTTCTTTTTAGCATTATCATCAAGTGGTACATTTAAATAACAATCTTCCAATGGTGGAAAATCAAGCATTTCATAAATCTTTTTAGGCATAATAGAAACACTACTATCAAGATCACATAAAACTTTGAGATTAAAATCATTCACTTTCATGTTAATGATGGGTTCCCAACCATCTTCTAGTTTCATAGGAATAGAAGCTTTATGTTTCATCTTTTCTTCTTTGATTTTATGAGAGCATTAGTAATGTGTTTTGTAAAGGCCATGTTCATAGCACTAGCATTAGGACTTTTAGCAAGCTTTTGTAGGAACATAATTACTTCAGAGATATTGCAACCATCAAGATCAAAATCATAATTATTATCTAAAGTAGTAGAGCTATTGTTTCCCATATTTCGAAGAATTTCAGCATTTTTATTAGAAAAGGTTCCATTGGGTTTACTAGCTTCAATATTAGTGGTAGTGATAGTAGAAACACTAATATTTCTAGCAATTTCATCTTCTCTTTCCCACTTAGCATGCAATTCAGCTAACAGTTTAACATTTTCATCAATTCTAACTTGTATGTCATTAGTAGCAGCAAAGGGATTTTCAATAGTTTCAGGCTTAGCCGCCATTTTATTCAAAGAAGATTGTGCTTCAGACAATGATGCTATATTTTTTCAGCATTTGAGAGTTTTTCCTCAATAGTTTTATTGAAAGCAGTGTGTTTACTAATAAAATCTTTAAGCATAACTTCAAGTTCAGAGGGTGCACATCTATTATTGTTGTAGGAATTTCCATAAGCATTACCATTATTGGGAGGATATGGCGTGTAGTTATAATTACCAAAATTATTCCTGTAGGCATTGTTGCTAAAATTATTATTTCTAATAAAGTTCACATCAACTTGCTCTTCTTGAGCAACCAAAGAGGCTAAGGGAACATGATTTGGATCAATATGAGCTTTCCCATTAACAAGCATAGACATAATAACATCAATTTTATCACTCAAGGAGGAGGTTTCCTCAACAGAATTTACCTTCTTACCTTGAGGAGCTCTCTCAGTGTGTCATTCTGAATAGTTAAACATCATATTATCCAGAAGCTTTGTTGCAGCACCCAAAGTAATGGTCATAAATGTACCTCCAGCAGCAGAATCCAGTAGGTTTCTTGAAGAATAATTCAATCCTGCATAAAAGGTTTGGATAATCATCCAAGCAGTTAGTCCATGAGTAGTACAATTCTTTACCAAAGATTTCATTCTTTTCCAAGCTTGAGTAACATGTTCATTATCAGATTGTTTCAATTTCATTATTTCACTTCTCATAGATATAATCTTAGCAGGAGGATAGATTTTCCAATGAAAGCGTCTTTGCATTTAGTCCAAGAATCAATACTATTTCTAGTTAGGGATTGCAACCATTCTTTAGCTTTTCCTCTTAAAGAGAAAGGAAACAATTTAAGCTTAATAATATCTCCGTCTATATCCGTATGTTTTTGCATCTCACAAAGTTCAACAAAGTTATTAAGATGAGCAGCAGCATCTTCAATACCAATACAAGAAAATTGTTCTCTCATAACAAGATTGAGTAAAGCAGGTTTAATTTCAAAGAAAGTAGCTTTAGGAACATGTGGAGCAATAGGTATGCACATGAAATCATTGTTGTTGGTGCTAGTGAAGTCACACAACTTGGTGTTTTCAAGAGTAGTCATTTTTTGTGTGTTTTGAATATAAAGAAACAAACTAGTATAACTAATTTTTGTGTGTTTTTGATAAAGAAACAAGCAAACAAAGCAGAAACAAACTAAGAAAAAGAAATAAAACAAAGTAAAGAGATTGGTTATGAGGGACTCCCCTTGTGAAGATGTTCTTGACTCCCCGGCAACAGCGCCAAAAAAGAGCTTGATGGCTCAAGATATCTCGAGCTCGTTAGGGAACCCCAAGAGGAAGGTATGATGAGCATAGCAGCAAGTTTCCCTTAGTTATGAAACCAAGGTTATCAAACCAGTAGGAGCAAGGAAACACCTCGAAGGTATTGTTTCCAACTTGGAATCCTACACAACATAACCATAGAACTTTGCCCCCAACTTACAGTGAGGTTGTCAAATCTCACCGGTTTTGCTAAAAACAAAGGATTAAACGTATTGTGTGGAAGACAGTAATAGCTTGCAGAAAGTAAACAGAAAATAGTAAATAGCTTTGTAGATTGATGGTAAATAATGGACCGGGGTCCATAGTTCACTAGAGGTGATTCTCCTTAAGATAGTTGACATGTTGGGTGAACAAATTATAGCGGGGCAAATTGGCAAACATCAAGAAAGCATACATGCATATACTAATCATCTTGACTCCTATGAGAGTTGATTGGGCATTACAACATTATACATAGATCGTAATCCAACTGCATTTATGACTAATAATCCACCTTCAGGTTATCATCCGAACCCCCTCTAGTATTAAGTTGCAAGCAACAGATTATTGCATTACGAATTGCGTGTAAAGTAAACAATACGATTGTTCTATGAACAAAGGACTGTTGTTTTCTCCCTAGTAACAACAACACATCTAGTACCTTAGAGATTTCTGTCACTTCCCTAGATTCCTAGAGGCATGAACCCACTATCGAGCATAAATACTCCCTCTTGGAGTTGCTAGCATCTACTCGGCCAACATAGCTACTAACAACGGAAAGCATGCAAGATCACAAATAACAAAGACATGATAGAATCAATAATCAATCTAAAATAGCATCTCAATATCCATCGGATCCCCGCAAACACAACATGTAGGATTACAAATAGATGATCTTGATCATGAATGGAGCTCACAAGATCTAAACATGGTAGCACAAAGGAGAAGAACCAACCATCTAGCTACTACATGGACCCATAGTCCAGGGATGAACTACTCACGCATCACACCAGAGGCAGGCATGGTGATGAAGAAGGCCTCTAGGGTGATCTCTCCCCTCCGGTAGGGTGCCGGGAAGAGCTTCAGATCCCTCCCGATCTAGGGATGGAGATGGCGGCGGCTACAAACTCTTTCATGGAATTTTGATCGGGTACTTAGAGTTTCTGCATCGGAGGCTTCTTATAGGCGAAAGGGGAGGCCAAGGGGGTGCCCGAGGTGGCTGCACCCAGCGCCATGCTGTGTGGCCCCCTCGAGGCCCTTCTCTGTCTCGTCTTCTCGCTCCGTGTTCCCCTCGGTGAAATATTGACTTTGGCTTTTGTCCCATCCAATTCTGTGAATATTCATTTTCTGGCTTTTCTGGAACCAAAAACAACAGAAAATAGGCAACTTGCACTGTGGCATCTTGTTAATAGGTTAGTCCCAGAAAGTGTATAAAAATACACCAAAGTGTGGACAAAACATAAGAAAGTAGATATAAAACAAGCATGGAACATCAAAAATTATAGATATGTTTGCAACGTATCAAGGTCATGGTGATCAATCAGAGGCTCGAGGTCGATGACCCGGGCATGCTCCATCACCATTCCCAACAAAGCATCATAGTGAGAGTGCGCAACCTCGGCCATCTAAGTATGATCCGTGAGCACCTGAGAGTCCGTGCTGATGCTATAAATGCGCTTCTTTTGCTGTCGGTATGTGCATTGGCATTAGTAGAAGGAAGTATTGGCGTCGCTATCCTTGAGGTTAGTGAGGCGGGCCCGCTTCCTGGCTATGGTGAGCTCTAGGGATGCAAGATGTCAATACCCGGATTTTTAATCCCAGATGCCTGTTATGCCATACCTCACAATCCCAGGATTACCATTTTTGCGAGACATAACAGATTTGATATCATAGTATATAATCCCTTACAAACCATAATAAGGTATTACAAATAAAGGATCTCATGATCCAGTCTTAATAGAAATCAAGCAGTAGAAAGAAACGTAGTAGGGGCTCCATCTTCAGAGTCACATGCAATGCTGACGATGGGAGATGATCCTAGTTGTCGTAGACCTCCTGTTGTCCATCATACTGGTAGTCCTCCTCATAGTATGGCCACGGGAATAGCCAGGGATAAAGCCATGAGTACTCGCAAACTATCACTAACAAGTAAGGTAGTTCTGGTAGGAATCTTAAGCTCTAGGTTTATTTGCAAAAAGCCAGGTTTATCTCATACTGAGTTTAGAAGTAAAGAAAACTAAGTAAATGTTCTAAATCACTTAAGTGGGAACCTAGTTTTCATGTTCACAACCCTGTTGTGGTCAAGTCAAAGTCATAGTTCAATTCACAAGTCATTTTGAAAACATCTAACGATGGAACAGTATGGCCACTCCAACTATCCATGACCACGGACGCGGCTATTCGAATAGTTTGACACTCTGTAGAGGTGGTACACTTTCACCACAAATTTCGATACATCCATCAGGGATAACCCTGAATCATCATACTTAGTATGCGGATAATCAGTCATAACCTTTCAATTACACACTCTAGTATAGGCACCTCCCCTATGAGCTTGGCCCCCCAGCCATGGCCATCTGCCATCCTGGGCACTGCATAGGTGGACATTCACACTCACGAGGTAGCCTCAGCTCAAACCTCTTCCATGAGGGAACCCATACTAATGCATATAAACTTCTGGCTAAGCCCTACCCAATTCGGGTATTGTGGTTGTACGGTAAAATTGGAATGGTATCGCATCCGAACCCAACCATCAGTTTTTATAAAGGGGCTAAGGCTCATGCCTCAACATTTTCATCATCAAATCCTTTTGTGTTTCTCAACACATGTCAAAACATTTCGATAGAATGAATCATCATTCCAAGGTTTTCATAATCATTTTCACCAAGTATTCCCATCTAAAGTGATCAACTTTTATGCTTAGCACTAGCCACTAAAGTTAAGAGTGTTCACTAATGAGGGGTGCTAATCTCCAATCTCATGCCATGGAATGACATCTAAGTATAATTATTAGGCCTAGTTTTATACTCTTTATGCTATCAATACTAAATTTTCCAATGCTCACAAAGCACTAACTAAAAGTAAAGAACTTTGGTAAAGTAGAAGAATAAAGCTTGCAAGTAAAACTTGGGATTGATATAATCAAATTTGTATAACCAAAGCATGCCTAATGAATCTTGATTAGGTTATCTTGCAATTAGTGATGGCTTGCATAAGTATAAGACTTGCAAGTGTTAGCTTGCCTTGAGTAGAGCAGCGGTTGAAGTTTTCTTCTTCTTCTTGGTAGTACCCCTCCTCCTTGTATCCCGGGCCGTACTATCGTATATAAATGAATACAGGGTACACAATCACCAAACAATACTTAACTATTTATATTTAGCACACTAAGGCTCACACTTGATGATCTAGCATCATCACAATCATCACATGGAATAAAGACTTAGTTTTATTTATCTTATTTTAAAAAAGTAATTTCTACTCATTGAAAATAATTAAGATTTAATATTCTCCAATTAAAATATGGGATCATGTTGACACATGTCATCACAACATATTCTAATACATGGGAATGTGATTTAAAGTGCTGATCATATTTTATAAAGTTTAAGATTATCATTTAATAGATTTAAAGTGACTAGGAATGACCAAATAACATTCTTTTGGTACTAGTCTAATGTCACTGCATGCAAACCTAAATATTTTTACATATTCAGATAGATCTTATCACATGTGATTTTTGAGAGTTGGAATCAACTCAAAATCATTTATGGTTGATTCTTGGAAAATGTTTGAAGTTGAAAAAGTCTCCATCTTGTTATTTTTGCTATAGGTGATCTCTAACTCCAAATGGTTTGAATCCAACGGGCTTGGATAGATAATTTAAATACCGTTCTAACAAAATTGGAATCATGCAATTTGGTTCAGTGAATCTCTTTGAATGGATTTTTGAATCTACTGACAGAATGTGGTTTGTAACTAAATTGGAAAATACTAATTTGAATTCACTGGGCTACGCGGGAAACTAAACGGGCCAACCCAATCTGCACAGCACAGCGCAGCGGGCTGCTGATAGAGGGGGTCCACTAGTCAGCGACTTAAACTAACCGGAATGGTATCGTTAAATCTAGGCTGTGCGATTAACAGACGATCTAACGACTGTGATTTGTCGTCTTCGACAAACAGCTCCGGCGAGGAATTGAACCTAACGCGGTTGTGGGGGGTTTGGTGAGGCTCACTTGGGATCTAGCTAGGGTCGGCGATGGGGGCGAACGATGTGGTCAACGACGGCGGTTCGAATGGTGGTCGCGACAGCTCCTAGGGCGGCTCCAATCGACGACGCCCTTCTCCTCCTGCAGCGGCGGGCTCTAGCCAAATTTCGGCGAAGCAAAGCTCTCCTTGTTCCGAGAAGAAGTGTGGGAGGCTCAGTGAGGAGTGGGGAGTGTGTTGGTGTGGAGAATGGAGGCGGAGAAGGCCTCTATTTATACAACGGCGAGGGGACTGAGCGGGATGGGCTCGGGCTCGTTGGTGATGACAATACAGGCGGCTAGCAGCGCACCTGAGGGTAGGGGGTGGTGCGGTGTTTCCTGGCGATCATCACTGGCTTAATGGTGAGGCACGGGGCGATCTAGGCTGGTCGGGCGCGTGCGATGCTCTGCGTGGGAGCGATGGTGTTTGCGATGGCGCACGGGTGCTACGGGTCATGCGGCGGTGAACGGGGGTGTCTGTGAGGTGGTTGTGATCATGGCGAGTGTGCGTGTGCATGGAGAGAGCGAGGCGCGGTCTGTGCGAGCCGGTCAGGTGCGGCGCTCTGGCGCGTTCTCGGCATGGCGCAGAGACACTGGGCGCAGCTAGTCTTTGGTGGTCTAGGGCCAGGCTGTGGTCGAGGCTTGGACAGGGGGTGGCGGTGGACGGTGGCGTGTCTGGTGCGTGTCATTGGAGAGGGCGGCGTGGTTGCTGGCGCTCTGTCCACTGTCGGCCAGCGAGTATGGCTTCGGGCAGCGGCGCACTGGTGCACAACGGCTAAGTGGGGGCGTGTCTGGTGCTGCTCGACATTGGGGGAGACATGGGAGTGAAGAGGGAACCAAATTGGTCTAGTGATCACTACTTAAACAGTGAAGTTAGGCCAGAGTTAATTTGTGTCTGCAAGGTGTTTGTCTTAATGGCCGCAAGAATTTGAATTTGGAATTTTTGAATGAATTTTGGTGAGTGAGCTAAACTTATGCTTGAGTATCTATGGTTGCTTGGTAAAGTCAAGTGGAATTGGTTTGAGAGGTTTTTGAAAAAGTGTGATCTTACCATATGAACTAGATTCAAATTTGAACTGTCCTTTAAATAGATTTGAAAATAGCTTTGGTGAGTTTGTAAAGTGGGCTTGGGTTCACTTTTACTTGGTCTAGCAAGGGGTGAAAAGAAGTAGAAATGTTTCTGTTAGAAATCCTCTTCTAGGAACACTCAAAGTGGCCTAGTGGTTAACTTTGGTCAAAATGACCATTTGATCTTTTTATTCATATTTGATTTCTTTTTATTTTGATTTTGTTTGTAAATGGCCTAGATGATGTAGCATTCACCTTTAAACCATTTCTCGTCATTTTTAGCAATCAAACATCGCAAATTTAATCAATCATACACTAATGCAAAACACACATGCATTCATATAGATTTTTGGAATAATTTTTTTTGTTAACCCTAAATTTGGGTGATTGGAACTTGATAATCTTGATTAACATTTGGGGTGTTACAAACCTTCCCTCCTTAAACAAAATCTCGTCCCGAGATTTAAGAAAATAAACTAGGAACTAAAGAGATATGGAAATAGTCCTAATGTAATCTTCTCACTCCCAAGTAGCTTCTTCTTCGATATGGTTGCTCCATTGGATCTTGAGAAACTTGATACTCTGGGTCCTGAAGGCTTCTTCCAAAATACGAATGGGTACTTCACGATACGTTAGATCCTTGTTGATATCTATGGCTCGGTGATCGATGTTCTTGAAAACTTCGGTCTTCTCTGGAACTTCTAGGCATTTGCGAAGTAACGAGATATGGAACACATCATGGATGGCTGACATCTCCTCTGACGGTTCGAATTGATATGATACTTCTCCTCGGCAATTCAAAATCTTGAAGGGTCCAATATATCTGGGGGCTAATTTCCCTTTCAGTTGAAAACGCTGCAGTCCCTTCAAGGGCGACACTTTGAGATACACAAAATCTCCGACATTGAAAGTTAGGTCTCGACGTCTCTTGTCAGTACAACTCTTCTGTCTGGATTGGGCGGTCTTGAGGTTCTCATGGACTTTGTGAACCTTCTCTTCGGCTTCTCGTAGGATGTCGGCTCCGAAAATCTGACTCTCTCCTACTTGCAACCAATTCAAGGGGGTACGACACTTCCTTCCATACAGAAATTCAAATGGGGCCATTTGCAAACTGGCTTGATAACTGTTATTGTATGAGAATTCTGTGAAAGGCAGACAATCTTCCCATTTTGATCCATACTCTAGCACACAAGCTCTCAACATATCTTCTAAGATTTGGTTGACTCTTTCAGTCTGTCCGTCGGTTTGCGGGTGATAAGTTGTGCTGAAATTCAGCTTGGTTCCTAATCCTTCTTGGACTTCCTACCAAAATCTTGAGGTAAACTGGGTTCCTCGATCTGATACTATGGTCTTAGGGGTTCCATGCAAGCTGACGATTCTAGCAATGTATAGCTCTGCTAGCTTCAAACTCTGGTAGGTAGTCTTGACAGGTATAAAATGGGCTACCTTGGACAGTCTATCAACTATGACCCAAATAGAGTCATTTCCCCTACTAGAAGTAGGCAAACCGGTGATAAAATCCATTTTGACGGAATCCCATTTCCATTCTGGAATCTGCAATGGTTGCAAAAGTCCTGCGGGTATCTGATGTTCCGCTTTGACTCTCTGACATATATCACACTTGGCTATGTAGCTTCCGATTTCTCTCTTCATCTTGTGCCACCAAAATTGCTCCTTCAACTCCGGATACATATTTGTTCCTCCAGGGTGGATAGAATAAAGAGTATCATGAGCTTCCTGCATGATAACTTGCTTTAGCTCGGAATCTGCTGGCACACAGATACGTCCTTTGTACCACAAAATTCTTCTTCATCTTTGGTGAATCCGGGTACCTTTCCTGTACCGATACGACGTTTGATTCCATCGATACTTTCATTTCTTTTTTGCGCCTCCTTGATCTGACTGATCAAAGTGGGTTGAAGTTCAATGCTAGCTAAAAATCCTTTGCTAACGAGCTCCGTTATAAACTACTCCAACTCTTCATGCAAACTTGGTTGGGCTTCTTTAATCATGGTGTTTAATCTACACGGCAATCTGCTAAGAGCATCTGCTACCACATTGGCTTTGCCGGGGTGATAGTGAATGTCAAGGTCATAATCCTTGATTAACTCTATCCATCTCCTTTGCCTCATATTCAGCTCCTTTTGGGTAAAAATATACTTCAAACTCTTGTGATCCGAATAAATCTCACAGCGCTTACCCATAAGGTAATGACGCCATGTCTTCAAGGGTAAAACTACATTTGCTAGTTCAAGATCATGGGTAGGGTAGTTTTGCTCATGCTGCGTCAGTTGTCAGGACAAATATGCTATGACTTTGCCTTCTTGCATCAACACACATCCGAGACCAATCTTGGATGCATGACAATACACATCAAAAGGCTTCTTGATATCTGGCATAATCAGAATTGGGGCTGAAATCAATCTCTTCTTGAGTTCTTGAAAACTTGCTTCACATTTATCAATCCATTCAAACTTTCTATCTTTCTTCAACAATAGGGTCATTGGTCTGGCGATGCTCGAAAATCCTTCATGAACTTGCGGTAATATCCCGCTAATCCGAGAAATGCACGAACCTAGGTTTGAGTGGTTGTGGCTTTCTAGTCTTCAACATCTTTGATCTTGGCGGGATCGACAGCGACTCCTGCCAACACAATATGTCCTAGGAATCCTACTTCCTTCAACCAGAATTCACATTTGCTAAACTTTGCATACAACTGATGCTCTCTAAGGGTTTCAAGGATGGTTCTCAGGTGTAGCTCATGGTCTTCTTTTGACTTTGAATAGATTAGAATATCGTCGATAAAAAAATGACAAACTTATCCAGGAAGTTCATAAAAATCTTATTCATGAGATTCATGAAATAAGCGGGGGCATTGGTTAATCCAAAATACATGACCGTATACTCATACAATCCATATCTGGTGGTAAATGCGGTCTTTGGATTATCCGTTGCACGAATCTTGAGTTGATGATAACCAGTTCTAAGATCAATCTTAGAAAACACTATGGCACCAGTTAACTGGTCAAACAGATCCTCTATCTTTTGCAGTGGGTACTTGTTCTTGATGGTGACATCATTCAGCTTCCGGTAATCCGTGCACAAACGATTACCTCCATCTTTCTTATCCAAACAATACAGGCGATATCCATGGCGATGCGCTTGGTTGAATCAGACCTTTCTCCAACATAGCATCAAGTTGTTTCTTCAGCTCCACTAATTCAGATGGGTTCATGCTATAAGGTCTCTGAGCTATGGGTCCAGTTCCAGGAATTAGTTCAATGATGAACTCGATATCCCGATCTGGGGGCATACCGGGCAATTCACATACTACTTTGACTTGGTCTAGGGTTGGTTGGGCTAGACTCTTGTTGCATTTGAATTGATGGGCAAGGTCTCAAATACATGCTCTACTGATACCCCTGAGCTACTGGTCATGGTTATGGCTTTCTTGGCATAGTCGATCAATCCTTTATGTTTCGACATCCAATCCACTCCTAGTACTACTTCCAAACCTTTGGTTCCAAGTACTATTAGATTGGCATAGAAATCTATTCCATGGATTCTGATAGGTACAACCTTGCAAATTTTTCTAGCTTTGGTGGTTGAACCAGGTATTTGAACTATCATAACATGCTTCAATTTTGTTGGTTGAATCTTACTAGTGCATGCAAATTCTTCTGTAACAAACAAGTGCGATGCTCTAGAATCAAATAACACTCTTACAAGTACTGAGTTAATAGAAAACATACCCAGCACGACATCTAGCGCTTCCTGAGCTTCTTCAGCATTCATGTGGAACAGACGCCGTTGCGGTTGAGTGAATTCCATGGGGCAAATATCCTTCCAAGATGAACACGGCATTTCTACTGAGCGGGTGCATTCACATTGGTGGCTGCTGCAAGCTTCTTGGGGCACTCATTGGAGTAGTGACCCTTGACTCCACATTCAAAGCAAGTAATCTGGGACTTGTCTTTTGCTGCAACAGGCACAACATTGCTTCCAGTCCTTGGGGCAGTATTGTTGTTGTTGTTGGACTTGGACGGTGCACAGTTGAATTTGTTGGAGTTGCCGGGGTTGTTGTTGTGGTTTCCTCTAGACTTCAAGTTTCCTCCGCTATGATTGGGGTAGCTTGGACTAGACATAGGGGGTTTGTTGTTTCTTGGGGCATATCCTGCAGACGGGTTGGGGCGATACTTCTGGGTATTGTGGGATCCAGTCTGGTGCATCATGCGACGCTTGCGGTTGTCATTGGCTTGGTTGATCTTCCCTTCCATCTGGATGGCATAGTCTACTAGCTCTTCTAGATCTCCAAAACGGATGTTGACTAACATAGTCTGCATCTCATCATGCAATCCATTCAGGAACCTTTCCTTCTTCTTTGCTTTGGTGTTAATCTCATCAGGGGCATATCTAGCTAGGGACAAAAATTTGTCACGGTACTCCACTATTGTCATCCTTCCTTGCTTCAGTTCCCTGAACTCATCTCTCATCCTGGTGACCAAACCTTGGGGCACATGGGTCCGACTAAACTTGATCTTGACTGCTTCCCAAGTCATCATCTGACCGTCGTTCATGGTACAGGTGCTATTCCACCAGGCTCTTGCATCTCTTGCCAGATAATGGGTGGCAAACATTACTTTCTCATTGGCTTCGACTCCTGTGACCTCCAGATTGTTCTCCATGGTTTGCAGCCAGTCATCAGCATCTAAGGAGTCCTCAGAGTTATTAAAGATAGGTGGGTTGGTATTCTGAAAGTTCTTGAGCTTGGATCCATGGTGATCCTGGTTTCCGTGACCTTGGTTACTATGGGCCATCTGAGCTATCTATTGAAGAGTGGCTAGGTTGGCTTGGCATTCGGCTCTACTAGCCTCACGGTCAGAAACTAGCATTTGCAGAATCTGCAGCATTGGGTCCTGAGATGAACTGCTTCCTCTAGGGTTTCCACGAGTCATCTGAAGATTGAGATAGATAATGAGATAACAGGGAAATTTCTAAGGTTCATGGTTTTGTTTTCAAAAGCTTTAAACTTTGAGTTTGACTCAGGTTTTTCAAACTAACAACTTATCTCATTCATTCATTCATTCAAAGCACACCATACAAATACACACCACATCACAACTAGAAAATAGATGGTTTTAAGAACCATTATGTGAAACTACAATATAATGGAACCGGTACAACTCATTCCTATGGTAGTGATCAAGTGCATCTAATCATCATCAATGAAGTCAGAATCATCATCATCAGTGTGGAACTCCATGGCATCATCCTCCAAGTAGTCGTTGTCATCACTGCGATAAGAGTAAAGATCTTCCTAGATATCTTCACCTTCCTCCTCCTTCGCTTCAAGCTGGATTTCCTGTTCACGGATGGTCTTCTCGAGAGTGGCCACCTTCTTGCGAAGACGATCGATGGTGCGATCCTTCTTGTCACGCTACCGACGAAGTGATTGGCGTTCCTTGGCGAGAATGGCGAGGGTCTGGTCCTTCTTGACGGCAATAGCAAGGTTGTGGTTGGCGTAGGCATGAGCGTTGTCCAACTCCTTCTGCCTATCACACAGCATGAAGTCAAGATTGTCTACCTGGTGCTTCAGCTCCGGGTGTCCTGGCATCTCCAAGGGCATTCCCATAGAATCACGCCTTGCAAAGTGAGCAAAGCGAGTTCCCTGGATCAAGTTGATGTTTTGCCCACACAGACGGGCAAGAGCTTCATGCATAGCCCTGGCTAATCCATCTAGCCAGTTGTTCTCACGCAAGGTGAATTGAATCTTCTTAGAAGTGGGTGCTTCCATCTTGCCTCTGAGGTCTACAACTATCAGCCATTGTAGATCTCCTCCTATGTGATCGTTGAGTTGAGCCCCGAAGAATTCCGGATGCGGGCGCTCAAGATACTCTGACAGTGCATCTATATCCCTCTCAAAGATCAGTTGGCCTCCGTTGCCCAACTGGTAGAACTTGCAATACTGGACTTCCATCTATAAGAATTTAGGATGAGTAAGTTAGTGGGGTGATCAAGTGTGTCAAATTTTATTCAGGAATGTAAGAATTTTTGAGGAACATGATTTTTTTTGAAAGAATCAAGGATAAGAGTGGGAATAGGTTTTCATAAATACTCACTTCTTTTGTTTTGAAACTAAGTTTTTGTTCGGACGTCCATTCTAACTAGGGTCTCCTTGGTCAGGATGGCTCTGATACCAACTTGTCGTCTCCGAAGAACAACTCCGACAAGGAATTAAACCTAACGCGGCGGTGGGGGTCTGGGTAGGCTCACCTAGGCTCCATCTAGGGTCATTGATGGGGGCGAATGACGTGGTCGACGACGGCTGTTAGAACGGTGGTCGCGATAGCTCCTGGGGCGACTCCAATCGACGGCGCCCATCTCCTCCTGCAGCAGTGGGCTCTGGCCAAATTCGGCGAAGCAAAGCTCGCCTTGTTCCGCGAAGAAGTGTCGGAGGCTCAGTGAGGAGTGGGGAGTGTGTTGGTGTGGAGAATGGAGGCGGAGAAGGCCTCTATTTATACAACAGCGAGGGGACTGAGCGGGATAGACTCAGGCTCGTCGGGGACGATGATACACGCGGCTAGCAGCGCGGCTGAGGGTAGGGGCAGTGTGGTGTTTCCTGGCAATCGTCACTAGCTTAATGGCGAGGCACGGGGCGGTCTAGGCTGGTCAGGCGCATGCGATGCTCTGCACAGGAGCGATGGTGTTTGCGACAGAGGACGGGTGCTACGGGTCGTGCGGCGGCAAACAGGGGTGTCTGGGAGGTGGCTGTGATGATGGCGAGGTGAGCGGCGCTTAGCGCATTCTCAGACGCGCGCAGACACTGGTGCAATGGTCTTGGGTGGTCCAGGGCCAGGCTATGGTCGAGGCTTGGACAGGGGTGGCAGCGCGGTGCTGGGCTGCGCTGCTGCTGAGCATGGGCGCCTCGCTCGGGCCTCATTCACGCCCGGGCGGTGTAGGGTGGGCGGCGGCACCGGTGGTGCATAACGGCGGTGGGGGGGCGGTCTGGTCGTCGACACCTGGGGAGACAGATGGTGGGCGCTCGGGCGGGCGCCCATCCGGCCCCATGAAAGTGTGGCACAAGGCGGCAAGACTGCGCAACGGTTAAGTGGGGGCTGGGTGTTCTGGTGACATCGGGGAGACAGGGTAGTGAAGAGGGAACCAAATTGGTCTAGTGATCACTACTGAAACAGTGAAGTTAGGCCAGAGTTAATTTGTGTCTGCAAGGTGTTTGTCTTAATGGCCGCAAGAATTTGAATTTGGAATTTTTGAATGAATTTTGGTGAGTGAGCTAAACTTATGCTTGAGTATCTATGGTTGCTTGGAAAAGTCAACTAGAATTGGTTTGAGTGGTTTTTGAAAAAGTGTGATCTTACCATATGAACTAGATTCAAATTTGAACTATCCTTTAAATAGATTTGAAAATAGCTTTGGTGAGTTTGTAAAGTGGGCTTGGGTTCACTTTTACTTGGTCTAGAAAGGGGTGAAAAGAAGTAGAAATGTTTCTGTTAGAAATCCTCTTCTAGGAACACTCAAAGTGGCCTAGTGGTTAACTTTGGTCAAAATGACCATTTGATCTTTTTATTCATATTTGATTTCTTTTTATTTTGATTTTGTTTGTAAATGGCCTAGATGATGTAGCATTCACCTTTAAACCATTTCTCATCATTTGTAGCAATCAAACATGGCAAATTTAATCAATCATACACTAATGCAAAACACACATGCATTCATATAGATTTTTGGAATAAAAGTTTTTGTTAACCCTAAATTTGGGTGATTAGAACTTGATAATCTTGATTAACATTTTTGGGGTGTTACACAAGACCTAGATAGGAGTTCTTGAGTTACTTGCACAACTGATTTTACTCCGACGTGAGCACCATGTCCTCTTGGTCTTTGTCGAAGCGCGAAATCAGCTCATGGGAGATCACCAGCTTGTGCCTGATGTTACCTACTGAACAAGCACTCCAGCTGGTTAGCTTGCGTGTCATCGCTCGGAGGCGCAACAATAGCCTAAGAAAGGGGTCTGCCTCATCCACAGATCCCCAAGCCTCGGCTACGGTCTCATGGAACTCGTCCATCCTCAACCAGAAGTTCTGAAAATGGAACCTCTTGTACATCGTCGGCATGGGGGAGCAGTCTAGGAGCAGCAGGAAGTGATCAGACACCACCGACACTAGGCATCTGAGGTGGTTCTCACCGTGTGCATCCTCCTAGTCCATGGTGTAAAGCATGCGGTCAAGGTGCACCAGGGTTGGGGGAGTTTGCTCGTTAGACCATGTGTACCTACGACCATTCAGGTAGGCCTCTTTGAGGGCAAGGTCATTTATGAGCCTGCGAAATCTACCCATCATGTGGCGATTCAGGTTCCCATTGTTCTTGTCTTCCGCACGATAGATGAGGTTAAAATCACCACAAAGCATCCATGGGCCGGGGCAATCAGCCTGCATATCTCTCAGCTCCTGGAGAAACGTAATTTTCTCCTCGTCATCTTGGGGCCCATAAACCACTGAGATCCACCAGGGGGTGCCGGACTCGTAGGAGACCTTGGCAGTGATGGCGTTGGTGGTGAACAATGGGTCTGTAATCTCTACGATCCTGCTCTTCCACGCAAGAAAAATGCCTCTGCGCGTGCCAATAGCGGGCAGGTAGGTATAATCGTCAAACTCCAGCCCAATCTACTCAAGGACAATAGACGAGTACAACAACTCCACCTTAGTTCCTTGAAAATTATAACAAAGTCAACAGGCATAAAGGTCATATGCAACTCAACCATAATATGATTTACTTTTCCCAAAACATGTTTAGTTGAGTCATCAACAAGCAAAAGATCTATTAAACATTTTTCCATAGTTGTGATTTCTAATAGATCATATAGTTCTTTAGATAATACAGAGACACTAGATCCTAAATCTAGAATTGCATGGTGTGTCTCTTTGCTAATAGTGATTAATATCTTGGGGAGCCAAGCATCCCAAGATTTGTTGTTTCATGGCTTCATTATTATATCTTTCTATCTTTTCTTTATGACATAGTTGGCTATGTAAGAGCCAAAACCTTCTTGGTGAACATTAATGGATGGGTCATTAGAAATCTTTTGTAAAATATGAATGAGTTCACTCAAGCTACATTTATCAAGGTCAAGAAGTGGGTCTTTTATTTAATTTATCATTTTGACTTCTTCTATTTGTTTATCATTTGTTATCATAAGTGATTCCCTTTCCTTTTCTTCCATCAAATTAAGGGTCTCCCAAGACTTTTCTATTACTTCTTGCACATTGTTAATAGTTTCTTCATGATTCTTTTGGGCCTGGATAAGATTTTTAAAGGATATAACTTCTTGTACTAAGAGATCAAAATTTTCATTTAAAGCATCTCGCCTTTCAAATTTAGCTGTAAACTCCTTATTAAGTTCCACTTGAGTCAATATAAAAGTTCTAATGGTGTTTTCTAAATCATTGGCGATATTATTACCACTAGTGTATATTTTAGGGACATATGGTGGCTTACTATAAGAATTATTGTAGTTGTTCCCATAACCATTATTACCAAAAATTCTTACATAGTTGACATCTACATTTTCATTGGGTTTCCAACTAGTTCTTGTAGGGGAACATTATCATTACTTTGTTTTGATATGTAGGCAAGTATGGCATCTATTTATTGGACAAGGGGTCTACTTATTCAATAGAGTCTACTTTCTTAGATGGGTTTGGTGCTCTTTCAGTATGCCATTGACTATGGTTAGTAACATGTCTTCTAAGATGGCTTTAGCTTCAAATACAGTTTTACTCATAAAGGCTCCCTCTGCTGTAGAATCTATCATCCTTCTTGACATATAATTTAACCCATTATTAAAAGAGTGTAATATGGTCCATTCATTTACTCCATGTGATGGGCAAGTTCTAAGCATGTTTTTAATTCTTTCCCAGGTTGTTGCTACATGTTCATTGTCATTTTGCCTAAATGATAGGATACTATTTATGTTTTGTAGGATTTTAACAGGTGGGTAATATTTCTTATATGTTGCGAAGAGGTGGACAACTAGGTACCCTAAACAACTAAACTGTATAGTAATGGGATAACTAAATAAAGAAGCATCAATGAGTAATATGTGAGATTTGTGTTTATCCACTCACTTGTGTCTTGTAGGACCCCACATACTTTATTCATGTTCCTTAACTATCACACTATCCACATGCGGGAGACTTTCAAGGATCCCCCTTAGCATCACCTTGATTTTAAGTTTGTTTTGGGGGCCACAATTAGTTTGGGGCTTTATTATTATCATTTACTTATGCCATTCTTTACTGCTTTATTTACTACCGTTGCTTGAGGAGCATTTATTATCTTGTACTATTTTGTATGCAGAATGTTTACTCTATCTAGACAAGCCCATTCACACTTTTGGTTTCCCGGAGTTTTTCAGCCATTGGCGCAAACCTATGGGTCCGTTGCAGAGCCCGGACAACTTCATCGCGAGTAGCTTAGTGGGGTGGCCTCCTAAAACAACCTTTGGGTTTTGGGATTACTCTATCATGAAACCTTGTTGCCTTTTGCCTTCCTTTGGTTTTTCTGAGGTGATAGTGTGTGTTGCTATTTGTGCACCCCTCGTTGACCTCCTCGAGTAGAGATTTTGGGGCTTGTGATTTGCTTTTTTGTAGGCATCTTATGCCACAATTTGTATCTTGATCCGTACTTGGATTTATGCTATTCCGCTTCTTCTTGATGATATATGTATGTGGACAAGTGTCCTATGATTATATGATATGTATTCTGGATCTTTCCTATCGGTGTTGCAATGCATTTATATTTCCTTATATATGATTATATTTTGATGTGTTGTTGTATGGTCGTACCTCGTATGCACCCATGTGTGTACAAGGGACGCATACGTACGGGGTATGTTAGTCTCCCGCACCACTACATATCCGTGGTGGGGTGAACAACCATCGAGATATAACAACACGTGTCTCTAACATACCGGTTGGGGTTTTTACATATAGATTCATTGAACTATGCTAGAACTGTTGTGAATCTTTTATTGTGGGAATCAAAGTAAGCATCACATGCAGGTGTGGTAAGTATGAACACACAAATATGTTCCTAGTCCAGCCTCTAGGAATAGCTCATATGTTGAGTGATGATCAAGTTTCCTGATCATGGTATAGGGTATACCACCAACTATGAGAGTACATTGTCTAGAGAGACAATGGCATGGAATATATCCACATGATGATTTACTATTAGAGTAAATAAAAGTGCTATATTGTTTCATCTCAAACTGTTATCCATGTCATCCTGATTATTTTTGGTCGTGCGATGGGAATTGGAAAGGACACGCGGCAACATCACGATGGATACCTTCTATCCCGTGAGTCAGGTCCTACTATGGGACATGGCGAAAGATTCCAGACCGTGAACGGGTGTCACGCACACCGTTGTACCCCATTGATGGCAACAAAGGCTACCACTTTTCGTTGGGACTCCAAGTTCAGAGTGTTGCAGCAAGCGTCTTTTTCCCACAAGGATGAGTCGAGGGTTTATATCGAACTCTCGGGGAATTGGCTATGAAGGATGTTTGTATTCTCCTCTTCAAGCAACCTGTAAAGTAAAATAAAATGTCTTGTGTCCCCAACTCCACCAAGTGGTTGTTAAGCGCAAGATTTTGTATTAGTAATATGAAACAAAAATATTAAATAAACTAAACTAAATAAAGTAAAGAAATACAAACTAGATGATATGGAAGATAGTAGAGTTATTTTTGGGTTTGTATGTGTGATTGCAAATAGAGAAAGTATTTTTGTATTTTCGAAATAACTAATTGCTAAATATAAAAAGGACAGTAGATGCAAAGGAATGGTGTTTCTTATGATAAAAACGGACCTCGGGATTCATGGGTTCACTTGTCTACTCTCTTTTTAAGTTGTAGTGATCACAAAACAATTCATCAATGATAAGGATCATGTAAACTCTATAAGTGCTTGATAAAAGGAATTAATATGGGCATCACATTCTAATATTGAGAAGGAATACATCTCTATCTTATACTCCTCAAGAAAGGGAAATCTCCATGCAGTCTTGATTTAAGAATAGATCAGAGTATAGCTTTAAGAAATATTATATGATGTTTGAAATACAAAACATGCTACCTTGATTTAACAAGGTCATCACACTGTCACGTGATAATTGTAGCAAATGATTTCACTTAACCCCTAGTGAGGCAGCAAAAGAAAGGTAAAAACAAAAATAGATCTTGAATAATATGTGTCACAATTCAATCTCCACCCCTATGCTACTCCATCTAACACACACTTCTCCCCATACAAGTTCTTGCATACAAGTTGGATCAAAACAAGCAATGGAGAACATGGTGCATGATATGCATCTATTAAAACATCTTACACAAAATATATTCCAATCTAAAATATCAAATCATAGAAGAAAGATCCACCACATAGGAATTACAAATATGACCATAATCATGTTGGGCAGCTCATATGGTACTAGATCTATGAAGAACAAGAGAGAGAGAGAGAGAGAGAGAGAGAGAAAGATCAAGCTACTGCCACAAACCCATAGTCCGGAGGTGGACTACTCCCTCCTCATCATGGTGATGAAGCCAGAGATGTTGAGGGTGGAGATCTCCACGGAGGTGGCTCCGGCAGAGTTTCCCTCTCCAATCTTTGATGGATCTGACTCTGTTTGGTGGTGTTTCCGTATTTGGTGGCTCTCTTCCCGAGGACGCCCCGGGGGTCCTTATATAAGGGTTTTTAGGTCAAGAGAAGTCCGTGGGTGGAAGAATCAAGGTGATCGGATGGCCGAGGAGGGAGATAGCACAGGTGGCGTGTCCACTAGGCCTAGGCACGCCACCTAGGCTATCTTGGGCCTCCTGGCCCTCCTGGTGGAATTCCAGCACTCTAGATGCTTCCCGTGGATAAATATTGGCATCCCCAAAAGTATAGGTCCATTTGACTTCGTGTAGGTCCTAAAACATCAAAAATATTGAAAACAGGGTTTTTCTGCCCTGCAGGGTTATAACCAAAATAAAGTGGATCATTGATAAATGGGATTTCTATTTTCGTGCTCCTGGTTCGTTAGTTGTATTCAGTTTTCCCCAACCGCTTAACTTTTCCTCACTTTGCCCATCTCCTTGTACGAAAATCATCAAAGAGCTCGAACGGTAGCTGTCGTTAGGTTAACCATTGGCAGACGTGTGGGGCCACGTGGTGTGGGACCACGTGGGGTCGGTTGGTCAGGAACACATCATGCTGACGTGTGGGGCCGCGCCATGTGGGACTCTGTGGGGCCGGTTTGTTGGGAACGCGTTATGGGGGACGTGGTGTGGGACCATGTGGGCCCGTTTGGTGGTTACGTGCACCCTTTCGCCTAAACTAGAAGTTTTCTTTTTTGTTATTTTATGATTGGCCTTTTTAAGAGCACCTTTTCCCCTCTCTCTCTCTCTCGCTAATAGTTGTGTTTTTTGCCCAAAAAGGTAGCAAATCTAGAGCAACTGCTCTCTTTATTCATTGTTCCTTTTGGCCCTTGTTTTTTCCCAATCTGGTAGCAAATCTAGAGCAGCAAATCTAACCAGCACCATAAATACATTCAGTAAACAGAGCAGATATAGATAAAACAACTAATATAGGATATATAGCAGATGTAGATAAAGCAGCTAATGTAGAATATATAGCAGATGTAGATAAAGCAGCTAATATAGGGTATATAGTATGGTAATTAATGAGGTTCGACAATTAGGCTGGTCAGCAGCAGCGGACAAGTTCAACACAGACAATATAAAAGAAGCTGCTTTACAGCAGCAACAGCAACAACACAAGATCAGTGGCCCCTCATGGCCTCCGCCAGGAGGGCCTCCGCCTCCTCCGTCTAGCGTCTCCTCCACTTCTTACTGCCCAGTCCCTTAACCTTGGGCGCCTTGGGCTTGATGGGGCATGCGACCCTCCTTGATGGCCACCTTCTGGAGGTTGCGGAGGTGAAGATCGAGCGCCTGGTGCTTAGCTCTAAAGCCGTGGACATTCACGAACTCACCGCAGGTCCTCATGTCCTCGGCATGCTTCACGAGGGAGTTGAAGGTGGTGGCCTGGAGCCTCATGGTGGTGCAGAAGGGGCCCATGTAGACGTCGTCGGCAAAGAAGTTATCGTATTAGCCGGAGTTAAGCCTCCTTAGCACATGACGAGTCTTGGTGTCCTTGGACTCGTCGTCGCTACAGACGTGACTGCTATCATCCTGTTAGAAAAAAATCAGAGTGCAATAAGGACATGATTGAGATACCTTGATTATCAGGATTGATTATTTGCATAAATTAACGGATTGAGATCCCCTGATTATACCCCAATCCCCAAATCTCAAACCAAATCGAATATTGATCCTAACTACATATCGACGCTAGTACTAACTAGGGAATCCCTTAACTGCAACTCGGAGGACGAATAAAATAGGATTGAAATATGAACAGGGGGTTCATCAAAATAAGAGATCTAACACAAGAGTATTAGCTAGTGTAAAAATACCTAGCATCCAACGATTGAAAATACGAACAGCTGAACCCTAATAACATACGATCTAGCATCCATCGATGGGAATGGGGGAAGAACAAGGGAAGGGGAGAAAACCCTAGTTACCTCCAACCATGGGTCGGCGATGCTGGTGTCGTAGGGGTTCTCTGGCCTGATGTAATCATCCTCCTCGTAGGGATCCCAATCGAGTGGGATCTCGCCTGGCCGGGGGACTCTCGCCGGGCTTCGTAAAGCGGGACGAGGGTCCGACGGGACGGGGAAGGTTTTTAATGCCTTGACGAGGGCTCAGACGGGACGGGCCTCTCGGTGGCCTTGGAGGCGCCGATGGCCACCGCGCTGTTCTTCTCCATCGCCGGCGTGGTTGGGGTTTTCTTGGGGTTTGTAGAAGGTGATGGGACAGTGGAGACATATGCGTGAGTGAGTGATGAGTGAGACTAAGGAGACCTCTATAAAGGAGACGGGAAGGGACATTTCGTTGCACCACTGTGCACCGTAATCGCAAGACGCTATCGCGGTTCTGCCATCACTGCGTGCACCGCGACACGTATACCGTGAGTCATGTTTTTTCCCTCGTGTCTAACCCTGGCGACTTAGTTGTGCTCAGTTATACCCTCGAGTGTAACACTGGCAGTTTGGTTGTACTCAGTTTTGCCCTCTAGTACTAACCCTTCCGTGTGCAATATACTCAGTTTACCCTACGGTGGCTAGTCAACAGAGAGTGAACGAATGGGTTTTAGATAGCTAATTGAGTCATTTTATGCACAATAAATTCAAAAAGATCAAAACATAATGGCATCTACCTAAGGAGTCTTGTTGTGTAACCTGCCACCATAAGAAATGTATAGAAATCAAGTTTTAACCTAAATAACCACTTCTCAAATCACCTACTATCTATGAAGGTTCATGGCTTTCTACTCAAGCCTCTTCCCAAAACATCCCTCCCCAAAACATAGTTTGTCTAAATGAGGCCATAATTGTCAAACTAGTGTATATATGAATTGCAAATAGTTTGATGTATGCCAAGATGTATTTTATTGTATAAAAGACGCATTTTCCATTTTTAAATCTCTTTGTCAGTTTTTGCCCTTGGTTTTTAATTTCTACTTAGTCTTGCCCTTGGTTTTTAAGTTCTACTCAGTTTCCCCGCTCTCTCTCTCTCTCTTGGTCACAAACTCTCACACTTGTGCTCATCTTAGCTGCTACGCTCTGATTGGTTGAGACAGTTGTCACGCGGATCATGCCCACCAACCATTGATCCTCTATGATCTAGTGGATAGGATAATCCTTATATCTGTCGGGGGCACCCCTCTATCCATGCAAAATAACAAGTTTGCCACCAGTACTTTAACTCCATAATAACAAGTTTGAAGGAAAGTGTTCAAAGTTGTATAATTTTTGTATATGCAAGTTTGTGCATTACATTCCACTCGATGAAAATGATAATCTCTCGAGATTTTCTTAGCGCAACATTATCACGTATTAAGTGCGATTTCAGAGAGTTCAAATGTGTATAATTTTTGTGTATGCAAGTTTATGCATTACATTCCACTCTATGAAAATGGGGGAGAAAATGATAATCTCTCAAAATTTTGTTAGCACATTATTATCACGTATTAAGTGCGATTTCACAGTGTTCAAAGGTTTATAATTTTTGTATACGCAAGTTTATGCATTATATTTCACTCCATGAAAATGATAAATGATCAGGATTTTATTAGCACAACATTATCATTTCCTAAGTGCGATTTCAAAGAGTTCAAAGGTGTATAATTTCCATATATGCAAGTTTATGCATTACATTTCACTATATGAAAATGATAATCTCTCAAGATTTTGTTAGTACGTCATTATCACTTATTAAGTGTGATTTCACAGTGATCAAAGGTGTATAATTTTTGTATATCCAAGTTTATGCATAATATTTCACTCCATGAAAATGACAAACTCTCAAGATTTTCTTAGCACAACATTATCATGTCCTAAGTGCGATTTCACAGTGTTCGAAGGTGTACAATTTTTCTATACGCACGAGGCATAAAGATTTTAGTTTAGGAATCACTTTTCACGCTCTAAAAATGGTAAACTCTCAAGATTTTCCATGGACAACATTATCATGTCCAAATTGTAATTTTAAAGTGTTCAAGAGTTGTGTCAATTATAAACACTCTTTTACATTAAGAGTTGTATACTTTTTTTAATTTGAAAGTGTTCAAGAGTTGTGTCATTCTATTATTTCTTATACATCCATCTCCCTAGATCTCAAAGTTTGACTTTCACCTCATAGATTCACTTGATTGTAGCCGAGACATTAACTCAATAAATCAATTAAATCATCGTAACGGCTCGCCGCTCGCATTCTCCACAGCAAGCGTGCGCCCAATTGAGCTCCCAAGTTGTGCCAATTGATTGTCCACAGCAAGCACATGATTGCCATTGTCATCCTTCATACAAGTCAACGGGACAACACCATATTGCGGATAGGACGAACGGGAGGCCGAAGTGAAGCTATAAAAGGGTCACCGTTGCCGGAGAAGAAGAAGAAAGGGGAGGCAACGACACGGGCACAAGCTGGCTCGGGGTCCCATCTTGCAACACTAACCTAGGTAAGTTGTGGGTCCAGTGCTCACGTGGATAAGTTGTGGGTCCCATGCTAATCTGGATAGGTGGAGAGATGTGTCCACTGCAGGAACCGACTGAACGCCGCCCCACTTGTCAGCATGTAATGGCAAGGGTCCACTACAGGACCCGACATAACGCGGCCCCACTTGTCAGCACGTAACGGTAAGGCTGACGGACGACGAGTTTCAGACTATGTGAGAGTTTCGTACAAGGAGATGGACAAAAGTGAGGAAAAGTTAAGCGGTTGGGGAAAACTGAGTACAACTAAGGAACCGAGGGCATGAAAATAGAAATCCCTTGATAAATCCCCAAAAATCAATATAAAACAGGGATATAACATTATATATGATGCAAATATGTGGAAAACATGTTAACAAACTACAAAGTTCATGTATGCATTTTACATGCATCAACATCCCCAAGCTTAACCTATGCTCATCCTCGAGCATGAAGGTGATAAAACTAAACATGGACTTTGGAGTTTGTTACCTTTGCTTCCTTCATTATCATGTAGAGTTCATAGGCTCAATTACTTTCAATGAAACATAATATGTAAGCGTACTATCAGTTGTATCTTTTACACATCCATAAACATGCTAAACAATAAGTGATGGTGTGATAAAACAAATGATGAGCAAAATAAACCTTCAAGCACACTTTGATGAACCTATAGAATAAGAGACTCTTTCCATGATTGGCATTGGTGTTTTCATGCCTTTATTTTTGGGCCACTTCTTAGTTTCATGCCCTTGACTAGAAGACTTACTTGTTAGTTTTGTGTCTTCCCTTGAGATGTTTAGCATCCCGTACCGAAAGTAAGCATTCAATACATATGTTAATCGTCCATAAAGAATTAAAAAATAAATTTTTGGCTATGTAATTCATGTCAACAATACTAATAAGGATGGGGTTGCCGGTATCTTCTTTTACTTTGCTTTAAAGATTCCTATGGTTTATGTGCCCAACATCTTACAAGTTGATTGTTTCATGCACCTAATCTATGATCTTTCACTCCTCATGCTACTAAACTTAGGCCTATCATTGTATGCTCATGTTGGTATTTGTGAAACCACTTCATTGAAGTACCTCTTGCCCCTGTGTAGCTATATGCCCCCTTTTTGGCATTTGTTTTTGATTATTTATCATAAAATATAATATAGTTCCTTGATTGTGTTCAAGGTTTGAGGGGGCAGTATCTCTACTCCATAAAATAAGAAGAATATACATATGAACAAGGATCATTATGTTGTAAGTTTCCACCATGTCAGGCATGGCTTTGGCTGGAGGTTTAGGAGCATTTTCTACCAACATGCCTACTCCAGTATGCACACTGTTGGAAATATGCCCTAGAGACGAATAGTAATAAGGATTATTATCATATTTCATAAAGTTTATGATTAAGTTTTATATCATGCTATAACTATATTGAAAGGAAACATCAATACACGTGTGATATATAAACAACCAGGGGTTCTCGGTGATACTCTAGTCACTGGTTCATTGGTCAACAGATGATCAAGGTTTCCTGATCATGTGGCATTTATGCCAGTTGGAAATGGAGTCACCTCATTATGAGAATGAGATGATGAACTAATACCCAACCTAAACATCGTGACCCGATCATGTCATGAAGTTCAAGTTACGATTATTAGAGTAGACCTAGTGTACTATTTCTTAGACTGTGAGGCTATATCAATCACTGTCTCCCAAGGGTACTTTGATAGCATCAAACGTCACACGGTTAAACAGTGATCATAAAGGTGTGTTCAGGTATTCGGAGGAACAGTAGAGGCATTATACGTCAAGAGCGGGATTTGTCCATCCGCGTGACGGAAAGATACTCGAGGGCCCACTTGGAGAAGTTATATCCAATAGCTGCGCAACGTGTGATTTGATCATAGGGATACCACTTGTCGGAACGAGTCAAGTAGCATTTGTAGGTAACGAGATTGAACCCAACATGTGATGCCATTGATCAGATCTCGGACAATGCAAGTATCTAGAGACAAAAGGAATAAGACACGACGTTCATGGTTCAAATGACGAATGATTTCGTGGAATGCACAGGGGTCACATGGCCATCCAGGTCCCTCTATTGATCATTGGTCCAAGAGTGTCCCGGCCATGTCTCGGGTGTTCCCGAACCGTAGGGTATCACTCTTAAGGGCTTGGTGATGCTTAGAGAGTGTTCACAGGATCGGTAGAATCACCGAAGAAAGAGAAGAGAGAAAACCAAAAGGGTTTAGGTAAGTCCGGAGGATGTCTGGAGTGGAGGTGGAAGGTGTTCCATAACCACGGAGATTGAATAATATGTGAATGAATGTTAAATGTTGATTTAATCATTTATTCTTAATTATTTAATAAAGAGAAAATCAATTAAAGGGTCAAAAGGCTTAATGGGCCAAATCCCGGAGGGGAAAAGGCCCAAGAGGGGGCCGCATCCCTAGGAGGGGCCAATGGGGTGGCTAGCGCCCCTAGTGGGCCAGCCCCCCACGTGGGGCCCATGGTGGGGGTGGCCGGTGGCACCTCTCCCCACCTCCTCCCTTGTTTAGTCCCACCCCGGGACTTTGAGGGAGGTAGTACCTCCCCTTCCCCCTATATATAGTGGGGTATTTGACCAAATAAAGACACACAATATTCAATATAGGTTTCCTCACTTTTGGGAAGACCTCCAATTGATATTCTCTCTCTCCCTCTCCTGTGACCGTGGTCCCAAGTCTGGACTGCGCGAACGAGAGACATCTTCATCACGGAGCGCCATCATGCTGCGGGATTCGAATCCAGGATCTCTACTTCCACAACTGCTGCTGGATCAGGGAAGCGAGAGTCATCGCCAGACACTGGATGCATGTAACTCCCTGTGAGGTGCAAAATTTGAGGCACTAGAAGTCATTGGAGCCACATGAGCACGATGACTTCATCACGACCTTGAGGTCGGCTTCGGATCGTCTACATCAACCATGCTCTCCCAAGCGTTGAGAACACTTTTCGGTCTTCAAGGGTAAATTTGCGAAAAGCCCCTCCTGTTACTGCATTACTAATAGATAGGTCCTAGCAACAAAGGGGTTCAAGGGCGTAGGGTAAAATTTATTGTTTTCATACGCGAACTCCTACACACACTTCATTTCACATCGATGCAATCCATCGGTAGAAATTTAAACATGATTTATTATCAACATTTAACATTGAAAGCATGTGCCATGATAGCATGGTTTAGCCAACAATCAACTAATAAGATGTAAAGCACAAAAAAATTCATAGTAGTGTCGCTCCAAACCCTACTTTCTTATGAGCTTTAAAGTACATGTAAAAGGGTGTTTTTAAGAGTGTTTGTAGGATTAACATACATACTATACTTGAAAGTAGCTTTTTCCACAAGTAGGTGGATATGTCTAGTCTAGTTTTAAGGGGCTTGGAACAAGTCTTAGCTTATGTAGAAGAGGTTTAGCAAAAGTAGATCTAAAGAGTGTGCCATCTAGTTCATAATGTCAACATTTATTTTCTCACCTTGTTTCTTAATGTTGAATATAAATATGCACAAGCAAAGGATGCAAATTAATAGGCATAAAACAGATCATGTTTCATACAAAGCACATGAACTTAAGAACTAGACACGACATGAATTTCAGCTTTTGTTTTTATCTCCCCTTTTCTTTTATTTCCATGGCATTATTTTTCAGTTTTAATATCATTAAGGTAGAGTTTCTTTTTAGTAGAGGATCATAAACATTTATATTAATGGTGGTGGTGGTCTTTTTAATGCAAAAAAGGTAAAAATACAAAATAGATGCTCCAAGTTTCTACGATAGTTCTATGTTGCTCAAAAACAAAGTTTAGAGGTTTTAAAACCGAGAGTTGGATTGGTCCAGTGGGGTTCCATGGGCATACCCAAGCTTATGGTTTTCACCATCCTTGGATTTCTCTTGGTGTGGTGTTCCTCTATTCCCTGTCAAAAAACTTCAACACAAATTTTTCTCCCATCTCTTTTCTGAGAGGTGACATTAGTGGCACAAGAATATAATAGTTGTTGCTTATATATCAAATACATAATTCTTAATAAATGCTACAGCAAGCATATAATGTTCCTACCTATCCATAGCATTTAATATGAATCAGACAAATCATTTTAAGACACTTGGGAATGGTTAAAACAAAACATGCTAGAATCTGTCCAAATTTTCAGCAACAACAAAACTAATTTTTTTTCGACCACTTAAACATGTCAGAAATTTTAGAAACTTTTTGTGCATACATAGGATGAAACGTTGTAAATTCTATATTAATATGAGCGCAATCCGAGTTATAGAAAAAATCATAAAAGTCACGGACTTAAAACAGTTCTGCAGGAATTTGCTACTCCGTATGTTTAGCAACTTTTAAAACATCCAAAATGGGTTCCACTTGGTACTTTATTAAAAACTTCAGAAGAAGACCAAAACAAAACTCTCTTGCTACTGTAAGAGTTCAAAACAAAAATCCAAAATAAAATAACCGGGTTGCCTCTCGCAAAGCGCTTTCTTTATAGCCATATAGCTAGGCTTTACTTACTTGATTTTGGTGATGTGGAACTCATGGGATAGTTTGTGCTTTTTAGCTACCTCCTTCTTCCTCCTTGGGAAGTGTTCCATACATTATACTAGGGTCCCATGGTGTTCTCATGCCAATCAAATAAATAATAAAATAGGAGCATGGTATAGAGCAACACAAAGCATAAAAGTGATAATAACGAAGTCTAACTTTCTTTCTATGCATAGGGCTTTTATATTTGAATAAGGTACATCAAGCAAGAGCATATCTATGCATATTATTAGTAGGTGAATGAGTTTTATAATTATTATCAACATAAGGAGGGAATTGGCAAACTCCTCTTTCATAATAGTTGCAAGTACTAGAAGTAAATTTAGCAATATGACAATTGGAAGCATGCAAGTTTGTAAAGTTTGTTATATGATGAGCATCATAATAATTATCATGGTATTCATTAGCATGATTTCCTCTTTCAAAATAGTTTCTATTAATATTCTCATTATTAATATTATGGTTGCAATGATGATTTTCAACATAAGGTAATTGCAAACCATATATATAGTTTCTAGCAAGTGCAAATTTCTCTTCTATGGTTAACATAGGAGAGTTCAAGAATGATATAGGACTCTTAGTCATAAGGGTATCATCATAGGCAACAAGTTCATCATTTATATCTTATTTTGTTATACATGGATGGTTATCAAGAAGCATAGGATCATCATCTAAAGCATTTTCATACAGCATATCCAAACGAAATTCCTCATTATCATCACTAATTTTAGTAGTAGCATTATTAGAAGACAAACGAAATTCCTCATTATCATCACTCATAAATAACCATTTGAGTTTCAATTCCCTCACAAGAAGTGTACGGATTTTTAGTTGGACAATTATCATAGCATGGGTTATCATAGATGACAAATGAGTTTTGAGTTTGAGTGTTACTATCATTTGTTGATGGTGAAGTTGGAAGATCCCAATCTTCCCCATGTTTAGATTGGATTATCTCTTCATTTTCTTCTTCACACACTTGTTCTTCCAAGCTTATGTTTTCATCGTCTTTTCCTTGCAATATATTAGTACTTTCCATGGCAACAAGAGTTCTTTCATTATATTTAATAACATAAGCATTATCACTAAATTCTTCGTTGCAAATTTGAAGGATAATATCTAGGGATTTCTATTTTCGTGCCCCTGGTTCATTAGTTGTACTCAGTTTTCCCCAGCCGCTTAGTTTTTCCTCACTTTTGCCCTCCCTAAATTTTGAAACCCTCACATGCGCTCGGATGGGAGGGTGCCGTTAGCTCAAAGGCTTGACCGTTACATGCTAACCGGTGGGACCGTGTTGGGGCGGGTCGTGCGTTGAGTGTTACATTACGTCGCCTCAACCGTTACATGCTGACAAATGGGGTCAGGATACACAGTGAACCAGCCATCCATCTCTCGCTGATTATGGGGGACGTGGTGTGGGACCATGTGGGGTGCGTTTGGTGGTTACGTGTACCCTGTCGCCTAAATTGGAAGTTTTCTTTTTTATTATTTTATGATTGGCCTTTTTAAAAGCGCCTTTTCCCCTCTCTCTCTCTCTCTAATAGTTGTGTTTTTTTGCCCAAAAAGGTAGCGAATCTAGAGCATCTTCTCTCTTTATTCATTGTTCCTTTTGCCCTTGTTTTTCCCCAATCTGGTAGCAAATCTAGAGCAGCAAATCTAACCAGCACCATAAATAAATTCAGTAAACAGAGCAGATGTAGATAGAGCAGCTAATATAGGTTATATATTATGGTACTTAATGAGGTTCGACAATTAGGCTGCTCAACAGAAGCAGCGGACAAGTTCAAAATAGACAAGACAAAAGAAGCTGCTTTACAACAGCAGTAGTAGATCAGTGGCCTCTCATGGCCTCTTCCAGGAGGGCCTCTGCCTCCTCCCTCTAGTGCCTCCTCCACTTCTTGTTGCCTAGTCCCTTGACCTTGGGCGCCTTGGGCTTGATCGGGGGCATGCGACCCTCCTCGATAGCCACCTTCTAGAGGTTGCGGAGTTGAATACTGAGCGCCTGGTGCTTGGCTATGAAGCTGTGGACATTCACGGACTCGCCGCAGGTCCTCACATACTCGGCATGCTTCACGAGGGAGTTGAAGTCCGTGGTGTGGAGCCTCCTGGTGGAGCAGAAGGGGAACATGTACACGTCACCGGCGAAGAAGTTATTGTACTGGCCGGACTTCAGCCTCCTTAGCACATGACGAGTCTTGGTGTCCTTGGACTCGTCGTCGCTGTGGATGTCACTACTATCCTCCTATTGGAAAAACAGTAGAGTGCAATAAGGACATGATTGAGATACTTTGATTATCGGGATTGATTATTTGCATCAATTAACCGATTGAGATCTTGTGATTATTGCCCAAATCGAAAACTGGTCCAACTACGAACATGGGGGTGCAAATACGAACAGGGGGATTCATCGAAATATGAGATCTAACACAAGAGGATTACCCACTGTAAAAATACGAACAGCCAAGCCCTAATAACATACGATCTAGCATCCAACGATAGGAACAGGGGAAGAACAAGGGAAGGGGATAAAACCCTAGTTACCTCCGACCATGGGTCGGTGATGCTGGTGTTGTAGGGGTTCTCGGGCCTTATGTAATCAACCTCCTCGTAGGGGTCCCAGCCGAGCGGGATCTGCCCGAGACCGGCGGGGGCCTCCTCACCGACGGCTACGGCGGATGTGGGGACGGGGATGACGGCTGCCTTTGATGCCTGGATGGGGGACTGTACAGGGATGGGGGGCCTCCTCGCCGGTGTGGTTGGGGATTTCTTGGGGGTTTGCAGAAGGTGATGGGACAGTGGAGACGGTTGAGTGAGCGAGTGATGAGTGGGAGTGAGGAGGCCTTTATTAAAGGAGAAGGGAAGCGATGTTTTGTTGCACCACCATGCACTGCGTAACCACGTATGCTACTGCACCGTGCACGGTCACACGTGTCCGCTACCACCCCGTGCACCGCACACGCGTACCATGAGTCACGTTTTTTCCCTCATGTCTAACCCTGACGACTTAGTTGTGCTCAGTTTTGCCCTCGAGTGTAACACTGGCAGTTTGGTTGTACTCAATTTTGCCGTCTAGTACTAACACTGCCGTGTGCAATATACTCAGTTTTACCCTCGGGTGGCTGGTAAACAGAGAGTCAACGAATAGGTTTTAGCTAGCTAATTGAGTCATTTTATGCACAACAAATTCAAAAAGAGCAAAACATAGTGGCATCTACCCAGGGAGTCTTATTATGTGACCTTCCACCATAAGAAATGTATATAAACCAAGTTTTAACCTAAATCACCACTTCTCAAATCACCTACTATCTATGAAGGTTCATGGCTTTCTACTCAAGCCTCTTCCCAAAACATCCCTCTCCAAAACATAGTTTGTCTGAATGAGGCAATAATTTTCAAACTGGTGTATATTTGAATTGGAAATAGTTTGATGTATACCAAGATGTATTTTATTGTATAAAAGACGCATTTCCATTTTTTAAATCTTTTTCTATTTTCTATTTGAATCCCTTTGTTAGTCTTGTCCTTGGTTTTTAAGTTTTACTCAGTTTTGCCCTTGGTTCTTAAGTGCTACTCAGTTTTTCCCTCTCTTAATATCAATCCCTCGCACCTATGCTCATCTTTGCTGTTATGCTCTGATTGGTTGAGACATTTGTCATGCGGATCGTGTCCACCAACCGTTGATCCTATGTGATCTAGCGGACAGGATAACCCCTATACCTGTCGGGGGGCACCCCTCTATCCATACAAAATAACGAGTTTGTCACCGTTACTTTAACTCCATAAACAAATGAACTTGAATATAATTTGAAGGGAACGTGTTCGAAGGTGTATAATTTGTGCATTACATTCCACTCTATGAAAATGATAATCTCTCAAGATTTTCTTAGCACAATATTATCATGTATTAAGTGCGATTTCAAAGAGTTCAAATGTGTATAATTTTTGTATATGCAAGTTTATGCATTACATTCCACTCTATGAAAATGGGGGAGAAAATGATAATCTCTCTAAATTTTGCTATGCGCAAGTTTAAAATCATTATCTCGTTATTAAGTATGATTTCACAGTGTTCAAAGGTTTAAAATTTTCGTATACCCAAGTTTATGCATTATATTTCACTCCATGGAAATGATAAATGATCAGGAATTTATTAGCACAACATTATCATGACCTAAGTGTGATTTCAAAGAGTCCAAAGGTGTATAATTTCCATATATGCCAGTTTATGCATTACATTCCACTATATAAAAATGATAATCTCTCAAGATTTTCTTAGCACAACATTATCACTTATTAAGTGCGATTTCAAAGAGTTCAAAGGTGTATAATTTTCGTATATGCAAATTTATGCATTATATTACACTCTATGAAAATAATAATCTCTCAAGATTTTCTTAGCACAACATTATCACGTATTAAGTGCGATTTCAAAGAGTTCAAAGGTGTATAAACTTCGTATATGCAAGTTTATGCATTACATTCCACTCTATGAAAATAATAATCTCTCAAGATTTTCTTAGCACAACATTATCACGTATTAAGTGCGATTTCAAAGAGTTCAAAGGTGTATAAACTTCGTATATGCAAGTTTATGCATTGCATTCTACTCTATAAAAATGGGGGAGAAAATAATAATCTCTCAAAATTTTGTTAGCACATCATTATCACGTATTAAGTGCGATTTAAAAGTGTTGAAAGGTTTATAATTTTTGCATATGCAAGTTTGTGCATAATATTTCACTCCATCGAAATGATAAATGATCAAGATTTTATTAGCACGACATTATCATGTATCAAGTGCGACTTCAAAGAGTTCAAAGGTGTATAATTTTTGTACACACAAGTTTATGCATTATATTTCACTCCATGGAAATGATAAATGATCAGGATTTTATTAGCACAACATTATCATGTCCTAAGTGCGATTTAAAAGAGTTCAAAGGTGTATAATTTTCGTATATATATTACATTTCACTATATGAAAATGAAGTTAGACAAAGGGCGTGAGCGCGGGGCTAGCTCGGGGTCCCATCTTGCAAGGCCAACCTAGGTAAGCTGTGGGTTCGGTGCTCACGTGGATAAGCTGTGGGTCTGGCGCTCACGTGGATTAGTTGTGGGTCCAATGTTGATCTGGATAAGTTGACAGAGGTGTCCACTACGGGAATCGACTGAACGCGGCCCCACTTGTCAGCATGTAACGGCAAGGGTACACTACGGGACCCAACAGAACACGGACCTACTCGTCAGCATGTAACAGCGAGGGTCCATTACGGGACCCGACTGAACGTGGCCCCACTTGTCAGCATGTAACGACAAGGCTGACGGACGACGAGTTTCAGACCATGTGAGAGTTTCGTACAAGGAGATGGGCAAAAGTGAGGAAAAACTAAGAGGCCGGGGAAAACTGAGTACAACTAACGAACCGAGGGCACGAAAATAGAAATCCCTAATATCTATGTGTCCTTTCATTACATGAGCATCATGACTAGTTTCAAATTTTTGATTTATAAGAGAGTCTAACTCATGGGCTCCCCCATAGGCAATATATTTCTCAACTTGTTCTATATCATGGCATAAAAATTTACACTCTTGGTAAGAAGCAATAATAGGATCACTATTATGCTTACATTGATAGTGAGAGTGTTTATAGTCTTTTTTAGTGCAACAAGTTATATCATGTGATTCACAAAATTCAATAGCAAATTGATTGAGATCTGTAAGCAATTCATCCATTCTATTTCCTTCTTCGGTTGATCTATATTCATAGTAGGCTTTCAACATTTTGACATGACCTATATGTATGTGGATTCCAAGTTTCTCCATATTTTAGCATCCATATTTAAAGCTCACAGTGGTGCAACCTCCCCAAGTTTGGGTTGTTGCACACGTTGATGAAGATGATGATGATGCTAGAAGATAGGCAGTTGTTGCGGAAGTTACCTTGCTCTTCAAACTTGATGAGGATGCAGTTGTGATGTACCTTCTTGCAATTCCCCGGCAACGGTGCCAGAAAATAGTCTTGATGGCAACAAAGGCTGCCAATTTTTATTGGGTACTCTAAGTGCAGAGTGTTGCAGCAAGCGTCATTTCCTCACAAGGGTGACTCGAGGGTTTATATCGAACTCTCAAGGAATTGACTATGAAGGATGTTTGTCTTCTCCTCTTCAAGCAACTTGTAAAGTAAAATAAAATGTCTTGTGTTCCCAACTCCACCAAGTGGTTATCAAGCAGAAGGTTTCGTATTAGTAATATGAAACAAAAATATTAAATAAACTAAAGTAAAGAAATGCAAACTAGATGATATGGAAGATAGTAGAGTTGTTTTTGGGTTTGCAAATAGAGAAAGTATATTTGTATTTTCGAAATAATTAATTGCTAAAAATAAAAAGGATAGTAGATGCAAAGGAATGGTGTTTCTTATGATAAAAATCGAACCGGGGTCCATGGGTTCACTTGTCTACTCTCTTTTTAAGTTGTAGTGATCACAAAAGAATTCATCAATAATAAAGATCATGGAAACTCTATAAGTGCTTGATAAAAGGAATTAATATATGCATCACATTATAATATTGAGATGGAATACATCTCTATCTTATACTCCTCAAGAAAGGGAAATCTCCATGCAATCTTGATTTAAGAATAGATCAGAGTATAGCTTTAAGCAATATTATATGATGTTTGAAATACAAAACATGCTACCTTGAGTTAACAAGGTCATCACACTATCACGTGATAACTGTAGCACATGATTTCACTTAACCCCTATTGAGGCAGCAAAATAAAGGTAAAAACCAAAGTAGATCTTGAATAGTATGTGTCACAATTCAATCTCCACCCCTATGCTACTCCATCAAACACACACTTCTCCCAATACAAGTTCTTGCATACAAGTTGGATCAAAACAAGCAATGAAGAACGGGGTGCATGATATGCATCTATTAAAACATATTACACAAAATAGATTTCAATCTCAAATATCAAATCATAGAACAAAGATCCACCACACAGGAATTACAAATATGACCATAATCATGTTGGGCAACTCATAGGTACTAGATCTATGAAGAACAATAGAGAGAGAGATCAAGCTACTGCCATAAACCCATAGCCCGAAAATGGACTACTCCTTCCTCATCATGGTGATGAAGCCGGAGATGTTGGAGAGGGTGGAGATCTCCCCGGAGGTGGCTCTGGCAGAGTTTCCCCCTCCAATCTTTGATGGATCTGACTCTATTTGGTGGTGTTTTCGTATCTGGTGGCTCTCTTCTCAAGGACGCCCGGGAGTCCTTATATAGGGGGTTTTAGGTCAAGATAAGTCCGTGGGCGAAAGAATTAAGGCGATCGGATGACCGAGGTGGGAGATAGCACAGGTGGCGCGCCCACCAGGCCTAGGCGCGCCACCCAGGATATCTTGGGCCTCCTGGCCCTCCTGGTGGAATTCCAGCGCTCTAGATGCTTCTCGTAGATAAATATTGGCATCCCCAAAAGTATAGGTCCATTTAACTTCGTTTAGGTCCTAAAACATCAAAAATATTGAAAACAATGTTTTTTTTGCCCTGCAAGGTTATAACCAAAATAAAGGGGATCATTGATTAATCCCTAAAAATCAATATAAAACAAGGATATAACATTATATATGATGCATATATGTAGGAAAATATGTTAACTAACTACAAAGTTCATGTATGTATTTTACATGCATCACCCATGTTGCCGGATGGTAGGCCACGCGCATAAAATGGGCCTACCGTCAGTGTACGCGAGCAGGTCTGCGCTCAGTGAGAGGCGTTTCCGGCGTGACACGCCTCCACACCCGCCGGGTAGCGGGGCCCGCCGACAGCCGATGTGCGCCGTGAGCCCATGCTAGTTGCGGGCTCTCGCGTTCATGGGGCCGTCGAGAGCCGACGTGGCACCGTAATCCCATGTTGTCCGCGCATTCTCGCAGACGCAGGGCCCGTCCAGAGACGACGTGGCACTGTAAACCCATGTCGGTCGCGGTTGCTCGCGTACGCGGGCCCATCCAGAGATGACGTGGCGCGGTAGACAATAGCCGACCATGGTTTCTCATGATGGATGGGCCCACGGACATCTGATGTGGCATTTTAGGCCCTCGACGTGCATGGTTCCTTCTGGAGGAGAACCAGGCTAGCAGCATAGACTGTAGGCGTCAACGGTTTATCGCGGCAAATGGCATAGCTGATAGCGTAGGCTGCGCCGTGAAAATCCACTTCGGTCTATCATGGCCCTGTAGCTTAAACCTTACGGTTCCCTCTTCTATATAAACGTCTTGTTGCGTCTCTTCTTTGTCATTGTGTCAGATATTTATTTTCCATAGCATGCTTCTAATGGCTCAGCTTCTTGTACCCTGCTTATTTTGTAGGGCTCGCCGGTCGCTCTGGTTGAGCTCCAAGCGGAGAAGGTGTGGCTGTTCGACCTTGAGATGCATCTCACCCCGTCAGCATCTCTTCATCTCTTTGGCATTAGATTCCCTGATGCCACCGCTCAACACGGTCTTTCCTGCAGTTTCGGTGGCACTTCATGGCTGCTCGATGGCCCTTCATAGTCGGTCGGTTCCATTCGTCTTCGATTTCTTCGTCTCACCAACTTCGCCTAACAAGGATGCACTTTTCTAGCTGATGCCTCACATGTAGGTTGTCTCTAGAGAAGCGCCTCTCACTGTGTTTTTTGGTCTCGCTCCGGCGTCCTACTTACCAAGCGTCACCACCTAGTGATGATGTACTTCGATGCTCCTCCCTCTAGCGTCATGCTTACCATTTGTTGGCGCTTTACTGCGGGCATGCGGTGACGTTGTGTCTTCGACATGGATGAGAAGGCGTACGTCTATGGAGGAGGAGGTCTCACGCCAGATAAGGAAGAAAGTATAAGTAGTGTAGTCCCGATTTGTCTGCTGAGACGTGTATAAAAGTCTGTATTTTCATTTTTTTGGTTGTTCTTTCGTATTTAGCATTAGCTGTTTCCTCAGCAGTGTAATCTCATGTCTAAATTAGTACATTCTGTAATAGTTGTTCGTATTGTGTTATATAAATTTTTGTTCTCTGTTGTGTCTTCCATGGTGCGTTCTGCTGTGAAATCGTATGTGCTTATGTGTTATCAAAATCTGCTTCCTGTTGTATCATATGCATCTTTGCTGGTGAGTTCTGTCGTAGCTCTGCGTGCTACATTTTTACGCGGGAATAACTATGCGTGTTTGGAACCATCGCTTACGTGTGTTACAAAAAAGTATTTGACGCCCCATCTTCTCGACAAGATGAAACGATGAATCAGAAACTATAAGTCATACACGAATCATGTCGTATTTCTCAAACGTGTCGTTGTTTTAGTTTTGTGCATGGTATTAAAATCATCAGCGTTATATAATGCCATAAGTACTTATTATATGTACGATATCATTAGCCCTTCACGTCTATCACGTACGTTCACTCTGGCGGTACGTACTCTCGCGTGTAAAAATGTTATTCGTATGCGTTACATGACGTTTTATGCCACCTCGCGCCGGATTTTGCACCGTCGCTTCGATGTCGCAGTTATCTTGGCGTACTTTGCGCCGTGACATGCTCTATCACAGTTAACTGGATACGCAACCTATGTCACACGTATGTCTTTCTCTCTTATCTCTTCTTGCTATTTATGTGTGCCTCGTGGGTTCCTGATACTCCTCTTCGCCTTTTCCTATTCTCAGTTCCCACAATGTCACCTCTCTGACTAGCAACGTGAGACGAGCGGGCGTACGCGTTTCTACCTTGGCCAACGCCCATGTCTCTGCTGTTCCTCGAGATGTTGCACGTGTAAAGCCCATAAGCCTATCGGATTTGTTTCGCCCTATTCGTCGGGTTAGGCATCTACTTCTCTTCTGCTTCCAGGACAATGTGGTGACGAGGACCCGTCATGGTTTCAGCTTTGCAAGCACGAATGTCTTGAGCGCGTGTGGGAGGAAAAAGAGACGGTGGAAGAGGAGGAGGCCGCAGAGAATACTCACATCGTGGAAGCCTCTAAGTAAGTGGCGTGGGAATCCATCCACGAAGAGCGTATGTGTGCGGCCAAGGCCGCATCTTTGGAAACAGTGGCCGCCAAAGAAATCTGTAGAGTTGTCGATGCAGATATTTTGGCGGCGGGTATTGCTCTTTCTGGAGCTCAGATGTTCTCAAAGTCTCTGCCTCTAGACGAGAAGGATGACCTCAAACATGAGTCATTTTGGGAGAATCTGATGTTGGACTCCGATGACGAAGACGACCTACACAACAATGGTTCTACATAAAATTTAACATGATTCTATATATTTTTAAATAGTTTTTATGAATAATGAATAATATTTACTTTCTATCGTTACATATTGTTTCATTCTTCCGTCTAACGTTTTACTTAGACTGTCTCTATGTAAGAGTTGTCGCGCAATAGACGGTTAGCTATCAAAGCGTGTAAGGCCAAATCTTAGACAATATTAGCGTTTAACCATTTGCGCTATCGATGCTCCCGGGATGGATTCGCCGAGTTGTGGACCAATTTTATCATTAGACGAATTGTTTTTCCGTTGCCATATATCTCTATGCGCCATAAGTTACTACTCAACCATAGTAAACACCGACGCATTCACAGCAGCATTGTGATGTACTGATTGTAGATCTTATCTCTTCCACGTGGATGTAGCGCGGTCATATCATAAGGCATTCTACATACCGGCCGTGCCCCGAGGGGCGTAGAGAGAAGTCTAGTGAGATAGAATCATATCATTATCTTATACATGAATCCTTAAGACCATGAGAATATCAAGTTCCCTTATATCGCAAGGCTTGTCCCAATGCCATACTTCAAAGGTGGTTATACCGGTGATTCTGAGATAAGCACAAAAGTATGTCTTTGGACTTGGATAGTTTAACAAGTGGGATCTCGCTCCTCCTGATGATGGAGAGATACTATCTGGGCCCACTTGGTATTAGGATGTCACCCAATCGTCTGCTCAAACACAATTATGATGAGATAAAGGACATTGGAATACGGGTATGAGCTAAAGAGAGTGAAATCATAACGACACCGGTATAGTGATCAAGAGTTGATTCATGAGGATTGTTTGAAATATGTCCTAGAGACAAATATTAATATGGATTATTATCATATTTCATAAAGTTTATGATTAAGTTTTATATCATGCTATAACTGTATTGAAAGGAAACATCAATACACGTCTGATATATAAACAATCAAGAGTTCCCGGTGAAGCTCTAGTCACTGGTTCATTGGTCAACAGATGATCAAGGTTTCCTGATCATGTGGCATTTATGCCAGTTGACAATGGAGTCACCTTATTATGAGAATGTGATGATGATCTATGCCCAATCTAAGCATCATGACGCGATCATGTCATGAAGTTCAAGTACGATGATTAGAATAGACCTAGTGTCCTATTTCTTAGACCGTGAGGCCATATCAATCGCTATTACCCGAGGGTACTTTGATTGCATCAAACGTCATGTGATGACTCGGTGATCATAAAGGTGTGTTCAGGTATTCGGAGGAACTGTTGAGGCAATATGCATCAAGAGTGGGATTTTTCCATCCGTGTGACGGAAAATATACTCGAGGGCCCACTCGGAGAAGTTATATCCAATAGCTACAGAACATGTGATTTGATCACGGGGATATCACTTGTTGGAACGAGTCAAGTAGAATTTGTTGATAACGAGATTGAACATGACATAGTGATGTCATTGATCAGATCCCAGATAATGCAAGTATCAAGAGACAAAAGAAATATGACACGATGTTCATGGTTCAACGATGAAATATTTCGTGGAATGCACGTGGATCACATGGCCATCCAGGTCCCTCTGATGATCATTGTTACGGGAGGGTCCCGACCATGTCTGGAGTTTTCCTGAACCATGTGGTATCACGCTTAAAGGCTTGATGATGCTCAAAGAGTGTTTTGGTATTGATAGAATCACCGAAGAAAACAGAAGAGAGAAAACCAGAAGGGTTTTGGTAAGTCCGGAGGATGTCCGAAATGAGATGGAATGGATTCCACATCAACAAGGATTTAATAATATGTAAGTGAATGTTGAATATTGATTTAAACATTCATTTATATTTATTCAATAAAATAAAAAGAATAAAAAAGGGTCAAATACCTAATTGGGCCAACTCCGGAGAGAAAAGGGCCCATGAGGGAAAGACCAAAGGGAGGAAGGAGGAGGGGTGGTTGGCTAGGCCTTGGGCACCCCGCACGGGGCCCACAAGGGCCTTGGTCGGCCGGCCAGCCCCCTCTCTCCTCTCCTTTGTTTAGTCCCACATGGCTAAGGTAATTGCCTATGTGGGTTTTTTCCTATATAATGAGAGGTATTTTGAAAAATTAAATACACAATAATCAATAAAAAGTTCCCTCTCTTTTGGGAGACCTACAGTTGATTCTCTCTCTCCCGTGACCGTGGTCCCAAGTCCAGATCATGCGAGCATGAGTCTTCTTCACCGCGGAGCACCATAGCGCTGCAGGATTCGGATCCAGAAGCCCTACTTCCACAACTGCTGCTGGATCGGAGGAGCGGGAGTCATTGTCAGGCACCAGATGTGTGTAACTTCTTGCGAGGTGCAAAACTTGGGGCACTAAGGAGTCATTGGAGCCACAGGAGCTGTCGGGACTTCAACACAACCTTGAGTTCGGCTTCGGTTCGTCTACATCAACCACGCTCTTCCGAGCGTTGACAATGCTTTTCGGTCTTCAAAGGTAAGTTCGTGAAAAGATCCTCCCTTTACTGCATAACTAATAGATAGGTCCTAGCATTAGGGTTCTTGGTGTAGGGAAACATTATTGTTTTCATGTGCGAACCCCTTCAAGGATACCAATATATCACCTTGGATTGTCACACGAATATCGTGAAGCGGGACGATTAGTATATGTATAATGAAGGGCTTTACTTGATGTGATCTTCGCATAGTGAGGTGGGAACCATCATGGGTGTTCAGGCTCCGATGTTGGTTATTGATCTGATGGTCTTCGGAGTCATGTCTACTTACTACTGAACCCGATCATATCACATGCTTAAGGTCTTACGATCAAGTTGTGCTTGTCACCTACATGGTAGGTAGTCGATAGAGATGTCCAGAATGGTTTCTAGACATACCATAATAGTTTCGGGATTCATTGAAACACCTAGGAGATGAATCAGAACAATTCCGGTGACATAACCTAATTCGAGAAAGTTGTTCTGAAGCCGTCGGTGGTGATTCCGAGGTTCATCACAATCATCCCCAAATGATGGATATGTCAGAGAGCTTTTGGAAAGGTTCCATAATATGTATAGGATCGAGGTGCCAAGAGCATCTGAGAAAAATCAGAATCGATACGGAGTGCCAGAAGGGGTTCCTGTGGGCGAAGTGGATAAGAAGGGGCAGGCCCACCTAAGGGGTGGCACCTAGGCCACCAGGGCCCACCCATGGTTGGTTCCTATCCCTCCCAGGGGATAGCACATGGGCTAGTGGTGTCACCTCGACTTTCCTATTTTGGTGCATTGCTTAAACCGAAAGGTATCCAATTAGATCTCCATATATGGAAGGTTTTGATCATATATTTTAAATAAGGAATATATTGATATTGACATTATTTCCAAGATTGGGATCCTCTAAAGAGGGAAGGAGATGATATCCTAATTAGGAGGAGATCAGGGACCTGCCATAGCGGGGGGGAGGTGCCTTACCTCCTTGGCCACTGCCCCTTTAGGTGGAACCCTAGGACGCACACCCCCTCTCCCATCCTCCTATATAAAGGCCTACAGGACCTCTCCTCCAATGCATAACACAACTCCTCGTGAGTCTCTTTTTCTCTCGTGCTACACCATAGTAGTTTCTCTTGAATGTTGTGTGACGAGCACTGCTAGCGTCGAGCTCTACACAGTGGAACGTTAACGGATCGGAGGACTAGACACGTGCAATCCACAGAGGGATTGTTCATTCTATCCTACCATCAAGTGGGCATTCTCCTCGCGGCTGGGAGGGATACACCTAGCTGTGGGGATCGACTCGTTCGTCTTCAACATCTACACCGGTCGACATCCTCTTTCGCATAAACGTCGATATGAGATCTAGATCTAATCATGCTAGTGTTAGTTAGATCTTGTTTGTTCATTTAGGGTGATTATTTTGTTTTGCATGGGTGAACCCCAATATAGGTAATTCTCCTAAATCATCAGACAAAATATTTAACTGTAGCACTTGAGGTTGCCGATAAAATTCTTGGTATATTGTCTCCCTTTCTTCATTAGTAAATAGTTTTCCTTGATTAAGTATATGTCTCTCCACAACGACAGATGAAGCGGAAAATACATAAGCAAGAGTTTCCACTTCATCTTTAATAATCGGTTCTCTATTAACATGCTTGCTAGTAAACTTAGAAAAATTAAATTCTAGTTTCTCTCTAACACATTTTGTAGTTACTTTCTCTCTAGGTAAATTTATTTCAGCACCAAAAATGTATAAGAATTGTCTACCAAATATAATAGGACAAAATCATCTTGAGGACAAGCAAGTACTACAAAGTAAGAGGGATACTTGATCTTTTCCACAAGTACTTCAACATTTCTAGCAGTACCTAGAGGAGAAATATAATTTTTTATTAGCAAGAGAGATACATGTCTCTTCCATTTGGATTGGATCAATATCATGTTTGATCTCTAAGTATAATGAATATGGAATTGCACTTATGCTTGCTCCCAAATCACAAATACCATGATAACAAAAAGTCTCAACAACAACAGATATATAAGGTTTACCCCATCTAGTGGCTTTTTTTGAAGAACATTACCGTACGGGAAACCCCTACTGTGTGGATTTTCTTATATTAAGCAGCCAATTGGCCAAACCATAGTCCTTACAAATATTTACAAAGAGAAAGGAGAAAGAGAAACCAAAACTAAAAGAGAGGAGAAGCTAAACAAACAGTCCTGCAGCCAGTCAAGGAGTGGTTGAATCAAAGATGCTTTAACTCTATATTGATGTACTAGGAGATCACCTTTGAACCTTACTCTCCATCTAGCTAGAGAAGGGATCTATCACTTTAAAATAAAATCATTTCTTTCTTTCCAAATATTCCATGCAGCACATGAAATAATTTCCACAAAACAGGGCCCACCAAAATTTTGCGGGGCTAGTTGGATGCGTTCGAGGACAGAACAGAGATGTCCCAATGAATACCGAGCAAATCCCAACAATTTCCAACGAAATAGCAGTCAAAAAAATAAGTGGTCTAGAGTTTCTAGCTGCATGTGTACCAGAGCAGAGTACACATCCAGTGCCGCCCTCCACATGCCAGTGTCTCCTCGTCATCATGTGTTTAGTGTTCAAACAATCCATGATCAACAGCTAGTCGAACACTTTCAGTTTAGGCGGTGTCTTGGACTTCCAAACAGATTTAATGGAGGGCTCTTGTGGCAATGGTTGAAAAATAGATTTATAGAAACAAGCCGAAGAATAATTCTTGTTCCCCTTTTTCGCAAAAAAATAAAAATATTTTTTGTTCCCCAACACAAAAGTATGTTCATCAGGAACAGACTCGTCCAACTGCAAACTAGTAGCTGTGAGAAGAGACATCTGTTGAAATTCTTCATACGCTTCCACCGACAAGGGCAAATAAAAAAGCAAATCCAGGTCAGCTAGAGCAACAAATTCCTTCACTGAAACGTCTTCATTCAAAGTATATGAGAGAAGTCTCGAGAAAGCTTCACAGAGATTCTGATCAAGAAGCGAAAAATTCTTTCCAAAAAAGCACCGTGCTGCCATTTCCCACCGAACAAGAGATGATGCTTCGGTAAGAATCGATGAAGCTAAATACATCTCGCCACCAAAAATATCCCCTCGTGGATTGTGCATTGGAAGCACCTGGACCATAAAGCGACCATACTAACTTGACCCATGGGGTGTCGGCCTTGCCAAAAAAATGCAACTGCTTGACCATCATGGCGTTTAGGTTTATAATACCAAGACCACTGTGGCGTTTAGGTTTGCAAACCATATATGCCAGGCTGCTAAAGAATGGCACCTCTGTTTTCTTGGCCTAGATACAGTGTCGACGAGCTCTATCGTAGAATTTAATAAAAGTTTTGTGTAACTTCATAGATCACTTGTAATAAGTAGATAGTGAAGATAGGACTGAATTAGCAAGCTTCAATTTCCTACCATAGCCAAGGAACCGGGCACTAGCATTTAGACGCCTCTCAATTTGACTCATCAAAGGTGTGAGATCATGCATTGTCAGTCGAGTAGTACCAAGCGGCAGACCAAGATACGCAAAAAACAGTGTATCAATAGCACAACCAAAAGTCTGAGCGAAAGAAATCATACGCTCATCTGAGACATTGATCAGCATAATACTTTATTTGTTATAATTGACACGTTGGTCTGTGGCATGACTGAAATCCTCGAGCAGAGCCTTGAGAACCAACAACTGAGCATCACATGCTTCCATGATCAATAATTTATCATCCGCGTACTGCACTATAGGGAAGTCAGCACCCGGTATCGGAATAGGCAGGGATAATTCACCCTTGGAACAAGCTTTATTAACCATAGACTGCAATAAATCGCCCATGCCAGATATAACAACGGAGACATAGGGTCTCCTTGGCGAGCACCACGCCTACAAGCAAATTTTTCCCGGCCACTCCATTCAAAAAGGATTGCTGATGTACCGGAAGCAAGAACAAGTTTGATCAAATTCAACTCCATTCACATCGAGTGGATTTTCCTTTAACAACGCATGTGGAATCCTCGCATAAATAAACCCCACCTGGTGCTTCTTCATTCAATTATTTTATTGCAGAAACTTGATGGGAAACTTCAACTTGTTCATATGGAGTGTAATCTTTCTTGATGTTTCTATTGATAATAATTATAAGAAGATTCTCTTTAATTCTTTCAGGGAATAGAGGTTTTTCAAAATATGGTTTAGGCTGACTTGGAGAGGCAATAGTAACCTGCTTAGGCAAAACAATGATAGATTTTACAGGTTTAATATATTTAGTAAATCCTTCTTTAAAAAGGTATACATGCGAAGCAAAAGCTTTAGAAATTTCAATTAAACTAGAGAATCAAGATCAAACCTATTATCCAATTCATTAAATAAAGGAGAAGAATAGAGATTCTTCACACATGTATATTCATACTCTAAATTAGACTTACCTTTGTTTAGATCCCAATTATCGGTGTTTTTAGCCATATTGTCCAATAGACTCCAAACTTCATCAATACTTTTATGAGTAAAACTCCCTCCAAACGAATTATCCAAGAAATATTTATGGCATTGAGGAAATCTCACATATAAATTAACAAATATGATACTTTTTGATAAACCATGAGATGGATTTTTGTGAAGGAGATCTTTGAGTCTCCCCCAAGATTGAGTAATACTTTCTCCATGATGATGCTAAAAATTATATATGTGACAATGATCACCATAAGCTTTGAGAGGTGTATAATATTTTATATAGAAATCCCTCTTCAAAGTATCTCAATTTTCACGATATGTGTGCAGAAGAGATTCATACCAATTGCAAGGATCACCAATAAGAGATATAACCAATAGTTTCCTCTTCACTTCTTCTCTAGAGAAATACCAAAAAGTTTAAATAATGAACACATTTCTTCAATCATTCATAGATGGTACAAATGGAGTTTTACTTCCATCACCTGCAAAAGGATCACCCATAATATATATAGCATCAGTTGGTATTTGATATTCCTCTCTTATATCAGGAGGTTTAGAATAATTATTTGCAATACGATGAACATAACTTAAAAGAGAGCATGAATAACTGCAGTACCCATAATGACTAGTGATAATAAAGCAAAGCGAAAATAATAAATATAGTTTCTATGTTTCCTTGCCAAACCAACTCACCAATAGTGCACCCTGGCATACGACACCAGAAAAGTATCTTAATAACTCAAGTCTAGGGGGTCAATCGTAGTACCTTTTGAATAGAAAAGGTTGTCGAAGCTACAAAGAGATGAATGTATTGGTTAGCTAATTCAACAAGTAAATAATAAAAGATGCAAAGATTTATGTTCAAGTTTATGGTTTGCTAGAACATAAATGACAATAAAGTAAACTACTAGTAAAGTAAATTGCGAGTGACTTGAGTGTTCTTTTTAGAGAAATCCCAATCCTTTATCCAGCAAGAGGATAAGCTTGTCGTGTGTCATTATATAAGGAAAACATTCCTGAGGGCAGCAAAGACTTCATGGCATAAAGATTTCTAGAAAATCATGATAAATATCTTGTCAAGTTTTATTCTCATTGGACGGAGCCTAAAATAGGTGTAGCTACACGCATGAGAAAATACACCCCTAATGGTTGGTCCCTATACCAAATACGAGCAAACAAGAGATTCATTAAGACATAAATGTCCAACCATTGCTTTAAGTTTTATGTCCCCGAACATATAAACCCCTATTGCAACTCTAAAGATCTGGACAAGGTTTCTATCATTTCCTGCTATACATACTCCCTTTCATTATATTGAGGTGCAACCCTATGAGCCCATATAAGTGAACACAAAATCAACGTTCGTACGTTACCATCATAGAACCACATAAAAGAATAAAACTTGACCAAATACTCATAGCATACTATATAAAAATCATAGCCAACTCATCTTATGCCCTCGGGAATATGGGGAACTACTCACAATGGTGGAACATCAAAATGATCAGTGGCATATGGAGCACAACACAAATAACTTCCCCACAAAATAACAACAATTTACCGAGCACAAGCATGCACACAACACAAGAAACTTATTTAGGGTTTCGATCTATCACAAACTATGAGGGGTATGAAGTGGATCTTGAGGTTGAGATGGTGCTAATGTTGTGGATGATGGGGATGATGATGAAGTTACTCCCCTCCTATGCCAAGGAGGAGTTGGTGATGATGATGGATTTTATTCCCCCTCTCTGGCGGTCTGAGAGCAGCAGGATCAACCGTCTCCTAGAGTAGGATAAGAAGTTCACCTTTGATGCCACCTTTGTAAATCTTGGGGAAAATGTGGCATATTTTTTTTCTATCGAGACAGAGCTCCTGGTGAAAAGATGGAGCGAGAGGACACACAAGGGCCATATGGGTACCAATGGTGCGGCAAGGGTATCGGGTCATGCCATGTGGCCCACCAAGGGCCTCATGGACTCCCTCGCTGACTTCTTGTGCCCATGGTCTTCGTTCTGATGAAAAACTTTCACAGTATTTTTTGTTGAATTATTTGTACCTAAAGATCCCTGAAACATAAAAATACAAAAATGAGGTTTCTGCCTTCTAGGAATTAAATACCAGAACAATGGAATTTGTAAGAAAGTCCCATAAATCATCTAAATAACTAGAAATAAAGTAAAAAATGCAAATAACATTATAAACTATCACTATATGATGCAAATATGATGATATAAAATGCATGTATCAGCTTCTCTGATGACGTCGATCTTGAAGGCACTGGATTCACATTGACCTTAAAACGCCTATATATACTGCCCTGACCGCGATATCAAAGCACGACGCACCACAGAGACAGAAACACAAAACATAGGAGAGCCTGCTAAAATTGGAGGGGAAAAGGCTGCTAGAACACCGTCGGCTCGCATATCCAAACTCTCCAACATCTCTTTCATCACCATGATAAAGAGGGAGTAGTCCTCCAGACTATGGGTTTGTGAAAGTATCTTGTTCTATCTCTCTCATACTATCATTGCTCTATTGCCATATGAGCTACCTAACATGATTATGACCATCTATTTATAATCCCTTTGTGGTGGATCTTGGTTTTTATGAGATGAGTACTTGACATTGCAATTTTCAGATCGTGTTTGATATATAATTAGATGTATATTATGTACCATATTCTTGATTACTTTGTTCTGATCAAACTAGTATGATAGGCATGAGAAGGAGAACATGTGCATTAGTTGGAGTAACATGGTAGTATGAAACTGGACAGTAATAGAAAATTTGGGTCCTACTATGGTGTTTACCTTTCTGGTGTTACCTTGCTAGGTATAAATGAATACATGTACTACTATTGTCTAGTGATAATCTTAGGTGATCTCATATCTTTAGAGGTAGCATATTTGATATTCAATTTCTTGTCATAGAAGGAAAGACAATACTCTATCTCAAATCTAGTTTATGGAGGGTTCCCTTACTAGAGAGGTATTAGTGGGATGTTTTGCATTATCTCAACCATAGGCATATGAATAGTAATCAAATACATTATGAAGTTAAATCAATATTGTGACTTCTTTGAAGCAATTTTGAGTCCACCATGTTTATGAGAGAGTAGACATGTGAAACTATGAATCTCGGTCCATTTTTAATCATAAGAAACAACTTTTACTTGCGTCCACACACCTTCTATTTTCAGCACCCATTTAATCAAAAAATACAAAAACATCTAGCACACTTGTATTTAGTTCTTTCATAAACCCCACCTGGTGCTTCTTCATTCAATTATTTTATTGCAGAAACTTGATGGGAAACTTCAACTTGTTCATATGGAGTGTAATCTTTCTTGATGTTTCTATTGATAATAATTATAAGAAGATTCTCTTTAATTCTTTCGGGGAATAGAGGTTTTTCAAAATATGGTTTAGGCTGACTTGGAGAGGCAGTAGTAACCTGCTTAGGCAAAAAAATGATAGATTTTACAGGTTTAATATATTTAGTAAATCCTTCTTTAAAAAGGTATACATGCGAAGCAAAAGCTTTAGAAATTTCAATTAAACTAGAGAATCAAGATCAAACCTATTATCCAATTCATTAAATAAAGGAGAAGAATAGAAATTCTTCACACATGTATATTCATACTCTAAATTAGACTTACCTTTGTTTAGATCCCAATTATCGGTGTTTTTAGCCATATTGTCCAATAGACTCCAAACTTCATCAATACTTTTATGAGTAAAACTCCCTCCAAACTAATTATCCAAGAAATCTTTATGGCATTGAGGAAATCTCACATATAAATTAACAAATATGATACTTTTTGATAAACCATGAGATGGATTTTTGTGAAGGAGATCTTTGAGTCTCCCCCAAGATTGAGTAATACTTTCTCCGTGATGACGCTAAAAATTATATATGTGACAATGATCACCATAAGATTTGAGAGGTGTATAATATTTTATATAGAAAGCCCTCTTCAAAGTATCTCAATTTTCATGATATGTGTGCAGAAGAGATTCATACCAATTGCAAGCATCACCAATAAGAGATATAACCAATAGTTTCCTCTTCACTTCTTCTCTAGAGAAATACCAAAAAGTTTAAATAGTGAACACATTTCTTCAATCATTCATAGATGGTACAAATGGAGTTTTACTTCCATCACCTGCAAAAGGATCACCCATAATATATATAGCATCAGTTGGTATTTGATATTCCTCTCTTATATCAGGAGGTTTAGAATAATTATTTGCAATACGATGAACATAACTTAAAAGAGAGCATGAATAACTGCAGTACCCATAATGAATAATGATAATAAAGCAAAGCGAAAATAATAAATATAGTTTCTATGTTTCCTTGCCAAACCAACTCACCAATAGTGCACCCTGGCATACGACACCAGAAAATAGGCTCTGGCAATTCTGTACATTATAACTAAGCACTATCCTGCATAGAAAGTTAAGGATGCAACTTTAGTCCAAGAAAGAAACATGAAAATATGCTCTGCCAATTCTGTCCATTATAACTAAGCATTGTGGTCTCGTAGCGTAGGTAATATATCCATCTATACCAAGGTGTGTTCAAATTTGCTCTACCTATGGGAAAACATATCCAATGTTTAACTGATCGTGCTATTTTGGACTGACATTGTTCTTTTCCTTGTGTAGCTAAAATTATATTAAAACCGTACACTGGAAATATAGAATGGAGAATAGCTTTGCACAGAAACACATTGTCTTTATTTTAGCCGACGTGGCAAAGTTTCCTTACTGTCAACATCACTAATCATCAAAGGACTTTGCTTTTGTATTTTGTCATATGTCAGATAAAACCATTCTCAAGAAGGCACGTTGTAGCCGCAACTCGTGCAAGCAGCCAACCAAAGATTCTGCGCATTGTAGCATTTTAAAAAAAATGACTTGGAGCTATGCATTTGTGTAGTAGCCTTCTTAAGTAATCAAAGCAATGCAATGTGCTTTTTATGTACTAATATAAGTTACTATCTATTTACAATCATTCCGTGAATCTAATTTTTGTTACAACCATTCCCTTTGTTCTCTTGTAGTAGAATGAAACTTACAACACAACTGGACACGTACATCTGCGAGTCCGTTTGTCCGTGCTGCATCAGCGGACCGGCCATACAGTTTAAACGGACTCATAGACATTGCCTGCCTAGCCCGCCACGCCCGTCTATCCAGCCGGCAGCACAGAAACAGAGTAGGGCTGGGCAAGCCACCACGCTGTTTGCCACCGCCGGGCCGGCGCCCGCTCATCGTTGTCCAGCGCTCCGCCTGTGGCGCCCGGTGTCTTCCTCTCTATGCCTGCACCACCCCGGCCCTACGCTCCCTTGCAGTCGCCACCTGCGGAGAAATATGGATGCAACGTTGGAGGACAAGAATCGGCGGTAGAGGAGGTGAAGAATCTATCGGGGGAGGAGACCGGGAGGGGAGGAAGAAAAAAAAGCCTTGCTTGCCATCATGATGTAAACAGAGGCCTATGTGCTAATAGTGAACCATGCGTTACGTGTTATGTTCATGGCCACGGTAATCTGTGAGCTTAGCCGATTAGCTTCTGATATGATACTTTCTATCAGTATTATGGCATATCCTCGACACAAGTAAAAATCGGCTGCTTTTCACCCGCTGTAAATGTTCAAAGCAGGAGTTATGTTGCGAGAATGTTGGGCAGGTCAAAGACTTCTATGTTGGTTTACAGAAAACTGAAACTGTTTGGTGCATGTTTCAGAGTGATCGATGTGCTAACCTGGCCTCTATGATGGGCAGCTACATATACATGCCTGCAGAATCTGGAATGGTAAGCCATGCCTGCTGATATCTAGCATTTTGTTCTGCCCCTTCTATGGTGTATACAATGTTGGACAGAGTGTGTGTGGACTCAAACTTATTGCAGATAAACATGATTTCTGTCGATAAATAGGACAGTTCATATTAGAAATTAGCATAGTCTCTTTTGCATGTTCTCAAACGAACTAAAGAAGCAAAAAATTATGGTTTCTGAATAAGTATATTAAATACCTTGTAATGTGGAATACTTGATATTGCATGAACACAGAACATAGTCTACATGCATATTAGCTCTGAAACTGACATTTTAATGATGCCTGGACTTGTTCCCAATAGCTCAGTAGAAGAGGAAAATAGTACACTATGTATGTAGCAAAGCTAGGTTGCCAACCTGTCCATGTGAATTAAGCAATAGCACAGAACAAAGTACCACTTAACCATGATGGTTTATTTTCTTTTAATATTAAGCATATTAAAAAAATTACTTTTCACTCTATATATAATTTATCTGAAATTTATGAGCATCAAACCGTAGGAACTAACCTGAGGAAACAGCTGTGGAACAGCCGATTTCGAGTTGTCCCTTTTGCGAAGATGACGACGTTAACATCAAGGTAGCCTTATATATTCTAGCATGTGCCACTGAAATAGGAAATAGTCCTGCATATCACACACACCTCTATTTACTGAGAACGTCATGTTCATGTCCTAGGCATAGATTATATATTCATCTATATCCAATAGAGCATCTATCCATAGTACAAGTAATATGTAGGCACGCTATGATACATAAATTAAGTGGCACACCAGGTATGCACATCGAAAAATATAAACTCGCATAACTATAAGGCGAAAAAAGATAACTACCTGTTGGAAGAACAGACACAACAACTTGCAGCAGCAGGCAACCTGAAACAAAGCATAAATGAGAAGGTCTTAGATATAACACTAATACAATTAGAAATCTATGTTAAGCTGAAAATATCCGTATGTATGGTTAACTAAAGGCTTGCCACTGATTTTTTATGGCATATTATTTTCTAGAAAGAATTTGATTCGATCAAAACAAAATTCACCGTAGCACAGAACAAAAACAGCAAGGAATAGAACTAAAGTAAAAGTCTAAAGCAGGAGCCTACCAACATAACCATCTTGCCTTGACAAGTTGGAACCAAAGCAATCTCCAATAGTCCCCAACACCAAATAATAAAGATGTGACCTAAAATTATCAACAAAAGAGCATTGGATCGGAGGGAGTAGCTCTATTGTGGCGAGGGAGAATCAATAAGATTTTGATATCTTCTAGCTCTGACCACAATAATTCATACGAAGAAATCAGATATTCACCTACAGCTTACAGATTTGCAGATTCAAGTATTACATGGATTAATGCTCTTGTGCAGCCTCGTTGGATTATTGTGAAACACCTTGTAGGCACAAATCAAATAGCATATCTACACAAGGATTTGTATGGAAGGGACAATGAGGATTTCCGAAAAACACCATCTAGTTTCAGAACCGGTAAGTATCCTGAACATGTAATGCTACATTTCCAAGGAAGAAATACTACCATAGTTCCACACAGGATCATTCGAGTTACCCCTCAATGTCGGCGGTACCTTGGAACCCCGCGCCGCCTCGACCACACCATCAACATCTACGATATCAACAAATTGTCCGAACACACAAGCTTAGAAAAGATCAGCAAGATCAATATGCACACAAACATAAACAACAACAAGCTTTAGCAGCCAATAGCAACAATAAATCAGCAACAGCAGTAGCTTCTAGCCAGCAGGAAGCAGGAGCACCCCCTAGGCCAGCTTAAGCACTAAGCAGTAGCAGCAAACACACACATCAGCACACAACGTCAGTCTCATTTTTGTTACTACAGCAACCTTCTCTGTTCCTGGAATTTGCAACATGAGTTAAATATAAACACCACTCTTTTAAGTAGGACATCATATTCAAGAAGATATACCATTGATGGCTCAATGCACGGCGCCCAGAAAAGTGCTGGTGCGTGGTTGATGTAGAGCTCATTGGGAACCCCAAGAGGAAGGTATGATAAGCACAGCAGCAAGTTTCCCACAGTTATGAAACCAAGGTTTAATCGAACCAGTAGGAGCAAGGAAACACCCCAAAGGTGTTACTAGCTGAGCTTTGGCAGGGCGCACTACCGGTGCTAGTAGCAACGTGGAGACCTGCACAACACAACCACAGAACTTTGTCCCCAACTTGCGATGAGGTTGTCAATCTCACCGTGTTTTGTGGAAAACAAAGGATTAAACGTATCGAATGGAAAGAAGTAAATTGCAGAAAGTAAACACAAAGCGGTAAACAGTTTGTAGATTGTATGTAAAAGAAAAGGACCGGGATCCATAGTTCACTAGAGTGGCTCTCCTTAGATAGATAACATGCTGGGTGAACAAATTATAGCGGGGCAATTGATAAACATCGAGAAAGCAATACATGCATATACTAATCATCTTGACTCCTTTGAGACTTGATTGGGCATTACAACATAATACATAGACCGCCATCCAACTGCATCTATGAATAATAATCCACCTTCAGGTTATCATCCGAACCCCTCCGATTAAGTTGCAAGCAACAGATTATTGCTTTACGAACTGCGTGTAAAGTAAACAATACGATTGTTCTATGAACAAAGGATTGTTGTTTTCTCCCTAGTAGCAATAGCACATCTAGTACCTTAGAGATTTCTTTCACTTCCCCAGATTACCAGAGGCATGAACCCACTATCGAGCATAAATACTAACTCTTGGAGTTGCTAGCATCTACTTGGACAAGATAGCTACTAACAACGGAAAGCATGCAAAATCACAAATAACAAAGACATGATAGAACCAATAATCAATCTGAAATAGCATCTCAATATCCATCGAATCCCCGCAAACACAACATGTAGAATTACAAATAGATGATCTTGATCATGAACGGAGCTCACAAGATCTAAACATGAAAGCACAAAGGAGGAGAACCAGCCATCTAGATACTACATGGATCCGTAGTCCAAGGATGAACTACTCACGCATCACACCGGAGGCTTGCATGGTGATGAAGAAGGCCTCGTGGTGAATTCCCCTCCGGCAGGTCGGAAGAGCTTTAGATCCCTCCCGATCTGGGGATGGAGATGATGGCGGCTACAGACTCTTTCGTGGATTTTTGATCGGGCACTTAGGGTTTTTGTCCCGAGGGCAATATATAGGCGGAAGGGGAGACCGAGGGTGCTGGGGCCACCACCACCCCTGGCGGGCCCAGCCGGCGCTGGCGGCCAGGTGGTGTGGCCGGCCTCTGGCCCCTCTCTGTCTCGTATTCTGGCACTTGATGACTTTCGGAAAAATAGGCACTTTGGCTTTTGTCCCGTCCAATTCCGAGAATATTCATTTTCTAACTTTCTTGGAATCAAAAACAGCAGAAAACAGGCAGTTGGTACTGTGGCTCTTGTTAATAGGTTAGTCCAAGAAATCATATGAAAAGTACTCCAAAGTTGGAACAAAACACAAGAAAGTGGATAAAACCAAGCATGGAACATCAAAAATTATAGATACATTTGCAATGTATCAGCATCCCCAAGCTTAACTCCTGCTCGTCCTCGAGTAGGTAAGTGATAAAAAGAAAGAATAATTTTTGAGGTGACATGCACCATCAAAGACTTGATCAAAGTATTTGCAAAACATTCCAAGCTGGGATCATAGTACTTCAATCATAACATGAAAGACAAAGTTCTAGCAATAAGCAAAGAAACTATGATGCAACATGAAAAGGCACAAACAAAAGATTCATGAATAAAAATGCTTTGCAAGACGTTTGTTTGTTTTACATAAATAAAACATAGCATACTAGTATTCAGCTTATCCCTCAATAGAGTAGCAAATATAAATGCATTGGACACCTTCAAAGTTCATAAGAGTGACTAGATACAAATAGTTTAAAACAAGCAATATCAAGTTATGCATCAATCAACTAGTCTTGGGACAATTCACATAGAACTAAGAATGGCCACTATGCTCTCAAAGTAGGTGCATAAAGGTAGAAAGTGGAGACTCAATATAATGGTGGAAGAAAGGCCTTTTTATAAAAGGAAGTAGGGATTCAAGTCTCATAAAGAGCTTCCAAAAATTATGGTACTTATAGCTTTCAGCTCTCATTGCCCCTATCATAAGCATATTGAAGTGATTAAGGTTAAAGTAAACAAACTATGGTGTACATGCTTGACGAAGTATAAGTCAGAAATCTCATGTCCCTTGTATACGAGGGTCGCTCCTCATGCTACTCAAGTTTAGTCACCGGTAAGTTCTTGTCATTGTAAGTATATGTGTATCATAGAGAACCGCCAATGGGGTACCCCTTGCCCGATGATACGGAAGAATCCCCATATCAAAATGACAAAGCAAGCGGAGCATCTCATTCTTCTTATTTACCATGGGAATATGGTGCTTTTTTCTCTCTTTCCTCTTTTCATAATCTCATTTTTTTTCTCTTTTCTCTTTTTTTCTCAATATAGGACTCTTTTTTTATAAGAAGAATGCTTCATAGACAGCTCATTATGGTTACGCTGCAGGTTTCCACCATGTCAGCATGGATTAGACCAGCGGCCCAGGTGTTTCTATAACACATATACATAACTCCATGGACTTACAAGCTCCCCTTTCATTTCACACTGATGACATCCATATACAAAAGAGCATGATATCAACTAGGTACAAGTACCAAGTGCAATGTTGAAAGCGTTCCCCATGAAAGCATGGTTCTGCTAATTCCCGACAAATAAGTGCAAGCATATACAACATAGACGACACAATGGTTCAAGTTTATTAAGGGCAAGTAAAGTAAAGTGTGCTATCAAGTTCGTGAGAGCATTAATCACTAGTTTTCTCATAACAAGTTTAATTTGGAAGGTAAACAAAAGCATGAATATACTTGGACTAGCATAAGCTAGTAGGTAGGTATGGTGTACTCTTTGGAATAACTTGGTTTAGGGAGTTGGATGCATGAGTGGAACTCATACTTTGTTGTGGAGGCTAGCAAAAGACTGGGAGTGACAAACTAAGAGAGCAATAATGGCCATAATCATGCAGAGCGACAAAACATCATTGATCAAAACATAAAGTGATACTACAAATTCAAAACTAAAGGATCATAAAGGCTATGGTGACTTGAGATAGTCATAACATGGTGTGAGCATGGGCCAAGTCAACCCAAATAAAGCATCAAAGGAGAATACCACTATATTATGCTTTAATATGCTAAAACAACACATGATTCATCCAAGGCACATTAAGAAATCTCAATTGTTTATAACAAGTCATGCTACAACAAAGAATACTAAGCATAAAGCCAAAACAATATCAAGCATGGCATGACAAAGCATAGGCCACAGTCAAAAACGAGCTCTTTTTACCACATAAGCATGCACTTTCCTACTCTTTTCCAAACCAAACCAAACTATTTGCAAACCAATGTATGAAAGAGGGGGTCCAACCAATTTATTCAGAAAACTAAGCAAACCAAAGCAAGCGAAACACCAAAACCAAAACGAAAAAGAAGACTCCCCAAGAACAACACAACTGTGCATGAAACAATAAAAATGAAGCGTTTGGAAGAAACCTGGGATTTTTATTGATGAAGAAGGGGATGCCTTGGGCATCCCCAAGCTTTGACGCCTGTACTTTTTGGATATTTCTTGGGGTGACACGTGTGGCATCCCCAAGCTTGAGCTTTAGTCCATCCTTCATCTCATTACTCATTCCTTCCATACACCTGAAATTTTTCCTTCGTACAAAACTTCACACAATCTTTATTAGCAACATTAGTGCACTCAAGATAAATAAGTCTTAAGGTTCAGTTCTAACACCAAATAAACTTCTATTAGAACACTAGCTACTATAGCACTTCCCTAAAAAAGCTCAATTCCCCAAAAGAACTCAAAAAGGAACCAACAAGAAGCAAATGCAGAAAATGGCAGAAATCTGTCAAAACAGACCAGCAGGTAAAGACGATTTTTTTGGAAGACCTTCTGTTGGTCAAATCAAAAAGTGTTGAACTAACGAAAGTTAGATAACAACCTGGGGCAGAAGCACAAACATTCGCGCCTCAAAAAGACGTTCAGATATTTTACACGAATTTTTACGGTGAAGCACAGAAATCTGTTTCAGGACAGCAACTTTCCCAATCATTACTTCTCCCTCATTAGAGGTTACTCTTGGCACAAAAAGCAAATGAAAAGGATAAGGAGAGGTTATTACAGAGGTAATAACTTCCAATACTCATCTAAAACTTTTGGGTTATCTCCCAATAAGTACTTTTCTTTAACGCCTTTAACTTAGGCATAAGAAGCAAAGAAAGAATCAAGTGTTCTCAAATGAAGAAGCATTAAAACCAAATTTCTTGCCCTTACCTCTCTTACTTTTATTCTTAACCTTGGGGAAAATATGATTGTTTGGTGGAGAAGAAAGGTGCATGGTCCCCTTTGCCACATCTATTATTGCTCCAAGGAGTTCTAATAGGGACCTTCCAAGTGTAATTTGTCCTTTTCCTGCACATTCAATAACAAGATAATCAATAGAAATCATTTTCCCAAGGATTTTTGTAAACACTCTTTCAGCTATTCCAAGAGGTAATATGGTAGTATTATTAGCAAGAGATATTTCTTTTCCTCCTTCAGTAAGCCCCCAAGTATTCAGAGATTCATAAATATCTTTGGGCATAAGACAAAATTCAGACATGATATCACAGCAAGCTTGAAAAGTTTTAGTGTTTATCTTAATCTTTACTGTAGGGAGCCACTTTGATGGTTCAAAGTTTATTGGAACATAATTGTGATGCTTCCTAAGCGTATTATAGCAATTTTCTAAGCTAGTAGTGCTAGTCTCAAGAGTGTTCAACCTAGCAAATATTTTTGCTAAGGAAATATCAGTTTGGCTAGGCAAGTTGTAAGTGAGGATCAATTTCTTTATAGCATTAATAGCATCATCCTCATTACATTGGAGGAAATCTCCTCCCACAACAGCATCTAAAGCATATCTATAGCAAAGAGCAATTCCAAGGTAAAAACTGCTAAGGAACAAGCTTTGAGTCATTTTAGGCTCAGTTTTTTCATGTAGATCAGAGATTCTAGACCAAGCTTCCTTAAAACTTTCCTCAATTCCTTGTTTAAAAGTGAAAATCATTTCCTCGGGTGACATAGTGATTGGAGAAAGGCTAGACATAATGGCAACTTAAGATAGGAACTATTTTTTTTGTGTGTTTTCAAATAAGAAAGCAAACTAGTAAAACTATTTTTTTGTATTTTTGATAACAAAACAAGCAAACAAAGTAAAAAGAAACTAAGCAAAACAAAAATAACAAAGTAAAGAGATTGGTTATGAGGGACTCCCCTTGTGAAGATGTCCTTGACTCCCCGACAACGGCGCTAGAAAAATGCTTGATGGCTCAATGCACGGCGCCCAGAAAAGTGCTGGTGCGTGCTTGATGTAGAGCTCGTTGGGAACCCCAAGAGGAAGGTATGATGAGCACGGCATCAAGTTTCCCTCAGTTATGAAACCAAGGTTTAAATGAACTAGTAGGAGCAAGGAAACACCCCAAAGGTGTTACTAGTTGAGCTTTGGCAGGGTGCACTACCGGTGCTAATAGCAAAGTGGAGACATGCACAACACAACCACAGAACTTTGTCCCCAACTTGCGATGAGGTTGTCAATCTCATCGTGTTTTGCGGAAAACAAAGGATTAAACGTATCGAATGGAAAGAAGTAAAAGTTTGCAGAAAGTAAAAACAAATCGGTAAACAGTTTGTAGATTGTATGTAAAAGAAAAGGACCAGGATCCATAGTTCACTAGAGGTGGCTCTCCTTAGATAGATAACATGCTGGGTGAACAAATTACAGCGGGACAATTGACAAACATCGAGAAAGCAATACATGCATATACTAATCATCTTGACTCCTTTGAGACTTGATTGGGCATTACAACATAATACATAGACCGTCATCCAACTGCATCTATGACTAATAATCCACCTTCAGGTTATCATTCGAACCCCCTCCAGTATTAAGTTGCAAACAATAGATTATTGATTTATGAACTGCGTGTAAAGTAAACAATACGATTGTTCTATGAACAAAGGATTGTTGTTTTCTCCCTAGTAGCAACAACACATCTAGTACCTTAGAGATTTCTTTCACTTCCCCAGATTACCAGAGGCATGAACCCACTATCGAGCATAAATACTAACTCTTGGAGTTGCTAGCATCTACTTGTCTAAGATAGCTACTAACAACGGAAAGCATGCAAGATCACAAATAACAAAAACATGATAGAATCAATAATCAATCTGAAATAGCATCTCAATATCCATCGGATCCCTGCAAACACAACATGTAGAATTACAAATAGATGATCTTGATCATGAACGGAGCTCACAAGATCTAAACATGAAAGCACAAAGGGGGAGAACCAGCCATCTAGCTACTACATGGATCCGTAGTCCAAGGATGAACTACTCACGCATCACACTGGAGGCTTACATGGTGATGAAGAAGGCTTCCAGGGTGAATTTCCCTCTCCGTGAGTCTTGGAAGAGCTTCAGATCCCTCCCGATCTAGGGATGGAGATGACGGCGGCTACAGACTCTTTCGTGGATTTTTGATCGGGCACTTAGGGTTTTGTCCCGAGGGCAATATATAGGCGGAAGGGGAGACCGAGGGGGTGCCGGAGGCCACCACACCACCCCCTGGCGCGGGCCTAGCCTGGCCACGCGGCCAGGTGGTGTGGTCAGCCTCTAGCCCCTCTCCGTCTCGTATTCTAGCACTTGATGACTTTCAGAAAAATAAGCACTTTGGCTTTTGTCCCGTCCAATTCCGAGAATATTTATTTTCTGACTTTCCTGGAATCAAAAACAGCAGAAAACAGGCAGCTGTCACTGTGGCTCTTGTTAATAGGTTAGTCCAAGAAATCATATGAAAAGTACTCCAAAGTTGGAACAAAACACAAGAAAGTGGATAAAACCAAGCATGGAACATCAAAAATTATAGATACTAATTGCAATGTATCAACCATCACTGTCCATCACAGGCTCCAGAACCTTGTTACCCCGTTAAGTGAGAATGTCAGCCTAACAAGAGGATGAAAATATAGTAATAGTATAAATTCAAAGGACCCCCTTTATTGACAGTACAAGGGACAAGGGACAAGAGGGATATTAAGCTCCACAAAAACAATGGCATGATTTTTTTTAGTTGTTTGCATAGAAAGACATCGTTTTCATAGCAGCAAGCATGCCTAATAAAAAAATCACATATATTCTTAATTTTCAGTACTAAAATTTTAGGCTACATAAGAGTATAAATAATTAGGTAATGTATACCTTTTGTCAATTGGAAGATCTGGAGGCACATCCGTAGGTTCCAGATAAACTTTTACATCCTCAACAATCTGTGTACAAAGACACATAGCACATGAATAATGGGTTTGTCCTAAATTATAAAAGATGAGTTCAAGTGACCTTATATATATATTACATAGCTCAATCTCCCTCTGCAGCATTGTTTTCTTTTCATCAAACAACCTTGTAGGCATAAACAAAAAAGAATCTGGAGAAACAAAGATGAAATATTAGGGGATTAAATCAAAAGGGGTAGTGGAAAATACAAATCTATAGAAACAAATTACACAGCTCACTCCTAGCATGGTGATAACCAATTGGACGTGGCCAATCTAAGTGAATGGTAGAGCCAAGTATGTGTAGAATCAACACTTTCCCGTGCATCTCCCTTCCTGACCAATTGGATCATCCGAGGAGAGAGAGAGAGCTCAGACCTATGAAGTCAAATCCATCTTTTTTTTGCCATACACAACACAAACGGGTCAAGGAGGAGGGGCGCAGTCCAGCCATCGTCGATTTGGCGCCCCTCACCACGCCTCCGCTCACCGTAGCGCCGCCAACTCCTTCTCCGACGGCTGACTCCCTTATCGGTCCACCATTGGTCCTCTGCTGTACAGCGGGCGTAAGGAGGTGGACGAGGCGGGCAGAGGCATGGGTGTCACGGGCAGCGACGCGAGTCTGTGTGGAGGGGGAGAGGTGGAGGGCAGCGGTGGCTCCATGGCTGGTGGGGATTAGGTTCTACCGGGGCAAAGGCTTGGTGAGACGAGCGTGGGGATTAGGCCGCTGCGGAAGGGCAGCGTCAACCTCTCAAATCCTCACGTACTCAGTAAAAATCAAGTAAAATTAATTAATGTGACGCTGACAGGGGACTGAAAGAACCGCGGGCAAAACAACAAGGCCTACGCCTTAGAGACCCTCGTGTCTGGGACAAAGTTGAGTACATGCAGCCAAACAGCGCATAACTGTGCATGAGGGTAAAAAAAACTTACAGCAAAAACACGGTTAGATTCACTTTGAGGGCTTAATCGGATGGCTAGAAAGCTCTAATGGATGTGCTAAGCCCCAGGACTCTCCCCTATTATACTTTTAGATTTTTCCTTTTTGATTTCCTGGTCAGTAAGTACACGGCCCAGTTAACAACATAAAACACACTCTACTTACACGAATGGGCTCCTTTGAGACGGTCCACCTACGAGAGCAGTAGTCAAATCCCGTGTTTCTCCCCCAAAAGCAGTAAAACCCATCGGAAGAACAAAACCCTCTTCTCGCCGCCACCGCCGCCGCCGCCGCCCCTCGCCGGCGAATCCCGTAGGACCCCGAGAACTCTACAGAACCTTCTCGTCATGGCTCTCCTCCTGCGGCGAGGCGCCGCTGTTGCCGCCCGCTCTCTGCGCGCAGCCGCCGCCTCCTCCGCTTCCACCTCCATCCACCGCCTACCGACAGCCGGATCCCTTGGCGCCGCAAAAGTGCTGCCCACCACGCAGCTTTTCCTCCTCGAGACCCGGAGAGGCTTCGCAAAGGGGAAGAAATCGAGTAAGTCGCCGCAACTGTCCTCCTCGACTTACCTCACCGCTTGGATGCTGTTTGTTTGTTCCCTATTAGATGTAACTTTCTCGATTTTCATAATTCTTACATCAGAGCAATGCAATTACTTTGTGGATAGATTATAATAGGGATTGAATCCAAGAATTGATGTTTTTGTTTGTTGTGGTTGCCTAGAGAATGACAGTCGAGGGGATACGGTCGAAGCCGCCGCTCCAGATATTGGGCCGACTGTCAAATCGGCAGCCACTGCACAAATGGAGACTGCTGTAGTTGCCCTATCACGAGAGCTGAGTAAATTGCGGACAGGGAGAGCTTCTCCTGGTATACCAATGATCTACTGTCATGGTCTCTGCTGGTCCATTCTGTCGCGCATATGATGTAACCAACATATTCCGCAGGCATGCTCGACCACATCATGGTGGAAACTGCGGATGTGAAAGTTGGGCTGAATCGTCTTGCTGTTGTTTCGGTCCTAGATTCGCATACCCTTTCAGTGATGCCCTATGATCCGAGTGTAAGAACCTTTCTTCCTTTCTATAAACATTTATTTTCAAAGCTTTATACTCCCTCCGTCCAGAAATAAATGACTTCGATTAGTTTAGATTCACATGTATCTAGACACGTTTTAGTGTATAGATACATCCGAATCTATAAAAATGCAAGTCACATATTTCCGGACGGAGGGAGTACATTTTTATGTCCCTTTGGTACTCTCCTTCTAAGGTTTCTCAGTGCCATATTTTCGTTCAAGTGTGTTCGCTTTGTTATGTCCTAACCTTACTGAATTATTTAAACATATTGGCAAGCAAGGTACTAAATAGCAGATTGTAGGGGCGTAGCCAGTTTGGCGCATATCGTATTAGGCGTATAGCAGAGCCTGTATTCCAATCTTGAAATTTTAAGAGCATTTGCAAGTTGCAACTCTGTGTACTCATGTATACATATTTAGTGACTAGGTGTCAAAATAGGCATTACATCACGTAAGACAACCTGATCAATTATAACTTAGCAGAAATAGAAATATGCTAATTGAAGGCTTGAAATAGGTCATCAAGTATTAAGTGGATTGGTGCAAATTCCATGAAAATCAAAATAAGATTTTAATCCATTTCTTCTAGTATTTACGAGATCTAAGGTACTAGTATGTTTGATCCAAATTAGTTGTCGCAGGTTCATTGAACCTAGACAGCTTTAGGCAACATTTTGCCTAAGTCTGCGACAATTATTTTGGATCGGAGTGGGAGTATGTTATGTGTGGAGAATTCAAGATTACACAGCTTACTCGTTTCCTGTAGGTTGTAGCATTCTGACCAGCGGTGTAGGGACTATTATGTCCCACTACGCTATTTCTGAATGCTACATCATTGAAGAAGTGATGACCGCTACTGCTATTGCAGGCGCTACACACACAATCTAGTTGATGTTGACTGCTTAAACTCTCTTTGACTGATTTTAACCTACTTTTATACAGACAATGAAGTCTATTGAGAATGCAATTGCTTCATCTCCATTGGGCATCAATCCAACACCTGATGGCAATAGGATTATTGCACCTATCCCTCCGTAAGTGTTACCTGAAATGTTGCTGTTATTGTTTATCGTAGCTCAGTACCAAGTAATTTAAGAGTTATTTCTAGGTTAATTATTGTACGGAAACTTGTAATATGTTACATACTCCCTCCGCTTGGAAATAAGTGACTCCGATTTGTCTAGATTCGTATGTATCTACACACTAAGACGCGTCTAGATACATGTGAATCTAGACATATCCTAGTCACTTGTTTCCTGACAGAGGGAGTACATTATTACAAGTTTTACGTGATTATATGTTTTTCGGTACTTTGTAATCTAAGCTTTTCTTTACATCTAAATTAGTTTTTGTGCATGTGCAGATTGACAAAAGAGACTATGCAGGTCAGGTTAAATAAACTTATATCTCAATGTTATTCCTGAAACTACTAATACTAATGATTTTTCCAACTTCTGGGTATAGGCATTGTGTAAGGTTGTTACTAAATCTGCTGAGGATTTTAAGCAAAGTATTAGAAGAGCACGCCAAAAGGTAATCGGACATTATCTTCATGTCTTCAGTTTTTAGATGGTTGATGTTCTGGAGCCGTATTGGATAGTTGGAGTGCTGCTGTATGGTCCACCTGGGCAATTGTCACCAAGTATATGTTTTCTGTTGGAACTTGCATTTACCAGACAACCATGGAATTATGATGTAGCATTTTTGTGCTATATATTTGACTAAGACTTGATTCTCTCTTAGTTGATAGTGTTTTGTCATCTGTTGGAAGGCGATGCAATGCTTACACGTGGTCTATTAGCGGAGCTGAACTTAGAAAACCGACCTCTATATGACCTTTCATTCTATTACAGAGTAGTATTGTTATTCAACTCTCAGATAACAGTGCTTAAGACTACTAAATGGATCTATATAACAGTATTCATGCTTTATATTAGTGGAGGATCTATGTTTTCATTGTGTGTAATGTTCACTGATGTGCTGAAATATGTTTCTACGAAGTCTTGGATTAATCTAGAACGAAATGTTTCAATGGCTGAAATACCAGGATTCAGTTTCAATTGTCTCTTATGCTGGTTCGTCCTATCATCTCCCTTGTGTTTCTAGGCACTTGATACGATAAAGAAATCTTCATCTAGCATGCCAAAGGATGATATAAAGCGACTCGAGAAGGAGGTAAGTTACTGAACAATGTTCTGAAAGGAAATATGTCAACAGTAGTAAATATTTTACATATTATGGTTCCTCCAGGTGGAAGAAATGACCAAGAAGTTCATCAAGTCAGCAGAGGATATGTGCAAGGCTAAGGAGAAGGAAATCTCTGCAAGCTGAACCTGTCCTTCTAGGCTTCTAGCTGATGCTAATTTTTTTTTACCTTCCACAACGTGATGTTGAGCTATTGTGGCTCTGCAGTCATATCGAAGATAACAAGTTTTTTTTTTCTCGCGCCATTGTAGCTATACTGTTAGCAATTCGAAACAATGTGTTAGCCAGGGCAGGCTGGCAGGTATTGGTGATGAAACATTGGAACTTCAGCAATGGTGTAATTTTCATTCAGGGAGTCACAAATTGATGCTGTGAGAATGAAAGTGGTTTGCTATCTCCATTGTAGTTCTGTTCTACTATGGCCATTGCTATCTCCAGTATGAGCTTTCTAGCCATCTGTCATTGAGTGAGTGAGCCCATCTGATGGTTGTCATTACCAGCATAATCTGGAAGAACGATCGATTTCGTTACAATTTGGTCCACTACCAAGTTTGTCTCGGTTGTGAAATGCTTTACCTAAGAAAGGAGAACAAATAAGTTGGGGGTTGTGAAACAGGTGAACTGGCGAACTTCTCAAAGATGCCGAGAATTCAAAGGGAAAGCCACTACAAGCTGTACAAACAACTCCAGGCCCTGAACCAAAAACATCATGGCAACTAGGCAAAGTCTTCAAGCTGAAGACCATCACACCAACTCCACTCCACGCATCACCATTCGCGCTCTGCTACGCCCCCTACTCTTTACAGTCACGCTTGCTGCAAACTACCAAGCCTACAAAGTCACAGAGCGAACTCCATCCCACTAGCTAGTCCCGCTTGCCGAACACTGCCCTCGTCAGCGCCCTGATGCCACGCACCCACAGCTCCGCCGCCTCCTCCCCGCCCTGGCACACGAAGTGCACCTCCTTCCCGGTAGCCGTCACCACGCGGAACAGCCCCGGCGCGTACGCGTCGTCGCTGCCTCGGCGGCCCTTCCTCTGGCGGTGCCGCTGGAACGCCGAGCTGCCCCCGATCTCCGCCTCCATGCATATCACGTTGCGCCGGCTCGAACCGCCCCAACGGAGCACGCCCGCTGCAGCGACCATCCGCAGAGACTTGCCGTGCGGCCTCCCGCGCCCGCCCTTGGTGTGCTTCTTGACATGGGCGCCCTGGAGAACGAGCTGCCGACCCAGCTCGTCCATGATCACGTCCTCGGCCTTGTTGAACGACGCAGTGGCCAGCGCCGAACGCGCGAGGGAGAGCGCCGTCTCGCCCCGCGGGGTCACGATGTCGCACCGCGCGCCGTGGGAGATGAGGATCTCGCATACGGCCGCGTGGCCTTCCCTGCCGGCCAGCATCAGCGGGGTGTAGCCGTCGCCGTCCGGGATGTTGACATCGTATCCAGTGCTCGCCAGGTGACGCACCGCCGCGGTGTCGCCGCGCCGGGACGCGCAGTGCAGCGCGTAGAAGCCTCCGGCCGGCATGCCCTTCTCCATCGCGAACTCGAGCATGACCTGCTCGAACAGGTCCCTCTTCTTGCTCTGCTGCGCGAGCCCAATGGCCGTCTCGCCACGCTTGTTGCACAGCTTCACGTTGGCGCCGGCGAAGACGAGGGCTCGAAACGCGTCAACGTTGCCCTCCTTGGCGGCAGCCAGGATGGGCGAGCATCCGTCGGCGTCCTGCTCGTCCACGTCCATGCCCGGCTGAGAGAGCAGCACCTCCAACGCAGCACCATCGCCGCATCGCGCCGCAAACATCATCGGCGAGAACACGCTCCTGTCGCTGGACACAGGGATGGTCCCTGACCGAATCGCGCCAAGGACCGCGCGTTCGAAGCCCGCCTTCCAACCCCCAGAAGAGGCGACGGAGACCACGGACTCGCCGGCCGAGTTCAGCAGCGCCACGTCAGCTCCAGCCGAAACGAGAACCCTGAGGCAGTCCTCGTTCCAGTGTCGCGCGGCCAGTATGGCAGCGACATCGCCACCCTCCGCCCTTGCGTTGACTGCGCAGCCCTTGTCCGTCAGCGTCTGCAATATCTCTGGCTGTCCGAGGCGCGCCGCCATGTGAACCGGCCTGAACCTGGTGCTCCGGGACGTCTTCACGGGAGCTTCACAGTCCGCACCAGACGCCAGCAGCGTCTCGACGGCGCCGACGCTTCCACAGAGGACGGCGTGGTGGAGCAGCGTCCGGCCAATGTGCGTGGCACCCAGCGAGTACCCGTGCTGCAGGAGCATGCGGAGGATGGAGCCGGTGGACTCGTAGTACTCCACGGCGCACCAGGCCGCGTCGTAGGGCTCAGCGAGGCCGGCGCCGACGCGGAGCTCCTCGCCGGTAGCCGCGTCCCAAGACCACGCTCCTAGTCTCACCTTGGTGTCCCTCTTCACACCAGCCTGGAGAAGTGGCGCAAAATTGTGTCAAAAGAGTAGAGATTTCCGAAGGAATGCGTATACATGGCTGCTTGCATGTTACGGAGCATACCTGAAGTAGCTGACGAACGACGGCGACTTGCCGGCTCACGATCGCGGCAAAGAGGGCTGTGCAGTCGACATTGAGATGCAGCGACGGCTTCAGAGAACGCAGAAGCACCCGGGAGGTAGCGTTTGGATCAACCCCACACTGCAAGCAAGCGAATGCATGAAATTAGAAGCTGCCGCAAAATTGTTGTGATTTTTTTGCAATTATAAATAAGGAAGGGCGAGAGGTGGGGGCAAATGGCAAAAAAAATTTGGGTAAGATCCGCCGAAGCGGGTAGCCTTAACCGCAGTGTGCTAGAGGAAAGTCCGAAGACCATTCCCGTCCCTGTCAGGGGAGATGCCAACCGTCTCTCCTTTTTACGAACACGAAGTGGATGGTGCCCATTATGCTTATAAAGCGGTCTCGCTCAGTCTCAGGTAGCGAGGTGGGACTAAAACGAAGCTCTCTACTGCCCCTTGTGCTCGTGCGGCACCAGACGGCCCAGGCCAAGCGTAACTAACACCATATGTTCAGAAAACTATGAGAAGATACCAGTGGCAGCCCAAGCCCATACTTACTCTACTGAAATCAGTGTGCTAAACAGTATTTTAAGCCCATGTAATCCTTGGGTATCATCGACTGTACCTTGACGAGTGTGTCGACCACGTCGACGAATCCGCGGGCGGCGGCAGAGACGAGTGCGTGCACCGCGATGCGTGGTCGGACGAGGTCAGAGCGCATGAAGATGGCCGGCAGGGCGGCTTGCCCCTGCAGCGCTGCCTCCACAATGGCCTCCTCGCATGCAGGCTGCGACGCGCCGGCGCGCACCAGAAGCTCCGCCACCTCCGCGCGCCCTTCCCGTGCAGCTGCAGTGGTCGGGTACCCGCGGAACACTTTGCCGTTCACATCCGCCCCTTTCGCCTGCAAGCAACAAAATGAACCATCAGAAAACGTGTAAAATTAACGATAACAGAAATCAGCAACATCCAATAAACACTGGATTAAGTCGGTATCTTATCATTGCTAAATAATATCCAAACGACGCTTGAGAATTCTTGAAACAAAATGTGCAAACTTAATTTCGCTTTCAACTGCACAGAAGTCAGAAGTTATGATGGACCAACATAAAACAGGGCAAGAGCAATGACCCGTCGGGAGTCGGAACCATAGCTGGCCTGGCCGAGTAGGAAATGTCGCTGTTACTACTACTATGTCTGGTCGCGTCGGTGATCACTGATCGATGCTCTGCGTGCGAGTGACACCAATGGGCTGGCCTGGCCGGTGAGCCTGATCAGGTACTGTGGCGTCGGCACTGTGGCTGGCAGGAATCATTTACGCAAGAGACAGAAGGGGCCTCCTACTGGAAAGAAGGAATCTCTAATCTGGTCAAAATTCTGCAGGTGATGGCGTCGCTATCCGTCGAGATGTGAACTATGTCTGTGGTTTGGCTTCGTCTCAGTGTCAGCTCAACGTTGCTGCATAGTACTAGTACTAGTAGTATATGCAGTAGCTTTAAAGATGGCCACAACTACCGAAAATATCCGACATTTTGTTCCCTTTTCTTCCATTCATCGAAATCATTCATTAAAAACCAAATAGTCCTCTATGATTGCAGCTTGCACATTTTCTCTGGGCGCCATGTTAATAAGCCTTAAAGATGAACAATGGCTCCGTTCAGCAATTAAAGACGGTATGACTGACTATCAGCCAAGATTAGATGATCAGACCCTTTACTCTCCTGTTTTAAGTACCATCAAGATCTAACAACTAGACCCATATATTCCAGCATTCGCGTCGCGCAGTAAATACATGGCGCACTGCTGCACTGCACTGGGTGGAGGTGATGTTCTTAACAGTGCATGGTCTCCCCATGTCAGCATCAATGGCGCACAGTGGAGGGAGGCCACACACCAGGAAGCACGAGGAGAGGCAGACGCCGAGCGCGCGGCAGGGCAGGGGAAGGACGCGCCCGCGGCCGTGCATGGGCGGGCGCCGAGTGCGCGTAGCTGGCTAGTAGTCAAGCCATGATGCCCGAGGGAGGAGCAACATTGGGCACAGCTGGCCGGTGGCAGAGGGGGCAGGGGTCGTGGCTACGAGACAAATAACACGACAGGGGATACGTGGGTGAGCTCCGTACCAGTACCTCCTCCTCCTCCTGCTCGAGCGTCGAGGAGGGGGCGATGCGATCGTGCATGTGGTGCATTGCACTGGGACGGTTTCTGTTCCGTAACACATGGGTTGGTATACTATCTTGTATAATGGCGAGCGAGGAGGGCATCGTAATGGTGAAGGATCGCGTACTGACTGGGCCTACTCGCCTTGGCGGCTCGTCGGGGCTGGGGGAGGCGGTTTCATGGCGTGATCTGATACAGCTGGGGCGGTTTGGACCAGTATCGGAGCACCACCAGCCAGCCACTGGCAGAGTGGCTTCATCATCGGTGACCTGCGTGCGTGTGTGTGCAGATGGCAGGTGCAGATCGTGTGGTTCTGCTGAAATCGGCAACTGTTGCCATTGCAGGCGTTCAGCATTGTTTGCTGACTGGTTTCCGTGACTGGGGATTGCTGAGTTTTTTTTTTTTTGCGGGGGTAAAGGAATTGTTTTAAGCAATAAGAGCGGTGTTACAATCCCTAACAAGGGAATCCAGAATATCCTCTAGCCCTGACCCTAACCATACAGCAGTACGGTCATTCAATCTACCAAATTTTGCTAACAAATCACTAGAAATATTCTGCGACCTGGGAACAGAGATGGAAGGATGTGTAGGTACATGCATATGCACGCGGCTGCATCCCGTTTCCGTGCTAGCAGCCAGCCAAACGAAGAGCTCCAAGTAAGGCAAAGGAGATGCCGCTGCAGAAGCGGCCACGGGCCATGGGGGCTGGCCTGTACCTGACCATGATGGCATTTATTTGGGCCTGGCAGAGAACAGGGAAAGTGCCGGGTACATGAGCCGTGCGCTTTGCCTGCGAGGCAAAAAAACCACTACTACTACATCTACATGGCCGGCCGGGTGCATGGTCGATCGGCCCCGGCGCCAGCGCGACCTACTCCTCTGCCCTGCCAGTCCCATTCAATGGCATGGCGCATCCGCCGCCCCATGACACCGGCGGATCACCCGGACACTGCACGCCATGACATGATTTAAGCGTGAGAGACACGTGAGGCCCGGCAGGCCGGTGAGATTAGGCCCAGGTGGCAAGGCAAAAGTACCATAGGATCCACCAAATCTGGGGATTACTGGAGTGTACACTACACAAGACAAAGACAAAGACACGGACGTAGGCTGGACTCGACTTGATGGTCTGCGAGAGGACGGAACCCTGAGCCTGAGGAGAGGAGGTCACGTGATCCCATCCCCGACCGCGCTCACGAGGGGGAATATATTGGGTTCGGCCAAAGCGTTGAGCTGTTGCCTGTTACTAGGAGGAGTACATGGTTTAGTAGTAGTACAGCTTAATTAAGCAGTGGTACTACTACTACTAGTGCTTTCTACAGATTCAGTATATTATTATGTGCAGCAGTAAACAAATCAAGGCTGGGTCAGGGTTAAAGTCAAACCCATCTACCTTTGTCCCCCTAAACCCTTCGTAGAATACTCCATTCTCTCTCCTACCCTGGATCTCAAGGCCTTGATGGAGCATCAGAGAGAGAGAAGCTGCTGTTACCAACAAACCAAATTTTAACTACTACTACTACTACTGAACAGTAGCAGGAAATATCTCCGTGGCGCCGTGTGTGGCTGTAATTAACATCCCCGTGTATATGTATGTACAATATCTAGTATACGGCACTGTGCAGGCCTCGATTGATGCTTACACGTATTGTCTAGGACAATGAAGGCGTGCCAAAGAAGCTTCCCCGCGATAAGCTCCATGTCCCCATTCCATTAACGCGATGGTACTACTCCCGTCTATCATGGCTAGAGAACAAAAATGTGTCCGTACGCACATTAAAGAGTGAGGAACTGCAAATGCAAAAGCATGGTTGGTCCCCCCCTTTGTTGCCATGCGCGTGTTGTTGGTATGGTAGCCCCTCTTCCAGAAACCAATTTGCGAAGAAATGGGTGTTCCTGGAGTGAAGACTGGTGAGGGAACACATGATTGGGTCTGGAACTAAATGGAAAATACAGTAGTAGCAGCTCTCATGATGGCCGTCCTTGGGTCGGTCTAGTCTAATCGTGTAGTATTATGGACGACTGGGTGGCCATAGGGAGTGATTAGCACGCGGGAGGGAGGGGAGGCCGGCATGTTTTCTTTCTACCTTTTAATGTATCCAAATAAGGACGAGATTTGGCCAGCGCGTGCGTTTATACAGTAGACTCGGCTATGATGAGCACGAGAGATACCGAGGAAACCGTGATGGTACTTGGCATTTCTTATGGAAGTACAGTAGATAGCCAACTTCTATCTACAAGGTTAGATAGATACAGACGTGTTGTACTTACGGAGATGGCAGGAGCCCGCTGAGACCATTCGAAAAATGTCGTGGAAAAAAATCTTCACCAACTCGGTAAAGGTAAAGCGAACGCTGTGGGAGGAAATGGAGCTAAGGCTAGACTATGACCTATAGCGCTTCAAATTTCAACTAGCAGTAGCGCTCAAATGTTTCCGTGAACAGGAAAAGCTTGAGAAAAACAAGTGATCTGGCTCCCCGAGGGCATACAAATTCTCGGCGGAAAAGGCTAAATCTGAGTTCCAATTCCTGACTAAACGCATAGTACAACTTGGCGAAAAGCACGGCTGATGTTTGTCAAACCGCCCCAGCGAACGGGAGCATCCGACATTCCCAGACTCGCAAAAAACGGAGCAGAGCAGAGTAAGAAAACGATACTTTGCAAAAACAGAGCAGGGAGCAGAGGGGCACACTCACGAGCAGCACACGGACGAGCGCGACGTCCCCGTTGCCAGCGGCGAGGAAGAGCGGCGAGACGTCGGCGCGGATCTCCTCGCGCGAGGCGTGCAGCTCGGCGGCGGCGCCCTCCCGCAGCGCCGCCTCCGCCACCCGCCGCGCGTCCAGCCAGACCACCCCGGCGTAGTTCACGTCCGCGCGCCCGGACGCGAGCAGCTCCCCTGCCTCCCTCGCGTCGCCGCGCGCCACTGCCTCCACGAGCCGCTGAGACGCCGCCTCCGCGTCCGCGTCGGCCAGCTCCTCCGCCATCGGCCACACCTGCCGGCCGCCGGCGATCGCCGCCGGTCGAAGCAGCACCGCCATTCTGGAAGCTCGATCTCCTACTGAGCGACGGCGTGCCCCCGCGTGTCGAGCTCCTCTTCTCTTCGATCTCTGCGTGTGACTGTGTTGTGGGGTGGTGGAGACGAGACTTGAAAGGGGAGGGCGCGCCGGCAGCTCGGCAAGGCGTCATATATAGTGAGCTGTGGACACGGGCTGTGATGGGGTAAACTTACAGCGGGGTGAACTGGTTTGTGGGGACGACTTGTAGTATTTTCCCTTCTGTTTAAATTACACAAGACGCTACTCTGTGGACTAGTACTCTCTTATTTTTCATCTAAAAAAAATTCTGAATTTTTGGTATACGTAGTACACATTTCATACTATCTATTTCAAAAATCTCAGGATTTTTTTGAATGAAAAATGAGGGAGTAATAGCCCACCTACATAAGCGTGCCGGCGGAGTAATTTGAAACAGAGGGAGTATAATGCTCAGCTAATGCCGGTGACGCGAGCCCCTCTGCTGAAAGAGCCAATGTGGTGGGTGTGACTGGGTCTGAGCGGCCACGTAGTCTACGGGCTCGTCGTGAGGCTTCCGTTTTCGGCTCACCAGCTGCTTTTTTTTTTCCAAACAGGCCGTGCCGTCAATTTCATATTAAGAAACCACCAGAATTTGATAAATATAAATAGAGAAAAAGAAACTAGTAAAAGTAACAGGATAGAAGTCAGTATATGAAACTCACAAAGAGACTTGGGGGCTTGTGGTTGGGACAGCAAAAGACAGTGCTAAGTAATGTTGCTTTAGAACATCCGCAAACATCATCCTAGGAAAACAAATGAAGATCAAATCGGATTCACGAAGCAAGCCTTCGAGAAGATGGTGCCCATCCATGCGATCTCGAATAAGCTTCCCGATCCACCATCTTCAGAATTTATGCTCCTTCCTCAAGATTTCTTCTATCTTGGCTTTTCTGCAACAATGCCCATAAAGTTATTATATTGCAGAGTCGATAAATCACTTTAAGAGGATCACCAGGATATTCTCTAGCAAAACAAGCATAGTTGCATGCCTTCCAGAGTGTCCAACACACGGTGGCTCCAACACAGAGCACCGGATTTCTTTTGTTAGATAGGAATGAACCAATCCACCTAGACATCAGATCGTTGGCATTTTCAGGCGGCCTCACAAGACCAAAAGCACACATGACAACCTTCCAAACAAATTTTGCAAGCACACATCTAAAATGGAGGTGATGAACTGTCTCCTTCTCACAACAGAAGTGACACAAACCATTCCCAGTGCAACCTCTTCTCAATAGGTGGTTCTTTGTCTGTTCTTCAGCACAAGCCAAATGAAGATCTTGATTTGAAAGGAATTTTATTCTTCCAAAGGAATTTATATGGATAGTTTCCATTGGACCAAAGCTACATGTATAGACTTTTCACTTTGAATGCTAGTATTCCCAATCTTTCAACCACCCCTATGATGGTGATCATTGAGTTATATCCCATTTACTAATTCTTTGAAATCATTCCATTGAGCTAAGGTCTCTCCAAATAGTAGTATCATGAATCTAAAGAAACCCCAGCCCTACTCTTTGACTTTCCTCAGCGTCAACAACTTGGTGAAGGTCGGGTTGAAGAGTCTTGGAAATTGAGCTGCCAATGGTGATTTTTTTCACCTAACTGTTTTCCCAAAAAAGATTTTTCTTACCATTGTTTATTTTTCTAGTGGAAAATTGCTAGAAGGTATGATTAACCCCCTGTAGAAGCCTCGGACAAAGTTTGATTGCTCAAGTTTTTTCTTGAGATTAGTTTTTTCCAGGTCCCTTCAAACTTCTCAAGTTTCTAGAGCCACTTACATAGCAAGCTCTCGTTCATGGTTGTGATATCTAGAACTCCAAGTCCACCCTAGTCATTTGGCAAACAAACAATATCCTAATCTACAAGATGATATTTTGTTTCATTCTCCAGCTCATTCCAAACCATCATTTTTCTATGTCTATCAAGTTTCTTGATACAGCCTTTAGGGACTTCAAGAAAAGATATCATATATAGAGTAATGCTAATAAGAGGCATTCACAAGGTTCACTCTGTCTCCAATTGATAACATATTCCCTCACCGATCGTTTATGGTGCCTCTTCTTTCTTTACCAAGTGGATCAATTATTTTTGACGTAGATTCACATAGGTCCACAATGCTAGATATTCTATAAAATATATGACATGATGAATAATCAAAAAAATGAACCAAACTCATGAATAAAACAACCAGTTAGTTCGAGTTCTTTAAATCCTAAAACAATCATATGACCTAAAGAGGCCTATATCATTTTCATAGATGAAGAGCCAATTGCAATGTCTTTGGGCTTACAATGTTAATCCATGTATCAACAACTATTCACATTATGGCTACAACAGCAGTGACTCGCCATGTCGAGTCTTCTATCCATTAATAGGGAGATGGCGGGAAAAGGAGTATCAAGTTCGTGAACTAAAGTAAGACACCTGGCAAACATGATACTTTGGATACTAACATTGGAATTCTTACTCTTGATTTAATACTACTTATTAAACTTCATGGAGTAAATAGAGTTTGCTGAAAGTTTGCCATAGGACTTATAAGCTTTAAATTGACATTCAAAACAATACGATACCAGTTCGTAAAGTAAATATCTAAAATTCTATAGTTCTATTATCTCAATTAAAACTAAGCATAAGGTAGTGAACAGATGCCAATGACTACAACAAATTATGAAAATTCACTTCGATTTAGTTTATGACAAATTGAGTTCGACTAATCCAAATTAGAAATGAACTTCCACTCAAAAACGACATCCCTCGTGCCTTTTTGGTGATTACATGAACCAAATCTACTACACCAAGTCCGATCATCACGTGAGTCGGTGTAGCTTCAAAGGCGAGCATCAATATGGTCATCACATCAACTATATGACTCATGCTTAACCTTTCGGTCCGTGTTCCGAGGCCATGTTTGTACATGCTAGGCTCGCCAAGTAAGAACCTTAGTATTCGCGTGTGTAAAACTGTCTTACACCCGTTGCATGAAAGCGTAGAGTTGAGAACACCCGATCATCACGTGATGTCTCGAAACACGATCCATAGAACGGTGCATACTTAAGGAAGAACACATTTTATCTTGATATTTAAATGAGGGATCATCTTACAATGCTACTAAAAGCGCCAAACTAGCAATATAAGATGCAAACATCTAATGTGTAAAGTGAGATGATATGGTCCATGCATTTGATCACCATCATATGCATCGTGGTATGATCTCTATCATTCCTTTGTGTGTAAGGCCAAGGTCTATGGAACTTACACGTTAAGTGAGTTGTAAGAGTATCTATCATACATCTACTTACAACAATATCATATCAAGACACTAGCCCAGCAACGATCTAAACTAGACGCCTCTAATTTATCAATTGCAAGTTTTACGTGGCTTAGGGCTTTCGGAGATAGAACCGGTCTTACCTACGAACATGAACCACAACGAGGATAACCAAGTTATTAGCAACTCGTTGTAAATCAGATATTGACTATAGTAAGAGAGATGACACCGCTAGCCACTTATGCAAAACTAGTTGCATGTGTCGTGGAACCGTCTCATGTCGATGACATGTAAGGTTGGTCGGCCGCTTCATCCCACTATGTCACCAATATCCAAAGTACATAGAAGATGCAATAACATGATCATCATCGCCCACATATAAAATATGTGTACTACCCGCGTGCAAAGCACCTACGCATAGATCAGGCTCGATACCCTTTGTTGGGTTCGACATAGAAAACAAAAAATTTCCTACGATGGGAACTATCGCCAAGATCTATCTATTAGATACAAGCAACGGGTGGATATACATTCATAGAGAACTTACCCTCGAAGACAACAAAGCTTTGTTAACGAGTTGGAACTCGTGGATGATGTAGTCATACACTTGCCGATCTCAAGATCGTGATGAAGTTCAGCAGGTCCGGCTCTAGCACGTCCATCAGATCCAGCTTCAGCAAGTCCAGCACCACCAAGTCCAGCACCACAAAGCAGCGGTGCATCCGTGATCGCACACACGTCCGATACCCCGACAACCTCCATCCCTCGCTCCAGCAAAGCAGCGAAGCAAGAACTCCTTTCGAGATAAAGCCACGGGAACATGTATCTCGCTAATCCGAGACCAGGGGGAATCACCACAGCGGGAGAGAGATCCTTCACGAGGAGGTGTGGTTTGTGAGGAGGAGAGGGGGGCCTTTTATAGGGGAGAGGGGGGCACCCAAGGGCCATGGCGTGGCAGCCATGGTGGTGCCCCCACCTCTTCCACGTTCATGTGGGTGGAGCTCCCACTCCCATAAAAAGCCTCCACTCAAAATTCCACTCACACATGCATTAAATTTCCACCAAATTTAATGCAAGCTCTCATTAAATAAAACTATTTTATTCATTTTTTTTAGAATTTTGTCAATTACATTAATTAACAAACATTCACATAAAACCCCTGCAACATTTCAATATCACATGCAGAACCAGTTTCTGCAATTTCACCCGAAACAATTCCGGTTTCCATCGAAATGATTCCAGCGCTTTCTTAAATCTTTATCTGAAACATATTTTCTCCAAATGGTGTCGGTATCCCTTAAGTGTGTCACCCTACAGTTCGTGAATAATGCAGACATGATCGAGACCCCTCTCTGATCAATAATCAGCCAGGACACGGAGATCCGTCGACTCCCACATATTCAACGATGACTCTTGTGATCGTGTGAACCTTTAACATCATAACTAAATCCCTTTGTCTCGCGATATATTACATGTACGAGATTCGATCATCGGTATCCAAATACCTAATTTGATCTCGTTACTGACATGCACTCTTTTCTCGTTCCCGTGATATAACATTCTATTGATCACATCACTTGCTTGCAAGCTATTTTAATGTGATATCACCGAGAGGGCCCAAAGTATATCTATCCGTCATCGGGATGGACAAATCCCACTCTTGATCCATGAGCCTCAACATAACACCTTCAAAGTAATCGAACCCACCTTTATAGTCACCCTGTTACGGTGTGACGTTTGACGTTATCAAGATACTCTTCCAGTGTTAGCAATTAACATGATCTCATGGTCTAAGGACTAAGATTACTTCGTATGATGTTATAGTAATATAAACATAATGACTCTGATCGTAATGCTATACTTCAGATGAATGTTCATCACATTATTCCACCAATGTTGTGACCTCGTTATTAACAACATCCAATGTACATGATCAGGAAACCTTGATCATCTTGTTAATCAACGAGCTAGTCTATAAGAGAGGCATGACTAGGAACCTTTTATTTGTTTATTAAACACACATGTATTAACGTTTACTACCAATACAATTATAGCATGCAAAATAAACATTTATCATAAACAAGGAATAAGATAATAACCACTTTATTATTGCCTCTCGGGCATATTCCCTTCAGTCTCCCACTTGCACTAGAGTCAATAATCTAGTTTGAAAAACTTTGCGTATTGAACACATATGGCTTTCTGGTGTTGCATATACGCGATTGCTAGTGGTTAACATAATCTCCAGATCTGACAGTTTCAGGTCCGTGTGTATTTGCATGTCTTTGCGTCTCTACGCATCACCCATTCTCAAATGAGATGATATTGTATAAATTTGGTCCTTTGGTGAGACCTTCGGTTCGTTCGGGTTTAAAATATGTTGATATTATTGTCATACAATATATCTTCATAGTATTAGCCCACTTTGAACCACACCTAGTTTGATAACAAACTACTTAACACAAATGCCCTCCTTTGCTGCTACTATAGCAGTCATATACTTAGCCTTTTGTTGTAGTATCCGTCATAATGTCTCAACTTTGGAACTCATCCAAATCCATCATGGAACATCCTTTCCATTACATTGTACCACCCATAGTCTAAATTGAGATAAATTTAATTTGTATCTTATGACAAAACTAGTATCAATATAACACTTTACAATGAACTACCTTTAACTATTTGTCACTTATACATGATATATTCTTAGTTCTTCCAAAGTTCATAAGAATACCTTTACTATTGTCCAATGATGATCTTATGAATCATTCTGGTATGTGCTCATAACATTTAGAGCATAGGACATATCTGGATATATACATATCACGGTATAATCGATCAAAATATTCATGTGATTTTACTCACCAAGTGTTGAAACACTTGAATCTTGATACAATCCTTTCCATGCAGCAAGAACCTTTCTTGTTGTTTCCATATTGACCCCTTTCAATATCTCTATTATGTACGTCTAGCATAACCATATTAGCGCCTCGATCTATCCATATAGACATTGATGCCAAATATTCCGGTTTTGCCCAAGTCTTTCATCGAAATCCTATTTTAATGAAATTCTTAACTTATGTCAATACAAGATACATCATTTCCAATCAACACCATGTCCTCTACACAATGTATTAGAAATATGTCTCAGCGCTCCCACTTAATTTCTTGCAAATGCAAACATCTTCATCATCTCCGATGAAATTAAACTCTTTTAACATTTTCATCATGGTGAAGATTCCAACTCCGCTATGCTCACTTCAACTATTGAAGTTTGCATGCCCTTTTAGCACCCTTTGAATTAACAAAACCCTTCGGACCGTGTCATGTACACGTCCTAGGTAACCATTCTATTAGACGAACCTTGTTTTGTTTATTCAACTACCATATACCAAATTATATGTAGTGGTTGCTACATTAATCTGTCAAGACTAAATATCGCTATGAAAGATCAAATCTTGTCATAGTCAACTCCTTGAACATTACCGTAAACTTCTTTCCGACATGTCGACTATTTCATAGATGTTAAACATCCATGTCTATTTCTTTATAGATCCAAACACAACCGATAGGCTTCATGCCTTTCTGGAGGATCTTCCAAGTTCAGAAACTTGATTTCTCGTGTATGGATACTATCACGGATTCTATGACTTCTAGTCATTTTATGGAGTCAGGGCCCATCATCGCTTCTTTGCATGCAGTCGGTTCATCGTTGTCAAAACAATAACGACTTTTGTTTCAAATCTTACTATTTGATTCTTACCGACCCACATGGTTCAATAGGAACTCTAATCTCCAAGATCACACCCTTTGTTATCACGGGAGCCATGAGCATTGTGGCCGCCACTAGGACACTTTCCGGCGCTGCGCTACTTAGCACATATAGCTAAGGTTTAACAACCTTATCAAAGTTCTATTATCCTCCCACTTAACTTTTCACGAAAAATTCCTTCTCAAGAAACTTGACGTTCCAAGCAACAAACTCTTTTGTCCTTGGTGTTATGGAGGAATTCCCAACAAATTCTTTGGGATAACCTGCAAAGACGTGCTTATCCGACTTTGGTTGTAAACATTTTACTTATGCATAGCATACCAAAATTTAAGAAAAGACAATTCGGGTTTTATCCCAAACCATAACTCATATGGTGTCATTTCAACGGATCACGATGGTGCTCTTTTAAGTGTAAAAGCGGTAGTCTCTAAAGCTTTAATCCTTAAAACATAATGGCAGTTTTATAAATGACACCTTTGATCTTACCATGTCAAACAAGGTTTGATTTGATTTCTCGAACATACCATAATCCTGTGGTTTATCGGGAAATGCAAATTTATGGAACAATTCCTGAAATCGTAGGTGTTTTGCTAAACCTGTAATCAAATATCTTCCTTTATGATCAAATCATAAACTCTTTTATTTTCTTGTTACAATGATTTTTCACTTCATCTTGAAAGTCTTTGAACAATTTTCAAATGTTTCATACTTCTTCCTTATTAAGTAAATATATAGATATATTCACTCAAATTTCTGGAGAAAGCATATGAAGCCAAGAGATCCATCACATATGGCTACACATAATGGACTATATACATCAACATGCATAATATCCAATAAATTAATCATCCGTTCCTCTTTGGCCTATGGACGGAGTTTCAATTATCTCGAGGAAAGTTTCACAAGCGTCAATTGATCAAAATCAAAAGACTCCAAAAATCCATCAACATGGAGTTTCTTCATGTTTACTTTCCAATATAATTCAAACAACGATGTCACTTAATAAGTGATCTTCCAATCATTTGTCTTACAACATTTTAGCAATAATGTTTATGGATGTGATTTTTCCAACTAGATTTGTAAAAGTTCATCCATCCTTTATGGAATATGGTAATTATTTGAACAACCATCATTCTCGTAACACCGGAACAAAATAACAATTATTAAGACAAATCTTGAAGGATAGGTTTGACGACAACGAAAAACACAATAACACTTTATTTGTTTTCGATGAACATCATCACTTATTCTCTTGCTAGTTACTTAGGCCGTTGTAGTTCATGAATTGTGTTGTTCTGTATGACACTTCACACCAACCAATTCGGTATCCAATACCGGTATCCAATGCCTCAGAACCACATTGTTTAACAAGCAAGGAATACATCCATAACATGTATATCTTCTATATACCTAAGTTGGACATCCCCAACCTTTTCTTTTCTGCCAAATATTTTATAGATTCTCTTTCAACAATTCTTTTTCTTTTAAAAGAATCTATCAACATCAGTAGTGGTGTCATTTACATGACACATAGTACAAAGCGTATATAGTCAAATACTAATACCTTTGGACTTGCACTTTGAAGTGGATCACCATCATCAAATGTTTGGTGTTCTTTCAAAAATCCGTTCTTTAGTAATCTATTAGTGTAGTAAACATTTTACTTACATCTTCTATTCATCCTTATCATGACAACTTTCATGATCAAGCTACTATAGCCTATAAGGAAGAATCGTGGGTATAATGTTAGTTCCCAACACCTTTTTGGGAGATCTGGATGCCTAGCATCTCCATCCTTCACAAATTCTCATACAATATGAGAATATGTATTTTGCTAAATTATACTCTATCATAATGCAACCAAAAACATTGTTTCAGATATCACAATATCTTTCACACATGATGGTTCCTGAAACAATTCTTTCAGCTCCTAGATAACCTTGATATTAAAACAACTTTGGAATATCAATAATCATGGAGGAAAACATGATACTTTAGATACTAACATTGGAATTCTTACTCTTGATTTAATACTACTTATTAAACTTCATGGAGTAAATAGAGTTTGCTGAAAGTTTGCCATAGGACTTATAAGCTTTAAATTGACATTCAAAACAATAAGATACCAGTTCGTAAAGTAAATATCCAGAATTCTATAGTTCTATTATATCAATTAAAACTAAGCATAAGGTAGTGAATAGATGCCAATGACTACAACAAATTATGCAAATTCACTTCGATTTAGTTTATGACAAATTGAGTTCGACTAATCCAAATTAGAAATGAACTCCCACTCAAAAACGACATCCCTCATGCCTTTTTGGTGATTACATGAACCAAATCCACTACACCAAGTCCGATCATCACGTGAGTCGGTGTAGGTTCAAAGGCGAGCATCAATATGGTCATCACATCAACTATATGACTCATGCTTAACCTTTCGGTCCGTGTTCCGAGGCCATGTCTGTACATGCTAGGCTCGCCAAGTAAGAACCTTAGTATTCGCGTGTGTAAAACTGTCTTACACCCGTTGCATGAAAACGTAGAGTTGAGAACACCCGATCATCACGTGATGTCTCGAAACACGATCCATAGAACGGTGCATACTTAAGGAAGAACACATTTTATCTTGATATTTAAATGAGGGATCATCTTACAATGCTACTAAAAGCGCCAAACTAGCAATATAAGATGCAAACATCTAATGTGTAAAGTGAGATGATATGGTCCATACATTTGATCACCATCATATGCATCGTGGTATGATCTCTATCATTCCTTTGTGTGTAAGGCCAAGGTCTATGGAACTTACACGTTAAGTGAGTTGTAAGAGTATCTATCAAACATCTTCTTACAACAATATCATATCAAGACACTAGCCCAACAACGATCTAAACTAGACGCCTCTAATTTATCAATTGCAAGTTTTACGTGGCTTAGGGATTTCGGAGATAGAACCGGTCTTACCTACGAACATGAACCATAACGAGGATAACCAAGTTATTAGCAACTCGTTGTAAATCAGATATTGACTATAGTAAGAGAGACAGACACCCGCTAGCCACTTATGCAAAACTAGTTGCATGTCAGTCGTGGAACCGGTCTCATGTACGATGACATGTAAGGTTGGTCCGGGCCGCTTCATCCCACTATGCCACCAATATCCAAAGTACATAGAAGATGCAATAACATGATCATCATCGGCCACATATAAACATATATATACTACCCGTGCAAAGCACCTACGCATAGATCAGGCTCTGATACCACTGTTGGGTTCGCAGCATAGAAAACAAAAAATTTCCTACGATGGGAACTATCGCCAAGATCTATCTATTAGATACAAGCAACGGGTGGATATACATCCATAGAGAACTTACCCTCAAAGACAACAAAGCTTTGTTAACGAGTTGGAACTCGTGGATGATGTAGTCATACACTTGCCGATCTCACGATCATGATGAAGTTCAGCAGGTCCGGCTCTAGCACGTCCATCAGATCCAGCTTCAGCAAGTCCAGCACCACCAAGTCCAGCACCACAAAGCAGCGGTGCATCCGTGATCGCACACACGTCCGATACCCCGACAACCTCCATCCCTCGCTCTAGCAAAGCAGCGGAAGCAGCAACTCCTTTCCAGATAAAGCCACCAGGAACATGTATCTCGCTAATCCGAGACCATGGGGAATAACTAGAGGAAGAGAGAGATCCTTCACGAGGAGGTGTGGTTTGTGAGGAGGAGAGGGGGGCCTTTTATAGGGGAGAGGGGGGCACCCAAGGGCCATGGCATGGCAGCCATGGTGGTTCCCCCACCTCTTCCACATTCATGTGGGTGGAGCTCCCACTCCCATAAAAAGCCTCCACTCAAAATTCCACTCACACATGCATTAAATTTCCACCAAATTTAATGCAAGCTCTCATTAAATAAAACTATTTTATTTATTTTATTCAGAATTTTGTCAATTACATTAATTAACAAACATTCACATAAAACCCCTGCAACATTTCAATATCACATGCAGAACCAGTTTCTGCAATTTCACCCGAAACAATTTCGGTTTCCATCGAAATGATTCCAACGCTTTCTTAAATCTTTATCTGAAACATATTTGCTCCAAATGGTGTCGGTATCCCTTAAGTGTGTCACCCTACGGTTCGTGAATAATGCAGACATGATCGAGACCCCTCTCCGATCAATAATCAGCAGCGGGACCTGGAGATCCGTACTGACTCCCACATATTCAACGATGACTCTTGTGATCGTGTGAACCTTTAACGTCAATTAAATCCCTTTGTCTCGCGATATATTACATGTCCGAGATTCGATCATCGTATCCAAATACCTAGTTTGATCTCATATCGACATGCACTCTTTTCTCGTTCCCGTGATATAACATTCTAGTGATCACATCACTTGCTTGCAAGCTATTTCAATGTGATATCACCGAGAGGGCCCAGAGTATATCTATCCGTCATCGGGATGGAAAAATCCCACTCTTGATCCATGAGCCTCAACATAACAGCTTCAGTAATCGAACCCACCTTTATAGTCACCCTGTTACGATGTGACGTTTGATGTTATCAAGATACTCTTCCAGTGTTAGCAATTAACATGATCTCATGGTCTAAGGACTAAGATTACTTCGTATGATGTTATAGTAATATAAACATAATGACTCTGATCGTAATGCTATACTTCGGATGAATGTTCATCACATCATTCCACCAATGTTGTGACCTTGTTATTAACAACATCCAATGTCCATGATCAGGAAACCTTGATCATCTTGTTAATCAACGAGCTAGTCTATAAGAGAGGCATGACTAGGAACCTTTTATTTGTTTATTAAACACACACGTATTGACGTTTCCTATCAATACAATTATAGCATGCAAAATAAACATTTAACATAAACAAGGAATAAGATAATAACCACTTTATTATTGCCTCTCGGGCATATTCCCTTTAGTCTCCCACTTGCACTAGAGTCAATAATCTAGTTTGAAAAACTTTGCGTATTGAACACCTATGGCTTTCTGGTGTTGCATATACGCGATTGCTAGTGGTTAACATAATCTCCAGATCTGACAGTTTCAGGTCCGTGTGTATTTGCATGTCTTTGCGTCTCTACGCATCACTCATTCTCAAATGAGATGACATTGTATAAATTTGGTCCTTTGGTGAGACCTTCGGTTCGTTCGGGTTTAAAATATGTTGATACTACGCTCCACCATTGTTGGAACTTGCTTGAGCGTAGTGACAAGTGGAAGATGAGGGAGAAAGAAGCTCCACCAAAGAAAGGGGTTTTCGTTCAATTGGATGATGATCATACTGATGAGCCAAAGGGAGTAAGAAACAAGGACAAACCTGATGGAAATAAGAAGGTAAATGAGAAGCTATGTGTCGTTGAATTGAAGACAAGTATGACATGCGGGGGTCCTCGAGGCGTGGGAAAAGATGGGGTGTGAGACATAGGTGGACCCAACCGTCCCTAAGCTTCGGCACCTGCCTAGGCTTCCGACCGCCCGACAAGCCTAATTTGACGACAATTTGATAAAAAATAGTACCTCTAGCCTTGAAATACACTATTTACCCAGGCTTTGAGTAATTCTTGGAACCACCACTAGTATGAGACATACGATGGTTCGGGACAGTGAGCACATAAGTTTACCCAGGTTCATGTTCATGCATACCCCACACTCGTCCTTCCTCCGTCCATCCTAGCCCGCATGAGAGTGACCGAAACCTGCCTCCTGTGCTGCTCATTAATGGCAACCACTAAACCGCCTGCACCGGCCTCTCTTCGTCCTTGCTGACGCCAAAGCTGACCATGCGGCTGATGCATGCACCAGTTGCACCTCCCAATCTCTACAACGGTCTTCATCAATGCGGTCATCTAGGCCTCCGCGTTAGGGATCCAATAACTTAGCCTTCTTAACAGGCCACTCATGGCCATTTTTTCATACTCCCATCTTCCACCACCACAGCCATTCCCCACCACAGCCATGGTTGGCGGCATAGGATCGAGGGGAGGGAGGTCGGTGAGGGAGACGTGGGGGTCTAGGCTAGTACATTTCTCTCCCACCGGTCCTGACGCAACCGCCATGGTCACCCTCATCGCCCGAGACCAACCCCATCGACCTCTCTAGGTTTGAGTTCGACCTCACCATCCACACAAAAATGATCTGGGATAGGCTGCACCTCCCCCAGAAGTTCGCATTAGTTGTCGACAGGCAAGATCCCCGCGAGGTCGTGCTACGGGTGCCCGGCAACACAACCGGCCTATGGTCCGTGGAGATACTATTCAATCGCGTCGACAAGATGTACCTCATGAACGGCCAAAAGGAGTTCATTCGCGCGCACACTATTGAAGTCGGGCACTTGCTCATTGATGTCTACGCACTACTATTCTTGTAGACAGTTGCTGGGCCTCCAAGTGTAGAGGTTTGTAGAACAACAGCAAGTTTCCCTTAAGTGGATTACCCAAGGTTTAATCGAACTCAGGGAGGAAGTGGTCAGAGGTATCCCTCTCAAGCAACCCTACAATCAAGATACAAGAAGTCTCTTGTGTCCCCAACACACCCAATACACTTGTCAGGTGTATAGGTGCACTAGTTCGGTGAAGAGATAGTGAAATACAAGTGGTATGGATAATTATAAGTGGTAACGGTGCTAGAAAAGAGCTTGATGGCGTGGAAGAGACTAAAGGCAAACTGAAATAAAGATGGAAGCAAGCAAACATGTAACAGATCTAATTGCAAACAGTGTTTCAATGCTTAGAAACAAGGCCTAGGGATCATACTTTCGCTAGTGAACACTCTCATATAAATATCTTCTCTTTATGATACTACTCTTAACTACGCTCCGGTTGGACACTCTAATCCATGGTAGGGCTATAACAGCACACCTCAAAGTTTGCTTTCCCCATCTAGATAACCCCTCACTATCACCTTGAGCGCTAGATGGTTCCAACAAACACCACAATCTCATAGAGACATCCAACTCAAATTATACTCATGACAAGTATTTATGTAACCTTAGCCAAAGTGCCACACGGTGTGCACACTGTCAACTTCACACATGTGGGGATAAGCAGAGATTCATTAAAACACTTGAGTAGCAGAATAGATCTATAGATTACAAAGCTCATGATCTCAATAAGATCATGCATAGAGAGAGAGATGAACACATAGCTACCGGTAGAGCCCTTTGCCTCGAGGAAGAACTACTCCCTCCTCATCATGGGAGTCCGCAACGACGATGGAGATGGTGGTGGAGTTGATGGAGATGGTTCTGGGGGCACTTCCCCGTCCCGGCAGGGTGCCGGAACAGAGACTTTATGTCCCCCGAATCTCCCCTTCGGTGGCGGCGGTGCTGCAGAACTTTTCGTGGCTGGAGGCTGGATGATTTAGGGTTTTCTCATCGAGAGGCTTCTTATAGGCGAAGGGGCGATGTCAGAGGGTGGACCAGGGACCCACACCACCTGGTGGCGTGGCTAGGGGGACCCATGCCACCACATGGTGTGGCCAGCCCCTGGCCCCTCTCCGTCTCGTCTTCTGGCTCCGTGAGTCTTCCGGTAAAATATCGACTTTAGCTTTTGTCCGGTCCAATTCCGAGAATATTCATTTTCTGGCTTTTCTGGCACCAAAAAAGCAAAAAATAGGCAACTGGCACTGTGGCATCTTGTTAATAGGTTAGTCCCAGTGTGTATAAAAATATTTCAAAGTGTGTACAAAACATAAGAAAGTAGATATAAAACAAGCATGGAACATCAAAAATTATAGATACGTTTGCAACGTATCAATGTCCTAAAGGATGATCCCTAGGTCATATTATATAGTCATCCGGCCTAGGGTTACATGAGAGTTCTATCCGACTACGATACAGAGTCGGTACAAAGTACATATTGGACTACAAGTATTCCTACATGCCTAAGTCCGTAAGTATTATGGGCCTTTCCGTAGTCGGATGAGTTTCCATCTTCTATCTCTGACTAGGCTGCCCGTGCAACATAGCTCTAACTCGGAAGTGGCCACCCTGGTCAGCGAGTCACAGTGGGTATACCCGGAAAGTATATCCCCAAAAGTAGCCCCCGGAAGCCTCCAAGATCCAAAGTCTGATTCCATCATCTAGCTTGATGCTTCTTCGCTTCTAGAATCTTGAAGGGTTCCTAAAACTTCAAAACAAAAGTGTAGGATCCGAGTCACAAGTGAGTCGGACTTGTCGATATCTCAGCATTGCTTCCACACTCGATTTCAAACTGAGTCGGAATTTGGTCCATGACGTAACCCGACAACTTTTCAGGTCTTGTCACGTCACTGACAAATATTCTGTCAGTGTGACCGTTGGTGGGTCCTGCATTGTGTGGAACCGAGGCGTCGTTTTAATGCGAACACAGAGATCGAGGCGACAGAGCCTTCGTGAGGAAGTTGCCCCTCCCGTTCCGTGACACGTGGAGGTAATCCAGCACATTTAGCGCTAATCTTGGTCCATATGGACTATAAGAGGGAAAAACACCTCATTCTCTTCTACATTGTTGTTCCTGTTCTTCCTCTTCCTCGAGATCAATAAAAATCAAGTACAAAGAAGTTCACGCGAAACACCAAAACCAACTAACCATTAAAAACACACACACACAAAGATTATGGTGGATATGTATGGAAGGTGGCATGTCAAGAAACAAGCCGAAATCAAGATGTTGTAATGGCTAGTAAAGAACCACGATGATTACAAAGTAAAACAAGTCAATCCACAAGGTAGGAATTATGTACAAGGAAACACACACGGTGGGATAAATGGGACATGAGCGATGGAGAAAGTGAGCTAAGAACCAGATGATTTCCTAGCGAAGACTAAAAGCTCGTGTCGCACAAGTGCAATGAGAGACGCTAGTTCGATTGCATAAAATTGGTGGGTTACAATATATGCACAATAAGTAGCACCTATATGATGTTCATCAAGCTTGCACTATTCTATGAGGCACTTGTTTATTTTTTATTTTTATATGTTTATATTGTTTTTCACTTGCCCCTTCCTTGTGCCAACAACTATACAATATAACTATATGAAATAGTGCACTCACAACTTTTGCTTGGAATTCTACGAGGTATCAAATGTGCATAGCCCAAGCAATCATAGGAGGAACTAGTCTCAATAGGTGTTTGTTGATCACAAAGATAGTGTAGCTCACAAAGTAAAGCAAGTGGGGAGAAGTCACGAAATTTTTATACCTTTCATCGTCGATCTTCACCCTTTATTGGTGGATTCCGCCTTGCTCATGGAATTTGTATGGAGTAGATAGCATAAACAACCTGGATGATGATGTTGAGCTCCTTCTCCTCTTCGAAACTAGTTAAAGAACACCAAAATCCGAGATTGAATTCAAACGTTATGCTCAAAACCGCAAAGCAGTTTTTCTGTTTGCAGGGGGCGGAGATTCCGGTCTCGGGGTCCGGAGACTCCGGTCTGGTGTTACTAACTCCGGAAACTCCGGTCCTAGGTCCGAGACTCCGGTCCGATCGATTCCAGGACGTCAAAAACACATTTGGGACGCATTTTGGGCGGAAAAATCGAACTAAAACCTCAAATTGATGGGGGAAATGAAGGAATTAGGCTATGGAAACGCAAGGGAAGGTAGATCAACAAGTTTAGCAAGTAATCTATAGATCAAAACCTACCAAAACTCACTCAAATCATAGATCGATTCAAAACACGAATTGGGGCTATTTTTGGTGGAATTTTCGAATTTATGGGGAAAAGACCAACTCAGTGAGAAATCCGCGGCAACCAAAAGCTACTGATACCAGATGATAAGGGGTAACCTCAAGGGTGGCCCGATCTTCACGAATCTTGTGGTCAAATCGATGAGAAAGCGAGGGAAAATGGAGAAGGTAGCAGAAGCGAACACACACCTCATGAAGAACACGATGAACACACACAAAACTCACATGATACAAGGCCAATTGCTCCCGCTGGCGGCCACCGGTCCGATAGAATCCTCGCAAGGAAAGATCGATCAACATGCTCCCTCAATCCCAAGTGGAGAGGGAAGAACACCTTGGAGAAGGTCTTGACAACTACGCTCACGCACTCGCAAACGTAGGCCTTGTACAATGAGGGAGGCGCGATGCAAACTCCAACGAGGTTGGTGACAATAGTCGGTCCCCTTTTGATAAAGGGGATGAGGCAAAACTAGAGATTCCATAAAGGGGCTTGTCTTTAGTCTATCATATATGCCTAAGGGATACAATGAGGAGTGGGGGCTCTATATATAGGCCAGCCACTAGAACATGGGTAGTTTGGGCATAAAACTAGGGTTTGGGGCGGAATAGAGGGGTACATGGGCCAAGGGCCTAGCTGTTGGCACGCAGGCCCATTTCGAAGGCCGAGACTCTAGTGTGCAGGGTCCGGAGACTCCGGTGTGGCCGGAGACTCCGGTCTTGCGCAAGTCTTTGGTGTAGACTCCGGAGTGGTGTACTGAACGGTCCTGGTAGTGGCCCGGAGCCTGGCCGGAGACTCCGATGTGGGAGGCCGGAGACTCCGGTGCTTCTGGTGCTACTTCTTCTGCCTCCTCTTCCAAGCCTCCGTCTTGTCGGGTTTGGTGTTCCAGGCTTCTCGCTTGCCTCCGTACTTGTCAGTATGAACCTATCATAAATATGGGACGGAGTATGAAGTAGTATACCAATCAATAGGGTAGGAAGTGGGCTCTCATCAAGGAATGAATTCACCTTTAGAGTCCATGATGACTTGGCATAAGTTGGAGACCTTGATGTGGTAATGACCATAGGTCGAGCTACATCACGGTACATTGGTCATCACCGAGATGCAGCAATCGTGTTGGAAGCAATGGCCTCACAGGACTTGTAGATATGGCACTATTTTTTCGGTCTTGCAGGTTCTCTTAATGACATCGACATGTTGCAGAGATCTAATATGTTTGCTAAGCTAGCTAATGGAGAATAGCCGGCATGCAACTGCAGTATCAATGGTCATGATTACAATAGGGTTATTATCTTGCTGATGGCATCTATCCTCAATGGGCAACATTTGTGAAGACCATTTCTAAATCCAGAAAACCTCAGAAAACTCATTTTTCCACTTGCCAAGAAGCATCCCTCAAAGACACTGAAAGAGTCTTTAGGGTGCTGCAAGCTAGGTTTGTAATTGTTCGAGGTCCTGCTTGTTTTCGGAAAAAGAAACACCTCAACAACATCATGCATGCATGTGTGATTATTCACAATATGATCGTTGAGGATGAGAAGGACAAGAGGTTGACCTTTGAGTATGACAAGGTTGGTTGCCGGGTCAAGGCTAGAAGAAATGTAGACAAGATTGAAGCACTTCTTAAAACCTACCGGCAGATTGAAAACAAAATTCAGCATGCCCAGCTCCATGAAGATCTTATTGCCCACCGTCCGGTCCTTGCATGGGAGATAGCTCTCTTATCATTTAATTGATTTTATTTGTATCCATTTGTAATTTGTACCATTCTTTGCTTCGGCACTATTTACTTGTGTTTTTCAATTATTCTGTTTTGAACTGTTGTCCTAACATATGAATTATTGTTGATTTGTGTTCGTGGAAGTCTGATTAATTTGAATAATAATAGATATTGCATGCACGTTGTTTTGGTATGAAAACACATTTCCGGATTAAATCTATACTCTATTATATTTTGATGTACGAAATAGCGGCGCAAAACAGATTTCCCATATGCATATTCTATTTTGCGGCACACAATGCAAGATATGTTCCGTGCCGATGTTTATTAGACAAAAAAGACTTTGCAGAACCGTGTATCCCGTTTTGCAGCACCGAGAAATACGGTATCCGCTGAAGATGCTCTTAGAGCGCACGGTGCCGGATGCTTTAACCCTACTGTATACAAAAATCTCCATCCCAGTATTACATATGTTGATGCGGTAGACATGTACTCCTATACTAGCATGTACTACCAGCCTATAGCGATATAGTCTGAAAGAGGCAGCGGTACACGGTACAGTGGCGCGTACACAGTAGGTCAGTGGACGCTACAGGCCCATACCAGGAGAGGCTGCTTCGATCTGTCGCGGTACAAGCTACGGAGTAGTAATGCTAGCTTTCGTGAGACAAGTCGGACTAGGTCCCGTGCCGCCGTACTACTACTACTACTACGTCTCTAGCTACTACTGTTAGCTAGTGCCATGCCTAGTCTGCTGTGCTGCTCGCGGCAGTGATGGGCGTGAGGTCGAACTCCGATTGAACCATTGGAACATTAGCCACAGGCCACACAGCGTAGGAGCAGGCCCATCCATGGAGTAGCTCTGATCCAGTAGAGAAGTACCGTGTCCTTCCTTGTAGACGACACGACGAGGCGGTACGTAAATACTATGTCCAGCGGTGCATGCAGAAAGCGGGTTTATAAGGGGACCCGTAGCTACAGTGTACCGTGTAAGTACGTACGTACGTACATGAATTGATCGGTGACAAGGAGGAGTAATTTAATGTACTAGTACTGTGCTATCGTCAGGACGTTAACATACGTATGTACTCGATGGATGGATGGATGGATGGATGGATATTGTCCCATACGTTTTGCCAGATTGATTTGGCGTGGTGAAATTAAACAAAGCTTCTAGAGCTGTCTTACGGTGATTACTACTAGCATGGACTGTTTGAGATCACGTTTTTTTTTCTTTTTTGATGTATAGGCGCATGGGCAAGCTAGCTATAGCGCTGGTCGAACCAGCTGAAAGTTTTTCGGGCATGCATCTTTCCTCGTCGATAGGCGAACGACCAGGCCACAGTGCGTCCGCGAGTTTCCTAGCTTAGGTCAGCTAGCATGTTTCCTCGCTGGAAGCTCTGGTCAGCAACACAAACCAACCATCGTTCGTAGGGCCCGCCTTCAACACGCATTGATCGCCCTCACTCACACGCAAACGATTCTAACCTGAAATGGGGCCAAATCGGTTTTACTTACAAAGCGTCAAACATCGTAGCGTTTCATGCTAACACAGATCGCAGTACGAGAGCAAGCAAATAGGTCTGCAGAGGGCAGAGGTAGGTCGGCTACGACCAGCCGCTCGGCTCGGCTCAGCTTGGAGTAGGTCGACCCAGCCGCGTGCGGCACTGCCTGAGCCACGACCCACGAGACGAGGTCGATGACGGGTCCGTTGTTTGTGTGGTGTAGCCGCCGCGTGTACGCTGTCTGGTTGGCTTCGTCGCCCCCGATAAAGCCGCTGCCGGCGCTACCGCCGGCGCAATGGAAGCGTCCCTCTCTCTCTTTCTTTCTCCGCACTGCCCGCTGCTGCTGCATGCCGCCCGGAGCTAGACAATTATCTTCTCGAGACAAAACACACTACTAGCCCCAATGGGTAGCCCCAATGGGTATTATATCACACATGCCATGTTAGCAACATTGTGACGTGGCGTACGTTAATTAACGAGTTGTAAACAAGTATCGTAGATTACAGGCCGATATGAATCTTCAGATACAATTTTACATGATACTTGTACATAATTTTACATGATACTACCATATGATACTTTCATCGTGACTAGTCTTATCGCGCTCATTGCTTTCTTTCTTTCTTTTTCTTCCGGGACAGGACGCAATATGTCCTTTACTTTATTTTTTTGGTTCACCCCTAATCAAGGTTATAAGTTCACGGTGACTGCGTGCATCGGTTGGGTACACTCGTGCAGCAGGGACCTCCACGGTGGACCTCTAAACCTGCGCTGGTCATCACCCCGGAGGCTCCACGTTCCCTCTGGACTCCTGGCGCTCGTGGTCCACGTAGTACACTACGGGAGAAGAAAGGTCAACCGATTCCCAAAACAGAAATGGATCGCCTGCGCTGCAATAGGCAAGCAAAGATTCGGTGATGCAGCGCGGCTGCGTGCCTTTGCCTGCTTCCATTTCCAGGATTTTTTTTCTTTGCTTGTATACTCGTGTTAACAATTGTGTTCGTGACTTCGTTGTTTGATCGCTCGATCACGTGGCATGTATGCATCCGGATGATCCGGATCCACTAGACGCCTAGCTTAGCTACTGTAGACGGAGCTCTGCTGGACGTACGCTCTTGCACCGTACGTCCTTTCGACGGAAAACTACGGCAACTTGCATCCCGTGGGCCGTGGCATGTCAAGTATGTACGTAGACGCTGGCTGTGCTTCATATACTCCAACCGACGCGACGGCAAAAGAAAAGATTCGGATGCGGCCAAAACAAAGCTTGGACACGTCGTCGCCCACATGCCTGCCTGCAGAGCCAAAATAAAACCTGTACTACTACTACTCCGATCCGTATTAGGACGGGGTCCCAGTATATTACCCCCACTCCTAGCATTATCTATCTTACACATGCATCGTGCATGAGCAGGTCAATTAAGGTTGGCGTTAATCAAGCGCGACCCACTTGCTCAGCGTGAGCACCTGTCTACCTGGGCTAGGTAGATATCGCGATCTCAGGAACGAGCGTGCTAACTGTACTGTACCACGAGACAAAGACCTGGCTCCGGCCGTACCCATCAGCTGCATGCGATGCGCCGCGCGAATTTTTTCTTTCCCGAAAGGATGCAAGTCTCTTGTTTTTCGCTTATTTTCTTATAAAGTGAATATATTATAGTAATATAAATATGTTATAAAAAACATCATGCTTCCACAGCAATATAGTTCATCACTTCGTTTGGTTGCCCACAAGCTCCTTTCTCGCAGGAGAAGAGGAAGGGCACACGGGGTGTTTGGTTGGCTGTATTTCTCCGCTCTAGCCAAGACAAATATATGTGTTGCGTGTTTGGTTGCAAGCGGCAGGCTGATGTGGGAACCTCTTACATTTGAGTGGTGAGCTTACCCATCACTAATCGGTCAAAACACAAATTGCTAGTAAGGAGTTTCAATAAATAGTTCATCAAAAGGGGTGTAGTAGTAACAACAAGCCAATGATGTTTAAACCCATGGAACCTGGGTTGTAGAAGAACCCGTGCGGCGCCTTGGAGAGCCGAAAGCAATGCATGAAGGGGATGTTCTTGTCCTTCTCGGCGGCTTTGTGCTGGAGATGGGGTCATGGCTCACCACCCCTACAAGGCATTCGTCCTCCAACAACTTCCACTTCAAGCCATGGCTCCCCACCCTATTTTTCTCCATGGTGGCGCCGATCTCGAGATCAACCACATCGCTCTCCACCTCTTCGTCTGCATTGACCCAGTGCTCCATTGCATATTGTAGAGCACAAGTGCAGCTTCGACCAGGCCGAGCCCAACAATGACAGATCTGTGGACAGCGGATCGTGGATCCCGCGCCGGAGGTTGGTTAGCAGTAGGTAGGTGGTGATCGCGATGACGGTGTCTTGCGGAGTTTTGGGCATCATATTGCCCCATGAGTCCACCGACATGAACAAGAAATTGAGGCTTCGAATGGCCTCAAGCCTTGCTTCTGTAGGGGTTTGCGCATGAAAACAATAAATTTTCCCTATGCCAAGTACCCTAATGCCAGGACCTATCTATTAGTAATGCAGTAACAAGAGGGGCTTTTCGCGAACTTACCCTTGAAGACCGAAAAGCGTTGTCAACGCTCGGGAGAGCGTGGTTGATGTAGTCGTACCGAAGCCGACCTCGAGGTCGTGTTGAAGTCCTGACAGCTCCTGTGGATCCAACGACTTCTAGTGCCCCAAGTGTTGCACCTCCGAGGGAGTTACACACGTTTGGTGCCTAACGATGACTCCCGCTCCTCCGATCCAACAGTAGTTGCAGAAGTAGAGCTTCTGGATCTGAATCCCGCAACACGACGGTGCCCCGCGATGAAGAAGACTCCTGCTCGCGCGATCCGGACTTGGGACCACGGTCACGGGAGAGAGAATTAACTGAAGGTCTCCTCAAAAGAGAGGAAATCTTTTATTGATTATTGTGTATTTAATTTGTCAAAATACCTCTCTTTATATAGGGGAATAATCCCCACATAGGCAATTGCCTTAGCCATGTGGGATTAAACAAAGGTGAAAGTGTAAGATGGTTTACCTAGAGGGGGTGAATAGGTTTCTACAAAATTCCTTATAATCTTTTGCAAGTTTTAGGCTTTGCGGAATATAAGTGTGCCTAAATGCAAACTAGGTGAGGCAACCTAGATGATGATACAAGATACTTCAAGCATGAAGGCTATCACAAAGTAAACAACACAAGTAAGAGATTCGTTAAGGAATAACCGAAGTACGTGGAGACGAAGATGTATTCCTGTGTTCACCACCTTTAGGAAGGGGGCTATGTCACGTTGGAGAGGTGTGAGGTTCCACGAAGAATTCCCCAACACCATGAAGGCTCACCTTCTTCTCTAAGCCTATCCCACGAAGGAATAGCTCACTTACTCGTGGTAAACTTTAAGGTAGTCTCCAAACCCTCACAAACTTTCCATGGAGCAAATCACAAGTCGAATGCCTCCGAGCGACCCTACCCGCCTAGGGTTTCCCACAAACCCAAGAGTAACAAGCTAACTTGATGAACTCAAGGGGGAATAAACTTTGGCTTGGTGGAAACATAGATCGGGACCTACTCTTGCTTTCTACTAAAGGGATTTGGAATTGGTTGGGTAGAATGGGAGATCCTCAAGGAATTGTGTTTCAACAATGGAGAGAGAGAGCTCGAAGAATGAGTATGTAATGGAATGCCTACCTCTCAGTGGAGAAGAAAGGGGTATTTATAGTTCGAGGTGAAAAAAGAGCCATTTGGAGGGTCCTGCGACCAAACCGACAATAAGTCCGGCGGAGCCGAACTATGCGCCGGAAATTCCGGCTGCAGTTCCGGCGGACCGGTTGCTGCGCCGAAACTTTCGGCGGCGACCGAGAATTCTGGCGTAAAACCGAAACCCTGTACAGTCTTCATTTTTAGCGTGCGCCGGGAATTTCTGGCGGTGACCGGAAATTTCGGCGGCCACTCCGGCGACGCCAGAATTCTTGCCGATTTCGCATAGCCCTTTTTCCAGCCCTTTTCACAATGACTTTCTGTCTCTCCTTTAGTGGGTGTATGGCTGAAGATGATATGATGTGTGTGTGTGTGGTGTAGAACATCCCCAAATTGCGCATCGAGATCACCCCTCTTAATAGTGTGGTGCTTCCTACTAGACTCGAAGACAAATAAGAGAGAAAAGTAACGAAAACACGACTCTTCACTTTATAAATGAATGGGGGGTCACCTACCACCTCTCATCATCAAACGCGGACTATCACCTGTAGAAACACTAGTAGAAACATTAGTCCGCTCTCTAACTCTGATGTCATAGTTAACCAAAAACTGGATAAGGGCATTTTGTCCTTTCAATCTCCCCCTTTTTGGTTGAAGATGACAAAACGAGCTAGAGTCATACACAGATAATATAATAGGCTTTTAATAGGCATTTCCTCGGAAGATTTTAAGAGAGCTCCCCCATAAGGTCTGCATATGAAATATGTTGCGTTTGAATGCAAGGTGCGCCTATTTAGGTATATGGATAGCTCCCCCAAAATCCTTAGGAAGCAAGCATGGCAAGACAAGTTAAGGACAAGGATAACTAGCACATAATAGTACAGAAATTAAGCACACATGCATAGGATATCCAAGTACAATAAAGATAAAGCAAACTTGTCCAGACACACACAGGAAAGCAAATAGTCTGATAAAGCAAATAGAAGCACAAGCCCATAAGAGACAAATAAACATAGGGAGGCTTGTGCACAAGGTAAATAGCATAAAGGTGGGCTCTACTCTCTTCTCCCCCTTTGGCATCAAGACACCAAAAAGAAAGAGGAGAGCGGAGGAAAAGATCTAGCCTATGGATCATCATCATCCTCGTCATCTTCCTCCTCCCCGTCCTTGTTGTCATCTTCTTCTTCCTCTTCTTCATCCTCACCATCATTGCCTGTAGGGGTAGCAAACCGATGCTGAGAAGAGCTGGAAGTAGTAAAGTTGGGCAGCAAAGATGGATCAAAGCCCCGAAACATGTCCTCATCCTATGGGGGCGTCTCAAAGTTCACATAGGGCACCGGAGTCAGAGCATTTCCCAAATCTAGCACTAGGCGACCATGCTCAGCCAACAAAGCATTGTGTTGCCTCCTATTCTCTTGACTGAGCTCGAGACTGCGATGGGTAACATCATAGGAGGACTTGCACATATCCCAAAGGCCATTGAAGAACCTGGCAAGTCCTTTCTTGTGGGAAAGAGCATGATGAGAGCTAGAACCAGCAATGAATGGGTCATGGATAAGCTTGGTGCGTAGCTCAGACGGCTTCATATTTGGTAGGTCAACATGAGTACCCCGAAGAGGCATGGTATAGATGTCCATATCCTCGTGCGGACCCGGAGGGAATCACTTATCAGGAACAGAGGCATTGAGTAGACGCTGAATGTACTAGTAGTAGTTGGGAGTCATGCGCTTCTCAATAGACCTCTGAATATCAGAATAGATAAAATCACAGTCACCAATCTTCCTTAAGCGGCGAGGGTCACAATAGTACAACTGATTCTTGTGGTGACCACAAATATCAACAACATCACTAGCCTTGCTCAGAAGATTGTGGCAGAAGAACTTGCCAAGGACCATGTAATAGTAGAACATACCAGTCAGACTAGGAGCAACATGGCTTGGGTCTTCAGGGTAACACTGGAGAATGCGGTCATCACTGAAAGCCTTCTCTGAATGAATACAGAAGCCAGAAGCTCTCCCAGGAGGATAACCAAAGGTAGAACAGAAGTCAACAAAAGTGGCCGTGTAAGGCTTGGTACCAGTCATCCAAGTGATAGAGCGAGCTTCATCAGAGTGAAAGTATAGGGTGCAGTGGAACTGGCGGAGAGCCTCATGCATGAGCTTGACATTGATGGTGGTGAGATCATAAATATCCATCTTCTTCAGAGCCGCATCAATATATTGAAAATATGTGTTGATGTAGCTCTCATAGTGATCTACATTAATATACCTGGGAGACACAATGATGCCCCTCCTCAAGCAAGCGGTCTCATTGTAGAAGTCGTCCTAGATGTTGCTGAGTGTCAGTCCATAAGTACTTGCCAGGGCCTTGATAGGTGTGGTCATGGAAGCGATACAGATTCTCCCTTCAAAGATCCCTCCACTGTTTCACGTTGATATCCGAATAGGTGTTGTAGTTGGGAGGAGTTTCTTCTTTAGTAGGACCAAGATTTCCCTTGCCCTTGTCGGCAGTCCGACTAGCAGAAACTTTCTTCTTGAGTCCCCTCTGAGCATGAGCTGAGCCTGAACCACCCACGGCTATTGCAGCACTAGCGGCTGCTTCTTGGCGCTTGGTAAGACGGAGACTTGAACGGCCAGACGGAGGAGGAGGAGCCGAAGCCACAGCCAACTTCCGCTTCTTGGCGGTGTCGGGGTAAAACTCATGATCGGAACCTGCACAAGGAGCACACAAAACCGAAGCGCAAAACAAGCAAATGAGTGTATATGACATAGGGAAACTCAACTAGAACCCAAAAAATTTAGGTTGGAGCAAGTGCATGGACAAGAATTTGGTGACAGGGGAGTTTTGGCGCCAGGTTCGGCGGTGTCGACGCAGTGATCGGAAAAACCGGCGCCAGTTCTGGCGGACTGGAACAGCGACCGAAAGTTTTGGTGGCCAGTCTAGGCGACCGGAAGTGGGGCCTAAATTTTTGGCGGCTGGATCGGCGACGACCGGGGATGGGGCCAAAACTACCCGAATGTATGTGTCAAACCAAGAAGTTGTACATGGCTCAAAAACTTGCACGGATATAATGTTTTCAACAAAGAAGGGGAAGGAAGAGGCTAGGGGAACCCAAGGGCAAGGAGGGAACTAGGGCTCAAGGCTAGGGTTTCACAACCATGAAGAAGGGGAACCCTAGAACGAGAAGGAGAGCGGGAGAAAGGGGAAGCACATTACCCTCGGAGTCCGATGAAGCCATGCCCTCCCTTGCCAAGGAAGGGCAGAGAAGAACCACACGAGAAGAATGAGAGAAAAATTCCCGATCTCCCAATGTGAGCAAGAGAGAGCAAAAACCTTCTGTGAAAAGACTTGTAGAGGCCCGATCTACAACTTAGTGGACTTTGGGGGGATGTGGGTGGAGGGAAGGGCCTATGGGAGGGTGGGGAAGCTTGGGGCGGCAACCATGGAGTAGGGGAGGGCGTGGGGAAGAAGGGAGAGGAAATCTAGAACTGTCCCACACGCGAAGATTAAATACCCCCCAAAATAGCAAAATCGGCAATAAGTTCGGCGAGACCGGGGTGGGAGCCAAAAAAATTGGCGAGCGAGCCGGTAGACCGAAACCAATGCCAAAACTTCTGGTGGTGACTCAAGTTTTCGGTGGCGGACCGAAACTGAGCTATGTGTGGTAGTTCGGTCGACCGCTGGAATTCTCGGTCGCTACCGGAAATTCTGGCCCCACATCCGGCAAGACCAAAACAGATGCTAGAAAAACTGAGACTTTGGCAAAATAAAGGTTTAGATGATTCCCCCCTTTTTTTGAGAGATCGAGTGAGAGACCATATGAACATATACACAGAATCCATATTGAACAAGTAAGTAACCCATATCCAGTGGAATAAGAACTAATAAACACAAATAGCAATAATGGACATGAGTACTCATCAACAAAGGTTAAACCACCCAATACACAAAAACCAAATGTTGGGTGGGGGATTTCTCCCCCTATGTTTAAGCACACATGTCATGGCGCCTCAAAGATAGATGCTTGGACCCATATCACGACACGAGATCAATTTATATCGCACACATAGGTATGCATCCGACCAAGACATGGTAGGATGACTATCCCCATATGTGTTGCGTGACTAGGCTACATAGCAAGTTAAGAGCAGGAATATAATGCAAGAAGTGAATCAATCCAAGTTTTTAGGATCTAGAATACCGAGTTCTCGCCTCAACATGACAAAAAAGGCTTCATCCAAAGGCTTCATGAAAATATCCGCCAATTGGAACATCGTTCCCACATGAGTGAGATTGATGTCACTATTTGTGACATGGTCACGTAGGAATTGGTGGCAGATGTCAATATGTTTGGTGCACAATGTTGGACGGGGTTATTGGCGATCTTTATTGTGCTTTCATTGTCACATAGAAGAGGCACTATACCAAGATACACACCATAGTCTTTCAAGGTTTGCCTCATCCATAACAATTGAGCGCAACAAGATGCCACGGAAATGTATTCGGCTTCGGCGGTGGATAGGGAGGTGGAGTTTTGTTTCTTGGATGACCAACTCACCAACGACCGGCCAAGGAATTGGCAAGCCCGGAGGTTGACTTCCGGTCAACCCTATCACCAGACCAATCGGAATCCTAATATCCAACAAGCTCAAAGGTTGACCCCCTTGGATACCAAACCCCGAGTGTAGGAGTGAGAACAAGGTACCTAAAAATATGTTTGACCGCCATCAAGTGGCACTCCTTGGGAGCGGATTGAAAACGAGCACACATTCCAACACTTAACATGATATCCGGCCTAGAAGCACAAAGGTAGAGCAAGGAGCCAATCATGGAGCGATATACCTTTTGGTCCACGTCCTTCTCACCTTCTCCAAGACTAAGCTACCCACTAAGTGGCATGGGAGTCTTCATGGGGTTGGCATTGGTCATCTCAAATTTCGCAAGCATGTCCTTCACGTACTTCTCTTGGGAGACGAAGGTGCCTTGAGTAAGTTGCTTCACAATGAAGCCTAAGAAATACTTCAACTCCCCCGCCATGGACATCCTAAATTTCTTGGTCATCTACTCAGCAAAACCTTTGTTATGAGATTAGTTAGCTCCACCAAAGATAATATCATCAACACAAATTTGAACAATAAATAAGCCACCCCTTTAACCCGTTTGGTTAAAAGGGTGGAATCGACTTTACCCATGCTAAAACTGTCCATGAGTAAGAAATCCCTAAGGTGCTCATACCAAGCACGAGGATCTTGATTTCGTCCATAGAGTGCCTTATGGAGTAGATACACATGGTTGGGATAGCGTGTGTTTTCAAAACCCGGGGGTTGAGCTACATATGCAACCTATTTTAAGGGGCCATTAAGAAATGCACTTTTCACATCCATTTGATAAAGCTTGAAGTTATGAAAAGATGCATATGCAAGCAAGAGACGAATAGATCCAAGGCGAGCAACAGGCGCAAAGGTGTCCTCATAGTCAATACCTTCTATTTGGGCGTACCCTTGCACCACTAACCTTGCTTTGTTTCTTGTGAAGGTTCCATTCTCATCTTGCTTGTTCTTGAATACCCACTTGGTCCTAATGACATTGATGCGATGATCTTTAGGTCTCTGCACAAGAGACCAAACTTCATTGTGGGTGAAGCACTCGAGTTCTTCTTGCATGGCAATGACCCAATCCAGATCTTCTAGAGCTTCATGGACCTTGATTGGCTCAAAGTTGGACACAAATGCATGATGGCCACAAAAGGTAGTGAGATGCTTCTTCTTGTTGTGAGTCTCGATTCCTCTCGATATGCTTCCAAGTATATTATTGACTTGGAGTCTACTTGCAATAGAGGCAGACTTGATCTTCTAGATTGTCCCTTCATGATCCACAAATTCATCCTTTGTTGGTCCTTGATCATTTACAACTTCTTGAGCTTGACCTTGGTTTTGAGGAACTTCAACTTCTCCTTGGTCTTGCTCAACTGGTTGAGGGCTTGATTCTTGTTCTTCAGTTTGCGAGAGTTGTTCGTCATGCGGTGCACTTGATGGTTCAACTTGGGTAGATCTAGGCTCTTCTTGAGTTGGGCTTTATCCCCCCCCCCCATCAACTTCTTGATCATGGATATGATATTCGGTGGGGAAGATATGCCCAATCCCCATCAACTTGATGCCTTGAGAGGAATCTCCATCACCTACAACACATGGAACAACTTGCCCCTCTTGGGGGCCATTATCCTCCAAAAACTCCACATCACAAGATACTTCAACACAACCATTGGTTTTGTTGTAGTATCTATGGGCATGAGAGTTTTCCGCATAACCAACAAATATACCCTCTATAGTTCTAGATTCGAATTTACCGAGCTTTTATTTCTTGTTCTTGATGAGGCATTTGCACCCAAAGATGCGGAAGTAGTTGATGTTGGGCTTGTTCTTTGTGAGAATCTCGTACAGAGTCATGTCAAAGGGAGCTCGGAGGAAGAGCTGGTTCAAGTAGTGAACCGCGATAGCAATGGCTTCTCCCCAAAAGTTGTGGGGTGACTTGAACTCACTCAACATTTTTCTTATCATCTCAATGATAGTCCGGTTCTTCCTTTGAACAACACCATTTTGTTGAGGGGTATATGGAGCCGAGAATTCATGCTTGATCCCCTCATCTTGAACAAACTCTTGCATGGTGTAGTTTTTGAATTCGGTGCCATTGTCGGTCCTAATGGTCTTGATCTACACTTCATGAGTGCGTTGAGCTTGCTTGGCGAAGATTATGAAGTACTTATGGGTCTCATCCTTTGACTTGAGAAGGAATACCCAAGTGTACCTTGAGTAATCATCAACGATGACAAGACCATACTTTCTTCCACCAAGCGTATCATATGTTGATGGCCCGAAGAGATCCAAATGGAGAAGCTCCAACGGTCTTGATGTGGCCACCTTGGATATTGATGGATGACTCTTCCCATGTTGCTTTCCTAAAATGCAAGCACTACACACACTATCTTTCTCAAAAGACACACTGGTTAGTCCAACAATATGCTCACCCTTTAGGAGTTGCTTAATATTTCTCATGTTGACGTGGCCAAGGCGGTGATGCCAAAGCCATCCCTTGTCAACCTTGGCCATTAGACATGTGGAAAGAGATTGACTCTCTTGCGAGAGGTCGACCACGTAAAGTTTGTCTTCCACATATCCAACAAGGAACAAATTGAGATTATCACTCCTAAAGACTTTCACAAAATATCTAGAGAAATAGGAATCATAAACGACATCCGCAAGATGTTTAATTGAAAGCAAGTTGTATCCAAGGTTCTCAACAAGCATGATGGTCTCTAGGGTCAAGGCCTTGGAGACCACCAACTTGCCATAACCTAGTACCTTTCCTTTAGATTTGTCCCCAAAAGTGATGCTTGACATTGAGTTGACATCATTAATGAATTGGTCAAGCACACTTCTACCTCCGGTCATATGATTGGTGCACCCACTATCAAACACCTATTTTGAACCACCAGAGGCATACCCCTACAAAATCGATTCTTTGATTTAGGAACCCATTGAGTAATGGGTCCCCTAGCATTAGCAACAAGATCTTTTGGTACCCAAATTGAGTACCACCTATAAGCATAACCATTGCGAGGGCCAACATATTTAGCATATACTTATCCTTGGGTGCCTTTACATAGCACATAGGATGGATTCGATTTTCTCGCAAACTTGTGGTTGGGGTTGCCCCTTGTGGCTCCCCCATTCACAACATTCTTCTTTACTGGGTCAACCACCTTGTGGCATTCACGCACAAAGTTGATCTTCTTAGGTGGGTTGGCACCATTCTTGTCGTTCTTGGGGTCAAACCCCATACCTTGCCTTGGAGCTCTCATCGTTTGGCTAGCAAGAATCTCATCAAGAATCTTGCCCTTGGAGGTAGGTTTGAGACGCTCCATATCGAGTTGTTCCTTCAACTTCTTATTATCCTAAAGGAGACAAGCTTGATCCAAGGTAGGGTTAGAAGCACAAGTAATATTCTCGACAATAATTGTATCCTTCAATGTACCAGGAGCCTTTTCACAGGACACTAGAAGTTGATCATGATTCTCCCCAAGTTTTATGAGCTCATGCTTGACAAGCAAATTAGATTTGTCAAGGTCCTCAAGGTCATTGGTGAGAGAAGCATGAGCAATATCAAGTTCTTTCTTTAAAGTATCAAGCTCTTGGGACAAGGTGATAGCTATATCTAGGGTATCCACATCTTTTGCCTTATCTAGTTCATAGATTTCACTTCGTTCTTTAAGAAGGGAAGTAATTTCATTTTCCTTACTTAGCTCTTGCTCAAGAAGATTGAATCTTTGTTTCTCATCATCAATATGATATTCCAAGCTATCAATGGTCTCGTCGCGTGAATTGACAAGGTTCATTAATTGCTTGAATCTAGCACGAGCATTGCTAGGAAGGGACTTCATGATTTTATACTTTTCTTGTATATAGTTTTCATCAAATTCATCATTATCACTATCATTGGAACTAACATGATCATCCAAGATGCTAGAGAGAGATGGAGGTGAAGATATTACCTTGGTGCTCCTTGCCATGAGGCAAGAGCCGACGACTTGGGAGTAGGAGAAACATCAATGTAGTTCTTGGTATAGTCGTAGGTGAGTAGTGACCCAGGTTTCGTGTAAACCAAACTAGACTCACCACACACCTCCTCCTCGTCCTTGCTATCCATGCCGCATGTGACCTTGGAGCTTAGTGCCATAAGGCAAGTACCAGCGACCTTGGGAGTGATGGAGTCATCGGCATAGTCCTTGGTGTAGTCATATGTCAAGAGTGACCCGGGTTTGGCAAAAGCCAAACCGGCCACTCCCACAACCTTCTCCTCATCTTCACTCTCCGCACCGGATAATTATTCTTGGCCTAGGAAGCCTTTTCCATCACACTTCTTGTTCCTCTTATACCTCTCGTTGATGGGGTTTGGCTTCGATCTTGGCTTGTCGCCCTCTTCATAATTGGGCTTGTCAAGTCTCTTCTCATATGGGCATTTGTCAGCAAAGTGATCCGACTCATCACAATTGTAGCAAGTCCTCTTCTTCTCACTTGGCCTGGTTGAGCTTCTTCTTCTTCGGAACTTCAAGTTCTTGGCGAAGAGAGCAAGTTGAGATAGCATGTCGTCAACCCCATCACTATCACTCTCTTCTTCATTTGCAACACTTTCTTGCACATACTTGGCCTTTAATGCTAGGGAATGAGAAGGCCCAATGGCACGGTTAATCTCCTTGATCTTTTACCCTTCATCCGCCATGTTATCTGTGGCAACAAGATATGATACTAGATCATCGGGAGAGAAGTGGCGAGTTGAATCTAGGAGTTGCAAGTTCAAGGCAAGATTCTTGTCGGAGGCGGCGATCATGGAGATAACCTTGGACTTGATGAGCTCATCATTCAAGTTGAACCCATCATCATACTTGTCACAGCCAAGACCACCAATCTTCACACGGAGGGCAAGAATTCTCTTGTATGCTTCTGTGATGAACTCACCATCGTGGTTCATGAACATGCTCACCTCCAACTTGGCAGCTTGATACTTGGACTTTTTGATAAGGAATGTTCCCTCTTGAAGAATGACAATCCTCTCCCAAAGCTCCTTTGCAGTGGGGATGTTGCTAACTTGATCATAGAGAGTGTGGTGAATGGCACTCCTTATCTTGTAACAAGCTATTACATTTAGTTGACGGTCATAGTATTCTCCTAGAGTGAGATTGTTGGGATCTTGTGGATAGAAGCCCTTGCCCACAATCTCCTAAAACTCCACATTGCAGCTGCGAAGATGAGATTCCACAGAAACTTTCCAATGAGAGAAGTGAGTTCCATCATAGTGAGGTGCGGGACCCGAACCATTAATATGAGGCATGATGTTATTTTGTTTAGGATATATACACGGAAATGGATTAGGAGGCATAGGGGCTTTCAGGTCACTCTCACTAGAGGCCTCATTCGTGGCCTCCTTACCGGTGTCCATCGTCCTCCCTTGAGGTACTACCGAAGGTCCAGCAAGCATGACCCCCTCGCCCATCCCCGTAAAACGTTCCTCAAGGAAATTTATTCGAGCAAGGAGATCGGAATCTGCCTTAGCCTTTTCAAGGGACTGTTTGGCAAAGAGTTCACGGAGCTCCTTGACCGAATAAGTCTTTCATTCATCATCATCGGATAAAACCATCTTTTCTCTTAGGCGGTAAAGCCCTTAGAAGAGCACTATGCTCTGATACCAATTGAAAGTGTAAGATGGTTTACCTAGAGGGGGTGAATAGGTTTCTACAAAATTCTTTATAATATTTTGCAAGTTTTAGGCTTTGCGGAATATCAGTGTGCCTAAATGCAAACTAGGTGAGGTAACCTAGATGATGATACAAGATACTTCAAGCACGGAAGCTATCACAAAGTAAACAACAAAAGTAAGAGATTGGTTAAGGAATAACCAAAGCACGGGAGACGAAGATGTATTCCCGTGTTCACCACCTTTGGGAAGGGGGCTACATCACGTTGGAGAGGTGTGAGGTTCCATGAAGGATTTCCCAATGCCATGAAGGCTCACCTTCTTCTCCGAGCCTATCCCACGAAGGAATAGCTCACTTACTCATGGTAGACTTTAAGGTAGTCTCCAAACCCTCAAAAACTTTCCACGGAGCAAATCACAAGCCGAATGCCTTCGGGCGACCCTAGACGCCTAGGGTTTCTCACAAACCCAAGAGTAACAAGCTAACTCTATGAACTCAATGGGGAATGAACTTTGGCTTGGTGGAAACATAGATCAGGACCTCCTCTTGCTTTCTACCAAAGGGATTTGGAATTGGCTGGGTAGAATGGGAGATCCTCAAGGAATTGTGTTTCAACAATGGAGAGAGAGAGCTTCAAGAATGAGTATGTAATGGAATGCCTACCACTCAGTGGATAAGAAAGGGGTATTTATAGTATGGGGTGAAAAATGAGCCGTTTGGAGGGTCCTGCGACCAAACCGGCAATAAGTCCGGCGAAGCCGAACTGTGCGCCGGAAATTGCAGCCGCAGTTCCAGCGGACCGGTTGCTGCGCTGAAACTTCTGGCGGTGACCGAGAATTCCGGTGTAAAACCGAAACCCTGTACAGTCTTCAGTTTTGGCGTGCACCGGGAATTTCCGGCAGTGACCGGAAATTCTGGCAGCCACTCCGGCGGCACCGGAATTCTTACTGATTTCGCACATCCCTTTTTCTAGCCCATTTCATGATGACTTTATGTCTCTCCTTTAGTGGGTGTATGGCTGAAGATGATATGATGTGTGTGTGGTGTAGAACGTCCCCAAAGAGCGCATCGAGATCACCCCTCTTAATAGTGCGTTGCTTCCTACTAGACTCAAAGACAAATAAGAGATAAAAGTAACAAAAACACAGATCTTCACTTCATAAACGAATGGGGGGTCACCTACCGCCTCTCATCATCAAACACGGACTATCACCTGTAGAAACACTAGTAGAAACATTAGTCCGCTCTCTAACTCTGATGTCATAGTTAACCAAAAACTGGATAAAGGCATTTTGCCCTTTCAAAAGGAGAGGGAGGGCTTGGCCAGCGCCGGCCAGGGCCCAAGTGGGCCCTACGCAGGGTGCCTTGGCCCAGCCGGCTGATACACTGCAAATGTATCTATAATTTTTGATGTTCCATGCTTGGTTTTATCTACTTTCTTATGTTTTGTTCCAACTTTGGAGTACTTTTCATATGATTTCTTGGACTAACCTATTAACAAGATGCCACAGTGGCAGTTGCCTGTTTTCTGCTGTTTTTGGTTCCAGGAAGTCAGAAAATGAATATTCTCGGAATTGGACGGGACAAAAGCCAAAGTTTCTATTTTCCTGGAAGACTCATAGAGCCAGAAGGAGAGTCGGAGAGGGGCCACAGGGTGGCCACACCCCCCCTTGGCGCGGGCCAGCCTAGGCCGCGCTAGGGCATGGTGTGGCCCCCCTGACTAGCCACCGACCTTGCCTCCTTCGCCTATAAGAGCCTCCCGATACCAAAACCCTAGATAGTCAATCAGAAATCCACGAAAAGTTCCGCAGCGCCACCACCACCGAAGGGGAGATTCGGGGGACATAAAGTCTCTGCTCGCACTGTCAGACGGGAAGTGCCCGGAGCCATCTCCATCGATCTCCACCGCCATCTCCATCACCATTGCTGATTCCCATGATGAGGAGGGAGTAGTTCTCTCTCGAGGCTAAGGGTTCTACCGGTAGCTATGTGTTCATCTCTCTCTCTATGCATGATCTTATTGAGATCATGAGCTTGTAATCTATAGATCTACCTTGCTACTCAAGTGCTTTAATAGATCTCTGCTCTCCCCATGTGTGTGAAAGTGACAGCGTGCTCACCATGTTGGCACTTAGGCTAGAGATTACAAATAATTGTTATGAGTTATATTTGGAGTTGGATGTTTCTATGAAATTGTGGTGTTTGTTGGAACCATCTAGAGCTCAAGGTGACAGTGTGGGGTTATCTAGATGGGAAAGGCTTACTTTCAGGTGTGTTGTTATAGCCCTACCAACAATTAGAGTGTCCAACCGGAGAGTAGTTCAGCGTAGTATCATAAAGAAGAATATATTTATATGAGAGTGTTCACTAGTGAAAGTATGATCCCTAGGCCTTGTTTCTAAGCATTGGAACACTGTTTGCTACTAGATCTGTTACATGTTTGCTTGCTTCCTTCTTTATTTCAGTTTGCCTTTAGTCTTTTCCACGCCATCAAGTTATTTTCTATCACCGTTACCACTTATAATTATCCATACCACTTGTATTTCACTATCATTACATGAACTAGTGCACCTATACACCTGACAAGTGTATTGGGTGTGTTGGGGACACAAGAGACTTCTTGTATCTTGATTGCAGGATTGCTTGAGAGGGAATACCTTTGACCACTTCCTCCCTGAGTTCGATAAACCTTGGGTGATCCACTTAAGGGAAAACTTGCTGTTGTTCTACAAACCTCTGCACTTGGAGGCCCAACAACTGTCTACAAGAATAGAAATGCGTAGACATCACCGGCCACCCCTCCTCCTTTCTCCATTTGGTCTTTCCCTCATGGTCCCTTTTCCCTAGGGATTTTGGCCCAGTTAGGTATTTTGACCATTTTAATTCTTTTTTCTTTTATTAAATATTATAAATGAATGATTAAATCAATATTCAACATTCACTTACATATTATTCAATCCCCGTGGCTATTGAACTCCTTCCACCCCACTTTGGTTATTCTCCGGACCCACTTAAACCCTTCTAGTTTTCTCTCTCTCTTTTCTTCGGTGATTCTGTTGATACCAAAACACTCTCTGAGCATCATTAAGACCTTACGCGTGATACCCCACGGTTCGGGAGCACTCCATACATGGTCAGGACCTTCCCATACCAATGATCATCAGAGGGACCTGGATGGCCATGTTGACCCCTATGCATTCCACAAATCTCTTTGTCATTGAACCATGAACACCGTGACATATTTCTTTTGTCTCTCAATACTTACATTTCCCGAGATCTGATCATTGACATCATTATGTCGCGTTTAATATCGTTACCAACAAATGCTATTTGACTCGTTCCTACAAGTGATATCCCCGTGATCAAATCAAATGTTGCGCAACTATTGGATATAACTTCTCCGAGTGGGCCCTCGAGTATCTTTTCCCTAACGCGGATGAATGATACCTTCGATCCGGATTACATATGTAGTATAGCTTCTTTTTACCTAGTAGACCTAGGTTCGAATCCTCGGGAAGCGAATGTGTAGTGAAGTTATTTGAACGGGCCTTCGGGAGTTTTAGAATTCCTTTTGTGTTTTCACCGGACCAGTAGTTTGCGTCTTTTTGTTGGTGTCGATGATGGAGCGAGAGGGCCTAGGGCGTTCGGTTTCACCTGTAGCTGTGCAAAACATCTGATGGAAATAAAAGATAGAAATAAAGCATGCGTGTACTTGTTAGAGAAAGATAAATTATATGTGGGCAGTGCATCCATAATTGCTATTGCCTTCGCAACCGCTTATAGCAATAACCTACTAGTCTCATCCATAGAAGAAAGATAACTAATGATATGCATAGTGATGTCATCGTTAATCCCAAGCAAATCCCTCACATACAGCCATACTACCCCTTTTGTCACTGGGGTTCCCAACCTGCAGAAAACTCATCACTCATACTCCCTATACCTGGCTCAACACCCTGGGTCTTGGGTACCTGACAAGTCCTTGGATTGAGGCAAGAGAGGATACAATAATCATCATATCATACAAACTAATACACGATCCCATCTATGATAATTCACATGCACAATTGCTACATGGCTAGGCCGAAGCCCTTAGCCCAAAGAGAATTACTCACACATAGAGATGAGATCAACAATCACAAACATTGTAATAAAAATCATAAGATTGATAGAAATAGTCTTACAATGTTGCCAATCGGAGAAAAGATCTACTATTATAAGTGGTGGAATATGGCTATGGAGATGGAGAAGGGTTTGGAGATCTAGAGGCGGCTGGTGGTCTATGGCAGAGACTTCTGGATGGTGCGAACTTCCTTTTGTCGTCGCCCGAGGCTTCTTTATATAGGGGTCCCTTCATGAAAGTTGTTCTGTTTGACCTAACAGTGGTGACGCCAACTATACGACCGGAGCTATACGGTCGGAATTTTTGCTCCGGCCGTATAGTTGGTCGTTATGGCATCTGCCTCCGATGTAAGGCTCCTGGTTTCTTCTGGCAGTTGGAAATCTCGTATCTTTGACTTTAATGTAGTGATTCCCTCCTTTAAATGACATTATCTGCGCAGGAAAAATAGAAAAGAAAGGATTACATACCCCTCTGAATATTAGCATTAGTGGCAGAGTTTAGAGAGATATTTCATCAAGAATATGACTAATAACTAGTTTAAATGTGGATGTTAGATGACTATATTTTAGAGCCATCAACCTCAACAAGCTTAAACTTGATCGTCCTGAGCAAGAAAACCAAAATCAAAATGGAACTTAGCATTTAAACTGAAATAACGAGATAGTGATCTTACTCATGATTAATAGTCTCATGTTTCCCCTGCTTCATAAATCTGAAAAACTTCAGCATAGATAGAGTAATGGAAAGCATATCATACATGTTTCATGCATCCTTATAGTGCAGCAAAATTATTGTAAGCATGGATGATTCAAATGAGTAAACTTTATTCCATGTCAAGTAGTCAAATCATAGGCTTACCTTTGAATAGTAAGGTATAATCATGTAAATTAAGAGTGTGAGAGTTGTCATGAAAAGCATATATACTAGAGTGTCTCAAATCCCCCACATCAACAAATCAAGACTTTGCAAGCACTACTTTTCTATTCATTGTCCTTCAAGAATTTCAGTTTTTAAGTAATTGAGAGCATGCCAAAAAAAATAATTAGTTTATCGGGTTGTGATGGACACTCATGGAATCACTAAGGTTTTTGCTCCTTTTGCATAATGATTTCTCATAACAGCCAGAGGAGTGATTCCATCATGATTACAGCTACCCGGGAGTGCCAAGAATCTTACCCACTATAGCATTACTGCTACAAGTGTTTAATCAACTCATAGCCAAAATCTAGGAGTTTTCTCCATTAAGATCGTTCGTAGGCCAGCGGAGTTGTCGGCATCCCATGAAGTTTGACACGCATAAAGCTATATCATTCTTATGATTAACAAGTCAAACTCTGGCATGCTCACAAAAACCACTAAACATTAATTCAATTGAACAAATCCTTTCAAAGAGAGCTATCAAGTCAATTAATATTTTCAGTGGTGTTGAGTATCTCTAGAAATAATCCTTCAAGACTAAGCACTACAACACCCAAGTCTTTCATTTGCGAGAATTTTTCTTATTACAATTGTTTAGCAATTTTTAGGCAAGACTTGGTTAATTACGAGATCTGGAACAAAACATGGCCAATTAAATACCCATGCAGACAAAAATCTTATGACAATACAAGGACTCACTCCACCAATATAATATCTCAACATTTACTACTAACTAGCATGGGTCTCTCAAACTGCAATGTGGGGAGTCATAAGGCATACCTCTCATGTTTGGTTCCACTTCTCTCTTCCTTTTTTTATTTGTTTCTTGAAAACTCAAAGTCGACCACTCTCCTGCAAATATATGAATACCCGAGGCGGAAAGAAAAAGAAAGAGGGGCAATAAAGAGAAATGGAGAAAGCTTTTTGTGATTTTTAAGAGAGGAAAATTAAAGAATAGAAAATTGGCGGCAAAGCTCGGCTAGAAAATTTCGAAAGCAAATAGAAAGAACTAAAGATAAAGTGTTGGGGAAACCAACACGAGTGCTTATAAACTCAAATAAAAACACAACCTCTAAAATAAATAAAAGCAAATGAATGCCACGTAAATATACATGAGGAAACTTCCCCAAGATTAGGCTTTTGCAAGCCCTTCAAATCATTGTGGTGGCGGGAAAAAGTCGTTACTCCAGTTCGCGAATTGAGTTGAGAGGTTACTTGTTGATTCTCAGAGGTTCAAAGAGAGTTTGTGCATCCTCTCCACAGTTCCTCCAAGTCCTTGGAAATCTTGGTATGTGGTGAACCGGGTTTGTGGGTGCTCCTCTTGATGAGGAACTTCTTGCTCCTATTCTTGGTCCTCGCCCTCTTCAGGAACCTCTTCCTCGGGTTGGTGTTGCTCAACCTACGCATCATATAGCAAACGTCCTTCCTCGATAGATAAAAGACCATTAGGCATAGGAGCGGGGTAGATACGCCCAACTCTAGCAATATGCAGGTAATAAACACCACCTCTCCTAGTAAGCGTTCCACAGGCTCTCAAGGTGGAGAAACCAACACGTGTCTCACCTAGTACCGGTTTCAACTCACCTAGGTCGAGGCCTAGGGAAGTGGCAAGTATGGTGATGACACCTCCTCCTGTGATTGACCCTTGGCTTTGGGAGGCTTGGTTCTCCAGGTAGCGCAAAAGGATGGCGCCCAAGTTGAGTGACAAGCCGCAGTTAATAAAAGCAGCCTTTGCAAGGACTAGGATGTCCTCCTCGTTGAGTCTCGTGAACTCATTACGTGCCTACAAGGTGTTAGCAATAACATAGAACAAATAGCGAATTGCAGGATGTTGAATATTCTTCCCCTTGTTCACTCTACTAGTGAAACTCATTCCATTATAGTATTGATCGGGGGAAGGATTTAAGCCAGTAAAGGATGTGAGTAAAGCATGAATATCATTGTTGGGAAAATTAAATCATGCACACCATTCATCTAATGTTAAAGTGTAGTTGTTGTTCATCAGGCGGAAAGAAATAATATCCTCCCCTTGCCATTGTTTAACGGTGCTTTGCAATGAACTAAGGAATTCAATGGTTAAGCAGCGATAAGTAGGTACATCATTGTACACAAAGTTTTGTAGGCCAGCTCTATTGCAAAGTAAATTAAAGTCATCAGTAATACCGAGTTGGTTCAATATGATGGGGCAAGCCCACTTGGTGACCTTCACTTCGCGGTTCTTGATCCTGTTGAAGTGATCATGATGGGTCTCATTCTTGAACCGTATCCCCATGCGTTCCTGAGTGGCAGCCTGAGAAGTGCTAGCGGTGGCTTGAGCACGAGTTCATATCCTTGTGTTCATCATCTAAAACATTGAAGAAAGGCAAAAATAAAACTTTTTGATCCAACAATAGGAAGTGCATCACATTCCTCATCATAGCACACTAAAGAATTCTCCTCAAAGTAATAATCTAGGCAAGATAATCATGGCAATCGGTTCATAGTAGGTCTCACCCTAGATTGATAATGACAATAGATCGAATATGAAATTGCAAAAAGTAATTGGAGGATCGGAGGAGAAACATACTATAGATCACTTGTGTGCGAGGAAGTCGAGCGAAATTGAATAGAGATGGAGATCCCTTGAGGTTTTGAGAGAGTTTGGAGGTAGAAGAAAGAAAAAGGATTGAAGTTTTGGAGTTGGGAGTACCTTCTCGTGCGATTTTGTGGTCAGACGCAACTATACGGGCGCAGCTATACAGTCGGAACAATGTGTTCTGGCCGTATAGTTGGCCTTTTGTCAAAAAATTAGGTTTTCCTCCTAGCAGCGTAGCTATACGGGCGGAACAAAATGTTCTGGTCGTATAGTTGGTCGTTAAACTGTCTGTCCCTGCGAAAGAAAATTTGCAAAGGCATCGATATCTATACGATCGGAACTATACGACCGGAATTTTTATTCCTGCCGTATAGTTGGTCGTTAAACTCTCAGAACATATGAAAAAAAATTGTACGGAGGCATTGATATTTAATATCTATACGACCGGAGCTATACGGCCGGAATTTTTTATTCCCGCCATATAGTTGGTCGTTAAACTCTCAGTACATATTGCAGAATAATTTTCGATGGCAAAGATATCTATATGGCCGGAATTTTTATTCCCACCGTATAGTTGGTCGTTAAACTCTCTGTGTGCGTTAAAAAAATTCCGTTTCTTTGTAGACTATTTCTTTTCCTATAACTTAGTGATATACCTTGTTTTTGATAGAAAATTGACAGTAAATATTATCGACCAACAATAGCATGAATAAAGAAGAATTTCAAGTACTACCAAACTTCTTCTCCTTGAATGGAGTTTTCTAGCACTCTTTATTAAACATAAACTTAAACTAAAACTGAAAACTTAACTCAAACATTTATTTCACATGGGTTGCCTCCCATGGAGCGCTCTTTTATGGTCAATAGCTTGACCTTGATGATACTCACTTGGGCCAGATGAGTGGAACACCCACTCCAAAGTAATTGGCCTTCAAAGTGATGGCCTCCTTTTCGTCATACTTGGCTTTCTTCTTCCTGGACAATTGAATAACAAAAAGATCCCGCGAAGACAATTGCAGCTTCACGTTCCCTTCATGCAGATTAATCAAAGCCTTTATAGTTCTTAACAAAGGATGGCCTAATATAAAAGGAGCAGTAGCATCTTCACGCATGCCAACAATAACAAAATCAATAAGAGCGGGACAACCTTTAATGTATACTAAAGTGTTCTCCTTAATTCCTACATCTTGTTTGTAGGTAGAATCTGCTAAATGCAATTTTAACTCAGTAATTTCAAAGGAGCCAAGATTTAACTTGTTAAAAAGACTCTTCGGAATTGTTGAGACGCTTGCACCTAGATCACAAAGTGCAGCTATCTCATTGGTTCCAATTTTAATCTTAATAGTAGGCTCAAATATGTCATCTAGTTTAACAGGTAATTTTTTAGCAATTTGCTTGTATTCTTCTTCAAGCTCATGTACCTTTATTGCTACTTGATTGACAAAATATTGGTACATAGCTTCATCACTACCTTCACTTACTGGAATCTTAACGTTGATCCTTTTTACGAGATCTTCAACAGTATAGCTTGGTGAAGGAGGATTACTATAATCAAGTTCTTCAGGCTCCTTCCTTTGGATCCTCATCATTTTGAGTTCCTCAACTGGATTTGGCTTAGCTTTACCTGCAGACTTAGCTAGAATGAGAGTTTGACTCTCGGTTATCTTATCTAGCTGTGCCTCAACGATCCTTGTTCTTCCTTGAAGGGTCTGTAAATAGTTTCTCAAACTAACAACTTGGTTAGATAGTTTACCAAGCATAGCATCATGGTTCTCCGTAATTTTAACTAGAATATTATTTTGTTTGTTTTATGAGTCTATAAAAGACTTCAGTGTTTCTTGGACACTACCATTATTGTTTCCCATATTATTATTAGAGTTACCTGTAGGACTAGCGTACTGTTTCTAGAAGTTAGGATTGTAACTCTTCTTCCAAGCAGGATTATAATCATTACGAGCTACGAAGTCTATTTCTTCGATATTTGTTTTGGGGGTGGCTCTTACCTGAGTTTCCTTACCTTTTACGGCTAGTATGAGCTCATCCAACTTAGCATTGAGATCTTCGTTCTCTTGTGGTGAGACAGAGTTCACCTTCTCCGTGTTTGATCTTTCCACATGCCATTGGGCATGGTTGTCTTGCATATTGTCTAGTAGCTGCTTTGCTTCGGTAATATGTTTACCCATAAATGTTCCTCCAGCTGTAGTATCAATCATAGACTTAGATATAGGATTAAGAGCATTGTAAAATAAATGGAGGATTAACCAATCTTCCATCCCATGACTAGGACAGTTTCTTAGGCATTCTTTCATCCTCTCCCATGCAAGCACTAGTGGCTCACGCTCTTCCTGTCTAAAGCCAGTAATATTAGATCGAAGTTGATAGTCTTTGCAGGTGGGAAAAATTTAGTCATAAATAAAGAAGTACATCCCACCCATGATGTAATAGTATTTTAGGCAAAGATGGCAACCATTCTTTAGCTCTCCCTCTTAGAGAGAAAGGAAATAGATGCAATTTGACCGCATCAGGGTCAACGTCTTTTATACGCGTCATATCACATATTTCAGTAAAAGTATTTAAGTGCATACCTGCGTCTTCAACAGCAGAGCCTCCAAATTGATTCTATTGAACCAAACTTAAGTAATGGGGCTTAATTTCATAATCATCAGCGGCGATTGCTGGCTGAGTAATAGGAGTACACAAATATTCATTATTGGGAGTAGCAAATTCCGCAAGCTTCATTTTAGCCATACTTCCTATGTTTTTGGGTTTTCTTAGATAAAGAATTATAACGGTAAAAGCAAGAATTTAAAGGCTAACTATTTTTTTGGTTTATCAAATAAAGACTGAAAGCAAACTAACAAAATTAAAAACAAGAATTAAAGCTAGTAAGATTCATAATAACCTCACCAGGGTAGCTATTGCTTCCCCGTCATCAGTGCCAGAAAAAGGGTTGATACCTTCGATCCGGATTACGGATGTAGTATAGCTTCTTTTTACCTAGTAGACCTTGGTTATCGAATCCTCAGGAAGCGAATGCATAGTGAAGTTATTTTAACGGACCTTCAGGAGTTTTAGAATTCCTTTTGTGTTTTCATCGGACTAGTAGTTTGCGTTTTGTTGTTGTTGTCGATGATGGAGAGAGAGGGCCAAGGGTGTTCGGTTTCACCTGTAGCTGTGCAAAACATCTGATGGAAATAAAAGATAGAAATAAAGCATGCGTGTACTTGTTAGAGGAAGATAAATTATATGTGGGTAGTGCATCCATAATTGATATTGCCTCCGCAACCGCTTATAGCAATAACCTACTAGTCCCATCCATAGAAGAAAGAGAACTAATGATATGCATAGTGATGTCACCGCTAATCCCAAGCAAATTACTCACATACAGCCGTATTACCCCTTCTGTCACTGGGGTTCCCAATCTACAGATCAGTCATCACTCATACTCCCTATACCTGGCTCAACCCTCGGGGTCTTGGGTACCTGACAAGTCCTTGGATTGAGGCAAGAGAGGATACAATAATCATCATGTCATACAAACTAATACACGATCCCATCTATGATAATTCACATGCACAATTGCTACATGGCTAGGCCGAAGCCCTTAGCCCAAAGAGAATTAGTCACACATAGATATGAGATCAACAATCACAAACATTGTAATAAAAATCATAAGATTGATAGCAATAGTCTTACAATGTCGCCAATCGGAGAAGATATCTACTATTATAAGTGGTGGAATATGGCTATGGAGATGAAGAAGGGTTTGGAGATCTAGAGGTGGCTGGTGGTCTGTGGTAGAGACTTATGGATGGTGCAAACTCCCTTTTCTCGTTGCCCGAGGCTTCCTTATATAGGGTCCCCTTCACGAAAGTTGTTCTGTTTGACCTAACGGTGGCAGCACCAACTATACGATCGGAGCTATACAGTCGGAATTTTTGCTCCGACCGTATAGTTGGTCGTTATGGCGTCTGCCTTCGATGTAAGGCTCTTGGTTTCTTCTAGTAGTTGGAAATCTCGTATCTTTGACTTTAATGTAGTGATTCCCTCCTTTAAATGATATTATCTGCGCGGGAAAAATACAAAAGAAAGGATTGCATACCCCTCAGAATATTAGCATTAGTGGCAGGATTTAGAGAGATATTTCATCAAGAATATGACTAATATCCAGTTTAAATGTGGATGTTAGATGGCTATATTACAGAGCCATCAATGAACAAATCCCGCTCTTGACGCATAATCCCTCTACATGTTCCTCCAAATACCCGAATACACCTTCATTATCACCATATCACCAAATGACGTTTGATGTTACCTAAGTATCCTCGGGTAATAGTGATTGATATGGTCTCACAGTCTAAGAAATAGGATACTAGATCTTTTCTAATCATCATAACTTGAACTTCGTGACATGATCAGGTCACAATGCTTAGATTGGGTATATCTCATCATCTCATTCTCGCAATGAGGTGACTACATTGTCAACTGGCATAAATGCCACATGACCAGGAAACCTTGATCATCTTTTGACCAATGAACTAGTGACTAGAGCTTCACCGAGAACTCCTGGTTGTTTATAGATCACATGTGTATTTATGTTTCCTTTCAATACATTAATAACATGATATAAAACCTAGGGATTTCTATTTTCGTGTCCCTGGTTCGTTAGTTGTACTCTGTTTTCCCTAGCCTCTTAACTTTTCCTTACTTTTCCCCTCCCTCTATTTTGAAACCCTCGCAGGCACTCGGACAGAGGGATGCCATCAGGTCAAAGGCTTGACTGTTACATGCTGACCGGTGGGACTACATTGGGGAAGGTCGTGCGTTGAGCGTTACATTACGTGGCCTCGACTGCTGCATGCTAACGGGTGGGACCATGTTGGGACGGGTCCTGCATACATGGTGAAGGGTGGGGCCATGTTGGGACGGGTCTTGCATATGTGGTGAAGGGTGGGGCCGCATGGAGACACGTCAGATCGGCCATTCTCGCTCACCCAAAGCATTCGCTGCCCCCGAGCATGGAACAACTCCCACACCGCCCCTCTGCTCCCCCGCCTTTGTGCCCTCCTACCCTATGTCGTCCTCGGCGCCCGAGCCACCCCTTCCCCTAGTCACGGAGCCCACTCCACCTCCTGCTCCGCTCCCGCCCCCGCTAGATCTACGTTTTCGCGTAACAATATGCAACACCGGCTGGTGTACCGGTCCTTCCCGTTGAGCATGGAGAAGATTGGGTCGAATCGGAGGGATCTAACACATGGATTCCATATGGGTAGGCATCATTTCCCTTTGTGGATTGATTATAGGCAGTAATTGAGTGTGAATCGCTGGTACTCAACTAACTTCCTTGCTTTTAGAATAGGATTGGTCCAACACTGGCATTTTGGGTAGCGGTTAAACTGGATACTAGCGTAATTCGTGGTTGTGAACAATATCTCTATGGATTTTACTTCCCAATGGTGGTTGCAACCTCCATAACTCTCAGAGATTTGAAAGATAAAATCTAATCTAAATTCCCCTGTAGCAATGGTGATTCAGTTGATTTGCAATATTTTCAATATTAGCGAGCAAACATTGCTCCCACTAACTAGCGAAGCTGATATGGTAATGCTTTTCTATTTGAATGATGCCGAACATTTTGGTTGAATTCATCTCCATGTGCAATCTAAAGTTGAACACATGGGAAAGTGGGTTAAAGCATTATCTGGTGGTCAGGTATCATCAAGTGGTCGGGCATCATGTGTCTCTGCTAATAGTGTGCGCCCCCGCGCTCCCTGTAGGTCCACAGCAGTACCATATGTTTGCACTGCGAGTGTTAGCCAAATCACTCATGCGGCTGATGTGGAGGACAAAGCAGAGCCTAACGAGGGAGCTCCTCCACTAGATGATGAGGATGAGTTGATGTTTCCTGAATTGGTAGATAGATTCAGTAAACAGGCACTACATGATCAATACACGGAGGAAATGGCCCATGGTGCCATCTTTGATGACACTGATGATGAAGAGAACAAGGAGAACAATGAAAGTCTCGTTTTAGCCGAGTACGATGGTGAGGACTTGCCAGTAATTGAGTGGGACATGAACGATCCTAAGATTTCAGAAGGCACCGTATTTGAAACGATGCGGGACTGTCGTAATGCCCTTACTACATATTGCATCCACACCAATAATGATTATGATGTTATTAAGAGTGAGCCAGCAAGTTTTATAGTGAAGTGCCCATACAAGTGGTGTAGGTGGAGGATGCATGCATCCACTATGCTTAGGAGTAGTTTGGTTTAGGTATTACAACCAGTTGTGTATTTTAGATCATTGTGTAGAGTTTGTTAACTGTACCTGACATTTTCATTATGTTTCAGATAAAAAGTAACTGTTTCGAACATTCTTGTCAACCTTAAGGGGGACAGCCAAAGCACAAAACAAAACTAGCAAAGACTAGGTGGTTGGCATATGCAATTATGATTTGGATGAGAGCGAACCCATCACTTGGTGCAACAGCGCTGATGGGGATATGCCAAATGGGGTATGCCCAGCAGAATGTTCCGATTGGGCCAAAGGTCTCAGGAGTGGGCCTGCAGGACGGCGACTGGAATGCGACTGAGGAGAAAGCCTGGCGACTAGAGACTGGAGGCCCAGAAGCGTACTCGAAGCCTAGTCGAATTAGGTCAAAGCCTCTGAATCCATATCTTGTTCGGTTGTAAACTATAAACCCTAGCGAGGTGGCTCATATATAAACCTCCCTAGGGTATCCTAAGGACTTACGTTCCATCATACACCCCTTCGAGCGACTCGCTGCTTAGACGCCGAGCTCGCCGCCATTGTAACTCGCTCCCTTTCAATCCAATCTAGCAGGAGTAGGTCTTTACCCTCTCGGGGGCCGAACCTGGATAAATCCATGTGCATCCGCCCCATCTCGCACCGCAGATGGCCGCCAGCTCTCGCCCTCGATTCAATCAATCGCTGCCAACTGTAGCGACTGCCGTGGCCATTTCCACGATAGTGGTGCCCACTGTGGGGCCCAGCCGGACTGGCCTGAGTTCTGTGGTGAGACTCTACTCGCCGATCGATCGGCCGATCGCCACCGGCCGCATGATCGCCATCGGCGGGCTCTTATAGATCCTGCCGAGCAGCTACATCCTGGCGTCGCGCCTGATCACCCACAACGCGATAATGCCGGTCGGAACTATCAACCTCTTCGTCGGCTTCACCGGCGCGGTCGACCCAGTGGCGACGGTGATTATTGGCAGATCGCCGCCGTACCATGATCTGCTCTCGGAGGAGAAGGTCCGCTCCATCAGGAGCCTCGTTACCGAGTACGACTCGGCCACCAGCAACGCGGTCGAGACCAACACCGCCACGGACGACGTGGCCCTAAACGATGATGCTGAGTCCGTGACCTCTGCTTCGGTCGATGAATCTATCACCACGGCATCACGGGAGGACTCCATCATGTGGGTCTCCAACCCTGAGGACTTCGAGGACTCCTCCATCCTCGGGATCTTCGATTCCGATTCCTGCTCGGAGTCCCCCGAGGACTTCTGCACCAGCTCCAATCGCTTCAACACGATCTACATGGCGGGCAGCACGACCACCCCACCAGATCCATTCTCCACACCGATCCCACCAACCGCCACGGCCATGGAGGTGGAGGAAGCCCGCCAGCGACTAGAGGAGGCGACGCGCAAGGAGATAGCCGAGCGCGAGAAATTCCGCCTCGAGCGGGCGACGGCGCAGGAGCTGTCGCTCTACCACCAGCGCCGCATCAGGACCCGCCTGAACTCCAACGTCCAAGGCCGCGTCCTAAACTTCAACGACGAGAGCGACCCGCATGCGCCGCGGAGCGCGAATACTGCGAGACCGCACCACCAGGCGGCAGCAATCGACCACCACCCGGTGCACCGGCGACTGGGGCCCTGCCACCACCCATCGGTCGCGCTCCCCCGCCGGACCAGCCGCGAATCATAATCTCGCCACAGGCCCGCGACGCCAACGGACTCCCACTATACTCCACCCCGATGGAAAATGTCGTCGCGGCCGACGCGACAGTCACTAACCTCAACGTCCAGGGAGAGGGCGCGTTGCAGATCTAGTACGCCAAGGCCCTACTCGCCAGGGCCGTCGAGCAGCAAGCCGTGGGAGTCGACCCACGGGGGCGGATGTTTTCCCTCTCCTCGGCAAGTAGGGCGGCCTCAAGCGGTCACCCCACCGTTGCCAACGCCGTGACCTACCAACCACCGCAGCCCCTGGCGACCCAGCGACAGGCCACCAACCCCGTCCTCTCCACCAACGAGCCGCGACCGGTGAACAACACGGTCGCCACCAACGGGCAGCCCATCGACGCCCGCACGCACATCGTTAACAACCAGGCTTGGCGGGCGCGCCAGCCCAACGACTTGAGGCACACCCTCAGTAACCGTGGCGACCCCGAACCCAGGGGCTCGCTCAGCCGAGTCGGCCCCCAATGCTTCGAACCTAGGATCCTAGGGGAAAAGTACCCCGCCAACTTCAAGGTGCCCAAGGAGAAGTACGGCCCGACGTACGATCCAGCGGTCTGACTGGACACATACCTCATGGCGATGGGAATCGCCGGCCACACCAACCTTCTAGCCGCTCGCTACCTCCCCTGATGTTGGAGGGTGCGACCCGACAATGGATCAACACCCTCCCTGCCGACAGCATCGACTCCTGGGAGGAAATGCGGGATGCCTTCGTCAGGCAGTTCGAGGGTTCCTACACCCGCGACACCACCATCGAGGACCTGGAGCGATGCATCCAGGGACAATGCGAGTCAACCCGCCACTGGATTCAAAGGTGGCAGGAACTGTGGATCAACGCCTGGGGCATCCACCCGGACACGGCGATACATTGCTTCAAGAACGTGTGCCGGTATGAACCCCTGGTTGCTAAGATCAAGAGGGTCTACCAGACACTCGACAACATTCCCGACCTCCTTGAGATCGCCAAGCGCTACGCGGAGGAAGACCCCAACCAGGACTCCGAAGACGAGTCGGGAGTAAGACGCCGCACCAAAGGCCAGGACAGCGGGCGACAGCGCGACATGCGCTACAGCAACACTCGCATCACCGGCAAGCGCCGCACAGATGGGCGAGTCGACTTTGTCGCCAACGCTGGATACGGCCAACGCGACCCCAAGAACTACCGCCGCGACAGAGAAAACTACCATGACAGCGGAAATTACCGCGCCAACAACGCGGCGAGGCTGAAATTCGACCCCGCTGCCCTACTCAACCAACCCTGCATCTACCATAGTAGGGTGGGAAAACCCGCCACCCACACCACCGCCGACTGCCACTCCCTCAAGGAGATCGAAAAAGCAAGGCGAGCAAGGGAGGACCCCAACAACAACCCGTCCAGGGATAACGGAAATGCCGGTGGCTTCGGCAACGCCGTCAGCTCGCTACACACCTTCACCGGGCTCGACACCAAACGCGAGAAGAAGGTCCTCGCTCGCACAGTCGCTGTCAACACGGTGACCCAAGTTGACATCCCTCGCTTCCTAAACTGGTCTGAATAGAGCATCACCTGGAGTCGCCAGGATCATTCGCCCTGGTGGTCAGGCCCAAGGTGGCCGACTACTGGCTACCCAAGACACTGATGGATGGCGGGAGCTCCATCAACATCATGTACCTGGACACGTTCAAGAGGCTCCAGCTCCCAGAAGCAGCAATCGAGCCGACCCTGACAACCTTCCACGGCATCGTCCCTGGTCAGAAGGCGTATCCGATTGGAAAGGTGACGCTGCCAGTCACCTTCGGCACACTAGCAAATTACCGCACGGAGAGGATCGTGTTCGAGCTGGTGAACTTCTGCAGCCCCTACCACTGCGTCCTAGGACGCCAAACGTTCGCTAAATTCATGGCGACCCCCCCACTATGCATACAACATGATGAAGCTTCTAGGGCCGAGCGACATCATCATCGTCCACGACGACCCTGATATGGCAGTGGAATGCGAGGACAAAGGCGCTGAGCTCGCTGACACCGTCATCACCGTGGAGACTGATCATGCGGAGGAGGTCACGAAATACGCGGGCAACATCAACAAGGACGACCCCACCATCCTGAAGAAGCCAACCGCCATGAACTCCACATTCGAGGCGACCACGCATACCCGCACCATGTAGCTCGTCCCGGGCGACTCCAACCAGACGGTCACCATTGGGGCGCACATGAGCCCCGCATAGGAAAGCGCGCTCATCGGGTTCCTCCATGAGAACCGCGACATCTTCGCATGGAAACCATCTAACATGCCAGGTGTCCCGAGGGAACTCGCTGAGTACAAACTAAACACTGACCCCAAAGTGCGACTAGTAAAGCAGTCGCTATGGCCCTTCAATGAAGAGCGCCGCCGAGCAATCGCTGAAGAAGTGCAACGCCTGTTAGCCGCAGGCTTCATTCGGCCAATAAAATACTCCAAGTGGCTGGCAAACCTAGTCCTGGTTCTGAAAAAGAACAACACGTGGAGAATGTGTATCGATTACACCAACCTCAATAGCACCTGCCTGAAGTAGGAGTTCGTCCTACCGCGCATCGACCAGATCATCGACTCGACCGCGGGATCGGAGTCGCTGTGCTTCCTCGACACGTACTCTGGGTACAACCAGATCAAAATGGCGGTCGAGGATGAGGAGAAGACGATGTTCATCATGCCATTCGGCGCCTTCTGCTACACGGCCATGATGTTCGGCCTCAAGAACACCGACACCATGTACCAAAGGTGCATGCAGGAGTGCCTTGCGAGCCAAATTGGCCGCAACATTCACGTCTACATCGACGACGTGGTGGTAAAATCCACCCGCCAGGATAACCTACTCATCGACCTAGCCGAAACCTTTGCAAACCTGCGGAGGTACAACATCAAGCTAAACCCAGGAAAATGCACCGTCGGCGTCCCCATTGGACAGCTCCTGGGATACGTGGTCTACAAGTGAGGCATCGAGGCCAACCCCACCAAGATCGACACCATCGTGCAACTCGGGAAACCCGAGTGCCTGCGTGACGTCTAGAAGTTGGCCGGGCGAGACGCCGCTCTCAGCCGCTTCATCCCCCGGCTCGGCGAGAAGGCAATGCCCCTCTATAGCCTAATGCGCAAGAACCCCATGTTCCAATGGGACGTGGGGGCGGACGACGCACTCAAAGCGCTCAAAGAAGTGCTACTCGTGGCACCACTCCTCGCTGCCCCAGTCGATAAAGAGCCAATGCTAGTCTATGTGGCGGCCTCCACTCGAGTCGTCAGGGCCGTGATGGTCGTCGAACGGCCAGAGGAGGGCAAGGAGCGCCCCATACAGCGCCCCGTCTACTACATCAGCGAAGTCCTGACGGACTCAAGACAGCGCTACCTGCAGTACCAGAAACTGGTATACACGGTATTCCGAGCTCAACGACGACTCCTACATTACTTCCAGGAGCACCCAATCACGGTCGTCTCCTCCGCACCGTTGCAATACATAATACACAACCGCGAGGCGACCGGGCGAGTCGCCAAGTGGGCCCTGGAAATCAGCGTCCACAACATCAAATACGAGCCCCGCAAAGCGATCAAGTTGCAAGCCCTGGCTGACTTCCTCGCAGACTGGGAAGAAGCACAGCAGCCGGAGAAGCTACCATACCTCCACTACTGGTCGCTCCATTTCGACGGGTCCAAGAACGCCGATGGCGCAGGGGCCAGGGTCATCCTGACCTCCCCTAAGGGAGACAAGCTTCACTACGTGCTCCACCTCAACTTCAAGCCCTGCACCAACAACATGGCAGAATACGAGGCCCTCCTTCACGGCATGCGGGCCGCCAAGGAGATGAACGTCAACCACCTACGGTGCTACGGTGACTCCGACCTAGTCGCCGGCCAGGTCACCAGAACTTGTGACACCGTCTCTCCGACGATGATAGCGTACCGCAAAGCGGTAGACCAGCTGGGAGGACACTTCGACGGCTATTCAGTCGAGTGGATCAACAGACGCAAGAATGAGGAGGCAGATGCCCTTTCCCGCATCGGGTCGGCTCGACAAACGCCACCCGTAGGCGTCTTCCTCGACATCATCCACAAACCTTCGGTCTGCCCACCGAAGGAGATCGACATCTGGATACCACTACAACCCGAGCCGGCCCTAGTCGCCATGATCGTGGAGCCCATCGACTGGACGTCACCATATGTTGCCTTCCTCGAGCACAAGATCCTCCCAAGCAACAAGACGTAGGCGTGAATGATCGTGCGCCGCTGCAAATCCTTCGTGATCATCAACAGCAAGCTCCACAAACGCAGCATGACTGGCGTGTTCCAGCGCTGCGTACAGCCAGAAGAAGGCCGCAAGATCCTCCAGGACATCCACGCCAGCAACTGTGGCCATCACGCTGGTTCCAAGTCGCTCGTCGCCAAGGCCATGCGGCACAGTTTCTACTGGCTCACCGTGCACGTCGACGCCACCAACATCGTCCAACGATGCGTCGGGTGTCAAAAATACGCCAACCAGACGCACCTCCCTGGTTCGGCACTCAAGACCATCCCCATCACATGGCCATTCACTGTATGGGGCATGGACATGGTAGACCCGTTCAAGAAGGCCCCATCCGGCTTCACCCATCTCCTGGTCGTGGTCGATAAGTTCACCAAATGTGTCGAGGCCAAGCCGATCAAAAAGTGCGACGGCAAGACGGCCACAAAGTTCTTACGCGAGCTCATCTACCGGTACGGCTACCCACATAGCATCATAACGGACAACGACACTAACTTCGCCAAGGGCGCCATGGCAGAGTTCTGCAAGGAGCACGGCGTGTGACTCGACCTCGCCTTAGTCGCCCACCCGGAGTCGAACGGCCAAGCAGAACGTGGCAACCAAAGCGTCCTCCACGGGTTCAAGCCGCGACTTCAAGTGCCCCTCGAGTGCACCCCAAGATGCTGGGTCAAAGAGCTCCCCTCTGTAATATGGGAAATCAACACCTCCATCAACCGCTCCACGGGGTTTACACCCTTCTTCATGGTGTACGGCGCCGAAGCTGTAATGCCAACTGATCTGGAGCACGACTCACCTCGAGTCGCCAACTACGTCGAGGCGACAAACGAGATCGCCCGCCAAGACAACATCGAGCAGATCGATGAGGCACGCGACCTGGCTCGCTCCCGCACCGCCATCTACCAGCGGGGGCTCCGCCGCTACCACAGCCGCCGAGTCCGGACCCGCACCTTCCAGGAGGGTGGTCTGGTCCTACGACTGGCCCAGGACAAGAAGGGCATGCACAAAATCTCCCTCCCATGGGAGGGGCCATTCACCATAGGGCGAGTCCTTGGCAACAACGCCTACTACCTCATCGACATACGAGGCGAAGGCCAGCTCGAGGTCGGGAGACCATGGAATGTAAACCTTCTCTGAAAGTTCTATACATAGAACTCAAACTTGTACCCAGATGATATGTAATGAAATTCACTCGGATCACACAAATTGTGTCTACTCGCCATACTCTTGTGCCACTCGCACTCATACAATTAGCAATATGCTACCCACGGAAGTCAACCCTCGGTCGAGCGACCGGCACGGCTAAGTAGTGCGGCCCAAGGGCACCGAAAACATTCGAGCCTTGTGTCGTCCACGAATATGCCAACCCGGAGCCACCATCGGAGTCGCCTAGCTCGACTAGTCCACCGGGCCAAGACGACCATTATACGCTTCTCACAGCGACCTGTCCTTCCCATCCTCGCGCAAAGCAACTCGAACGGTTAAGTACCACGCACGGGGACTCCGTGAAATGGAAACCCTCACGCGGCTCAAGAACACACCAAGTAAGATAGCTGCCTTGGACTCTCCCAGCGACTGGCTCTCCAAGCCAGGGGAGGAGACGCGTTACAAACAACACACCAGTACTACGCTCGGGGACTCGCCTACAAACAATCCCACTCGCACTCGGGGACTCGCCCCTTCAGAAAACTCAAGGGACAAACAACAAAAACCAAAACAAAAACGTATACAAACGAGTTATACCCCATTAAAGGGCGGACGCGCTCGGGGACTCGCTCACACAAAAGTTAAATACAACACAAAATCAAGCTTGCATTGCGAGTCGATTGACTTCTTTTACTCTCATACAAAATATTGTTCATATTACAAGCAATCGCCACTTGGAAAATCTTACAAATCGCCTAGAAAAGCTATCTATTTCTTAGGACCTGATGAAGAAGCGTCCACACCACCCTTGACACGAACGAATGGCTGCCACGGGTTCGTCGGGGAGGTCGACAGCGACTTTGACAGCACCGACCGAAAGGGCTACTCCGACTTCAGATCGCGATGCTCCGGCTCGGGATCGCCTGGCGCCACCATCGTTTCCTGGTACGGCAGAAGGTCCCCCATCGCCAACACCCGATCGGTGAAGGGGGCAGCCTTGGCGATCACCTTCAATACCTCCGACAATCTCCACCGTACCAGTCACCGAAGGGTAGCCGCTGGTGACGTCGTTGAGGTCGAAGTCGTTGGGGAAGTGAGCAAGCCCTACACTCAACGCCGTGGTGGTCCCGTGCCTGAAAGCTGAGCACGCCATCCTCTCCATGATGCTGGGTACCTCCTCCAGATAGCGCCACACTTTAGTCAGCCCCTAAGAATAACCTCGGTGGGGGACATCCCTTGAAGAACTGCCTGGACACACAACGCCGAGGCAGTGGCCGCGTTCACAACGGTAGTCACACACTGCGAGGTGTTGAAGGTCTGCACCACTGGGTCGCTTTGCCCTATCACCGCTGCAACTTCAGATGTTAGTGACACTACGGATTCCCCCACTCGGGGACTCGCCACACATGTTAAGCAAAAGAACAACGACTCACCAAGGAGCTTCTGGCAGTTCTCGGTGACGTGCTTCTCTAGGGTGGCATGATCGCTTTGCAGCCCCAGGATGATCGAGTCCGCGGCCTTCCGCTCCTCTTCAGCCACAGCGACCGCAGCCTTTGCTCTATGCTCAGAAGAAATCGAGGCTGCCTTTGCCTCCTCCAACTCCTTGACCAGCGAGTCGATACGCCCATTCAGCACATCCAGCTCGTCAATTGGGATGTATCCTTCTCGGGCATTGGCAATCGTAGCCGGAAGACCATCTGAACAGAAAAGAAACAACCGTCAACACTCCGGAACACCAACAGTTCGTAGCTGAAAAACAAACCAAGTACTCACCAACAGTCTCCTGGAGTTGCCGGTTTGCCTCCTGCGCCATGCACAGGTCACGCTCCAGACGCTCCTTTGTGGCCTACCGATCCGTCGACTCCCTCTACAAGCCCTACAAGCAGAACGAAAAGTTAGCACTTACAAAAACACAAAATAAGCGTCCAGCCGCTGAAATTCAGCGACCAGACACTCGGGGACTGGCGATTAGAAGAAATTCAGTTCCTAGATGCTGAAATTCAGCGACCAGGAACTCGGGGACTAGAGACTAGAAGAAACTCAGTGTCTAGCCGCTGAAATTCAGCGACTAGACACTCGGGGAATGGACGTACCTAAATGGCGGTGCCAAGCATCTTGTGAAGTTCTCCGGCGTCCGTCGAAGGGACCACTAAGGAGGTACGCCCGCGATGAGACCCAACGTCCTCGTCAACGATCTCCGGGCTCTGCGGAGACTGGTTATCCGCCACGCCCGGAAACCCCTTCGCCATGAAGCGTGGAAACGTCGTTGAAGCTCTAGCCGAGGCACTCGTCGTCAGAGTCGATGGTTCCGTCGTCGGAGCTCCTGTGGCTGGCTCCGATCGGGTAACTGCCACCTCTTCGGCGCCCGCAGCAAGATCACTCCCCTTGGCACTATCTCCTGCCACAACATCATCGGCACTGCCCCTTCGCTTCTTCGCACCCTCCGCAGGTGCGGCGTCTTCAGCAGGCTTCCTCTTCTTGGGGAGATCGCCTTGCCCTGCGGTAGCGACTGGCGGAATTTTCGCCACTGAAGGGTGACCAATCTTCTTGGCGCCGGACCTGCCAAACCTCCAAAGTTAGTTCAGAAGTTACAGGAAAACGAGGATCAAGAATAGAAAGGGAGAACCCAAATCTTACTTGGCAACCGGAAGATAACGCAACCCCGTGCTGATATGGGCAGGTTTATCCAACTCGGGGCCTAGCTTGCGCGTCAGACCCCTTTCGAAGACATCCGAAGCCCATGACACTGCGGGCCTCTTTGATGATGAGGCCGCAGTCACAGGAACCTCTGGTTCAGAAGATGCTGCCATTCCTGAAGGCCGTGGCGACTTTGACGCAGCGGCCTCAGCCGCTTCCTGCTCTGGTGTCATCGAAACTGGTGGCGCGATCACCACGAGAGGGACCTCCACCGCCGCCTCAGTGCCTTCAGCCTCCGATTCCATCATCGGAACCGTTCCCTCTAGGATCTTGCGCGAGGTCTCAGCCATGTCGTCCTCGGACTCGTCGTCCGACTAGAACACCACTGCCGACCTAGATGGTGACACTGCTTTCTTTGCTGGCGACTTTGGCTTGCGCGAGGGTTTCGCCAGCGTGGCTGTTTGCCGAGAAGTGTGCTCTTACAAGAATCTGTCGCCTTCTTCGTGTTCTTCGAGACTACGGCTCGCCTCTAGCTCATGTTGCTTCTGCATGCGAGTCTTGTGAGCCGCAGGCGCTGGGAGAGGAGCCTCCACCTCCTCCTCTTCCTCCTCAGAAGATTCTCTAGAGGACCCTCCTCGAACTCGTGGGGAACCTCTTCATCGAGTGGGGGAAGCCAGCCCTCCAAAACCTGAAACAGCTGAGGGTGGGCACGAACAAATTTCAGACGATACGGTTGCAAATCGCACCACGAGAATTGCGACTGAAGATAAAATTCAGAGAGAAGAACTTACTGTGGGGGCTTCATTCTTCACAGGCACATATGGAGCGAGCCCGGCTGACGTGGTTGTGAATTTCGCGTCAGTGATCTTCTTTAGGGCGGCCTTGTAATCTTCGGCGTCCCATGATTCCTTGCTGGTCTAGGAAGGATCATTCTTCCCGCTGTACTCGTACATCTAGTGCGGCTGAGCCACCAATGGGACCAATCGCCGCCCGAGCCAGAAATTGTACAGGTTGATTGAGGACAAACCTTGGTCCTTCAGCTTCTGGATCTGGTCCATCATCTCCGTGAAAGCCATCCTCTGATCATCGGGGAGTCTGTCCATCGCCAGCCGGTAGGGTTCGCTTCTCTCCGCGACGAACTCTGGTAGTGCTACCTCGTCGGAGGGAGTGGATTCCTTCACATAGAACCAGCTCCTCTTCCACTCGCTCGCAGCCTTCTTCGGCAGCATGGGCTTGACGAAGTTGGCCTTCGGCTTCAGCTGAAAGGTGACGCCTCCGGCTGCCAAGATCAGGCCACTAGACCCTTCCCGTCCGATGCGGCCGTGGAAAAGCTCCAGCCACAACGGGAAGTATGGCCTGCAGCCAAGATAGCACTCGTAGAAGGCGACAAAGATCGCCAGTGCGGGCTAAGATCTGACGGCTTAATCGCATAGTATGCGTAGAATCGCTGGAAGAACAACGAGGTGGGAAATCCCAAGCCCCTCTCCAGATGGCTTGGGAAGCAGATGAATTCGCTGGCGCGTGGGTTCGGCTCGATCTCGGAAGACGCGGGGATCCGCCAATTCCCCTTGTGGAGGACCCCGGCGTCCTCGAAGGACCTGAGTTGCGCCACGGTGCACTTTGACTTCCCCCACAAGCCTTTTGGAGGTGCCATCGAGAAGGAAAGCGCAGTCGCTTGGTCCGGAAAGGTGTGAATCGAGGAAGACAGGAGAAATGGATGTGCGAGAATGAAAACTGCGGAGAATGATCTGCAACATTAATCTATCACTTCCTTTATAAGGGGATGCTACCCGCCAATCTCGGGTAGCTGTTACCCGCGGTAATTGTGCCGAAGTTACCGTTGGAATATCCAATAGATAGTTTGACCAAGTTGATGGTCCGGCTCCTCCATTCGACCCGCTTGCAACTAAAGCCCTGTCCACTCACTAAAACAGTGAATTGACGGCGGTTGCATTCACCAAAGCAGCGACTAAGAACCTGGGAAAATTTCCTTGGTCTCGGTGGAGTCCATCACCGATTCGACTAGGCGTCCAAATTGGACTCGCCTCCTCCGACTGCCAAATGACCACCTGCGTCTGAATCAACGATGGCCTCAGGGACTACTAATAGGGATATGTCAAATGGGGTATGCCCAGCAGAACGTTTTGATTGGGCCAAAGGTCTCACGAATGGGCCTGCAGGGCGGCGAATGGAATGCGACTGAGGAGAAGGCCTGGTGACTGGAGACTGGAGGCCCAGAAGCGTACTCGAAGCCCAGTTAAATTAGGTCAAAGCCTCCAAATCCATATCTTGTTCAGTTGTAAACTGTAAACCCTAGAGAGGTGCCTCATATATAAACCTCCCTAGGGTACCCTAAGGACTTATGTTCCATCATACACCCCTTCAAGCGACTCACTGCTTAGATGGCGAGCTCGCCGCCATTGTAACTCACTCCCTTTCAATCCAATCTAGCAGGAGTAGGTCTTTACCCTTCGAGGGGCTGAACCTGGATAAATCCATGTGCATCCGCCCCCATCTCGCACTGTAGATGGCCGTCATCTCTCGCCCCTGATTCAATCAATCGCTGCCAACTGCAGCGACTGCCGTGGCCATTTCCACAACAAGCGGGCTCATAAAAGAAGTTTCTAAAAAGTTTAATATTGTAGTACCTTACATGAGGATGTTCTATGCAAAGGAAATGGCTCTTGATAGTATCAATGGTCCATGGAATGAAAGTTTTCAGTTGCTTTACAACTTCAAAGCTGAAGTGGTGATGGCTAGTCTAGGTAGTGTTGTACAGATAGACATGCATAAAGTTCAGTACAAAATAAGAGGGAAGACAATGGAGAAGAAGTGTTTTAGAAGGGATTTTGTTTGTTTCAAAGCTTGCTGGCAAGGGTTTCTGGATGGTTGCAGGCGTTATTTGGTCGTGGATCAACAACTCTACATGGCAGATTTAAAGGACAGCTAGTAGCTGCTACTGCAGTTGATGGCCACAATTTGATGTTCCCTGTTGCTTTTGGAGTTTATGAGATTGAGTCAGAGGAAAGTTGGACTTGGTTTCTGGAGAATTTGCGCGACCTTATAGGTCATCCACCAGGACTTACTATCCACACGGACGCTTGCAAAGGTTTGGAGAAAGCTGTAGAAGCAGTATTCCCTGGAGTGGAGCATAGGGAATGTATGCAACACTTAGTGTAGAATTTTTCAAAGAAATTCACGGGTAAAGTTTATACTAAAAAGCTATGGCCAGCTTCATACACATGTAGTTTGAGGAAGCATCTGTATCATTTGGAAGTGTTGTATAAACAAAAACCTGCGGTGAAGGAGTACATGGATGCACATCATGGAATGGTGTGGTTAATAAGCCAATTCAATGAAATTTGCAAGGTAGATTATGTGACAAGTAACCTTGAAGAGAGTTTCAATGCAAAGATCATGTCATTCAAAGAGATTATGTTGTGGCAAATATTTGATAAGATTAGGTAGATGATCATGATAAAGATCGATTTGCATCAATGAATTGCATCAATAGTATATGTTGGCCATCTCATCCTCCCATCTTTGATTAAGGCTTTGCATGCTAGGGCAAAACAATTGAAGATGAAATGCATTGGAAGAGGAATGGAGGCTGAGGTAACATACACTAACAATAAAGATAGGCAATGGAGGTATCTAGTGAGTTTGGTTGATAGGACATGCCATTGTAGGCAATGGAAGATCCGTGGGAAACCCTGCATACATGCATTGTTTTTCATGGGTGTTCTAGGAGGTGAAGAGGGTGAAGTTGATCAGTACGTGTTGGAGTATTTCTCCATTGCCAAATTTAGGGTAGCATATGCTCATAATGTTCCAGCCTTGTTGGGAAAAGACCAATGAATAGAAGTGGATCCAAGCTTCAAACTATACCCTCTAGTTTTTACTAGACCAGCAGGTAGGCCAAGGAAGAATATGAAGCGAGCTAGTGCAGAGGGTGGTGCACCACCTCGATGATGTAAGTGCAAACTTTGTGGGATCCTAGGGCACATTGCTAGGCTTTGTAAAAATGTAGTGGACCCAGCTTATGGAATGGATGATTAGGCAGGAACAGCAAATGTAGATGAGAATAGAGTATTTGAACAAGAGGAGAATGAAGCAATCGATACATTACAGATTGAACCAACAGATCGAGAGGAGATTGAACCAAATGCAGAGGAGATTGAGCCAAATGCAGGGAGATTGAACCAAATACAGGGGAGATTGAACCAATGGATCGAGAGGAGATTGAACCAAATGCAGAGGAGATTGAACCAAATGAAGGGGAGATTAAACCAATGGATTGATGGGAGATTGAACCAAATGCAGAGAATAAATCAATTTATTCATTGGAAGCAGAGTTCAAAAGTAAAGGGATTACACAAGAGGATATTGAAGAAATGATGCCAATGCATTTTGAACCGTATGAACCAATGGATCGAAACGTGATTGAACCAATCTTACGACAGACTGAAGCACTTGATTCATTGGATGTAGAGAAAAAGGACAAAGGGAACAAATGGAAGAAGCTGATGGTGGACTCCGAGAATATTCCAGCTAGGATCACCAGGAGCAAGGTGGTGAACCCAGCAAAAAACACTATTAGCAAGAAAAAATGAATCTGAATTTTTAATTTGAATGTGTATGATGAATTTGAACTACTGTTAATGTTTGTATTGAATTCGAACTAGTGTGACGCTCCCAAGTTTGCATGTTGGATAATCCCATAATGTATGTGTTATTGCAAGTTTCTATGGTCATCAACCTAGTTGCTTAACACTGCTCAGTTTTTCCCTTGACATGTGGTCGACACATGGGGTTTAGCTAGTTCATGTCTTAAACCATAACAAACGTTGACCAATTGATCCAAAATTTGGCACACTTGTGTATCTTGGATTGATTTACCATATGAAATTGGAAATTTTGGATTTACTTGTAATCAACCACTTTTTTCTAAGTGATTAAATTCAAAAAATGTTTTAGGGTTAGTTTAATTCAAAAAAAAGTCAAAACATAGTGCAACCTTTGCATTGAGTCTTATTATGTTACCTACAACCTAACATGAATAATAAAGGAAAAGGAAATACAAAGAAATAGACTTATCCCCTAAACCACGTCTTAAACCCTTCTTGGAATGAGCTACTAGCTATGAAGATGCATGGCTTTCTACTCAATCAACCTCCAAAATAACTCATCCCAAAACATACTTTGTCTAAATGAGGCCAAGTTTGGAACACTTGTGTATCTTTGAGTTGCAAACAATATAATGTCAGCAAAGATGGATTATTTTATTCAAATAACACATTTTCCATTTTTTATGCCAAAAGATTGAATTTCCCTTACTCATGTTTTTATCCGAGTGCCCTCGTTTTCCTTAGCTCTACTCAGTTTTCCTCCCGCTAAAGTTTTCCTCACTTTTCCCCTCCCGCTAAGGTTTTCCTCACTTTTCCCCTCTCTCCTGTATCAGTTTGGCTGTGCTCTGATTGGTCGAGATGTATGTCACACGGATCTTGGCCAACCACCATTGGATACATCATGATCCGACGGGTTGGAGGTCTCTCTCTCCCGATGGGCGCACCTACCTTGTACAGCGAGGAGAGCCCGACAGGCTGGATATCTCTCCCTCCCTTTCCCTGTCGCACGTATACTAGCCGCATCAACTAGCGCTTAGTTTGGATGCGCTCTGATTGGTCGAGATGTATGTCACACGCATCTTGGCCAACCACCGCTAGAGACATCATGATCCAACTGGATGGAGGTCTCTCTCTCCCATTGGGCGCACCTATCCTGTATGGGGAGGAGAGCCCGACAGGTTGGATGTCTCTCCCTCCCTTTCCCTATCGCACGTATACCAGCCGCATCTTCCTCCCCTCCTATTGATGTACGACGGTGCGGCAGTCCGAACGGTGAGCGGAAACACGGATCTAAGCGTGGCGGTCCGAACAGCGTGCGGCAGCACAGACCTAAGTGTGGCGGTCGGAACGGTGTGCAGCGGTGCAGACCTAAGCATGGGGGTCGGAATGGCTTGCGATGGCGTGGATCTAAGTATGGCAGCTGGAACGGTGTGCGGTAGTGAGGATCTAAGCGTCTGAAATTTCTCTCTCTATCCGTCTCACTTCTGTTCACCTCCTCAGATCCATTGCTGATGAAAGACACTGATGGAAGCCATCACCCGCAACATCAGTGCGATGGTGGTGGTGCCGATAGTGGTCATCGATGCAATGACGATTAAAGCCATCACCCGCAAGATCACTACAATGACGCAGATCAAGCCCTCATGAACCGAAGTTGTGGGAGGAAGGCCACGGCTGTGGCTGGCATGTTGGAGTGCACTTTGACGGTGTAGGGTGGATGTACCTCATGGCCGGATGGATGGGAGTACTTTGCCCGTACTTCTTGGAGTACACATACGGTAGGGAGGGCGGCTAGCTCACCGTCCACTTAAAATTGGGACAAATTTAAGCCCAATTTGAACCAATATTCTATGACTTAAAATATATTTATGACTTGAATAAATTTGATATATTTGAGCCGTGAGACCGGTGGATATTCTCTAAAGCTGATTCATAAGTAGTAGTACTTGCTTTGACAATCTCCGGCAGGCTTGTATGAATTTGATCAAAATATGTATGATTTGAATTAAAATTGATATGTATTTGAGCTATGAGTTCGATGGATATGTTCTAAAGCTGATTCATACGTAGTACTCCCTCCGACCCAAATTAGTTGATTTAGATTTGTCTAGATTCGATTGTATCTAGAAATGAATTAGTATTAGATTCATCCGTATCTTGACGAATTTGAGTCAACTAATTTGGATCGGAGGGAGTAGTATTTTCTTTGACAATCTTCAGTGGGCTTGTATAAATTTGATAGAAATATGTATGATTTGAATCAAAATTGATCTGTACTCTTGAACTGCGAGGCCAGGGAATTGGCGTCCCAGCTCCGCTCCCTGGCCACGACCACAGATCGCTCTCTAGAGAAGAACAATGCGGCATCAAGAAGAACGGGGAATGGATACTACCGCCAACGTTGCAAGTCTAGATGGCAACCACGATGGAAGCGACAGAATAGTCAAAACTGATAGGGCCGCAACTTGACCCTCTAGGAATTTAGCACACTAACTATGGGCAGCTAGATCCAATGGCAAGCAACTCGGGCCCCGCAATGCATTCTCTCGACAACTTTTGGACCGCAAAGTGACTAAATTAGCAGGAACTCACAATCATCCATTGAATAAAAATTCTACTCTCTAAATTAGCTATATATTCAACTAATCATTACATGTTCCACCCTTCACCACAACCGCATACTATACCTGCTAGGACGGGGATGCAAACTACTAAAACTATCCACATGAATCTACTATTCTCCTCCCCCTTCACTTGAAGTTCATGTTTTAGATTTTCTATCACTTGATGAGATACGGCAAGATCAGCCTCAAGTATCAACTTCTCTTTGCGAATAAGCTCGGAATTCTTCTTTTCTTCCTCGACAGTATGCTTCAGCTCGAATATCTATAGGTTTTTATGGGCCAACTCATCACCTAAATTGGCAACCATCTCCTCCAAATCTATCCTCTGGCTAGACCACTGGGTTGATTTATCTTGGTATGCAATGTACCATGGATCATCGGCCTACATAGCACACTGTAACAATCCCAAAACAAAGCCAATTGAAATGAGTCCGACAGGCCATGGCGGTACTTCAAATTCAACGGTAGTATAAAGAGAAGGAGCTACATGCACTTCTGACGTGGTAGGAGAAGGAGAATGTGGCCACGACATTATTGATTCCCCACCCTTGCCGGTGTACCGACTACGACCAGACATTGAGGACCAATATACACCTGCAATATCGAGGAAATTACAGGAACCGAATCGATTAGGGTGGGTGGAGCAGGAGCGAAGGTCTTACCAAGCACTACTAGCAATTGTTGCGACTGTTCGTCGAGTTATGGCGGCGGAACAAAATCCCGGTTGTCATGGGCGGCGGACCTCCCTGCGGTCGGTACTGCCTCAACATACAATGTGTGCGGACAAAACAGGTGCTAGAGCCGTGGTTGAGGTGCAGCGTGGTAGCCTGTCTAATAGAACCATAGGACGGATCCGCCGACGCGCCGACGCACCAACGATGGCTACTCTATCCACCGGTGGGATAGAAGCTGCTCACAGCTGGGGGCTCAGAGCAGATGAGAGAGAGCTGACCTCACATGTCATACACGACCCAACCTGTCAATGTTTGGGGGAGTAGCTGCTCCAGGATTTTTGCATATTTGTCAATTTTGCATATCTGCCAAAGTTTTTCTTTGAAATTTGCATATTTGCCACACAACCACCACATGTCAGTGACACACAAAATGGAAAATATGCAAGTTGCAAAGTAAAATGTGGCGAATATGCAAATCCCCCTCCAACCCCACATGACGACCCCATGTGTCATTGGCTTCGACGGCTCCACAAAACGACCCCACATGGCAGCCCCATCGTTCATTGGCTTCGATGGCCCCATAGAATGGCCCTATTTGTCATTGGCTGCACTGGACAAACAATCATGAAAAAAGCGGCCCACAAGTCAGCGACAGATGGATGGCTAGTCCAACATCTATCCTGGCCCCACCCATCAGCACGTAACGGCCATGGCAGGACCCGCCCCAACACGGTCCCACCGGTCAGCATGTAACGGTTAAGCCTTTGACCTGACGGCAACCGTCCATCCGAGCGCCTGCGAGGTTTTAGAATAAAGGGAGGGGAAAGTGAGGAAAAGTTAAGCGGCCGGGGAAAACTGAGTACAACTAACGAACCAGGGGCACAAAAATAGAAATCCCTAAAACCTAATCATAAACTTCATTAAATATGATAATAATCCATATTATTATTTGTATCCATGGCATATTTCCAACAGTCTCCCACTTGCACTAGAGTAAAAATAAACTAGATGCACTTGTTACTAATCATCGGTACCATATATCCCGACACCTTTGATCATGCTTGCTCATGGAAGAGGTTGAGACTTGGGTCTAGACTTTACAACCCCAAATCCTTTGCAACTTACCAATGTCACCTTGATTGACATTAATACTTTATCATCACATGATAACATCTTTGTGTATGCATCGTAGTCATGGCAACAGAGTGATGTCGGTTTCCAGGAGCCAATAATGACGTTAGATCAGCCATAACTAGCTTTCTCATGGGCACTATGCCCTGGGACACACCTTCTGCATAAAGACGAACTAGTCCCACCACAAAAATGTACATCACGTTAGATGGTACCCTTATATTTTAGTTATAAATGTAATCATCGAAACACTAATGCACTATGTGCAATTTTTCGATGTTTACCACCTCGTTTCCTTCTTGACTTCAGTCGGTATTATCGATGCAAGGATTTTCAATCTTCTAAGGTTAACACATGCCCTTATAACATAACCCTTTATGTTTTAAGATATGTCATCCTTGACAGACTTGAAACCATGTCTACATTTCTAATTCAGACACTGTGGACAAACTTAGCTCAATGTTTCGTGATTCATACTTAATCACTTTTGAAATGTTCCTACTCGGATCAAATATTATGTTAAGTTGTCATCATGGTTTCCACAACAGAACCTATGTCTCAACATAGTGGATGATGATCACCCTTTTCTTTCTTTCAACCACTGATGTTTAACTTAGTGTTATTCCTAATTTAAGTGACCAAAGACCACTCCTTATTCCGAAACTATTTCAGAATCCCTTTTAAGAATACAACATAATATTGTAATATACCTACTATCAACTTTTAATCCCAATAAATCATTATTTATTGGTGCATGTGCTTTTATTCTTAATGTGTTGTAACACACTTAAGATTTAATCATTAAGCTCCCACTCAAAATATGTTCCCAACATATTCTAATCTGAAACTTATATTGCTCCCGCTCAGTAAAATGCCATTCACATATTGCTTCAGGAAGACTTTTAAAGCTCCCACTAAATTTCATGAAAATTGCATACCCTCTCACTATTTTGAATAACTTCAAAATCCTTTGATCATTTACCAAACCGAGAGTTTATTACGAGACACTAGTACCTTACTAGTATTAAATCCATTAGACTTTCAACACTTCTGAATCAAATTCTTTTGAATTTGTCCAATACATTATTCATGATAAATCGTGCCTTTGTCATTCACCTTTTCCACCATAACCTTGCAGTCATTTGGAAACATCAAGCAACCTTTTGCTTGGTAAGATTTAGCAACATCTTCCTTTCTAATCTTAAGTCAATTTTGCCTCTAGGACTTCTCATAATTTTAGTTAACCATCATTTACTTCATAGTTCGTAGGTATGCCATATTCTGGTAACATGACAAGTGATTCACAAATGTCTCCATACAAGATGTGGGGTACATTTTTGAATCCTACTTCATGTAGTGAAAACACTAGTGGGAAAAAACACAATGATCATTATCATCGATTCTTTACTTTATGAAGAGAATCATCCAGGAATGCTTTCCTTTGTGCTTCTCAACACTCCAATGCAGGGTTTTGAATCCTCATCGTGTTTTTCACTATCTTCCATTAGCATCAAAGTCGAGAACACAAACTTTCTTGAGAATGCACCAAAATTTAAGCAATACTGGTTTTGCCTTTCTTTTTGGTTCTACCCACGGTTTTTGTATTCAAAGTTTCCAATGAATACTCTACGAGGACTTGTTCACTATTGTTTTGGTGATATTGAATAACTCCAAAACTTCCATGACGATCCATACAAGATATGGTGTCGATCTCACAAATTCAAATGGTTCACTTGGTATTCTAATTAAGCATTTAGTATTTCTAACTAATGGTCTTTACATTTACACTACAACGACTTATTCGGTGCCATCTATTCACCCACTTGATAACTAATATCACAATGTGATGCTTTGCACTTCGACATGTCAAAATGCATTGGATTTCACAACTTCTTATGCCAATCTTATAACGTCGAATTTCATTACTATTGATCAAATCGTAGTAATTGGATTCTCCTTTATCTTTAATACCCTTGGATGATGAAATACCTTGATCATATTCACGCACATGTTTCATTTGGTAATCTCTTTTACAAAATTCAAACAATCACAAAATGATAATCACCACTTCGTCCAAATATGATACATCGAGTATGTATTTTCTTCCAACAATTCATTAAACACTTTGCATTCATGCAATGCACGGTGTTTAGTTATCTTGCCAAACTTGGGCATGATTCACATGTGACAAGAAATCAAAGGAATTTTACATATTATCAACATAACTTCGAATTTGAACAATGGTTTCGTTCATAATGAACATATCATTAAGTTGGGCATTTTCAATATTTTACAAATGTTCATGCATTATCAATTAGTTTCACAACAAGGATAATTCACACATAATCGAACAACATATGAAAACAAATAGAAATCATTCATAGAAGCATGACAGCTATTTGTTACAAACTCATATGAATAAATGTCTCACGAAGTGTGAGACACACTAAAGAAATTCACAATCCATCGATTACAATAATCATCCAAAAAACGATAAACTAAATGATAAACAATGAGGTAGAGTGTTGTTGGCCATCATCATCATGCTTGCCATCAACACGTAGTGTCACCTCCTCTCCAGCAAGCAGCTCTCATGCAGAAGGACCTGTTTTCACCAAAACAGAACAAGCATCAAATACTTTAACACTGCAACAAGTGTTTGCAAGATTATAACATTTATAAAACTGTATATTAAATATATACCTTTGTCATCGATGACCTCTCTAGCAATGGGTTCAACCTTCACATTCCTGAAATGTGATATGAACTCGTGGAAATATTGTGTTTCCCCATGACCTCTCATGATGCAAGTCCTGGCATGTGCTTGGTAGCTTGGTGGCAGCGGCCATAGCAACACGCCTATTTCAAAAGAGTTCGTCAACCAGTTATCCAGGAAGTAAGCAAGCCTCATGTACGCATCATGTATGCGCTCCAAGTGGCTCTCCAGTGAAGAGTTCTCTTCCATCTTTATGGAGAGGAAATCTCCCATCAGCTCATGTTCCCATATGCGCACTTGTTCCACGAAATGTGATCTAAGCTGTACCATTACCGTACGAGGGCCAAGATTACCCACAATTGGCCACATCTCATCAACCATTCCAAAGCGCATCATCACGGATATGAAGGTGGACATCTCACGATGGTAATAGCGGTCTTCCGCTGCTCTACGGTCTCATAGAAATATGCTGTTCCAAATCCATCTCGTAGCATATATAGTTGACCACATCATTCTCACTAAGGAGAACATGGAGACGCGCAACCCACATAGAAACATTTGATCGATCTAGTTTGAGTTTCTCTCCTTCTAACCAATCGTCAACCAGGAAGGTAGCATCGGGGAGAACCATTTTCTACATTTATAATTGCAAAAGGAATTTAGACTAAGTTTATAATTATATGAGTTAAAACAAGAAATCCAACTCCTATCCCCAAAAAGGATTTTAGTGATTACACGATCCCTATTCGCTACACCGCCCCCAATCGTCACGGCCGGTGATGTAGTTGCAAAGGTGAACGATGAAACATCGATCACATCATTTATGCGACTCGTGCTCGATCTTTCGACCATCCGTGTTCCGAGGCCATGTATACACATGCTAGGCTCGCCAACTCAACCTTAGTGTATCCGCTGTGCAACATGGCTTACACCCACCATATGCAAACGCAGATATGTCTGACACCCGATCATCACGGCCTGCCTCATAACGGAGAACTTTCTTGGTGGTGCACACTAAGGGAGAACACTTATATTGGTGTTTTAATTTGGGATCACCTTATTAGGCTACCGTCAAGTATATAATACTAGCACACAATAAGATGCACAATTAAATAGATATTGAATGTAAGTGCGATATGATATGGTCCTTCATGCTGTGATCTCCATCCCGCGCCTCTGGATTTCGGCGCTAGGGTTCCGGAGCCGTAGGCACCAGGGTACCGGTGCCTCTGGCGTGGTAGTCCATCATCTTCATGGTCATTACTACTACTTAGCAACATAAAGTAAATTACTTTACCTTGGCTACTACCATATCACATCACAATGCCCCCCTGCAAAACAAAGTTAGATGCCTTGCATGTTTTGCGTGGTTGTTAGGGCTTTCGTATAAGAATCATTCTTACTTACAAACTTCCACCACAATGCTGATCAAGTAGTTGTCTATACTACACCCCTTTTGGGGCCCTCCTTTGCAAATGTTATACCAACTAATGCGAGAGAGAGAGACACCCCCCAAAGCCACTTTATACGGTACAAGCCGTATGTCAAGCATGGACCAGTCTCGCGAATGAACGTGTAAAGTCGTTTGGGGGCCGCTTCATTAAGCATTACTACGGTATACACAAGTACACGTAGGAGGGTAACAACTAAAATATCAACACCCACACACTACAACCCGTGTGTTCTACCCGTACTAGCAATAATACGCATAGATCTAGCTCTGATACCACTGTAGGGGTTCACACATGAAAACAATAAATTTTCCCTACGCCAAGAACCCTAATGCTAGGGCCTGTCTATTAGTAATGCAGTAACGGGAGGGGCTTTTCGCAAACTTACCCTTGAAGACCGAAAAGCGTTGTCAATGCTCGGGAGAGCATGGTTGATGTAGTCGTACCAAACCCAACCTCGAGGTCGTGTCGAAGTCCTGACAGCTCCTGTGGCTCCAACGACTTCTAGTTCCCGAAGTGTTGCACCTCCGAGGGAGTTACACACGTTTGGTGCCTGACGATGACTCCCGCTCCTCCGATCCAGCAGCATTTGTGGAATTAGAGCTTCTGGATCCAAATCCTGCAGCTCGACGGTGATCCGCGATGAAGAAGACTCCTACTCGCGCAATCCGGACTTGGGACCACGGTCACGGGAGAGAGAGAGAATCAACTGGAGGTCTCCCAAAAAGAGAGGAAACCTTTTATTGATTATTGTGTATTTAATTTGTCAAAATACCTCTCTTTATATAGGGGGAAAACCCACCACATAGGCAATTGCCTTAGCCATGTGGGACTAAACAAATGAGAGGGTAGAGGGGGGCTTGGCCGGTGCCATCTAGGTCCCAAGTGGGCCCCACGCGGGGTGCCTTGGCCTAGCCGTCCACCCCTCCTCCTTCCTCCTTTTGGTCTTTCCCTCACAGACCCTTTTGCCTAGGGATTTTGGCCCAATTAGGTATTTCGAACATTTTAATTCTTTTTATTTTATTAAATAAATATAAATGAATGATTAAATCAATATTCAACATTCACTTATATACTCCCTCCGTTCCTTAATATAAGGTGTATAGTTTTCTTGCACGAATATTAGCGCATATGCTCGGAGGGTAAATTTCGTTGCTTTCAGACATGAATACCCCAGATGATTAATGTGATATAGAGGGAAAATAGGAAATCTGGGTATCCTCTCTCTCCTGATCAGATTATTTGCCTCCTAAATAAGAGGAACAAATCCCATAATTCTCTAAAAACCTTATATTATGGATTTTTCACAAAAAATATACACCTTATATTAAGGAACGGAGGGAGTATTATTCAATCCCCATGGCTATGGAACTCCTTCCACCCTACTCCGGTTATCCTCCAGACTCACCGAAACCCTTCTGGTTTTCTCTCTCTCTTTTCTTCGGTGATTCTACCAATACCAAAACACTCTCTGAGCATCATCAAGCCGTTAAGCGTGATACCCCATAGTTCAGGAACACTCCAGACATGGTCGGGACCTTCCCGTACCAATGATCATCAAGGGGACCTGGATGGCCATGTTGACCCATGTGCATTCCACGGATCTTTTCGTCGCTGAACCATGAACGTCGTGCCATATTCCTTTTGTCTCTCGATACTTGCATTGCCCGAGATCTGAACATTGACATCATTATGTCGCGTTCAATCTCGTTACCAACAAATGCTATTTGACTCGTTCGGATGAGTGATATCCCCGTGATCAAATCACATGATGCGCAACTATTGGATATAACTTCTCCGAGTGGGCCCTCGAGTATCTTTTCCGTCACGCGGATGAACAAATCCCGCTCTTGACGCATAATGCCTCTACATGTTCCTCCGAATACCCGAACACACATTTATGATCACCGTATCACCAGATGACGTTTGATGTTATCTAAGTATCCTCGGGTAACAGTGATTGATATGGTCTCACAGTCTAAGAAATAGGACACTAGGTCTTTTCTAATCATCGTAACTTGAACTTCGTGACATGATCGGGTCACGATGCTTAGATTGGGTATAGCTCATCATGTCATTCTCGCAATGAGATGACTCCATTGTCAACTGGCATAAATGCCACATGATCAGGAAACCTTGATCATCCGTTGACCAATGAACCAGTGACTAGAGCTTCACCGGGAACTCATGGTTGTTTATATATCACACGTGTATTGACGTTTCCTTTCAATACAGTTATAGCATGATATAAAACCTAATCATAAACTTCATGAAATATGATAATAATTCATATTATTATTTGTCTTTAGGGCATATTTCCAACAGCTTCTTCGTACATCAGGTGTGCTCGGGAGCGCCTCTTGTGCGCCCAGCGTGACGGTTCCCCTTTGAGGAGGATCCATCGATGGAGGAAAGTTTCGCCCGTCGGGCACTCAAAGTGTCAACCTGCCGCTTGCGTTCTCCGAGTTGGGCGTGATGCGTCTGTTGGCCCTGGAATTCCTTGTTCAGGTACTAGTGGTAGGCCATCATCACCTCGCGTGATGAGTCTTCTAGCAGTGGAGTGCCTTTTAGGGCTAGCTTGACCCTCTCCCACTCATCGTTCGAGAGATGGATCTACGGCTCTCGTTGGGCTCGTCGCGGTTGGCGCCATTTTGGGTCCAATGTCGATGTTGGCAGTGATGAGATCGTAGTGGTAGTGGTTGATGTAGACGTTGCTCCCGTAGCTCTCTGGGTCGGATCCGACGTCGTCATCTCCTCTAAGCAGGTTGCTCAGATCGGAGTCGCAACTGTTGTTGCTATCTGAGTTGTAGGTCGAGGAAGAGGCGTTGAGCTCGCTGAGGGTGCCAAGTGGTGGTGGGATCCACGAGGCAGGTGCAATCGACGAAGGTGTCGATTGCTCCGGGACCGAACGGATTTGGTCTGGGGGGCACAGAGTGCTGGTCTTGCAGACCTGGAAGTGGAGATCACCGATCATGATATCAGCTTAGTTGTTGAGGGAGTCGAAGGCCAGGCGAGTGGATGGTGAAATTAAAGGAGCCAAAGTAGATATGCTCCTCCGTTGATGACGAATCGTAGATTGCCGGTGATAGGCCGCCGAAATCATGACATCAGCGCGTGGGCTTTCCACAGACAACACCATTTGACGTGGGGTGATCACGTCAATGCACATACTTGATGGACTTGGGTTTAGAGAAGAGCGGCGCATTAGAGACTTCGTCGGCTAACAGACAAACAAAAGGGAGACACGAGGTTTATCCCGGTTTAGCCCCCCCTCCCCCCCTGGGGAAACCCTACTCCTGCTTAGAGTTGCTCTTGATGAACTGAATTCCCCGCGAAGTACTCCTTTTTTAAATATGCAGTTTGTATATGCCCAAAAACATTTAGGGATATACGGACGTGGGGTGTGCTAGAGTTGCTCTTAAGCATCTTTTCTTTCCCTTGTAACTTGGTGTTATTTGGAACGTGAATTTTGTAGTACATACAGATTGATTTTGGCTCTTTTGTCGATCACGTGACATGCATCCTGTTGTACTTTTGCAAGACATGAGACTACTTGATGTGTAGTTCTATAGTCGAGGACACCGCGGTGGCCACGAGCCACTAGACGCCTAGCTAGACGGTATCAATATCTGGGGAGCTCTGCAGGGGGGCGTACGATCGCCCCGTCCTTCCGACGGAAAACGACCAGCAACTTGCGTCCCGTGGCATGCATGCATGTACTTATCAAGTTGCCACGTATGTAGCCATGTAGGTACTGTATATGCTTGCCAGCGTCGTCCGGCCGGACGGCCTCTCCACACCAAGATTCGGAGGTGGCCAAACAATCCCTGGACACGTCGACCACAAGTAGTAGTACTACTAACCCAGTGTTTTGCCATTATACTAGTATAAGCTGCATCATGCGTTATCGTGCATGCGCACATTAATCAGCGTGAGCACCTGTCTACGAGTACCTGGGCTAGGTAGACATCGCGATCTCAGGAACGTGCGTGCTAACTGTACTAGGAGACAAAAGCCCTGGCTCCTGCGCCGCACGATCTTTTCTTTCGCTTGCAGATATTCCCGTCCATACGATCAGATCCGCACGCAGGCCATGTAGGCGCCAAAGGAGGAAAATAAAAAGAAGAAAAGAGAAAGTATAAAAGAGAAAAGAAAAGGCTGCCTATACTGTCTCTGTTTAGGCTCACCTGACAATACGTCTGTCTTTCGTTTCGTTTCCCGTGGTACTGATGATGTGAGAGGAACAAGCAAAAGCTGGGCACTCGCCACTACGGGAGGCCGGTAACCCTTACGTACGTACGTACGTACCCACGCGAAATTAATCGAGCACGGGCGTCAGTACAAAAGCGAAAAGGAACGAAGCAGATACAATGTGATGTAACAAAAGGATTGCGATCTCTCCGGGTGCGCGTTGCAGACTCGCAGTGCAGCGCAGCGCAGTGGCGTGCTGGTGCCGTGTCGGGTCAGGAGGCCGGCCGGCCGGCACGAGTCAACTCGTGCTGGGAGGGAGACGCGCGCACGGATCGGTTTTGATAGATCCGCTCCGATTCTTGTGTCTGGCGAGGGAGTACCACATGAGGTCAACTCACCGGCTTAACTAATCTAGTAGCTGTAGCTTTAACTACGTGCTGCTACTAGCTCCTTTCGACCGGCCTAGGCTACGACGAGTAGAGTGAGCTAGCGATTAGAAAAAGCGCAGGCGCGCGCAGGCCCAAATGTTCGGCTGGCTCGCTTCGCCTCAGGTGGAACCGGACTGTGATGATGGGCACGTCAGCCAGCACGGGAGGATGTATGTATGGCTGCGTCCATGCATGGCAGTTAGCTTAATCTGCCGTCATACCGATGCGTATGGTTGCATTCCAATCTATCCATGCATGCACGAGTAATTGCGTCCGACCGACCGGCCGATGCACGGGCCGGCGGACGCAGTGCGTGTTTAGTCCTCGAGAAAGTGACTGGCACCTGATCTGAGCCTCGGCCCTCAGGCATGATACACATACCGATCGAAACGTTTTCCCGAAACGTAGTAGAAACGGCCGGAGGAGAGTAGACCAATGTAAGTTGAGGTTAGGAACATGACGCTAGCTGCAAGTATGCTAAATGGAATTCAGGAGCAGGGGATGGCCGTACCGTACGTGTACCCCGGGCTGGGTTCCAGATCCACCATCTATGCTGACAAGATTCGCTAGTACCACAAGTAAGTACTCGTACCATATATAACGCTTTGCTTACTTTATTCAGCTGTGCTAAGATGCGGAGAAATGTTGTTCAAGCTAGTTTTGTCGCTTGCCACGCTCAAGTTTGCTTTCCACCGTGTGTTTGGTTATAGGCACAACCACGGAATGTATGGAATTGACAAACTCTCAAGTCTCACTAGGTCCGCCAATCGTATCTCAAAAGCTTTTCTACATATGCACCCTCAAAAAGAATTAGTAACACAAGACCATATCTGCATAAGCCTCGCTGAACTCGAAAGTTGAATAAATAGCCACATGAACCACATATCACGTCACGGGGTCGTCAGAACTTGAACGCACCATGGAAAGGTAAAACATCCATCGAAAGGCAAGTGGTGTTGAACCGCTATTTCGTCACCGGACTACCTAACGAAAAAAAACATCATAATTCATAATATCCATAACATCAGCCGAACATGTCGCATACTAAACCAAGTGCATGTTTATACCGCACGTTCCACATGTTGGTATCTCCATGTCAAGATGGGCCGGTGAGGACACACAGGGCTAACATAGACAAAAACTACACGTCATGAAAAGACCAAAGTTACCACGGCTAGAAGGCCAGAGGAGATAAGGGGAACCAGCGTAGATGAAAGTGGAGGATGCTAGTGACATGCGACTAGGATTCACTCCACTTTGTATGGATGATTTTCAAAAGCGCTTTGTTTATTACTCTTCGTTATGATTTTCGAAATCATCTTATATATTTAGATAAAAAAAATATTACTACAATGTTAGCATTAATTCCATCACAAATCGTTGCAAACTCACAACGCCCCTGTGTTTTTTGGAGTAATAGCTAAACCCTATCACTCTGACTCTTTTCCTTTTGTATCTTATCTTTTCTTCTCCTTCTCTAAATATTTGTCAACCTAGGTCTACATATACAAATGGTAGAGCTCATGTCTTTCCTTAAAAAGGTAAATTTCCATCACTAACTCGATTCCACAAAGGTGCACAACACAGTCCAAGAGAAGCTAAAGTACTAGTAGTATTTTAAATCAAAACCAAACAAACCTCAAAATATACATTTCCATTTTCCTTGCTTTTTTCAAGATACTCACTCCAGCTCACAAACAAAGCGTTTTTATCTATGAGACCCAATAGAGAATCTAGATGTCAAAAACAACTTATCATGATAAATCCAAACATGAATTTTAGGTACCAAAACAAATTAAAATATCTAATTAGTCCGTGATATGATGTGTTGCCAGTGACCTGTTCCTCTTCACCTCATCATGCACGATAACGATGTGTTTTAAGTCTATTGTTACCAGACTTAGTCATAGATTTTCCCGGAAAATGACTTGGTCAGAAATGATATGTAGCACACACATGCACCCAACTGATGCACGTCCCCAATTTGGCGCACAAGACAAGAGATAGATGAGAAAATAGCAAAATCTAGACGTGAATGCTACAGTCCAATAACTACCGAGTCATGCATGTACCAACAAATAGCACAGAACAAGAACTCTTAGTCCTCGAGCACACAGCCAAATGTGTGCTAGGAAGAGTTCAAAGGCATTATCCTCTTGTCATGGGCTAGCTGTTGCAAGGCTCTAATATAACCATCGGCGGTTGCTAGGAATTTAGATAGGTGTTCTGTTTATTTTGGGGGTAGATAACTTCGTAGCCATGTGGCCAAGGAGGATATATATATATATCCATATATAACCCAATGCATCCACACAATCACAGACCCAAAAATCAATCATGGTACATGGCTATTATAAGTGTACATAGCTAATCGAGCGTCTGCCCTCTCCCACTTGCCATGTTCGAAACGGCGAGCCAACAAGCTAAACTCCTGTCAAGATACTTTTGGTTAATGGCCCTAGCCCAGCTCTTGGAGTCTTGGTCCACGGCATGCATTGAACAAATCAAAGATTGGCATTGAATAAAATCTAGGCTTGGTAGGCAAGATTACTTTTAGTCCTTGTGTGACGCCTCCAGCTTTTGCTTACACTATGTGATTAGCCTACACAATCCATTTGGCACTCGGCCAAAATCCAGGCTATGGACGGCAATTAGGTGAGACCTGGGTCGAGGAAAAGAGATAAGGCTTGCGAAAGGGAAGAGAAAAACTGCTTAAAATCTTCAGTGTCGTTGTTGGTGCCAAATATCCATGCATGTCAAATTACAATGCACCACCTCAATTTCAGACGAGCAACATAAAGCACCAGAAGCAAGCTTCATGGATAAGGTGGTCAAGCAACCAGTCCCCCAGACATGGAAAAGAAATTAAGGGCTACACCTAACTTTTTTACTTTGTTATCTATTACTATCTCCTTTATGGTTAGTGGCCGCCATGTCCATAGAGTACGGAAGGATGTGCCTCAAAAGAGAAGTGCAGTGAAAGACATAAAGGCTCCAAGGAGTGCCCTACTCATGTTTGCCTGTGCCCTAATAAAGTTCCCAAGGAAGCAAATGTTTTTTTATTTTGCTTAACCCAGCACAATCAAATACCAATTCAGAGAGCAAAATCACCCTTCCATTCCCACGCGTCCCTTATCTTTTAGTAGTGTGCGGCCTCCTTAATTCTAGGTTGTTGCACTACTACACAATCTGGTCTTGCATGTCATCACTTTTGAGATCAACATATATTTTTTAAAACGAGAGCAATGATGTAGTGCATACATATGAACGAAACCTAAGCTTCAAGCATCATACATAATCCTACGGATCATGGTAATTATGGAGTACCCTAGACGGCAAAAAGGGGGACAAAGATAAAAGATAAAAGACAGGACATCATGATGGACACGCCTATCTTTGCCTGGAGCCTCACAAGACTTTCAGTTTGGTTTCAAGCTGACCTGGCCTACCGACCTTTGGTCAATTGGGATGTTAAACTGTGTCTCCAAGTGAAGTGGGAATATATGGCCTAAAGGCTAAAGCTAGTAAGTAGCAGTAGTACTGAAGATGCATCACTGGAAGGACTTCTCTTGCCTCTCGCAGAATAATTTTAAGGGTGGAGCCTATCTCAGATGATTGACTGATCCGCCAGACACACCGAAGTGTGGCCATCAGAAATGGTTATTGATGTCTATTAGAGGTACAAGGTGTATGTTTTACTCAACCATAACACATGAAATAGCAGGAAATAATCCTGCAGCACACGGATCATTATTGTTCAGAGCCTCGGAGGGGCAGAGAACATTATCTGGTGCACCAGGTGGCCTGGTGAACCCAAACTTTGTAAACTCATTAGGAACTGTCAAAATCTGGAAAAAAATCTGCACATACACACAAAATGTATCTACCATGCTGCAAAATTTCAAGCCAAAATCTATTTCATACTCGAGAACCAATGAAGACAGATATCTCTGTGAATAATAGTAGATAAACCAAATTGGGCTAAATTTTTGGCCCATTAGCATTACTGAAATTGAATTTGTTAATTTTTTTCTCAAGCTCTATCTTGAATTTAGAGTTTTAGAGATGAAATTTAATAGAATGTTGCATGCATATTGTTTCTAGCACACTATATTACCAGAAATTTCTGAAGTTCCAAATATGTAAACTTGGGTCCGCTGTACTAAGATACGTAACCGTGTGAGCGCCAAAGCATATTTTTGAGCTCCACGCAATATGGGAGAGGCTTTATTGCTAAAATCTGAACTCGTCAAATTATACATGCCATGTATTCTCAGAAAGACGGGAACATTTGAAGATAGTAAGATATGTTGTCAAAACATGTACATGTCAAGGGCCATTGCTCCAAACAACATGCGAGCATCTTGGGCACACCAGAATTATTTTGCACTCCTTGCCCATCTTTACACAAGTCGGACAGTGGGTATCAGGTTAATCCTTAGGCTTCATAAAGAGATTCCAAACGATGTTGTTGTTTTCAATCCTACATAAAGTGAGCTAAATAGTCTGCCAATGCTACAAAATATATCAGATACCTTGGATGTTAATTATCTTGTTTGAAGCCCGACTCAAGGTATGCGATCACCAGATCAGCAGTCTTACTTCCTGAAGCTATAACATTTCCAACAGCCAATCCATCCTTGTTATTTCCTGCAAGACATAACCAAAGTTCAAATGACACATTAAAGTTAACATCAGATTAAGTGTTACTTGGTAGGATTACTATTTCTGAAAACTTCAACAAGACTGTTTAATTAGTTGCTATGCAGGCTTTCTTTTATTTGAGCATCATTTTCGGCAGAACAAGCAGTACCATACATTTTCATGGAAAACAATAAGGTCCCTTTATTGACTTGCCTGCATAGAAGAACCCTGGAAGATCACTCTCCATCTTTCCTATAGCTTCCAATGCCGAATCATAATCATGGCCATACAAAGGAAAAGCATTTCTCCAATGTATATGTCTGGGTAACATAAGAATGACCGTGTTAAATTACATGAGCATGTCGCAGTAATTTTATGTGTGTGCAAATTCCAAAACTCCCCAGAAGATAACAAACCAAAACACAAGCACAAAAAGGACATACAGCAATGACTGCTACAATTAAGATAGTTTGTTGAATACTTACTTCACAAAAGTTGGCTGCCCCTCTACACCCAGGAGCTTTCTAAGGTCAGAGGTCACAAGTTGTTTCAAGATAGCCCTGCAGAAGTATAAAATAAGAATGGCCTACCAAAGAAAGAAGCTTAACATATAACACACAGAAATTCCGTACGTTGGAGCTCCAGCGAGATCCCTATTGTGGCTTCCCCCAACGAATGTTGTAAATAAGTGTTGGTCACTAGGAGCTCGATCTGGAAACATCATAGAGGAAAAGAGAGTTCCTATACAAGAAACAGGAACAAGTGTAAGTTGTGTAACAATGGGGAGTTCACAGAAAAGATGTCGAGGAAAACACTATAAATCAGAGTTCACAAAAACATGAGTAGAAGTAAACTGGTATATTGTTTTGTGTACCAAACTGAATACTCCCTCCGACCCATATTAGTTGACTCGAATTTGTCTAAATACGGATGTATCTAGTACTAAAACTTGTCTCGATACATTCGTATCTAGACAAATCTAAGTCAACTAATATGGGTCGGAGGGAGTACAATAATAATTCATAGCTCAAATATAAGTTACTGCAAGCTGAGAACAGTTCAAACATAAAGCTGAGCTAACCTACCAAGGGTTTTCAGGCCATGTTTTTGCTGTTCCTTGTAGGGTACCAACACCCCAAAACCCTCCAGGGGTCTTTTGACATCTTCCTTCTTAAAAGCTGTTACCATGAGGGACAACGGCAGATAGTCCACCTGCATAATAAATATTAATTAAGACGAGATTCTGCTATACATGTACAGTTGGAAAACGTGCATGTATTTTATGAAACGGAATCGGAGTGACAGAGTCACATGTTTCAGAAGTCATAAACTTGTGATACAGTTCATAGGCTCTAACAAGTAACAACACTAGTATGTTGTTATGATTTGAAGTATTCTCCAAATGAACATATAAGATATATTGCAGGCAGAATATGAAACAATAGGGAAAGTAGTACAACAAAGCATCTTAAGAAGTTACGATTCCATTATGGGAATCAAAATCATATAAAATTCAACAAGGACCTCTTATGCAATGGAGAAGTGTACAACTATCTTTACTCCAATTCTGTATTCATGTTGGTAAAATAAAGTATTGTACAGAAAACCAAGCGCTGGCTTGGTGGCTAGAGCTCAGAGTGCCGAGCCAGCCCACCCGGGTTCGAGTCGCAGAAGCGCTTGTTGACCAACCATCCCGTGTTAAAAAACACGCTGGGGTGGTCTCAGCTACCTAACAACGTATAGCCAAGGGAGGGATCCTTCCCTGTTGGTCGACGTTTTTTTTTAAATAAAGTATGGTACAAATATGTTACTCATACTTAAAGTATAAACACTTTTACATGCAGTACTGAACACCGCATAGAAAATCCAAACTTGTAAAGTTTGGGAACCAATAAATCTGGGTGCCTTCTGAAACACACAACATCACTAATAAACTACTCCCTCCGTCTCAAAATAGACGTCGAAAATTTGTCTAAATTTGGATGTATCTAGACACTATTTAGTACTAGCTAGATACATCCAAATTTTAAAAAAAATTGCAATATCTATTTTGAGACGGAGGGAGTACTACTTTGATAGTTCCATAAGAAAATTAAGTGTGTTGTGATAGAGGTATGGCAATGACTCATGTATATAACGGAATTAGAAGAAAAACAAAAATAAATCTTGCACTATACGGGTCATGAAAACAAGAATGTCATCAAAGCCACTAAGAGGAATTTCACCTAGCACCAACTTGCTTGCAAGAGCAACCATATAAAGTATTGCAATTGTTAATCTGCGCTGGTGATCTTAACCTGACCTTAGGAAGAAAGTCTAGCACAAAGGGAGCTCCACTTTTTGTAAACTTCATCCTTTGGACATTAGACAGTGGAGCCTGAAGAGGAGAAAATGGAAGGGGTAAATAATTTGGTTTGCAGCATATGTACAACGGTCATAATAGCATGTTCTGAGCGAGTACTGAAGTACCACATATACAGATCAGCAGGAAGCAAATTTGCCAGTTGCACATCAAATTAACTAAAAAGGAGGGCAGATGAGGGTTTCTTACTGTCATTATAACAGCATCAAAGGATTGGTTTTTTGCGAGCTCCTTGTAACTAGCATCTTTTGAATCAACAAAAATTGACCACCCATCTGATGCAGAGAGTCCATCACAGCGACATGCCAATGACAGCACTTGTGTTCCAAGTTTCACATTACTATCTCCAACTTCTTTCTGAAGTGCATCTACTAGTGTCTGAAAATCAGTGAACAAGGAACTTCAGCAAACTATGTTAAATAGTAAAAGCAGCATGTTACCATGCAGTGGGGCAGGGCATCACAACGTTGCTTAAAGAAAGGTGAGTATCATCCGATTGACCATGAATGATGTGTGATTCATCATTACTACAATGCAACTATTTGGTGGTGTTTAACTATTTCTTTTATAGTAACTGCCTTTGGCTCATTCCTTATGTCAAATTTCTTGTTTCCTGACTGCTATGATGTTAATCATAATCAAGAGATACACTTGAATACATGATCAGTCTTCTGTTTGACATAGCTTAGACTCAATATCCTCAAGCTAATAAACTTGTGGTAAGTCAATATGAATTCAACGTGGATGATGACAGGGTGTAAACAGATCGCTAAGCTGGACAGTGGATACAAATCACTGCAGCTTTCTGACTTGTGGGAGGCCTTAAAGCCGTGATGCTAGTTCACTGACTGAATATACATCCTTAAGTGGCACAGAATAACCATTCCTTTAGCTAGAAAGTTAGAATACATCAATTTTAAATGGCACGACGTTAATAGGGTTTGCTCCTGAAATCTTTCACACCAACAAACAAAAAAGAAAATGACAGGATTTCATCGAAGGAATACCTGCATACCGCCATGAAATGAAAATGATACCCGTTTATTCCTTCCTTTTCCTGATATAGCGCTTCCTTTCTTAGTTGAATCACCTTTAGCTGTTAGTTTAGACAAGATGGCACCAACAATGATAGAACCATACCTGAGAGCATTGAAGGAGCATGAACACAGATTTGGAAGGAAAACAGATTAAGAAACATGTCTGAGAACAAAAAAGTTGCTGGTCTTTATGAGAACAAAAAAGTTGCAGTGTGAATGTCAAGTTGAAACGGCAAAAATAATTAGGCCTATTTGGAAACGTAAGTGCTAAGTTTATTATCATGGCCCATGCAGATAACCAACTTTTGATCAAAGTAGTTCCAGTGGTCTACCACTGCACCACTTTAAATGATATAAATGGCTAAAAGTACCACCGCACCTATTTAAATGCCTATTTTGAAACTTAAACAGATGAACACCAAATTATCTACCAGGAAGTCTAAATAAGTATCAGGAAGTCATATAAATCAAGTAGAGTAACTTAAGAAAAAGATTCCAATGAGCTCTAGCAAGTTTATAGTTTAGCACCTGCCCATGATTCATGATTCCAGTTGGTACTCACAAGACTTAGTGGCCATTGCTTCTCAGATCAGACACAATCAATGCATGCATTTTGCTGAATAATGGTGTCATAGCCTTTTGTACTCCCTCCGACCCATATTAGTTGATTTGGATTTGTCTAGATTCGGATGTATCTAGACATGTTTTAGTGCTACATACATCCGAATCTAGACTAATTCAAGTCAACTAATATGGGTCGGAGGGAGTATTTAAAATAATTTAGGCTGAAACTTTGTATTGCCAATCTAATATTCATCATCATCAGTGAAAAATGAAAATTAAAATATAGATACAACCTCACGGAGATTTATATTATTGGCCTAATTAAGAAACATTTCTCTCAGAAAGTCAATTCTACTTCAAAGCCAATTAAAGACTCCGTTGGCACAAAGAGGAAACAGAAAGTACTTATTTTGAGAGAAACATTGTCCAAATGTTTAATGAGGGCAGAAATATAAAAGTAGATAGACCAGACATAAGCCGTACTAAAGGGTGACATTCTGTCAATGTGTTGTGGACTTAGATCCACAACGGGATAACTACCGTGCTGAAGATAGTTGGATAGACATAGGTTGAGAAGAGAGAATAACAAGGAATAGATTAGATTGATTGTTTATTGCTTGCCCCAAATAACTTACATAGCCGACACATATGTAATACCTCCTAACTTGACACCCAAGGCATTATACTTTCCTAATCCTTACTATTCCGAATTAACCTTTCCTAATCCCATCTCTAACTCATTTTTCCTAATTCAAGTCTTCCCCTTTATGAACTCTTCCCTAGCCGACTCCTTCCCTGAGTCTCATTGGGAGGCAACGTGCTAATGGCCACAACACTACACCCCTCCCGGAGAAGCAGCTTGTCCCCAAGCTGCAGGCTAGCAACCATGGTCTTGTTGCCCCCACGGCTCCATGTCTTGGCACATCAAGCGTCACCTCCGCTGTACCCAATGCCACCACTGGTGCTGCTTCAGGTTGTGTTGCCGCTGGTGGATCTGACGCTGTAGGCAGTTCTTCTATTTGTGCCTCTGTTATTGTTATGCCTGGTTGCAGTACTGCCACCACTAGTTGCGCTGCTGTGTCTGGTTGCTCGGCCATGATTCTCTTGGTTGCTCCCACTGTCACCGCGGTGTTGATCTGCATCTGTGTTGCTGCTGCTTCTTCCTCTGGAGCTTCTTCTTCAAGCGCCTCTGCTGCTGCTTGTGCCACAGAAGCTTCTGCCATCCTGCTTTCTTTCTCCACGACAATCTCTAGCATACGTGTCTTGAATTCGTCAAAGATGGTTTGAAGGGAGGCCTTGAATTGTCTCATGAAATAGTCGGCATCAAAAGCCATGAAACCTGGCTCTGATCCACAACGGGATAACTACCGTGCTGAAGATAGCCAGACAGCATGGCTGCAAGGGGTTGGGTAGACATAGGTTGAGAAGAGAGAATAACAAGGAATAGATTGTTTATTGCTTGCCCCAATAACTTACATAGCCGACACATATATAATACTTCCTAACTTGACACCCAAGGCATTATACTTTCCTAATCCTCACTATTCCGAATTAACCTTTCCTAATCCTATCTCTAACTCATCTTTCCTAATTCAAGTCTTCCCCTTTATGAACTCTTCCCTAGCCGACTCCTTCCCTGAGTCTCATTGGGAGGCAACGTGCTAATGGCCACAACATAATGCCAATTCACGAGTCAACAAGGAAAAAGAAGATGTGCAGTAACAGGATGACAGCCCAGGAAAGCGATACAAGAAAAGAGGATATACAAAATGTCATGAAAATGCAATCATGACTTGTAGAATTGACACTGCTTAAACTGATGTAGTGCACTACCGTACTATGAAGTAAATGTGAGTAGATGCAGTTACATACAAAATGAACGTCGGATAGCAAAAGCAAGAATGTGGACAGGAAAATTAATGAAATCGTAGAAGTGGACACAGGATGCAACAAATGAAATAAAGGCACAAACTTACTTCTTTTCTAAATTCCATAACCCTGGGAATGCATGACGGATCTGCAAAAGTAACTGTTACTCAAAGCCAGCACAGTTGCATTAACAAGGTGATATGGTCTCGACGGATAATCATTAGATTATCAACACTAAACACACATCACATGGAGCTGTGTATACACAAATAAAACAAACCATGTTTACTATGGAGAAAAGGCAAATAGTGTGACATGAAACAATAAACTTACGGATAATGACTCAGGATCTCCTGCACTTGTTCCAGCTACAAATGGATCAATAAGATAGTCGACAACCTGTGATCAACATGGAAATTCTTACCCATGTCTGCTTATGATGTGAAATGCGGAGATTTTGATTAAATATGACTAGTTATTCAATATTTGTCAAGGAAAAACTCACTTCTTTTCCAAAGTGGCGTTCAAAGAAGCTCCCAACACTGAAAAGGTATCAAAGCAGGGAAATTCAATTATCTTTCCACAAAAAAAATATTGCACACTGCAAACAAGTATGGTGTGCTATGCATATCTTCCTTTTACCTACACAAAGTAACAGACAGATAATAAGGAAGCACTACAGACAGACAAAAGGCAATAGTTTATTATATGGTTAGCACTTGACATGTACGCCAAAGCAAAACACCAAGTATGAAAGTTCACCTCTCACGTATATGCTCATCAGACACTTTCTTGGAGTTCTTTGTGCTAGATTTCTCGTACAGAAATGGTTCCAGAAATAACTTGAACTGCGAGGGTAGGAAATAATTCAATGAAAAAAATGATGCAGAGAATCAAATTTAAGGACAAAATCCTTTTAAAGGCATAATATTCTGGAGAAAGTACAAATGTGTCAAGAAGTTAACTGAAGCCAGCTAATTCAGGTCATGGTGACTGGCATCAACATAAGCACTTGATAAAGTGTTTCTACTTTGTTATGCATGTCAATCTACCAGTGGGACTGACAATAAACACTCAACTCTAAGAGGATAGTGATTCACTGTGTGGCGTCTGCTGTAGGCTGTAGCATTCAGTATTAAATAGCAGGATCATACCTTTGATTTCGTAGAAAGAAGACTGCTTTTCATCAGCGCAATGGGATCTGAAGGGATCTTAATAAGAAACAAAAGGGAGAATATTCAGAAGCGAGGTACCATAAGGAAAAACTACTAACGAAGATGCTTGATTACATCAAAAACCTATTTACCAGTGCTGGCGCTCCATCTTTAACAGTGTAACGCTTGTGCTGGGAGTTAGGCTGAAACAGATGGTGATTTATCAAGTACGTTATAAAATGGAACGATTTACAGATAACAATACAGCGCGCAAACAATAATAAATTAAATATTGCAAGATATCGTTGGCACATACATACTGCAGTCTGTCCTCGAGACCAAGATCGTCGATTAGTCTACTAGCCTCCCTTGCACTTTCTGTCTGCAGGTAAAGTAATCATGTTATGTCATCAACTAGCCTTCTAGCCTCCAGTTCAATTTCGAATTCGAACAAGTCGGCTCCATGTCGTCCTATCAACCCTACATGCCCCACCAAGAGACCAGTACCACAAACAAATACACGCTTCTTAGCAATTGCAACATGGAGGACGGCACGGTTATATACATAGGTTGCTCGGTTCGCTCGAGCCTTTGAGAAATGCAACTGTCAGAAGCATATACAGGAGCAGCGATGCACAATACTCCACAAAAAATGGGCTCACCATGGTGTTGGCCCCTTCGTCCCATAGGAATCCGCTGTCGGAGTTGGTCCTTATCTTCCCTCCGGCCCGGTCGTCCGCCTCGAACACCGTGACCCGCACGCCGCTCTTCCTCAGCCTGTACGCGGCCACGAGCCCACTGCACAGACCGGCAGAACCGAACACCACCATTCCATCAAACACCTCACGTGCACGAGCGCAGAACCATCATAAGTCGAGGCAAAATCGTGTCGCTCACCTGACGCCGGCGCCGACGACAGCGACCGACCTGGCGGGCGCGGCGCGGGGGTCGTCGGAGGCGGCCATGGCGAGCACGGGGCGGAGACGGCGCCCGCGGGCGGAGGCGGTGTGGCGCGGACGGGACGAGGACGCGAAGAGGGTGGAAGCGCGGGACGAAGAGGGAGAGGGGGTGGTGGCCGAAGCGAGCATTTGATTTGGGATTTGGATGGGGAGAGGGAGTCGCTCGTCGCTTTTCTCCCTCCGTCGCTGTCGCCGATCGGAGCTGCGGAGTAGGTTGGTGGGGGTGAGGGGTGACTATAGTCAGGTTCAGGTCCAAACTCCAAACGGGACGAGGCGTCTTGTGCTACAGTGATCAGGCTACCAAGTGTTATCTGACGAAGTGTCGAAAAGTTCTGTTAAAAGTGTCATTATCTTCTTCGGATCTGACAGAGCATCTGCTCACTGCTCGACATCATCTTCTTCAGAATGCAGAGCCTTAATCTCTACGGCGTTTTCACTCGGACGAGACAAGCTCTTCTCCCAGATGGTAATGGTAAAATTAGGTTTGTACCATTTCGCTAGTGGTAATTTTACACGGAGCTTAACGAACACGTTACATTAGCGAGTGAATGTGAAAGATATCACAACAACACGCGAGGCGGGGCGAGGGAGGCGAAGATGTATAATATACGTAAGACGGGAAGGCGGCGACAGACACACGATGTTACAGTTTACACGATGTTACAGTCTACACTTGTTGTCGCCGCCTTGCATCGTCCACTTCTTGAGAAGGCAAATGAAGGCCCTGGCGAACCGCTTGGACCTGGACCTGCTCAGCCGCGGCGGCTTCCTGCTCTCGCTGCTCTGCTCTGCCGCCGTCTTCGTGGCCACCTCTTCCGCCGCCGCTGCCGCCGCCGCCTCCTCCTCCTGCTGCTCCTCTTGCAGTTGCTGCTGCTCCTGCTGCGCCGCCGCCTGGCTTGCCACCTCGTGCAGCTCCACCCGCGGCTGCTGCTGCTCCAGCTCGCGCTGCCGTTGCTCCCGGAACAGCCGCAGCAGCTTCTGAGCCTTGTCCTTGGCCCTGCCCGTGCCGTTTGCAGTCAGGCACACCAGCGCCGGGATCACGCCTTCCTGGAGCACCGTCTGGCTGCACCCCTCGTCGCCGTTGCAGATGATCCACAGGCACGACACCGCCTTCTCCTGCTCCGCCGCCTCCCCGTTGTCGAGGATGAACACGATGTCGGCCACGATGGCCTGGTTTGCCGCGATCTCCTTCCTCCCGCCCAAGGTCATGGCAAGGTTGATCAGGACCGTGAGAGCCTTGTCTGTCCACGAGGACGACGGGGACGACGGTGTCAGCACGGCGTGGATGCTGTGGACAATGCCCGAGGAGAGGAGGAGCGGAATGTTGGGCGCATGCAGGGACAGGTTGTACAGCGTCAGGAGGGCGTCGAGGCGGCAGGTGTTGCTATGGGAGCCTTCTTCTCGCAGGCTGCTGATCAGGAAATGGATGGCTTCACTCGAACCGATGATGGCCTGCGCCTCCTCCAGGCAAGAGAGGTTCAGGTACATCGCCACGGCAGCCTCGCAGGTCTCTGGTTTCTGTATCATCTGCTCCATCAGGGGGATAACTCCAGCTGAGAGTAGCTGCTGCTTGTTCCTGGAAGGCAGACACAGAGATAAAATGATATGGCCAACTGTGCTAAAGCATCTATCAATCTTGTTCCTGTAATGATGAGGGTAGTGATCCCGTATTCTGACACTACGGTTAGAAGAGAAAAAAAACAAGTCTGTATCCATGTTTTACCTGTTATTGCTGACAGCAAGATTGAAAAGAGCCATTGTTCCAATCTCCTGAGATTGCACATCTTCTCTGCTGACAGACATCTTCAGGAAGCAGGTGAGTGGCTCGGTAATACCATTAGCACCCACATAGTCCCTGAGTTCATCATCATCCTTCAACATGATCCTGATCTGCTCGACCACCTCACGCTGCTCATCGATACACTCGCCACTCTTGTTGAGCACACGCAGCCAACGTTCACATCTCTCCGGCGCAGCCTCTCCAGGGTTATTCTCATAAGAGCACTTCTCCACAGAGACCTCCTCTTCTTCCTCTTCGCATACCTCAGATATCGCCCCTCTGGAGTTCTGACTAGAGCACTTCTCCAAAGCAGCATCAGTGTTGCACTTGTCGTCTTTTGCGCCTGTTTCTTCGAACAAAATCGTGTTAACACCATTAGTCACCAGGCATTTACTACTTTTTAAAGATGTTATCCGCAAATATTTGAGCTTTGGAGACTCCGGTGGGGCGGATGGAACTAGAACCCCGTTTTTTTCACACCAGGATGCTATCAGACCCTTGATGCAGTAATTAGGTGTTACGGAAAGCTGGGACAGCTGTTTCCGAGTTTTTGGGCAGCTTGTGTTGCCACTGTTAAACCATTTCTCAATGCAAGCTCGCTCGTATGTCTGACCAGACGCGATGACAACAGGATCATACATGAGCTGCAGGGAGATTGGACACCTTAGTTCCTCAGGTGGCAATGGCATGCTCCCTGATAACCCTTTAATCTGTTTGAAATTAAAGGAGCCCGACCTAGGTAGGAGCTTCTCAAGAGCAGGGACATTTCCATGGAGATCAACTGAGCTAGATAGTGAACTGAAGGAGCATGATGGACTTGAGCTCTGAGAGTTAACGGAATCCACTGTCTCGCTCCTAAAATGACTTGAGTATTTCCTCATGAGATGCAGCAGATAAGCAGCTATTGATTCTTTCTTCGTGTCTTCTTCTGCATGGGCTCTCTCAAGAAGCCTTCTAAGCGCTCTTCTCTCATTAAGAGCTGCAGCCGATGATGTAATGCCAACTCTCGAAACAGTTTGCCGAAAGAATTCAAGTTCATTGTCATCAAGGAATCCATTGGATTTCTTCTCGTTCTGAATTATTCGTTTCACTTCATCACCAGCTTGTTTCTCAGCCTGATCCAAAGCAAAAATTGAGTTCTCCAGCTCATTTGCAATCTCTGGGATCTGAAAGTTTCCAACAACACATAATTATCTGAGTCAACGAAACAAAAAAAATCATGAGAAAATAGTTAGTGGCTAAAGGCTGCAGCGTGGCAAAGTCATCCATCAACGTGACTACGACAAGGTAGTGAAAAAGAATCAATCATATGATAAACAAAAATTTTAATCCCTTGCTTATGGTAAATCTACCCCATTAGGATACATTATATCCTGTAAGAGTAGAAGAAATTCTAGAAATATGTTTGTACAAGACCAGTGAAAACCTGAGAATTAAATGCTTCTGGAAGTGTTTCTTCCAACTGGTGAAGACTTTCTAAAAGAGCATATCTTTCTTTCTCAAATTTTGTAAGAACGCATTCTGCGGTTAGAGCCTGCAATACAGTAACCATGTTAAGTACAAGCATTGCATTGCTGTAACAAAAGACAGAATGTGACAACATCAGAATACTTTTTCTCTAACATCAAACACAGACATCAAGTTTAATGACCGAGACTATCCAACTACCATCAACAATGTGATACTGTAGTACTACCTCTGTTCGGGATTATAGGTCCGGAGAGCTTTTTTATATTGTTTGAAATTATAAGGGTTATCTCATTATAGTCTTTCTCGTCCAATGCATGTTCTCCTTTTCCTCTCACTTCTCTCATGCATGTAAGATTATTGGTGCATGCATAGATTAATAAGAGAGAGTTATGAAGTGTCTTGGTATTAGCAACTTGGCCCTTAGGACTAATAATCCCAAACAGAGGTAGTAGTGTATAGCATCAAGAAAAGTCTGTGTATACACGGTCTGATAAGCTTTCACTTCTCAAACTTGGAAACTGCAAGCACATTCACACATACGAAATTTGATAAATTACATACCAAGTAAAGCTTGCTACACTCTGAGCAATACTGAAGTAGATTCTTGGCCTTATCAACAGCTATGCGCAAGGAACTCAATGCCAGAAGTCCAGAACTACTTCCAGGTATTGTAGACTCAAGGGCAGGGATGGCATTTGAAACTTCATGAACTACAGTGTAAAGCTTCTTACATAGTTCGCCATGTAGCTGCAGAAAGAGGCATATACAATCCAAATGAATCTACAATGTTTCCCGAAGAAATGAATCTACAACTTTTATATATCGTATTACAGAGTAAGCAAATTTACGGATTCCAATGGCAGTAAAAGACAGGAAATGAGCGAATTAAACTGCAGTGTTTACCACCGCCTTATCATATACTCGGTAGTTAAAGTAGTGGTAGGTATTTATTGGATGCAATTTGGTTTCTAACACGAGAGTGCTAATATACATATAACTACATAAACATCAGTAGGCACCCTAGGAAGTCAGCACTCGGCAGCTGTGTTCAGTGTCTTCCTATATCTAAAGACAGCAACAAAGAACAGCAGAATTCCAATCTTACCACCATCAGCTTTATTAATATCATTTGGAGGAATAAGGGGTCAACCAGATTACCTTCCAAGTTCCAGCAACAGTGAAGTCCGCATCAACCTCAACCCTCTCCATGGTGCCTTAGTTAAATTTCATCCGTGAGGAGAGCAATGTATTGAATATGATATTGCTCTTAGTCCTCAGCACCTACATGTGATAGGTAAATCAATGAAAGTGTCTTCGATGTATACAAATTAAATGCATTGGCTATAACAGAAACACAGTATAAATTTTCACATTTATGCCATCGAAATTGCAAGACAGAAACTCCTGCAAACGCGCTATGGGTATGGATTTGAAGATAGCCAGGTAACATGCCTTTTGTCTAAAAAGGGAAATTCACCAGTTTGGCCAGCTAAAATGGGGAAATGACTGCATATTTCATCATGGATCAAGGAGCTAAACTTGGATGCAAGTTGTTTGTGCACCACAAAATGCATAGACAAGCTAGATTCTGAATGGTAACATGGAAACTCCATATATTTCTGCAAAAAGCCATAAGTGCATCCAACAATTAATTGTAACGGCCTAGACACTTTATAGTATTTAGCAAATCAGGCAACACATCTGAATTTGATATGGCGGGCAGGACGCTCTGACTGACAGCATATAATCAACCACATTGAAGAAATAGGATGGTGAAATTTGAACTACACTATGAACCATCTCCAATTCTCCATAATGTCATCCCGGAGCTCGGCGCTCTAATGCATGAGGAACACAACGTTGCACAAATTGCAAAATTTAGCAGCATTCCTCCTCCAAATTGGTATCATCAAATAACTACAGCACTGTAGAAATCCAACGAAATCATCCATACCTGACAGATACAGGGTGACGAAGGAGCAACCCCTGAATTTCTCCATGGTGCAGCAACTTCATCGATTGCTCTCCCTCCAGGCTTTTCCCCACACCAACCCTTGTTGGGGAGGGGCCTAGCTTGGTGCGGACGGAGAGATGGGAGGAGGAGGAGGAGGAGGAGGAGGAGGAGGAGGAGGACACGGGGAGACGAAAAATGGCCTCGACGTTGAACCGCGAATAGCAGCGCCCCTACGGGTTCGCCCCGCGGGGACGGGGGAGGCCGTCATCCTCGCTGGACTCCGAAAACCTCGTGCCCCCAAGGATAAATTTAGGATGGAGCTCCCATTCCCTCTCGCGGAGCTAACCGAGGGCGTTTGGTTGGCGAGAAAAGGCAGCTGCATTTTTGCGCACGGAAGCGGCGCTGCGAGCTGCGGCCGCGGCGTGCTCGGCGCGTGTTCCGGTGTGCGAGCGGCGACCGACCGATCCGCCGTGGATTGCGGGGCGGAAGCTGAGCGCGCGCGGTTGCTGCCATGGACTATGGTGACGCGACGGCAGCTGATAGGGGGCAAGCGCGGATGGCTGGGAGGCCAGCTTGGGGGCTTAGGGCAATGCACGGCGCGGCCGGGTGGGAGTAGGTCGGCGCGACTCGGCGACGCTCTGGGATGGATTGGTTGCTTCGCCGTGCCGGTTCGTGCGAGGCACTGGGTGGCGAAACCGGTGGGAGGAGACGTCCGGCAGCAGCACGCGGTGGCTGGCGAGGTGAACGGAGATCTGATTCTGAACAACACATCGAAACCCAGAATCATTTCGCAAAAAAAAACACAGAATCCGTTAATGCTATCAAATACCTCCTAAGAAGTGAATTGCCAGTTGGAGCTGGTTTGCCCGAGTGGTTAAGGGGGAAGACTTAAGATCTTCTGCACATAAGTGCGCGTGGGTTCGAACCCCACAGCCAGCATTCTTTTTACGTATACTGGTTTTTACAATTGATTTCTCTCTAGCAGCCCTTTTTTACTGCAGATATTTTACGGATCAAACCCTAGAGCCAGCAGATTTTACGGATATTGGTTTTCACAATTGATTTCTCTCTAGCACCCTTTTTTACTCGCGACACATGTAATGATCGTGAATACTCATATGTACAAAAGGAATCCTACAGACAACAGAAGGTTTACGGATCTAACCCGAGAGCCAGCAGATTTTTTATGGATATTGGTTTTCACAATTGATTTCTCTCTAGCAGCCTTTTCTACGACCTACTAGCTGAGAGTGTGTGCGCTGCTACGGTCTTTTTAACTCGCAACATATGCAATGGATGTGAATACTCATGTGTATAAAAAGAACCCCACAACCATCAGCTTTTTTATAGATATTGGTTTCGCAATTGATTTCTCTCCAATAGCCTTTTTATGACCTAGTTTTTTGTGGATATTCTTTTTACGTATACTGGTTTTTACAATTGATTTCTCTCTAGCAGCCTCTTTTTGCTGCAGATATTTTACGGATCAAACCCTAGAGCCAGCAGATTTTACTGATATTGGTTTTCGCAATTGATTTCTTTCTAGCACCCTTTTTTACTCGCGACACATGTAATGATCGTGAATACTCATATGTACCAAAGGAATCCTACAGACAACAGAAGGTTTACGGATCAAACCCGAGAGCCAGCAATTTTTTTACGGATATTGGTTTTCACAATTGATTTCTCTCTAGCAGCCTTTTCTACGACCTACTAGCTGAGAGTGTGTGCGCTGCTACAGTCTTTTTAACTCGCAACATATGTAATGGATGTGAATACTCATGTGTATAAAAAGAACCCCACAACCATCAGCTTTTTTATGGATATTGGTTTCGCAATTGGTTTCTCTCCAATAGCCTTTTTATGACCTAGTTTTTTGCGGATATTTATTTTCACAATTGATTTTTCTTCAGCGGCATTTTTACGACCTACTAGCTGCGTGTGTCGTGCGCTGCTATGGTCTTTTTTATTCGTAACATATCTATATCTTCTTATAAAGTAGACCCCCACTAAGAGTCAATTAAGTTTGTCTATCTCCACATGCATCTTATCCACGTCATCCCATATTCATAGTCGTCTGATTCCGATAGTCTTATTCATCATGATCGTCTGATTGATTTTTCCGTCAAAGTTGTACATGCGTGTCTCACCTAACCAAATCTTCCACCTCCCAAACAAAATAGTATGTTCCACTTGCTAATGACGTTTCGTTTAGATGAAGCGTCGCCGTCCCAACTACTTCTCCTCCCAGCCACTACGAGTATTAGGCAGCAATAACTGCATATGTTCTCAGACGAATGTATCTTTACTTCCTATCCTGATTTTCTCTTCTCTACTGATTTTCTTACCTCGCGGTCCTCGCGACCTCACCTTGATCCCCTTCGTCCTCCTCTCTATTCCCTTCATCAGTTTTGTTTATTTCATCCTTTTGTTGTTGTTTACCGTATAACTTTATTCTGAAATTGAGGCTGACCTCCTTGCCTGTCGCGCCAGGAATTATCGCATGCATCGCGCATACGCGCTTGGATGGTGCACCTATTATTTCGTACATGGATATTGCACAGATCAATATTAGGTGTCATGTGGTTCTTTTCGCCTGCATGCAACTGTTTTCGAAGTCGCTTAATAGTACTGCTTATCGGCTGTGAATCCACATTACCAGGTGAGAGCACATATTTCCTTCTCTGTTATCTGCTAGGCAAAGTAGTAGTATCATATTCATACATTGGCTCCAGATTGTGAATTTCAGTCGAAATTCACCTGCATGGGCAGATCTATTTGGCATCAACATGTGGGTCAATTTCTAGCCACATTTTATGCATCATTTGTTCACAACAGTTGGCAGAGTAACTCAACCTTCAATTATACACCAAGTTTTCTTTTCCTAATTTAGGCTTCCAATATCTTTTCAGTCTATGCGGGTGTGTTTGAATTTTTAGAGAAATTCATCATTGATGTATATATGCAGACCTGAAGAAATAGTCAGAGTTTGCAACATATTGTCACAAAAATATGTTATATCATAGTTCACACCAAGTTTTTTCCTGATTTATACAGATCTATACAGGTACTGTGGTCATACTTTATTTGTACAAAGTGCAGCATGCATACTACCTATACTGTTATATCATAGTCTGCTATTTTTTCTTATAGACTCATTTTTTAAGGATCATTACAAACGGAAAATCTCTACATGGTGCTAGCAACAGAAACAAAGATACACTTGGACGTTCATTGGAAATGAAAGAATGCAACATAATCATACAATTTCAATAGACATCGATTTAGTTGTAGGCGCCAAATTTGGCATTCTCGAAATTATTGCCCAACTCAAACATCTCTATGCGCTTCAGCTTCTCGCAAAAAGGAGCATTACATACGATCTGAATTACTTCCGATAATTTATTCTCATTTATTTTTCTGGCATAACAATATCTATAGACCAGACAAAAAAATGGTATATAAAGTTAGAATAAGTCAGGAATAATTGCCTGAAAATAAAACTTAGTCCCACCCTCTTCTCGATAACTGTTTCCAATAGATCTAACTTTTCATCGAGTATTTTTTTTGTTGCCAATACCCGCAACATCACACATAGTATCATCATGCCGATTAATTTTAGCGTCTTGACTATTCTGAGCAATTACTAGAGATACCCGCTGCAAGCGCGTGGTATCCTTCTAGTATATGTGATATGTAATGGATATGAATACTCATGTGTATAAAAAGATATCATGTAGTATTATAAAAAAATTAGATTCCACCTTGCAACATATATAACATGATATTTTGATGATCATCATGAGTAACAGTGTATTCAGAATGATTATGGCCAAAATTAGCTACAAACATATAATGTGTGGGGTTAGTATTCTATCACAATACAAGACAGTAAGTTCCATTCACACAATATAACGTGAGAATGGCTTACCGTAGAGCAAGTAATTTATTTAACACATTACCTTGATGATCCTAGTCAAACCGGTCATAAAAAAACATATCACCACAAGCATCTGACCCTTCGCCCTGGGTAGCTGACATGTTGCCTCAGATAGTTGACCCCTCCTTGTTGGGAGGTGCACGGTTGATTAGGTAAGGTGCCGACAGACAGGGTGAGGGGGCTTCTAGCATTGGGGAGGTCATCGCGGATGGTAGGAAGCTGACCGCTGGCCTTGAGGAGGTGTGTGCTGGGCTTGGGCAGCTGTCCGCGCACCTTGGGGAGCTGGTTGCTTGCTTGGGGAAGCTGCGTGTTCGTCTAGGATTGTTGTCTTTCTACCTTGGACTGTTGTGCCGACAAACAGGGTGAGGGGGCTTCTAGCATTGGGGAGGTCGTCGCGGATGGTAGGAAGCTGACCACTGGCCTTGAGGAGGTGTGTGCTCGGCTTGGGCAGCTGTCCGCGCACCTTGAGGAGCTGGTTGCTTGCTAGGGGAAGCTGCATGCTCGTCTTGGATTGTTGTTTTTCTACCTTGGACTGTTTCTCGCTCACCTAGGGCTGCTACCTTTTCTCCTTTAGCATTAGGATCTGCGGCACTCCGAGTTTCTTGGGAAGGGGTCAAACACTTGGCGGTCTTGTTGGGCGTCGTGCAGAACTTGGAGGTAGAAGTACTTCTAGCGGATTCTCCTTTGGACCTGGTATGTCTTGAAGTTTTTGTGCAGGCAACTAGGTCAGCCAATACGCGCTTCCGAGCAGTTGCTACACGACCGGGAGTCATCCTTGTCCTGAGGTCAAGCGTCTTCTTGTATTTTCTATTCTTGGGCTACATATTTCATAGATAGTCAATTGAGAAAAACAAGATATATGGAAGAATCAGTAAGCAAACAATTACACATAAGATGAGTTTGCAAGTAAGGGGACAACCTATAGCTCATCTTCCTCCCCTTCAGGATCATACTCAGATCTATATCCTTCATCCTAGCCGGCCTAACTCTCCCATTCACCTTACTAGACATGCTAGGAGCCATAGAGAGGGAGAAATAGGAACGACAAAGCTGTCGCCGCCTGATACGTCGTAAACGTATCTATAATTTTTGATGTTCCATGCTTGTTTAGTATCTACTTTCTTATGTTTTGTTCATACTTTGAGGTATTTTTATACATTTTCTGTAACTAACCTATTAACAAGATGCCACAGTGACAGTTGCATGTTTTCTGTTGTTTTTTGTTTCAGAAAAGCTAGCAAGGAAATATTCTCGGAATTGGACGAGACAAAAACCAAAGTCAATATTTTACCCGAAGCAACACGGAGTCCGGAGGGGAGACGAAGTGGCGCACCAGGGCAGCCACACTTGGTGGCGGCACGGCCTGGGGGCGCCACCAGGGGGTGTGGCCCCCCTGTTGCTCCACCGACCTTGCCCTTCCGCCTATAAAAGCCTCCCGGGACGAAAACCCTAAGCACCCGATCAAAATTCCATGAAATAGTCTGTAGCCACCGTCATCTCCATCCCTAGATCGGGAGGGATCTGAAGCTCTTCCCGGCACCCTGCCGGAGGGGAGAGATCACCCTGGAGGCCTTCTTCATCACCATGACTGCCTCCGGTGTGATGCGTGAGTAGTTCATCACTGGACTATGGGTCCATGTAGTAGCTAGATGGTTGGTTCTCCTCCTTTGTGCTATCATGTTTAGATCTTGTGAGCTCCGTTCATGATCAAGATCATATATTTGTAATCTTACATGTTGTGTTTGCGGGGATCCGATGGATATTGAGATGCTATTTCAGATTGATTATTGATTCTATCATGTCTATGTTATTTGTGATCTTGAATGCTTTCCATTGTTAGTAGCTATCTTGGCCAAGTAGATGCTAGCAACTCCAAGAGGGAGTATTTATGCTCGATAGTGGGTTCATGCCTCTTGTAATCTGGGGAAGTGACAGGAATCTCTAAGGTACTAGATGTGCTATTGCTACTAGGGAGAAAACAACAATCATTTGTCCATGGGACAATCGTATTATTTACTTTACATACTTTGCTTAATGCAATTATCTGTTGCTTGCAACTTAATACCGGAGGGGGTTCGGATGATAACCTGAAGGTGGATTATTAGTCATAGATGCAGTTGGATTATGTTCTATGTATAATGTTGTAATGCCCAATCAAATCTCGTAGGAGTTAAGATGATTAGTATATGCATGGTATGCTTTCTCGATTCTGTCAATTGCTCCGCTGTAATTTGTTCACCCAACATGTTATTTCTTAAGGAGAATCACCTCTAGTGAACTATGGACCCCGGTCCATTCTTTTACCATTGATAAATCATCTACTATTTACTGTTTGCTGTTTACTTTCTACAAGCAATTACTATCTTCCACACAATACATTTAATCCTTTGTTTTCAGCAAAACTGGTGAGATTGACAACCTCACTGTAAGTTGGGAAAAAGTTATGTGGTTGTGATGTGCAGGATTCCAAGTTGGAAACAACACCTTGGAGTTGTTTCCTTGCTCCTACTGGTTCAATAACCTTAGTTTCATAACTGAGGGAAAACTTGTTGTTATGCTCATCATACCTTCCTCTTGGGGTTCCCAACGATCTCGATATATTTTGAGCCATCAAGCCTTTTTTCTGGCGCCGTTGCCGGGGAGTCAAGGACATCTTCACAAGGGGAGTCTCTCATAACCAGTCTCTTTACTTTGTTTTTTTTTGTTTTGCTTAGTTTATTTTTGCTTTGTTTGCTTGTTTCTTTTTATCAAAAATACAAAAAAAAATTAGTTTCTACTATAGTTGTTATTTTTGCTGGTCTGTTATTGTCTTGCTTTATCATGCTTTCTATCAATGGATGGTTTCTTTGAAACTAGATCTTATCGCCAAGGTGGGTTCACGGAAGAACAAAAATATTATTACGAGGAACACCGCTTGTCACAAAAAGGGAAACACTTATGGGAACAAATAAATAAATTGTATACCATTGCTAGAAACGTGTGCTCTACTTATAATGTTACTTATTGCTTTGATAAATCTTGTTGTTGTAGGAGGTATAAACACCTCCCTTTTCAGTGTGAGTATAATGATGATGTTATCATATCTTCTTATGTTAAGGGAAATTATGACTTTTATAATGTGGAACAAATTGAAGAATTTATTGCTTAGAAGGGTGCATTCGAACTTGCTTATTTGCTTGAAAATACTGATGATGCACCTTATAAATATGAGGTTTATGATATACTTAAATTTTTCTTTGATAATTACAAGGAAGAAAATGGCTATATTATTGAATATCTTAATAGATGCTCTCCACCAACGGAAGAGACTAATGCCTTGCAGGAGCCTATGGAAGAAGAAATTGCTGAAACTGGAAGCTCATTGGATGAAAAAGAGGAGTAGAGTGATGATCAAGAGGAGGAAGAATGGAGCAGCTACCCATGTCTACCTCCCAATAAGAGTAACTCCTTAACTAATACCTTATTTGATAGCCCTCCATGCTTACCAAAGGAGGCTGAGTGTGATATTTATATTTTTAAGTTTGTTCATGATGCTACTGAAAATCATTATGAGAGAGGAAAATATGGTTGTTGGAATTCTCATGTTACTAAAACACCTCTCTTTATATTGAAAGTTCCAAAGTTGCTCTTGTTTTATCTACCTATTCTTGTTACTATGTGCTTCTTTGATTTATTTTCCTACAAGATTCCTATGCATAGGAAGTGGATTAGACTTAAATGTATATCATATTTGCTCCTTGATGCTCTCTTTTGCTTCAATTCATATTTATTATGTGAGCATCTTCTCAAATTACTGAGACTATCTTAATGGCTATAAATAAAGAACTTTTTGGGAGACAACCCATTATTTTTATTCAGTAAGTTTTTCTTTTGTTGAGTCTTGGAAGTTATTGTTTCAGTAATAACCTCTCCTTATCCTTTTTGTCTGGTTTTTGTGCCAAGAATAACCTCTAATGCGAGAGAAGTAAGGCTTGGGAAAGTTGCTGTCCTGAAATGGATTTTGTGCTTCGCCGTAAAAATTCGTGAAAAATCTCAGTACGTCGGATTGAGCTGTAACTTTTTGTGATTTTGCCCCAGGTTATTATCTAACTTTCTTTAGTTTAACACTTTTCAATTTGAGCAATAGAAGGTCTTCGAAAAAATCGGTTTTACCTACTGGTCTGTTTTGACAGATTTCAGCCTCTTAATCTCTTTCTCTTTGAGTTCTTGCCAATTACTTAAACTTTTAAAAGGAATTTCTACAGTAGCTTGTGTTTTTAATGGAAATTTTACTTGTGTTGAAACTGAACCTAAAGACTTATTATCTTAAGTACACTAATGTTGCTAATGAAGATTGTGTGAAGTTTTGTATGAAAGAAATTTTAAAGTGTAGGGAAGAACAATGTGATAAGATGAAGTATGGACAAAAGCTCAAGCTTGGGGTGCCACCCGTGTCACCCCAAGAAATATTTAAGAAGTACAAGCATCAAAGCTCGGGGATGCCCAAGGCATCCCCTTCTTCATCAATAACAATCTCAGGTTTTCTTCCAAACACTTCATTTTTATTGTTTCATGCACAATTGTGTTGTTCTTGGAGCGTCTTTGTTTTGCTTTTAGTTTTCTGTTGCTTAGTTTGCTTAAATAAATTGGTTGGACCCCCACATTCATACATAGTTTCAAATAAGTTGATTTGGATTGGAAAATAGTAGGAAAGTTCATGCTTATGAGTGGTACAAAAAGGAGCTTGTTTTGACTGTGGCCTAGACTTTATCATGTCATGTTTGATATTGCTTTAGCTTTATGCTTAGTGATTATTGTTGTAGCATGACTTGTTACAAACAATTGAGATTGATTAATGTGCCTTGAAAGAATCATGCATTGTTTTAGCATATAAAAGCATAATATTGTGGTATTATCCTTTGATGCTTTATTTGGGTTGACTTGGCGCATGCTCACACCATGTTAAGACTACACCAAGTCACCATAGCCTCTATGATCATTTAGTTTTCGACTTGTAATATCACTTTATTCTTTAATTAATAATTCTTTGTCACTTTGCATGATTATGGCCATTATTTCTCTCTTAGTTGGTCGCTCCCAGTCTTTTGCTAGCCTCCACATGTACCAAGTATGAGTTCCACTCATGCATCCAACTCCAAATAAAACCAAGTTATTCCAAAGAGTCCACCATACCTACCTATTAGCATTATTGCTATTCCAAGTATATTCATGTTTTTATCTACCTTTCAAATTAAACTTGTTATGTGAAAAATAGTGATTAAAGCTCTCACAAACTTGATGGCACACTTTACTTTCTTGCACTTAATAAACTTGAACCATTGTGCCCATCTATGTTGCGTATATGCTTGCGCTTTGTAAGTTGTCAATTAGCAGAACCATGTTATCATGGGGAACGCTTTCAACATTGCACTTTATTTATTTGATATCATGTTCTTTTGCTTATGGATCTCGGCAGTGTGAAATAAAAGGGGAGCTTGTAAGCTCATGGAGTTTGTATATGTGTTAGAGAAACGCCTAGGCGGCTAGCCTAATCCATGCCTAATCACGGTGGAAACTTGCAGCATAACCATAGTGAGCAATCTGTAAAGCATCCTCAATAAAAAAACCATGCAAATAGGAAATAAAAACCTATGCAAATAGGAAATAAAAGGATCATTGATATGCTCATTGTCTGTTGCCTAACCCTAAACCCTAAACCCTAGTTTTCCCGTATCAAAATGACAAGGCAACAGACAATGAGCATATCAGCGATCCTTTTATTTCCTATTTGCATAGGTTTTTATTTCCTAGTTGCATAGGTTTTTTATTGAGGATGCTTCAAATTGCTCAAATGATAAAAGGTGAGTTGGATGCATGTGGGCTGGAAGCATTAAAGTTCATGATTAAGAGGCAAATGCAAATAATGGAAGAAATCTGTCAAAATAGACCAGCAGGTAAAAACCGATTTTTTGAAGACCTTGAGTTGCTCAAATCGAAAAGTGTTAAACTAACAAAAGTTAGATAACAACCTGGGGTAGAAGCACAAAGAATTACAGCTCAAACCGACGTACAGAGATTTTTCACGAATGTTTATAGTGGAGCACAAAAATCTGTTTTGGGACAGCAACTTTCCCAAATCTTATTTCTCTCTCATTAGAGGTTATTCTTGGCACAAAAACCACACAAAAAGGATAAGGAGAGGTTATTACTGAAGCAATAACTTCCAAGACTCAACAAAAGAAAAATTCATTGACTAAAAATTTGGGTTATCTCCCAATAAGTGCTTTTCTTTAACGCCTTTGAGCTAGGCATAAGAAGCAAGAATCAAGTATTCTCAAATGAAGAAGCATTAAGAGAAATTTTTGTTTTAATAGGAGAGGCAAAAGTAATCTTATCTCTCTTCTTAGGGAAGTGTTCTATACCTTCTCTTGAGTGGGAATTGATATTTAATGGTGCCTTCTTTCATATCAATAATGGCACCAATAGTTCTAAGAAAAGGTATTCCCAAAATAATAGGACAAGAAGCATTGCATTCGACATCCAAAACATAGAAATCAATGGGGATATAGGCATTGTTAACCATAATAAGAACATCATTAATACTCCCCATGAGTTTCTATTTAGCATTATCATCAAGTTGGACATTTAAATAACAATCTTCCAATGGTGGTAAATCAAGCATTTCATAAATCCTTCCAGGCATAATAGAAACACTACTATCAAGATCACATAAAGCTTTCAGATCAAAATCATTCACTTTCATATTAATGATGGGTTCCCAACCATCTTCTAATTTCATAGGGATAGAAGCTTTATGTTTCATCTTTTCTTCTTTAATTTTTATTAGAGCATTAGTAATGTGTTTTGTAAAGGCCATATTCATAGCACTAGCATTAGGACTTTTAGCAAGCTTTTGTAGGAACATAATTACTTCAGAGATATTGCAACCATCAAGATCAAAATCATAATTACCATCCAAGGTAGTAGAGCTATTGTTTCCCATATTTTGAAGAATTTCAGCATTTTTATTGGAAAAGGTTCCATTGGTTTTAGGCATTGTTGCAAAAGGAATGGGGACTTCATGTGGTTTGCTAGCATCAACATTAGTGGTGGTGATAGTACAAATACTACTATTTCTAGCAATTCCATCTTCTCTTTCCCACTTAGCATGCAATTCAGCTAACAGTCTAACATTTTCATCAATTCTAACTTGTATGGCATTAGTAGCAGCAAAGGGATTTTCAATGGTTTCAGGTTTAGCAGCCATTTTATTAATCAAAGAGGATTGTGTTTCAGAAAAAGATGATATATTTCTTTCAGCATCGAAAGTTTTTCCTCAATAGTTTTATTGAAAGCAGTTTGTTTACTAATGAAATCTTTAAGCATGACTTCAAGTTTAGAGGGTGCACTCCTATTGTTGTTGTAGGAAATTTCCATAAGCATTACCATTATTGGGAGGATATGGCCTATAATTGTTATTACCAAAATTATTCCTGTAGGCATTGTTGCTAAAATTATTATTTCTAATAAAGTTCACATCAACTTGCTCTTCTTGAGCAACCAAAGAAGCTAAGGGAAATGATTTGGATCAATATGAGCTTTCCCATTAACAAGCATAGACATAATAACATCAATTTTATCACCCAAGGAGGAGGTTTCTTCAACAGAATTTACCTTCTTACCTTGTGGAGCTCTCTCAGTGTGCCATTCAGAATAGTTAACCATCATATTATCAAGGAGCTTTGTTGCAGCACCCAAAGTAATGGTCATAAAGGTACCTCCAGCAGTAGAATCCAACAGATTTCTTGAAGAATAATTTAGTCCTGCATAAAAGGTTTGGATAATCATCCAAGCAGTCAGTCCATGAGTGGGACAATTCTTTACCAAAGATTTCATTCTTCCCCAAGCTTGAGAAACATGTTCATTATCAGATTGTTTAAATTTCATTATTTCACTTCTCATAGATATAATCTTAGCAGGAGGATAGTATTTTCCAATGAAAGCATCTTTGCATTTAGTCCAAGAATCAATACTATTCCTAGTTAAGGAATTCAACCATTCTTTAGCTTTTCCTCTCAAACAGAAAGGAAACAATTTAAGCTTAATAATATCTCCATCTATATCCCTATGTTTTTTCATCTCACAACGTTCAACAAAGTTATTAAGGTGAGCAGCAGCATCTTCAGTACCAACACCAGAATATTGTTCTTTCATAACAAGATTGAGCAAAGCAGGTTTAATTTCAAAGAAAGTAGCTTCAGGAACAGGTGGAGCGATAGGTGTGCACATGAAATCATTGTAGTTGGTGCTAGTGAAGTCACACAACTTAGTGTTTTCAAGAGTAGTCATTTGTTTGTGTTTTTGATAAAAGGAAGCAAACTAGTACAACTAATTTTTTGTGTTTTTGATAAAGAAACAAGCAAACAAAGCAAAAATAAACTACGCAAAACAAAAAAAAAGTAGAGAGGTTGGTTGTGAGGGACTCCCCTTGTGAAGATGTCCTTGACTCCCCGGCAATGACACTAGAAAAAAGGCTTGATGACTCAAAATATATCGAGCTCGTTGGGAACCCCAAGGGGAAGGTATGATGAGCACAATAGCAAGTTTTCCCTCAGTTATGAAACCAAGGTTATCGAACCAGTAGGAGCAAGGAAACAACTCCAAGGTCTTGTTTCCAACTTGAAATCCTGCACAACACAACCACAGAACTTTGCCCCAACTTACAGTGAGGTTGTCAATCTCGCTGGTTTTGTTGAAAACAAAGGATTAAACATATTGTGTGGAAGATAGTAATTGCTTGCAGAAAGTAAACAGTAAATAGTAGATGGTTTATCAATGGTAAAAGAATGGACCGGGGTCCATAGTTCACTAGAGGTGATTCTCCTTAAGATAAATAACATGTTGGGTGAACAAATTACAGCGGGGCAATTGACAGACTCGAGAAAGCATACCATGCATATACTAATCATCTTGACTCCTATGATATTTGATTGGGCATTACAACATTATACATAGACCGTAATCCAACTGCATCTATGACTAATAATCCACCTTCAGGTTATCATCCGAACCCCCTCCAGTACTAAGTTGCAAGCAACAGATAATTGCATTAAGCAAAGTGTGTAAAGTAAACAATACGATTGTCCCATGGACAAAGGATTGTTGTTTTCTCCCTAGTAGCAACAACACATCTAGTACCTTAGATATTCCTGGCACTTCCCCAGATTACTAGAGGCATGAACCCACTATCGAGCATAAATACTTCCTCTTGGAGTTGCTAGCATCTACTTGGCCAAGATAGCTACTAACAACGGAAAGCATGCAAGATCACAAATAACATAGACATGATAGAATCTATAATCAATCTGAAATAGCATACCAATATCCATCGGATCCCCGCAAACACAACATGTAAGACTACAAATAGATGATCTTGATCCTGAACGGAGCTCACAAGATCTAAACATGATAGCACAAAGGAGGAGAACCAACCATCTAGCTACTACATGGACCCGTAGTCCAGTGATGAACTACTCACGCATCACACCGGAGGCAGTCATGGTGATGAAGAAGGCCTCCAGGGTGATCTCTCCCTCCGGCAGGGTGTCGGGAAGAGCTTCAGATCCCTCCCGATCTATGGATGGAGATGACGGTGGCTACAGACTCTTTCATGGAATTTTGATCAGGTGCTTAGGGTTTTCGTCCTGGGGGCTTTTATAGGGGGAAGGGCAAGGTCGGTGGAGCACCAGGGGCCCACACCCCCCGGCACTGGTGTGCCACTCCGACTCAGGACTCATGTTGCCAGGTAAAATTTTGACTTTGGCTTTTGTCCCGTCCAATTCCAAGAATATTTCCTTATTCTGAAACCAAAAATAGCAGAAAACAGGAAACTGACACTATGGCATCTTGTTAATAGGTTAGTTCTAGAAAATGTATAAAAATACCTCAAAGTATGAACAAAACATAAGAAAGTAGATACTAAACAAGTATGGAACATCAAAAATTATAGATACGTTCACGACGTATCACCACCAAAATTGGTCTCAGCGCTAGGGTTTGTAGAGTATAGGAAGGGGCGGGCTCTCCAACAGCTGCTGGTCAACTTAGACACGCGTACACTAGTATAACAGATTAACCTGACAGACAGACCCAGACACATCCGTAACAAGGAAAGTCACGATTTTTTTGGTTTGGAAGATATTCACTCAAATAGGCCCCTCTCGGTAAGTGGCTCCCCAACTTTACGAACCAATCTAATTACATGCAACTCCGGCCCCTTAGAGCATGGGCTCGTCAACTCATGGCTCTTAAAGTTAAAACCCTTAGCGAGCAACAAACATGACAGGAGCTGGACACTCGGATTGTTTCTGCAATTTTCAGCAAGGCTGCACTGTGCAAGAAGGGTTGAAGCAGCCAGATTGGACTCCAATTTGTAGCAAGATAAGTTGTTTGCTTGTGCTTGACCTTTTTTAGATAACATGATCTAAAGAGACCAACTTTAAATTAATAAACCCTCAACCGGCTAGGATACATGGTACTGTTTACAGAGCTTGAACAACGATAAAAGAAAGATGAGAAAAGCTAGAGGAACTACAATGGAAGAAAGTTGCTAACACGCCCGAATAAGAGCTGCAAGTCCATGGGCACCCCTACACAACCATGTCATGCAGGTTTTGAAGGAGATATGCCCTAGAGGCAAATAATAAATAGGTTTTTATTATCATATCTCAATTAGTTTATAATAGTTTTATATTGTGCTATAAATGTATCAAGTAGAAACATTGGTACATGTGTGAAATGAAACAAATCAAGTCCCTAGTAGCCTCTATTCATACTAGTTTGTTGGTCATGAGGATGATCTGGGTTTCAAGATCATGGGCATTTATACCAATTAACAACGAGGTCATATCATTGGTAAATGATGTGATGGACATTCCTCGAAAGATTACGGCACGATCAAGTCATATAGTTCATTTTTGCAATAGCTAAAATCTAGTCTCCTTTTCCTTAGACCATGAGTTCATATATTACTCACTGTTTCCTGAGGCTGCTTTGACTACATCAAACATCATCTAGTAATACGGTGATCATAAAGGTGTATGTTAGATATTCCAAAGGAACAGTAGATGACATGTGACTACAAGAGCAGGATTTTTTCACCCACATGATAGGTAAGATACATACGGCCGGCTTGGTGAGATTACATCCATATATGTTGCAATATGTGACTCGATCACATGGATGTAATATCACAATAACAAGTAAAACAGAACTTGTTGGTAATGAGATTGAACAGGGTATGCGATACCAATGATCGGATCTCGTACAAGTCGTATCAAAGAAATAAAGGAAATTAGATTCTATATTTTATGGTTCAAACGACGTTGTCATCGTGGAGTGCATAGGGGTCACATGGGCATCACTGGTCCCTCTATTGATCATTGATATAAAGCATGTCTAGAGCATTCCTGAGCCATGAGGGGATACACTTAAGGGTACGATGAGATCGATCATCCGTAAGATGGAATCACAGTAGAGAAAGAGAAAGCTAGAATGGTTCCGCGGAGAGATCCGAAGTTGTTTGGAGAAAGAATAAAGTAAAAGACCGGAAAAGTGTTTTCAGATAAATGAGAATTTAAATTTACATTTATTATATGTTAATCATGAATTAATATATTCTAAATAATATTCAAATTAAGATTAAATCAACTTTCATATTAGGCCAAATCCCTAGAGAGAAATAGCCTAGGAGAAAAGCTGCAGAAAATAGAAAAGGAAAACAGTTTAGGCCCACGCGGGCGACAAATACTAGCCGCCACGCGGGTCCGGATCATAGCCAAATGGCCGTCGGGCCAACCAGCTCGACCCCAGCCCATGCGGGCGCATGAGAACCACCAGCGGCACGTGATGTGTACCACCAGCCCAGGCTAAGCGGGCGAGGCGGTGGTGCCAGGCGGAGGCGCGCCGACCCAGCGTGAGGTTCCGCTTGCCATCACCACGGGCGGGTTGCTGGCGGGCGCGGAGTGGGCCGCGTGAGGCCCACCCGGCCAGTGCTAGCTTGCTAGCTATTGTTGTGTGTTCTTGACTGCCTATTGGGCTGTGGGTTTTGGCCCATTCGGCCAGGATGATTTTTCCTGGGATTTTTCCTTTACTAATAGTCCCACATGGCTAACCTAATGGGGAGGGCACACCCCCCTGTCTATATAAAGGGGTGCCCATGGGTAGGATTAAACACAGCAATTAGAGAAATCTATTAGAGAAAGCGTACTATTTGATATACCTCTTATGTTTATAATATGTTTTATACTGTGCTATAACTATATTAATACGAAACGCTAATACACGTGTGGTATGTAAACAAACCAAGTCTCTAGTTACCTCTAGCGAACTAGTTCATTGTGAAGAAGAAATGCCCTAGAGGCAAATAATAAATAGGTTTTCATTGTCATATCTCAATTAGTTTATAATAGTTTCATATTATGCTAGAACTGTGCCAAGTAGAAACATTGGTACAGGTGTGGTATGAAACAACAAAGTCCCTAGTAGCCTCTATTCATACTAGTTCGTTGGTCACGAAGATGATCTGGGTTTCAAGATCATGGGCATTTATGCCGACTGACAACGGGATCATATCATTGGAGAATGATGTGATTGGACATTCCTCGAAGGATTACAATACGATCAAGTCATATAGTTCATTGTTGCAACAGCTATACCTAGACTCCTTCTCCTTAGACCGTGAGCTCATACTACTCACTGTTTCCCTAGGCTGCTTAGACTGCATCAACCGTCATCTGGTAATACGGTGGCTATAAAGGTGTACGTTGGGTATTCCGAAGGAATAGTAGATGACATGTGACTGAAAGACCGGGATTTGTTCACCCACATGACGAGTAAAGATACATACGACTGGCTTGGTGAGATTACATCTATAAATGTTGCAACATGTGACTAGGTCACGGGGATGTAATATCATGGTAACAAGAAAACAAAACTTGTTGTGAACGAGATTGAACAAGGTATGGGATACCAATGATCGGATCTCGGACAAGTTGTATAGATAAACAAAAGAAATAGGATGCTACATTTAGACGGTTCAAACGACATTGTCATCAGGAATGCATAGGGGTCACATGGACATCCCTGGTCCCTCTGTTGATCATTGATACATATCATGTCTAGAGCATTCCCGAGCCGTGAGAGGATACACTTAAGGGTACGATGAGCGATCATTTGACGGAATCACAGTAGAGAAAGAGAAAGCCGTAATCATTCCGCGGAGAAATCTGAAGCTGTTCGGAAAAAGAATAAAGGACCGGAATCATTCCGGGAAAGATCCAAAGTCGTTCGGAGGAAATCGAAAGGGAACCAAAAGGTGTTTCGGGTCAAGATGGATTTTGTAATATGTATTTACATATTAATTAGTGTAATTAATCTTAAATATAATATTAAAATCTAATTTGAAGGGTTATTCCACTAATGGGCCAAACTTCCTAGGGAAATAGGGCCCATGAGGGAAAACCGGAGGAGGGAAGGGCCAAGGCCCAGGCGCCTCAAGGGGGCCCACCCGACCAACCTAGGGTTGTGCGCAGGGTGGGGACCACCCCTGGCCGACAGCCCAAGAGGCCCATGCGCCTCCCCCTCTCTCCCTTGTTTAGTCCCACATGGGAAACCCAAAGGGGAGGGCACAGCCCCTCCCCCTATATAAAGGGGTGCCCATGGGTGGGGTGAAACACACCAAAACAATTCGAGAAGTCCTTTGGTTGATTTCCTCCTTCCCTCTCTCTCTCTAGCCCTTGTGACCATGGCCCCAAGTTTGGGCTGTGCGATCGAGGCACACCTGCAGCACGCCGTTGCGCTGCAGGGATTCCTAGCCGGATATCAACTTCCGCACTCCTGGCGGGATCGGGGAGCCGGAGGTCTCATCGTGCACCAGATGTGTACGAAGACACGAGGTGCAACACTTGGGGCGCTTAAATGTCGTGAGCCGGAGCTATTGCACGATGAAGATGAAGAAGGAGCAAGGGGTGACCTGCGAGGAGCTTCGCGACCTTGAGGTCGGCTACGAGTATGACTACTTCAACCACGTTCCCCGCGGAAATTTAACCACGTACAGTCTACAAGGGTATGTATTCTCTATGCTCTGGCCGTTACCGCATTACTACATAGATAGATCCTAGGCAAGTTTCTGGGGTTCAACGTAGGAATTTTTTTGTTTTCCGCACTGATCCCCAATAGTGGTATCAGAGCCGATCTATGCGTAGGAGTGTTGTACGGCCAGTACGCACAAGTTTTGTGCGGGCATTGATCCCTTAGTTGTTACCCTCTAACGTGTACTTGTTTATATCGCGGTATTGTTTGATGAAGCGGCCCGGACCGACCTTACACGTATTCGTACGCGAGACTGGTTCCACGTTCAACATACGGCTTGTACTGTATAAGTGTCTAGCGGGTGTCTGTCTCTCATTCGATAGTTGATATAGAATTTACAACGGAGGGCCCCGAAAGGGGTGTAGTAGAGACAACTGTTTGATCCATGTTGTGGTTGGAAAGTTCGTAGTTTAGAAACGGTTCTAGTGCGAAAGCCCTAACAACCACGTAAAACTTGCAATAGATAAAGTAGAGGCGTCTAACTTTATTTTGCAGGGGGCATGTGATTATGATATGGCATTGGTCGCTACAAAGGTAAAGTAGTTTACTTTTCTGTTGCTAAGTAGTATAGTAATAGTCATCGTTCCAATGAACGACCTGGTGGAGGCGTCGTGGACTTGGCGTCAAACCAAGGGCAAGATGGAGATCATGCCGGAGCGCTCGATGGAGATCAAGGCGCAAGAAAGACCATATCATATCACATTATACATATGATGTTGATACCTATTTTACATCTTATTGTGTGCTAGTATTTAGATACTCAACGGTAGCAAATAAGATGATCCATATTGAATTCCAATGTTCCGTGTTCCCCTTGTGTTTGCACCACCAAGAAAGTTCTTCAGTATGAGGCGATCCAGGGTTACATGCCTGGGTGTCAGACATATCTACGTTCGCATACAGTGGTTGTAAGCCATGTTGCACAGCGAATACACACAAGTTAGATTTGGTGATCCTAGCACGCCACAGAAGCGTGGCCTCGGAACACAAGAGATCGAAAGATCAAGCATGAGTCACATGGATGATGTGATTGGCATTAGTGAATGTCTACCTTTGATAATGTACTGATGGCTGTGTAACATGAGGGAGGTGCAGAGGATAGGGATCATGCGATCACTAAAATCGTCCGGGGGATGACCGTTTTAGTGGAGACCAATTATAAATTGATCTATTATTATAAACTTAGTCTAGATGTCTGTTTGCAAATATCTTAGTAGAACTTAGCCTATCCCATTGAGGTCTTTTGCGACCATGGGAATATATTGCTTAATATGGAACTTAGCAAAAGGGTCCAACTTCGTAGATTAATACCCACGCCTGAGGGATATCCTCATAAAAGGTGATCTTCTCTTCTTGATATAATAACCATTAGGAGATAATTCGATGACTCCAGAATGTTTGGAAAAACACTTAGCAATCTTTCATTAGAGTTGAGAACTCTTAGAAGGGCTTGATTGCAAAAGGAGGTCATGGATGAAAAAGGTATATGTTAGATATACAAATTATAAATTTGATTCTTGCAAAACTCATTACAGTTTGCAAAGTATTTGATACTTCTCCCGTTTTGTGAAAATAGGAGAATCTGCTTGAGAATTGCTGTCTTTGAGGCAGCAGGACTTGATGACGGCAAGCAATATAGTTGATGGCCGACATCACCTCTTCCCTCAAAGTTTGTCATTTGGATTAGTGGACTTGAATATAATTTGTAATCCTTATATGTGTGTCTTGCTTTTGGCGAGACGATTATTCATATGAACAAGTTGCAAACTAGTTTGTACTATTCTTATGAACAATACCTTATGGTCACATTACGATTACAAATAAGTTATTCTCACCACTATGTTAATGATAATAGTTTAAACATTTATAAAGGTTTTGAATGCTAAAAGATATCCAAAGCTTAATAATGAAATGACACTACAGTTTAAGTCATTTTGGTTATTGCAGGTTCTTTATGAAAGATCGGGGTCCTAGATGCTTAATCTAGAGACTTTGCAAAACCATGCCTCTTGGGAAGAATGACTAAAACTCCGCATTCTGGTAAAACGGTGATATGCGAAGAAATGTTGAATCTAATACATAGTGATGTATCGTATTTTCAACAAGTAGTGGAAATCATTTATTGTGGACTTAAGTGAATAAGTGTATTTACTTAATGAAACATGAAGTTTGAAATGATTGAATTGTTCAAATGAGTTCATAACTAAATGGGATATTGAATTAACTGAATTAACAAGTCTCTTCGATTTGATCGACATGACTAAGGTATTCAAGTTAAGTTTAGCATAAAAAGGAACTTGTGAAAGATGTTTCAAAAATTATGATAATTGGACAAATTCAAACTATGTTGAAATGTCTAAACATCATAATCATTTTGTATTAGATACATATTATCTCTTATCGGGGTTATAGTTGTCATTTAGAGTTAGAGATCAAAATAAGCAAACACTCATTTGAAATACAAAGGAACATCAAAAGATTTGTGGAAACAACACCATAAGTGTTATGGCAAGTTCGAGTTTCTAGAGATTTCAATAAGTCGAAGTCATGGCGAATAAACAAGTCTTTGTAGAGCATTCTTAGGAAACTATGAATGCATCTTCCACAAAAGAGGCAAACCAGTTGTTGTCCTAAGTTGATGTGTCTTGATGAAGATACAGGTGGAAGAAAGTAAAAGATCAAAACAAGGTATTTGACCTTACCTCCGAATTGTTGAGTGGCGCAGCGGAATTTGTTTCATGAATCCAAACTCTACAGATAGAGAAGAAACTAATGATAATGATCATAAAGTTTCAGGAATACTTTTACCAAAGAAAGTAGGATTCAACTATATATTCTACAAGTTTGTGGAATTATATTATTGATTCACTTGTCATGTTTTGAACAAGACATACCTACAAATTACAAAGAAGCGTGATGGACCTGAGTGCGAGAAATGACTAGGAGTCATAAAATCCTATATTAAGTTACATTTAAGATTGCAAAGTAACATGTTACTTAATCTTATCAAAGTAAAGAAGTTTACTTGATATTTCTGAATGACTGCAAAGTCATAAGAAGGAAATGAAACTTAACGAATGACAAAAAGCTCGATTTGTCACAAGTTTGGACAAATTCAAGAAGTTGACTACAATAGTAGTACTAAAGTCTTTTGGATTTACACTAGAAATATATGGATATTGAAGTCTCATAATTGGAATTCTCAAATTGATGATGATCAAGGAATTTTGGAATGTCCAAGATTATCGAGAGGACCTAGTTTTGAGTGGGAGCAAATTAGCTTGGCTAATTCATAATATGTAGTTGACATATTTTGAGTGGGAGCTAAGTGAAATCCTTGGATCTCAAACATGAATGTCATATTTGAGTGGGAGCTAAGTGAAATCCTTGGATCTCAAACATGAATGTCATATTTGAGTGGGAGCGTGAAACCATTTTGGGATATGTGGACGACATATATGAATGATGTGATTGGTGTTAATAATGTTTAAGTTAGGTAAATAAGGATGAAGTTGAAGTTATTAAACAATAAGATCTATCGAGATAGATTGGTGAGTTTAATAAACACTAAATGTCGAATGTTTCCTGGACTTGATTCTGAAAGATGTTCAGAACGTCCTAAGCTAGATTCTGAAGAAGCTCGGAATGGAACAAGGTGAGAAAGTAGTTCTTACCATATGAAGCATTGAGTTAGTATTGCAACTATGGTTGAAAGAAAGAGATGTGTTGCATCTCCTATGCCTTAGTCATAGGTTCTTCCATATAACCATGTTGTATACTTGACGTAATGTGACCCTAAGCTCTAGTTGGTAGGACAAAGACTTAACTATAAGAACATGTCTTTAAGTGATTCCTGAGTTGATCACTGAACCAGAATTAAGTTTGTACTTAAAAGACAAGAAGCAATGTAAGTGGCATAGATGCATTTCATGCACTATGATCTACATAGATATAGAAGTATAAAGGCTACATCTGATGTGATGTATAATGTTGTGGCGGGGCTAGTTCGCTTGTAACATAGAATGATGTGTCCCAGGGCCCAGTGCCCATGAGAAAGCCCTCGAGGTTGATCTAAAGTCACTGTAAGCTCCTGGAATCCGACCTCGTTCTGCTGCCATGACTATAGTATATACACAAAGGATAACAAAGTGTGTTTCGAAGTTTAGATGACAACGGTGAAAATGACCGTCATCATAAACACTAGAAACAAAGTCTCACTTTGTCGCCAAACAAATACTTTGACCCATTATATGATAATGGTGTGAATGTCAAAATTAGGAAGACATTAACGATTTGCAAAAGACATAATGATCTGGTAAAACAGAACATGGACATGACGTTTCCCATGAGCATGCATGATTTGTAAACGCATATATTATATGGTTTATACGAGTAAAATGTGAGCTAGATTATTTATACTCTAGTGCAAGTGGGAGACTGAAGGAGATATGCCCTAGAGGCAAATAATAAATAGGTTTTTATTGTCATATCTCAATTAGTTTATAATAGTTTCATATTATGCTAGAACTGTGCCAAGTAGAAACATTGGTACAGGTGTGGTATGAAACAACAAATTCCCTAGTAGCCTCTATTCATACAAGTTCGTTGGTCACGAAGATGATCTGGGTTTCAAGATCATGGGCATTTATGCCGACTAACAACGGGATCATATCATTGGAGAATGATGTGATTGGACATTCCTCGAAGGATTGCAACACGATCAAGTCATATAGTTCATTGTTGCAACAGCTATACCTAGACTCCTTCTCCTTAGACCGTGAGCTCATATTACTCACTGTTTCCCTAGGCTTCTTAGACTGCATCAACCGTCATCTGGTAATACAGTGGCCATAAAGGTGTACGTTGGGTATTCCGAAGGAACAATAGATGACATGTGACTGCAAGATCGGGATTTGTTCACCCACATGACGGGTAAAGATACATACGGCCGGCTTGGTGAGATTACATCTATAAATGTTGCAACATGTGACTAGGTCACGGGGATGTAATATCACGGTAACACGAAAACAGAACTTGTTGTGAACGAGATTGAACAAGGTATGGGATACCAATGATCGGATCTCGGACAAGTTGTATCGAGAAACAAAAGGAAGATGATGATACATTTAGACGATTCAAACGACATTGTCATCAAGAATGCATAGGGGTCACATGGACATCCCTGGTCCCTCTGTTGATCATTGATATAGATCATGTCTAGAGCATTCCCGAGCCGGGAGAGGATACACTTAAGGGTACGATGAGAGTGATCATTCGTAATACGGAATCACAGTAGAGAAAGAGAAAGCCGGAATCGTTCCGTGGAGAAACCTGAAGCTATTTGGAGAAAGAATAAAGGACCAGAACCATTCCGGGAAAGATCCGAAGTTGTTCAGAGGAAATCGAAAGGGAACCGAAAGGTGTTTCGGGTCAAGATGGATTTTGTAATATGTATTTACATATTAATTAGTGTAATTAATATTAAATATAATATTAAAATCTAATTTGAAGGGTTATTCCACTAATGGGCCAAACTTCCTAGTGAAATAGGGCCCATGAGGGAAAACCGGAGGAGGGAAGGGCCAAAGGGCCAAGGCCCAGGCGCCTCAAGGGGGCCCACCCGGCCAGCCTGGGGTGGGGCCCACCCCTGGCCGGCGTCCCATGAGTCCCATGCGCCTTCCCCCTCTCTCCCTTGTTTAGTCCCACATGGAAAACCCAAAGGGGAGGGCACACCCCCTCCCCCTATATAAAGGGGTGCCCATGGGTGGGATGAAACACACCAAAACAATTAGAGAAGTCCTTTGGTTGACTTCCTCCTTCCCTCTCTCTCTAGCCCTTGTGACCATGGCCCCAAGTTTGGGTTGTGCGATCGAGGCACACCTGCAGCACGCCATTGCACTGTAGGGATTCCTAGCCGGATATCAACTTCCGCACTCCTGGCGGGATCGGGGAGCCAGAGGTCTCATCGTGCACCGGATGTGTACCAAGACACGAGGCGCAACACTTGGGGCGCTTAAATGTCATGAGCCGGAGCTGTTGCACGATGAAGATGAAGAAGGAGCAAGGGGTGACCTGCGAGGAGCTTCACGACCTTGAGGTCGGCTACGAGTACGACTACTTCAACCACGTTCCCTGCGGAACATTAACCGCGTATGGTCTACAAGGGTATGTATTCTCTATGCTCCGGTCATTATCATATTACTACATAGATAGATCCTAGGCAAGTTTCTGGGGTTCAACGTAGGATTTTTTTGTTTTCCGCACCGATCCCCAACACATTGGTCATGAGGATGATCTAGGGTTTCGAGATCATGGGCATTTATGCCAAATTGACAATAAGATCATGTCATTAGTTGAATGATGTAATAGACAAACAACCCAACAATTTGTATCATAATGAGATCTAGTTACAAAGTTCACCATTAATGATAAACTAAGGAAACCTCGCAACCTGATCCTTAGACTATGAGATAATGCAAATCACCGTTCTGAAGGGAGCTTAGATGGTATCAAGTATCATTCTGTGACTGGATGATAAAAAAGGTGCCACTCAGGTTTCCCAAAGGGGCGTGTAGAGGAGTACATATCAAGACAGGGATTTCCCCATCCATGTAACAGACAGATACATTTGTGGCCATCTCGGTGATGTTGCATTAATGAAGCTTGCAAGTGTGTGACTGGGTCACGGAATGCAACGACATGGGAACAAGAAAACAAGTTCATTGATAACAAGATAAAACAAAGGTATGGAGATACCGTAGATTAAATCTTGGGTGAACTAGTGGCAAAGGGAATGGGAAACGATGTTTACAGTTCAAACGACATTATCATCGTGGAATGCACATGTGTCATTATGGGCATCCCGGTCCCACTATTGATCATTGATGGAGATCATGTCTGTGCCATTCCCGAGCCGTGGGGAAATACACTTAAGGGTATGATGAGCTAGAGATCCTCTGTAAGTTGGATTCACCATATGAAAGAGAAAAGGAAACCGGAAAAGTTCCGTGAGAGAACTGGAATCATTCTGGGAAGTTCCAAAGTCATTCGGAGGAAATCAAAAGGGAACCAAAAGGTGTTTCGGGGAAAATCGGATTTTGTAATATGTATTTACATGTTAATTAATGTAATTAATATTAAATATAATATTAAAATCTAATTTGAAGGGGTATTCCACTAATGAGCCAAACTTCCTAGGGAAAAGGGCCCATGAGGGGAAACCGCAAGAGGGAAGGGCCAAGGGCCAAAGGGGCCAAGGCCTAGCCGCCACATGGGGCCCACCCAGCTAGCCTTGGGCTGTGCGCGGGGTGGGGCCCACTCATGGCCGGCTGGCCCATGGTGCCCTAAGGGCCCATGGCGTCTCCCTCCTCTATCCCGTGATTAGTCCCATATGGGAAACCCAAAGGATAGGGTACACTGATACATTGTAAATGTATCTATAATTTTGATGCTCCATGCTTGGTTTTATCCACTTTCTTGTGTTTTGTCCACACTTTGGATTACTTTTCATATGATTTCTTGGACTAACCTATTAACAAGAGCCATAGTGCCAGCTGCCTATTTTCTGTTGTTTTTGGTTCCAGGAAAGTCAGAAAATGAATATTCTCGGAATTGGACGGGACAAAAGCCAAAGTGCCTTTTTTTCTGGAAGTCATCAGATGCCAGAATACAAGACGGAGAAGGGCCAGGGGCTGGCCACCACCACTGGCATGGCTGGCTGGCCAGCGCTGAGGATGGTCTGGCCGACCCGAGCACCCCCTCGGCCTCTCCTTCCGCCTATAAGATGCCCTCGGGACGAAAACCCTAAGTGCCCGATCAAAAATCCACGAAAGAGTCTATAGTCGCCGTCATCTCCATCCCTAGACCGGGAGGGATCTGAAGCTCTTCCCGGCACCCTGCCGGGAGGGGAATTCACCCTGGAGGCCTTCTTCATCACCATGCAAGCCTCCGGTGTGATGCGTGAGTAGTTCATCCTTGGACTACAGATCAATGTAGTAACTAGATGGCTGGTTCTCCTCCTTTGTGCTTTCATGTCTAGATCTTGTGAGCTCCGTTCATGATCAAGATCATCTATTTGTAATTCTGCATGTTGTGTTTGCGGGGATCCGATGGATATTGAGATGCTATTTCAGATTGATTATTGATTCTATCATGTCTTTGTTATTTGTGATCTTGCATGCTTTCCGTTGTTAGTAGCTATCTTGGCCAAGTAGATGCTAGTAACTCCAAGAGTTAGTATTTATGCTCGATAGTGGGTTCATGCCTCTGGTAATCTGGGGAAGTGACAGAAATCTCTAAGGTACTAGATGTGTTGTTGCTACTAGGGAGAAAAAACAATCCTTTGTTCATAGAACAATCGTATTGTTTACATTACATGCATTTCGTAAAGCAATAATCTGTTGCTTGCAACTTAATACTAGAGGGGGTTCAGATGATAACCTGAAGGTGGATTATTAGTCATAGATGCAGTTGGATGGCGGTCTATGCATAATGTTGTAATGCCCAATCAAGTTCCAAAGGAGTCAAGATGATTAGTATATGCATGTATTGCTTTCTCGATGTTTGTCAATTGCCCCGCTATAATTTGTTCACCCAGCATGTTATCTATCTAAGGAGAGCCACCTCTAGTGAACTATGGATCCCGGTCCTTTTCTTTTACATACAATCTATAAACTGTTTACTACTTTGTGTTTACTTTCTGCATAAACTTTTACTTCCTTCCATTCGATACGTTTAATCCTTTGTTTTCAGCAAAACACGGTGAGATTGACAACCTCATCGCAAGTTGGGGACAGAGTTCTGTGGTTGTGTTGTGTAGGTCTCCACGTTGCTACTAGCACCGGTAGTGCGCCCTGCCAAGGCTCAGCTAGCAACACCTTTGGGGTGTTTCCTTGCTCCTACTGGTTCGATTAAACCTTGGTTTCATAACTGAGGGAAACTTGATGTTGTGCTCATCATACCTTCCTCTTGGGGTTCCCAACAATCTCTACATCAACACTGAGCCATCAAGCATTTTTCTGGCACCGTTGCTGGGGAGTCAAGGACATCTTCACAAGGAGAGTCCCTTATAACCAATCTCTTTACTTTGTTATTTTTGTTTTGCTTTGTTTGCTTGTTTCTTTATCAAAAACACACAAAAAATAGTTTTACTAGTTTGCTTTCTTATTTGAAAACACACAAAAATGACCACTCTTGAAAACACTAAGTTGTGTGACTTCACTAGCACCAACAACAATGATTTTATAAGGACACCTATTGCTCCACATGTGCCTGAAGCTACTTTCTTTGAGATAAAACCTGCTTTACTCAATCTTGTTATGAGAGAACAATTTTCTGGTATTGGTAATGAAGATGCTGCTGTCCATCTAAATAACTTTGTTGAACTTTGTGAGATGCAAAAGCATAGGGATGTAGATGGTGATATTATTAAGCTGAAATTGTTTCCTTTCTCTTTGAGAGGAAAAGCTAAAGAATGGTTGAATTCCTTAACTAGGAATAGTATTGATTCTTGGACTAAATGCGAAGATGCTTTCATTGGAAAATACTATCCTCCTGCTAAGATTATATCTATGAGAAGTGAAATAATGAACTTTAAACAATCTGATAATGAACATGTTGCTCAAGCTTGGAAAAGAATGAAATCTTTGGTAAAGAATCGTCCCACTCATGGACTGACTGCTTGGATGATCATCCAAACCTTTTATGCAGGATTGAACTATTCTTCAAGGAACCTATTGGATTCTGTTGCTGGAGATTCCGTTATGACCATAACTTTGGGTGCTGCAACAAAGCTTCTGGACAATATGATGGTTAATTACTCTGAATGGCATACTAAGAGAGCTCCACAAGGTAAGAAGGTAAATTCTGTTGAAGAAACCTCCTCCTTGAGTGATAAGATTGATATTATTATGTCTATGATTGTGAATGGGAAAGCTCATATTGATCCAAATAATGTCCTTTTAGCCTCTTTGGTTGCTCAAGAAGAGCAAGTTGATGTGAACTTCATAAGAAATAACAATTTTGGCAATAATGCTTATAGGAATAATTTGGTAACAACAATTATAAGCCATATCCTCCCAATAATGGTAATGCTTATGGAAATTCTTACAACAATAATAGGAGTGCACCCTCTAAACTTGAAGTTATGCTTAAAGACTTTATTAGTAAACAAACTGCTTTCAATAAAACTATTGAGGAAAAACTCTCTAATGCTGAGAGAAACATAACATCTTTGGCTGAAGCTCGATCTTCTTTGAATAAAATGGCTGCTAAACCTGAAACTAATGATAATCCCTTTGCAGCTACTAATGCCATACAAGTTAGAATTGATGAAAATGTTAGACTATTAGCTAAATTACATGCTAAGTGGGAAAGAGAAGATGAAATTGCTAGATACATTAGTGTTTCTACTATTATCACCACTAGTGTTGAGGCTAGTAATAGTTCTACTACTTTAGATGATAAATTTGATTTTTGATTTTGATCTTGATGGTTGCAATATCTATGAAGTTATTAAGTTCCTACAAAAGCTTGCTAAAAGTCCTAATGCGAGTGCTATGAACATGGCCTTTACAAAACACATTACTGATGCTCTCATAAAGATTAAAGAAGAAAAGATGAAACATAAAGCTTCTATTCCTATAAAACAAGAAGATGGTTGGGAACCCATCATTAATATGAAAGTGAATGACTTTGATTTCAAAGCTTTATGTGATCTTGATAGTAGTGTTTCTATTATGCCTAGAAGGATTTATGATATGCTTGATTTGCCTCCACTTGAAGATTGTTATGAGTCTTAATGATGTTCTTATTACGGTTAACAATGCCTATGTCCCCGTTGATTTCTATGTTTTGGATGTTGAATACAATGCTTCTTGTCCTATTACTTTGGGAAGACCTTTTCTTAGAACTGTTGGTGCCATTATTGATATGAAAGAAGGCACCATTAAATATTAACTCCCACTCAAGAAAGGTATAGAACACTTCCCTAAGAAGAGAGAGAAGATTTCTTTTGCCTCTCATATGAAAACAAAATTTGGTCTTAATGCTTCTTCATTTGAGAACACTTGATTCTTTTTCTTGCTTCTTATGCCTAACTTAAAGGCGTTAAAGAAAAGTACTTATTGGGAGATAACCCAAAAGTTTTAGATGAGTCTTGGAAGTTATTACTTCATTAATAATTGCTCCTTATCCTTTTTATTTGCTTTTTGTGCCAAGAGTAACCTCTAATGAGAGAGAAGTAATGATTGGGAAAGTTGCTGTCCTGAAACAGATTTCTGTGCTTCACCGTAAAAATTCCTGTAAAATCTCTGAAGGTATTTGTGAGGCGTGAATTTTTGTGCTTCTGCCCCAGGTTGTTATCTAACTTTAGTTAGTTCAACACTTTTTGATTTGAGCAATGGAAGTTCTTCGAAAAAATTCGTCTTTACCTGCTAGTCTATTTTGACAGATTTCTGCAATTTTCTGCATTTGCTTCTTGTTGGTTCCTTTTTGAGTTCTTTTGGGGAATTGAGCTTTTTGAGGGAAGTGCTACAGTAGCTAGTGTTCTAATGGAAGTTTATTTGGTGTTAGAACTGAACCTTAAGACTTATTTATCTTGAGTGCACTAATGTTGCTAATAAAGATTGTGTGAAGTTTTGTATGAAGAAAAGATTCCGGGTGTATAGAAGGAATGAGTAATGAGATGAAGGATGGACTAAAGCTCAAGCTTGGAGATGCCACGCGTGTAACCCCAAGAAATATCCAAGAAGTGCAAGCGTCAAAGCTTGGGGATGCCCAAGGCATCCCCCTCTTCATCAATAAAAATCGCAGGTTTCTTCCAAACGCTTCATTTTTATTGTTTAATGCACAACTGTGTTGTTCTTGGAGCGTCTTCTTTTTCGTTTTCGTTTTGGTTTTTTGTTTTCTTTTGTTTGCTTAGTTTTCTGAATAAATTGGTTGTACCCCCTCTTTCATACATTGGTTTGCTAATAGTTTGGTTTGGTTTGGAAAAGAGTAGGAAAGTTCATGCTTATGTTGTAAAAAGAGCTCGTTTTTGACTGTGGCGTATGCTCTATCAAGCCATGCTTGATATTGTTTTGGCTTTATGCTTAGTATTATTTGCTGTAGCATGACTTGTTATAAACAATTGAGATTTCTTAATGTGCCTTGGATGAATAATGCGTTGTTTTAGCATATTAAAGCATAGTATAGTGGTATTCTCCTTTGATGCGTTATTTGGGTTGACTTGGCGCATGCTCACACCATGTTATGACTATCTCAAGTCACCATAGCCTTTATGATCCTTTAGTTTTCAACTTATAGTATCACTTTATGCTTTCATCAATGATGTTTTGTCGCTCTGCATGATTATGGCCATTATTGCTCTCTTAGTTTGTCGCTCCCAGTCTTTTGCTAGCCTCCACAACCAAGTATGAGTTCCACTCATGCATCCAACTCCCTAAACCAAGTTATTCCAAAGAGTCCACCATACCTACCTACTAGCATATGCTATTCCAAGTATATTCATGCTTTTGTTTACCTTTTGAATTAAACTTGTTATGAGAAAACTAGTGATTAAAGCTCTCACGAACTTGATGGCACACTTTACTTTTCTTGCCCTTAATAAACTTGAACCATTGTGTCGTCTATGTTGTATATGCTTGCACTTATTTGTTGGGAATTAGCAGAACCATGCTGTCATGGGGAATGATTTCAACATTGCACTTGGTACTTGTACCTAGTTGATATCATGCTCTTTTGTATATGGATGTCGTCAGTGTGAAATGAAAGGGGAGCTTGTAAGTCCATGGAGTTATGTATATGTGTTAGAGAAACGCCTGGGCCGCTGGTCTAATCCATGCTGACATGGTGGAAACCTGCAGCGTAACCATAATGAGCTGTCTATGAAGCATTATTCTTATAAAAAAAGAGTCCTATATGAGAAAAAAGAGAAAAAGAAAAAAAAAGAGATTATGAAAAGAGGAAAGAGAGAAAAAGCACCATATTCCCATGGTAAATAAGAAGATTGCTGAGATGCTCGTTGTCTGCTTGCCTTGTCATCTTGATATGGGGATTCTTCCGTATCATCGGGCAAGGGGTACCCCGTTGGCGGTTCTCTATGATACACATGTACTTACGATGACAAGAACTTACCGATGACTAAACTTGAGTAGCATGAGGAGCAGCCCTCGTATTCAAGGGACATGAGATTTCTAACTTATACTTCGTCAAGCATATACACCATAGTTTGTTCACTTTAAACTTAATCACTTCAAGATTCTTATGATAGGGGCAATGAGAGTTGAAAGCTATTAAGTACCATATTTTTTGGAAGCTCTTTATGAGACTTGAATTCCTACTTCCTTCTATGAAGGCCTTTCTTACACCATTATATTGAGTCTCCACCTTCTACCTTTATGCACCTACTTTGAGAGCATAGTGGCCATTCTTAATTCTATGTGCATTGTCCCAAGACTTGTTGATTGATGCATCACTTTGATATTGCTTGTTTTAAACTATTTGTATCTAGTCACTCTTATGAACTTTGAAGGTGTCCTATGCAATTTTATTTGCTACTCTATGAGGGACAAGCTGAATGCTATTATGCTATGTTTCCTTTATGTGAAACAAACAAACGTCTTGCAAAGCATTGTTATTCATGGATCTTTTGTTTGTACCTTTTCATGTTGCATCATAGTTTCTTTGTCTTATTGCTAGAACTTTGTCCTTCATGTTATGATTGAAGTACTATGATCCCAGCTTTGAATGTTTTACAAATACTTTGATCAAGTCTTTGATGGTGCATGTCACCTCAAAAATTATTCTTTCTTTTTTATCACTTACCTACTCGAGGACAAGCAAGAGTTAAGCTTGGGGATGTTGATACATTGCAAATGTATCTATAATTTTTGATGCTCCATGCTTGGTTTTATCCACTTTCTTGTGTTTTGTCAACAGTTTGGAGTACTTTTCATATGATTTCTTGGACTAACCTATTAATAAGAGCCACAGTGCCAGCTGCCTGTTTTCTGCTATTTTTGGTTCCAGGAAAGTTAGAAAATGAATATTGTCGGAATTGGACGAGACAAAAGCCAAAGTGCCTTTTTTTCAGAAGTCAGCAGATGCCAGAATACGAGACGGAGAAGGGCTGGGGCCGGCCACACCACCTGGCTGCACGGCCAGGCCTAGCCCGTGCCAGGGGGTGGTCTGGCCGACCCCAGCACCCCCTCGGCCTCTCCTTCCGCCTATAAGATGCCCACGGGACAAAAACCCTAAGTGCCCTATCAAAAAATCCACGAAAGAGTCTGTAGCCGCCGTCATCTCCATCCCTAGATCGGGAGGGATCTGAAGCTCTTCCCGGCACCCTGCCGGAGAGGGGAATTCACCCTGGAGGCCTTCTTCATCACCATGCAAGCCTCCGGTGTGATGCGTGAGTAGTTCATCCTTGGACTACGGATCCATGTAGTAGCTAGATGGCTGATTGTCCTCCTTTGTGCTTTCATGTCTAGATCTTGTGAGCTCCGTTCATGATCAAGATCATCTATTTGTAATTCTGCATGTTGTGTTTGTGGGGATCCGATGGATATTGAGATGCTATTTCAGATTGATTATTGATTCTATCATGTCTTTGTTATTTGTGATCTTGCATGCTTTCCGTTGTTAGTAGCTATCTTGGCCAAGTAGATTATAGCAACTCCAAGAGTTAGTATTTATGCTCAATAGTGGGTTCATGCCTCTGGTAATCTAGGGAAGTGACAGAAATCTCTAAGGTACTAGATGTGCTGTTGCTACTAGGGAGAAAACAACAATCCTTTGTTCATAGAACAATCGTATTGTTTACATTACACGCAATTCGTAAAGCAATAATCTGTTGCTTGCAACTTAATACTGGAGGGGGTTCAGATGATAACCTGAAGGTGGATTATTAGTCATAGATGCAGTTGGATGGCGGTCTATGTATAATGTTGTAATGCCCAATCAAGTTCCAAAGGAGTCAAGATGATTAGTATATGCATGTATTGCTTTCTCGATGTTTGTCAATTACCCCGCTGTAATTTGTTCACCCAGCATGTTATCTATCTAAGGAGAGCCACCTCTAGTGAACTATGGATCCTGGTCCTTTTCTTTTACATACAATCTATAAACTATTTACTACTTTGTGTTTACTTTCTGCAAACTTTTACTTCCTTCCATTCAATACGTTTAATCCTTTGTTTTCAGCAAAACACGGTGAGATTGACAACCTCATCGCAAGTTGGGGACAGAGTTCTGTGGTTGTGTTGTGCAGGTCTCCATGTTGCTACTAGCACCGGTAGTGCGCGCTGCCAAGGCTCAACTAGCAACACCTTTGGGGTGTTTCCTTGCTCCTACTGGTTCGATTAAACCTTGGTTTCATAACTGAGGGAAACTTGCCGCTGTGCTCATCATACCTTCCTCTTTGGGTTCCCAACGAGCTCTACATCAACACTGAGCCATCAGACACCTCCCCCCTATATAAAGGGGTGCCCATGGGTGGGATTAGACATACAATTTGAGATGTTCTCTAAGGTATTTTTCTTAGAGAATCCCTCTCTCTCTATATAGTTGTCTCCACGCATTGGCATGGTCCCAAGAAAGAACTGTTCGTGCAAGAGACGGTGCACCTGCAGCACGCCGTTGCGCTGCAGGTATTCCAAGTCGAAAATCTAATTCCGCACTCTCGGCTAGGATCAAGGAGTCAGAGGTCATCATTGTACACCGTATGTGTATGAAACCATGAGGGGCTACACTTGGGGCACCTTGGATGTCGCGAGTCGGAGCTACTACACGATGAAGATCGAGCAATTGGTGACCTGCAAGGAGCATCGCAACCTTGAGGTCGGCTACGAGTTTGACTTCAACCACGTTCCCCTCGAAATGTTAACTGCATATGGTCTACATGGTTATGTATTCAATATGCTCCAGTCGTTACTGCATTACTACATAGATAGATCTTGGCGTTAGGGAGTTCCAACGTAGGATTTTTTTTCTGCTATGGAACCCTTCAGTGGTATCGGAGTCGATCTATGTGTAGAAGTGTTGTACGGCTAGTACGCACAAGTATTATGCGGCATTGATCCCTTAGTTGTTACCCTCTAACGTATACTTGTTTATATCACTGTATTGTTTGATGAAGAGACCCAGACTGACCGCACATGTATTCGTACGCGAGATTGGTTCCACGCTCGACATACGGCTTATCCCGTATAAGTGGCTAGCGGGTGTCTGTCTCTCTTTCAGTAGTTGATATGGCATTTACAACGGAGGGCCTTGAAAGGGGTGTAGTAGAGACAACTATTGGATCCATGTTGTGGTTGGAAAGTTTGTAGATTAGAAATGGTTCTATTACTAAAGCCCTAACAACCACATAAAACTTGCAATAGATAAAGTAGAGGCGTCTAATTTTATTCTATAGGAGGGGCATTGATTTGATATGGTCTTGGTCGTTACAAAGGTAAAGTAGTTTACTTTTATATTACTAAGTTGTGTAGTAATAGCCATTATTCCGATGGACGACCTGTTGATGGCGTCGTGGACTTGGCGTCAAACCAAGGGCAAGATGGAGATCATGCCAGAGCGCTCGATGGAGATCAAGGCGCAAGAAGAATGACCATATCATGTCACAATATACATGTGATGTTGATACCTATTATTCATCTTATTGTATGCTAGTATTAAGATACTCAATGGTAGCAAATAAGATAATTCCTACCTAATTCCAATGATAGTGTTCCCCTTGTGTGTGCACCACCAAGAAAGTTCTCCATTATGAGGCAGGCCGTGACGACCGGGTGTCAGACATATCTGCGTTTGCATACGGTGGGTGTAAGCCATGTTGCACTGCAGATACACACAAGTTAGATTTGGCGAGCCTAGAATGTGTAGACATGGCCTCAGAACACAAGAGACCGAAAGGTCGAGCATCAGTCACATGGATGATGTGATTGACATTGGGGAATGTCTACCTTTGAAACTACATTGCCGGCCGTGACGATCGGGGGTGGTGTAGCAGATTGGGATCATGTGATCACTAAAATCATCCATGGGATGACAATTTTAGTGGGATCTCAATTAGGATTGAACTCATATTATGAACTTAGTCTAGATGCCTATTTGCAAATATCTTAGTAGATCATGGCCTATCCCATTGACGTCCTTTGCGGCCATGGGAATTTTTTTGCTTGATGTGGAACTTAGCAAAAGGGTCCAACTTCATAGATTAATACCCACGCATGAGGGATATCCTCGAAAAAGGTGATCTTCTCTTCCTGATACAATAACTATTAGGAGATAATCTGGTGACTCCGCAATGCTTGTGTTTTCTCCATTATCATCCAATAAGCCATTCTCCATTCGATGCAGAGTTGGACTACAATTATTTATTATGCAAGATCTGGCACATAAAGTATGAGTCGTTGGATGAGTTTTCTTCCATGATGGATGAAAAGAGAATATTTGGAGAAACACTTAGCTATCTTGCATTAGAGTTATGACCTCTTAGAAGGGCTTGATTGCAATGGAGGTAATGAATGAAAAGGGTATATCTCAGATATACAAAGTTATAAATGTAATTCTTGCAAAACTCATTGCAGTTTACAAAAGTATTGGATACTTGCCCCGTATTGTGAAAACTGGATGGTCTGCTTGAGAATTGCTAGAATTGAGGTAATACGGCTTGATGACGATAAGAAAAATAGTTGATGCTTGACATTACCCCCTTTCCTCAAGGTTTATCACTTGGATTAGTGGACTTGAATATAATTTTGTAATCCTTGTTTGTGTGTCTTTCTTTTAGCGAGACAATTATTCATATAAATAAGTTACAATCTAGTTGTACTGTTCTTATGAATAATACCGTTATGGTCACATTACGATTATAAATGAGTTATTCTAATCACTATGTTAATGATAATAGTTTAAAGCATTTATGAAGGATTAGAATTCTAAAAGATATCCAAAGTTTGATTATGATATGACACTATTGTTTAAGTCATGGTGGTTATTTCATGTTCTTCATTCTAAATGAAGATCGGGGTCTTAGATACTTATCTAGAGACTTTGCAAAACCATGCCTCGTTTGGCAGAATGACTAAAACTTCGCATTCCAGTAAAACAATGATATATGAAGAAATGTTGAACTTTATACATAATGATGTATCATATTTTCAACAAATAGTGGAAATCATTATTTCATACTTCACTATGGATTTAAGTGAATATGAGTATTTACTTAATGAAAAATAAGTTTGAAACTGTTTTGAATTGTTCAAAAGATTTCAAAGTAAAGGAGGATATAGAATTAACAAGAATACAAAAGTATCTTCGATTTGATCGACATGACTAAAGTATTTAAGTTAATTTTGGCATAAAGGGGACTTGTGAAAGATGTTTCATTAATTATGATAATTGGACAAATTCAAAGTGTGTTAAAATGTCTAAATATCATAATCATTTTGTATTAAATACATATGGTCCATATTATCTCTTATCGGGTATATAGTTATCATTTAGAGTTAGAGATCGAAATAAGCAAACACTCGTTTGAAATACAAAGGAACATCTAAATGATTCGTGGAAATAACACCATAAGAGTTATGGCATGTTCGAGTTTTTAGAGGTTTTGATAATTCGAAATCGTAACGAATAAACAAGTCTTTGTAGTGTATTCTTAGGCAACTATGAATACATGTTCCACAAGGGGCAAACCTGCTGCTGTCCAAAGTTGATGTTTCTTGATGAAGATACAAGTGGAAGAAAGTAAAAGATCAAAACAAGGTATTTGACCTTACCTCCAGATTGTTGAGTGACGCAACCGAATTTGTTTCGTGGAACCAAACTCTACAAACAGAGGAGAAACTACTGATAATGATTATTAAGTTTTAGTGAATGCTTTTACTAAAGAAAGTAGGATTCAACGATATATTCTGCAAGTTTGTGGAATTATATTATTGATTCACTTGTCATGTTTATGAACAAGACATACCTACGAATTACAAAGAAGCGTGATGGACCTAAGTGCGAGAAATGACTAGGAGTCATGAAATCCTATATTAAATTACATTTAAGATTGCAAAGTAATATGTTACTTGATCTTATCAAGTAAAGAAGTTTACTTGATATTTCTAAATGACTTCAAAGTCATTAGAAGGAAATGAAACTTAATGAAGACGTAAAGCTCGATTTGTCACAAAGTATGGACAAATTCAAGGAGTTGACTACAATTGTAGCGATGCTTAAGTCTATTGGATTTACACCAGCAATATATGGATATTGAAGTCCCGTGACTGGAATTCTCGATTTGATGGTGATCAAAGAATTTTGGAATATCTAAGATTATCGAGAGTACCTACATTTGAGTGGGAGATAAGTAACTTGGGCAAATCTTAATATGTAGCAGACATATTTTGAGTGGGAGCTAAAGTGAAATCCCTGGATCTCATATATGGATGCCATTTTTGAGTAGGAGCATGAAATCATTCTGAGATATGTGGACAACACATATGAATGATGTGATTGGTATTGATAACATTTAAGTTAGTAAATATGGATTAAGCTAAACAAGTTATTATACAATGAGATCTATCGAGATAGTTGTGTAAGTTTAATAAACATCATAGCTGAATGCTTCCTAGACTTGATTCTGAAGATGTTCACAGTATCCTAGACAAGATTCTGAAGTAATTCAGAATGGAACAAGGTAAGAAAGAAGTTCTTACTTGTATGAAGCATTGCATTAGTCTCAGTAATGCATCCATGGGTAAAAGAAAGAAAGAGACGTGTTGCATCTCCTATGCCTAAGTCATAGGTTCTTCCATTCAACCGTATTGTATACTCGACGTAATGTGACCCGAGGTTCTGGTTGGAAGGACAAGCTCTTAACTATAAGAACATGTCTTGAAGTGATTCATGAGTTAATCACTAAACCAAAATCAAGTTTGTCCCTAAATGGCAAGAAGCAAAGTAAGGCGCATAGTTGCATTTCATGCACTAGGATCTACATAGATATAGAAGTATAATGGCTCCATCTGACGTGATGTATATTTTTGTGGCAAGACTAGTTCGTCTTTATGCAGAGGGTGTGTCCTAGGGCATAGTGCCCATGAGAAAGATCGTTGTGGCTGATCTAACATCACTGCTGGCTCCTAGATACAGACCTCACTTTGTTGCCATAACTACTATATACACACACACACAAAGGAGTGCGAAGTGTGTTTCAAAGTTTACGTGACAACAGTGAAAGCGACCGTCACGGTAAACACTAGAAACAAAGTCTCACTTTGTCACCAAACGAATACTTCAACCCATTATGAGATAATGGTATGAATGTCAAAGTTAGGAAGACATTAACAATTCGCAAAGACATAATGATCTGGTAAAACAGAACATGGACAGTACGTTTTCCATAAGCATGCATGATCAATAAACGCAAATGTGATATGGTTTATGATGAGTAAAATGCGAGCTAGATTATTTGTACTCTAGTGCAAATGGGAGACTGAAGGAGATATGCCCTAGAGGCAAATAATAAAGTGTATTGTTTTATATATCTCTTATGTTCATAATACATTTCATATTGTGCTATAACTATATTAATACGAAACTTTAATACATGTGTGGTATGTAAACAAACCAAGTCTCTAGTTACCTCTAGAGAACTAGTTCATTGGTCATGAGGATGATCTAGGGTTTCGAGATCATGGGCATTTATGCCAATTGACAATGAGGTCATGTCATTAGTTGAATGATGTGATAGAAAAACAGCCCAACAAGTTGTATCATAATGAGATCTAGTTACAAAGTTCACCATTAATGATAAACTAAGGAAACCTCGCAACCTGATCCTTAGACTGTGAGATAATGCAAATCACCGTTCTAGAGGGAGCTTAGATGGTATCAAGTGTCATTTCATGACTGGATGATCAAAAAGGTGGCACTCGGGTTTCCCAAAGGGGCGTGTAGAGGAATACATATCAAGACCAGGATTTGCCCATCCATGTAACGGACAGATACATTTGTGGCCATCTCGGTGATGTTGCATTAACGAAGCTTGCAAGCGTGTGACTGGGTCATGTAATGCAATGACATGGGAACAAGAAAACAAGTTCATCGGTAACGAGATCAAACGAAGGTATGGAAATACCATAGATCAAATCTCGGGTGAACTAGGTATCAAGTGGCAAAGGGAATGGGAAACAACGTTTACAGTTCAAACAACATTATCGTCGTGGAATGCACAAGGGTCATTATGGGCATCCCGGTCCCGCTATTGATCATTGATGGAGATCATGTGTGTGCCATTCCTGAGTGGTGGGGAAATACACTTAAGGGTACAATGAGCTAGATATCCTATGTAAGTTGGAATCACCATATGAAAGAGAAAAGGAAACCGGAAAAGTTCCGTGAGAGAACCAAAATCGTTCCAGGAAGTTCCGAAGTTGTTCGGAGGAAATCAAAAGGGAACCGAAAGATGTTTCGGGTCAAGTCGGATTTTATAATATGAATTTACATGTTAATTAATGTAATTAATATTAAATATAATATTAAAATCTAATTTGAAGGAGTATTCCACTAATTGGCCAAACTTCCTAGGGAAAAAGGGCCCATGAGGGAAAACCACAAGAGGGAAGGGACAAGGGCCAAAGGGGCCAAGACCTAGCCGCCACATGGGGCCCACTCGGGCAGCCTTGGGCTATGCGTGGGGTGGGTCCCACCCCTGGCCGGCTGGCCCATAGTGCCCTAAGGGTCCATGGCGCCTCCCCCTTCTCCCTTGATTAGTCCCACATGGGAAACCCAAAGGGGAGGGCACACCTTCCCCCTATATAAAGGGGTGCCCATGGGCAGGATTAGACACACAATTTGAGATGTTCTCTAAGGAATTTTACTTAGAGAATTCCTCCCTCTCTCTCTACATAGTTGTCTCCACGCGTTGGCATGGTCCCAAGAAAGGACTGTTCGCGCAAGAGAAGGCGCACCTGTAGCACGCCATTACGCTGTAGGGATTCCAAGATGGAGATCTACTTCCGCACTCTCGGCAGAGATCAAGGAGTCGGAGGTCATCATCGTACACCGTATGTGTACAAAACCACGAGGGGCCACACTTGGGGCACCTTGGATGTCGTGAGCTGGAGCTGCTGCGTGATGAAGATGGAGCAAGGGGTGACTAGCGAGGAGCATCACGACCTTGAGGTCGGCTACGAGTTCGACTACTTCAACCACGTTCCCCTCGAAACGTTAACCATGCACAATCTACAAGTGTATGTATTTAATGTGCTCCGGTCGTTACTGGATTACTACATAGATAGATCTTGGGAGTTAGAGAGTTCCATCGTTGGATTTTTGTTTGTTTTTTGCTATGGAACCCTTAAGCTGTGCCATCAAGGGACCATCTTGGACAAGCCACAAAGCACCTTCCATGGACGGAAGGAGACGAGGGATTCAGAGAGGAAAAACAGAGCAACCAATTCCAACATGATGAAGAACCGTCTCGAAATACACCTTGGTGTGCTGTTGTCGGAGAAGGGAACCCTTCCCTCCTCACCTAGGCTCGAGGGTGTCATCCCACCAGCTAACGCAGCATAGAGAGGCGACAGAGAACCTAAAGAAACCTTGGACATTCTTGTTGAAGCCTTCAACCTCGCCTTCGACCTGACCGGACCACGCCTCTTTCACCACACCGTAGGCCACTCTGTCCCCTTATCCCAAAGCGGTGCCTCCAACGAGGAGAACATTTCTAGAGCGTCGCCGTCTCCCAACCAAGGCTTAGGATTTCTCCTGGGAAAGGAATGCAATGGTAGGGGATTGTACCTCATCCCCTTCAGGAAGGAGCACGGCGAAGGACGTCGTTGCCGATGTGGTTGGCTCGTAGCCAACCAAGGGTTTCCCCCGGAATCCACCCTGGCCTCCTTGCAAGAATGCAGATCGGGTGGACCGAGGACCAGCAGAGGAGGATCTGATGTAGAGAGGCATGGAGGCAGGAGATGTCGACAAATCTGATGCAGAGAGCACCGAAGCACCGTTGTGCTGCGGCGGACTTCTGTCGGCTCCTTACCGCCTGCCACCCGCCTTCCGTTTGTTGCCGCCTCTCCGCATGGGGCCGTAGCCCTAGCTTCCAAATCTCTCCGCGGGGAAGAGCTCGCACCGCCCATCGCAGCCGCTGTGCCAAAACGCGCTATCACCACCACGAGCATGCTGGAGACCACGAAGCCACCACGCTGCCACCAGGAGGCTGCGCCGTTGCACCCCTCGCCAACACCACACCACACCATCTTCTCCAGGTTGCGCCACCACCACCACTCGAGCGGAGAGGAGGCCCTGTGATACGTTGCTAACGTATCCATAATTTTTGATGTTCCATGCTTGGTTTTATCTACTTTCTTGTGTTTTGTTCCAACTTTGGAGTATTTCTATACACTTTCTTGGACTAACCTATTAACAAGATGCCACAATGCCAGTTCCCTATTTTCTGCTGTTTTTAGTTCCAGGAAAGTCAGAAAATCAATATTCTCGAAATTGGACCTGACAAAAGCCAAAGTCGATATTTTACCGGAAGACTCACGGAGCCAGAAGACGAGACAGAGAGGGGCCACAGGGTGGCCACACCATATGGTGGCACGGGCTAGCCCTGGCCGCCCACCGACCTTGCATCTTCGCCTATAAGCTGCCTCCCAACGCAAAAACCCTAAATCATCAAGCCTCCAGCCATGAAAAGTTCCACAGCGCTGCCGCCACCGAAGGGGAGATTCAGGGGACAGAAAGTCTCTATTCCGGCACCCTGCCGGGACGGGGAAATGCCCCCAGAGCCATCTCCATCGATCTCCACCACCATCTCCATCACTGTTGCAGATTCCCATGATGAGGAGGGAGTAATTCTCTCTCGAGGCTAAGGGTTCTACCGGTATCTATGTGTTCATCTCTCTCTCTATGCATGATCTTATTGAGATCATGAGCTTGTAATCTATAGATCTACCTTGCTACTCAAGTGCTTTATTAGATCTCTGCTCTCCCCATGTGTGTGAAAGTGATAGCATGCACACCATGGTGGCACTTAGGCTAGATATCTCAAATACTTGTTATGAGTTATATTTTGAGTTGGATGTCTTCATGAAATTGTGGTGTTTGTTTGAACCATTTAGTGCTCAAGGTGACAGTGTGGGGTTTTCTAGATGGGAAAGGCTTACTTTGAGGTGTGTTGTTATAGCCCTACCATGGATTAGAGTGTCCAACCGGAGAGTAGTTTAGCATAGTATCATAAAGAAGAATATATTTATATGAGAGTGTTCATTAGTGAAAGTATGATCCCTAGGCCTTGTTTCTAAACATTGAAACACCGTTTGCTACTAGATCTGTTACATGTTTTCTTGCTTCTATCTTTATTTCAGTTTTCCTTTAGTCTCTTCCATGCCATCAAAGTATTTTCTATCACCGTTACCACTTATAATTATCTATACCACTTGTATTTCACTATCTCTTCGCCAAACTAGTGCACCTATACACCTGACAAGTGTATTGGGTGTGTTGGGGACACAAGAGACTTCTTGTATCTTGATTGCAGGGTTGCTTGAGAGGGAATACCTTTGACCACTTCCTCCCTGAGTTCGATAAACCTTGGGTGATCCACTTAAGGGAAAACTTGCTGCTGTTCTACAAACCTCTGCACTTGGAGGCCCAACAACTGTCTAGAAGAATAGAAGTGCGTAGACATCAAGCTATTTTTTGGCGCCGTTGCCGGGGAGGTAAGGTAAAAGGTACTCACATCCTCCGGTGTGAGTGCTCGAAGTTATTTCCTTTAGATTCTGCAATTTTGTCTTTTTGTTTCTTGTTTTCACTAGTTAGGCTTAATGGAAAACAACAAAACAATTAGAGAGCTTTTTAGTATTTTTCCTAAGTTAGAACTTGAATTGTCTGGAAAGAAAATTAAAAAACCCATGGAACTTTCTTTGCATGCTAATAGTAATGTTATTAGTATGAATCTCTTGAACACCTTTGTTACTAATGCTATGGAAACGTCTAAGCTTGGGGAAGTTGGTTTTTATGAAAATGATCTTTTTAGTTCCCCAGCTTTAAAGAAGAAAATTTGCTCTGATGATACTTTATTTCCCATATGTGGTAATTCTAATGATACGTGTGATATTTTAAATCCACATACTGAAAGCACCCCTTTTAAAATACCTATAAAAATTGTTGAACGTGTTATGAATAACTGTTATTTTGGAGATGGAACTGTCTATCCTGGTGATCATTTACTCTTTATACATGAATTATGCGAGTTGTTCAAGTGTGCAGGTATTTCAATGAACCAAGTTAAGAGGAAGCTATTCCCTATTTCACTTAAGGGCAAAGCAAGGGAGTGGTATGAGCTACTAGATGATCCTCATCATTTTGAGTGGAAGGAACTTGAATCTCTCTTTTACTCTAAATTTTATCCTCCTCATGAAATTCATAAAGATAGGAATTACATTTATAATTTTCATCCTCATGATGGAGAAAGTATTTCCCAAGCATGGGGGAGATTGAAGTCACTAATGCTCAAATGTCCCATTCATGAGCTCCCCAGTAATATTGTTATTAATAATTTCTATGCAAGGCTTCTAGGACATTACAAGGACTATCTAGATACTTGTTTAGAGGGATCCTTCACAAGTAAGGAGGTCAAAGCTAAGTGAGATCTTCTTGAAACAATTCAAAGCAATACCGAAGATTGGGATAACAAAGGTAAAGAACCAGGTATAAACTATGAGTATGATTGCATTAAGTCTTTTGCTGAAACTATTGATTTTCAAGAGCTTAGTGCTAAATATGGTCTTGATCCTCAAATTCTTGTTGATTGTTATAGAACCTTTGCTTCTCATATTAATGCTCCTAAAGAAAAGTGGGACATGTATCATGAGCCTTATAAAGACACTTGCATGGAAAATGAAATTGTTATTAATGATAGCAATAAACATGCTCAAACCTCTGAAAGTACTACTTCTTATAAGCATGTTAATTTTTGTGGAATACGTAGACCTTGTGAGAATAATCAAATTGAAGAAGAATATTGTATCACCCACAGGAATGAAAAAACTAGAATGTGGTATAGGGCTCTAAATGATCTTGGTAAAAAAGTTTGTGCCCTCTATCCTTTTATTTATGAACTTTGTTTTGAAGTGGGTCATTTCAATTTTCAATGCTCAGGCCATAATAATAGCCCTTCTAATCTAATGAGTACTGCAAGTTTGTATTGTGATGACATTATCACTCCTAATCAGCATGATGAACTTACATTATTTTTGGGGTGTGAAGAGTTATCAAGAAAAACCTCTTTGGTAGATATGGGTGCTTTTGATATGAATAGTGTCATGCATGGTTGTCATCTTTATTGTGTTGATAATTGCCACACAAATACTTACATACAAAATATTATAAAAGATGAGATCTTACCAAAATATGACATGACTAATATGTTGTTTGGTCTTATTAATGAAAAGGAGGAATCCTCCAAAGTTTCTTCTATTGTCTCTAACAATGAACCCGGGTATATGGAGAAGCTTCCTTTCAAGGCTCTCCCTCCTAAAGAGAAGAAGAAAAAGAAGAAAAGGAGGACTAAAAGGAGAGAGGAAACAGTATTTTCCCCTAAGCATGTTGCTCCTATTATAGTTTTTGATGAGTCTGAACTCGATGATGTTCCTATGCCTGTTACCTATAGTAGTGATCATGATTGGGAAAAGCACACTACTTTTGATATTGAAAATCTCTTCGATACCAATTCTGAAAATGAAGATATTAATAATTGCAATACTATTAGTGCTATCCATGATCCTTCCAATGATGATATGTTTACAAATGAACACACTTGGGAAGATAACTATTCTATTGCTTATGATGATTCTATACCTCCAATATATGATGATTGCAATGATGATTATGATATTTTCAGTCCACCTACTATTGAGGAGGAAATTAATTATGATTACAATATGCCTCCTATATTTGATGATTATGGTGATGAAAATAATAATGATAGCTATTTTGTTGAATTTGCTCCCACTACAATCAATAAGAATGACTATGTTTATGTGGGGAGTATTAATTCTTTTATGCATGTGGCTCATGATAAGAATGTTTCTTGTGATAGTTATATTGTCAATTTTATTCATGTTGCTACTAAAAGTTATTATGAGAGAGGGAAACATGGTTTTATGCATCTCAATAATATTAAGTTTCCCCTCTTTATGTTGAAAGTCTTGAAGTTGCACTTGTTTTGCTTTACTATGCTTGTTGCTTTGTGCTTCCATGAATTGTTTCTTTACAAGATTCCTATGCATAGAAAGTGGGTTAGACGTGCTTTGAATTTGCTTCTTGATGCTCTCTTTTACTTCAATTCATATTTCTTATGTGAGCATCTTCTCAAACTATCATGCCTAACTTAAAGGCGTTAAAGAAAAGTACTTATTGGGAGATAACCCAAAAGTTTTAGATGAGTCTTGGAAGTTATTACTTAAGTAATAACCTCTCCTTATACTTTTTATTTGCTTTTTGTGCCAAGAGTAACCTCTAATGAGAGAGAAGTAATGATTGGGAAAGTTGCTGTCCCGAAACAGATTTCTGTGCTTCACAATAAACATTCGTGTAACATCTCTGTACGTCCTTTTGAGGCGTGAATTTTTGTGATTGTTCCCCAGGTTGTTATCTAACTTTCATTAGTTTAACACTTTTTGATTTGACCAACAGAAGGTCTTCGAAAAAATTCGTCTTTACCTGCTGGTCTGTTTTGACAGATTTCTGCCATTTTCTGCATTTGCTTCTTGTTGGTTCCTTTTTGAGTTTTTTTGGGGAATTGAGCTTTTTGAGGGAAGTGATACAGTAGCTTGTGTTTTAGTAGAAGTTTTTTTGGTGTTAGAACTGAACCTAAAAGACCTATTATCTTGAGTGCACTAATGTTGCTAATAAAGATTGTGTGAAGTTTTGTATGAAGAAAAAATTTCAGGTGTATGGAAGGAATGAGTAAATGAGATGAAGAATGGACTAAAGCTCAAGCTTGGGGATGACACACGTGTCACTCCAAGAAATATCCAAGAAGTACAAGCGTCAAAGCTTGGGGATGCCCAAGGCATCCCCCTCTTCATCAATAAAAATTCCAGGTTTCTTCCAAATGCTTCATTTTTATTGTTTCATGCACAGCTGTGTTGTTCTTGGAGCGTCTTCTTTTCCTTTTTTTAGTTTTCATTTGCTTGGTTTTCTTAGTTTGCTTGAATAAATTAGTTGGACCCCCTCTTTCATACATTGGTTTTCAAATAGTTTGGATCGGATTGGAAAGAGTAGGAAAGTTCATGCTTAAGTGGTAAAGAGAGCTTGTTTTGACTATGGCCTATGCTTTGTCATGCCATGCTTGATATTGTTTTGGATTTATGCTTAGTGATATTTGCTATAGCATGACTTGTTATAAACTATTGAGATTGCTTAATGTGCCTTGGATGAATCATGCGTTGTTTTAGCATATTAAAGCATAGTATTGTGGTATTCTCCTTTGATGCTTTATTTGGGTTGACTTGGCACATTCTCACACCATGTTATGACTATCCCAAGTCACCATAGACTTTATGATCCTTTAGTTTTTGACTTGTAGTATCACTTTATGCTTTGATTAATGATGTTTTGTCGATCTGCATGATTATGGCCATTATTGCTCTCTTAGTTGGTTGCTCCCAGTCTTTTGCTAGCCTCCACAACCAAGTATGAGTTCCACTCATGCATCCAACTCCTAAAACCAAGTTATTCCAAATATTCCACCATACCTACCTACTAGCATATGCTATTCCAAGTATATTCATGTTTTTATCTACCTTCCGAATTAAACTTGTTATGAGAAAACTAGTGATTAAAGCTCTCACGAACTTGATGGCACACTTTACTTTTCTTGCCCTTAATAAACTTGAACCATTGTGTCGTCTATGTTGTATATGCTTGCACTTATTTGCTGGAAATTAGCAGAACCATGCTGTCATGGGGAACGCTTTCAACATTGCACTTGGTACTTGTACCTAGTTGATATCATGCTCTTTTGTATATGGATGTCGTCGGTGTGAAATGAAAGGGGAGCTTGTAAGTCCATGGAGTTATGTATATGTGTTAGAGAAACGCCTGGGCCGCTGGTCTAATCCATGCTGACATGGTGGAAACCTGCAGCGTAACCATAATGAGCTGTCTATGAAGCATTATTCTTATAAAAAAAGAGTCCTATATTGAGAAAAAAGAAAAAAAGAAAAAAAAGAGATTATGAAAAGAGGAAAGAGAGAAAAAGCACCATATTCCCATGGTAAATAAGAAGATTGCTGAGATGCTCGTTGTCTGCTTGCCTTGTCATCTTGATATGGGGATTCTTCCGTATCATCGGGCAAGGGGTACCCCGTTGGCGGTTCTCTATGATACACATGTACTTACGATGACAAGAACTTACCGATGACTAAACTTGAGTAGCATGAGGAGCGGCCCTCGTATTCAAGGGACATGAGATTTCTAACTTATACTTTGTCAAGCATATACACCATAGTTTGTTCACTTTAACCTTAATCACTTCAAGATTCTTATGATAGGGGCAATGAGAGCTGAAAGCTATTAAGTACCATATTTTTTGGAAGCTCTTTATGAGACTTGAATTCCTACTTCCTTCTATGAAGGCCTTTCTTACACCATTATATTGAGTCTCCATCTTCTACCTTTATGCACCTACTTTGAGAGCATAGTGGCCATTCTTAGTTCTATGTGCATTGTCCCAATACTTGTTGATTGATGCATCACTTTGATATTGCTTGTTTTAAACTATTTGTATCTAGTCACTCTTATGAACTTTGAAGGTGTCATATGCATTTATGTTTGCTACTCTATGAGGGACAAGCTGAATGCCACAATGCTATGTTTTCTTTATGTGAAACAAACAAATGTCTTGCAAAGCATTTTTATTCATGAATCTTTTGTTTATGCCTTTTCATGTTGCAACATAGTTTCTTTGTCTTATTGTTAGAACTTTGTCTTTCATGTTTTGATTGAAGTACTATGATCCCATCTATCAATGTTTTACAAATACTTTGATCAAGTTTATGATGGTGCATGTCACCTCAAAAATTATTCTTTCTTTTTATCACTTACCTACTCGAGGAGGAGCAGGAGTTAAGCTTGGGGATGTTGATACGTTGCTAACATATCCATAATTTTTGATGTTCCATGCTTGGTTTTATCTACTTTCTTGTGTTTTGTTCCAACTTTGGAGTATTTCTATACACTTTCTTGGACTAACCTACTAACAAGATGCCATAGTGCCAGTTGCCGGTTTTTTGCTGTTTTTGGTTCCAGGAAAGTCAGAAAATCAATATTCTCGGAATTGGACCGGACAAAGCCAAAGTCGATATTTTACCGGAAGACTCACGGAGCTAGAAGACGAGACGGAGAGGGGCCACAGGGTGGCCACACCATATGGTGGCGCGGGCTAGCCCTGGCCGCCCACCGACCTTGCATCTTCGCCTATAAGATGCCTCCCGACGCAAAAACCCTAAATCATCAAGCCTCCAGCCATGAAAAGTTCCACAGCACCGCCGCCACCGAAGGGGAGATTCGGGGGACAGAAAGTCTCTATTCCGGCACCCTGCCGGGATGGGGGAGTGCCCCCGGAGCCATCTCCATCGATCTCCACCACCATCTCCATCACTGTTGCTGATTCCCATGATGAGGAGGGAGTAATTCTCTCTCGAGGCTAAGGGTTCTACCGGTATCTATGTGTTCATCTCTCTCTCTATGCATGATCTTATTGAGATCATGAGCTTGTAATCTATAGATCTACCTTGCTACTCAAGTGCTTTATTAGATCTCTGCTCTCCCCATGTGTGTGAAAGTGATAGCGTGCACACCATGGTGGCACTTAGGCTAGATATCTCAAATACTTGTTATGAGTTATATTTTGAGTTGGATGTCTTCATGAAATTGTGGTGTTTGTTTGAACCATTTAGTGCTCAAGGTGACAGTGTGGGGTTTTCTAGATGGGAAAGGCTTACTTTGAGGTGTGCTTAGCCCTACCATGGATTAGAGTGTCCAACTGGAGAGTAGTTTAGCGTAGTATCATAAAGAAGAATATATTTATATGAGAGTGTTCATTAGTGAAAGTATGATCCCTAGGCCTTGTTTCTAAACATTGAAACACCGTTTGCTACTAGATCTGTTACATGTTTTCTTGATTCTATCTTTATTTCAGTTTTCCTTTAGTCTCTTCCATGCCATCAAAGTATTTTCTATCACCGTTACCACTTATAATTATCTATACCACTTGTATTTCACTATCTCTTCGCCAAACTAGTGCACCTATACACCTGACAAGTGTATTGGGTGTGTTGGGGACACAAGAGACTTCTTGTATCTTGATTGCAGGGTTGCTTGAGAGGGAATACCTTTGACCACTTCCTCCCTGAGTTCGATAAACCTTGGGTGATCCACTTAAGGGAAAACTTGCTGCTGTTCTACAAACCTCTGCACTTGGAGGCCCAACAACTGTCTAGAAGAATAGAAGTGCGTAGACATCAAGCTATTTTTTGGCGCCGTTCGGGAGGTATAAAAAGGTACTCACATCCTCCGGTGTGAGTGCTCGAAGTTATTTCCTTTAGATTCTGCAATTTTGTCTTTTTGTTTCTTGTTTTCACTAGTTAGGCTTAATGGAAAACAACAAAACAATTAGAGAGCTTTTTAGTATTTTTCCTAAGTTAGAACTTGAATTGTCTGGAAAGAAAATTAAAAAACCCATGGAACTTTCTTTGCATGCTAATAGTAATGTTATTAGTATGAATCTCTTGAACACCTTTGTTACTAATGCTATGGAAACGTCTAAGCTTGGGGAAGTTGGTTTTTATGAAAATGATCTTTTTAGTTCCCCAGCTTTAAAGAAGAAAATTTGCTCTGATGATACTTTATTTCCCATATGTGGTAATTCTAATGATACGTGTGATATTTTAAATCCACATACTGAAAGCACCCCTTTTAAAATACCTATAAAAATTGTTGAACGTGTTATGAATAACTGTTATTTTGGAGATGGAACTGTCTATCCTGGTGATCATTTACTCTTTATACATGAATTATGCGAGTTGTTCAAGTGTGCAGGTATTTCAATGAACCAAGTTAAGAGGAAGCTATTCCCTATTTCACTTAAGGGCAAAGCAAGGGAGTGGTATGAGCTACTAGATGATCCTCATCATTTTGAGTGGAAGGAACTTGAATCTCTCTTTTACTCTAAATTTTATCCTCCTCATGAAATTCATAAAGATAGGAATTACATTTATAATTTTCATCCTCATGATGGAGAAAGTATTTCCCAAGCATGGGGGAGATTGAAGTCACTAATGCTCAAATGTCCCATTCATGAGCTCCCCAGTAATATTGTTATTAATAATTTCTATGCAAGGCTTCTAGGACATTACAAGGACTATCTAGATACTTGTTTAGAGGGATCCTTCACAAGTAAGGAGGTCAAAGCTAAGTGAGATCTTCTTGAAATAATTCAAAGCAATACCGAAGATTGGGATAACAACAAAGGTAAAGAACCAGGTATAAACTATGAGTATGATTGCATTAAGTCTTTTGCTGAAACTATTGATTTTCAAGAGCTTAGTGCTAAATATGGTCTTGATCCTCAAATTCTTGTTGATTGTTATAGAACCTTTGCTTCTCATATTAATGCTCCTAAAGAAAAGTGGGACATGTATCATGAGCCTTATAAAGACACTTGCATGGAAAATGAAATTGTTATTAATGATAGCAATAAACATGCTCAAACCTCTGAAAGTACTACTTCTTATAAGCATGTTAATTTTTGTGGAATACGTAGACCTTGTGAGAATAATCAAATTGAAGAAGAATATTGTATCACCCACAGGAATGAAAAAACTAGAATGTGGTATAGGGCTCTAAATGATCTTGGTAAAAAAGTTTGTGCCCTCTATCCTTTTATTTATGAACTTTGTTTTGAAGTGGGTCATTTCAATTTTCAATGCTCAGGCCATAATAATAGCCCTTCTAATCTAATGAGTACTGCAAGTTTGTATTGTGATGACATTATCACTCCTAATCAGCATGATGAACTTACATTATTTTTGGGGTAATGATAGAAATAAACATGCTCAAACCTCTGAAAGTACTACTTCTTATAAGCATGTTAATTTTTGTGGAATACGTAGACCTTGTGAGAATAATCAAATACCTCTTTGGTAGATATGGGTGCTTTTGATATGAATAGTGTCATGCATGGTTGTCATCTTTATTGTGTTGATAATTGCCACACAAATACTTACATACAAAATATTATAAAAGATGAGATCTTACCAAAATATGACATGACTAATATGTGTTTTGGTCTTATTAATGAAAAGGAGGAATCCTCCAAAGTTTCTTCTATTGTCTCTAACAATGAACCAGGGTATATGGAGAAGCTTCCTTTCAAGGCTCTCCCTCCTAAAGAGAAGAAGAAAAATAAGAAAAGGAGGAGTAAAATGAGAGAGGAAACAGTATTTTCCCCTAAGCATGTTGCTCCTATTATAGTTTTTGATGAGTCTGAACTCGATGATGTTCCTATGCCTGTTACCTATAGTAGTGATCATGATTGGGAAAAGCACACTACTTTTGATATTGAAAATCTCTTCGGTACCAATTCTGAAAATGATGATATTAATAATTGCTATACTATTAGTGCTATCCATGATCCTTCCAATGATGATATGTTTACAAATGAACACACTTGGGAAGATAACTATTCTATTGCTTATGATGATTCTATACCTCCAATATATGATGATTGCAATGATGATTATGATATTTTCAGTCCACCTACTATTGAGGAGGAAATTAATTATGATTACAATATGCCTCCTATATTTGATGATTATGGTGATGAAAATAATAATGATAGCTATTTTGTTGAATTTGCTCCCCACTACAATCAATAAAAATGACTATGTTTATGTGGGGAGTATTAATTATTTTATGCATGTGGCTCATGATAAGAATGTTTCTTATGATAGTTATATTGTCAATTTTATTCATGTTGCTACTAAAAGTTATTATGAGAGAGGGAAACATGGTTTTATGCATCTCAATAATATTAAGTTTCCCCTCTTTATGTTGAAAGTCTTGAAGTTGCACTTGTTTTGCTTTACTATGCTTGTTGCTTTGTGCTTCCATGAATTGTTTCTTTACAAGATTCCTATGCATAGGAAGTGGGTTTATGCATCGGGAGGCTCTTATATGCGAGAGGGGAGACCGAGGGGGTGCCGGAGGGGCCCACACCACCCCCTGGCACGGCCTGGCCTGGCCTGCACCACCAGGTGGTGTGGCCACCCTTTGGCCCTTCTCCGTCTCGTATTCTGGCTCCAAGTGTCTTCCGGTAAAATATCGACTTTGGCTTTTGTCCGGTCCAATTCCAAGAATATTGATTTTCTGACTTTCCTGGAACCAAAAACAGCAAAAAATAGGCAACTGGCACTGTGGCACTTGTTAATAGGTTAGTCCAACAAAGTGTATAGAAAGTACTCTAAAGTTGGAACAAAACATAAGAAAGTAGATCAAACCAAGCATGGAACATCAAAAATTATGGATACGTTAGCAACGTAGCAACATCCCCAAGCTTAACTCCTGCTCGTCCTCGAGTAGGTAAGTGATAAAAAGAAAGAATAATTTTTGAGGTGACATGCACCATCATAAACTTGATCAAAGTATTTGTAAAACATTGATAGATGGGATCATAGTACTTCAATCAAAACATGAAAGACAAAGTTCTAACAATAAGACAAAGAAACTATGTTGCAACATGAAAAGGCACAAACAAAAGATTCATGAATAACAATGGTTTGCAAAACGTTTGTTTGTTTCACATAAAGAAAACATAGCATAATAGTATTCAACTTGTCCCTCATAGAGTAGCAAATATAAATGCATAGGACACCTTCAATGTTCATAAGAGTGACTAAATACAAATAGTTTAAAACAAGCAATATCAAGGTATACATCAATCAACAAGTCTTGGGACAATGCACATAGAACTAAGAATGTCCACTATGCTCTCAAAGTAAGTGCATAAAGGTAGAAGGTGGAGACTCAATATATAAGTGGAAGAAGGGCCTTCATAGAAGGAAGTAGGGATTCAAGTCTCATAAAGAGCTTCCAAAAATTATGGTACTTTTTAGCTTTCAGCTCTCATTGCCCCTATCATAAGCATCTTGAAGTGATTAAGGTTAAAGTGAACAAACTATGGTGTATATGCTTGATGAAGTATAAGTTGGAAATCTCATGTCCCTTGAATACGAGGGCCGCTCCTCATGCTACTCAAGTTTAGTCATCGGTAAGTTCTTGTGATCGTAAGTACATGTGTGTGGCATCCCGCTAAAACCACTACTAGAAAATTGTTGTGTTTGTGCATTGCATCATCATGACAACATGCTCATGTCATCATGCCACATTGCATTTGAGCATCGTCATCATCATGCATGGTTTTGTCTAAAACTATTTTCTAAAAGCCTTTATTGTTTTCTAAATATCCCCTGTCTTTATTTCAAATTAAAACCCCGGCCTTGTTCGAATATTTTGTTTTGTCTAAAAACTATTTACAAAAGGCTTTTAAAATAAAACAGTAATCTAATAAAAATAAAATGTTTTTTTTGGGAGGCGGCTGACTAGGCCAGCCCAGCCGGCCACCTACTACCCATAACCAAATCAAACCCTAGCCTAATCCTCAGCCGCCGCCGCCAGCTGCACGCGCGCAGCACACACAAAGCACGCACACAAACGCACACACCCACGCACACATCTCCCCCACGACACGCCTCCCAGTTGCCGCCACCTACCGTCCCTCCCTCCATGTTTCCCCTGCCCCGCCACCTGCCTTGTTTTCCCACCAACCGCCTCGACCCCGCGTCCCCCTTCCGCCGTCGCGAGCCCGCCTCGCTCCCCCGTCTCCACCCTCCTCGTCTCTTCTCTGTCCGCCGCCGCCCATGGCATTTTCCCTGCCGCCCCTGCTGTGGCCGGGCGGATCCGCCCCGTCCTCTCCCGCCGACCCTGCCGTCGAGCACCCCGCCGCCCTACCCGATCCTCTCCGGCCGCCTTCCTCGCGGTTCCTCGCTGGCCGCATCCCCAGGCCCGAGCTCCGCGCCGCCGCTGCAGCGCCTCTCCGCCGTCCTATGCACCTCCCCGTTTGCGGTCAAGCCCGTCCTGGCCATGGCGCTTCCGTCGGCCGGTCCCCTACGCTGCACCGCGTGACCTCGGCCTCTGCTCGCTCCACTTGAGCGCCGCCATCGCCCTCGCCCCGTTGAACCACGCACAAGGCCGCCGAGCTCCTCCGCCGACCATTCCCTGCTACCTCCCGCCGCGAACCGCCTCGTCAGAGCTCCGCCGTGCCGCCTCCTCAGAGCTCCGCCGTGCCGCCTTGGCCGCTCAAGCCGTCACCCCGCCTCTCTCTGCGCTCCCGCGCGTGGCCGCCCTCTGCTCGTCGCGAGCGCCTCCTTGCAGCACGCCTCTTTGCCGGCACCGCGCGTCACCGTCTCACCCCGAGCTCCTCTCGCCAAGCTCTCCTCTAGTCGTGGCGTCGACCACGTTTGTCTCGTTCGCCCTCAACCTCCGTGTGCGCCCTTCCCTTGCAAGTTCTGCTGCTATTGTGTTGGGCAGTGTGGGGCATCTTTTTCAAGTTCGTGTGCGCGTGCCAGAACCATACATGTGTGTGCTACTCCTATGCTGCTGTTCAGAAACCAAGCAGATGAGATGGTGGTGATGAGTGGCCCTCGAAGATCTGCCTACTTGGTGTACTGATTGTTGTGGTGATGGTACACAAACTTCGTCATGCTACAACAAGGGATTCCTCTGATTCAAGATGACAAGATGGACATGTGAGGACATGACCCTCCCGTCAAGGATGGTCCAATGTCAAGATCTCCCGGATTCGAAGACCCCGGTACCCGATCCACTCAAGCTCGCCACCGACCCCCGAAGCCGGAACGACAAGTTCTCCTTCCCGGAATGGCAAGATCGACCGCACGGAACACCAAGGTCTCCCAGCACCGAGACCCGAGTCCGTCACCGACAATCGAAACTGCAGACCCGACAAGATCTTTGCGATGACAAGATCGACACCGACCAGGACGAATCCGATGCGCCCCGACGCCAAACCAAGTCCTTCTTTCCGGAACGCCAAGCTCTCCTTCCGTTGTCCAAGACCGATCCCGTCGATCCGAACCCCAGCTCCGGACCCGACCCCGAACCCCCGGAACCCAAGATCTTCCGAACCCAGATGTGTGCCCCTAAGCCCTTATTTTTATAGTATGACATTATCATTTGTCGCATATTAAATTGTTCATGCATGCATACCTGTCTGTGGTTTGGGGGCATTATGCCGATTCACCTCATAATTAAATATGGAGCCTATATGCGAAATATTGTTGTCTTATTCCGGACTCCATTTAAATTGGTGTAGCGAACCGATGCCATGTGTTGCCTTGATAATACAACATTTAAGTTGCAGGGTTGTTAAATAACTTGAACCGTTTAATTAATTGTCGGGACCCCGGTTCTGCTTAATATCGCCTAATTGCACCGCATCTGCATCATATCATAATCATGCCGGATCTTCTGCCGTAGTATTAAATATTGCATCCGGTGTTTCTTTTAGTGCTTTGCTTCTTCGCGGATTAGGCCGATGAGTTGATGCGAGTATCGACAAGTTCTCCGGATAATGTCTCTTCGGCTATGTTTCCCAGGCGAGCATCTCTCCCCCTTCTACCTATTTTGCATTTATAGTCTTTATTTCCTCCTGTTGATCTATTGCTACCCGTGTCATGATGCTTTAGTTTCTGTACACCAGTTATATCCCGTGCAGCCTCTATATTGCCTTGGACACCTCCTATTACCTGTGTTTGGTAGATAGCTGGCCTTGCGAGTCATAGTTGCTTGCTCAGGTGCGATCTCGTGTTGTCAAATACCACAGTTGTTGGAATGTTGGCAGATGTTTATGGTGGAGTTGATCATGACTTTAAATACAACTATTAAATTGCTGGGATAACTAATGAAAGATGCACCGGTGGGCAATATATGTTATTTGGTTTTTATGCCCACTTGTGTCCCGTAGGCCCCGAGTACTTGATACCTGTTCCTTGACTATCGCACTATCCGCATATGGGACCATGAATCCCCTTAGCCAGAGCTTGATTCATTTCTTATTTCTTGGGGCCACAAACTAGTTTGGGGTCTTATTACTATCCTGTACTTATGCCATGCTTTACTGTTTTATTTAAGATTGTGCGTGGAGCACCTGTACTGTTTTGGAACATGGAATGTTTTTGCGGTATCGACAAGCCCAGTCACACTTTCGGGTTCCCAGTCGTTTACAACCATTGTCACAAACCCTGGGTCCATTCTGGAGCCGGCCAACTTCGTTGCGGGTAGCTTAGTGGGGTGGCCCCCTGAAATATTTTATGAATCCTGTGATCGCTTTGTCGTGAATGCCTCGTTGGGTTTTGAGTTGGTTTTTCCGAGGTTGATCGAGTGTGTGTTGCTATTTGTGCACCCCTGCAGGGTAAATCTTTCTGAAAGCCGTGTCCGCGGTTATGGACAACTTGGAGCACAGTATCTCGATCATAGACAAGCATAACTAAAATAGTGCTATAAATTTGACTTAATATGTGACTAGTAATCAGCTCAAGTATAATGGAATGAATAATAAAAATGCCAACAACTGGTGGATCTGTGGTGATCTGTGTCATACTATACTTGCCTAGTAAGTATTGCAACTCCAATGGGATGTGATAAAAGTGCCCACAATTGCTGGGTTTTGGGATTCCTTAGGACAATTATATCTAACTAGTAAATGTTCCAACTATAACGAAATAGTGATTAAAACTGCCCACTAGTTATGCTTCAGGATGACTCATGCTATCTATATCTGATTAGTAATTGCTGCAACTATAACGGAATGAGTAAAATTGCCCACTGTGTGAGTTCCTTGGTCTGACTTCCTCGTTCGGTCTCGAGGGGGGAAATACCAGGTTGGGTTTGTTTGGTGTTAGCTTCAGGTTGGATCCGAATAGGTCTTTCTTACCCCTCTCTAATAGCCGCCAGTGATACCGAGTCTCTATAGGTTGTTTAGTGCCGCTACGCTGTCGCTTCAGTCCACCATACCTATGTAGACGAGAGCCGCCGAATTCTAGCCTCACCGTGTACTGGCCTCAGTACTGACGCTCCTCTTTTTCCTTTGCCCTTTGTCGGCACCCCTTTTGTTTTAGCAGGTTTAAGTTCTACGTCGTTAGCAGGGTTACCCTTCCGGCTTGGTCTAGGCAGGGTTATGGACGCCATTGGTTATTCTTCAGGGCTCTTAGCCCAATTTTCATCTTGTCTGTACTTGGACGCTGTATCGATTTCAAGGTGATTTGGATCCTTGTACTGTGTATCTGTATTCTTGACTCGTTGAGGCGCTGTTATATATATATATCTGTTCTGTGGGTCCCATCGAGGACTGTTGTGTAATGGTATTACTTTGTTTTCCACCTGCACGAAAGTGCCTGGTGGGCGTCCTTGAATCGTTTCTATGCGGGTTTGGTGGAAAGGGCTAAAACTTGCATAGGGCCGATTCGAGGGTGTTACAATGTGTATCATAGAGAACCGCCAACGGGGTACCCCTTGCCTGATGATACGGAAGAATCCCCATATCAAAATGACAAGGAAAGCAGACAACGAGCATCTCAGCAATCTTCTTATTTACCATGGGAATATGGTGCTTTTTTCTCTCTTTCCTCTTTTCTCAAATCTCTTTTTTTTCTTTTTCTCTTTTTTTTTCTCAATCTAGGACTCTTTTTTTATAAGAATAATGCTTCATAGACAGCTCATTATGGTTACGCTGCAGGTTTCCACCATGTCAGCATGGATTAGACCAGCGGCCCAGGCGTTTCTCTAACACATATACATAACTCCATGGACTTACAAGCTCCCCTTTCATTTCACACCGACGACATCCATATACAAAAGAGCATGATATCAACTAGGTACAAGTACCAAGTGCAATGTTGAAAGCGTTCCCCATGACAGCATGGTTCTGCTAATTTCCAGCAAATAAGTGCAAGCATATACAACATAGACGACACAATGGTTCAAGTTTATTAAGGGCAAGAAAAGTAAAGTGTGCCATCAAGTTCGTGAGAGCTTTAATCACTAGTTTTCTCATAACAAGTTTAATTCGGAAGGTAGATAAAAACATGAATATACTTGGAATAGCATATGCTAGTAGGTAGGTATGGTGGAATATTTGGAATAACTTGGTTTTAGGAGTTGGATGCATGAGTGGAACTCATACTTGGTTGTGGAGGCTAGCAAAAGACTGGGAGCAACCAACTAAGGGAGCAATAATGGCCATAATCATGCAGATCGACAAAACATCATTAATCAAAGCATAAAGTGATACTACAAGTAAAAAACTAAAGGATCATAAAGTCTATGGTGACTTGGGATAGTCATAACATGGTGTGAGCATGTGCCAAGTCAACCCAAATAAAGCATCAAAGGAGAATACCACAATACTATGCTTTAATATGCTAAAACAACGCATGATTCTTCAAAGGCACATTAAGCAATCTCAATTATTTATAACAAGTCATGATACAGCAAAGAATACTAAGCATAAAGCCAAAACAATATCAAGCATGGCATGACAAAGCATAGGCCACAGTCAAAAACAAGCTCTCTTTACCACTTAAGCATGAACTTTCCTACTCTTTTTTCCAAACCAAACCAAACTATTTGAAAACCAATGTATGAAAGAGGGGGTCCAACCAATTTATTCAGCAAACAAAGCAAACAAAAAACTAAAACGAAAACGAAAAATAAGACGCTCCAAGAACAACACAACTGTGCATGAAACAATAAAAATGAAGTGTTTGGAAGAAACCTGGGATTTTTATTGATGAAGAGGGGGATGCCTTGGGCATCCCCAAGCTTTGACGCTTGTACTTCTTGGATATTTCTTGGGGTGACACGCGTGGCATCCCCAAGCTTGAGCTTTAGTCCATCCTTCATCTCATTACTCATTCCTTCCATACACCTAAATTTTTTCCTTCATACAAAACTTCACACAATCTTTATTAGCAACATTAGTGCACTCAAGATAATAGGTATTTAGGTTCAGTTCCAACACCAATAAAACTTCCATTAAAACACAAGATACTGTAGCACTTCCCTCAAAAAGCTCAATTCCCCAAAATAACTCAAAAAGGAACCAACAAGAAGCAAATGCAAACAATGACATAAATCTGTCAAAACAGACCAGCAGGTAAAGACGAATTTTTTCGAAGACCTTCTGTTGCTCAAATCGAAAAGTGTTAAACTAACGAAAGTTAGATAACAACCTGGGGAACAATCACAAAAATTCACGCCTCAAAAGGACGTACAGAGATGTTACACGAAATTTTATGGTGAAGCACAGAAATCTGTTTCGGGACAACAACTTTCCCAATCATTACTTCTCTCTCATTAGAGGTTACTCTTGGCACAAAAAGCAAATAAAAAGGATAAGGAGAGGTTATTACTTAAGTATTAACTTCCAAGACTCATCTAAAACTTTTGGGTTATCTCCCAATAAGTACTTTTCTTTAACGCCTTTAAGTTAGGCATGATAGTTTGAGAAGATGCTCACATAATAAATATGAATTGAAGTAAAAGAGAGCATCAATAATCAAATTCAAAACACATTTAAGTCTAACCCACTTCCTATGAAAAATAATCTTGTAAAGAAACAATTCATGAAAGCACAAATCAACAAGCATAATAAAGCAAAACAAGTGCAACATAAAGAGGGGAAACTTAATATTATTGAGATGCATAAAACCATGTTTCCCTCTCTCATAATAACTTTCAGTAGCATCATGAATAAAATTAACAATATAACTATCACATAAAACATTCTTATCATGAGACACATGTATAAAAGAATTATTACTCTCCACATAAGCATAGTCATTCTTATTAATTGTGGGAGGAGCAAATTCAACAAAATAGCTATCATTATTATTCTCATCACCATAATCATCAAATATAGGAGGCATATTGTAATCATAATTAATTTTCTCCTCAATAGTAGGTGGACAGCAAATATCATATTCATCATTGTAATCATCATATATTGGAGGTTTGGTATCATCATAAGCAATAGAATAGCTATCTTCCAAAGCTGGGGAACTAAAAAGATCATTTTCATAAAAACTAGCTTCCCCAAGGCTTAGACTTTTCCATAGCCTTAGCAATAATGGTGTCCAAAGAATTCATACTAACAACATTGCTATTAGCATGCAAATAAAGTTCCATAGGTTTTTTTAATTTTCTCTTCAAACACTTCATGTCCTAACTCAAGATAAATACTATAAAGCTCTCTAATTTTGTTGTTGTTTTCCATTAAGACTAACTAGTGATAACAAGAAACAAAAAGACAAAATTGCAGAATCTAAAGGAAATAACTTCGAGCACTCACACCGGAGGATGTGAGTACCTTTTACCTTACCTCCCCGGCAACGGCGCCAGAAAATAGCTTGATGTCTATGCACTTATATTCTTGTAGACAGTTGTTGGGCCTCCAAGTGCAGAGGTTTGTAGAACAGCAATAAGTTTTCCCTTAAGTGGATCACCCAAGGTTTATCGAACTCAGGGGGGAAGTGGTCAAAGGTATTCCCTCTCAAGCAACCCTGCAATCAAGATACAAGAAGTCTCTTATGTCCCCAACACACCCAATACACTTGTCAGGTGTATAGGTGCACTAGTTCGGCGAAGAGATAGTGAAATACAAGTGGTATAGATAATTATAAGGGGTAACAATGATAGAAAATAGCTTGATGGCATGGAAAAGACTAAAGTAAAACTGAAATAAATATTTAAGCAAGCAAACATGTAACAGATCTAATTGCAAACGGTGTATCAATGCTTAGAAACAAGGCCTAGGGATCATACTTTCACTAGTGAACACTCTCATATAAATATATTACTCCCTCCTCATCATGGGAATCAGCAATGGCGATGGAGATGGTGGTGGAGATCGATGGAGATGGCTTCGGGGGCACTTCCCCGTCCCGGCAGGGTGCCGGAACAGAGACTTTCTGTCCCCCGAATCTCCCCTTCGGTGGCTGCGGCGCTGCGGAACTTTTCGTGGCTGGAGGCTTGATGATTTAGGGTTTATGCATCGGGAGGCTCTTATATGCGAGAGGGGAGACCGAGAGGGTGCCGGAGGGGCCCACACCACCCCCTGGCATGGCCTGGCCTGGCCCGCGCCACCAGGTGGTGTGGCCACCCTCTGGCCCTTCTCCGTATCGTATTCTGGCTCCAATTGTCTTCCAGTAAAATATCGACTTTGGCTTTTGTCCGGTCCAATTCCGAGAATATTGATTTTCTGACTTTCCTGGAACCAAAAACAGCAAAAAACAGGCAACTGGCACTGTGGCACTTGTTAATAGGTTAGTCCAAGAAAGTGTATAGAAAGTACTCCAAAGTTGGAACAAAACATAAGAAAGTAGATAAAACCAAGCATGGAACATCAAAAATTATGGATACGTTAGCAACGTATCAATGTCTAATGTCTTGTCACGACCAAAGTGACCCATGAGGCCTCCACCATGTGATTCTTGGAGAAGCAAGATTTGAAGAGACAACTTTGGAATGCAAAGCTTGTTTTGTTTAAATAGAAAGCCCTTATGCAAATATAAATCATCAACTCCTTTGTCAATGGAGCACTTTGCGAAAATTGGTTCAAAGAATGGGTCGGAAGAATACAAAGTTTTGATTTCATCAAGCCCAACACGTTGATTTCAAGTCGAGTAAGAAGGTGTGTGTGCTTGCGAGACAAAGCGTCTGCAACTACATTATCTTTGCCCTTCTTATACTTGACAATGTAAGGAAAATACTCCATAAACTCGACCCACTTAGCGTGTCTCTTACTCAAGTTGGCTTGGACTTTGAGATATTTCAACAACTCATGGTCGGAAGGTATGATAAATTCCTTCAGCCAAAGGTAGTGTTGCCAAACTTGAAGGACACGAACTAAGGCAAAAAGCTCTTTGTCATAAATTGGATAGTTAAGGCGAGCACCATCAAGTTTCTCTCTATGGTAGGCAATAGGACGCCCATTTTGCATGAGGACTCCTCCAATGCCTATACCACTAGCGTCGCACTCTATCTCAAAAGTTTTTGTGAAATCCGGTAACGCGAGAAGAGGTGCTTCCATGCGCCTCTTTTTAAGTTCATCAAAAGATTTTTGTTATGCTTTGCCCCATCCGAAGGTGACATTCTTTTTGGTCAATTCATTTAGAGGACAAGCAATGGTAGAAAAGTCTTTCACAAAGCGACAATAGAAACCAGCCGACCCATGAAAACTTTGGAGTTCACTCACATTTGTTGGGATGGGCCAATCGTGTATGGCCTTTACTTTAGAAACATCAACTTCAATGCCATTTGAAGCAACGACAAATCCAAGAAAAATTAACTTGTCTTGGGCAAAAATGCACTTGGGAATATTAGCATATAGCTTTTCATGTCAAAGGATTTGCAAGACTTCCTTGACATGTGTAACATGGTCCTCAAGTGACTTGCTATAAACAAGTATATCATCGAAATAGACAATGACACTCTTGCCAATGAGAGAACATAAAATATGATTCATAAGGCGCATGAAGGTGGATGGGGCATTAGATAAGCCAAAGGGCACGACCAACCATTCATAGAGACCAAGTTTGGTCTTGAAGGCGGTTTTGCACTCAGCACCTTCCGCCATGTGTATTTGATGGTAACCAGTACAGAGATCAACTTTTGAGAAAATAGTGGCTCCACACAACTCGTCAAGAATATCATCAATACATGGTATAGGATGTCGATAACACACGGTGATAACATTGATTGGATGGCAGTCCATGCATAACCGCAACGTATCATCCATCTTTGGTACAAGAATCACGGGCACCGCACTAATACTAGTGCTTACTTGGATCAAACCTTTGGAGACAAGTTGTTTGATTTGACGTTCGATCTCCTTCGTCTCCTATGGGTTCGTGCGGTAGGCGGCGCGGTTCGGAAGGGGTGCGCCGGGTATGAGGTCAATGCGATGCTCAATTCCGCGAAGGTGAGGTAGTCCACGAGGAAGCTCTTCGCGAAACACATCCTTGAATTCCTGCAAAACAACCATCAAAGAGGGAGGAACATTGGTTACATCATTAGTTCCTTGCGCTAGTCCCTTGCAAATGAGGACATAGTGTAAGATGGATGGGTTGTTCCTCACATCTCTCATCTCACTTTTGGTGGCAAGGAGAACACTCTTAGTTTCTCCACTCGAGTTTGGCTTGTGGATCTCACTCACTATGAGGTGGTTCTCTCACTCACCTCTCTTCTCACAAGTTTGTCTTGTGGTTTGCGCCCTCGCTAAAGCCTTTGCATTATCCGCAATTATTTGGCTAGGAGTTATCGGTTGCAAAACACATGTCTTGTTTAGCCATTTGAAGGTGTAAACATTTGTGCGACCATCATGTAGAGCACCTTTGTCGAATTGCCATGGTCAACCAAGCAACATGTGGCAAACCATCATTGGTACTACATCACACTCCACCGTGTCTTTGTATGGTCCAATAGAGAAGGTTACCGAGACGGTGTGCTTGATATTCATGGAACCTTGGTACTTAGCCATTGCACGTGGTAGGGGTGCTTGTGCAGATGGAGGGTGAGGTTGAGCTTCTCACACAACTCGGTGCTAGCAAGGTTGTGGCAACTCCCTCCATCGATGATCAATTTGATAGATTTGCCATTGATGTCGGCTCGTGTTTGGAAGATATTTGAGCATTGGTCTTCATGTTCTTGTGCTTGAGTAGTCAAGATCCTTGTGACGACAAGCGATGGACTTGCGTCATGTTTGCACATTAGGAGTTCTTGGTCATCTTCCACTTGTTGCCTTGTCATTACTTCCTTGACTCGGGCATCAAATTCATCTTCACTCAAGTACTCTTCGTCACCATTATCATGGATAAACAATACTTTCTTGTTTCCACACTCGGCTGACTTGTGTCCTTTGCCTCCATACTTGTATCATTCACCATTAAAAGGTGTATCACTCTTTGCTTGTTTGCCACTTGGGGGCAGTTTTCCTTGAGGAAGTGTGGGCTTGAAGGGAGGCTTGGAGGTACTTGAGGAGCTTCCATTAAAGGTGGTTGGTGTAGCGGTTGAAGCTTGCTTGTAGGTGAAGTATGTATTGGGATTTTTGTACTTGATGTACTCTTGCACTTGACATTTGATACCTTCAATCCGGATTACGGATGTAGTGTAGCTTCTTTTTCCCTAGTAGACCTAGGTTATCGAATCCCCGGGAAGCGAATGCATAGTGAAGTTACTTTAACGGATCTTCAGGAGTTTTAGAATCTTTTGTGTTTTTACCGGACCAATAGCTTGCATCTTTTTGTTATTGTCGATGATTGAGAGAGAGGGCCTAGGGCGTTCGGTTTCACCTGTAGATGTGCAAAACATCTGATGGGAAAAAAAGATAGAAATAAAGTATGCATGTACTTGTTAGAGCAAGATAAATTATATGTGGGCAGTGCATCCATAGTTGCTATTGCCTCCGCAACCGCTTATAGCAATAACCTACTAGTCTCATCCATAAAAGAAAGAGAACTAATGATATGCATAGTGATGTGACCGTTAATCCCAAGTAAATCCCTCACATACAGTCGTACTACCCCTTCTGTCACTAGGGTTCCCAACCTATAGATCAGTCATTACTCATACTCCCTATACCTGGATCAAACCTCGGGGTCTTGGGTACCTGACAAGTCCTTTGATTGAGGCAAGAGAGGATACAATAATCATCATGTCATACAAACTATTACACGATCCCATCTATGATAAATAACATGCACAATTGCTACATGGCTAGGCCGAAGCCCTTAACCCAAGGAGAATTACTCACACATATAGATGAGATCAACAATCACAAACATTGTAATGAAAATCATAAGATTGATAGCAATAGTCTTACAATGTCGCCAATCAAAGAAGAGATCTACTATTACAAGTGGTGGAATATGGCTATGGAGATGGAGAAGGGTTTTGAGATCTGGAGGCAGCTGGTAATCTGTGGTAGAGACTTTTTGGTGAGGTATGGCTTGTTTTCTCGTCGCCCGAGCCTTCTTTATATAGGGGTACCTTCACGAAAGTTGTTCTGTTTGACGTAACAGTGGCGGCGCCAACTATATGACCGGAGCTATATGGCCGGAATTTTTGCTCCAGTCGTATAGTTGGTCATTAAAGCATTTGCCTCTGCTTTACGGCTCCTGGTTTCTTATGGTTGTTGGAAATATCGTATCTTTGACTTTAATGTAGTGATTCCCATCTTCTAATGACATTACCTGCACAGGAAAAATATAAAAGAAAGGATTGCATACCCCTCTGAATATTATGCATTAGTGGTAGGGTTTAGAGAGACATTTCATCAAAACTATGAATAATATCCAGTTTAAATGTGGACGTAGATGGCTATATTTCAGAGCCATCAATCTCCCCAAGCTTAAACTTGATCGTCCCCGAGCAAGAAAACCAAAATCAAAAAGGAACTCAACATTTAAACTGAAATAATGAGATGGTGATCTTACTCATGATTGGTAGACTCATGTTTCCTCCACTTCATAAATCTGAAAAACTTCAGCATAGATAGAGTAATGGCAAGAATATCATACGGGTTTTATGCATCCTTATAGTGCAGTAAAATTATTGTTAGCATATATGATTCAAAAGAGTAAACTTTATTCCATGTCATGTAATCAACTCATAGGCTTGCCTTTGAATGATAAAGTATAATCATGTAAATTAAGAGTTTGAGAGTTGTCATGAAAGCATATACACTAGAGTATCTCAATTCTCCCACATCAACAAATCAAGACTTTTCAAGCACTACTTTTCTATTCATTGTCCTTCAAGAATTTCAGTTTTTAAGTAATTGAGAGCATGCCAAAGATTTTCATTAGTTTATCGGGTTGTGATGGACACTCGTGGCATCACTAAGGTTTTTGTTCCTTTTGCATAATGATTACTCATAATATCGAAAGGAGTGATTCCATCATGATTATAGCTACCCGAGAGTGCCAAGAATCTTACCCACTATAGCATTGCTGCTACAAGTGTTTAATCAACTCATAGCCGAAATCTAGGAGTTTCCTCCATGAAGATTGTTCGTAGGCCAGCGGAGTTGTTGGCATCCCATGAAGTTTGACACGCATAAAGCTATATCATTCTTATGATTAAGAAGTCAAACTTTGGCATACTCACAAAAACCGCTAAACATTAATTCAATCGAACGATTCCTTTCAAAGAGAGCTATCAAGTCAATCAACATTTTTAGTGGTGTTGAGTGTCTCTAGAAATAAACCTTCAAGACTAAGCACTACAACACCCAAGCCTTCAATTGTGACACTTTTTCTTATTACAATTGTTTAGCAATTTTAGGCAAGACTTGGTTAATTACGAGAGCTGGAACAAAATGTACCCAATTAAATACCCATGCAAACAAAAAATCTTACTACGATACAAAGACTCACTCCACCAATATAATATCTTAACATTTACTACTAACTAGCATGGGTTTCTCAAACTTCAAAAGTGGGGAGTCATAAGGCATACCTCTCATGTTTGGTTCCACTTCTGTCTTCCTTTTTTATTTGCTTCTTGGAAACTTGAAGTCGATCATTCTCCTGCAAACATATGAAGACCTCGAGGCAGAAAGAAAAGAAAGAGGGAAAATAAGGAAAAAGGGAGAAATATTTTTGTGTTTTTTAAGAGAGGGAATTTAAAGAATAGAAAATTGGCGGCAAAGCTCGGCTAGAATACCTCGAAAGCAAATAGAAAGAACTAGAAAATAAAGTGTTGGGGAAACCAACAAGAGTGTTTATAAACTCAAATAAAAACGCAACCTCGAAATAAATAAAAGCAAATGAACGCGAAATAAAGATACATGAGGAAACTTCCCAAGATTAGGCTTTCGCAAGCCCTTCAAATCATTGTGGTGGCAGGAAAAATTTGTTACTCCAGTTTGCAAATTGAGTTGAGAGGTTACTAGTTGATTCTCGGAGGTTCAAAGAGAGGCTATGCATCCTCTCCATAGTCCCTCCAAGTCATTGGAAATCTTGGTATGTGGCGAAACCGGGTTTGTGGCTGCTCCTCTTGGTAAGGAACTCCTTGCTCCTCTTCTTGGTCCTCATCCTCTTCCGGAATCTCTTCCTCGGGTTGGTGTTTCTCAACCTGAAAGTCATATAGCAAATGTCCTTCCTCGATAGAGAAAAGACCATTAGGCATAGGAGCGGGGTAGAGATGCCCAGCTCCAGCAATATGCAGATAATAAACACCACCTCTCCTAGTGAGCATTCCACAGGCTCTCAAGGTGGAGAAACCAACACATGTCTCACCTAGGACGGGTTGCAACTCACCTAGGTTGATGTCTAGGGCAGTGGCAAGCACGGTGATGACGCCTCCACCTGTGATTGACCCTTGGCTTTGGGAGGCTTGGTGCTCTAGGTAGCGCACAAGGATGGCGCCCAAGTTGAGTGACAGGTTGCAGTTGATGTAAGCAGCCTTTGCGAGGACTATGATGGCCTCCTTGTTGAGTCTCGTGAACTCATTACATGCTTCAAGGTGTTAGAAATAACATAGAACAAATAGCGAATTGCAGGATGTTGAATATTCTTCCCCTTGTTCACTCTAGTAGTGAAATAGTGAAACTCCTTCCATTATAGTATTGTTCAGGGGAAGGACTTAAGCCAGTAAAGGATGCGTGTAAGGCATGAACATCATTGTTTGGCAAATTAAAACATGCACACCATTCATCTAATGTTAAAGTGTAGTTGTTGTTCATCAGTCGGAAAGAAATAGTGTCCTCTCCTTGCCATTGTTTAACGGTGCTTTACAACAAACTTAGAAATTCAATGGTTAAGAGGCGATAAGTAGGTACATCATTGTACACAAAGTTTTGCAGGCCAGCTCTATTGCATAGTAACTCATTAGAAATACCGAGTTGGTTCAATATAATGGGGCAAGCCCACCTGCCTTCACTTCGTGGTTCTTGATCCTGTTGAAGCGATCACGTTGGGGCTCATCCTTGAACTTGACCCCCATGCATTCCTGAGCGGCTGCCCGATAAGTGCTAGTGGTGGCACGAGCACGAGTTTGTCTCCTTGTGTTTATCATCTAAAACATTGAAGAAAGACAAAAAATAAAACTTTTTGATCCAACAACACTAAGTACAATATATTCCTCATCATAGCACACTAAAGAATCTCCTCGAAATAATAATCTAGGCAAGAGAATCATGGCAATTAGTTCATAGTAGGTCTCACCCTAGATTAATAATGACAATAGATCAAAGATGAATTTACAAAAAGTAATTGGAGGATCGGAGGATAAACATACCATAGAATACTTGTGTGCGAGGAAATCGAACGAAATTGAGTGGAGATGAAGATCTCTTGAGGTTTTGAGAGAGTTTGGAGGTAGAAGATGGAAAAAGGATTGAAGTTTTGGAGTTGGAGGTACCTTCCCGTGCAATTTTGTGGTCGGATGCAACTATACGGGAAGAACATTGTGTTCCCACAGTATAGTTGGCATTCTGTCAAAAAATAGGGTTTCCTCCTGGCAGCAACTATATGGACGCAACTATATGGCCGGAACAAAATGTTTCCACCATATAGTTGGTCGTTAAACTGTTTGTCCCTGCAGAAGAAAATATACAAAGGCATCGATATCTATACGACCGGAACTATACGACTGGAATTTTTATTCCCTTCGTATAGTTGGTCGTTAAACTCTCAGTACATTAGAAAATAATTCGTACAAAGGCATCGATATCTATATGACTGGAACTATACAACCAGAATTTTTATTCCTGCCGTATAGTTGGTCGTTAAACTCTCAGTACATGTTAAACAAAAATTGTTGATGGAAAAGATATCTATATGACCGGACTATACGGCCAAATTTTTTACTCCCGCCGTATAGTTGGTCGATAAACTCTCTGTGTACATCAAAAAAATTCTGTTTCTTCGACAATTACTTCTTTTTCGGTAACTTAGTGATATACCTTGTTTATGACAGAAAATTGACAGTAAATATTGTCGACCAACAACAACATGTATACAGCAGAATTTTAAGTACTACCGAACTTCTTCTCCTCAAATGGAGTTTTCTAGCACTCTTTATTAATCATAAACTTAAACTAAAAACTAAAAACTTAACTCAAACATTTATTCAACATGGGTTGCCTCCCCTGGAGCGCTCTTTGACGGTCAATAGCTTAACCTTGACGATACTCACTTGACCTAGATGAGTGGAACACCCACTCCAAAGTAATTGGCCTTCAAAGTGATGGCCTCCTTCTCGTCATGTTTGGCTTTCTTTTTCCTGGGGAAATGGATAACAAAAGGATCCCGTGAAGGCAATTGCAACTTCATGTTCCCTTCATGGAGGTTAATTAAATCCTTTATAGTTCTCAAGAAAGGACGGCCTAGTATTATAGGAGCAATAATATCTTCAGGCATGCCAACAATAACAAAGTCAATTAAAGCAGGACAACCTTTAATGTAAACTAAAGTGTTCTCCTTAATCCTACAGCTTGTTTGAAGGTAGAATCTGCTAGATGCAACTTTAATTCAGTGATTTCAAAGGATCCAAGATTTAACTTGTTAAAAGACTCTTTGGAATTGTTGAGACGCTTGCACCTAGATCATAAAGTGCAGCTATCTCATTAGTCCCAATATGTATCTTTATAGTAGGCTCAAATATGTCATCTATTTTAACAGGTAACTTTCCAGTGATTTCCTTGTATTCATCTTCAAGATCGCATACCTTAATGGCTACTTGATCAACAAAGTGTTGATACATGGCTTCATCATTACCTTCACTTACTGGAATTTTGACATTGATCCTCTTTACGAGGTCTTTGATGGTGTAGCTTGATGAAGGGGCATTACTATAATCAAGTTCTTCAGACTCCTCCCTTTGGATCCTCATCATTTTGAGTTCTTCAACAGGATTGGGCTCAGCTTTACCTGCAAATTTAGCTAGAATGAGAGTTTGACTCTCGGTTATCTTACCTAGTTGTGCCTCAACGATCCTAGTTCTTTCTTGGAGGGCCTGCAAATCGTTTCTCAAACTAACAGCTTGGTTAGATAATTTACCAAGCATGGCATCATGGTTCTCCGTTATTTTAACAAGAATATTGTTTTGTTCATTTTGTGAGTCTATAAAAGACTTAAGTGTTTCTTGGAGACTACCATTACTAGTTCCCATATTATTATTAGAATTACCTGCATGACTAGAATAATGTTTCTAAAAGTTAGGATTGTAACTCTTCTTCCAAGCAGGGTTATAATAATTACGAGCTATAAAATCTATTTCTTCAATATTTGTTTCAAGAGTGGCTCTTACCTGGGTTTCCTTACCATTTATGTCTCATATGAGCTCATCCAACTTAGTATCGAGTTCTTCATTTTCTTGTGGTGAGATGGAGTTCACCTTCTTCGTGTTTGATCTTTCAACATGCCATTGAGCATGGTTGTCTTGCATATTGTCTAATAGCTGCTTTGCTTCGGTAATATGTTTACCCATGAATGTTCCTCCAGCTGCAGTATCAATCATAGGCTTAGATACAGGATTAAGAGCATTATAAAATTAATGGAGGAGTAACCAATCTTCCATCGAATGACTAGAATAGTTTCTTAAGCATTCTTTCATCCTCTCCCATGCAAGCGCTAGTGTCTCACACTCTTCCTGTCTAAATCCAGTAATATTAGATCTGAGTTGCATAGTCTTTGCAGGTGGGAAAAGTTTAGTCATAAATAAAGAAGTACATTCCACCCATGATATAATAGTATTTTTAGGCAAAGATAGCAACCATTCTTTTTCTCTCCCTCTTAGAGAGAAAGGAAATAGACGTAATTTGACCGCATCAAGGTCAACTTCTTTTATATGCATCATATCACATATTTCAGTGAAAGTATTTAAGTGCATACCCACGTCTTCAACAACAGAGCCTCCAAATTAATTTTGTTGAACCAAACTTAAATAATGGGGCTTAATTTCATAGTCATCAGCAACAATTGCTGGATGAGTAATAGGAGTACACAAATAATCATTGTTGGGAGCAGCAAACTCCCCAAGCTTCTTTTCAGCCATATTTCCTATGTTTTGGGGTTTTCTTAAACAAAGAATTATAATAGTAAAAGCAAGAATTTAAAGACTAACCAATTTATTTTTGGTTTATCAAATAAAGACTAAAAGCAAACTAACAAAATTAAAAACAAGAATTAAAACTAGCAAGGTTCCTAATAACCTCACAGGGTAGCTATTGCTTCCCCGACAACGGCGCCAGAAAAAGGGTTGATACCTTCGATCCAGACTACGGATGTAGTGTAGCTTCTTTTTCCCTAGTAGACCTAGGTTATCGAATCCTCGGGAAGCGAATGCATAGTCAAGTTACTTTAACGGACCTTCGGGAGTTTTAGAATTCCTTTTGTGTTTTTACTAGACCAATAGCTTGCATCTTTTTGTTCTTGTCGATGATGGAGAGAGAGGGCCTAGGGCGTTCGGTTTCACCTGTAGCTATGCAAAACATCTGATGGGAATAAAAGATAGAAATAAAGTATGCATGTACTTGTTAGAGCAAGATAAATTATATGTGGGCAGTGCATCCATAATTGCTATTGCCTCCGCAACCTCTTATAGCAATAACCTATTAGTCCCATCCATAGAAGAAAGAGAAATAATTATATGCATAGTGATGTAACCGTTAATCCCAAGTAAATCCCTCACATACAATCGTACTACCCCTTCTGTCACTGGGGTTTCCAACCTGCAAATCAATCATTACTCATACTCCCTATACCTGGATCAACCCTCATGGTCTTGGGTACCTGACAAGTCCTTGGATTGAGGCAAGAGAGGATACAATAATCATCATGTCATACAAACTAATACACGATTCCATCTATGATAAATAACATGCACAATTGCTACATGGCTAGGCCGAAGCCCTTAGCCCAAGGAGAATTACTCACACATAAAGATGAGATCAACAATCACAAACATTGTAATGAAAATCATAAGATTGATAGCAATAGTCTTGCAATTTCGCCAATCGAAGAAGAGATATACTATTACAAGTGGTGGAATATGGCTATGGAAATGGAGAAGGGTTTTGAGATCTAGAGGCGGCTGGTGATCTGTGGCAGAGACTTTTTGGCGAGGTCTGGCTTGTTTTCTCGTCGCCCGAGACTTCTTTATATAGGGGTCCCTTCACGAAAGTTGTTCTGTTTGACCTAACAGTGGCGGGTCCAACTATACGACCAGAGCTATACGGGCGGAATTTTTGCTCCGGTCGTATAGTTGGTCGTTAAAGCGTCTGCCTCCGGTTTACGGCTCCTGGTTTCTTCTAGTTGTTGGAAATCTCATATCTTTTACTTTAATGTAGTGATTCCCATCTTCTAACGATATTATCTGTGCAGGAAAAATATAAAAGAAAGGATTGCATACCCCTCTAAATATTAGGCATTAGTGGCAGGTTTTAGAGAGATATTTTATCAAAACTATGAATAATATCCAGTTTAAATGTGGACATGGATGGCTATATTTCAGAGCGATCAACGTTCGGCCTTTGTTGCGATGTGCACAAGCTCAACCATGTTGGTGTATGTTTGGAACTCGACGATGCGCTTGATTGGGTGGTTCATGCCAATGAGAAAACATGCCATAGTTTGCTCCTTGCGCTCTTCAATGTTGGTGCGGATCATGTTGAGCTCCATTTCCTTGAAGTACCCTTCCACGGTCTTTGTCCCTTGACGCAGCGATTGAAGGTTGTTGAAGAGGTCGCGCGTGTAGTGCGCGGGAACAAAACAGGATGTCATGTGAGCCTTCATGTCATGCCAAGTTGTGATTGGCGGCTCTTGTCTTGCGTCACGGGCAACTTGAACTTGTTCCCACCAAAGGTTGGCATACTCATCAAGCTCAAGCGAAGCCATGGAGACCATCTTCTCGTTGCTATAATTGTGCATACGGAAGATCTTGTCGACTTTAAGTGCCCATGAGAGGTATTCTTCGGGGTCATTTGATCCGGTGAACTTGGGCATCGTGAACTTGAGATTGCCAAATGTCTTCCTTATTGCGATCACGGTGACGGTGGTTTCCATGGTGATGACGGTCTTCATATTCCATGTAATCATTGCGATAGGCTTGTTGAGCTTGTTGATGTGCTTGCGGTTGAGGAGCCTCATTTGGAGGTGGCGGAACTTGCTCTTGCTCTTGGCGTGGTTGTTGACGAGGAGGAGGCACTTGGTCTTCTTGATGATGTTGAGGGTGCGGAGCCTCATGACGTGGATGATGATGAAGAGGAGCTTCGTTCCTCGGTTGGTGATGTGGGTTAGGCACATGGGCCTCATGGCGAAGATCATGGTCTTGAGCCTCATGACGTGGTGGGCATCGCTCAATATGTACCACTTGATGCTCCAAGTCTTGTTGTTGCAGAGGAGGCTCGTCATTATGACCATGGTGTCGATGTGGGCGTTCATGATGTTGATGATGAAGATGAGGATCTTGGAGAGCTTCATGATGACGGCAAGCTTGATTCTCCAAGTTGGAGCCATCACTTGTAGTTGTAAGAATGTCACGGTGATGATGGCGATGTAGTTGAGGTTGGGCTCGAGGTTCCACTCGCCGTTCTTCTTGTGGTTGTGCTTGTTGAATCACTAGTGCCCTTTGAAAGGGAAACAGACATCACCTAGAGGGGGGGTGAATAGGCGTTTTAAAATTATTACGGTCTAGGCTCTAATAAATGCGGAATAAAACTTAACGTTTAATTTATCAAGCCAAAACCTATATCCACTAGGTTCACTAAATGCACCAACAACCTATGCTAAGCAATACAAGCAACAAGGTGATAGCAAGATATAATACTTCAAGCACAATGGCTATCACAATGTAAATTGCATAAGTAAAGGGCTCGGTTGAGAGATAAATGATGGACATGGAGACGAAGATTTGTTTCCTGAAGTTCACTTCCAAAGAAGCTACGTCTCCGTTGGAGAGTCTTGAGCGCAATGTACTTGAGCATACAAGTGGCTCACCTCGAGGTGTGGTGGCTCGATGCTCACCCAACGCCACACAAGGCCTCACCCCAAGATGCGAAGGCACGCAACCTACCGACGCCACAAAAGGCTCACCCTATTCTCCCGTGAGCTCACCACAAAGTCCTACTCACGTTCCACTATGGGACACTTGAGGGCAGTCACCAAGCCCGTACAAGGCTTGGGGTAATCTCGATGTTGGGTCCGTAGCATAGAAAACAAAAAATTTCCTACGGTGTGAACTACATGCCAAGATCTATCTACTAGGTACAAAGTAAACGGGTGGACATACATTCATAGAGAACTTACCCTCGAAGACAACGAGCTTTGTTAACGAGTAGGAACTCGTGGTTGATGTAGTCGTACACTTGCCGATCTCAAGATCGTGAGGAAGTCCGAGCGCCGCAACTCAGCAGTGCATCCGCACTCGCACACACGTTCAAGCCACCGGACAACCTCCACCTCCTCGCTCCAGCGATCCAGCGGAAGCAGCAACTCCTTCCAGATGAAATGCCACCAGGAACATGTATCTCACTAATCCGAGACCATGGGGGAATAATTCTAGAGGGGGAGAGAGATCCTTCACAAGGAGGTGTGAGGATGAAGGAGGGAATGGGTGGCCTTTTATAGGAGGAGGGGGTGCCCCCTCTCTCCATGGCCGGCGCATGGGGGTGACCCCTCACCTCCCCCATTCATGTGGTGGTAACTCCTCCACATTAAAATGCCTCTTCACATTCCCTTTTAAAGTCTCCACTTCAAATGCATTAAGTTTCTCCAAATTTAATGCTCTCTCATTTAATAAAACTCTTTTATTAAATTTATTTAGAATTTTGTTAATTACTTTAATTAACAAACATTCACATATAGCCCCTTGCAATATTTCAATATCACATGCAGAACCACCTTCTGCAATTTCACCCGAAACAATTTCCGGTTTCTATTGAAACAATTCCTGCGCTTTGCAATTCTTTCGTCTGAAACATATGTGCTCCAAAATGGTGTCCGGTAACTCTTAAGTGTGCCATCCTATGGTTCGCGAATAATGCAGACATGATCGAGACCCTTCTCCGATCAATAATCAGCAGCGGGACCTGGAGATCCGTACTGACTCCTACACATTCAACGATGACTCCTGTGATCGTGAGAACCTTTAACGCTTGTAACTAAATCCCTTTTCTCGATATATTACATGTCCGAGATTCGATCATCGGTATCTCCATACCTAGTTTGATCTCGTTACCGACATGCACTCTTTTCTCGTTCCCGTGATATAACATTCTAGTGATCACATCACTTGCTTGCAAGCTATCCTAATGTGATATCACCGAGAGGGCCCAGAGTATATCTATTCGTCATCTGGATTGACAAATTCCACTCTTGATCCATGAGCCTCAACATAACACCTTCATAGCACTGAACCCATCTTTATAGTCACCACTTACGGTGTGACGTTTGATGTTATCAAGATACTCTTCCGGTGTTAGCAATTAACATGATCTCATGGTCTAAGGATAAATATTACTTCGTATGATGTTATAGCAATATAAACACAATGACTTGATCGTAATGCTATACTTCGGATGAATGTTCATCACATCATTCCACCAATGGTGTGACCTTGTTATTAACAACATCCAATGTCCATGATCAGGAAACCTTGATCATCATGTTAATCAACAAGCTAGTCTATAAGAGAGGCATGACTAGGAACCCTTTTTGTTTATTAAACACACATGTATTGATGTTTCCTATCAATACAATTATAGCATGCAAAATAAACATCTATCATATACAAGGAATACATAATAACAACTTTATTATTGCCTCTCAGGGCATATTGCCTTCAGTCTCCCACTTGCACTAGAGACAATAATCTAGTTCACATAGTGATAAATCTAACACCCATGGAGTTCTGGTGTTGATCATGTTTTGCCCTAGGGAGTACTTTAGTCAACGGATCTGCTACATTCAGGTCCGTGTGCACTTTACAAATCTTTATATCTCCATCCTTGACATGCTCATCGGATGGAGTGAAACCGCGCTTAATATGCTTGGAATTCTTGTGCGACCTTGGTTCCTTTATGCTATTATGGCTCCATTGTTGTCACAATAGATCACCATAAGGTCCAACACCTTGGGAACCACACCCAGTTCTATGAACTCCTTCATCCAAACCGCTTCTGTATTTGCTCAAGCGACAACATATTCTGCCTTCGTTGTTGATCTAGCCACCACAGGTTGTTTGGAGCTCCTCCAACTAACTGATGCTCCGTTCAAGAGAAATACGTATCCGGATTGAGACTTAGAGTCATCCGGATCAGTATCAAAGCTAGCATCGACATAACACTTAGCGACTAGCTCTTCTTCACCTCCGTATATAAGAAACATATCCTTAGTTCTTCTCAAGTACTTAAGGATATTCTTGACCGCTATCCAGTGTTCCGAACCTGGATCAGATTGGTACCTACTTGTCAAACTAATAGTATGTGCCACATCCGGTCTTGTACATAGCATGGCATACATTATAGAGCCTATGGCCGAGGCATAGGGGATCTTATCCATTATCTCTCTTTCTTCCGCCGTAGCCGGACTTTGAGTCTTACTCAATGTCTTGCCTTGCAACATAGGTAAGAACCCCTTCTTACTTCTGTCCATATTAAACTTTTTTAATATCTTATCAAGGTATGTACTCTGCGATAGCCCAATTAGGCGTCTTGATCTATCTCTATAGATTTTAATGCCTAATATATATGAAGCTTCACCAAGGTCCTTTATCGAAAATTTGCTGTTTAGATAACTTTTAACACTGTTTAAAAGATCTAAATCATTTCCAATCAATAATATGTCATCCACATATAATATCAGAAATGCCACATTGCTCCCACTCACTTTCTTGTAAATACAAGCCTCTCCATAAGTTTGGACAAATCCAAACTCTTTGATCACCTCATCAAAGCGGAGATTCCAACTTCATGATGCTTGCTTCAGTCCATAGATGGATCGCTGAAGTTTGCACACCTTATTAGCATCCTTAGGATCGACAAAACCCTTAGGTTGTATCATATACAACTCTTCTTCAATATTACCATTGAGGAACGCAGTTTTGACATCCATCTGCCATATTACATAATCGAAATATGCAGCAATTGCTAACATAATCCTAACCGACTTAAGCATCGCTACGGGAGAGAATGTCTCATCGTAGTCAACTCCTTGAATTTGTCGAAACCCCTTTGCGACAAGTCGAGCCTTATAGATGGTCACATTACCATCAGCATTAGTTTTCCTTTTGAAAATCCATTTATTCTCAACGACCTTTCGGTCATGAGGTAAGTCCACCAAGGTCCAAACCTGGTTTTCGTACATGGATTCCATCTCGGATTTCATGGCTTCTAGCCATTTGTTGGAATCCGGGCTCATCATCGCTTCTTCATACGTCGCAGGGTCATCCATTTCATCAACCATGAAATTCACAACAGGATTGCCGTCTGAGTTCAGAGCTACACGTGTCTGCTTGACTGCGAGGTTCGGTAGAGTGTCCTCTTCGAGCTTCATGATTATTATCATTAGCTCTCGCTTCATCGGCGAAGTCAACTCGAAACAACTTCGGTGCGCGCCACTCGCCATTCCATGAATAGAAGGTTCAATAACCTCTTGAGTTCTACCTTCGATTACTCACACCTTTCGTGAGAAACTCCTTCTCAAGAAAGGATCCATTCTTGGCAACAAAAACCTTGCCCTCGGATCTGTGATAGAAGGTATACCCAATCGTTTCCTTAGGGTATCCTATGAAGACGCATTTTTCCGCTTTGGGTTCGAGTTTATGTGGTTGAAGTTTCTTCACATAAACATCGCATCCCCAAACCTTAAGAAATGACAGCTTAGGTTTGTTTCCAAACCATAATTCATACGGTGTCTTTTCAACGGATTTAGATGGTGCCCTATTTAAAGTGAATGTAGCGGTTTCCAGTGCATAACCCCAAAATGACAGTGGCAAGTCAGTCAGAGACATCATAGATCGAACCATATCCAATAAAGTACGACACGACATTCGACACACCATTACGTTGTGGTGTTCCGCAGCGTGAGTTGTGAAACTATTCCACAGTCTTTCATATGTGTGCTAAACTCATAACTAAGATACTCTCCTCCACGGTCGGACTGCAGAAATTTGATCTTTCTGTTACGATGATTTTCCACTTCATTCTGAAATTCTTTGAACTTTTCAAAAGTTTTAGACTTGTGTTTCATCAAATAGATATACCCATATCTACTCAAATCATCCGTGAAAGTAACAAAATAACGATATCCACCTCGCGCCGACACACTCATTGGTCCACACACATCAGTATGTATGATTTCCAATAGATCTGTCACCCGTTCCATTGAACCGGAAAACGGCGTTCTAGTCATCTTGCCCATAAGGCATGGCTCACATGTATCAAATGATTCAAAATCAAGTGATTCCAAAAGTCCATCAGAATGGAGTTTCTTCATGTGTTTAACGCCAATATGACCTAGACGGCAGTGCCACATATATGTAGATATATCATTATCAAGTTTAATCCTTTTAGCATCAACATTATGAATATGCGTAATACTACTATCGAGATCCAACAGAAACAAACCATTCAACATAGGTGCATGACCATAAAAGATATTATTCATATAAATCGAACAACCATTGTTTTCAGACTTAAATGAATAACCACTTTGCATCAAACATGATCCGGATACAATGTTCATGCTCAGTGCAGGCACCAAATAACAATTATTTAGGTTTATAACTAATCCCGATGACATATGGAGAGGCAGCGTTCCGACGACGATCACATCAACTCTTGATCCATTGCCGACCCGCATCGTGACCTCATCCCTTGCTAGTTGTCGCTTGTTCCGCACGAACCGAAGTTACATATATTAGCAACCGATCCCGTATCAAATACCCAGGTGCTACTGCGAGTACTAGTCAAGTACACATCAATAACATGTATATCACATATACCTTTGTTTGCCTTGCCGGACTTCTTGTCCGCCAAATACTTGGGGCAGTTGCGCTTTCAATGGCCAGTCCCCTTGCAATAGTAGCACTCGGTGTCAGACTTAGGGCCAGCTCGGGGTTTCTTTTCAGGCGTGGCAACAGACTTGCCACCCTTCTCTCCCTTGTGCTTGCCTTTCTTGTCCTTCTTGAAACCGGTGGTTCTATTGATCATCAACACTTGATGTTCTTTCCTAATCTCCACTTCTGCAGTCTTAAGCATTGATAGAAGCTCGGGAAGAGACTTCTTCATGCCCTGCATATTATAGTTCATCACGAAGCTCTTGTAGCTAGGTGGCAGATATTGGAGAACACGATGCATGCCTAAGTCAATGGGAATCGTTATTCCCAAGGACACAAGCTTATCGGCGTACCCAGACATTTTGAGTACGTGCTCACTAACAGAGGTGTTTTCCTCCATCATGCAGCTAAAGAACTTTTCTGTAGCATTATAACTCTCTACGGCATCATGGGTATCGAAAATCATTTTCAATTCTCCCATGGTATCAAAGGCATTGCCATTTTCGAAACGCTTTGAAGTTCGCTCTAGCCCATACGGTATGCCGCAATGAACTAAGTTGTGGTCCTCTGACGAGTTATATAGACGTTCTTTTCCTCGTCGGCATCAGAGCTGGTGGGGGCCTAGCGGCGCATCTAGCACATATTGCTTTTGTGCGATGAGGAGAATCCTCAAATTCATAGCCCGATTGGTGAAGTTGCTACCATTCGCGACAAGTTTCTCTTTCTCCATGAACACATTGAAATTAAAAGGTGTGGTGCCATCTACAACAGAATTTGTAAAGTATATTTAGACTAAGTTTATGATATATTGAGTTCAACTAATCCAAATTACTAATGAACTCCCACTCAAAAACGACATCCCTCGTGTCCTTTTGGTGATTACATGAACCAAATCCACTACACCAAGTCCGATCATCACGTGAGTCGGTGTAGCTTCAAAGGCGAGCATCTATATGGGCATCATATCAACTATATGACTCATGCTTAACCTTTCGGTCCGTGTTCCGAGGCCATGTCTTTACATGCTAGGCTCGTCAAGTAAGAACCTTAGTATTTGCGTGTGTAAAACTGTCTTACACCCGTTGTATGAAAGCGTAGAGTTGAGAACACCCGATCATCACGTGATGCCTCAAAACATGATCCACAAAACGGTGCATACTTAAGGAAGAACACATTTTATCTTGATATCTAAATGAGAGATCATCTTATAATGCTATCAAACACGCCAAACTAGCAGTATAAGATGCTAACATCTAATGTGTGAAGTGAGGTGATATGGTCCATGCATTTGATCTCTATCATTTGCATCGTGCTATGAACTCTATCATTCCTTTGTGTGTAAGGCCAAGGTCTATGGAACTTACACGTTAAGTGAGTTGTAAGAGTATCTATCATACATCTACTTACACCAATACCATATCAAAACACTAGCCCAGCAACGATCTAAACTAGACGCCTCTAATTTATCAATTGCAAGTTTTACGTGGCTTAGGGCTTTCGGAGATAGAACCTGTCTAACCTACGAACATGAACCACAACGAGGATAACCAAGTTATTAGCAACTCGTTGTAAATCAGATATTGACTATAGTAGGAGAGGCAGACACCGCCACCACTTATGCAAAACAAGTTGCATGTCAGTCGTGGAACCGGTCTCATGTACGATGACATGTAAGGTTGGTCCGGGCCGCTTCATCCCACTATGCCACCAATATCCAAAGTACATAGAAGATGCAATAACATGATCATCATCGCCCACATATAAACATATGTGTACTACCCGTGCAAAGCACCTACGCATAGATCGGGCTCGATACCCTGTTGGGTCCATGACATAGAAAACAAAAATTTTCCTACGGTGTGAACTACACGCCAAGATCTATCTACTAGGTACAAAGCAAACGAGTGGACATACATCCATAGAGAACTTACCCTCGAAGACAACAAGCTTTGTTAACAAGTAGGAACTCGTGGTTGATGTAGTCGTACACTTGCCGATCTCAAGATCGTGAGGAAGTCCGAAAGGCAACTCAAGAGCGATCGCACTCGCACACACGTTCAAGCCACCGACAACCTCCACCTCCTCGCTCCAGCGATCCAGGAAGCAGCAACTCCTTCCTGCATTTAAATGCCACTGGAACATGTATCTCGCTAATCCGAGACCATGGGGAATAATTCTAGAGGGGAGAGAGATCCTTCACAAGGAGGTGTGAGGATGAAGGAGGAATGGGTTTTTTATAGGAGGAGGGGGGGTTCCCCCTCTCTCCATGGCCGGCGCATGGGGGGTGACCCCTCACCTCCCCCATTCATGTGGTGGTAACTCCTGCACATTAAAATGCCTCTTCACATTCCCTTTTAAAGTCTCCACTTTAAATGCATTAAGTTTCTCCAAATTTAATGCTCTCTCATTTAATAAAACTCTTTTATTAAATTTATTCAGAATTTTGTTAATTACTTTAATTAACAAACATTCACATATAGCCCCTTGCAATATTTCAATATCACATGCAGAACCACGTTCTGCAATTTCACCCGAAACAATTTCCGGTTTCTATTGAAACAATTCCTGCGCTTTGCAATTCTTTCGTCTAAAACATATGTGCTCCAAAATGGTGTCCGGTAACTCTTAAGTGTGCCACCCTACGGTTCGCAAATAATGCAGACATGATCGAGACCCTTCTCCGATCAATAATCAGCAGCGGGACCTGGACCTCGAGATCCGTCTTGACTCCTACACATTCAACGATGACTCTGTGATCGTGAGAACCTTTAACGCTTGTAACTAAATCCCTTTGTCTCTCGATATATTACATGTCCGAGATTCGATCATCGGTATCTCCATACCTAGTTTGATCTCGTTACCGACATGCACTCTTTTCTCGTTCCTGTGATATAACATTCTAGTGATCACATCACTTGCTTGCAAGCTATCCTAATGTGATATCACCGAGAGGGCCTAGAGTATATCTATCCGTCATCTGGATTGACAAATTCCACTCTTGATCCATGAGCCTCAACATAACACCTTCGTAGCACTAAACCCATCTTTATAGTCACCCTGTTACGGTGTGACATTTGATGTTATCAAGATACTCTTCCGGTGTTAGCAATTACCATGATCTCATGGTCTAAGGATAAAGATTACTTCGTATGATGTTATAGCAATATAAACACAATGACTTGATCGTAATGCTATACTTCGGATGAATGTTCATCACATCATTCCACCAATGGTGTGACCTTGTTATTAACAACATCCAATGTCCATGATCAGGAAACCTTGATCATCCTGTTCATCAACAAGCTAGTCTATAAGAGAGGCATGACTAGGAACCCTTTTTGTTTATTAAACACACATGTATTGATGTTTCCTATCAATACAATTATAGCATGCAAAATAAACATCTATCATATACAAGGAATACATAATAACAACTTTATTATTGCCTCTCAGGGCATATTTCCTTCACTCGACAACTCAATTGGATGGCTCCCAAGAAACGCCACAAAGGCTCCACAATGCCACAATAGGCTAACAAGCTTGGGGAACCTCCACAGCTCAATTCGAGCCCCAAGAACACACCACAACTCCACACAACCGTCTAGGGTTCCAAGAACCCAAGAGAAACAAGACCAAGAGCTTGAACTCGCTGAATCTCCGAGGAGAACTCAAACCTATGCACCAAATGCAAGAGGAAAGTCCTTCACTCTGAAATTCCACCAAAGCTACAAAAGCTATTGGGGGAATAAGGGAGGAAGAACACAAGAGGAGAACATAAAACTCTCCAAGATCTAGATCCCAAGGATTCCTTCACAAAGAAGGGATTTGGTTTGGTGGGGCTTGCAGATCTAGATCTCCCCTCTCAAAACCCTCAAAAAGATGCAAGAATCATGGGAGGGGTAAGGGGAGAGGGCAAGCTCTTCAAGGTCAACAATGGAGAAGAGAGAGAGTGAAAAACTGTCCAAACAAGCTAACCCCACGAAGGGGATGAGGAGCCCCTTTTAAAGGGCTCCCAGATCTGGCCGTTGGGTCACTTACGACCCTGACCGGTAGTACCGATGGATCCGATGGATGGCCGGTACTACCGGTGGCACCTGGCTAACGGTCACACAACGCAATGTGAACAAACACAAAAATAAGTACGGCAAGTAGTACCGCCTATCCATCGGAACTTCCGGCGGGGTCGGTACTACTGCCTGAATTGCTGATCGAACACCTGAGAAATAGAACTCATCAATGCAGAGAAGGTACTGAACCGAAAACAGGGTTGCCAGAATTTGGGCCGGAATTAACACCGGTACTACCGGCGGCGAAATTCCCTAGCGGTTCTACTAGTGGCCTGCCGGAACTACCGGGGAGGCAAAAATTCCAGAACCAAAATTGCCACAACTTTTGCATCCGAACTCCAAATGATATGAAACCAATTTTGTTAGAAAGATAACGACGTGTATCACCAACTTTTGCATCTGAACTTCCACAACTTTTGCATCCAAAATATTGGGTATCACCAAGGGAGAAAATACCATGAATATATATGAGAGATACCTCCCAAGGTGTGGAGCCAGAAAAACCCGCAAGATCAAAAACGCAATAAGATATGCTAGGGAAATCCATTGATGAGGAACTAGAGCTTGTTATGAAGATAACCACAAGCTCTAGATCCTCACATGGATAAGAACCAAACAACAACCAAGAAATATGATGCTATGTATGCAAAGGTTTGAGCTCTCTCCGAAAGATACGAATGAGTTACCCACTCGAGAGACCCTCTTGATAGTACGTCTATCTATCCTAAACCCGGTATCCCAACACTACAAGAGCCCGGTAAAATAGAAACCCTATCAAGATCATACCTTTGCCTTGAGCATCCCACTTGAGCTTGATGTAGACGATCTTGGCACCTTCAAGATGGAACACCTTTATTGATTACTCTTGCTCGCTCTTGCTTGATGAAGACTTGCGAATGGCTCCCCCATACTCCATGGGGAAACCTCTTCTTTGAAGTTGTCTTCATCACTCCATGAACACCGAGGATGGCAAGCTTCAAGCATGAGATCTTGAGCTTGCCCTTCATTTCTTGATGAAGTCTTGAAGATGACCATAAGGAACTCCATCATCATCTTCTTCTTATTCTTCTTCAAGACATACTTGATCATATTCTTCTACTTGATTCCAATAGGCACAAAGCCCCTGGATATTACTTCTTATTTTTCAACCTTGAAACCAACACATGGTCCAAGCGATGCCAATGGACAAACCTACAAGTGAAACTCAATGTACACATTAGTCCATAGGGATTATCATTAATTACCAAAACCACACATGGGGGCATACATGCCCTTTCACCCTTGCATGATGATGGTGTGCTTCTTGCCTTGCTTGTGGCCTTGAAGAGAAGTCACCATCATATCTTGACGTTGCGGCGTGTCATGGGGAAGGTACATAGTTCGAAGAACTTCCATATTCGACCACAGGAGCATCATTGCGTCTTGGAGCACTTGGATGATGATCTTGGTGAAGATAAGAACGGTGACGTGCCGAGATTGAAGAGCTTGAGGCGCGAGAGCGTGGTCTTGCCATTCCATCAATGAGGAGTCGAAGCTTGTCATTTGTTTCGGCGACGGAACATTGGTGCGCTTCATTTTGATGGCCAAAGTTGTGATGCATCACATGCATTTGTTGTTCGAGGCCATCGAAGTAGTTGTCGATGTTCTTGAACTTGGCTTGTGTCTCATCGAATTGTTCATCTTGTCGCATCTCAAGAGCTTGTCAACATTCATGGAACTCTTGTTGGATGATGTAGTCACTTGCGCGCGTCATGTACGGTCCATGTTCTTCTTCTTGGGGAGGTGGTTGTCTCGACTCACCGTGCATATCCATCATGCAAAACACACAAGGATTGTATATGGAAGTGGAATATGGTGGTGTTATCCTTGTACCTCACCTTGGGGATTGCATCAAACTAGAAACCACAAGTGAGAGCTATAAGCGTGCAAAGTGAAATCACAAAGAAACCTCACACTAACTAACTGACAAAAGCTTTTGGTGGAAGGTTAGGGTGGTGGAAAACCAAACAAAACCATCCAAGGAAAATGTTATTGTCAAAAGTGGTAGAGAACCAAAGATCAAAAGCAAAAAGGAAACGATCTACAAAACACAAGGATACACACATGTCGGTAATGCTTGTCGGTTCTTCTGCCTTACAAACTAGTACTTGTCGGTAGTTCCACTCGCGGTTATTCTTGTGGCTGTGCTTGTTGAATCACTAGTGCCCTTGCGTGATGATGGTGTGCTTCTTGCCTTGCTTGTGGCCTTGAAGATAAGTCACCATCATAGCTTGACGTTGTGGCATGTCGTGGGGAAGGTACATAGTTCGAAGAACTTCCATCTTTGACCACGGGAGCATCATTGCATCTTGGAGCACTTGGATGATGATCTTGGTGAAGATAAGAACGATGACATGCCGAGATTGAAGAGCTTGAGGCGCGAGAGCGTGGTCTTGCCATTCCGTCGATGAGGAGTCGAAGCTTGTCATTTGTTTCAGCGACGGAACATTGGTGCGCTTCATTTTGATGGCCAAAGTTGTGATGCATCGCATGCATTTTTCGTTCGAGGCCATCGAAGCGGTTGTCGATCTTCTTGAACTCGTCTTGCGTCTCACTGAATTGTTCATCTTGTCGCGTCTCAAGAGCTTGGCAACATTCACGGAACACTTGTCGGATGATGTAGTGACTTGCACACGTCATGTACGGTCCATGTTCTTCTTCTTGGGGAGGTGGTTGGCTCGACTCACCATGCCTATCCATCATGCAAAACACACAAGGATTGTATATGGAAGTGAAATATGATAGTGTTAGCCTTGTACCTCACCTTGGGGATTGCACCGAACTAGAAACCACAAGTGAGAGCTATAAGCGTGCAAAGTAAAATTGCAAAGAAACCTCACACTAACTAACTATCAAAAGCTTTTGGTGGAAGGTTAGGGTGGTGGAAAACCAAACGAAACGATCCAAGGAAAAGGTTATTGTCAAAAGTGGTAGAGAACCAAAGATCAAAAGCAAAAACAAAATGATCTACAAAACACAAGGATACACACACATGGAGACGGATGTGGTTAGCACGACTATAAAATGAGCACAAAATGTCCTAACAAAGACTACGCTCGGTGTCGTGCCAACGCAAGGAGAGACCACAACTCGTCGCCAAAAGAGAAATAAGCAACGGATTTGTGCACTTACCTTGGTCGCGCTCTATTTCTCTCTTTTCTTACAAGCTTGAGACTCTCTTTGTATTGGGAGACTTTGTATCTTTCTATTTTTCTTTTGCCTTTTCTTTTTATCTCTCTATTTTATTCTTTTTCTCCCTTTCTACTACTATGTCACTTTTTCATTTGCTTCAACACTCTCACTTCTCCAAGGAAAAGTACACAATGCTTAGGCAAACACAAAATGAGTTGCTCTCATAGCATAGATACACACAAGGAAGAAGGGTTAACAAGGTGGAGCAAGTTATATCTCCGGTATTGACGACTTGCTACCGGTGTAGGGGATGATGTTCGGTGTCGCGGTGTCGAGTAGCACGGTATGTGATGACTTGCAGAAGCTTGAAGTTAGTTGGGGTGACATGCACACGAGACACGAACAACACAAGTGGAAAAACAGATAAAATTGGGTCAAATCAGTCTTTTCGGCGGCCAAATCGGCGGCACCGAGCCTGGCGCCAGAATTTCCGGTCACAATTCCGGTGCGCCGGAACGTGCGCCGAAATTTCCGGCGGCTAGGTGTAGGGGTTCGTAGCATGGAAAACAAAAATTTTCTATCGCATACAAACAAACAAGCCAAGATCTATCTACTAGATTGTAGCAACGAGTCGATGGAATAACTCACCCTCGAAGATTCCAAAGTGTTTAACGAGAGCAGATTCTCGTGGGTGATGTAGTCGTACTCTTTCCGATCTCAAGATCGCGTGAGCGATCCTTCGGCGCCAGCGTTCCGCAGCGCTCCATGATCGGTCACACGTTCGGTACTGACGAAGACCTTCCTCTCCTTGTTCCAGCGCGGAGGTTGTAGCACTCTCCTCGCGATTCCAAAGACAAATGTGGCGTACCTAAGTAGAGAAATCCGAGGCTTCGCCTTAAGCCGGTGCGAGTATGGTGGAGCTTATGAGAGAGGCTATTAGTGGTCTAGTAATTAGACACACCAATTAGAAGGCTCTAATTCAATTAGAAGGCTCTAAACCAAATAGCTCTAAACCGGGGTCTAGATCTAGGGTTTAGTTTAGAGGATAGGAAACTTGTGTGTCTAGGAGGGGAGGCCCTGCCCTTGCTTTTATAGGTGGGAGGGCCGGCGGCCAAGGGGAGGAGTCCTCCCAAGTCGGCCTTGGGAGGCGCCACGCCAAGGGGACTCCTCCCCCAAGTCGGTTTCCACCTCCTCCTCCTTTCCCACTTCCCAAAATTGCCGTTTGACTTTTAAACTGGCCGTTTGACTTTTCAATTTAGGATTTAAATAAATCCTTTATTTGGGACAGCAAGAACACTTAGTACATGATGCAATCATTCCAATATGTAATGACACACTCATGTACCCTTCCCCTCGGTCTTGCGGACATTCGGGACCTTCTAGAATGTTCCCGATGAAAACACCGGAACCATTCCCCAACTCCGAAATGGGACTTTCCTTATATGAATCTTATTCTCCGGACCATTCCGGATCACCTCGTGATATCCCGGATCCCATCCGAGACTCCGAACAACATTCGGTCTCTTTCTCATAATACCATAACTACTCAAACAACGTCGAATCCTTAAGTGTGTCTCCCTACGGTTCGTGAATTATGCGGACATGATCGAGACACTTCTCGAACAATAACCAATAGAGGAATCTGGAAATTCATATGGCTCCCACATATTTCTACGATTACTTTGCATCGAATGAACCACTTACACGATACCAATTTCCCTTTGTCTCACGATATGTTACTTATCCGAGGTTATGATCGTCGGTATCTCTGCATACCTAGTTCATCCTCGTTACTGATAAGTACTCTTTTCTCGTTCCCGTGATATGTGATCCCTTGTGACCAAGTCACATGCTTGCAAGCTAATTGGATGACATTTCACCGAGAGGGCCCAGAGAATATCTATCCGTCATGTGGATGGACAAATCCCACTCTTGATCCATGTGTTTCAACCAATACTTTCCGAACACTCAATGCCACCTTTATAGCCACCCTGTTACGGTGTGGTGTTTGATGACATCAAAGCATCCATCCAGTAAAGGTGATATGCATGATCTCATGGTCGAAGGAATTGGGTTACTATGTATCAGAAAGCATATAGCAATTGAACTATTGAAATGACTTGATCTTTATGCTACGCTTATCTATAGGAGTATGTCCATCATATCATTCTCCTAACGATATGATCTTGTTGTTGATAACATCTCAATGTTCATGACAAAGAAACCACATCATCAATCAACCAACAAGCTAGTGAAGTATAGAGGCTATACTAGGGACTTCAAATTAAGTTTACAAATCACACAAGTATTAATGGTTTCCTTGTTAATACTATTATAGCATGAATGTAAACATTTATCATAAACACAAAGATATATAATAATAACCACATTTATTATTACCTCTAGGGCATATCTCCAACACTAGGCCGGTCCGCCGGGCCTCGAGCCGGTTTAAGTTCGTGACAAACTTCAAAAGTCAAATCGGTCAATTTTTTTTGGAAATTTGTCCAAATTGGGCTGGGAAAAGGTTCTAGGAAGGTAGATCGGTACCGAAGCAATAGATGTGTGGAATAAAACCACTAAAACCCACCAAATCCAGAGATCGATTCGAAGGCAAATTTAGGGCTATTTTTTGGGGATTATCAAATTTTTGGTGGATAGAAGAAAATTTTGTGGGAGAATTCGTGAGCAACAAAGCTCTTGATACCAATATGTTGAGGGCAAACATCTAGGGTGGCCCGATCTTTCACGAATCCCTTTCAAATCGAGGGTGGAGTACGGGAGAAGGAGAGGGAGATGAACACGACGAACTCACGCACAAAGAACACGATATACACACTCACGCAAAACCACGATACACACCAATAGCTCACGCCGACGGTGACCGGTCTGGCGCAATCCCTAGGATTGGCGTCGGGCGAAGGACTCTCTCTCGAACCGGCACGACGAGTAGGGAGACTCGGTGAGATCTTGATGTCTAGGCAAAGGGACTCCGATGCCTAGGCCTTGTACAACGCGGAGGCACGATGCAAACTTCAATAAGGTTTGTGATATTTGGTGCTCCTTTGTCAAAGGAGCATGAGGCAAGAACTAGATAGATCCATAAGGGGTTTCCACTAATTCCAAATATCATGCCTAGAGTTTACAATGGATGTGGGGGACTATATATAGGCCAGCCACTAGTTCAAAGGTACTTTAGGCATAAAAGGGTAAAAAATGGACGAAATAGGAATATTCTTGGGCATTAAACCCATGTAGGCGTTCAGGGGGACGATTCCGGCAATAAGCTCGGCGGCGCCGGAATCGGCGCCGGAATTTCCGGTCGCCGCCAAAAATTCCGGTCGAAACCGGAATGGCTCACAGATGCGCTGTTCGGTTGGCGCCGGAAGGTTTCGGCGCGCGCCAGGATTTCCAGTCGCTGGTCCGGTCCGCCGGAGCGTGCGCCGGAAATTCTGGCGGGAATTCCGGTCCGCCGATCTTGGCGCCGGTTTGGTCTGCGACTACGTCTTGCGATGGCTTGGTTGCTTCCCTTGGCACTTCTTCATGGGTCTCATACCTGATGATGCATAGAGTATTGGCATGAAGTAGCAAGCCGTCCAAGGATGTATCGAAATCACATGAGACAAGGAGTGAATTCATCTTAGCTTGTAGGAGTTTTGCTCGAGCATGAGTCATGGGTCCACTTGCGGGACTACATGGTGTAGATGTAGGAGCGTCCGTAGGACGGGCTGCATCACAAGGTGAGGGTTTTTAGCCGAATTTGTTTGTGTTGGTTTTCAAATTTGACCAGCGCCATCGTCGTGTAGATGAAGAGGTTGAAGGAGTACATCTTGAACGACTCATCGTCGGCTGAAGAGGAGGAGGACGACAACGATGTCGAGATGGCCATGGCCATCATTTTGAACGATGAAGTTCGACGGCCGAGGCTAGGATCGCAGTTCGGCTTTGAATTTATTTGGTTTGTAAACTTAATATTTATTCATTTGTAAATATTTTATTTGATTGTATGTGAACTATGCCGAATGTTTGACTATTGATAGTTTGATTTTTACAAAAGAAAAAGTTTTACTCCTCTAAAGTTTAGGGGCTCGGTTCGGCGCCGACCTCCTTTAGAGGAGTAATTACTCATCCGTTTACTTCTCTAACCGATTTTAGTGAACTAGGATTGACATGTAGAAAATATGGCATTGGGTAGCTTGCGAGTTAGGGTCGGAACTGGAGCCGACCTACCGAGAAGGCCCTGTTAATTACGGTAAGGCTTGTGCGTGGAGATTGCCTGTCGAACGAAGCAGACTTTGATTGGAGCCCGGGCGGTGGCCCTTTTGCCTCACCGAAGTCGGCTCTGGTAATCAGGAGGCCATCAGTATCAGTATATAAACACCGCAGCTTACAGGAAGCTAGGGCAGCAACACGCAGATCATCACAATCCAAAAGTCTCGAGGCGAGAAGATCGAGATAATAAACAGGACTCACGGTCACGGAGCTGGTAGAAGTCGTCGTCCCTAAAGGCCGTCAAAGATGCAAAAGGAAGACTCGAAAGAGGAGTCTTCAAAGATGAAGATGCAGCAGGAGGAAGAGCCCAATTCGAAGATGCAGCAACCAGTGTTAGACGGGAAGCTGCGGAACAAGATGAAGCAGTACCGCGTTCGCGAGGTTAGTTGGCTGCTGTGCATGGTGGCGTTGCTCTACGTGTTCTTGTTCTGCAGACTTGTCACGTCCGACGGCCAACCGATGGATCCTCTTCAGGCTAAACTCTTCGCTTTTGCCCAGGCTATTGTTATCTTCGTCGTGTATCTCCTTCGTTGAATACTCCTGTTGTTTCTTTAGACACGGTCTCGGGCGGTTTTGTTATCCGCCGGCTGCAAAGCTATGTACTACTGCATACTCCTCTTGTTTTACCAGGAGATTTTTATTTGTATTCCCTCCAACCCGAATTACTTCTCACATGTTTGTCTAGTACACTTATGTACTGCATGCATACGCCTTTTGTGCGTCAGGAGAATTTTATTTGTATTCCTTCCATCCGGAAGCCTTTTGTGCGTAAGGAGAATTTTATTTGTATTCCTTCCATCCGGAATTACTTGTCAAGGAATGTAGCCGCGTTTTAGTACTCCCTCCGATCTCTCTCGAAAATTCGAAATAGGCTTTCGCCCCGCTATATTAATATAGCAACCACATGATACAACGAGATACAAAACAAACAAATGTTGGCGCAGCAGCAAGCACAAGGTCAAAAGAAAAGGAAAAAGAAACAAAGGAGACAAAGACGGATCGACTAAGCGAGCGAGTTCCACCACCGCTGCGCCCCCCGAACAAGATCCACCACACTCCTAGCCGCAGATCATCAAGTCCCAAGCAACACCTTCAAGAAGGAAGCGACAATGCTGTTGCCCGGACCAGTGCACTGGTCCTAGGGTTTCCCCCGACACATAAAAGAAAGTGGATGAAGGGTAGCCACGACGCCCTTCAGGAAGGCATGGTGCCACCCGCAGGCGGCACCCCGTCAGTGTCAAGCGAGTCGACAAGGATTTCTCCCGAACACCATATCCACTACCCTCAGACGATCTGTTGCTCGGGAGCCCCGCGAGGACGAAGCCTCAACCACCAAACTTGCCACCCACAAGCATGCACCACTACGGTCACGAAGCCCCTATCATCGTCGTCTCACCGAAGCTACGAGCACGTGGCCAAAAGGAAGTGAACGATAGCTCGAATCAGGGCCGACAGTACCGCAGCCGTGCAGGAGGGAACTGCCTCCACCGCCGGAGGCAGTAGTTGACCGGACGCGACATCAGGACACACCGGTCCCAGTTGGGTCCGGCCAGGTCCAGAGGACCCGTAAAGCCCCTCTGGGGCACACCAGTCCCAATAGGATCCGACCGGGCCCTGTTTGGGCCCGTAAAGTCCGATGCCACGCTGCAACCAGCCGGCCGCCGTGGCCACCCTCCCCGTGTCGTGCTACAGTCACCGCCATCCTAGAAGCCGTGCCGTCACTAGAAGGTTGGCCCACCACCGGCCCAGATGGGCCCTGCAGGGCCCCAAATCTGGGGCGTCCGGCCGCCACCCAGCCGATCCCGGCGCCGCCCCGCTGCTCCTAGCGCCGCCCCGCAGAAGTCGCACCGCCGTATCGTCGCTCCTTGGCCGGAGCCGTGCCCAGGCCACCCAAGCAGCACCGCTCAACGGAGAAGCGCCCGTGCACGCCCTCGTCGCGAACTCCCTCCGATCCAAATTATTATTCTCAGATTTGTCTAGATTCGGATGTATCTAATCACGTTTTATTGCTCGATACATCTGAAAATCTAGACAAACCGGAGAACATAAATTTGGATCGGAGGTAGTATGTAGATACATACATATCTAGGAAAAATTGTGATAAGTAATTTGAGACGGAGGTGGAAGTAACAAAACTGGTTATCTATAGTAGAACACACCCCTATTTTGTTTTGTAGCATCTCAGAGAGTATGGGACTACAGAAAAAATTACAGCTTGGGGTGAGTCCTGTTATATATCTCGATCAGATTGCTCCGAGGGATCTCTACCCTTGCCGTACAATCTTGGTCAGATCCAAAGCTGGCGCGCTGTGCGCGTGCTCAAAGCCTCAAACCACATCTTGTCTTGGTCACAGCATATGTCATGATCTTTAAATTTTGCAAACAGCTACTCCCTCCGTCTCAAAATACATGTCCTAGATTTGTCATTTGGATGGGATATAGATACATCCAAATTTTCACAAATTCCCGACATCTATTTATAGATGGAGGCAGTACATCTTTCGTGCATACAATAAAAGCCCAAACAGGAAGAAGTTTTTAAGCACGTAACAGTATTATCCAGCAATGGCATAACAACATAGCAAGGGAACAGGAGACCCAGAATTATTAAAAGCCTTCTCAATCCCAGCAACAAGACCCAAAATTACCAGCAAGACAATCTGGCAATACACTAACAAGATCCTTCAATGCTGAGAATGCTCCAACCTGAAAATGCCAGCAAAACAACACATAAATGATTTTTTTTTGAAAAAAGTATATATTAATATTACAGGGGATACCAATTACACCCAGGCTCTGCAACGAGGCATGCCCTAGCGGACTTACGGATGCACACAGCCCAGAAAAAAGAAAAAAGAATTACAAAAAAAAAATCTCGCTACAGAGAACTATTCCTCAAAGCAACAACACTGACACCGCCAGAACAACACCAGTAGTCCTCCACTCTAATGACAATGCCTTCAAGAAGGAAACAGTGCACAAACGCCGTCGTTGCCCGATCAAAGATCATAGGTTTTCATCCTGGAGAAAGTCCTCACTCGCAAAACAATGCCTTCAAAAAGATCATTGTCAGGCACAACCAGCTAAGGCCAGACCTTGGATTTTTACCCTACAAGGTAAGACTAGGAACTCCTCCTCTGTTGTCTCCCCCACAAACAGTCGATGTTGCGAGTCACAGATCACGCAGCCAGTTCGCCATCGTCACAAAGACTCAAATCACCATCGCTGCCCTCATATTTCCGCTTTCCTGACATTCTCCGCATCTTACTTCACCATGGCTCATTGAATGGCACTTGGTGGGAACAAACAGAATAGCTTTGCAACGCTCCCGCTGAAACCAAACGGCCAGAAAAACAAGGTACGCACGACCAAATACCTTCCGATCCGGCAATCTCCAGGCCTGATGCGCCCATGGGAGTTCGTCGGCGGAGCCTTCCGAAACTCGACACTCCAGCCAGATCAACGAGGCCAAGCATCAAGCAGATCTTCTTCTTCGCGCGGGACAAACCCTAGGACCACCTCCATTATTCGGGTCGAACCAGCAGTCCCCACACCGCTGGCGGCTACCGGCAATCGAAACGAGCGGGTCAGCCATTAGCCCTCTCGAGCCCATGGCCAAACCCAGAGATTGAGAGGGACTCCGGGAGCAGCATCGCCACAGGGCAGCCGCCATCGCCGCCAGATCCACACACGACCCCCTTCTGCTCTTCCACGCCTCCCATCCGAGCCGCCAGCCGGCGTCGTTGGAGCACCGCCGTCCGCAGCCCGGATCCAGCGACGCAGCCTCAAGGATTAATTCCTTTACTATGAAATAGACTTGTGCCTACTTGTGTGCATTTGTATTCAAATGCAAAAAAATCAACTATGCACACACTTAGGGGGAGTCTGCTTCATGTTTGTGTTTTTGATGGTAGAGCTATATTGCAAATCCTAGTATTGTCATCTAACACCAAAAAGAAGGAGATTGAAAGAACATTTCATGATCTCTAGTGTTTTGTGTGTTAGATAACAATACCATGGATTATCTTATGTGTGCTAAGTGCTGAAAACAAGTGTTCACATGAAAAGCTGAAAATCCTGTTGTTGGGGGGGGGGGGATAATCCGCCCCTGTCAAGGGCCAGATAATCCGGCCCGACCCCTTCGACAAAGGTGGACAAGGCGCGACTCTCTGTGAGGGGGGCGGATAATCTCTCGGATTGTCCGGATAGGGCTGAAGTTTTTGCCCAGGCCGAATAATCCGCCCCCCGGAAGGTTTTCAAAGTGAGGCAAGGCATGTCTCTCAGTAAGGGGGCGGATAATCTTTCGGATTGTCCGACCAGGGACGGAGTTTTTGCCTGGGCCAGACTGCCACCAAAGGGGGCCGGATAATCCGCCCCCTATGAAGTTTGCTAAGGATGCCACGGCGTGTCTTTATGTATGGGGGAGGAAGTTCCCCCGGAAAAGCTGAGTTTGGGGCAGAGTTTTACCCCAACCGGATAATCCGGCCATCACTTGGGCCGAATAATCCGGCCCCCGACTTCACCAATGGCCAAGTTCGGACAGGGGGTATAAAAGACCCAATCACCCTCCTATCAGATCTCTTGATTCATTCGAAAAAGTACTGGTCGATTGCAAAAGCTCTCATTCAAGGTCTCCCACTTCAACCACCCGAAGGATCCGATCTTTGGGGAATCGAAGGAGGAGACTTCTTTCATCGACATCACGAATCAAGCGCATCACTCCCCTCCATTCACTTGGAGATTTCTTGATCTAGTATTACTTGTTAATATCTAGATCTTGTGTTTCGTTTTGATAATATTTGTTCTTGTGGCAGTTTGTTGTCATTACGGGAGCCTCCAATTCATTTGTGGAGTGTGCCCTGCTAGTTGTGTAAAGGCATCGGTTCCTGCCTCGAAGGGTACCAATAGTGGAAAGGTGGATCAGGCCTTTGGTGGCGAGATCCATCGGAGAACAGGGTGAGGCCTATTGTGGCGTGGTGGTCTTAGTACCGCCCACCCTCCAACGCAGATGTACTTCCCTTAACAAGGAAGGAACTGCGGTAAAACAAATCCCGTGTCTCCACGTGCTCCACTATGGTTTCATCGCTCCTCACTCTTACTAGCCTTTACTCGCTAGTAGTTAGGTTTTCATATAGGGAAATTCGTCGTAATTGCATATCTAGAGAATTTACCTTTGTATCAAGCCTAAAATTGAAAAAGTATTAAAATTTGGAGTAACACCTATTCACCCCCCCTCTAGGTGCCCATATGATCCATTTCAACATCTACTACAAATCCATCATGTTGCTCCATATAAATTTCCTCATCTATCTCTCCATTTAGAAAAGTTCTCTCAACATCCGTTTGATGAACGAGAAGACCGTGTGACGCAGCCAAGGATAGTAGTACTCGAATAGTGGTAAATCTAGATACAAGTGAGTAGGTATCGAAGAAGTCTTCACTTTCTTTCTAGGTATAACCCTTGGCTACAAGACGTGTCTTGTACTTTTCAATAGTACCATCAGGTCTAAGCTTTTTCTTGAACACCCACTTACATCCTGCAGGTTTGCACCCATAAGGACGATTAGTGACCTCCCGAGTTCCATTATCTAAGATGGAGTCCATCTCACTTTGGACAACTTATTTCCAGTAGTCAACATCTTGAGATGCATAGTCTTCTGAAATAGAAATGGGAGTATCATCCATAAGGTACACAATGAATCATCACCAAATGAATTTGCAATCCTTTGTATCTTTCTCCTTTTGGGAGATTCATTCTCATCCTCCACATGATCGCCATAGTGTTCTATCGGCATAGTGGGTTCGGGAATTATAGCAAATTCCTGACTAGATGAACTAGTCACTCCTGATTTGATGAGCTATACATACCTTTCATGGCAAAGATATCCTCAAACAAAGTCGCATCATTCGTCTCCATAATTGTACCATCATGCATGTCAGATACCTCAGATTGTACGAACATGCATGTCGGATACCTCAGATTGTCCAAGCTTTTGCTTCTTGGGTATTGGAATATTGACTTTCGCCAAACATCCCAAGTTCGTAAGTAAGAGAGTTTAAAGCTTTTCTTCTCCCATTCCTCAAATGGAGTCATGGTTTTATCCTTTATGGGAACATGACACGCGGTCATTAGAGCCTCCCCACATTGCTTAGAAATACCCAGTGTATATAACATGGTGTTAACCAAATCAGTTAGAGTGCAGTACTATCTTTCATCCACCCCATTTGACTAAGGTGAGCAGGGAGGCGTCCTCTCATGGATAATACAATCACTAAAAGAAAATTTGGCTTTTACAATCGACGGTTTGCGTGGTTGAAGGCCCGTGTTTCGTGATCGAAAAGTCTTCCGTGATGGATGGCATCCATGGTAAAAGCCCCATCACCAAAGAATCTACCACGGGGTTTTTCCCAACCGTGGCGGATCACACCTTTCAACCACGGAAATCCATGTCATGGTAGATCGGTTTTGCCAGCTCTGTTGACTGTTGACCTCATGCAAACTACCACGTGGCAAGCATTGTTAACGGTCGGTTACCGCCATTAACAATCACAAAAAACATGATGGAAGACAAGGCCCAACCAAGGCCTGCTAATCATTAAGTGAGCCGACCCATGAGAGAAGCCTAATAGGAATATGCCCATTACTGTTTTAGCCTGTTGGAGGCCTGCACTACTTTAATGGGGCCCACAACTTTGCAGCCCAGTTGTGGCTTGTTAACTTTTAGGTCCGTTACTGTTTCGGCATGCGTAAGGCCCAGCTCGGTCCAACACTATACAACCCATTAGAGGTATGTGCCACGTCGGGTCGGTACTGTTAATTCCAACCCTAGGCCCATCACTGTGCATAAAGTCCATCGCTTTACATTTGTTGCGGGCCTTTATGTAGGTAAGCATGTTACTGTTCAGGACCTATTCCAATCTGGCCTTTCACTGTTCCAGCATGTTACTATTATGGCATGTTACTGTTCTGGCATGTTACTGTTCTGGTCTGCTACTATTCTAGCCTACTACTATCATGGCTTGCTACTATTCTAGCCTGCTACTGATTTCTGGCCATTTACTATTCAAGCCTATTATGATTTAGACCTTTTACTATTCAGTTCGTTTACTTTTAGGACCTTTACTGCTTTTTGGCCTACTACTGTTCAGGTCGTTCACTATTTAGGCCTTTTACTATTCAGGCTTATACTGTTCAGGCCTTTTACTGTTCATAGAATCCCATCCATGTTTGGTCAATCATGGCCTTTTACTATTCAGTATATTACTATTTTGACCTTTCACATTTTGACATGTTACTATGTTGGCATTTTTAGCAACATAGACATTTTGTAGAACAACATAGGAATGTCAAAAAGTTGATTAATAAACATGAGCAATTTGAACTTCTCTCTCAAAAAATGAGAAATTCAAACTACTTATTACACAACGATAAAAGTTTGTGACACATAAGCTAACATGGTTGATGTCTACGCACTTCTATTCTTGTAGACAGTTGTTGGGCCTCCAAGTGCAGAGGTTTGTAGAACAACAACAAGTTTTCCCTTAAGTGGATCACCCAAAGTTTATCGAACTCAGGGAGGAAGTGGTCAAAGGTATACCTCTCAAGCAACCCTGCAATCAAGATACAAGAAGTCTCTTGTGTCCCCAACACACTTGTTAGGTGTATAGGTGCACTAGTTCAGTGAAGAGATAGTGAAATACAAGTGGTATGGATATAAAACAACGGTGCTATAAAATAGCTTGATGGCATGGAAGAGACTAAAGGCAAACTGAAATAAAGATGGCGGCAAGCAAACATGTAATAGATCTAGTTGCAAACGATGTTTCAATGCTTAAAAACAAGGCATAGGGATCATACTTTCACTAGTGAACACTCTCATATAAATATCTTCTATTTATGATACTACTCTGAACTACTCTCCGGTTGGACACTCTAATCCATGGTAGGGCTATAAAAGCACACCTCAAAGTCTGGTTTCCCCATCTAGATAACCCCCACACTATCACCTTGAGCTCTAGATGGTTCCAACAAACACCACGATTTCATACAGACATCCAACTCCAAATATAACTCATAACAAGTAATTGTAATATCTAGCCTAAGTGCCACCATGGTGTGCACGTTGTCACTTTCACACACATGGGGAGAGCAGAGATCTATTAAAGCACTTGAGTAGCAAGGTAGATCTACTTGATTACAAAGCTCATGATCACAATATGATCATGCATAGAGAGAGATGAACACATAGCTACCGGTAGAACCCTTAGCCTCGAAAGAGATGTACTCCCTCCTTATCATGGGAATCAGCAACGGCGATGGAGATGGTGGTGGAGATCGATGGAGATGGCTCGAGGCACTTCCCGTCCGGCAGGTGCCGTAGCAGAGACTTTCTATCCCCCGAATCTCCCCTTCGGTGGCGGCGGTGATGCGGAACTTTTTGTGGCTGGAGGCTGTTCGATTTAGGGTTTTCGTCTCGAGGGTATTTATAGGCGAAGGGGCAAGGTCGGTGGTCGGCCAGGGGGCCCACACCATGCCCTGGCGCGGCCTAGGTCTGCCCGCGCCAAGGGATGGTGTGGCCACCATGTGGCCCCCCTTCGTCTCTCCTCTGAACGCCATGTGTCTTCCGGTAAAATATTGACTTTGACTTTTGTCCTGTCCAATTCTTAGAATATTGATTTTCTGCCTTTTTTGGAACCAAAAACAGAAGAAATCAGGCAACTGGCACTGTGGCATCTTGTTAATAGGTTAGTCCCAGAAAACATATAAAAATACCTCAAAAGTGTTGACAAAGCAAAGCAAAGTAGATACTAAACAAGCATGGAACATCAAAAATTATAGATACGTTTGCAACGTATCAATGGTCTCTCTAGATTGAAAATTGCAATATATCATTAGACAAGATCTGCATTTTAAAGGATCACAAAGAAGAGTTCGCATCATTAATACGAGATCGGTACATGGCTATGCGCTTCATCGTATCATTTGTCCTATTTTTTAACATTTTAGCAACATATCTAAGAGCAGCTACACCATTTCTTTCTGCATGCAATACAACCTTTATATATCACCTGCAGGAGTTGTTCTAGGTGGACTGTTAACAATGTTGTTTCCTTCAAAAATGCAATGGGAGGACGAATGGGAAGAGGGATCACAACTTTCATCCCTGCCTTCTGAGGACTCCTTCTTGGTTTTAACTACAGCCTGGTAAAATATGGTGAAAGAGGTTAAAACAAAGGACAAGGGAAACATGTATTATATAAAGTATATACCATTTAAGTAAGTATGAACTTATAGTAGCTCGTTCAAGATCACGATAGTTTCTTCTCAAGCGGGTGCGACTCCTGGTCAATCTGCCAGTAGAATCCGAGTCGAGCGGCAGGAACTCTAGTCCTTGTACTCCATTGTCCTTTCTCGACATTAATGCATGACATTTAAAACCGAGCCAACTAGTTTAGAGGGTTGAAATCACTTGAAAACACCAAAAAGATAGCATTAAAATTGACCACGTGTATGATTCAAACTAGCTAGCTGATTTGGAAGGATGAAAACACTTGAAAACACCAAAAAAGATAGCATTAAAGTTGACCAGATGTATGATTTAAACTTGCTAGCTAGTTTGGAAGGATGAAAGGAGCTGAAAACACCACAAAGATAGCATTAAAATGACCAGATGTATGATTCAAACTAGATGGCCATTTCCTAAATTACTCAAAGCATTCGTTGATAGAAAGACAATAAAACATGAATGGAAATGTTAGGGCAAGGTTTTAGGTAGAATGCACTACTAGAAATGTTTCCTTCCGCAATAACTTGGCCCGACGGTCATCGTGGAAGGCGCGTCTTCCATGATGAAATTCTCGGCTCAACCGTGGCCGATGGAAAACTTTTTTTTCAGTTTCGCGCCCTCTACTATGATGAAACCACTAAAAACATGGACGAAGCATGGCCGGTGCGTGGTAGAAGCAAGATTTCCGGTTCCTCACACGATGGTGACTCGTCGAAGTATTTTTAGGCGTGTGGGTCCCGGATGTCAGTGTCTCTAGCAGACCATACTTTTTGGTCGCGCCTCCCTGATTTGAACTCGATAACATTGTTCGATGCCTCTTCCAATTAGTCAGGTTGTTGGGTCCCACATGTCTACCTCTCATTAGAAGAATAGTGTGTATGATGGAATTTTTTCCTTTCCTGTTCTGAACTTGATAGCGCTGCTTGATGCATCTACCGTTTAATCATGCTGATGGGCCCGACATGTCATCCTCTCATTAGAAGAAACGTGTGTATGATGGAATTTTCCCCTCGATCACACCTCCATGTTCCGAACTTGATAGCTTTGCTCGTTGCATCAGTTGTGCTGGTGGGTTCCTTATGTCTGCCTCACATTAGAAGAATCATGGGTATGATGGATTTTTTTTCTTGTCTAGCGCTACCCTGTTCCGAATAGATAGCATTGCTCGACGAATCTGTCGTTTGGTCATGTAGCTGGGTCCCACATGATAGCCTCTCATTATAAGGATCGGTTGTATGATGACTTTTTTCTTCGCTCGCTCCTCTGTATTTCAAACTTGATAATGTTGCTCGCTGCATCAACCATTTTTTAGGCTGTTGGATCCCCCGATGTCAGCCTCTCATTAGAAGAAACGTGTGCATGATGGACTTTTTCTCGCTCGTGCCTCCTTGTTTCAAACTTGGCAACGTTGCTTGATACAACACCTGTATAAGGTCGCGCTTCTGGGACCCACATGTTAGTCTATCTTTAAATGAAATGTGTTTATGATGGACCGTTTTTTCGACCATGTCCGCTGCTTTGAGCTTTGCAACGTTGCTCGATGCGAAAACCGTGTATGGTCTTGCCGCTGGGCCCCCCATGTCTGCCTCTCTAATATGTTCTGGCTTGTAGGTCCCCGATGCTACCTTGTATGTTCTGGCGGGTGGGTCCCCGTTGCCAGCCTCTCTGTACAAGTATTTAACTTTTTGTCAAACCTGACCAATAAACTTGAGGGATACTGCAGGCTCGTGGGTCCGTGATATCAGCCTCTCCGTAATGCAATATTACTAAAGTAGAAGAAAAAATGTAACTCAAGACTTCCAATAGATTTAAACTATGTGCGTCGCTGCTACGCCAAAGATATTTATAGAAAATTAATTATTAAACATTCCTTAGTACCTTCAAGTTGTGTATTAATATTTAAAAAAAGACTTTGTGTGTCCACATTTATATTTTTTAAAATAAAAGGGCAGTGCTCCTGGTATTTAAATTTATAAAATGCCAGGTAATGTACTAGTTTCTTAAATATATGGGTAGGCGGGTTTTTTAAGAGGTGGAGGCGGAGTTTTTTTAAGAGGTGGCGGGGCAATGCTCAAAAGAGCGAATTAAAAATGTTTTGGGTTATTCTACATGGTCCATCTACATCCGCTATACTCTATGGGCTCCTTTCTTAAATTTCACTGGGATGTGCTAAGCAATCCCTTGACCCTGAAAAGGACGAATCAAAATGTTCTTGCCTATGCTCCATGGGATCCTTTCTCAAATTTCATTGGCATGTGCTCAGCGGTTCCGTGACCCTCCGCTAAAAAAAAGCAGTTTCCTAACCCCGAAAAGGCGTGTGTATGTTGGACTGTTTTTTCAGGTCGAACTTGATAACCTTGCTTGCTGCATCAGCCGTTTATTCAAGTTGTTGGGTCCTCCAAGTTAGCCTCTCATCACAAGAAACGTGTGCATGCTGGAATTTTTTCTCACCCGCGCCTCCCTGTTTCGAACTTGGCAACATTGCACGATGCAACATCTCTATAAGGTCGCACTGCTGGGTCCCATGTGTCAGCCTCTGTGAATGAAACATGCTCATGATGGACTTTTTTCAGCCGCATCCGCTGTTTTGACATTGGTTCGTTGCTGGGTCCCAGATGTCAGCCTCCTCTATGCAGGAAACGTGACTATATTGGGTCCTAGATGTCAGCCTCTATTTGAAAGAGGCGTGTGTATGTTGGACTAATTTTTCGGGTCGAGTCGGCCGTTTTGACCTTGGCAACATTGCTAGATATAGCAGGCGTTTATCTGGGTCCCAGATGTCAGCCTCAGAGTACAAAAAATATTAATCTATAATAACACAAAGAGCTTGCCTAGGATTCGAAGTTAAGACCTCAGAAGCGGTCAACTGTATGCCTTGCTACTATGCAAGAAACACTTCAAGCCCTAGAGACGTTAAACCGTATTACTATAACTTACGAATTTGTCTCCTTAAAAAGATTTTCTCTGTCCATGTTTATATCCCTTCAAATAATGAGGCGGCGCTTCTAGCAGCTCAATTAAAAACTACTACATCTTATCTTACCACTATATAGTGTATGGATAACTTTTAATATTGACTGTGGGATCAAGACTCATGAATACCAACATTTCTAGTTGTTGGATCTTCTTTTCTATTCTAGCATCTAGAAGATTCTTTTGATAGTCTTTAACACAATGAACGCTATGCATAACCTCAAATCGCCCTTCTCCATCATTCTAGAATCTTCTCCGTCGTTTCTCTAGACCATGTTTACAAATTTTTCAAGTGTTATGTAGCTAATAAACATTGACTTATACATATGATACAAAGTAAAAGAACCAAATATACACCCATATTTTATAGATGTTGATCAAATTTATAATTTTTGGAGCATTATCTATTATAATTTTATATAGTGATGATATCTCATACGTCTATTATCCGTGTCTCACGTGCAGGGTACGTGAAACTTACTAGTGATGTAGTAGTTTCTATAAAAACATAGGTAGGCGGAGCTTTTTGTGCGGGGCTTGGGGAAGCGGTTAATGCCCATAGAGGCCAAATTAAAAAGATTCTAGACTAACTGGGGGCAGATGCCCTATTCTTCATGGACTATATTCCATGGAATTACTCAGAAATTGAATACGCTATGGTCGACGGCCACAAGACAATGAAAATGTTGAACTGGAAGGTTTTTGGCTATGCTTGGGCCTGATAGGCTAATTTCATGGGCTCAGTAATAAAAAATTGAGGCCTCAACAAGGAAGAAAAAAACGAGGGAGAAAATTTTGGCAGATATTTCGTGAGAAAATTGTTGACAACCAGGACACATACCCCGCACGCGCCAAAACTTTCCTACTCGTGCCTTCCTACTCATTTGCTCCTTCACTCCTGCAGCCAACTGCTCTCTTTACATCATTCTTCTCGAGACGCACACAGGCGGTCAAAACCATAGGCCCCGCACCAAAACATTCACACTCCATCTATCAGCCGGGCAGCCTAATACCATTGCTAGCGGAGCCATTCTTTTGACACACACATGTCGGTGTTCAGCTGGTTGATCCCCACGGTACGCTTATAATTTCCTTAGTTCACTCGAATCATTCCCTAGAAGTCGTTTCGTACTTGATCTGTTGACATTATTCTGCACTTGATTTGTTTGTTTGAATTGGTTCACATTTTGCGCTTGGTCGATCTGTTCTCTCAAATATGCAACATAGTTCTACACTCAATTTCTGAAATGGGCTAAAATTACATGGCATTTATATTCTATATTCAATCACATTGCTCAAATATCTTGGCTTAATTAGATCTGTAATCAACCTATTCGGTGAAATATCTTAAAAGCTTCTGACAATCTCTCTCCACAACAGATGGACAACTATTGGATACTGAATGGAAAAAAGCAACACCTTCATATTGGGAAGGTGTTAATGACTTCATGAAGTTTGTTAGACAGCATAACGGTGACTCGAATGTGTTTTGCCCATGCCAACAATGCCTTAATTATAAAAAGCTGATCAGAGCATAGTTGTGGACCATATATTCCTTAATGGGATGATACGCACATATATTAGGTGTACTAAACATGGTGAACCATATGATCAGCCTGTTCTTGATCCTCTAGCTGATGTTGATCCGCCTGAAGCTCATTAGATTGATGATGAGGACCTTTCTGGTTTGTTAAGGGACCTGTACCCCACTTCAAGCAAAAAGGCGCTCCTTCTCTTAAAAGATCACTTTTCTCTAACTTGATAGAAGATGCCAAGTGTCCAATGGATCCTGATTCTAGTATCTCAAGATTCAAACTAGTAATGAAATTACTAAAGGAGAAGTCGTCCAACAAGATTACCAATAAAGCTTTCGATTCAGTGATTAAGGTGTACATCGAGTCAATCCCTAGGGAAGGACTGCCAAAATACTTTTATGAGATGAAACAGTACATCAAGGTACTTGGACTATCATATGAGAAGATTCATTTTTGTCCAAATAACTATGTACTGTTCTAGGAGGATTATGAAAACCTCGATGAATGCCCAGTATGTAACAAATCAAGATGGAAAAATGGTGATAAAAAGAAGAAAGAGCCTTGTAAGGTTCTTGTTGGAGATATGTCCAAGAGGCAATAATAAAGTGGTTATTATTATATCTTTATGTTTATGATAAATTTTTACATCCCATGCTATAATTGTATTAACCGGAAACATTAATACTTGTGTGTTTTGTAAACATAAAAGAGTCCCTAGTAAGCCTCTTGTTAAACTAGCTTGTTGATTAATGGATGATCATGGTTTCCTGATCATGGACATTGGATGTTGTTAATAACAAGATCATATCATTAGGAGAATGATGTGATGGACACACACCCATAGTAAGCATAGCATAAGATCAAGTCATTAAGTTCGTTTTGCTACAAGCTTTTCAAATGCATAATAACCTAATCCTTCGACCATGAGGTTATGTTAATCACCATCACCGGATGGGTACTTTGATGACATCAAACACTGCTTCGTAACTGGGTGGTTATAAAGGTGTCATTGGGTATTCTGAAAGTATGTGTTGAAGCACATGGACCAAGATTGGGATTTGTCCATCCATATGACGGATAGATATGCTCTGGGCCCTCTCGGTGGAATGTCATCTAGTTAGCTTGCAAGCATGTGACTAGGTCACAAGGGATGACATATCACGGAACGAGTAAAGAGTACTTATCAGTAACGAGGTAGAACTAGGTATGGAGATACCGATGATCAAACCTCGGATAAGTAGAGTATCGCGTGACAAAGGGAATTGGTTTCGTATGTTAATGGTTCTATCGATCACAAAGTCATCGCTGAGTATGTGGGAGCCGTTATGGATCTCCAGATCCTGCTGATGGTTATTGATCGGAGAAGTGTCTTCATCATGTCTGCATATTCACGAATCGTAGGGTGACACACTTAAGGTTCGAAGCTGTTTTAAGTAGATATGGAATGTGCGTTGGAGACCGAATGTTGTTCGGAGTCTCGGATTGGATCCGGGACATCACGAGGAGATCCATAATTGTCCAGAGAATAAGATTCATATATTGGGGATCATTTTCTAAGTTAGGAAATGTTCCGGAGTATTTGTATGGGGATTCTAGAAGGTTTCAGAATGTTCCGGAAGGTTCTAGTAGATTTCTTGGAGTTTGCTTGAAAACCAAGAAAGGATCAAGGAGTCTTTGTGGGGCAAGACACGGATTCGTGGGGGAGGAGGATTCCTGGTGAAATCTACTCCGGCTTAGGCGAAGCCCTGCAGAAATCTCTACTCCACCACCACCACCACACCATCGTGCTGCTGGGATTCCGTGGAGAAGATCTACTACCTCTGCTGCTCGGTGGAACGGGGAGAGGAAGGTCTGCTTTGACTCTGCACGTGTGACCGACTAGGGAAGCGCTGCCGGAACGCGGCGCCGGAAGGATCGTCTACTCGATCTTGAGATCAGCAAGTGATCGACTACATCAACCACGAGATCCGATCTCATAACGCTTTCGGGTCTACAAGGGTTAGTACAGATCTATCTCGTTGCACATGTCTAATAGATTAGATCTTGGCTTTTATCTAGATTAGATCTGGGTTTTGTTCGTTCTTGCGGTAGAAATTTTTTGTTTTCCATGCTACGAACCCATCAGTGGTATCAGAGCCGTGTCTGTGCGTAGATCTGTTGCACGAGTAGAACACAATGGTTTTGTGGGCGTTGGTGCTCATACCGTCTTTTGCTTTGTGTACTTTGCATCTTGCGGGATGGTGGGATGAAGCGGCCCGGGCTAACCTTACATGTCATCGCACATGAGACTTGCTCCACAGTTGACGTGCAACTCGTATTGCACAAGTGGCTTTGCGGGTGTCTGTCTCTCCCATCATAGTGTAGATCAATTTACACTTTGCACTTGATAGCACTTGTATCAACGTTGTGGTTCATGTTCGTAGGTAAGATCCGTTCTTATTCGAAAGCCCCAAGCCACGTAAAACATGCAAATAAGATTAGAGGCGTCTAACTCGTTTTTGTAGTGGTTTTGTGATGTGATATGGCCATTATGTGATTGTGATTATATTTGATGTATGCAATGATCCTTATTGTAATATGGCAACCGGCAGGAGCCTAATGGTTGTCTTTAAATTTTGTTTAAGACCTGTGTGTCTATTCATCATGTAATAGCTTTATTCCAAGTAGTTGTAATAGTTGTTGTTGGTGATGGACAACCATGAAGCGGCGCCACGGACCTTGACGCCATGCTAGTGATGATGGAGATCATGTCCATGCTTTGGAGATGGAGATCAAAGGCACAAGAAGAAAGGCCATATCATATCACATATTATGAATTGCATGTGATGTTAATCTTTTATGCATCTTGTATTGCTTAGATCGCGATGGTAGCATTATAAGATGATCCCTCTCACTAAATATCAAGTAATAAAGTGTTCGTCCTGAGTAGGCACCATTGCTAAGACTCGTCGTTTCGAAGCATCTCGTGATGATCGGGTGTGATAGATTCTACGTGTGCATACGACGGGTGCAAGCCAGATTTGCACATGCAGATACTAAGGTTAACCTTGACGAGCCTAGCATGTACAGACATGGTCTTGGAACACGCAATACCGAAAGGTAAAGCATGAGTCATATGGATGATATGATGAACATGTTGATTGTTCGCCTTTAAAGCTACATCATCTCACGTGATGATCAGACTTGGTGTAGTGGATTTGGTTCGTGTAATCACTAAAACAACTCGAGGGATGTTGTTTTGAGTGGGAGTTTATTTGTAATTTGGATTAGTCGAACTCAATTTATCATAAACACAATCAAAGTGAATTTGCATAGTTTGTTGTAGTCATTGGCATCCGTTCACCACCTTACGCTTAGTTATAGTTGAGATAGTGAAACTATAGAAATTCTGGATATTTTCTTTACGAACTGGTATCGTATTGTTTTGAGTGTCAATCTAAAGTTTAAAAGTCCTGTTGCAAACTTTCAGCAAACTCCGTTTACTCTGTGAAGTTTAATAAATAGTATTAAAATCAAGAGTAACAATTCCAGTGTTAGTATCTAATGTGTCATGTTTGCCTCCATGATTCTTGATACTCAAAAGATTGTTTTTAATATCAAGTTTATCTAAGAGCTGAAAGCGATGTTTCAGAAACCATCATATGTGAAAGATATTGCGATATCTAAAACAATGTGTTGGTTACAACATGATAGAGTATATGTCCTCATATTTGAAGAGAATTTGTGAAGGTTGGAGAGGCTATTCGTCCTAATCCTCCAAAAGGTTTTGGAAAAGAAACATTATACTCGCAATTCACCTTTATAAGCTATAGCAGCTTGATCATGAAAATTGTCATGATAATGATGAATAGAAGATGTAAGTAAAATGTTTACTACACTAAAAGATTACTCAAGAATGGAATTTTGAAAGAATGCCAAACATTTGATGAAGGTGATCTACTTCAAAGTGCAAGTCCAAAGGTATTGGTATTTGACTATACACACTTTGTACTATGTGTCATGTGAATGACACCACTATTGATGTTGATAGATTCTTTTAAAAGAAAAGGAATTGTTGAAAGAGAATCTATAAAATATTTGGCAGAAAAGAAAAGATTAGAGATGTCCAACTTAGGTATATAGAAGATACATGTTATGGCTGTATTCCTTGCTTGTTAAACAATGTAGTTCTGCGGTATTGGATACCGGAATTGGTTGTTATGAAGTGTCATACAGGACAACACAATTCATGAACTACAATGGCCTAAACAACTAGCAAGAGAATATGTGATGATGTTCATCGAAAAACAAACAAAGGGTTGTTGTGTTGCTCGTTAACATCAAAGCTTACCTTCAAGATTTGTTTCAATAATTGTTATTTTGATCAGGTATTATGACGACAAAAGGTTGTTCAAATAATTACCGTATTCCATAATAGATGGATGATATACAAGTCTGGTTGGAGAAATAACGACCATAAAACTAATGCTAAAATGTCGCAAGATAAATGATTGAAAGATCACTTGCGAAGTGACATCGCCGTTTAAATTATATTAGGGATATATGAAGAAACTCCATGTTGATGGATTTTTGGAGTCTTTGATTTTGATCAAATGACGCTTGTGATACTTTCCTGGAGATAATTAAAACTCCGTTCATAGGCCAAAAGAGGAACGGACAACTAACTGATTGGAATTTGTACATATTGATGTATATAGTCCATTATGTGTAGTCATGGGCGATAGATTTCAACTTCATATGCTTTCACCAAAGATTTGAGTGAGTATATGTATAACTTACTCAATAAGGAAGAAGTATGAAACATTTGAAAATGTTCAAAGACTTTCAAGATGAAGTGGAACATTATTGTAACAAGAAAATAAAAAAGTTTATGATTGGATCATAAAGAAAGATGTTTGAGTTACAAGTTTAGCAAAACACCTAAGATTTGAGGAATCGTTCCATGGATTTGCATTTCCCAAAACACCATAGGAGTATGGAGTGTTCAAGATATGAAATGAAACCTTGTTTGACATGATAAGATCAAAGGTGTCATTTATAAAAACTGCCATTATATTTTAAAGATTAAAGCTTTAGTTACTACCGCTTTTACACTGAAAAGAGCTCCATCGTGATCCGTTGAAATGACACCATATAAGTCATGGTTTGGGATAAAACCCAGGTTGTCCTTTCTTAAATTTTTGGTATGCTAGGCATAAGTAAAGTGTTTACAACCAAAGTCGGATGAGCATGTCTTTGTAGGTTATTTCGAATAACCATTGGGTATTCCTCCATAACACCGAAGACAAAAGTGTTTGTCACTTAGAATGTCGATTTTCTTGAGAAGGAATTTTTGGTGAAAAGTTAAGTGGGAGGGCAATAGAACTTTGACAAGGTTGTTGAACCTTGGCTAATATGTGCTGAGTTGCGCAGCATCGGTAAGTGTCCCGGAGGCAGCAACAATGCTCATGGCTCATGTGCCTCAAAGGTTGTGGTCACGGAGATCTAAGTTCCTATTGAACCAAGTAGGTCGGGTAAGTAATCAAATGCCAAGATTTGAGAGTTAAATCATTGTTGTTTAGCAATGATGAACCGACTGCATGCAAAGAAGCAATGATGGGCCCTGACTTTGTTAAATGGCTTGAAGCCATAAAATCTGTGATAATTCCATACACGAGAAATCAAGCTTTGAATTTGAAAGACCCTCTGGAAAGGTGCAAGACCTTACAGTCGTATATGGATCTATAAAGAAATAGTCTTGGATGTTTCACATCTATGAAATAGTCGACATGTCGGAAAGAGTTTACAACAATGTTCAAGGAATTGACTATGATAAGATTTGATATTTCATAGAGATATTTAGTCTGGACGGATTAATGTAGCAACCACTACATATATTTTGGTATATGGTAGTTGAACAAACAAAACAAGTTCTTCTAATAGAATGGTTACCTAGGATGTGTCCATGACACGATCCAAAGGGTTTTGTTAATTCAAAGGATGCTAAAAGAGTATGCAAAACTTCAATGGTTGAAGTGAGCATCGCGGAGTTGGAATCTTCACCGTGATGAAATCGTTAAAAGGTTTAATTTCATGAGAGACGATGAAGATGTTTGTATTTTACAAGAAAGTAAGTGGGAGCGCTGAGACATATTTCTAATACATTATGTGAAAGACATATTGTTGATTAGAAATGATGTATCTTTTATTGACACGGGTTAAGAATTTCATTTCGATGAAAGACTTAGGCATAACCCAAGAATTAGGCATCAATGTCTATATGGATAGATTGAGGCGCTAATATGGTTTTGCCAAATGTACATAGCTAAGATGTTGAATGAGTTCAATATGGAAACAACAAGAAAGGTTCTTGATGCACGGAAAGGACTGAATCAAGATTCAAGTGTGTTGACACGAGATTCAAGTGTTTTGACACTTGGTGAAATCACAAGAATATTTTGATCAATCATTCTTTGAGATGTACACATCCAGATATGTCCTATGCTCTAAATGTTATGAGCATATACCAGAATGACTCATAAGATGATCATTGGACAAATAGTAGGGATATTCCTATGATCTTTGGAAGAACTAAGAATATATTACTTATATAGTGGTGACAAATAGTTCATTGTAAATTGTTACATTGATACTAGTTTTGTCACAAATCAAGTTTATCTCAATTTAAACTATGGGTGGCACAATGTAATGGAAAGGAAGTTCCATAACAGATTTGGTTGAGCACCAAAATTAAAACATTGTGACAGATACTACAACAAAAGGCTAAGTATATGACTGCTATTGTAGCAGCAAATGAGGGCATTTGTGTCAAGTAGTTTGTTATCAAACCAGGTGTGGTTCATAGCAGGATAATACTATGAAGATACATTATACGACAGTTGTATCAACATGATTGAATCCCAAGGAACTAAAGGTCTCACCAAAGGACCAAATTTATACAATGCCATCTCATTGGAGAATGGGTAATACGTAGAGACACAAGGAAATGCAAATACACACGGACCTGGAAGTGTCAGATCCGAAGATTATGTTTACCACTAGCAATAGTGTCTATACAACACCAGAAAGCCGTAGGTGTTGAATGCACAAGTTTTTAACTAGATTATTGACTCTAGTGCAAGTGGGAGACTGTTGGAGATATGCCTAAGAGGCAATAATAAAGTGGTTATTATTATATCTTTATGTTTATGATAAATGTTTACATCCCATGCTATAATTGTATTAACCGGAAACATTAATACTTGTGTGTTTTGTAAACATAAAAGAGTCCCTAGTAAGCCTCTTGTTAAACTAGCTTGTTGATTAATGGATGATCATGGTTTCCTGATCATGGACATTGGATGTCGTTAATAACAAGATCATATCATTAGGAGAATGATGTGATGGACACACACCCATAGTAAGCATAGCATAAGATCAAGTCATTAAGTTCGTTTTGCTACAAGATTTTCAAATGCATAATAACCTAATCCTTCGACCATGAGGTTATGTTAATCACCATCACCGGATGGGTACTTTGATGACATCAAACGCTGCTTCGTAACTGGGTGGTTATAAAGGTGACATTGGGTATTCTAAAAGTATGTGTTGAAGCGCATGGACCAAGATTGGGATTTGTCCATCCATATGACGGATAGATATGCTCTGGGCCCTCTCGGTGGAATGTCATCTAGTTAGCTTGCAAGCATGTGACTAGGTCACAAGGGATGACATATCACGGAACGAGTAAAGAGTACTTATCAGTAACGAGGTAGAACTAGGTATGGAGATACCGACGATCAAACCTCGGATAAGTAGAGTATCGCGTGACAAAGGGAATTGGTTTCGTATGTTAATGGTTCTATCGATCACGAAGTCATCGCTGAGTATGTGGGAGCCGTTATGGATCTCCAGATCCCGCTGATGGTTATTGATCGGAGAAGTGTCTTCATCATGTCTGCATATTCACGAACCGTAGGGTGACACACTTAAGGTTCGAAGCTGTTTTAAGTAGATATGGAATGTGCGTTGGAGACCGAATGTTGTTCGGAGTCTCGGATTGGATCCGGGACATCACGAGGAGATCCGGAATTGTCCAGAGAATTAGATTCATATATTGGGGATCATTTTCTAAGTTAGGAAATGTTAGGAGTATTTGTATGGGGATTCTAGAAGGTTTGAATGTTAGGAAGGTTCTAGTAGATTTCTTGGAGTTTGCTTGAAAACCAAGAAAGGATCAAGGAGTCTTTGTGGGGCAAGACACGGATTCGTGGGGAGGAGGATTCCTCCCTCCCAATCTGGCTTGACCAGGAGGGAGGGGAGTCCTACTAGGACTCCCCCTCCCATGGCGCCTCCCTCCTTTAAATAGAGGGGAGGGGGCGCCACCCCCCAGCACTCTCCCATAACAAACCCTAGCTGCCGCCTCTCTCTTCCTCCTTCGCTCTGCTCCGGCTTAGGCGAATCCCTGCAGAAATCTCTACTCCACCACCACCACCACACCATCGTGCTGCTGGGATTCCGTGGAGAAGATCTACTACCTCCGCTCATTGAACGGGAGAGGAAGGTGCCTTCGACTCACCGTGTGACCGACTAGGGAAGCGCTGCCGGAACACGGCGCCGGAAGGATCGTCTACTCGATCGTGAGATCAGCAAGTGATCGACTACATCAACCACGAGATCCGATCTCGTAACGCTTTCGGGTCTACAAGGGTTAGTACAGATCTATCTCGTTGCACATGTCTAATAGATTAGATCTTGGCTTTTATCTAGATTAGATCTGGGTTTTGTTTGTTCTTGCGGTAGAAATTTTTTGTTTTCCATGCTACGAACCCATCAGTTCTGAGATATTTTCCAATTATAGATAGATTTAAGAGGTTGTTTCAGTCAAAACAAACATCTAAGGAAACAAGATGGCACAAAGAGATTCTCAAGCCAGACGATTACTTACTGAGACATCTAGCTGATGGTGATGAATGGAAGAACTTTGACAAGGCTCATCTAGGATTTGCTGCGGATCCAAGGAACCTGAGACTTGGCCTAGCTACAGATGGATTTAACCCATTTGGCAACATGAGTAACTCGTACAGCATGTGGCCAGTACTTGTTACAATTTACAACCTGCCTCCCTAGGCATGCACTGATCAGTCGAACTGCTTGCTGGCTTTACTCATCCCAGGTCCCAAATCACCTGGGAAGGATTTTGATCTGTTCATGCAGCCTCTTATACGAGACTTGCAGGAACTATGGAAGGGTGTCATGACTCCTGATATCCTTGCCAACAAACCTGAAGATGCCAAGTTCCCTATGCGTGTTGTTGTGTTATTCTGCACCCATGATTTTCCAGCTTTTGGCACTATGTCAGGCAGAGTGACAGTAGGTTATAACGCATGTGCTCACTGTGAGACAAAACATGTCACAGTGAGGCTACAAAATAAGACCGGTTCCCTTGGCCACCAGGTTTTTCTTCCTTAAGGCCACAAATTCCGAAAAAACTTAAGAAAATTGTAGTACTATGGAAAGAGGACTGAATATGGTACTGCACCACAAAAGTTCACTTTGGCTGAGTTGCAGGCACATCTACAAAAGGTCAGAAATGTCAAACCAGGAAAACAACCACCTGCCAAACAAGGTAAAAGAAAAAATATAGGAGATGCACCGACAGTACGAGCAGCATCCAAAAGGAAGAGAGTGGAAGAAGTAGCAGCAGATTCCCAAGGGAAGGAAAAGGAACCGAGAATATTTTATAAGCACAGATCCACTCTGTGGGACTTGCCGTATTAGGCTGGTAAGACGCTTCGACATAATATTGAAGGATGCACATGGAGAAAAATATATGTAACAGCATTATAAGCACATTACTCAACATTCCATCCAAGACAAAAGATAGCTATAATGCTAGGCTTGACTGTGAAAAACTCAATGTTAACAACAACTTGAAGCTGCATCCTAAAGATACGGTTGATAATGGCGGTGAAAAATATTACAAATTTCGAGGTGCAGAATTTACCTTGCCGATGAATAAAAGGGTACTATTCTCTGACTTCCTTCGAGGTGTGAAGTTCCCATCCGGATTTGCTTCCAACATTGCAAATTGTATCAATGTAGAGGGGAACAAGCTCCAAGGGTTGAAAACTCATGATTGCCACATCCGACTACAAAGGCTTTTAGCTCTTGGCGTTAAAGGTTTAGTGAATAAGGATTTGTACAATGTGTTTGTAGAGTTAGAAAAGTTCTTTAGGGAAATCTGTAGCAAAAATCTGGACAGAAGAGTTGTAGCGTGTCTCTAGACGGACATAATAGAAATCTTGTGCAAGCTTGAGCTGATATATCCACCAGCCTTCTTTGATGTGATGGTGCATTTTTCTGTTCATCTAACTGAAGATGCACTTTATAGAGGTCCCGTACAGTACGGCTGGATGTACCCTATAGAACATCGAATTTGCACTTTCAAGGGTACTATTAGGAACAAGGCTAGAGCAGAGGCTTGCATTGTAGAGGCATATATTGTTGTTAAAGCATTTGCATTTTGCTCAAGATACATTGTTGATCGTAAAACGAGATCCAATCTGGGTGGCAGAATTGAAGAAGTTGAAAAATATGTTTTTAACCATGGTGTTCGCCTAGTAGGAAAGAAGGAACATAAAACATTAATGCAACATGAATATGACCAACTTACTTTGTATGTGCTGAATAACACTGATGAGGCTGAAAACTTTGTTGCGTGAGTACTATTCGTACATATCCTCACATATATGAAATGAAACTTGTAGTAAGATATGTTCAAATGTATTATTTGAGTATCGTTGTTGTAGGTTATTTAAAGCAACCAAAGGAAAAGATTATGTTGCACCATTATGTGGGGGTGGGCTTCAGGAATGGTTTAGGAATCATGTAAGATGTTCAATTGAACTTTGAATTGCATACAAATTGTGCACATAAGATGACCTCTTGATTATTTTGTATAACCAAAGATCACAAAGCTGCATGAAGAGAATCCGGGTGATGTTAGTGATGGTATTTATGCCCTATCACATGGTTCGGCAAATAGGGTGCAGACAGCTTCAGCTTGCAATGATGATGGTATCCACTACAACACTTATGAGCGCGAGAAACATCAGAAGACACAAAACAGTGGCATCACGACCAGTGGAGAGCACTTGACAGCCAAAATGAAGAAGTCAGATGACTATGATCATTATGGTCGCATAAAAGTGTTTATTGAGTTGAACTATAATGACAAGACTGATGGTCGATATGTGGTTCTGTTCAAGTGTTATTGGTATGACCAAGATCCGAACAAGAAAAGAGGCCCCAGAAATGATGGGAATTTCATATCAATCAATACTACTATTGAGTGGTACAAGGAGGAACCTTATATTTTGGTAACTCAAGCTTCCAAGGTAATATTCTTGGATGACAGAGATAATAACGACTAGCAATATGTGCAAAAGTTTGAGGCAAGGAGCACCTATTATGTGAATTAGTATGATGAGCCAGTCAACATAGATGTTTCCCACCAAGATGATGTTGGGTCCGCAGCATAGAAAACAAAAAAATTCCTACGATGTGAACTACACGCCAAGATCTATCTACTAGGTACAAAGCAACGGGTGGACATACATCCAACGAGAACTTACCCTCGTAGACAACGAGCTTTGTTAACGAGTAGGAACTCGTGGTTGATGTAGTCGTACACTTGCCGATCTCAAGATCGTGAGGAAGTCCGAGCGCCGCAACTCAGCAGCGCATCCGCACTCGCACACACGTTCAAGCCACCGGACAACTGTAACATCCCAAAACTTCAATCCAAGCCTATCAAGATCAAATCATCCAAAATTGGGGTTAACAAAAACTTTTCCAAATTTAAAATGAAAGCATTCATATATGTGTGCATTTAAAATAGGAGTTGTTTGAATTTCCATGATTGATTGATCCAATACCTGTAAAATGTTTCTTAGGTGATTTAAACATCATCTACATCATTCCCAAACTTTTCCTAAAGAAAATCAAATCAAAAAGAATTAAAATGAAAGAATGGTCAGTTTGACAAATCTAACTCTCATGCCTACTTTGGTTATTCCTAGTACTCAATTCTTAACAGAAACAATTCTTGATCTTTGCACCCCTTGCTAGTACACATAATGAGGTACCAAGGCCCACCTTTTGATCTACTAAAAACATTCTGTAAACTATTTTAAACGACAGTTTAAAATTGAATCTAATGCATAGGCATGGATCACCCCTATTTCAAAAACCATCAAATTGAGCACCATTTTCAAAACCCTTGCAACCAGAGACTACCTATCACTAGTGGAGATCACCCAAAATTTTTGAACTCAAAATTCAAAACTTTTTCTCTTGCGGCCATTTCATCAAACACTTGGCAGGCAGAATCATACCTCTAATCCTAGCTCACTGTTTTGAACAGAGTTTTGCCCCCAATTGATCTCCATTTAATCTCTATGTCCCCCTCTGATCAAACCATGCCATTTGCAACCCATCCCCTACCCCCTAGTAGCAATGCCATGCCATGCCGAGCACCACCCTGGCCGGCCAAACTTGCCCCGCTGCAGCAGACCACCTCCTCGTTCCTCTCCATGTCTAGGAGGTAGCCAGCACCGCACTGCCCCTCTCTGTCCCTTTCCCGAGCCAAGACCAGCCATGGACCACAGAGGAGAACCCGTGCCCAATGCCACCGAACCATGCCGATGCCGCCATGCAGCGTGCATCCTTCCGCCGACCGACCGCCTGGCACCAGCCGCCCACCGCTCCGCCTCGACCAAGAACACCCTGGACATCTCCGTCACGCCTAAAGCCCCACAGCCACCGTCAGTGGACATAGCCGCTTGCAGCAGAGCGCCACCTCGCCCCGACCGCATGCCACCGCCCCTACGGCCGCATTGAAGCACTAGAGCACCGCCAGGGAACCGCCCACCAATCGAAATCCCTAGCCATGCTGCTAGCTCGCTGTAGCCATGTCGCCACCGTCGACCGCCCATCCCGCTCGGTCTCAACGTTGAGCCTATAAAAGGATCCCTCCCCAGCACCAAAGACTCACACCATTCCACTCCCCTCACCTCTCTGAACCTCAACCACCTCACGGAGCAAGTGGAGCAGCAGCCGAATTGAGCCGAGCCGCCCTCGGGAGAAGAAGGGTGCTGATTCCGCCACCCAAGATCCGCCAGGTGACCACGCCTCGCTAGTCATCTTCCACTTTGTTCGCCAGATCGCCGACTCGCTGGAGCCCTGGTACGCCCCAGAGACCCACCGAGCCGCTAGGGTTCGAGCTCACGGCGACCTGTCGACGACGACCTCACCGTAGATCTAGCCTCTAATCGCATGACCCACACTGCATGCGTCAAGATTTTGGTGCCGCTGGCAAGTGGACCCCTCCTGTCAGCTGATCCCCGCGCCGCGTAGCGCCACTGGGCCGACCCATTGCCCTTCCCGCGCAAGCCCGTAGATTCAAATCTAGATTTTTCTTTTTAGTTAGAATATAGTTTTTGTCCAGTGTTTCAAAATTCAATTCTATGAGTTTGACAAATCCAAATTACATGAAACTAATTTTGTCTGAAAGGTATTGAAATGCTCTATCCATGCCCGTTGGATTTAATTCATTTAGAGTTATAGATTTCTCCTAATAAAAATAAGAAGACAGAAGCTTTTGCAACTTGAAACATTTTTATAAAATCAACCAAGTTAGCTTTTGAGTGGATTCCAACTCTCAAAAATCACAGTTCATCATATCTATCCAAATATGTAATAATATTAAGATTTACAAGCAGTGACTTTGGACTAGTACCAAAATAATGCTATATAGGCATTTCTAGTCACTTTAAATCATTAAATAATAAACTTAAACCAAAGTAATATTGATCCAACCTTTAAATCTCATTCCCACATGTTAGAATATGTGGTGAGGACATGTGTCCACATGATCCCATATTTTGGTGGTGAATATTAAATTTTAGTTAATATTTCAATGAGTAGAAATTACTTTTCCAAAATAAAAAGGTTGAAACTATTAAATTAAACTTGTGATGCTTGTGATGATAATAGATCATCAATTGTGTGTTTTAGAATGCTACTTAGCCTAGTTAAGTATTGTTTGGTGATTGTCTACTCCCTATATACTTATAGACGCTAGTACCGACCAAGCTTTCGAGGAGGAGGAGTTCTACCAAGAAGAAGAAGAAGAAAACTTCAACCACTGCACCAACCAAGGCAAGCTATTTGTAGCAAGCTAACCCTTGCAAAACATGCTTTAGTAAGATATTGTTAGCAAGCTAGAATAAAACTAGATGGTTTAGTAAAGATGCCTTAAGTATGATTTGATCACACCCCTTTAACTATTAGTACCCCAAGTCTTATTAACAAGTTTTACTCCCTTAGTTTACACAAAGTTCTTTAATTAATTTTGAAGGTAGCATAAAGAGTATAAAACTTGACCTACTTAGAAACCATTAGATGTCATGCTATGGCATGAGATTGATCCCATCTTTCCACCTTAGTGAACACTCTTAACTTAGTATTTTAGAATAGATCAAAACTTGAGTCACTTTAGATGGGAACACTTGGTGAAAATGAATTGTGAAAACCTTGGAATGATGAGTCATTCTATTGAAATGTTTTGACATGTGTTGAGAAACACAACTGGTTTATAATGATGAAAATGATGAGGCATGAGCCTTAGCCCTTTTATAAAACTGATGGTTGGATTCGGATGCGATACCATTCCAAATTTACCATACAACCACATTACCTGAATTGGGTAAGGCTTAGCTGGAAATTTATATGCATTAGTATTAGTTCCCTCATGGGAGAGGTTTGAGCTGAGGCTACCTCTCAATGACGTCCACCTATGCAGTGCCCAAGATGACTGATGGTCATGGTTGGGAGGCCATGCTCATAGGAGAGGTGCTTATACTAGGGTGTGTAAAGGGAAGGTTATGTTTGATTATCTGCATACTAAGTATGATGATTCAGGGTTATCCCTGACAGATGTATCGAATCTTGTGGTGAAAGTGTACCACCTCTGTAGAGTGTCAAACTATTCGAATAGCCGCGTCCGTGGTTATGGACAGTTGGAATGGCCATACTGTTTCATTGTCAGATGTTTTCTAAATAACTTGAAATGAATGATGACCTTTGACTTGACCACAACAGGGTTGTGTTAATGATAATTAGCTTCCCAACTTAAGTGATTCTAGACTTTTACTTTATCTTTTCTTGCTTCAGAACTCAGCTTAGGTTTCAAACTTAACTTGATAGTTATTCTTTAAATTCAGCACTTTAACTTAGAATTACAATCCTTGTTAGTAGTAGTTTGCGAGTACTTAAAGAGTACTCCTGGCTTTTGTCCCTGGCTATTATCATGGCCAGACTATGAAGGAGATTATCAAGATGATGGTCAGCAGGACGGCTATGATAACTAGGACTATCTGCCTTCGTCAGCATTGCATGTGCCCCTGAAGATGGACCCCACCGCTACGCTATCATTTATTCCGCTGCTTGTTGTATTAAAGACTGGATCATTAGATCCTTATTCGTGTAAAACCTTATGTATGGTTTGTAATGGATGATGTACTGTGATATCCAATCCGTTATGTCTCGCAAAAATGATAATCCTGGGATTGCGAGGTATGGCATAACGGGCATCCGGGATAAAAAAAATCCGAGTGTTGACAAGTTGGTATCAGAGCCATCCTGACCATAGGAGACCCTAGTTAGAAAGGACGTCCAAAGCAAAAACTTAGCTTCAAAACCAAAGTGAGTATTTATGAAAAACTATTTCCCCTCTTACCCTTGTGAACTCATTTTTTCTCAAAAATACATGTTCCTCAAAATTCTTACATTACTACTTAAATTTTGACACACTTGATCACTTCACTAATTTCCTCATCCTAAATTCTTGTAGATGGAGACTCAGTTCAGCAAGTTTTACCAGTTGGGAAACGGAGGTCAGCTGATCTTTATGTTTATGATAAATGTTTACATCCCATGCTATAATTGTATTAACCGGAAACATTAATACTTGTGTGTTTTGTAAACATAAAAGAGTCCCTAGTAAGCTTGTTGTTAAACTAGCTTGTTGATTAATAGATGATCATGGTTTCCTGATCATGGACATTGGATGTTATTAATAACAAGGTTATATCATTAGGAGAATGATGTGATGGACACACACCCATAATAAGCGTAGCATAGGATCAAGTCATTAAGTTTGTATTGCTGTAAACTTTCAAATGCATTGTAACCTAATCCTTTGACCATGAGGTTATGTTAATCACCATCACCGGATGGGTACTTTGATGACATCAAACACTGCTTCGTAACTGGGTGGTTATAAAGGTGTCATTGGGTATTCTGAAAGTATGTGTTGAAGCGCATGGACCAAGATTGGGATTTGTCCATCCATATGACGTATAGATATGCTCTGGGCCCTCTCGGTGGAATGTCATCTAGTTAGCTTGCAAGCATGTGACTAGGTCACAAGGGATGACATAACATGGAACGAGTAAAGAGTACTTGTCAGTAACGAGGTAGAACTAGGTTTGGAGATACCGACGATCAAACCTCGGATAAGTAGAATATCGCGTGACAAAGGGAATTGTTTTCGTATGTTAATGGTTCTATCGATCACGAAGTCATCGTTGAGTATGTGGGAGCCGTTATGGATCTCTAGATCCTACTGATGGTTATTGATCGGAGAGGTGTCTCCATCATGTCTGCAAATTCACGAATCATAGGGTGACACACTTAAGGTTCGAAGTTGTTTTAAGTAGATATGGCATATGCGTTGGAGACCGAATGTTGTTCGGAGTCTCGGATTGGATCCGGGACATCACGAGGAGATCCGGAATTGTCCGGAGAATAAGATTCATATATTGGGGATCATTTTCTAAGTTAGGAAATGTTTGAGTGTTAAATATGGAGATTCTAGAAGGTTTCGGAATGTTCTGGAAGGTTCTAGAAGATTTCTTGGAGTTTGCTTGAAAACCAAGAAAGGATCAAGGAGTCTTTGTGGGGCAAGACACGGATTCGTGGGGGAGGAGGATTCCTTTCCCCCTCCCAATCCGCCGGCCAAGGAGGGAGGGGAGTCCTACTAGGACTCCCCCTCCCATGGCGCCTCCCTCCTTTAAATAGAGGGGAGGGGGCGCCACCCCCTAGCACTCTCCTATAACAAACCCTAGCCGCCGCCTCTCTCCTCCTCCTTCGCTCTGCTCTGGCTTAGGCGAAGCCCTGCAGAATTCTCTACTCCACCACCACCACCACACCATCGTGCTGCTAGGATTCCGTGGAGAAGATCTACTACCTTTGCCGTCATTGAAGGAGAGGAAGGTCTGCCTTCGACTCAAGCGTGTGATCGATCAGGAAGGCATTTAACGCAGCGGAAGGATCGTCCACACGATCTTGAGATCGGCAAGTGATCAACTACATCAACCCCGAGATCCAATCTCGTAACGCTTTTGGTTCTACGAGGGTTAGTACAGATCTATCTCGTTGCACATGTCTAATAGATTAGATCTTGGCTTTTATCTAGATTAGATCTGGGTTTTGTTCGTTCTTGCGGTAGAAAATTTTTGTTTTCCATGCTACGAACCCATCAGTGGTATCAGAGCCGTGTCTATGCGTAGATCTGTTGCACGAGTAGAACACAATGGTTTTGTGGGCGTTGATGCTCGTGCTGTCTTTTTTGCTTTTGGTGTACTTTGCATCTTGCGGGATGGTGGGATGAAGTGGCCCGGGCTAACCTTACATGTCATCACACATGAGACTTGCTCCACGCTTGACATGTAACTTGCTTTGCACAAGTGGCTTTGCGGGTGTTTGTCTCTCTCACCATAGTATAGATCCAATCTACACTTTGCACTTGATAGCACTTGTATCAACGTTGTGGTTCATGTTCGTAGGTAAGATCCGTTCTTATTCGAAAGCCCCAAGCCACGTAAAACATGCAAATAAGATTAGAGGCGTCTAACTCGTTTTTGCAGGGTTTTTGTGATGTGATATGGCCATTATGTGATTGTGATTATATTTGATGTATGCAATGATCCTTATTGTAATATGGCAACCGGCAGGAGCCTAATGGTTGTCTTTAAATTTTGTTTAAGACCTGCGTGTCTATTCATCATGTAATAGCTTTATTCCAAGTAGTTGTAACAGTTGATGTTGGTGATGGACAACCATGAAGCGGCGCCACGGACCTTGACGCCACGCTGGTGATGATGGAGATCATGTCCATGCTTTGGAGATGGAGATCAAAGGCACAAGAAGAAAGGCCATAACATATCACATATTATGAATTGCATGTGATGTTAATCATTTATGCATCTTGTATTGCTTAGATCGCGACGGTAGCATTATAAGATGATCCCTCTCACTAAATATCAAGTAATAAAGTGTTCGTCCTTAGTAGGCACCGTTGCTAAGACTCGTCGTTTTGAAGCATCTCGTGATGATCGGGTGTGATAGATTCTACGTGTGCATATGACGGGTGCAAGCCAGATTTGCACATGCGGATACTAAGGTTAACCTTGACGAGCCTAGCATGTACAGACATGGTCTCGGAACACGGAATACCGAAAGGTAAAGCATGAGTCATATGGATGATATGATGAACATGTTGATTGTTCGCCTTTAAAGCTTCATCATCTCACGTGATGATCGGACTTGGTGTAGTGGATTTGGTTCGTGTAATCACTAAAACAACTCAAGGGATGTTGTTTTGAGTGGGAGTTTATTTGTAATTTGGATTAGTCGAACTCAATTTATCATAAACACAATCAAAGTGAATGTGCATAGTTTGTTGTAGTCATTGGCATCCGTTCACCACCTTACGCTTAGTTATAGTTGAGATAGTAGAACTATAGAAATTCTGGATATTTGCTTACTTAACTGGTATCGTATTGTTTTGAGTGTCAATCTAAAGTTTAAAAGTCATATTGCAAACTTTCAGCAAACTCCGTTTACTCTGTGAAGTTTAATAAATAGTATTAAATCAAGAGTAACAATTCTAGCGTTAGTATCTAATGTATCATGTTTGCCTCCATGATCTTGATACTCAAAAGATTGTTTTTAATATCAAGTTTATCTAAGAGCTGAAAGCAATGTTTCAGAAACCATCATATGTGAAAGGTATTGCGATATCTAAAACAATGTGTTGGTTACAACATGATAGAGTATATGTCCTCATATTTGATGAGAATTTGTGAAGGTTGGAGACGCTAGTCGTCCTAATCCTCCAAAAGGTTGTGGAAAAGAAACATTATACTCACAATTCACCTTTATAAGCTATAGCAGCTTGATCATGAAAGTTGTCATGATAAGGATGAATAGAAGATGTAAGTAAAATGTTTACTACACTAAAAGATTACTAAAGAATGGAACTTTGAAAGAATGCCGAACATTTGATGAAGGTGATCCACTTCAAAGTGCAAGTCCAAAGGTATTAGTATTTGACTATACACACTTTGTACTATGTGTCATGTGAATGACACCACTATTGATGTTGATAGATTCTTTTAAAAGAAAAGGAATTGTTGAAAGAGAATCTATAAAATATTTGGCAGAAAAGAAAAGATTGGAGATGTCCAACTTAGGTATATAGAAGATACATGTTATGGCTGTATTCCTTGCTTGTTAAACAATGTAGTTCTGCGGTATTGGATACTGAATTGGTTGGTATGAAGTGTCATACAGGACAACACAATTCATGAACTACAATGGCCTAAGTAACTAGCAAGAGAATATGTGATGATGTTCATCAAAAACAAACAAAGGGTTGTTGTGTTGCTCGTTAACATCAAAGCTTGCCTTCAAGATTTGTTTCAATAATTGTTATTTTGATCAGGTATTATGACGACAAAAGGTTGTTCAAATAATTACCGTATTCCATAATAGATGGATGATATACAAGTCTGGTTGGAGAAATAACGACCATAAAACTAATGCTAAAATGTCACAAGACAAATGATTGAAAGATCACTTGCGAAGTGACATTGCCGTTTAAATTATATTGATAGGGATACATTAAGAAACTCCATGTTGATGGATTTTTGAGTCTTTGATTTTGATCAAATGACGCTTGTGATACTTTCCTGGAGATAATTAAAACTCCGTTTGTAGGCCAAAAGAGGAACGAACGACTAACTGATTGGAATTTGTACATATTGATGTATATAGTCCATTATGTGTAGTCGTGGGCAATGGATTTCAACTTCATATGCTTTCTCCGAAGATTTGAGTGAGTATATGTATATACTTACTCTATAAGGAAGAAGTATGAAACATTTGAAAATGTTCAAAGACTTTCAAGATGAATTGGAAAATTATTGTAACAAGAAAATAAAAAAATTATGATTGGATCATAAAGAAAGATGTTTGAGTTACAAGTTTAGCAAAACACCTAAGATTTGAGGAATCGTTCCATGGATTTGCATTTCCCAAAACACCATAGGAGTATGGAGTGTTCAAGATATGTAATGAAACCTTGTTTGACATGATAAGATCAAAGGTGTCATTTATAAAACTGCCATTATATTTGAAAGATTAAAGCTTTAGTGACTACGGCTTTTACACTGAAAAGAGCTCCATCGTGATCCGTTGAAATGACACCATATAAGTCATGGTTTGGGATAAAACCCAGGTTGTCCTTTCTTAAATTTTTGGTATGCTAGGCATAAGTAAAGTGTTTACAACCAAAGTCGGATGAGCATGTCTTTGTAGATTATTTCGAATAACCATTGGGTATTCCTCCGTAACACCGAAGACAAAAGTGTTTGTCACTTAGAATGTCGAGTTTCTTGAGAAGGAATTTTTGGTGAAAAGTTAAGTGGGAGGACAATAGAACTTTGACAAGGTTGTTGAACCTTGGCTAATATGTGCTGAGTTACGCAGCATCGGTAAGTGTCCCGGAGGCAGCAACAATGCTCATGGCTCACGTGCCTCAAAGGTTGTGGTCACGGAGATCTAAGTTCCTATTGAACCAAGTAGGTCGGGTAAGTAATCAAATGCCAAGATTTGAGAGATAAATCATTGTTGTTTGACAATGATGAACCGACTACATGCAAATAATCAATGATGGGCCCTAACTTTGTTAAGTGGCTTGAAGTCATAAAATCCGTGATAATTCCATACACGAGAAATCAAGCTTTGAATTTGAAAGACCCTCTGGAAAGGTGCAAGACCTTACAGTCGTATATGGATCTATAAAGAAATAGACATGGATGTTTCACATCTATGAAATAGTCGACATGTCGGAAAGAGTTTACGACAATGTTCAAGGAATTGACTATGATAAGATTTGATCTTTCATAGCGATATTTAGTCTGGAGGGATTAATGTAGCAACCACTACATATATTTTGGTATATGGTAGTTGAACAAACAAAACAAGTTCTTATAATAGAATGGTTACCTAGGATGTGTCCATGACATGATCCAAAGGGTTTTGTTAATTCAAAGGATGCTAAAAGAGTATGCAAAACTTCAATGGTTGAAGTGAGCATCACGGAGTTGGAATCTTCACAGTGATGAAACCATTAAAAGGTTTAATTTCATCAGAGACGATGAAGATGTTTGCATTTTGCAAGAAATTAAGTGGGAGCGCTAAGACATATTTCTAATACATTATGTGAAAGACATATTGTTGATTAGAAATGATGTATCTTTTATTGACACGGGTTAAGAATTTCATTTCGAGGAAAGACTTAGGCATAACCCAAGAATTAGGCATTAATGTCTATTTGGATAGATTGAGGTGCTAATATGGTTTTGCCAAATGTACATAGATAAGATGTTGAATGAGTTCAATATGGAAACAACAAGAAAGGTTCTTGACACACGGAAAGGACTGAATCAAGATTCAAGTGTGTTGACACGAGATTCAAGTGTTTTGACACTTGGTGAAACTACAAGAATATTTTGATCAATCATTCTTTGAGATGTACACATCCAGATATGTCCTATGATCTAAATGTTATGAGCATATACCAGAATGACTCATAAGATGATCATTGGACAATAGTAGGGATATTCCTATGATCTTTGTAAGAACTAAGAATATATTATTTATATAGTGGTGACAAATAGTTCATTATAAATTGTTGCATTGATACTAGTTTTGTCACAAATTAAGTTTATCTCAATTTAAACTATGGGTGGCACAATGTAATGGAAAGGAAGTTCCATAACGGATTTGGTTGAGTACCAAAGTTAAAACATTGTGACAGATACTACAACAAAAGGCTAAGTATATTACTGCTATTGTAGAAGCAAATGAGGGCATTTGCGTCAAGTAGTTTGTTATCAAACTAGGTGTGGTTCATAGCGGGATGATACTATGAATATACATTGTACGACAATTATATCAACATGATTTAATCCCAAGGAACTAAAGGTCTCACCAAAGGACCAAATTTATACAATGCCATCTCATTAGAGAATGAGTAATGTGTAGAGACGCAAGGACATGCAAATACATACGGGCCTAGAAGTGTCAGATCCGAAGATTATGTTTACCACTAGCAATAGTGTCTATACAACACCAGAAAGCCATAGGTGTTGAATGCACGAGTTTTTAACTAGATTATTGACTCTAGTGCAAGTGGGAGACTGTTGGAGATATGCCCAAGAGGCAATAATAAAGTGGTTATTATTATATCTTTATGTTTATGATAAATGTTTACATCCCATGCTATAATTGTATTAACCGGAAACATTAATACTTGTGTGTTTTGTAAACATAAAAGAGTCCCTAGTAAGCCTCTTGTTAAACTAGCTTGTTGATTAATAGATGATCATGGTTTCCTGATCATGGACATTGGATGTTATTAATAACATGGTTATATCATTAGGAGAATGATGTGATGGACACACACCCATAATAAGCATAGCATAAGATCAAGTCATTAAGTTCGTATTGCTGTAAGCTTTCAAATGCATAGTAACCTAATCCTTCGACCATGAGGTTATGTTAATCATCATCACCGGATGGGTACTTTGATGACATCAAACACCGCTTCGTAACTGGGTGGTTATAATGGTGTCATTGGGTATTCTGAAAGTATGTGTTGAAGCGCATGGACCAAGATTGGGATTTGTCCATCCATATGACGGATAGATATGCTCTGGGCCCTCTCGGTGGAATGTCATCTAGTTAGCTTGCAAGCATGTGACTAGGTCACAAGGGATGACATATCACGGAACAAGTAAAGAGTACTTATCAGTAACGAGGTAGAACTAGGTATGGAGATACCGACGATCAAACCTCGGATAAGTAGAGTATCGCGTGACAAAGGGAATTGGTTTCGTATGTTAATGGTTCTATCAATCACGAAGTCATCGCTGAGTATGTGGGAGCCGTTATGGATCTCCAGATCCTGCTGATGGTTATTGATCAGAGAAGTGTCTTCATCATGTCTGCATATTCACGAACCGTAGGGTGACACACTTAAGGTTCGAAGTTGTTTTAAGTAGATATGGAATGTGCGTTGGAGACCGAATGTTGTTCGGAGTCTCGGATTGGATCCGGTACATCACGAGGAGATCCGGAATTGTCCGGAGAATAAGATTCATATATTGGGGATCATTTTCTAAGTTAGGAAATGTTCCGGAGTGTTTGTATGGAGATTCTAGAAGGTTTTGGAATGTTCTGGAAGGTTCTAGAAGATTTCTTGGAGTTTGCTTGAAAACCATGAAAGGATCAAGGAGTCTTTGTGGGGCAAGGCACGGATTCATGGGGGAGGAGGATTCCTTTCCCCCTCCCAATCCGCCGTCCAAGGAGGGAGGGGAGTCCTACTAGGACTCCCCCTCCCATGGCGCCTCCCTCCTTTAAATAGAGGGGAGGGGGCGCCACCCCCTAGCACTCTCCTATAACAAACCCTAGTCGCCGCCTCTCTCCTCCTCCTTCGCTCTGCTTCGGCTTAGGCGAAGCCCTGCAGAATTCTCTACTCCACCACCACCACACCATCGTGCTGCTAGGATTCCGTGGAGAAGATCTACTACCTCCGCTGCTCGCTAGAACAGGGAGAGGAAGGTCTGCTTCGACTCCGCACGTGTGACCGATCATGCGCTGCCAAACGCAGCAGCGAAGGATCGTCCACACGATCTTGAGATCGGCAAGTGATCGACTACATCAACCCCGAGATCCAATCTCGTAACGCTTTCGGTTCTACGAGGGTTAGTACAGATCTATCTCGTTGCACATGTCTAATAGATTAGATCTTGGCTTTTATCTAGATTAGATCTGGGTTTTGTTCGTTCTTGCTGTAGAAAATTTTTGTTTTCCATGCTACGAACCCATCAGCGAGTACTTAAAGAGTACTCATGGCTTTTGTCCCTGGCTATTATCATGGCCAGACTATGAAGGAGATTATCAAGATGATGGTCAGCAGGACGGCTATGATAACTAGGACTATCTGCCTTCGTCAGCATTGCCTGTGCCCCTGAAGATGGACCCCACCGCTACGCTATCGTTTATTTCCGCTGCTTGTTGTATTAAAGATTGGATCATTAGATCCTTATTCGTGTAAAACCTTATGTATGGTTTGTAATGGATGATGTACTGTGATATCCAATCCGTTATGTCTCGCAAAAATGATAATCCTGGGATTGCGAGGTATGGCATAACGGGCATCCGGGATAAAAAAAATTCGGGTGTTGACAACAACCTCCACCTCCTCACTCTAGCGATCCAGCGGAAGCAGCAACTCCTTCCAGACGAAATGCCACCAGGAACATGTATCTCGCTAATCCAAGACCATGGGAGAATAATTCTAGAGGGGGAGAGAGATCCTTCACAAGGAGGTGTGTGGATGAAGGAGGGAATGGGTGGCCTTTTATAGGAGGAGGGGGTGCCCCCTCTCTCCATGGCCGGCGCATGGGGGGTGACCCCTCACCTCCCCCATTCATGTGGTGGTAACCCCTCCACATTAAAATGCCTCTTCACATTCCCTTTTAAAGTCTCCACTTTAAATGCATTAAATTTCTCCAAATTTAATGCTCTCTCATTTAATAAAACTCTTTCTATTAAATTTATTCAGAATTTTGTTAATTACTTTAATTAACAAACATTCACATATAGCCCCTTGCAATATTTCAATATCACATGCAGAACCACCTTCTGCAATTTCACCCGAAACAATTTCCGGTTTCTATTGAAACAATTCCTGCGCTTTGCAATTCTTTCGTCTAAAACATATGTGCTCCAAAATGGTGTCCGGTAACTCTTAAGTGTGCCACCCTACGGTTCGCGAATAATGCAGACATGATCGAGACCCTTCTCGATCAATAATCAGCAGTGGGACATGGAGATCCATACTAACTCCTACACATTCAATGATGACTCCTGTGATCGTGAGAACCTTTAACGCTTGTAACTAAATCCCTTTGTCTCTCGATATATTACATGTCCGAGATTCGATCATCGGTATCTCCATACCTAGTTTGATCTCGTTACCGACATGCACTCTTTTCTCGTTCCCGTGATATAACATTCTAGTGATCACATCACTTGCTTGCAAGCTATCCTAATGTGATATCACCGAGAGGGCCTAGAGTATATCTATCCGTCATCTAGATTGAAAAATTCCACTCTTGATCCATGAGCCTCAACATAACACCTTTGTAGTACTGAACCCATCTTTATAGTCACCCTGTTACGGTGTGACGTTTGATGTTATCAAGATACTCTTCCGGTGTTAGCAATTAACATGATCTCATGGTCTAAGGATAAAGATTACTTCGTATGATGTTATAGCAATATAAACATAATGACTTGATCGGAATGCTATACTTCGGATGAATGTTCATCACATCATTCCACCAATGGTGTGACCTTGTTATTGACAACATCCAATGTCCATGATCAGGAAACCTTGATCATCCTGTTAATCAACAAGCTAGTCTATAAGAGAGGCATGACTAGGAACCCTTTTTGTTTATTAAACACACATGTATTGATGTTTCCGAATCAATACATTTCTAGCATGTAAAATAAACATCTATCATGTATACGGAATATATAATAACAACTTTATTACTGCCTCTCAGGGCATATTTTCTTCAGTCTCCCACTTGCACTAGAGACAATAATCTAGTTCACATAGTGATAAATCTAACACCCATGGAGTTCTGGTGTTGATCATGTTTTGCCCTAGGGAGAACTTTAGTCAACGGATCTACTACATTTAGGTTCGTGTGTACTTTACAAATCTTTATATCTCCATCCTTGACATGCTCGCGGATGGAGTGAAACCGGCGCTTAATATGTTTGGAATTCTTGTGAGACCTTGGTTGTCACAATAGATCACCATCGGGTCCAACGCACTGGGAACCACACCCAGTTTTGTAATGAACTCTTTCATCCAAACTGCCTCCTGCGCCACTTCTGAAGCAGCAACATATTCCGCCTCTGTTGTTGATCCAGCCACCACAGGTTGTTTGGAACTCCTCCAACTAACTGTTGCTCCGTTCAAGAGAAATATGTATCCGGATTGAGACTTAGAGTCATCCGGATTGGTGTCAAAGCTAGCAGCGACATAACACTTAGCGACTAGCTCTTCTTCACCTCCGTATATGAGAAACATATCCTTAGTTCTTCTCAAGTACTTGAGGATGTTCTTTACCGCTATCCAGTGTTCTGAACCTGGATCAGATTGGTACCTACTAGTCAAACTAATAGCATGTGCCACATCCGGTTTTGTACATAGCATGGCATACATAATAGAGCCTATGGCCGAGGCATAGGGAATCTTATCCATCATCTCTCTTTCTTCCGCCGTAGCCGGACTTTGAGTCTTACTCAATGTCTTGCCTTGCAACATAGGTAAGAACCCCTTCTTACTTTCGTCCATATTAAACTTCTTTAATATCTTATCAAGGTATGTACTCTGCGATAGCCCAATTAGGCGCCTTGATCTATCTCTATAGATTTTAATGCCTAATATATATGACACTTCACCAAGGTCTTTCATCGAAAATTTGCTGTTTAGATAACTTTTAACACTGTTTAAAAGATTTATATCATTTCCAATCAATAATATGTCATCCACATATAATATCAGAAATGCCACATTGCTCCCACTCACTTTATTGTAAATACAAGCCTCTCCATAAGTTTGGACAAATCCAAACTCTTTGATCACCTCATCAAAGCGGAGATTCCAACTTCGTGATGCTTGCTTCAGTCCATAGATGGATCGCTGAAGTTTGCACACCTTATTAGCATCCTTAGGATCGACAAAACCCTTAGGTTGTATCATATACAACTCTTCTTCAATCTTACCATTGAGGAACGCAGTTTTGACATCCATCTGCCATATTTCATAATCGAAATATGCAGCAATTGCTAACATAATCCTAACCGATTTAAGCATCGCTACGGGAGAGAATGTCTCATTGTAGTCAACTCCTTGAATTTGTCAAAACCCCTTTGTGACAAGTCGAGCCTTATAGATGGTCACGTTACCATCAACATCAGTTTTTCTTTTGAAAATCCATTTATTCTCAATGGCCTTTCGGTCGTGAGGTAAGTCCACCAAGTTCCAAACTTGGTTCTCGTACATGGATTCCATCTCGGATTTCATGGCTTCTAGCCATTTGTTGGAATCCGGGCTCATCATCGCTTCTTCATACGTCGCAGGGTCATCCATTTCATCAACCATGAAATTCACAACAGGATTGCCGTACATTTCAGGAGTTGCACGTGTCCTGCTTGACCTGCGAGGTTCGGTAGTGTCCTCTTTTGGAGTTTCATGATCATTATCATTAGCTCTCTCTTCATCAGGTGAAGTCAACTCCGAAACAACTTCGGTCGCGCCACTCGCCATTCCATGAAGAGAAGGTTCAATAACCTCTTGAGTTCTACCTTCCGACTACTCACACCTTTCGCGAAACTCCTTCTCAAGAAAGGATCCATTCTTAACAAAAAACCTTGCCCTCGGATCTGTGATAGAAGGTATACCCAATTGTTTCCTTAGGGTATCCTATGAAGACGCATTTTTCCGCTTTGGGTTTGAGTTTATCCGGTTGAAGTTTCTTCACATAAACATCGCATCCCCAAACCTTAAGAAATGATAGCTTAGGTTTGTTTCCAAACCATAATTCATACGGTGTCGTTTCAACGGATTTAGATGGTGCCCGATTTAAAGTGAATGCAGCTGTTTCGAGTGCATAACCCCAAAATGACAGAGGTAAGTCAGTCAGAGACATCATAGATCGAACCATATCCAATAAGGTACGATTACGACGTTCCGACACACCATTGCGTTGTGGTGTTCCGGCAGGCGTGAGTTGTGAAACTATTCCACACTCTTTCATGTGTGTGCTAAACTCGTAACTTAGATACTCTCCTCCATGGTCAGACCGTAGAAACTTGATCTTTCTATTATGATGATTTTCCACTTCATTCTGAAATTCCTTGAACTTTCCAAAAGTTTCAGACTTGTGTTTCATCAAATAGATATACCCATATCTACTCAAATCATCCGTGAAAGTAACAAAATAACGATATCCACCTCACGCCGACACACTCATTGGTCCACACACATCAGTATGTGTGATTTCCAATAGATCTGTCGCCCGTTCCATTGAACCGGAAAACGGTGTTCTAGTCATGCCCATAAGGCATGGCTCACATGTATCAAATGATTGAAAATCAAGTGATTCCAAAAGTCCATCAGAATGGAGTTTCTTCATGCGTTTAACGCGAATATGACCTAGACGGCAGTGCCACATATATGTAGACATATCATCATCAAGTTTAATCTTTTTAGCATTAACATTATGAGTGTGCGTAATATTACTATCGAGATCCAATAGAAATAAACCATTCAACATAGGTGCATGAACATAAAAGATATCATTCTTATAAATCGAACAACCATTGTTCTCGGATTTAAAGGAATGACCACTTTGCATCAAACACGATCCAGATACAATGTTCATGCTCAGTGCAGGCACCAAATAACAATTATTTAGGTTTATAACTAATCCCGATGGCAAATGGAGAGGTAGCGTCCTGACGGTGATCACATCAACTCTTGATCCATTGGCGACCCGCATCCTGACCTCGTCCCTTGCTAGTTGTCGCTTGTTCCGTAGCCCCTGAACCGAGTTACATATATTAGCAACCGATCCGGTATCAAATACCCAGGTGCTACTGTGAGTACTAGTCAAGTACACATCAATAACATGTATATCACATATACCTTTGTTTGCCTTGCTGGACTTCTTGTCCGCCAAATACTTGGGGCAGTTGCGCTTCCAATGGCCAATCCCCATGCAATAGTAGCACTCGGTGTCAGACTTAGGGCCAGCCCGGGGTTTCTTTTCAGGCGTGGCAATAGACTTGCCACCCTTCTTTCCCTTGTGCTTGCCTTTCTTGTCCTTCTTGAAACCGGTGGTCCTATTGATCATCAACACTTGATGTTCTTTCCTAATCTCCACTTCTGCAGTCTTAAGCATTGACAGAAGCTCGGGAAGAGACTTCTTCATGCCCTGCATATTATAGTTCATCACGAAGCTCTTGTAGCTAGGTGGCAGAGATTGGAGAACATGATGTATGCCTAAGTCAATGGTAATCGTTATTCCCAATTACACAAGCTTATCGGCGTACCCAGACATTTTGAGTACGTGCTCACTAACGGAGCTGTTTTCCTCCATCATGCAGCTACAGAACTTTTCTATAGCATTATAACTCTCTACGTCAGCATGGGTATCAAAACTCATTTTCAATTCTCCCATGGTATCAAAGGCATTGCCATTTTCGAAATGCTTTCGAAGTTCTGGCTCTAGCCCATACAGTATGCCACAATGAACTAAGTTGTGGTCCTCCTGACGAGTCACATAGACATTCTTTTCCTCGTCAGGGGCATCAGGAGCTGGTGGGGGCCTAGCGGTAGCATCTAGCATATTGCTTTTTGCAAGAATGAGGAGAATCCTCAAATTCATAGCCCAGTTGGTGAAGTTGCTACCATTCGCAGCAAGTTTCTCTTTCTCCATGAACACATTGAAATTAAAAGCAGGTGGTGCCATCTACAACAGAATTTGTAAAGTTTATTTAGACTAAGTTTATGATAGATTGAGTTCAACTAATCCAAATTACTAATGAACTCCCACTCAAAAACGACATCCCTCGTGTCCTTTTGGTGATTACATGAACCAAATACACTATACCAAGTCCGATCATCACGTGAGTTGATATAGCTTCAAAGGCGAGCATCTATATGGGCATCATATCAACCATATGACTCATGCTTAACCTTTCGGTCCATGTTCCGAGGCCATGTCTGTACATGCTAGGCTCGCCAAGTAAGAACCTTAGTATTCGCATGTGTAAAACTGTCTTACACCCGTTCCTATGAAAGCGTAGATTCAAGTACACCCGATCATCACGTGATGTCTCGAAACACGATCCATAGAACGGTGCATACTCAAGGAAGAACACATTTTTATCTTGATATCTAAAAGAGGGATCATCTTATAATGCTATCAAACGCGCCAAACTAGCAGTATAAGATGCTAACATCTAATGTGTAAAGTGAGATGATATGGTCCATGCATTTGATCTCTATCACTTGCATCGTGGTATGATCTCTATCATTCCTTTGTGTGTAAGGCCAAGGTCTATGGAACTTACACATTGAGTGTGTTGTAAGAGTATCCACCATACATCTACTTACAACAATACCATATCAACACACTAGCCCAGCAACGATCTAAACTAGACGCCTCTAATTTATCAATTGCAAGTTTTACGTGGCTTAGGGCTTTCGGAGATAGAACCGTTCTTACCTACAAACATGAACCACAACGAGGATAACTAAGTTATTAGCAACTCGTTGTAAATCAGATATTGACTATAGTAGGAGAGATGACACACACAGCCACTTATGCAAAACAAGTTGCATGTCAGTCGTGGAACCGGTCTCATGTACGATGACATGTAAGGTTGGTCCGGGCCGCTTCATCCCACTATGCCACCAATATCCAAAATACATAGAAGATGCAATAACATGATCATCATCGCCCACATATCAACCATGTGTGTACTACCCGTGCTAAGCACCTACGCATAGATCAGGCTCTGATACCATTGTTGGGTCCGCAACATAGAAAACAAAAAATTTCCTACGGTGTGAACTACACGCCAAGATCTATCTACTAGGTACAAAGCAACAGGTGGACATACATCCAACGAGAACTTACCCTCGTAGACAACGAGCTTTGTTAACGAGTAGGAACTCGTGGTTGATGTAGTCATACACTTGCCGATCTCAAGATCGTGAGGAAGTCCGCGCCGCAACTCAAGCGCATCCGCTTTTCGCTTTTGCGTTCAAGCCACGGACAACCTCCACCTCCTCGCTCTAGCGATCCAAAGGAAGCAACAACTCCTTCCGCGAAATGCCACTGGAACATGTATCTCGCTAATCCGAGACCATGGGGAATAATTCTAGAGGGGAGAGAGATCCTTCACAAGGAGGTGTGTGGATGAAGGAGGAATGGGTGGCCTTTTATAGGAGGAGGGGTGCCCTCTCTCCATGGTCCGGCATGGGGTGACCCTCACCTCCCCATTCATGTGGTAACCCCTCCACATTAAAATGCCTCTTCACATTCCCTTTTAAAGTCTCCACTTTAAATGCATTAAATTTCTCCAAATTTAATGCTCTCTCATTTAATAAAACTATTTTTATTAAATTTATTCAGAATTTTTTTAGTTACTTTAATTAACAAACATTCACATATAGCCCCTTGCAATATTTCAATATCACATGCAGAACCACCTTCTGCAATTTCACCCAAAACAATTTCCGGTTTCTATTGAAACAATTCCCGTGCTTTGCAATTCTTTCGTCTGAAACATATGTGCTCCAAAATGGTGTCCGGTAAATCTTAAGTGTGCCACCCTATGGTTTGCGAATAATGCAGACATGATCGAGACCCTTCTCTGATCAATAATCAGCAAATGGACACGGAGATCCGTCTTGACTCCTACACATTCAACGATGACTCGTGATCGTGAGAACCTTTAACTTGTAACTAAATCCCTTTGTCTCTCGATATATTACATGTCCGAGATTCGATCATCGGTATCTCCATACCTAGTTTGATCTAAATTCTGACATGCACTCTTTTCTCGTTCCCGTGATATAACATTCTAGTGATCACATCACTTGCTTGCAAGATATCCTAATGTGATATCACCGAGAGGGCCCAGAGTATATCTATCTGTCATCTAGATTGACAAATTCCACTCTTGATCCATGAGCCTCAACATAACACCTTTGTAGTACTGAACCCATCTTTATAGTCACCCTGTTACGGTGTGACGTTTGATGTTATCAAGATACTCTTCCGGTGTTAGCAAGTGTGGTATGAAACAACCAAGTCCCTGGTAGCCTCTATTCATACTAGTTCGTTGGTCACAAAGATGATCTGGGTTTCAAGATCATGGGCATTTATGCCAACTAACAACGAGATCATATCATTGGAGAATGATGTGATTGGACATTCCTCGAAGGATTGCAACACGATCAAGTCATATAGTTCATTGTTGCAAAAACTATACCTAGACTCCTTCTCCTTAGACCATGAGCTCATATTACTCACTGTTTCCCTAGGCTTCTTAGACTGCATCAACCATCATCTGGTAATACGATGGCCATAAAGGTGTACGTTGGGTATTCTGAAGGAACAGTAGATGACATGTGACTGCAAGACCGGGATTTGTTCACCCACATGACGGGTAAAGATACATACTGCTGGCTTGGTGAGATTACATCTATAAATGTTGCAACATGTGACTAGGTCACGGAGATGTAATATCACGGTAACAAGAAAACATAACTTGTTGTGAACGAGATTGAACAAAGGTATGGGATACCAATGATCGAATCTCGGACAAGTTGTATCGAGAAACAAAAGGAAGATGATGCTACATTTAGACGGTTCAAACAACATTGTCATCAGGAATGCATAGGGGTCACATGGACATCCCTGGTCCCTCTGTTGATCATTGATACAGATCATGTCTAGAGCATTCCCGAGCCGTGAGAGGATACACTTAAGGGTATGATGAGAGCGATCATTTGTAAGACGGAATCACAGTAGAGAAAGAGAAAGCCGGAATCGTTCTGCAGAGAGATTCGAAGTTGTTCGGAGAAAGAATAAAGGACCGGAATCATTTCGGGAAAGATCTGAAGTCGTTCAGAGGAAATCGAAAGGGAACCGGAAGGTGTTTTGGGTTGAATCAGGTTTTGTAATATGTGTTTACATATTAATTAGTGTAATTAATATTAAATATAATATTGAAATCTAATTTGAAGGGTTATTCCACTAATGGGCCAAACTTCCTAGAGAAATTGGGCCCATGAGAGAAAACCGAAGGGGGGAAGGGCCAAGGGCCAAAGGGCCAAGGCCCAGGCACCTCAAGGGGGCCCACCCGGCCAGCCTAGGGCTGTGCGCGGGGTAGGGCTCACCCCTGGCCGGCGGCCCATGAGGCCCATGCGTCTCCCCCTCTCTCCCTTGAATAGTCCCACATGGGAAACCCAAAGGGGAGGGCACACCCCCTCCCCCTATATAAAGGGGTGCCCATGGGTGGAATTGAACACACAACTTGAGAAGTCCTTTGGTTGACTTTCTCCCTCCCTCTCTCTATACCTCGTGACCATGGCCCCAAGTCTGGGCTGTGCGATCGAGGCACACCTGCAGTACGTCGTTGCGCTGCAGGGATTCCTAGCCAGATATCAACTTCCACACTCCTGGCGGGATCGGGGAGCCGGAGGTCTCATCATGCACCGGATGTGTACGAAGACACGAGGCGCAACACTTGGGGCGCTTGAATGTCGTGAGCCGGAGCTGTTGCACGATGAAGATGATGAAGAACAAGAAGGAGCAAGGGGTGACCTGCGAGGAGCTTCGTGACCTTGAGGTTGGCTTCGAGTACGACTACATCAACCACGTTCCTCAGGAACGCGTTAACTGCATTTGCCCACAAGGGTATGCAATCTCTATGATTCGGCCGTTACCGCATTACTACATAGATAGATCCTAGGCTAGTTTCTGGGGTTCCGTCGTAGGAAATTTTTTGTTTTCCGCACCGATCCCCTATAGTGGTATCAGAGCCGATCTATGTGTGGAAGTGCTATACGGCCAGTATGCACAAGTATTGTGCGGGCATTGATCCCTTAGTTGTTACCCTCTAACGTGTACTTGTTTATATCGCGGTATTGTTTGATGAAGCGGCCCGAACCGACCTTACACGTATTCGTATGCGAGACTGGTTCCACGCTCAACATACGGCTTGTACCGTATAAGTGGCTAGCGGGTGTCTGTCTCTCATTCGATAGTTTATATAGCATTTACAACAGAGGGCCCTGAAAGGGGTGTAATAGAGACAACTGTCGGATCCATGTTGTGGTTGGAAAGTTCATAGATTAGAAATGGTTCTATTGCGAAATCCCTAACAACCACGTAAAACTTGCAATAGATAAAGTAGAGGCGTCTAACTTTATTTTGCAGGGGGGCATGTGATTATGATATGGCATTGGTCGTTACAAAGGTAAAGTAGTTTACTTTTCTGTTGCTAAGTAGTATAGTAATAGTCATTGTTCCGATGGATGACCTGGTGGAGGCGTCGTTGTAAGATCCCTCCTTATTAAAGGAAAAGATCCCTGTGATTGCAATGCTAGTCCCTGGATCAATGCTAGCATCCACAGTTTAAGATGAAGTACACAGATACAAAGGTCGTTTATTACCGTCATTCCAGAGATAAAACATAGTCTTTTACAACTCAGGGCCAAAGGCCTAATACAAGAGTTTATGGAATAAGTAAATAAACATAAGTCTTCATCTTCATGTGCCACAGGCAAGCATGTTGAGTGTAGACTCATGACTCCTAATCATCATCGGAATAACCTGCAACATTACAAGTTACAGCCACAGAGGGTCAATACTTTGGAATAGTATTGGCAAGTGATACCTTAGTATATTTTAGGTGGACTATAATACTATATGCATTTGGCTGGTGGAGCTTAGGCTTGCATTGCTCAAAAATAGATTTTTCCTTATCTTTTGAAAATACTAAATTTTGTTTTGACAAAAACCAACAAGGCATCTACCAATCAAGACTGAAGATCCTCTCAAGGCATCTACCAATCAAAGATTGAAGATCCTTACTTGGCAAAATACCCAAGGCATCTACCAATCAAGACTGAAGATCCACTCAGGGCATCTACCAATCAAAGACTGAAGATCCTTTTAACCCTTGTTTACCCACAAGTTTTATTTAGAAATTGGAGTGATGAGATTCTTGAAGTTTCCATGTCTTGAAGCTCAAATTGTCCTTTACCAGGGACATGGCTAAGTACTTAGGTTTTACACTCTGCAGAGGTGGTGCACTTTCCCCACAAGACTTGGTTTCCCAAGACAAGATCCTTCAGTAGCCTTTCCTTAGTCAAATGGACGCGCTCCAACCTATCATCCCATCTACCACCCACTGTCCAAGAGACTAAGTTCTAGCATCCTAAGATCATGGCAGAGCCCATAATGCCAAGTGGTTGCACTTGAAGCTCCTCAACATTTGACATCTCAAATCTCTTTGTTCCTGGGTGGCCATCCACAAGTGAGATACACAAGCCAAGTCCATGGCCTTGTGAACCACTCAACATAAACCATTCCTTCCATTCCACCCAGGTGATTCATTAACTTAGTTGTTTTGTTAAAATAAAACACAAGTCCAAAGACTTAGAATATTTTTTCATAGTGTGAATATATAAACCACCCTTGTTTTCTAATAGCTAGGCTAAGCATGATAGTAATAGGAATCTTGACTTAGGTAATTTTCACTAAGGTTTCACCTAATAGGTTTTCCCAAAGCATAGCTTGTACTTAGCAAATAACCATGCAAGTCCTATACTTAGAAAAATATTACTAATGCATAAATAAAATATAGGAATGGAATATTCATGATGATATCACTTGCCTTGGTAGTGTGGAGAGTAGCACTCGTCACAATCACAATCACTAGCAAAATCTACACACAAAGTTATAGCACACAATTACACACAAATATATACAAACAAGAAATAATATGAATGCACGCATGCATGCATCTACCAAATGGTGATTTTTTGAAAACTCAACCAAGCAAGTGTATGAATACAGAAACTTAGCAAGTCATTAGTTTACCAACTAAACAAAATATAACTCTAAACAAAGTACTAAACTAAATCTATACTTAAAAGGCCTCAAACAAGTTTCTGCAATTTAAGCCAAACTAATGGTTACTATTTGCTAAACAAAAAGGATAGGCAGAAAGGTCTTGTTTTTCTGAATCCCACGGTATAAAATTTGTAAAATTCCAACGTGGCAATCAAAAGTTATGAGCATTTGAATTTGGAACAAATTTCTGGTTTTAAATCTATTTTCAGATCTAACCTAGCCACGTGTCATGTTCTTATTCGTCCGTACCGTTTCGCACTGGATCGAGCTCCACAGCCGTAGTATCTAAATGAAATCTGGCGGCTCAGATCGCGTACCGCTTCGGGGTTAAGTGGATCTATCCTAGCGCTACGATACAGATCTAACGGCTGCTATTGCCCTGGCCAAGAACTGGCGGCGGGCGTGGCTATGGCGGCCAGCCGGTCGACGGAGGCGGCGCTGAGGGGTAAGTGAGAACGAGGAGTAGCTCACCGGGCTCGGGGTCACGGTGAAGCCTCGTCGTACTCGCCGGTTGGTCAAGCGCCGGGCAGTTGCGATTGCTCGCCGGAGTGGAGGACGGCGTCGGTGCGTCGGTGGTCGTCAGGATGTCACCGTGAACCACCCCAAGGCAAGGCGAGACACGATTAGATCCACGAGTCAAGGCGAGTCGTGTGCGTGAACTAGAAGACGGGCGGTCGGGGCTTACCACGAGAGCTTCGGAGTTTGTAGAAGACGGTGGAGGCTATGACGATGCCGCCGAGCTACGGTTCAGCGAGGGCAAACGAAATGTGTTAAAAGAAGCGCAGAGGCTCAGAACTAGTTTGCAAGAATGAGAGGCAACGGGAGCTCGAACTCACCGAATTCGCGCATAGCCGTCGGAGACGCGGGTTCTGAGTAATGCTCGCATGGTGGCGCTCTGGGTTCGGGGTTTGATGGAGAATAGAGAGGTGGCAGAGGGGGTTATTATAGCCTGTTCACGAGCGAGAATTACTCGCCAATAAATCAAATTGACGCCTTGTGAATTATACAGAAACGCCCGCTGATTTGGGGATGAACGGGTCGTGCGGGTGGAGACGACGGCGTGGAGAAGGCCGCTTGTCGTAAACGTCTGAGGTGTAGGTGGGTCTGCCGCCTTTCGCTGGGCCAGGTCTTATGCTGCGTGAGAGAAGAATAAGGAGATCCGGGTGGGCTTCTTTGGGCTTGATTTGTCTTTGGGCAGATTCTGGCATGGCCTTTTTCCTTTGAGGAGTCCTTTTCTTTTTCTAAATTCATTTTCTGGTATGAATTTTGATATGAATTCAAATCCTTTTGAATTCAAACTGCTTTGGGAATTTCTGCAGGGTTTTGTGGGTTCAAAAACAGTCATTTAACTAAGTGGTTACCTTGCAAGGCTTGGTCAAGCTTGGATCTTTGAAATAAACAGAGACTTTGTCTCTTTGTCTCTAGTTTGAAATAGGGTTTAGAAAATATTTCTAAATTTGGAATCTTGGGTTAAAAGCTTCTCCTAGTTTTTCCATCAATGGAGGCAAGCAAACAAGTACCTAAGCATTCAAATCTCAAAGGGTGATGGTCAATTGATTTGAACTTACACACATGAAATCATAGCCTAAGTTTATGCATCTAAATGATTTTGAGAAAAAAAACCTTATATGAATGAATGATGCAAGAATGATATGAATGAGTTTTGAAACATGATTTTTGGGATGTTACAAATCTAACCCCCTTAAAATGAATCTCGCCCTCGAGATTCGGATTGGCTAGCAAATAGGTGAGGGTGGTCTTTCCGAAAATCATCTTCTCTTTCCCATGTTGCTTCTTCTTCGGAATGATGGTTCCATTGTACTTTGCAAAACTTGATGGTCTTTGTCCTTGTGACTCTTTCTGCGGTCTCAAGTATCTTGACAGGCTTTTCTTCATAGGTGAGATCACTTTCTAGTTGAACTTCTTCCAAAGTTATGGTATCTTTCAAAGATGTTTCTTCCATTTCTGGGTGACATTTCTTGAGCTGGCTCACATGAAAAACATTATGGACTGCTACTAAAGATGCTGGAAGTTCGATTTCATATGCAGCTTCTCCCTTGCGACTTAGAATGTTGAATGGTCCAACATATCTTGGTGCTAACTTTCCTTTGACTCCAAATCTTTTCACTCCACGAAGTGGTGATACTCTAAGATAAGCTCTATCCCCAACTTCGTAAGTGACTTCTCTACGCTTAGCATCTGCGTAGCTTTTCTGTCGAGATCCCTAACCAATTTGACTTTTTCTTCGGCGTCTTTGATAAGATCTGGTCCAAACAAACTTCTTTCTCCCACACCATTCCATAGCAATGGGGTGGTACACTTCCTTCCGTAGAGAAACTCAAACGGTGCCATCCCAATACTAGATTGGTGACTGTTGTTGTAAGAGAACTCTGCGTAAGGCAGACTTTCATCCCAACTTGCTCCATAGTCTAGGGCACATGCCCTCAACATGTCTTTAAGAATTTGATTAGTCCTTTCTGTTTGTCCATCAGTTTGAGGATGAAAAGCAGTGCTGAATTCCAACCTCGTTCCTAAAGATTCATGAAGCTGTCTCCAAAAGTGAGAAGTGAACTGAGTTCCTCTATCAGACACAATACTCTTAGGTACACCGTGAAGGCATACAATTCTGCTCATGTAGATTTTGGCTAACTTGGCACTGGTATAAGTTGTCTTTACGGGTATAAAATGAGCCACTTTAGTTAGACGATCCACTACTACCCATATGGAATCATACCCTGACCTGGTCCTTGGTAATCCGGTAATGAAATCCATACCAATATTTTCCCACTTCCATTCAGGAATAGGCATTGGTTGAAGCAAGCCTGCTGGTTTCTGGTGTTCCGCTTTCACTCTACTACACACATCACACAAAGCAATGTGTTCGGCGATGTCCCTTTTGAGATTGTTCCACCAAAATCTTTCTTTCATATCCATGTACATTTGGTGTTTCCCGGGTGAATAGAATATGGAGAGTTATGAGCTTCTTGTAGAATCAGTTTCCGCAATTCCGGATCTTGTGGAACACAAATACGTTTCCCGTGCCATAAGGTGCCTTGTTCGTCCATATGGAAACTTTTAGTTTTCCCTTGGCTAATCCTTTCCCTAATCTCTTCGATTTCCTTATCCGTCTTTTGGGCTTCTTTAATCTTATCCAACAGAGTGGGTTGAACATCCAAAGACATAAGATGTCCTTCCGGCACAATCTCCAACCTGAGTTCCTTGAATTGCTTACATAAGTCATCTGGCAATTCACCTTTGGTAAGGCCATTTACAAACGCCTTATGACTTAGAGCATCTGCTACTACATTTGCTTTACCAGGATGGTACTGCAAACTCAAGTCGTAATCTTTGATAAGTTCTAGCCATCTCCTTTGTCTCATATTGATTTCTTTTTGGGTGAAGATATATTTCAAACTCTTATGATCGGTGAATACTTCACAACGTTTTCCCAAAAGGTAATGTCTCCATGTTTTGAGTGCATGAACAACAGTGGCTAACTCTAAATCATGGGTAGGATAATTTACTTCATGAGTTTTGAGTTGTCTCGAGGTATAAGCCACAACTTTTCCGCCTTGCATAAGTACGGCACCTAATCCTTGATGCGAAGCATCACAATACACTTGGAAATCATTTTCTAAATCTGGTAGGCACTGAATGTGACACAAGTCTTTTCTTTAATCCTTGAAAGCTGAGTTCACATCCTTCGGACCAAGCAAATTTCTTATCTTTCTTTAACAATTTCATCATTGGTTTAGCAACCTTAGAAAAATTTTCAATGAACCTTCGTAGTAACCTGCTAAACCAAGGAAACTACGAACCTCTTTACGTTCTTAGGGATTCCCATTCTGTCACAAAGAAACTTTAGCTGGATCAATCGCCACTCCATCCTTTGTCATAACATGACCAAGAAATCCAACTTCCTCTAACCAAAACTCACACTTGCTGAATTTGGCATAAAGCTTATGTTCCCTCAGTTTCTCAAGTATCAAGCGTAAATGTCTTTCATGCTCTTCCTTGCTCTTGGAGTAGACTAAGATGTCATCTATGAAAACGACAACGAACTTGTCGAGAAATTCCATGAACACTTTGTTCATCATATTCATAAAGTATGTTGGAGCGTTGGTTAAACCGAAAGGCATCACAGTGTACTCATACAATCCATACCTTGTGGTGAATGCTGTTTTAGGTATGTCTTGCTCTCTTATCTTGAGTTGAAAATAGCACGGAAGGTCAATCTTGAGAACACACAAGCTCCTTCTAGCTGATCAAACAAATCATTGATTCTTGGCAAAGGATATTTGTTCTTGATGGTTACCTCGTTGAGAGAGTAATCTATGCATAATCTTTGAGTTCTATCTCTCTTTTCTACGAACAAAACTGGAGCTCCCCAAGATGAAGAACTTGGCTGGATGAATCCTTTCTGCAATTGTTCTCCAAGTTGTTTCTTGAGTTCCTTAAGTTCGTCAACTGACATTTTATAAGGCCTCTTTGCCCTTGGTCCAGAACCTGGTACCAAATCTATTATAAACTCCACATCTCTCTCTGGTGGCATCCCTGGTAACTCTTCCGGAAACACATCCGGATATTCACACACAATTGGCACACTGTTCATGCTAACCCCCTTAAGAGAATTTAGCTTATTTCCTTTAGATTTAAAATTGGACTTAAATTTTATCCTCTTACCTTCAGGGGTTGTGAGTGAAACTGTACGATTTGCACAATCTAGTACTCCCTCATACTTAGCCATCCAATCCATTCCCAAAATTACATCCAATCCTTGGGAATTCAGGATTATTAGGTTTACTGGAAACTTATGTTTTCCGATCTCTATGACTAGATTCCGGCATCCAAGACTCACTATCATATCTCCTCCCGGAGAGCTAACTTTTATCGGACACCCAATGTTTTCAGATGCAAACCCGTTTCTATCAACAAATGCTTTTGATATGAATGAATGAGATGCACCAGTATCAAAGAGTACAAATGCTGAGATGGAATTGAGTCTGAACTTACCAGCAACAGCATCAGGCTCTTCATAGACCTCCTCCACATTGATGTGGTTAACCTGTCCTTTCTGAAAAGGATTGGGCTTGTTAGGTCCTTCAACTTTCTTTTCAGGACACTCATTAGCATAATGCCCCAGCTTCTTGCATTTGTAGCACTCAACCTAACTGATGTCCGTCTTAGGCTGACTTCTACTTCCACTTCCACCTCCACTATGGTGGCTCTTATGTCCACTCTTGTGATTCTTATACTTATCATTATCATGACTGTGATGATGCTTGTTGTCATGACGGTTGTGGTTGTGGTGCTGGTTAAACTTCCCATGCTTGTGGGAACCTGAGCTGACACTATCATCATAGTGAGATCGTTTATGAGACGTTCCCGAGCTGTGCTTGTCGGAGTGTTTCCTCTTTCCACTCTCGACTTGCTTCATTTTATTTTCCACAATAACAGCCTTGTCACACAACGACTGATAAGTTGGAACATATGCCATGCATACCGCAGATTCAGCTCATCATTCAAGCCTTCCAGAAACTTTTCCTTTCTTTTGGCATCAGTGTCAACCTCATCCGGTGCATAGCGCGCCAGATTGTTGAACTCTTCAATATATTCAGCCACGCTGTGGTGGCGCTGCTTTAGGTTGTGAAATTCCTTCTTTTTCAGGCTCATCATACCTGGTGAGATATGAGTGGTACGAAATCCATCTTCAAAGATAGCCCAAGTCACCTCATCAATAGGCATGGTAATCTGGAAGTTGTCCCACCATGCGGCGGCTGGTCCTTCCAACAGATGTGCTGCGAACCTGACCTTTTCAGCATCTGTGCATCCCACGGTCACTAAGTCTTTGTTCACGTAAGCGAGCCAATCATTGGCCACCATGGGATCGGTCGTTCGACGAAAACTTAGCTGGCCTCGAGAAATCTGGTGAGCATATCAAAACACGGAGGGTTGTTGTTGTTATTATTATTGTTGTTGTTGGGGTTGTTGTTGTTGTTCTGGTTCGGATGAACGCCGTCATCATTTGCATAAAGCGTGTCTCGCAAGATTCATCATTTGTTGCATTTCGGGTAATGTTGGGGTTGGGGTTGGTGTTTGCGACGGGGAGGCATCTGTGGTTTATTCATATAGAGATAAGAATGAGATACCCTTACATGATTTATGCACAATACATTACTCAAACAAACACATAGCAAGCAACACCAGGATAAAACTCAACAACAAAACACACAAGTGGCAAGCCATCCACATGTCGGATGGTCCAATAATAAGTTCACAAATAACAAGTGCGGTAAATAAAGATAACTGAGTAGTCAAATCTAATCGTCGGCATCAATCTCCTCCTCGACAAAGGTAAGACCTGCGTTCTCCATTGGTCTTGTTCTCCTCGATGGTAGTGGTCAAAGAGTCGATCTTGGCCTTGAGAGCCCTCTTAAGGGCGAAGCCTCTCAATCACTATCTGCTGCTCTAACTCGAAGTCCTTGGACTGCAGTTCCTCGGTCATATCACGAATCCTCTTGTTCCTATCCTGGACACGCTTCTCTTGACTCTTGAATTTACGGTCTTGGGTCTCGAACTTCGTCTCCATCTCCTTGACTATCTCGTCTGCTGCAAGAAAGAGCTTGTCCTTCTCATGGCTGCACCGAGCTCGTCATTACTAAGCATGACGTTGGTCCTATCGGTATCCACGTGCCTAATAAGAGTCTCTAAGTCCTGGAGTACAGGCGTATCGGCTCTGCTGTGACCTCGAGTCGTCCTCAAAGTCGATGGACTCTCCGTGTCATCACGCCTTCGGCGTGGAAGTGAGTGCCTCTAACCCGTCGGGAGGACGGCCTAACGTCATCTATCAGATCTGCATGAAAACCTCCATGCCTCTCTCCCTGTCATCGTGCATAAGCTTGAAGACGATGGCCTCCGTAGTAGGCTCATAAGGCGTCTGGCTGGTTCACCTTGAAGCCCCAAAGGTCCTTCCTCTCAAACTTGGTGAGTGGGTGCACCGTAATGATAGGAAGAGGGAGATCGAGTAAAGTAGTAAGCTCTACGATACGAGGACCAAAACGGGTAGCCTGGAACTCCTCAACAGTGCTGATGGCAATAGGCATCTATTTATAAGATTGAAAAAGTTAGAACAACACAATTTAAGATAATCAGGTCAACATTCAAACACATTCTTGGAACACACAAATCACTCAAGTCATGCATACAAAAATTCATTACATCAACCAAGGTTCAAACTTTTAAGGTATCATTTTGGAAAATAAGGTGATAGGTGGTGGTCCAACTAACGGGCGCTTACAATCCTATCTCATTGATCGGTGGCTAACACAATGTTCCTAGTGGCAATCACCCTATCTTGTTCACATGCTTCTATCACTAAGTCTATAATATCTCCTCTTAAGGATTGGTTGGTGACTTCCAACTCTTGAGTATGTCCCTTCTCTTTCTCTAAGTCTTATTAAAGGAAAAGATCCCTGTGATTGCAATGCTAGTCCCTGGATCAATGCTAGCATCCACAGTTTAAGATGAAGTACACAGATACAAAGGTCGTTTATTACCGTCATTCCAGAGATAAAACATAGTCTTTTACAACTCAGGGCCAAAGGCCTAATACAAGAGTTTATGGAATAAGTAAATAAACATAAGTCTTCATCTTCATGTGCCACAGGCAAGCATGTTGAGTGTAGACTCATGACTCCTAATCATCATCGGAATAACCTGCAACATTACAAGTTACAGCCACAGAGGGTCAATACTTTGGAATAGTATTGGCAAGTGATACCTTAGTATATTTTAGGTGGACTATAATACTATATGCATTTGGCTGGTGGAGCTTAGGCTTGCATTGCTCAAAAATAGATTTTTCCTTATCTTTTGAAAATACTAAATTTTGTTTTGACAAAAACCAACAAGGCATCTACCAATCAAGACTGAAGATCCTCTCAAGGCATCTACCAATCAAAGATTGAAGATCCTTACTTGGCAAAATACCCAAGGCATCTACCAATCAAGACTGAAGATCCACTCAGGGCATCTACCAATCAAAGACTGAAGATCCTTTTAACCCTTGTTTACCCACAAGTTTTATTTAGAAATTGGAGTGATGAGATTCTTGAAGTTTCCATGTCTTGAAGCTCAAATTGTCCTTTACCAGGGACATGGCTAAGTACTTAGGTTTTACACTCTGCAGAGGTGGTGCACTTTCCCCACAAGACTTGGTTTCCCAAGACAAGATCCTTCAGTAGCCTTTCCTTAGTCAAATGGACGCGCTCCAACCTATCATCCCATCTACCACCCACTGTCCAAGAGACTAAGTTCTAGCATCCTAAGATCATGGCAGAGCCCATAATGCCAAGTGGTCAGACTTGAAGCCTCAACATTTGACATCTCAAATCTCTTTGTTCCTGGGTGGCCATCCACAAGTGAGATACACAAGCCAAGTCCATGGCCTTGTGAACCACTCAACATAAACCATACCTTCCATTCCACCCAGGTGATTCATTAACTTAGTTGTTTTGTTAAAATAAAACACAAGTCCAAAGACTTAGAATATTTTTTCATAGTGTGAATATATAAACCACCCTTGTTTTCTAATAGCTAGGCTAAGCATGATAGTAATAGGAATCTTGACTTAGGTAATTTTCACTAAGGTTTCACCTAATAGGTTTTCCCAAAGCATAGCTTGTACTTAGCAAATAACCATGCAAGTCCTATACTTAGAAAAATATTACTAATGCATAAATAAAATATAGGAATGGAATATTCATGATGATATCACTTGCCTTGGTAGTGTGGAGAGTAGCACTCGTCACAATCACAATCACTATCAAAATCTACACACAAAGTTATAGCACACAATTACACACAAATATATACAAACAAGAAATAATATGAATGCATGCATGCATGCATCTACCAAATGGTGATTTTTTTGAAAACTCAACCAAGCAAGTGTATGAATACAGAAACTTAGCAAGTCATTAGTTTACCAACTAAACAAAATCTAACTCTAAACAAAGTACTAAACTAAATATATACTTAAAAGGCCTCAAACAAGTTTCTGCAATTTAAGCCAAACTAATGGTTACTATTTGCTAAACAAAAAGTATAGGCAGAAAGGTCTTGTTTTTCTGAATCCCACGGTATAAAATTTGTAAAATTCCAACGTGGCAATCAAAAGTTATGAGCATTTGAATTTGGAACAAATTTCTGGTTTTAAATCTATTTTCAGATCTAACCTAGCCACGCGTCATGTTCTTATTCGTCCGTACCGTTTCGCACTGGATCGAGCTCCACAGCCGTAGGATCTAAATGAAATCTGGCGGCTCAGATCGCGTACCGCTTCGGGGTTAAGTGGATCTATCCTAGCGCTACGATACAGATCTAACGGCTACTATTGCTCGCCAAGAATGGCGGCGAGCGGTGGCTATCTTGGCGGAACTGTCGGTCGACGACGGAGGCGGCGCTACAGGGGGTAAGTGAGAATGAGGAGTAGCTCACTGGGCTCAGGGGGTCACGGTGAAGCTCGTCGTACTCGCGGTTGGTCAAGGGGCGCTCGGGCACGGTTGCGATTGCTCGCCGGAGTGGAGGACGGCGTCGGTGCGTCGGGTGGTCGTCGTGGATGTCGCTGTGAACCACCCCAAGGCAAGGCGAGGACACGGTTAGATCCACAGAGTCAAGGCAGAGTCGTGTGCGTGAACTAGAAGACGCGGGGCGGTCGGGGCTTACCACTAGAGCTCGCCGGAGTTCGTACAGAAGACGGTGGCGGCCAGTCGACGATGCTGCCGGAGCTACGGTTCAAGCGAGGGCAAACGAAATGTGTTAAAAGAAGCGCAGAGGCTCACTGAACTAGTTTGCAAGAATGAGAGGCAGCGGGGAGCTCAGAACTCACCGGAATTCGCTGGCGCTTGATCGACGGAGGTTTACAGAGAGTAATGCTCGCCCGGTGGCGCCTGGTTCGGTTTGAGGAGAAGAGAGAGGAGAGAGGGGTTCTTATAGACTGGTCACGAGCGAGAATTACTCGGCCAATAAATCAAATTGACGCCGAATTAACCTGAAACGCCTGCGTTGATTTGGGGATGAACGGGTCGTGCGGGTGGAGACGACGGCGTGGAGAAGGCCGCTTGTCGGTCAAACGTGGCGAGGTGTAGGTGGGTCTGCTCGCCGTTGCCGTTGCGCCGTGAGAGAAGAATAAGGAGATCCCGGGTGGGCTTGCTGGGCTTGATTTGTCTTGGGCAGATTCTGGCCTTTTCCTTTGAGGAGTCCTTTTCTTTTTCTAAATTCATTTTCTGGTATGAATTTTGATATGAATTCAAATCCTTCTGAATTCAAACTGCTTTGGGAATTTCTGCAAGGTTTTGTGGGTTCAAAAACAGTCATTTAACTAAGTGGTTACCTTGCAAGGCTTGGTCAAGCTTGGATCTTTGAAATAAACAGAGACTTTGTCTCTTTGTCTCTAGTTTGAAATAGGGTTTAGAAAATATTTCTAAATTTGGAATCTTGGGTTAAAAGCTTCTCCTAGTTTTTCCATCAATGGAGGCAAGCAAACAAGTACCTAAGCATTCAAATCTCAAAGGGTGATGGCCAATTGAGTTGAACTTACACACATGAAATCATAGCCTAAGTTTATGCATCTAAATGATTTTGAGAAAAAAAACCTTATATGAACGAATGATGCAAGAATGATATGAATGAGTTTTGAAACATGATTTTTGGGATGTTACACGTCGTGGACTTGGCGTCAAACCAAGGGCACGATGGAGATCATGCCGGAGCGCTCAATCGAGATCAAGGTGCAAGACCATATCATATCACATTATACATATGATGTTGATACCAGTTTTTACATCTTATTGTGTGCTAGTATTTAAATACTCAACGGTAGCAAATAAGATAATCCCTATTTAATTCCAATGTTCTGTGTTCCCCTTGTGTGTACACCACCAAGAAAGTTCTTCGGTATGAGGCGATCCGGGGTTACAGGCCTGGGTGTCAGACATATCTACATTCGCATACAGTGGGTGTAAGCCATGTTGCACAGCGAATACACACAAGTTAGATTTGGCGAGCCTAGCACGTTAGAGAAGCGTGGCCTCAGAACACAAGAGATCGAAAGATCGAGCATGAGTCACATGGATGATGTGATTGGCATTATTGAATGTCTACCTTTGATACTACACTGATGGCCGTGACGATCGGGGGAGGTGCAGAGGATAGGCATCATGCGATCACTAAAATTGTCCAGGGGATGACCATTTTAGTGGAGACCAATTATCAATTGATCTCTTATTATAAACTTAGTCTAGATGTCTGTTTGCAAATATCTTAGTAGATCTTAGCCTATCCCATTGAGGTACTTTGCAACCATGGGAATATATTGCTTAATTTGGAACTTAGCAAAAGGGTCCGACTTCATAGATTAATACCCACGCCTGAGGGATATCCTCGTAAAATATGATCTTCTCTTCTTGATACAATAACCATTAGGAGATAATTCGATGACTCCAGAATGTTTGCAAAAACACTTAGTGATCTTGCATTAGAGTTGAGAACTCTTAAAAGGGCTTGATTGCAAAAGGAGGTCATGGATGAAAACGTATATGTAAGATATACAAATTATAAATGTGGTTCTTGCAAAACTCGTTGCAAATTGCAAAGTATTTGATACTTGTCCAGTTTTGTGAAAACAGGAGGATCTGCTTGAGAATTGCTGGTTTTGAGGCAACATGACTTGATGATGGCAAGCAAAATAGTTGATGGTCGACATCACCTCTTCCCTCAAAGTTTATCATTTGGATTAGTGGACTTGAATATAAATTTGTAATCCTAGTTTGTGTGTCTTGCTTTTGGCGAGACGGTTATTCATATGAACAAGTTACAAGCCAGTTTGTACTATTCTTATGAACAATACTATTATGGTCACATTACGGTTACAAACAAGTTATTCTCATCACTATGTTAATGATAATAGTTTAAACATTTATAAAGGATTAGAATGCTAAAAGATATCCAAAGTTTAATAATGAAATGACACTACAGTTTAAGTCATTTTGGTTATTGCAGGTTCTTTATGAAAGATCGGGGTCCTAGATGCATAATCTAGAGACTTTGCAAAACCATGCCTCTCGGGCAAAATGACTAAAACTCCGCATTTTGGTAAAACGGTGATATGCGAAGAAATGTTGAATCTTATACATAGTGATGTATCGTATTTTCAACAAGTAGTGGAAATCATTTATTGTGGACTTAAGTGAATAAGCGTATTTACTTAATGAAACATAAGTTTGAAATAATTTGAATTGTTCAAATAAGTTCATGACTAAATGGGATATTGAATTAACTGAATTAACAAGTCTCTTCGATTTGATCGACATGACTAAAGTATTCAAGTTAAGTTTAGCATAAAAGGAACTTGTGAAAGATGTTTCACAAATTATGATAATTGGATGAATTCAAACTTTGTTGAAATATCTAAACATCATAATCATTATGTATTAAGATACATATGGTATAATATCATCTCTTATAGGGTTATAGTTGTCGTTTAGAGATCAAAATAAGCAAACACTCATTTGAAAGACAAAGGAACATCTAAAAGATTCGTGGAAACAACACCATAAGTGTTATGGCAAGTTCGAGTTTCTGGAGATTTCGATAACTCGAAGTCGTGGCGAATAAACAAGTCTTTGTAGAGCATTCTTAGGAAGCTATGAATGCATCATCCACAAAAGGGGCAAACCTGTTGTTTTCCAAAGTTGACGTGTCTTGATGAAGATACAGATGGAAGAAAGTAAAAGATCGAAACAAGGTATTTGACCTTACCTCTGAATTGTTGAGTGGCGCAGCGGAATTTGTTTCGTGAATCCAAACTCTACATATAGAGGAGAAACCAATGATAATGATCATAAAGTTTCAGTGAATACTTTTACTAAAGAAAGTAGGATTCAACTATATATTCTACAAGTTTGTGGAATTATATTATTGACTCACTTGTCATGTTTTGAGCAAGACATACCTACGAATTACAAAGAAGTGTGATGGACCTGAGTGCGAGAAATGACTAGGAGTCATAAAATCCTATATTAAGTTACATTTAAGATTGCAAAGTAACATGTTACTTGATCTTATTAAAGTAAAGAAGTTTACTTGATATTTCTGAATGACTGCAAAGTCATAAGAAGGAAATGAAACTTAATGAATGACAAAAATCTCGATTTGTCACAAGTTTGGACAAATTCAAGGAGTTGACTACAACAGTAGTGATGCTTAAGTCTTTTGGATTTACACTAGAAATATATGGATATTGAAGTCTCGTAATTGGAATTCTCAAATTGATAATGATCAAAGAATTTTGGAATGTCCAAGATTATTGAGAGGACCTAGATTTAAGTGGGGGCAAATCATCTTAGCTAATTCATAATATGTAGCTGACATATTTTGAGTGGGATCTAAGTGAAATCCCTGGATCTCAAACATGAATGTCATTTTTGAGTGGGAGCTAAGTGAAATCCCTAGATCTCAAACATGAATGTCATATTTGAGTGGGAGCATGAAATCATTCTAGGATATGTGGACAACATATGTGAATGATGTGATTGGTGTTAATAATATTTAAGTTAGATAAATAAGGATGAGTTGAAGTTATTAAACAATAAGATCTATCGAGATAGATTGGTGAGTTTAATAAACACTGAATGTCGAATGCTTCCTGGACTTGATTCTGAAAGATGTTCAAAATGTCCTAAGACAAGATTCTGAAGAAGTTCAGAATGGAACAAGGTAAGAAAGAAGTTCTTACTTTATGAAGAATTGAGTTAGTATTGCAACTATGGTTGAAAGAAAGAGATGCGTTGCATATCCTATGCCTCAGTCATAGGTTCTTCCATATAACCATGTTGTATACTCGACATAAAGTGACCCGAGGTTCTAGTTGGTAGGACATAGTCTTAACTGTAAGAACGTGTCTTTGAGTGATTCCTGAGTTGATCACTGAACCAGAATTGAGTTTGTACATAAATGGCAAGGAGCAATGTAAGTGGCATAGTTGCATTTCATGCACTAGGATCTGCATAGATATAAAAGTATAAAAGCTCCATCTGATGTGATGTATAATGTTGTGGCAGGGCTAGTTCGCTTTTAACGTAGAATGATGTGTCCCAGGGCCCAGTGCCAATGAGAAAGCCCTCGAGGTTAATCTAAAGTCACTGTAAGCTCCTGGAATCTGGCCTCGTTTTGCTGCCATGACTATAGTATATACACAAAGGATAGCAAAGTGTGTTTCAAAGTTTAGATGACAATGGTGAAAACGACCGTCATCATAAACACTAGAAACAAATGTCTCACTTTGTTGCCGAACAAATACTTCGACCCATTATAAGATAATGGTGTGAATGTCAAAGTTAGGAAGACATTAACGATTTGCAAAAGACATAATGATCTGGTAGAACAGAACATGGACATGATGTTTCCCATGAGCATGCATGATCTGTAAACGCATATGGTATATGGTTTATATGAGTAAAATGCGAGCTAGGTTATTTGTACTCTAGTTCAAGTGGGAGACTGAAGGAGATATGCCCTAGAGGCAAATAAGAAATAGGTTTTTATTATCATATCTCAATTAGTTTATAATAGTTTCATATTGTGCTATAACTGTGCCAAGTAGAAACATTGGTACAGGTGTGGTATGAAACAACGAAGTCCCTAGTAGCCTCTATTCATACTAGTTCGTTGGTCACAAAGATGATCTGGGTTTCAAGATCATGGGCATTTATGCCGACTGACAACAAGATCATATCATTGGAGAATCATGTGATTGGACATTCCTCGAAGGATTGCAACACGATCAAGTCATATAGTTCATTGTTGCAACAGCTATACCTAGACTCCTCCTTAGACCGTGAGCTCATATTACTCATTGTTTCCCTAGGCTGCTTAGACTGCATCAACCATCATCTGGTAATACGGTGGCCATAAAGGTGTACGTTGGGTATTCCGAAGGAAGAGTAGATGACATGTGACTGCAAGACCGGGATTTGTTCACTCACATGACGGGTAAAGATACATACGGCCGGCTTGGTGAGATTACATCTATAAATGTTGCAACATGTGACTAGGTCATGGGGATGTAATATCACGGTAACAAGAAAACATAACTTGTTGTGACCGAGATTGAAAAAAGGTATGGGATACCAATGATCGGATCTCGGACAAGTTGTATCGAGAAACAAAAGGAAGAGGATGCTACATTTAGACGGTTCAAACGACATTGTCATTAGGAATGCATAGGGGTCACATGGACATCCCTGGTCCCTCTGTTGATCATTGATACAGATCATGTCTAGAGCATTCCCGAGCCGTGAGAGGATACACTTAAGGGTACGATGAGAGCGATCATTCATAAGACAGAATCATAGTAGAGAAAGAGAAAGCCGGAATCGTTCCGCAGAGAGATCCAAAGTTGTTCGGAGAAAGAATAAAGGACCGGAATCATTCCGGGAAAGATCCGAAGTCGTTCGGAGGAAATCGAAAGGGAACTGAAAGGTGTTTCAGGTTGAATCAGGTTTTGTAATATGTATTTACATATTAATTAGTGTAATTAATATTAAATATAATATTAAAATCTAATTTCAAGGGTTATTCCACTAATGGGCCAAACTTCCTAGGGAAATAGGGCCCATGAGGGAAAACCGAAGGGGGGAAGGGCCAAGGGCCAAAGGGCCAAGGCCCATGTGCCTCAAGGGGGCCCACCCGGCCAGCCTAGGGCTGTGCGCGGGGTGGGGCCCACCCCTGTCCGACGGCCCATGAGGCCCATGCGCCTCCCCCTATCTCCCTTGAATAGTCCCACATGGGAAACCCAAAGGGGAGGGCACACCCCCTCCCTTTATATAAAGGGGTGCCTATGGGTTGGATTGAACACACAACTTGAGAAGTCCTTTGGTTGACTTTCTCCCTCCCTCTCTCTATACCTCGTGACCATGGCCCCAAGTCTAGGTTGTGCGATCGAGGCACACCTGCAGTACGCCGTTGCGCTGCAGGGATTCCTAGCCGGATATCAACTTCCGCACTCCCGGCGGGATCGGGGAGCCGGAGGTCTCATCATGCATCGGATGTGTACGAAGACACGAGACGCAACACTTGGGGTTCTTGAATGTCGTGAGCCGGAGTTGTTGCACGATGAAGATGCTGAAGATCAAGAAGGACCAAGGGGTGACCTGCGAGGAGCTTCGCGACCTTGAGGTCGGCTTCGAGTACGACTACATCAACCACTTTCCCCGTGGAACGTTAACCGCATACGGTCTACAAGGGTATATATTCTCTACGCTCTGGTCGTTACCACATTACTACATAGATAGATCCTAGGCTAGTTTCTGGGGTTCCGTCATAGGAATTTTTTTGTTTTCCGCACCGATCCCCTACACGACCCACATACACGCCTCATGCTAGAGCCGGTGCAGAATGTCGTATGACATGATGATGTCCCACTCCTCTGTTGTGAGTTGTAGGTTCTTTAGCAGCCATACATGGCCAAGAACCTTGCGCCTAGTTCCCACGACCTTGCTCGCTCTTCACAGCTTGTCGGGAGGCAGGCTGAGATTCAACCCCTCCTCTTCGTAGGGTGTGGTCATGACATCGGCCTCCTCCAGAGGGGCTAGGATGGAGCCAGGCATCCTCCTAAGATCATATGTACTCGAGAAGAAGAACTTCAGCGTCATTGTGTATGGCATCGCCTCATTAACTAACTGCGGCTCGATGGCGGAGAAGTCGATTGTGGCTGCGGAGACACGGTAGACATGGAAGACATGGGGGCAGACTCGATGATGTGCTCCTATGAGGAGTGCTTCGGTTCCAGCAGCGCCGCCATTTAGGGAATTTTTTGGGGGTGGGAGGAGGGGAGGGGAGGGGGTGGGGTAGGGGCTAGTCGATGGCACTGACCTGGATGAGGGGAAGAGGCTAGTTGAAATGGGTGAGAGTGGACTGCTCGAAGGCAAGGCCGCGCTAGCTCATCACTCCCCAACATCAGCCCTGACTCGTCCTCTCTTCATGGTTATGTTTAGGGGAATTCTAAAATAAACCTTCAATTTGTAGGGAAAAGGTAAATCGAACTCCAACACCAAATCCTTTAAATTGGCTCTCCAAACTTATCAATCCTGGTCTATTTTGAACCGATGCCAAATAGTAATGTTTTTGTCGCACCGTCTCCACAATGGAGGGCACCGCTTTAAAGAAAATAAAGGGACCCCACATTGATAAAAAATGATTTAGCTTAACCTGACCAGAGGGATGGCTATTGTCTCTGTGTTAAATAGAGGAAGGGTTGTTGAGCTGGACATGGAAGACCAATATGTTAACATACGCTGAGTTTGGGCATCAGAGCAAGTAGTTGCTCTATTTCCTTGAATTTTCTTGTGTGGCATCAGCTGTGCAGCGTAGGCACCGGTGACGGATGGATGAGAAGTGGTTTGGGCACCAATATTTGCATACACTATGCATAGACACCCAAGTTCTATGGATTTTCAAGCTTTTTAGCTAAAAGAGAGCAACTATATGGCTGCACAAGCTGGTGGTACTTCCCCTTATTATCGGCAAAAGAGAGAAACTATGTGGACACGATGATGATTCAATTTATTTATAGTACTAACATAACTAGTATAGGTACTCCACAACCACGACCGGAACTAAACCATACTGTAGACACAATCATCACACACATAGACACCCGAATATCATATGGTTCTTTTTTGTCAAGAACCAATGTCGCCCTCTACCCGTGCGGGCACGCCATGTGGTGTTTGATGACCTTGAAGAAGCTGCCAGCCATGTCACACCCTTTGTTGCTGCACTTGAGACGCATTCCCGAGGACATCCGATCCATGGTAGTGGTTGGTTTGAAGACGCCTCCGTACTCACATCCCGGGCACTAGCCATCGGACAATTTTCCAACACATTGTGCGCATGCAATGTGCTTCGCGGCCTTGCCAAAGCACAACTCGTGCAAGGAAAAGAGAATTAGCCCAAAAACAAGAGTTGTATCAAACCAGTGTGGAAAACATCCTAAAGAAAGAAGTAATAACCATGTACGCAGGACGATGACAAATTTGAGAACACAACCTGCAGCTGGAGACCTGCCTCATTGCACTCATGTCAATCGTAGCTTCAAATCACTCGCCCGCCATAGAGCCACCTTCTTCAACTGTGGAGGATCTGAGAGGGATTTTGAGACCGACCGAGAGAGTAGAGGGAGGAGCGCAGATCTGAGAGGGCTGATGAGAGTGAGCGAGAGAGACTTGTACTAGTTAAATACTAGGAGTATGTGATTGCTCTGTGTATGGTTCCCAGAAAAGTGCTGGTGCGATGATGATGTAGAGCTCGTTGGGAACCCCAAGAGGAAGGTATGATGAGCACAACAACAAGTTTCCCTTAGTTATGAAACCAAAGTTTAATCGAACTTGGACAAGATAGCTACTAACAACGGAAAGCATGCAAAATCACAAATAACAAAGACATGATAGAATCAATAATCAATCTGAAATAGCATCTCAATATCCATCGAATCCCCGCAAACACAACATGTAGAATTACAAATAGATGATCTTGATCATGAACGGAGCTCACAAGATCTAAACATGAAAGCACAAAGGAGGAGAACCAGCCATCTAGCTACTACATGGATCCGTAGTCCAAGGATGAACTACTCACGCATCACACCGGAGGCTTGCATGGTGATGAAGAAGGCCTCCAGGGTGAATTCCCCTCTCTGGCAGGGTGCTAGGAAGAACTTCAGATCCCTCCCGATCTAGGGATGGAGATGACGGTGGCTACAGACTCTTTCATGGATTTTTGATCGGGTACTTAGGGTTTACGTCCCGAGGGCATCTTATAGTCGGAAGGAGATCGAGGTGCCAGGCCACCACACCACCCCGGCACGGGCCCACTGGCCGCGCGCGTGTGGTGTGGCCGCCTGCCCTTCTCCGCCTCGTGATTCGGCACTTGATGACTTCGAAAAATAGGCACTTTGGCTTTTGTCCGTCAATTCGAGAATATTCATTTTCTAACTTTCCGAACCAAAAACAGCAGAAAAGCAGTACCGCATCGTGGCTCTTGTTAATAGGTTAGTCCAAGAAATCATATGAAAAGTACTCCAAAGTTGGAACAAAACACAAGAAAGTGGATAAAACCAAGCATGGAACATCAAAAATTATAGATACATTTGCAATGTGTCAACATCCCCAAGCTCAAATCCTGCTCGTCCTCGAGTAGGTAAGTGATAAAAAGAAAGAATAATTTTTGAGGTGACAAGCACCATCAAAGACTTGATCAAAGTGTTTGTAAAACATTCAAAGCTGGGATCATAGTACTTCAATCATAACATGAAAGACAAAGTTCTAGCAATAAGACAAAGAAACTATGATGCAACATGAAAAGGCACAAACAAAAGATTCATGAATAACAATGCTTTGCAAGACGTTTGTTTGTTTCACATAAAGAAAACATAGCATAATAGTATTCAGCTTGTCCCTCATAGAGTAGCAAATATAAATGCATAGGACACCTTCAAAGTTCATAAGAGTGACTAGATACAAATAGTTTAAAACAAGCAATATCAAGTTATGCATCAATCAACTAGTATTGGGACAATGCACATAGAACTAAGAATGGCCACTATGCTCTCAAAGTAGGTGCATAAAGATAGAAGGTGGAGACTCAATATAATGGTGGAAGAAAGGCCTTTGTAAAAGGAAGTAGGGATTCAAGTCTCATAAAGAGCTTCCAAAAATTATGGTACTTATAGCTTTCGGCTCTCATTGCCCCTGTCATAAGCATCTTGAAGTGATTAAGGTTAAAGTGAACAAACTATGGTGTACATGCTTGACGAAGTATAAGTTAGAAATCTCATGTCCCTTGTATACGAGGGTCGCTCCTCATGCTACTCAAGTTTAGTTACCGGTAAGTTCTTGTCATTGTAAGTATATGTGTATCATAGAGAACCGCCAACGGGGTACCCCTTGCCCGATGATACGGAAGAATCCCCATATCAAAATGACAAGGCAAGCAGACAACGAGCATCTCAACGTCTTCTTATTTACCAAGCTTTCTCTCTCTTTCCTCTTTTCATAATATCTCTTTTTTTCTCTTTTCTCTTTTTTCTCAATATAGGACTCTCTTTTTTTATAAGAAGAATGCTTCATAGACAGCTCATTATGGTTACGCTGCAGGTTTCCACCATGTCAGCATGGATTAGACCGGCGGCCCAGGCGTTTCTCTAACACATATACATAACTCCATGGACTTACAAGCTCCCCTTTCATTTCACACCGACGACATCCATATACAAAAGAGCATGATATCAACAGGTACAAGTACCAAGTGCAATGTTGAAAGCGTTCCCCATGAAAGCATGGTTCTGCTAATTCCCAACAAATAAGTGCAAGCATATACAGCATAGACTACACAATGGTTCAAGTTTATTAAGGGCAAGTAAAGTAAAGTGTGCCATCAAGTTCGTGAGAGCTTTAATCACTAGTTTTCTCATAACAAGAGGAAGGTAAACAAAAGCATGAATATACTTGGAATAGCATAAGCTAGTAGGTAGGTATGGTGGACTCTTTGGAATAACTTGGTTTAGGGAGTTGGATGCATGAGTGGAACTCATACTTTGTTGTGGAGGCTAGCAAAAGACTGAGAGCGACAAACTAAGAGCGCAATAATGGCCACAATCATGCAGAGCGACAAAACATCATTGATCAAAGCATAAATTGATACTACAAGTTGAAAACTAAAGGATCATAAAGGCTATGGTGACTTGAGATAGTCATAACATGGTGTGAGCATGCGCCAAGCCAACCCAAATAAAGCATAAAAGGAGAATACCACTATACTATGCTTTAATATGCTAAAACAACGCATGATTCATCCAAGGCACATTAAGCATTCTCAATTTTTTATAGCAAGTCATGCTACAGCAAAGAATACTAAGCATAAAGCCAAAACAATATTAAGCATGGCATGACAAAGCATAGGCCACAGTCAAAAACGAGCTCTTTTTACCACATAAGTATGAACTTTCCTACTTTTTTCCAAACCAAACCAAACTATTTGCAAACCAATGTATGAAAGAGGGGGTCCAACCAATTTATTCAGAAAACTAAGCAAACCAAGCAAACGAAAAACCAAAACGAAAACGAAAAAGAAGACGCTCCAAGAACAACACAACTGTGCATGAAACAATAAAAATGAAGCGTTTGGAAAAAACCTGGAATTTTTATTGATGAAGAAGGGGAATGCCTTGGGCATCCGCAAGCTTTGACGCTTGTACTTCTTGGATATTTCTTGGGGTGACACGTGTGGCATCCCCAAGCTTGAGCTTTAGTCCATCCTTCATCTCATTACTCATTCCTTCCATACACCTGAAATTTTTCCTTCATACAAAACTTCACACAATCTCATTAGCAAGATTAGTGCACTCAAGATAAAAGGTCTTAAGGTTCAGTTCTAACACCAAATAAACTTCCATTAGAACACTAGCTACTGTAGCACCTCCCTCAAAAAGCTCAATTCCCCAAAAGAACTCAAAAAGGAACCAACAAGAAGCAAATGCAAAAAATGGCAGAAATCTGTCAAAACAGACCAGCAGGTAAAGACGAATATTTTCGAAGACTTTATGTTGCTCAAATCAAAAAAGTGTTGAACTAACGAAAGTTAGATAACAACCTGGGGCAGAAGCAAAAAAATTCACGCCTCAAAAAGACGTTCAAAGATTTTACACGAAGTTTTACGGTGAAGCACAGAAATCTGTTTTGGGACAGCAACTTTCCTAATCATTACTTCTCTCTCATTAGAGGTTACTCTTGGCACAAAAAGCAAATAAAAAGGATAATAAGAGGTTATTACTGAAGTAATAACTTCCAAGACTCATCTAAACCTTTTGGGTTATCTCCCAATAAGTACTTTTCTTTAACGCCTTTAAGTTAGGCATAAGAAGCAAAGAAAGAATCAAGTGTTCTCAAATGAAGAAGCATTAAGACCAAATTTTGTTTTCATAGGAGAAGCAAAAGAAATCTTTTCTCTCTTTTTAGGGAAGTGTTCTATACCTTTCTTGAGTGGGAGTTAATATTTAATGGTGCCTTCTTTCATATCAATGATGGCACCAACAGTTATAAGAAAAGGTCTTCCCAAAGTAATAGGACAAGAAGCATTGTATTCAACATCCAAAACATAGAAATCAACAGGTACATAGGCATTGTTAACCATAATAAGGACATCATTAAGACTCCCCATGAGTTTTTTTTAGCATTATCATCAAGTGGGACATTCAAATAACAATCTTCAAGTGGAGGCAAATCAAGCATATCATAAATCCTTCTAGGCATAATAGAAACACTACTATCAAGATTACATAAAGCTTTGAAATCAAAGTCATTCACTTTAATATTAATGATGGGTTCCCAACCATCTTCTTGTTTTATAGGAATAGAAGCTTTATGTTTCATCTTTTCTTCTTTAATCTTTATGAGAGAATCAGTAATGTGTTTTGTAAAGGCCATGTTCATTGCACTAGCATTAGGACTTTTAGCAAGCTTTTGTAGGAACTTAATAACTTCAGAGATGTTGCAACCATCTAGATCTAAACCATACTTATCATATAAAGTAGTAGAACTATTACTAGCCTCAACACTAGTGGTGGTGATAGTAGAAACACTAATGTTTCTAGCAATTTCATCTTCTCTTTCCCACTTAGCATGTAATTCAGCTAATAGTCTAACATTTTCATCAATTCTTACTTGTATAGCATTAGTAGCTGCAAAGGGATTATCATTAGTTTCAGGTTTAGCAGCCATTTTATTAATCAATGAAGATTGAGCTTCAGACAAAGATGATATATTTCTTTCAACATTAGAGAGTTTTTCCTCAATAGTTTTATTGAAAGCAGTTTGCTTACTAATAAAGTCTTTAAGCATAACTTCAAGTTCAGAGGGTGCACTCCTATTATTGTTGTAGGAACTTCCATAAGCATTACCATTGTTTGGAGGATATGGCTTATAATTGTTGTTACCAAAATTATTCCTATAAGCATTATTGCCAAAATTATTATTTCTTATGAAGTTCACATCAACTTGCTCTTCTTGAGCAACCAAAGATGCTAAAGGAACATTATTTGGATCAATATGGGCTTTCCCATTAACAAGCATAGACATAATAATATCAATCTTATCACTCAAGGAGGAAGTTTCCTCTACAGAATTTACCTTCCTACCTTGTGGAGCTCTCTCAGTATGCCATTCAGAATAATTAACCATCATATTGTCTAGAAGTTTTGTTGCAGCACCCAAAGTGATGGTCATAAAGGTACCTCCAGCAGCAGAGTCCAATAGGTTCCTTGAAGAATAGTTCAATCCTGCATAAAAAGTTTGGATGATCATCCAAGCAGTTAGTCCATGAGTGGGACAATTCTTTACCAAAGATTTCATTCTTTCCCAAGCTTGAGCAACATGCGCATTATCAAGTTGTTTAAACTTCATTATTTCACTTCTCATGGATATAATCTTAGCAGGAGGATAGTACTTTCCAATAAAATCATCTTTGCATTTAGTCCAACAATCAATACTATTCCTAGTTAAGGAATTCAACCATTCTTTAGCTTTTCCTCTCAAAGACAAAGGAAACAATTTCAGCTTAATAATATCACCATCTACATCCCTATGCTTTTGCATCTCACAAAGTTCAACAAAGTTATTTAGATGGGAAGCAGCATCTTCATTACCAATACCGGAAAATTGTTCTCTCATTACAAGATTGAGCAAAGCAGGTTTTATCTCAAAGAAAGTATTTTCAGGCACAGATGGAGCAATAGGTGTGCTCATAAAATCATTGTTGTTGGTGCTAGTGAAGTCACACAACTTAGTGTTTTCAAGAGTAGTCATTTTTTGGGTTTTCAAATAAGAAAGCAAACTAGTAGAACTAATTTTTTTGTGTTTTTGATAAAGAAACAAGCAAACAAAGCAAAAAGAAACTAAGCAAAACAAAAATAACAAAGTAAAGAGATTGGTTATGAGGGACTCCCCTTGTGAAGATGTCCTTGACTCCCCGGCAACGGCGCCAGAAAAATGTCTTTTCATGGCGTGTAGTTGACGTGGGAGTTTCTTCTTCTTCGATCCCCAGCAACGAGGCCAGAAAAATGCTTGATGACTCTGTGTATGGTGCCCAGAAAAGTGCTGGTGCGATGATGATGTAGAGCTCGTTGGGAACCCCAAGAGGAAGGTATGATGAGCACAACAACAAGTTTCCCTCAGTTATGAAACCAAGGTTTAATCGAACCAGTAGGAGCAAGGAAACACCCCAAAGGTGTTACTAGCTGAGCTTTGGCAGGGCGCACTACCGGTGCTAGTAGCAACATGGAGACCTACACAACACAACCACAGAACTTTGTCCCCAACTTGTGATGAGGTTTTCAATCTCACCGTGTTTTGCGGAAAACAAAGGATTAAACGTATCAAATGGAAAGAAGTAAAAGTTTGCAGAAAGTAAACACAAAGCAGTAAACAGTTTATAGATTGAATGTAAAAGACAAGGTCCGGGATCCATAGTTCACTAGAGGTGGCTCTCCTTAGATAACATGCTGGGTGAACAAATTACAGCGGGGAAATTGACAAACATCGAGAAAGCAATACATGCATATACTAATCATATTGACTCCTTTGGAACTTGATTGGGCATTACAACATTATACATAGACCGCCATCCAACTACATCTATGACTAATAATCCACCTTCAGGTTATCATCTGAACCCCCTCCAGTATTAAGTTGCAAGCAACAGATTATTGCTTTACGAACTGCGTGTAAAGTAAACAATACGATAGTTCTATGAACAAAGGATTGTTGTTTTCTCCCTAGTAGCAACAGCACATCTAGTACCTTAGAGATTTTGTCACTTCCCAGTTACGAGGCATGAACCCACTATCGAGCATAAATACTAACTCTTGGAGTTGCTAGCATCTACTTGGCCAAGATAGCTACTAACAACGGAAAGCATGCAAGATCACAAATAACAAAGACATGATAGAATCAATAATCAATCTGAAATAGCATCTCAATATCCATCGGATCCCCACAAACACAACATGCAGAATTACAAATAGATGATCTTGATCATGAACGGAGCTCACAAGATCTAAACATGAAAGCACAAAGGAGGAGAACCAGCCATCTAGCTAATACATGGATCCGTAGTCCAAGGATGAACTACTCACGCATCACACCGGAGAGTTGCATGGTGATGAAGAATGCCTCTAGGGTGACTTCCCCTCTCCGGCAGGGTGTCGGGAAGAGCTCCAGATCCCTCCTGATCTAGGGATGGAGATGACGGCAGCTACAGACTCTTTCATGGATTTTTGATCGGGTACTTAGGGTTTATGTCCCGAGGGCATCTTATAGTCGGAAGGGGAGACCGAGGGGGTGCCAGGGCCACCACATCACCCCCTGGCGCGGGCCTAGCCTGGCCGCATAGCCAAGTGGTGTGGCCGGCCTCTGGCCCTTCTTCGTCTCGTATTCTGGCACTTGATGACTTCCGGAAAAATAGGCACTTTCTATTTTGTCCCGTCCAATTCCGAGAATATTCATTTTCTGACTTTCCTAGAACCAAAAACAGCAGAAAACAGGCAGCTGGCACTGTGGCTCTTGTTAATATGTTAGTCCAAGAAATCATATGAAAAGTACTCCAAAGTTGGAACAAAACACAATAAAGTGGATAAAACCAAGCATAGAACATCAAAAATTATAGATACATTTGCAATGTATCAGTATGATGACTGGATTCCGGCACCAACAACAGGGTTATTGCAGTACTTGTAGCAGCAAATATTTAAGAGTTTGTCCTAATGGGAGATCGTCGAATGGAAACAACATGACCCCGCAGCCACATTGTCAATGCGGCCACGTTTCGCACCCAAACCGTGCTTCAGAAATAGCCTATTCTATAAGTTACTAGAACAGCAATAATTGAGAGAGGTTTGAAGTATCCAATAACAAAGAACTTTTAACAATAACAAAATAAACTAAGACAGAAAGTAAACAAGTATATGAACTGAATTAAAGAGATTGTAGTTGTAGGATTAAATGGAATGAGAGGGGGCTTCTAAGCTTCGGTCTCACTAGTACTAGATGGGCAAATATATGTGTGATCTATAAGAGATTTCTCAGACAAATAAATGTTCCCTAATTGATTACCGGGCTGTCACACTGTGTGCACTATGCATGGTTCTCGCGCGTCACCGCAAGGCAAAAGGCACTTCTGACCAAAGGATCACATAAACTCATCTTAGATCACAATAGATTCTAACTTAGCGCACTATATGATACCTTAACCTATAATTGAATCAATCACTCACACATGGATGAACAGCAAAACATATATAAATATATAATGATATCACAACCGTGGTCAATCTTATAATTACTAAACACAAGAGAGAGAGGGAGATGGAGATGATGATGGAGATGGAGATCGATGTGTGGTGGTGGTGATGTCTTCCTTCTCCTCCCCTTCTTCTTGCTTGGATGCCTTGATGGTGATGGTGTTGAGGGTGATCCAGATCTCGGAGGTGTGGGTGAGGCAGAGCTCCACCGCAATGGAGATCGGATGGGCGGCAGCAGCGGCAGAGCTCCGCCCTTGAAGGGTTATGGCTTGGTGGCTCTTTGTTGGGTCCTCCCTCCTTTATATAGGCCTTGGGGGTGCCCTAGGGTTCCCCCAATACCTTTATATGACTTAGGGAAGGTTCTAGAGCTTTTCTGGAGCGAAATCCCGTTGTTTCCGACCTTTTTGGCAACTATATGGGCGGAGCTATACGACCAAAATAATTGCTCCGACCGTATAGTTGCTCGTTAAATTCTCTGCATGTTTTAGTATTTTGGCCGCCATTTCTTCATACGAACTACGTTTTGGGTGTTCTTGGGCTCGTTGAGTTCGTATCATCGAGGAATACAACCATGTTGTATTGGATATTTATTTTGAGAAGTTGGAAAAATCACTTTTTCAACCTCTCAAATGGCTAAGTCTGGTCCCTGCAACTCCTCCATACTATTCTCTCTTTGCTCCATTTGCCTTTGTTTTAACTATAATCATCATAAACACCTACAAACATGTCATAGACAAGGAAAAGTGATAAAATTCTACCTAAACTACTAAATGTGCAAAGCTCATATGAAAGTAAATGAGAACTAGAAGTCATGCATATAAGGCATAGCTATAGCTGAAAGAAACATGATATGAGAGATAAATGACTCATTTTATATGGATAAAAGAGGTGGTATTTCATAGCCATCAACTTCCCCAAGATAGACCTTGCTCGTCCTTGAGCAGGAAGGGTCGGTAATAAATTAATGGTTGTGAAATAGCTTACCATTGGAAATCAATGCCTTGCATCCTTATTTCTTCTACAAGCTTGAAGAGAGAAAACATGTATTCATACAACGCAACACAAGCTCAGTTATAAAGACCACTAAAGATTCATCAAAACTTATATGCTCCATGTCAACAGTGAATCTACTTGAAGACAAACTTGTGATCCTCTTATTGCACCTTTTGTATAATTTTTCATATCATTATTTTTTATGAGTCAAAACTTAGTCAAAAATAGATGTCAAGCATAAATAGGAATAGATTCTACCCAATCATGTCATCTAGTTAAGGCTCTCAAGTGCAAACATCAGTTATTGAGCTTTCAGAAAGTTTATCTCTTAGTAACGAGATTTATGCCAAAAGGAAATGCGAGAACATGTCAAAATAAGCATAGCATTAGAGTGTCTCATTTGGTCATCCACATCAATGAATCATGGCTATCAAACACTCATTTTCTATTATTTGTCTTTCTAAAACTTCAGTTCATCAGTAATGAGATCATGCCAAAACTTAGTGTGTTTAATGATACGTTGCAAACGTATCCATAATTTTTGATGTTCCATGCTTGGTTTTATCTACTTTCTTATGTTTTGTCCATACTTTGGAGTACTTTTCATATGATTTCTTGGACTAACCTATTAACAAGAGCCATAGTGCCAACTGCCTATTTTCTGCTATTTTTGGTTCCAGGAAAGTCAGAAAATGAATATTCTCGGAATTGGACGGGAGAAAAGCCAAAGTCAGTTTTTCACCGAGGGACACCTAGAGCCAGAATACGAGACGGAGAGGGGCTGGGGCCCGGCCACACAACCTGGTCGCGCGGCTAGGCCTGGCCCGTGCCAGGGGGTGGTCTGGCTGCCCTAGACACCCCATCGGCCTCTCCTTCCACCTATATATTGCCTCTGATACGGAAACCCTAAGTACCCGATCAAAATTCCACAAAAGAGTCAGTAGCCGTCGTCATCTCCATCCCTAGACCGGGAGGGATCTGAAGCTCTTCCCGGCACCCTGCCGGAGAGGGGAATTCACCCTGGAGGCCTTCTTCATCATCATGCAAGCCTTCAGTGTGATGCGTGAGTAGTTCATCTTTGGACTATGGGTCCATGTAGTAGCTAGATGGCTGGTTCTCCTCCTTTGTGCTTTCATGTTTACATCTTGTGAGCTCCATTCATGATCAAGATCATCTATTTGTAATTCTGCATGTTGTGTTTGTGGGGATCCGATGGATATTGAGATGCTATTTTAGATTGATTATTGATTCTATCATGTCTTTGTTATTTGTGATCTTGCATGCTTTCCGTTGTTAGTAGCTATCTTGGCCAAGTAGATGCTAGCAACTCCAAGAGTTAGTATTTATGCTCGATAGTGGGTTCATGCCTCTAGTAATTTGGGGAAGTGACAGAAATCTCTAAGGTACTAGATGTGATGTTGCTACTAGGGAGAAAGCAACAATCCTTTGCTCATAGAACAATCGTATTGTTTACTTTACACGCAATTCGTAATGCAATTATCCGTTGCTTGCAACTTAATACTGGAGGGGGTTCGGATGATAACCTGAACGTGGATTATTAGTCATAGATGCAGTTGGATGGCGGTCTATGTATAATGTTGTAATGCCCAATCGAATCTCAAAGGAGTCAAGGTGATTAGTATATGCTTGTATTCTTTCTCGATGTTTGTCAATTGCCCCGCTGTAATTTGTTCACCCAACATGTCATCTATCTTAAGGAGAGCCACCTCTAGTGAACTATGGACCCCCGGTCCTTTCTTTTACTTTCAATCTACAACCAACTGTTTACTGCTTTGTGTTTACATTTTGCAAACTATTACTTTCTTACACTCGATATGTTTAATCCTTTGTTTTCAGCAAAACCAATGAGATTGACAACCTCATCGCAAGTTGGGGACAGAGTTCTGTGGTTGTGTTGTGCAGGTATCCACGTTGTCGCCTTGGCACCGTGGCCAAAGTTCAGCTAGCAACACCTTTGGGGTGTTTCCTTGATCCTACTGGTTCGATTAAACCTTGGTTTCATAACTGAGGGAAAACTTGTTGTTGTGCTCATCATACCTTCCTCTTGGGGTTCCCCAACGAGCTCAACATATTTTGGGCCATCATTTAATCAGACTGTGCAGGCTAAGAATGGATACACGTGACCATTACCAAGGTTTCCCTTTTCGGTATAATGATTTATAATAACGATCAGAGTAGTATTCCCTCTTTCACTTTGAACGCAAACCCATGAGAATACCAATACATACCCAAATATAGCATTTATGCTACATATGTTGGGCAACTCATAGCCAAACTCCAAGAGTTTCCTCTTTTTGGATTGTTCAAAGGCTAGCAGAGTTGTTAGCATCCCATGTTGTGCGACAGTGGTGCAGACACGCATAAATCAATATCATACTTTAATAAACAAGTCAAGATTTGGCATGCATCTCAATTACCGCTAAATATTAGTCAAAGAGTACTATCAAGTTGATCATCACATCTATGGTGTTAAGTATCTTTAAGGCTAAACTCTTAAGACAATTAATCAACACCTTATTTAGCATAGAACTCAAAACTTCGAAATATCATTTCCAATTAACAACTCCTTCCATAAGAAAACCATCAAGTCTATTGTTTTGACATTATGGGGTCGAGCATAACCTATTCATTTAAGACAAAGCTATTTAGTGACAACCAACAAATTTCGAAAGATCTTGATCAAGTATTCATTCTTTCTAAGTGTAGATATTGTGGCAATGTTTTCTAGAGGATCACAAATAGTGTCACAAGCTTGATAAACAATTTGGCAAGATGCATACAAGCTCTAAGTCAACTCCTATGGTGCCTATCATGAGAAAGTGTATCCCCATATGAATACAAACTAGACCCACTTAAACAAGCATTAAAAAATAGTGGGATACATGATTGCATTAAACCTTCATCGAATACGAACATTGCACAAGACTCTACACATGCAGAAGTAACCTTCCCAAGATTAGAACTTTGCAAGAACCAAACTTGAGTATATCACCAAAAGAAAAGAGAAAATACAGTTTCCAAAAGAGAGTGTGATAAGTGGTTACCTCCCCAAGCATAGTTGAAAATAAGGGTGACACACTTTACTGTTGAGATACAAGTAACCTCTCTTTTAATGGACAAAGAACCTTTGCTGCAACATGTATTTCTTGATATGGCCCGGTGTGCCTTCCTTGAGGACCTGCTTAAAAAATAAAAATAAAACGAAATATTTTTGTGTTTCTGAAGACACGGGTTTAGCTCACAAGTGATAAAAATGGAAGTCCCACTGAGTCGGTTCATCAACCTAAGCACCACGCTTAAGTCAACAAACTAGTTCTAGAAGATGCCTCTCCTAGATTTTGATGAAGTGCAAGTGAGACAAAATATTAAACACGACTGTGTAGCCCCTATGTGCTTAATGAAAGAGGTTCGAGTTGGAAGGTTTTACCAGAAACTTATTGTCAAAGCGTTGAATTAAAGCAACCAAGTGGCTCATGTGAGTGTTTGCACGGTCGGCACTACCGTACACATCATCACACAAGGTTCAAGTCCCTGCGAAAATAACACACAAAATAAAATACATCGGTTTGGTATACAAACATAGTTCGTTTACCCCACCGATAAAAGGAAAGTAAAAAAGAAAATATGAACTTATATAGAGAATTACAGTCTAGGAGGTTTTTGAGGTAGAAATTTATTGATTACATATGCTCGGCTTCTCTAGATCATGGGAGAAGCTCCCAGGTGGTGTTTCGAAGTTTTTAGAAGAAGAAAGAATAAAAAATTTGAGCAATGATTACCTTCCAATTGGCATTTGAGGGATTTTCCCAACTATACGGGCGTAACTATATGGCCGGACCAAAAGTGTCCCGCCGAATAGTTGGCCGTCAAACTATTTGTCCCTGGGAAAAGAAAATATACAAAGGCATCGATATCTATACGACCTGAACTATACAGCCAGAATTTTTATTCCTGCCGTATAGTTGGTCGTTAAACTGTCAGTACATCGAAAAAAATTTGTATGGAGGCACCGATATCTATACGACCAAAACTATATGGCCGGAATTTTTATTCCCGCCGTATAGTTGGTCATTAAGCTCTCAGTACATATGAAAGAAAAATTGTTGATGGCAAAGATATCTATACGACCGGAACTATACGGCCGGGATTTTTATTCCCGCCGTATAGTTGGTCGTTAAACTCTCTATATGCATAATTTTTTTCTGTTTCTTCGAAAATTATTTCTTATCCTGTAACTTAGTGATATACCTCGTTTTGACAGTAAAATAACAACTTAAATTTTCGACCAACATTAACATGTATAGGATGATATTTAGATACAACTAAGTTGTGCAACACATAGTAACAATAAATTCTACCTTTTGAAAACTTCAACAAGATTACTCTAATAGCAAGACATGCGAAGAATAAAAGTGCCAATGCAACATGAATGCATCTAGACTCAAGACACAAAACTAAGAAAGACACCTAATGACTTCCGGGTTGCCTCCGGAAGCGCTTTCTTATAACCAAGTAGCCAGGCTCCACATTTATTCAGCAGTGGAGGCAGTTATAGGAGTAATTTTCCTTACCTCCAACGAGTGTTTTCAGGATTTATATCATACTTTTTTCTTCTAAGACGTACCCACTTGTGGTGCATCGGTATCTCGTAAGTGTTCTCATTGCCACGTGAGGATGGATGCACCAATCTCGGTAAATATGTATTATTTCCTTCTTGCATAGAGGGTGTTAAAAATTTATTATCAAACTTTGAATCTTTACCTTGATTACTATTTTGAGGGTATAACTCATAATGTTCTTTTGGATCCAGTAGCTTGGTCTTTGCCACCGGCATTTCTTGCACCTCATTAGCAAAACAAAAGTCATAGCAAACAGGTATGGGAGGCACACAGGATTCCATCTTTGGCTCATCATAACAGATTTCCCCAAAAAGAGTATTTAAATAAACACTACTGGAATCATCAAAAACTTATTCAGGGAAATTATCAGGGATTATAGAATAATTGAAGTCCTCATCATCACTAAAGTGTAAATAATAATAAGGATCAGAAATAGGGGGATCAGGAATAGGTGGGGGATCAGGTTTGATAGCGGCTTTCAATTTATTCCATTCCTTGATTTCTTTTTCTTCGTTCTTCTTGATGCGTCCCCAATACTCTTCATGAAGCCATTTCACTTCATTTGCAGATGTCAGATGTGTGGGATATTCAACACGAGGCTTCTTATTTTTATTTTCCCAAGTTTTAGGCTTCTTGGATTTACCCTTCTTTCCTGCTTCAATGATGCAACAAGTGGAAGATACGGGAGTAACAGTAGAGGGTTGTTATCCATAGTTAGTAGCAGCAATTCTAATATGATTAAAATAATCAGCTATGAAAGGCATTTCTTTAGAAAGAACATCTCTAACTAAGGAATCATCATAAGGAATTTTTCCTCTTCTATTTTCATCTTTAAGAAATTCATTGACCAAGTTCTCTAGATCAGTGGGGAGAGGTTTTTCTCCATGCAAAATTTCACATTGCCATTGATGAAAATTATTATGTATATCTCTTAAGAGTTGCCAAGCTTCTTCCAAAGTTTTTCCAAGGAATTCACCATCACACATCATATCTAGCTTAACCTTAGAAGAGTGATTTAAGCCTGCATAAAAGTGATTCAACAATAACCAATCAGGAAAATTATGATGTGGACAATCATGCATTAATTTTGAGAACCTACTATAAGCTTGTATTAAATCCTCATTGTTGCTTTGCTTGAAATTCAGGATATGAAGCCTACGCTCATAAGTTTGCTTTTGTGAGAAATACTTACCGATAAAAGCTTTGGAGATACCTTTCCATGAATTGAAGTGTCCCGCGGGATGCAATCTTAGCCAATTTTTAGCTTTTCCTTTCAGTGAGAACTGGAATAGATATAACTTCAGCTTGTCATTTGTCCATCCATTTGCCTTCACTGTAGAACACAATGAAGTAAATTTGTCAATATGCTCATATGGATCATTGTCCGGATCTCCTGCAAAAGCTATTTCCATGATCATATTTATCCACATAGGATTAATCTCATATCCATCCACATCAATAGCTGGTTGAACTATAGGAGCATGTAAATGATCAACACACGGAGAAGCATACTCCACAATACTTTTTCTTTCCATAGTTCCTATGTTTTTGAATTTCCTATAACTAAAATAAATAACAAGACTACTAACAAAAGGTAAACTAATTTTTTTGTTCTTTTCAAATAATCAAAAGCAGTAAGATAAATAGCAACAAATGGAAATAAACTATATGCGAGTATGAAGGTAATAACCGGACGCTTATCTCCCCGGCAACGACGCCAATTTGATGACTGGATTCCTGGACCAAAAATAGGTTATTGCAGTACTTGTAGCAGTGAATATTTAAGAGTTTATCCCGATGGGAGATCGTCGAACGTAAACAACACGACCCTGTAACCATGTTGTCAATGCGGCCACGTTTCACACCCAAACTGTGGTTTGGAAATAGCCTATTCTATAAGTTACTAGAACATCGATAATTGAGAGAGGTTTGAAGTATCTAATAACAAAGAATTTTTAACAAGAACAAAATAAACTAAGACGGAAAGTAAACAGGTATATGAACTGAATTAAAGAGATCATAGTTGTAGGATTGAATGGAATGAGAGATGGCTTCTAGGCTTCGGTCTCACTAGTACTAGATGGGAAAATATATGTGTGATCTATAAGAGATTTCTCAGACAAATAAACGTTCCCCAATTGATTACTAGGCTGTCACACTGTATGCACTATGCATGGTTTTCGCGTGTCACCGCAAGGCAAAAGGCACTTCCGGACCAAAGGATCACATAAACTCATCTTAGATCACAATAGATTCTAACTTAGTGCACTAGATCATACCTTAACCTAGAATTGAATCAATCACGCACACATGGATGAACAATAAAACATATATAAATATATAATGATATCACAATCGTGTTCAATCTTACAATTACTAAACACAAGAGAGAGGAAGATGGAGATGATGATGGAGATGGAGATCGATGCGTGGTGGTGGTGATGTCTTCCTTCTCCTCCCCTTCTTCTTGCTTAGATGCCTTGATGGTGATGGTGTTGAGGGAGATCTAGATCTCGGAGGTGTGGGTGAGGCAGAGCTCCGCCGCAATGGAGATCGGATGGGTGGCAGCGGCGGCAGAGCTCCGCCCCTGAAGGGCTATGGCTTTTTGGCTCTCTCTCTTGGGCTCGTTTTGGGTGTTCTTGGGCTCGTTGAGTTCGTATCATCGAGGGCTACAACCCTGTGGTCTTGGATATTTATTTTGAGAAGTTGGAAAATATCACTTTTTTCAACCTCTCAAATGGCTAGGTCTGGTCCCATGCAACTCCTCCATACTATGCTCTCTTTGCTCCTTTTGATTTTATTTTATCCATAATGATCATCAACACCTACACACATGTCATAGACAAGGACAAGTGATAAAATTCTACCTAAACTACTAAATGTGCAAAGCTCATATGAAAGTAAATGAGAACTAGAAGTCATGCATATAAGGCATAGCTATAGCTGAAAGAAACATGATATGAGAGATAAATGGCTCATTTTATATGGCTAAAAGAGGTGGTATTTCATAGCCATCAGAGTACTAGACTCCTCATCTCACTCTAGGCAATACCATTCGTCCATCCAAATTCAACGGCCATGAGCCAATATCTTATCTCTTTGGCAAGAAACTGGCGCAGAGAAAACTAGGGAAGCGTTATGTTCCCCGAGTAAGGACTATCGTAGGTGTGGAGTAGTAGTTTTTAACTATCTCCCTCTAACCCAGTGTACATGTCACTTTGACGACCTAGGGATACGTGGAAGACTAAATACTGTACTCCATTACTACTTCGGGATGGAGATACTAGTACTACTCTACCTCAGTTTGGGATGAGACTAGACCCAACAGGGGTATCAGGTGGTACGCATCATACATTACATGCATGGAAATTACTTATGTGTCATGGAAATTAATGATGAAAGAGATTATGTTGGTATCACATGCAGATACGATATCATAGAAAAAATAATCTCAAATAAATCTTGTACAAAATTTTAACTTAACATTACAAAACAATAAACACTCTAAGACTATGATACTACTAGTACTAAGTACAGTACAGTACATGATAGTAGTACTACACATTGTGGAGATGGTATCACATACTAGTATCATATACTCCTCCGTCTAGAAATAACTGACTTGAATTTGTCTAGATTTGAATGTATATACACACTAAAACATGTCTAGATACATTTGAATCTAGACAAATGTAATTGAGTTATTTCTAGACGAAGGGAGTAGTACATGATACTATTGTATGATACTATCCATTGTGACTAGTCTTAGGCTAGTCATAGTGGGAATAACATTAGTGGTAACATAGATGTCACATACGCAAAAAAGATGATGTGGTAAGCAATTAATGAAGAGAGAACCAAATAGAGTAATATGTTACCATCACATCACACTTTCCAATGCAAAATGTGTCTACGAAATAATAAATAAGGTTTGCTACTTATGTTACTACACTTATCACACTACCCACTAGTATGAAGGTAGTAACTTAGAGTAGTAACATATGCATGTTACCACTCTAAGTTAATCCCGCATGTGACCATCCTTATAGGCCAAAGACCCAAGTTAATAAAACCAAGAAAGTTAATTACTCTACCTCATTATTACCTCGTGGACAAATAGTTTCACTTGCATCATATAAGAGAGTGAGAGCAAAGAAGAAATGCATCATTGGTGAAGAGAGAACAATTAATGAGATATGGCTCATAATCTCAAGCAATTTTAAAAAGGTCCCTGGCCTTATAATCAAAAACAGAGGGAGTACTCTGGGATGGAGTAGTGTGTATCTTGCATGGAGTACTAGGACTATAGTAAGTTGCATGTGTCTTGCATGTGAGAATTAGATAGTAATAGAAGCACTGTATGACATATCATCTTTTATTTATATAAAACTATAATATGTGACACTGGAAAATAATTATAATTTCGAACCATTTTTCATAAAGTATCGGGTGTATAATTGGTTCTTGTACCTTGTGTCATGTAGAAATCAACCTACTACTATTAGCTACCTATTACTCGATATTCTCTAGAGAAATAACGAAGAAGATTCTAGAATTATTGAGAAGTGCGTTTTGAGGTTTGTGCATGGTGTTCACTATGCTAAAGACTATTAATGGAATATTCTATATGTTAGCATGAATAGAAGATCCATCGTTTTGCAATGTTGGAATTTGCCAGTCTTGATCGAATTTTCAAAGTTCAAAGTACTGAGTACACAATAGTGTGGTAAGATTATATAATAGGTAAAGCTCAAAAAATATATATATGATCGAAATCTATAATGTATGGTTGTATATTTGGTTGTTGTACTCTGTATCATGCATAAGTCATGTTTATTAGCTATACCTAATACTTGATTTTTTGGTAACATGATCTAGCAAAACAATGGAGAAGAGATTCTATAATGATGGAGAAGTGTGTTTGAGGTTTGTGCATAGCGTACATTGTGCTAAAAAATATCAATAGTATATTCTAGATACTAGAACAGAATAGAAGACCCAACAACTTTCGATGTTGGGATTCGTTAGTTTTGATCCAACAGTTAGTATTTAAAGTTATTCGTACGCTATATATAGTGGTATGATAAGATTTTGCTTAAAAATTTTAAGAGAGTGTCAAATTTCTCGGCATGTATATTCCTAGAAAGAAGTTGAATGGGGCCATACTTTGAATCATGTTTTTTCAAAAACAATGCAAAATTTGTATCCAGAATTTTTCATTGAACCGTTACATGTAAGATAACACCATGTGCTAGTTTTCACCAAAAAATGTTTTATTTAGTTAGTTTTATTTATTTTCCAAAGTAGAGACAAATTTGCCAGCATGGAAATCCCTAGCAAGAAGTTGAAATCTATAAAACTTCAGAGGTTCTAGATAGAGTGATAATCGGGTAAATAAAACTAGTTTTCAAAAAAATTAGAAGGAAACTATCACACACTTGTAGATCAAGATTTTGTTAAATTGGCATAAAGTCGTTTAAGAGGATGAAATTAAAAAATGTTATGTTCATAAAAGTTGGAAACTACCAGAACCAACATTGCTTAGTTAAAATGCCAAGATGCGCCATCGTTTACTAGCTAGATATGGGAATGACATCAGCGGGTGTACTCCTATCATGAATAAAATTTTCACATATATGTTACTCCACCAAAAATGAGTAATCTACTCTAAAATTTAGCCTAGTCACCACATATAACGAGACATTGGCCTTGGTTTGGTGGGATTACTTGTAGATCCACAAACTATGATGATGTGGATATATGGGCATACCCTTGGTCATTTGGCTTGAAACACAAGAATGTGTGCGCATGCTAAGGCAAACTATTAAAATAGTTTTTTCAAATATTTTCCAAATTAATGTTTAGCATTTTTTGTGGAATTTTTCAAAGGTGATCAAATTTTCGGTGTGGATATTCCTAGTAAGACGTTGAATTGGTATGCCATACTTTTAAGCATGTGGTTTCTCTTGAATTTTTCTAGAAGGGGACACGAGAGATGACTTTTCATGTTTTTCATCTGCATATGCCAGCAGTGTATACTAATAGTAAGTTGCATCTGCCTTACTTGTGAGACTAAGATAATAGGAATATGACATATCATAAACATGTAATAGGTAAAGCTCGAAAAATAATTATAATTTTGAGCTACAACATATCCATAAAGTATCGGGTGTATATTTGGTTCTTGTACTTTATATCATGTAGAAATCAACCTTTACTAGCTACCTAATACTTTGTTTTTTGGTAACATGCTCTAGAGAAATTATGGAGAAGTATGTTTTGAGGTTTATGCACAGTGTTCATTGTGCTAAGACTACCGGCAAATAAGATCCAACTGTTAGTAATGTTGAGATTTGCTAGTCTTGATCTGCTAGCGGTCAACATCCAAAGGTTATCGCACACTACATGGGCAAGACTAGTATGTATATATGTGCAATTCATGTATTAACATTTGAAGGCCATCTGCAATTTTCTTTAGCTAAAAACATACATAATGTTGGCATGTTATTTTTTCAATATGGAAGACATGATGGTTCTAGAACATAGTGCAAGTGGCTCAGTCATTTGTCGTGAGCCACTGTTCAGACCACTTAACAATTATCAAAATTGGATAGTGTTATCTCCTATCTTATCTTATCTTATATTACCACTATATAGTGTGTGAATAACTTTGAACATTCACCGCTGGATCAAGAACGGTAAATCCAAACATTGTTAACCGTTGGATCTTATTTTCTATTTCATCATCTTGAAGATTGTATTGATAGTATTTAGCATAATGAGTGCCATGCACAAACCTCAAAACACACTTATCCACCATTCTAGAACCTTCAGTCATTTCTCTAGAGCATGTTACAATAAAAGTCGAGTATTAGGTAGCTCTAGTAAAGGCTGAGTTGTACATGATATAAAGTACAAGAATCAAATATACACCCGATAGTTTAAAGATACGAGCCAGATCTCGAACAATAGCAAACCTATAATTTTTTGGATACAAAATTATAATTATTTTTTGGGCAATTTTTTATATAGTGATAATATGACATACTTCTATAGTTCTATTATCTGAGTCTCACGTGCAAGGCATGTAAAACTTATTCCTACTAGTAAGTATACTACTGTATACTGGAGTACATACTCCAAAAATTTACCAGGCTCGTTGCGTGAGCTACCAGCTGCTCGCCACCTCTGTTTCGAGAGTGTATAGTACTCCTACTATCCGATAGAATGCGGCCAGCTGAAAGTATGACCGCTATAAGGACCGATATAACATTTCTCTTCTGAGTGTTAATGCCCTGGACCACCACCAACCGCGATAAAACTCACGCACCACCGAGCGGTCGCTCTGCATGTTTCCATTGTACTAAGTACTCCTTCGAGCATCTAAAAAAAAGTACTCCCTCGAGAAATGCTTGGTCAAATAAAAAACACCGAAAACAGGGTCCCCTTATTTATTCATTGTAGCGGTGGGAGTAACTGAGTAGCACCGCTAGTAGTACTACTAGTATAATATTCCTTCGTAAAAAGCAGTTCAACTTCTCCTTCATTCCACTCTCCGGCAAAATTTCTTTCTTCCACGAAAGGCATGTTACCGTCACAAATACTTGAAGGAATCCTAGTGGATTGACTGCGTCATCCTCGGAGGTCTGCTTCGGCTCAGGCCAGGTCCGGGAACAGTTCATCCGGCGGGAACATGCCATCATTGGAGCCGCCTCTATAGAGCGCCTGGTTGATACATTGCAAATGTATCTATAATTTTTGATGTTCCATGCTTGGTTTTATCCACTTTCTTGTGTTTTGTTCCAACTTTGGAGTACTTTTCATATGATTTCTTGGACTAACCTATTAACAAGAGACACAGTGCCAGCTGCCTGTTTTCTGCTGTTTTTGGTTCCAGGAAAGTCAGAAAATGAATATTCTCAGAATTGGACAGGACAAAGGCCAAAGTGCCTATTTTTCCGGAAGGGATCAAGTGCCAGAATACGAGACGGAGAAGGGCCAGAGGGCGGCCACACCACCTGGACACGCGGCCAGGCCTGGCCCGCGCCAGGGGGTGGGGTGGCCAGCCTAGGCACCCCCTCGGCCTCTCCTTTCGCCTATATATTGCCCTCGGGACGAAAACCCTAAGTACCTGATCAAAAATCCACAAAAGAGTCTGTAGCCACTGTCATCTCCATCCCTAGATCGGGAGGGATCTAAAGCTCTTCCCGGCACCCTGCCGGAGAGGAGAATTCACCCTGGAGGCCTTCTTCATCACCATGCAAGCCTCTGGTGTGATGCCTGAGTAGTTCATCCTTGGACTACAGATCCATGTAGTAGCTAGATGGCTGGTTTCTCCTCCTTTGTGCTTTCATGTTTAGATCTTGTGAGCTCCGTTCATGATCAAGATCATCTATTTGTAATCCATACATGTTGTGTTTGCGGGGATCCGATGGATATTGAGATGTTATTTCAGATTGATTATTGTTCTATCATGTCTTTGTTATTTGAGATCTTGCATGCTTTCCATTGTTAGTAGATATCTTGGCCAAGTAGATGCTAGCAACTCTAAGAGTTAGTATTTATGCTCGATAGTGGGTTCATGCCTCTAGTAATCTGGGGAAGTGACAGAAATCTCTAAGGTACTAGATGTGCTGTTGCTACTAGGGAGAAAACAACGATCCTTTGTTCATAAAACAATTGTATTGTTTACTTTACACGCAGTTCGTAAAGCAATAATCTGTTGCTTGCAACTTAATACTGGAGGGGGTTCGGATGATAACCTGAACGTGGATTATTAGTCATAGATGCAGTTGGATGGCGGTCTATGTATTATGTTGTAATGCCCAATCAAGTCTCAGAGGAGTCAAGATGATTAGTATATGCTTATATTGCTTTCTCGGTGTTTGTCAATTGCCCCGCTGTAATTTGTTCACCCAGCATGTTATCTATCTAAGGAGAGCCACCTCTAGTGAACTATGGATCCCGGTCCTTTTTCTTTACATACAATCTATAAACTGTTTCTGCTTTGTGTTTACTTTCTACAAACTTTTACTTCTTTCCATTCGATACATTTAATCCTTTGTTTTCCGCAAAACACGGTGAGATTGACAACCTTATCGCAAGTTGGGGACAAAGTTCTGTGGTTGTGTTGTGCAGGTCTCCACGTTGTTACTAGCACCGGTAGTGCGCCCTGCCAAAGCTCAGCTAGTAACACCTTTGGGATGTTTCCTTGCTCCTACTGGTTCGATTAAACCTTGGTCTCATAATTGAGGGAAAACTTGCTGCTGTGCTCATCATACCTTCCTCTTGGGGTTACCAACGAGCTCTACATCAACCACGAGCCAGCAAAGATTTTTCTGGCGCAGTTGCCGGGGAGTCAAGGACATCTTCACAAGGGGAGTCCCTCATAACCAATCTCTTTACTTTGTTGTTTTTGTTTTGCTTAGCTTCTTTTTGCTTTGTTTGCTTGTTTTGTTCTTCAAAAAAACACAAAAAAAAATTAGTTTTACTAGTTTGCTTTCTTATTGGAAAACCACAAAAAAATTAGTTCCTTACTTAAGTTGCCTTTATGACTAGCTCTGCTCTAATCACTATTTCATTGTGTATAGCTCACTCGGTTTCCTATTTGGGAACAGTTTTATGACTGCTAAGGTAATAGATGAACCACCGCCTGCTAGAACCTCCATGGAAGAAGAAATTGCTGAACCTGAAAGCTCATTAGATGAAAAAGAGGAGGAGAGTGATGGACAAAAGGAGGAAGAATGGATCTACCCATGCCTACCTTCTAACGAGAGTAACTCTTTATCCCTTACATTATTTCATTGTCCCCCATGCTTATCAAAGGAGGGTGAATGTTATGTTCCCGAGGATTCTTTTGAAAATGTTTATAATAAAGCTCTAGTGCTTGTAGATCATGAAAAGCATGCCTTATGTGATATTTATATTGTTGAGTTTATCCATGAGGTTACTGAAAATTATTATGAGAGAGGAAAATATGGTTGTAGAAGTTTTTATGGTAATGAAACACCTCTCTATGTGCTGAAAGTTTTGAAGTTACTTTTGTTTTATCTTCCTATGCTTGTCACTTTGTTCTTTGTGCATTTATTTGCATACAAGATTCCTATGCATAGGAAGTGGGTTAGACTTAAATGTGTTTTGAATTTGCTTCTAGATGCTCTCTTTTACTTCAATTCATATTTCCTATGAGAGCACCTTCTCAAATTTTCATGCCTAACTTAAAGGCGTTAAAGAAAAATACTTGTTGGGAGATAACCCAAGAGTTTTAGATGATTCTTGGAAGTTATTACCTCTGTAATAACCTCTCCTTATCCTTTTTATTTGCTTTTTGTGCCAAGAGTAACCTCTAATGAGAGTGAAGTAATGATTGGGAAAGTTGTTGTCCCGAAACAGATTTTTGTGCTTCACCGTAAAAATTCCTGAGATAGCTCTGTACGTAAGATTGAGCTGTAATTTTTTGTGCTTCTGCCCAGGTTGTTATCTAACTTTAGTTAGTTCAACACTTTTTGATTTGAGCAACATAAGGTGTTAGAAAAAATTCGTCTTTACCTGCTGGTCTGTTTTGACAGATTTCTGCCATTTTCTGTATTTGCTTCTTGTTGGTTCCTTCTTGAGTTCTTTTGGGGAATTGAGCTTTTTGAGGGAAGTGCTACGGTAGCTAGTGTTCTAATGGAAGTTTATTTGGTGTTAGAACTGAACCTTGAGACTTATTTATCTTAAGTGCACTAATGTTGCTAATGAGATTGTGTGAAGTTTTGTATGAAAGAAAAATTTCAGGTGTATGGAAGGAATGAGTAATGAGATGAATGATGGACTAAACCTCAAGCTTGGGGATTCCACGCGTGTCACCCCAAGAAATATCGAAGAAGTACAAGCGTCAAAGCTTGGGGATGCCCAAGGCATTCCCCTTCTTCATCAATAAAAATCCCAGATTTCTTCCAAACGCTTCATTTTTATTGTTTTATGCACAGTTGTATTTTCTTGGAGCGTCTTCTTTTTCGTTTTTGTTTTGGTTTTCGTTTACTTTGGTTTGCTTAGTTTTCTGAATAAATTGGTTGGACCCCCCACTTTCACACTTTGGTTTGCATTTAGTTTGGTTTGGTTTGGAAAAGAGTAGGAAAGTTTATGCTTATGTAGTAAAAAGAGCTCATTTTTGACTATGGCCTATGCTTTGTCATGCCATGCTTGATATTGTTTTGGCTTTATGCTTAGTATTCTTTGCTGTAGCATGACTTGTTATAAACAATTGAGATTGCTTAATGTGCCTTGGATGAATCATGTGTTGTTTTAGCATATTAAAGCATAGTATAGTGGTATTCTCCTTTGATGCTTTATTTGGGTTGACTTGGCACATGCTCACACCATGTTATGACTATCACAAGTCACCATAGCCTTTATGATCCTTTATTTTTCAACTTGTAGTATCACTTTATGCTTTGATCAATGATGTTTTGTCGCTCTGCATGATTATGGCCATTATTGCTCTCTTAGTTTGTCGCTCCCAGTCTTTTGCTAGCCTCCACCAAGTATGAGTTCCACTCATGCATCCAACTCCCTAAACCAAGTTATTCCAAAGAGTCCACCATACCTACCTACTAACTTATGCTATTCCAAGTATATTCATGCTTTTGTTTACCTTCCTCTTGTTATGAGAAAACTAGTGATTAAAGCTCTCACAACTTGATGGCACACTTTACTTTACTTGCCCTTAATAAACTTGAACCATTGTGTCTTCTATGTTGTATATGCTTGCACTTATTTGTTGGGAATTAGCAGAACCATGCTTTCATGGGGAACGCTTTCAAAATTGCACATGGTACTTGTACCTAGTTGATATCATGCTCTTTTGTATATGGATGTCGTCGGTGTGAAATGAAAGGGGAGCTTGTAAGTCCATGGAGTTATGTATATGTGTTAGAGAAGCACTGGGTCATTGGTCTAATCCATGCTGACATGGTGGAAACCTGCAGCGTAACCATAATGAGTTGTCTATGAAGCATTCTTCTTATAAAAAAAAGAGTCCTATATTGAGAAAAGAGAAAAAGAAAAAAAAAGATACTATGAAAAGAGGAAAGAGAGAAAAAAGCACCATATTCCCATGGTAAATAAGAAGAATGCTGAGATGCTCGTTGTCTGCTTGCCTTGTCATTTTGATATGGGGATTCTTCCGTATCATCGGGCAAGGGTACCCGTTGGCGGTTCTCAATGATACACATGTACTTACAATGACAAGAACTTACGGTGACTAAACTTGAGTAGCATGAGGAGCGGCCCTCGTATACAAGGGACATGAGATTTCTGACTTATACTTCGTCAAGCATGTACACCATAGTTTGTTCACTTTAACCTTAATCACTTCAAGATGCTTATGATAGGGGCAATGAGAGCTGAAAGCTTTAAGTATCATAATTTTTGGAAGCTCTTTATGAGACTTGAATCCCTACTTCCTTTTACAAAAGGCCTTTCTTCCACCATTATATTGAGTCTCCACCTTCTATCTTTATGCACCTACTTTGAGAGCATAGTGGCCATTCTTAGTTCTATGTGCATTGTCCCAAGACTAGTTGATTGATGCATAACTTGTTATTGCTTGTTTGAAACTATTGTATCTAGTCACTCTTATGAACTTTGAAGGTGTCCTATGCATTTATATTTGCTACTCTATTGAGGGACAAGCTGAATACTATTATGCTATATTTTCTTTATGTGAAACAAACAAACGTCTTGCAAAGCATTGTTATTCATGAATCTTTTGTTTGTGCCTTTTCATGTTGCATCATAGTTTATTTGCTTATTGCTAGAACTTTGTCTTTCATGTTATGATTGAAGTACTATGATCCCAGCTTTGAATGTTTTGCAAATACTTTGATCAAGTCTTTGATGGTGCATGTAACCTCAAAAATTATTTCTTTTTATCACTTACCTACTCGAGGACGAGCAGGAGTTAAGCTTGGGGATGTTGATACATTGCAAATGTATCTATAATTTTTGATGTTCCATGCTTGGTTTTATCCACTTTCTTGTGTTTTGTTCCAACTTTGGAGTACTTTTCATATGGTTTCTTGGACTAACCTATTAACAAGAGCCATAGTGCCAGCTGCCTGTTTTCTGTTGTTTTTGGTTCCAGGAAAGTTAGAAAATGAATATTCTCGGAATTGGACGGGACAAAAGCCAAAGTGCCTATTTTTCCGGAAGGGATCAAGTGCCAGAATACGAGACGGAGAAGGGCCAGAGGGTGGCCACACCACCTGGCCAGGCCTGGCCCGTGCCAGGGGGTGGTGTGGCCAGCCCAGGCACCCCCTCGGCCTCTCCTTTCGCCTATATATTGCCCTCGGGACGAAAACCCTAAGTACCCGATCAAAATCCACGAAGAGTGCAGAGCCGCGTCATCTCCATCCCTAGATCGGGAGGATCTGAAGCTCTTCCGGCACCACGGAGAGGGGAATTCACCCTGGAGGCCTTAGTCATCACCATGCAAGCCTCCGGTGTGATGCGTGAGTAGTTCATCCTTGGACTACGGATCCATGTAGTAGCTAGATGGCTGGTTTCTCCTCCTTTGTGCTTTCATGTTTAGATCTTGTGAGCTCCGTTCATGATCAAGATCATCTATTTGTAATCCATACATGTTGTGTTTGCAGGGATCCGATGGATATTGAGATGCTATTTCAGATTGATTATTGATTCTATCATGTCTTTGTTATTTGAGATCATGCATGCTTTCCGTTGTTAGTAGCTATCTTGGCCAAGTAGATGCTAGCAACTCCAAGAGTTAGTATTTATGCTCGATAGTGGGTTCATGCCCGTGGTAATCTGGGGAAATGACAGAAATCTCTAAGGTACTAGATGTGTTGTTGCTACTAGGGATAAAACAACGATCCTTTGTTCATAGAACAATTGTATTGTTTACTTTACACGCAGTTCGTAAAGCAATAATCTGTTGCTTGCAACTTAATACTAGAGGGGGTCCGGATGATAACCTGAATGTGGATTATTAGTCATAGATGCAGTTGGATGGCGGTCTATGTATTATGTTGTAATGCCCAATCAAGTCTCAGAGGAGTCAAGATGATTAGTATATGCTTGTATTGCTTTCTCGGTGTTTGTCAATTGCCCTGCTGTAATTTGTTCACCCAGCATGTTATCTATCTAAGGAGAGCCACCTCTAGTGAACTATGGATCCTGGTCCTTTTTCTTTACATACAATCTATAAAGTGTTTCTACTTTGTGTTTACTTTCTGCAAACTTTTACTTCTTTCCATTCGATACGTTTAATCCTTTGTTTTCCGCAAAACACGGTGAGATTGACAACCTCATCGCAAGTTGGGGACAAAGTTCTATGGTTGTGTTGTGCAGGTCTCCCTGTTGCTACTAGCACCGTAGCGCTACGCCAAAGCTTCACTAGTAACACCTTTGGGGTGTTTCCTTGCTCCTACTGGTTCGATTAAACCTTGGTCTCATAACTGAGGGAAACTTGTTGTTGTGCTCATCATACCTTCCTCTTGGGGTTCCCAACGAGCTCTACATCAACCACGAGCCAGCACTGGTCGCCCGTAGTAAACGTGTGTTGGCCCTGCCGGCCGACGACACGATTTTGGGCCCCCTCGACGCTAACGATCCTGCGCTAGCCGCGTCACGGAGGAGTCAACACGACAGGCGAAGAAAAGTGAACCTTGCTGACTCGTGTAATAACGAGCTCGTTAGGGAACCCCAAGAGAAAGGTATGATGAGCACAACAGTAAGTTTCCCTCAGTTATGAAACCAAGGTTATTGAACCAGTAGGAGCAAGGAAACACCTCCAAGGTGTTGTTGCCAACTTGGAATCCTGCACAACACAACCACAGAACTTTGCCCCCAACTTACAGTGAGGTTGTCAATTTCACCGATTTTGCTGAAAACAAAGGATTAAACGTATTGTGTGGAAGAAAGTAAAAGCTTGCAGAAAGTAAACAAAAAACAGTAAACAATTGTAGATTGATGGTAAAAGAAAGGATCGGGGTCCATAGTTCACTAGTGGTGGCTCTACTTAAGATAGATTACATGTTGGGTGAACAAATTACAGCAGGGCAATTGACAAACATCGAGAAAGCATACATGCATATACTAATCATCTTGACTCCTTTGAGATTTGATTGGGCATTACAACATTATACATAGACCGTAATCCAACTGCATCTATGACTAATAATCCACCTTTAGGTTATCATCTGAACCCCCTCCAGTATTAAGTTGCAAGCAATAGATAATTGCATTACGTGTAAAGTAATATACGATTGTTCTATGAACAAAGGATTGTTTTCTCCTAGTAGCACAACACATCTAGTACCTTAGAGATTTTGTCACTTCCTGATTACCATGTGCATGAACCCACTATCGAGCATAAATACTAACTCTTGAGTATCTACTTGGCCAAGATGGCTACTAACAATGGAAAGCATGCAAGATCACAAATAACAAAGACATGATAGAATCAATAATCAATCTGAAATAGCATCTCAATATCCATCGGATCCCCACAAAGACAACATGTAGGATTACAAATAGATGATCTTGATCATGAACGGAGCTCACAAGATCTAAACATGATAGCACAAAGGAGAACAACCAGCCATCTAGCTACTACATGGACCCGTAGTCCAAGGATGAACTACTCACGCATCACACCGGAGGCTTGCATGGTGATGAAGAAGGCCTCTAGGGTGAATTCTCCTCCCAGGTGCCGGAAGAGCATCCCTCCCGATCTAGGGATGGAGATGATGGCGGCTACAGACTCTTTCGTGGATTTTTGATCGGGTACTTAGGGTTTCTGTATCGGAGGCATCTTATAGGCGAAAGGGGTGGCCAAGGGGGTGCCCTAGGCGGCCACACCACCCCTGGCCGCGTGGCCAGGTGGTGTGGCCGGCCCCTGGCCCCTCTCTGTCTCGTATTCTAGCTCCGTGTCCCCGTCGGTGAAAAACTGACTTTGGCTTTTGTCCCATCCAATTCCGAGAATATTCATTTTCTGACTTTCCTGGAACCAAAAACTGTAGAAAACAGTCAACTTGCACTATGGCATCTTGCTAATAGGTTAGTCCAAGAAAGTGTATAAAAAGTACTCCAAAGTGTGGACAAAACATAAGAAAGGAGATAAAACCAAGCATAGAACATCAAAAATTATGGATACGTTAGCAATGTATCAACATCCCCAAGCTTAACTCCTGCTCGTCCTCGAGTAGGTAAGTGATAAAAAGAAAGAATAATTTTTGAGGTGACATGCACCATCATAAACTTTATCAAAGTATTTGTAAAACATTGATAGTTGGGATCATAGTACTTCAACATAGCATGAAAGATAAAGTTCTAATAATAAGACATAACAACTATGTTGTAACATGAAAAGGCACAAACAAAAGATTCATGAATAACAATGCTTTGCAAGACGTTTGTTTGTTTCACATAAAGAAAACATAGCATAGTGGCATTCAGCTTGTCCCTCATAGAGTAGCAAACATAGATGCATAGGACACCTTCAAAGTTCATAAGAGTGACTAGATATAAATAGTTTAAGAACAAGCAATATCAAAATTATGCATCAATCAACAAGTCTTGGGACAATGCACATAGAACTAAGAATGGCCACTATGCTCTCAAAATAGGTGCATACAGATAGAAGGTGGAGACTCAATATAAAAGTAGAAGAAAGGCCCTTCATAGAAGGAAGCAGGGATTCAAGTTTCATAAAGAGCTTCCAAAAAATAATGGTACTTATTAGCTTTCAGCTCTCATTGGCCCTATCATAAGCATCTTGAAGTGATTAAGGTTAAAGTGAACAAACTATGCAGTATATTCTTGACAAAGTATAAGTTGGAAATCGCATGTCCCTTAAATACAAGGGCCGCTCCTCATGCTACTCAAGTTTAGTTACCGGTAAGTTCTTGTCATAGTAAGTACATGTGTATCATAGAGAACCGACAACAGGGTACCCCTTGCCCGATGATACGGAAGAATCCCCATATCAAAATGACAAGGCAAGCAGACAACGAGCATCTCAACAATCTTCTTATTTACCATGGGAGAATGGTGCTTTTCTCTCTTTCCTCTTTTCTCATATCTCTTTTTTTTCTTTTTCTTTTTTCTCAATATCTGACTCTTTTTTTATAAGAAGAATGCTTCATAGACAGCTCATTATGGTTACGCTGCAGGTTTCCACCATGACAGCATGGATTAGACCGGTGGCCCAGGCATTTCTCTAACACACATACATAACTCCATGGACTTACAAGCTCCCCTTTCACTTCACACCGATGACATCCATAGACAAAAGAGCATGATATCAACTAGGTACAAAGTACAAGTGCAATGTTGAAAGCGTTCTCCATGACAGCATGGTTCTGCTAATCCCCAACATATAAGTGCAAGCATATACAACATAGACGACACAATGGTTCAAGTTTATTAAGGGAAAGAAAAGTAAAGTGTGCCATCAAGTTTGTGAGAGCTTTAATCACTAGTTTTCTCATAACAAGTTTAATTCGGAAGGTAAATAAAAACATGAATATACTTGGAATAGCAAATGCTAATAGGTAGGTATGGTGGACTCTTTGGAATAACTTGGTTTTAGGAGTTGGATGCATGAGTGGAACTCACACTTGGTTATGGAGGTTAGCAAAAGACTGGGAGCGACCAACTAACAGAGTAATAATAGCCATAATCATGCAAAGCGACAAAACATCATTAATCAAAGCATAAAGTGATATTACAAGTCAAAAACTAAAGGATCAAAAAGGCTATGGTGACTTGGGATAGTCATAACATGGTGTGAGCATGCGCCAAGTCAACCCAAATAAAGCATCAAAGGAGAATACCACAATACTTATGCTTTAATATGCTAAAACAACGCATGATTCTTCCAAGGCACATTAAGCAATCTCAATTGTTTATAACATGTCATGCTACAACAAAGATCAATAGGCATTAAGTCAAAATAGTATCAAGCATGTCATGACAAGGCATAAGTCACAGTCAAAAACAAGCCCTCTTTACCACTTAAGCATAAACTTTTCCTACTCTTTTCCAATCCAAACCAAACTATTTGAAAACCAATGCATGAAAGAGGGGGTCCAACCAATTTATTAAGCAAACTAAGAAAACCAAGCAAACAAAAACCAAAACGAAAAAGAAGACGCTCCAAGAACAACACAACTGTGTATGAAACAATAAAAATGAAGTATTTGGAAGAAACCTGGGATTTTTATTGATGAAAAAGGGGATGCCTTGGGCATCCCCAAGCTTTGACACTTGTACCTCTTGAATATTTCTTGGGGTGACACGGGGTGGCATCCCCAAGCTTGAGCTTTAGTCCATTCTTCATCTCATTACATCATTCTCTCCATACACCTGCAATTTTTCCTTCATACAAAACTTCACACAATCTTTATTAGCAACATTAGTGCACTCAAGATAATAAGTTTTTAGGTTCAGTTTCAACACAAATAAAACTTCCATTAAAACACAAGCTACGGTAGCACTTCCCTCAAAAAGCTCAATTCCCCAAAAGAACTCAAAAAGGAACCAACAAGAAGCAAATGCAAATAATGGCAGAAATCTGTCAAAATAGACCAGCAGGTAAAAACCAATTTTTTCGAAGACCTTCTGTTGCTCAAATAAAAACGTGTTGAACTGACGAAAGTTAGATAACAAAAAAATTCACGCCTCAAACAACATACAGAGATTTTACACGATTTTTTACGGTGAAGCACAAAAATCTGTTTCGGGACAACAACTTCCCCAATCATTACTTCTCTCTCATTAGAGGTTACTCTTGGCACAAAAAGCAAATAAAGAGGTTATTACTGAAGCAATAACTTCCAAGACTCATCTAAAACTTTTGGGTTATCTCCCAATAAGTACTTTTCTTTAACGCCTTTAAGTTAGGCATAAGAAGCAAGAACAAGAATCAAGTGTTCTCAAATGAAGAGGCATTAAGATTAATACCAGAAATATCTTCAACAAGGTAAGTTATATCATCCAAATAAGTTCTAGAGGATCCTCTCTCAACGCTCTTGGGTTCACTATTTTCATCAAACGGGTTTTCGGGAACAATCCAATCAAGATTCTTTTCTATGGCTTCATGCATTGCTACCAGTTTGAAAGGTATTGGTATCTTAATTTCCTCCCCATTAGGTTCGGTTTTGTTCATCTTTTCTCGTGTACCAACAACATATACACATGAGCCTAGCATATTAAAACATTCAAAGACTTTTCTAGCTTCCTTGGCAACATCATAGAATTCCTTAAGCAAAGTTTCCAGAATAAAATCTCTCTTTTCAGGGTCCTCAATTTCTTTAAGTTTAAGAAACATTACTTGCATTAAGGGGTTAAGGTTAACAAACCTAGCTTCCAACATGTGAACTAAAGAAGCTGCAGCAATTTCATGGTTTGGAGCAAGTTCTGCAAGGGATCTATCCTCAATATCCTCATGCTTACTAACATGATTAAAGAATTCTTCAATATTATCTTTTCCAATTATAGAGCCACTACCTATTGAAAGTTCTTTTAGGGTGAATTTAGGGATCAACGTGGTGAGCTAAGAAAGAGGTAACAACTATAGAAAGACTTAATTTTTTGTTTTTTTAATAAAGAAAGCAAACTAGTACAACTATTTTTTGTGTGTTTTTGATAAAGAAGCAAGCAAACAAAGCATAAATAAACTAAGCAAATAAAAGAATAAAGTAAAGAGATTGGTTATGAGGGACTCCCCTTGTGAAGATGTCCTTGACTCCCCGGCAACGGCACCAGAAAAATACTTGCTGACTCGTGTAATAACGAGTTCATTGGGGAACCCCAAGAGGAAGGTATGATGAGCACAGCAGTAAGTTTCCCTCAGTTATGAAACCAAGGTTATCGAACCAGTAGGAGCAAGGAAACACCTCCAAGGTGTTGTTGCCAACTTGGAATCCTGCACAACACAACCACAGAACTTTGCCCCCAGCTTAGAGTGAGGTTGTCAATCTCATCGGTTTTGCTGAAAACAAAGGATTAAACGTATTGTGTGGAAGAAAGTAAAAGCTTGCAGAAACTAAACAGAAAATAGTAAACAGTTGTAGGTTGATGGTAAAAGAAAGGACCGGGGTCCATAGTTCACTAGTGGTGGCTCTCCTTAAGATAGATGACATGTTGGGTGAACAAATTATAGCGGGGCAATTGACAAACATCGAGAAAGCATACATGCATATACCAATCATCTTGACTCCTTTGAGATTTGATCGGGCATTACAACATTATACATAGACCGTAATCCAACTGCATCTATGACTAATAATCCACCTTCAGGTTATCATCCGAACCCCCTCCAGTATTAAGTTGCAAGCAACAGATAATTGCATTACGCATTGCGTGTAAAGTAAACAATACGATTGTTCTATGAACAAAGGATTGTTGTTTTCTCCCTAGTAGCAACAGCACATCTAGTACCTTAGATATTTCTGTCACTTCCCCAGATTACTAGAGGCATGAACCCACTATCGAGCATAAATACTAACTCTTGGAGTTGCTAGCATCTACTTGGCCAAGATAGCTACTAACAACAGAAAGCATTCAAGATCACAAATAACAGACATGATAGAATCAATAATCAATCTGAAATAGCATCTCAATATCCATCGGATCCCCGCAAACACAACATGTAGGATTACAAATAGATGATCTTGATCATGAACGGAGCTCACAAAATCTAAACATGATAGCACAAAGGATAAGAACCAGCCATCTAGCTACTACATGGACCCGTAGTCCAAGGATGAACTACTCACGCATCACACCGGAGGCTTGCATGGTGATGAAGAAGGCCTCCAGGGTGAATTATCCCCTCTGGCAGGGTGCCGAGAAGAGCTTCAGGTCCCTCCTGATCCAGGGATGGAGATGACGGCGACTACAGATTCTTTCGTGGATTTTTGATCGGGTACTTAGGGTTTCTGTATCATAGGCATCTTATAGGCGAAAGGGGAGGCTGAGGGGGTGCCCTAGGCGGCCACACCACCCCATGTCCCCTCTCCGTCTCGTATTCTGGCTCCGTGTCCCCCTCGGTGAAAAACTGACTTTGCCTTTTGTCCCGTCCAATTCCGAGAATATTCATTTTCTGACTTTCCTAGAACTAAAAACAGCAAAAAACAGGCAACTGGCACTGTGGCATCTTGTTTAATAGGTTAGTCCAAGAAAGTGTATAAAAAGTACTCCAAAGTGTGGACAAAACATAAGAAGGTAAATAAAACCAAGCATGGAACATCAAAAATTATGGATACGTTAGCAACATATCAAACCTCTACAACAAAGCGTCGGTCCCGGTGTGCCTCCCTTTCGACTGTGACAGAGCTGCGTCCGGGGGCGCTTTGGCTGGACATCTACTATGGCCAAGTTAATCCCGTGCGAGACAGCGGCTAATCCTTCCACCGAGAACCTGTGGACAATGAGCATGCGACCGGCGAAGATAACTCGGGTGGGTGCCAGGTTGTCGTGGCCATGGCCGACGTCATCCTGGGTTCCCTCGAGCCTATCGATCCTATGCTGGCCCTTGCTTACGATCATGACATGCTGGAGTTCGAGCTCGAGCGCGAGGAACCTACAGCCAGCGAGCATGCGTCCGGGGCAGACAACTCGGGTGGGCGCCAGGTCGCCGTGGCCGTGGCAGACGATGCCATCATGTGTCCCCTCGAGCCTAATGATCCAATGTTGGCCCTTTCTTACATCAGGACATGCTCGAGTTCGAGCTCGAACGCGAGGAACCTGTGGCCGACGAGGGTGCAACTGGGGGAATCGACTCGGTAGGGGGGCAGGTCGACCTCTTTGGACCTTTGCTTGATGTTAACCACGTACATCCGTGACTTCAGTCCTCGAATTGGTTCTACCAGATCCTTGGGTGTGCTCCTCTACTCCTTCCGAGCAATCTCATCCCTTCGGCCATGATCAACACGCAGGAGAGCCCTATGTTTTGTGTGTGAAGCAAACACTAGTAGGAAGAGTATGGCTCAGTTGCTCGGTTGAAATTGAGCCGGACCTGGCTGCCTTTACAAGCTAAATTTTAGGGGCCTTTGTGCCAATTGTATGGACTTGGATGTAATTTTCTATTTTTTGATGTTCTTGATGTAACCTTTAGTTTCACCGACCGTGTTGATCGAAGCATGATGCACTTTCGGGTAAAATTAGCTATAAAATTAAGCTTGAAAAATATAACATGTAATTTATCCAACCACTTCATATACTATAGTAAATAAATAGCACATGCTATAAACTCTAAGCCATATTAATCGTTCTTCCTTCTGAAAATAATTTTACTTCTTTACCATGCTAACATGCACCAACCTATACCAAAATATGGGCACACCATCATTATCTTGATGATGACAGAGTATGTCCATGACCTTGGTCATTTGGATTGAAACCCATGAAAGTTCATACTTCCAAGCTAAAGCTCAAGACACTTCAATGCATGCCTCTATGTCGATAAAACGAAATTAGGTCAAACTTGAATACATGTGAGCACAATAGACTATTACTCTTGAAAATTTCCAAAATTCTTTTGAAGGTACCCAGGTAACCAATATATCAAGGGCCAACAATAGTTTTTTTAAATGCCATTATTGATTAGGATTTTGCATTCTGACAAATTTTATCGCGTACAAAAACATTCAAACAAAATAAAGCATAAAAAACATGAGACTTTAGAGAAAGTTTAATAGTATAGCCTATTGTTGGCTATAAGCCACTGCCACGTCATCTATAGCCATCACTATAGCCAACAAGTACAGTAATAGGTAACTACAAACATGTACTATTTTACTAATACATGGCCCACATGTCACTCCTACAAAGTGCCTAGGAGCATGTGTTGTAGCTGACTCTTAACTTACAACCAACTCTTCTTCTCTCTCCTCTAACTCAGCCAAAATATAGTATTTTATCTCTTATTGCCAGCTGATGTCATCCTATTGTACTTGCTATTATGCTTGGGATACTTTTGCTAGTATTATAAATGCCAAGAAAAAGGATAAACATGAGATTCGACAACTTTAGGAAAAACGGATTCACATTATAGCCCACCATGCTGTAACATTATTCTTGGTTTTCAGCACGAACGACTAATAAGGTCATGGCCTTCTATATCGAAATATACCCTAGCTACAATTTTAGATACGGTTCTCATATCGGGTAGATGGGTGCGTCTTGGCCTAGTAAACAATGTTGTCTGTGGGAGTTTCGAACAATTAGTAAAAAATATTTTTCTCTTTTCTAAGTGATTACGGGGATGTTTTGTATTAACACTAAAAAATCATAAGAATGTGGCTCGGAATACGATAAGAGCGCCATGTTTCCGGACATAGTGGACCATGCATGTTTTACTTGTGATTCCTAGATTCATTGAGTTTTCAAGGTTCATAGATAAATTAACCCACTTAAATTATACTACGTCTCCGATTCAAATTAATGTTCTCAGATTTATCTAGATTCGGGTATATGTATCTATCGCAGAAACATGACTAGGTACATTTCAATCTATGAACATTAATATGGATCAGAGGGAGTCTATAGAAATTAGGTCAAATTAACTCGAACCACATGTGAGTTTCCGATTGCTCTTAAAATTTTACAAAAATCTTTTGAAGTTGCCCACTAGATAGCCAATATATCGAGAACACGACCGAGAGTTTTAAAAGATTCAACTTCTTTCTAGAATTTTCATGCCGACAAGACCCTGCTTTGCAAAAAAAGAGAGAAATAGGCAAAAAAAATAGGGGTACTCATGCATGGCGTCCTTTTGCTTGTATTACCTTCCATGAAAAATAATAAACATGAGTTTTCATAAATTTTGAAAAAACCTACTTCACAAAAATGTCCTACCATGTATAAGCATGAACAGGTTTCGGGTCGAGCGACCAAGCAAGGTCATGGACATATCCACATCATAGTTTATGGTAATTTCTCCATATTTAGTAATACTACAAGAAAGTAGATGTGCGTATCTTGGCATTAGTAAACAGCTTTGCCAATGTGATTTTCCAAATACTAGGAAAAGTAACAACTCCAATTTCTAAGCGATGGAAATATTTTTTCTGTAAAGCAAAGTACTCCGTACTACTACTTCAAAAGGGAGGCAGAGTGAGAGCAGCGAGAGGAGGAGTCGAAGGCGGTGCGATGTTAGAGCAAAGCTATGTTGGGTTGCTGACACGAGGTACATGGTACACTCCACTAGTACTAAATGTGTGGACCTAGTAGTATATGCACATGCAAAATAAGTTGTGTTTTCTCTCTCCTTCTCTGTCTCTCACCATCCATCCTCCATCGATCTCTTCTCTAGAGCCGTGGGCGCACAGTCCGGCTTGTCTCTTCCTCGTCCACAATGTGGCGCTGCGCACGTGTGCCTTGGTACGGCACACCGATCTACTTCCAGCAACTCTTTTTATCCCGAAATTCAAGCGATCTACTAGACTAATAATCATCTACACCAATACAAAAAGTCTCAAAAGTAATAATAATAATTACAAAAAGGTCCTTAGACCACCTTGTGACGATTACAAACACTAGGGCGCTAATTGGAGTGTCTCGCTCCTTTAGGACCTACGGTACCCCGGTTCCAAAAAACAAATACAGAATGCCACCGCCCCAATTTTTAGACAAAGTGTACCATGTTTTTTTACAATTCTCAAGTTTTAGGATTTTTCAAGCGTGCATAGAAATGTTTTTCGTTTTATTCCTGCTTAATCTTCTTGCTTTTTGATGAGGTTGTTGCATCATAATGCTAGTTGTTCTATAGTTCAATTGTTACGTATTGTACATGCTGGTATAAGACCAGCAATAGATGACGTATCACTTTGTTATACCTAAGACTCGGTTATACTATTGAACTAGCTCTTATGCACTTGTAAAATATTAATTTAGACCTAATTCGACAAATCGACGGAAAGTCGTCTGAGTGGGTGAAATTAGCTAGAAAATTAAGCTTGAAAAATAGAACATGTTTTATCCAACCACTTTATGTACTATAATAAATAAATGGCACATGCTATGAACTCCAAGCCATACTAATCGTACTTTCTTCTGAAAATACTTTTACTTCTTTACCATGCTAGCATGCACCGACCTATACCAAAATATGGTCACGCCATTATTATCTTTATAAAGATAGAGTATGTCCATGACCTTGGTCATTTGGCTTGAAATCCAAGAAAGTTCATACATAGTATATGATATAGTAGGCCATACTGTAAAATGTGAGTTTTTCAAGTACTTGTACTGATAGAAAGAAAAGAATGCCCCCACCAAATTTCTATATAAAGTGGACAATTCTTTCTTACAATTCCCAAGTTTAAGTATTTTTCAAACTTCCAAGCTAAAGCTCCACGCACTTAATGCATGACTCTATGTCGATAAAATGAAATTAGGTCAAACTTGAATACATGTGAGTGCGATAGACTATTACTCTTGAAAATATCCAAAATTCTTTTGAAGGTACCCAGGTAGCCAATATATCATGGGCCAACAATAGTTTTGAAAATATCATTACTGATTAGTATTTGCATATCGACAAATTTGACCGTGTATGGAAAACATTCAAAAAAATAAAGTGTAAAACAAAAATATGAGACTTCATTACAATTGGGGTAATTTTGCTAGTATTATTAATTGCCAAGAAAAATGATAAACATGAGGTTCGACAACTTTAGAAAAAACGGATTCACATTATAGTCCACCATAATGTAACATTATTCTTAGTTTTCAGCATGAATGACCAATAAGGTCATGGCCTTCTATATAGATATATACCCTAGCTACACTATACGGTTCTCACACTGGGTAGATGGGTGCGTCTTGGCCTAGTAAAAAATGTTTCTTGTGGGAGTTTCGAACAATTAGAAAAAAACATTTTTCTCTTTTCCAAGTGATTACGGGGATGTTTTGTACTAGCGTAAAGAAAATTAGAAGAATGTGGCTCAGAATGCGACAAGCACGTCATGTTTCCGGACATAGCGGACCATGCATGTTTTACTTGTGATTCCTAGGTTCTATGAGTTTATAAGGTTCGTAGCTAAATTAACTCACTTAAATTACACTATTGTCTCTGATTCAAATTAATAATCTCGGATTTGTCTAGATTCAGTATATGTATCTAGCACAGAAACATAACTAGATATATTTGAATCTAGACGAATCTAAGAACATTAATATATGGATCAGAGGGAGTCTGTTAAAATTAGGTTAAATTAATTCGAACCACATGTGAGCTGCTGATTGCTTTTAAAATTTTACAAAAAATCCATTGAAGTTGCCTAGCAGACAGTCTATGTAACAAGAACGACCCAGAGTTTGGAAGATTTAACTTCTTCCTAGAATTTGCATGCTGACAAATTAAAGTTGACCCTGCTTTGAAGAAAAAAAGAGAAATATGCAAAAAAGGATTCATGGATGGCATCCTTTTGCGTGTATTACCTGCCATAAAAAATGATAAACATGAGTTTTCACAACTTATGGAAAAACCTGCTTCACAAAATTGGTCTACCATGTAAGTATGAACAGGGTTTCAGGCCGAGCGACCAAGCAAGGTCATGGACATATATCCACATCATAGTTTATGATAACTTTCCCATATTTGGTAGTACTACAAGAAAGTAGATGTGCACATCTTGGCATTGGTAAACAATGTTGCCAATGAAAGTTTCCAAATACTAGGAAAAGAAACAACTCCAATTATATAAGCGACGGAAATATTTTTCCTGTAAAACAAGTACTCCACTACTTCGTAGGAAAAATAGTGCTCGAAATGAGCATAGTTTTACTCTGTACTACTACTCGAAAAGGGAGGCAGGGCGAGAGCAGTAAAGAAGAGAAGTCGAAGGCAGTGCAATGTCAGAGCAAAGCTATGATGGGCTGTTGACATGAGGTACATGATACACTCCACTAGCCATCCTCCATCGATCTCTTTTTTGCACCTGCGGGCGCACAGTTATGGTTGTCTCTTACTCGTCCACAGTGTAACGTTGCGCACGTGTGCCTTGGTACGATACACCGATCTACTTACAACAGGCATTTTTTTCCAAAATTCTACCGATATATTAATAATCGTCAACACCAGTACACAAAAGGCTCAAAAGTAATAATAATAATTACAAAAAGGTCCTCAGACCACCTTGCGACGACTACAAACCATAGCATGATAATTGAAGCGTCTCGATCCTTTAGGACCTATGGTACCCTGATTCCAAAAATTAAATAAAGAATGCAACCACCCCAATTTTCGAATGAAGTGTACCATACTTTCTTACAAATCCCAAGTTTTAGGATTGTTTAATCGGGCATAGAAATGTTTTTCATTTTACTCCTGTATAATATTTTTTCTTTTTCATGAGTTTGCTACATCGTAATGCTAGCTATTGTGTAGTTCAATTGCTAGGTATCTTATATGCTGGTATACGGCCGACAATAGATGACGTGTCAATTTGTTATACCTAAGACTCGGTTATACTATTGAACTTGCTCTCACGCACTTGTAGATTATTAATTTAGACCTAATTCGACAAATCGACGGAAAGTCATCTGAGTGGGTAAAATTAGCTAGAAAATTAAGCTTGAAAAATATAGCATGTAATTTATCCAACCACTTTATGTATTAGTAAATAAATGGCACATGCTATGAACTCTAAGCCATATTAATCGTACTTCCGTCTAAAAATATTTTTACTTCTTTACCATGCTAACATGCACTGATCTATACTAAAATATGAGCACATAGTCATTATCTTGATGAAGACAAAGTTTGTCCATGACCTTGATCATTTGGCTTGAAACCAAAGAAAATTCATACAAAGTACATGGTATAGTAAGCCATACTGTGAAGTGAGTCTTTCAAGAATTTTTACTGGTGGAATAAAGAAGAAAGAATGCCCCAACCAAATTTGCGTACATAGTGGACAATTTTTTCTTACAGTTACCAAGTTTAATTAAGGATTTTTCAAACTTACAAGAAAGCTCCACGCACTTAAATGCATGACTCTATGTCAATAAAACAAAATTAGGTCAAACTTGAATACATTTGAGCGCCATAGACTATTACTCTTGAAAATTTCTAGAATTCTTCTGAAGGTACCATGCATCCAATATATCATGGGCCAACAATAGTTTTAAAAAATGCTTGCATACTGACAAATTTGACAGTGCATGGAAAACATTCTAACAAAATTAAGCATAAAACAAAAGTGTGAGACTTCATAATGCTTGGGGTACTTTTGCTAGTATTATTAATTACCAATAAAAATGATAAACATGAGTTTTGACAACTTTAGAAAAAACATATTCATATTATAGCCTACAATGTATGAACATTCTTGGGTTTTTGTCCAAACAACCAATAAGGTCATGGCCATATATATCAATACCCTAACTACACTTTATGATACGGTTCTCACATAGGGTATATGGATGTGTCTTAGCATAGTAAACAATGTTGACCGTGGGAGTTTCGAACAATTAGGAAAAAACATTTTTCACTTTTCCAAGTGATTACAGGGATGTTTTGTACTAGTAAAGAAAATTAGAAGAATTTGGCTAGGAATACGATAAGCACGCCATGTTTCCGGACATAGCGGGGCATGCATATTTTCCTTGTGATTCCTAGGTTCTATGAGTTTTAAGGTTCGTAGCTAAATTAACCCACTTAAATTACAGTACTGTCTGCCAAAATTAGTTCAAATGTGTTGGCATATGCATATATCAAGCGCACCGTTTAGCTAAGAAAGCCAAATTCACTCAGCCGTTTAGCTCACTACAATATATGGGTCCCATTCATACTTCCTCATCTAGCACTAGCAACTAGACATGGATACACCTCTACTCGAGGGGCGGGGCCCTTAAAGGGCTATCTAGGGCGGTCGCCACTCCATCTAGATATCCACACTGCCCCTACCACAGCTCACTTCCAGGCCCTTCCCAGCTATATCCACAGCAGTCGGAGCTGTTGTTTTCTCTAGGAGGAGTGTCGCCATGCCTGGGTGCCGTCTTCCACCACCACCCGACCCAAATGGCCCAAACCACATGGACTCTGAAGATGAGGAATGGGTCGCCTCCGATGATCCCTACAACATCGACAACGAGGAGTTGGCCATGATCGCCACCAACGGCTCCGAGGAGCCGTTGGAGTCGCGGCTGCCAATGCCAGCGTACCGATCCAACAATGAGCCTTATGCGTGGGATGTATTTTCCCATGTTTTCTGGCTGGAGTACGTCCTGCTACAAGAACTCAACGACCACTACGCACGTCGCGTCCTTGCGGTTTCCATCAGCACGGAAGAAGTCATTAAGACCTAATAAGAAGAATACATGGTAATATCAGAACATACATGTGTATTGGCACTATCAACCATTCAGTAGAATGACATACTGAAAAGATAGTAGGTAAAATACCATACTCAATGTCCTTCATCTCAGTATCGCTAATAACAACATTGGTGGTCTTTCCAATGTTCCCATGTTGATGCTTGTCAAAGTGATTAGGATAGCTAGGAGACCAATGACCAGGATCACCACAGACGAAGCGAGAGCCTTTCTTCTTATCATTTTTCTTTTTGAAGTTGGTTGAGTGCGTGACCTTGTTCTTGCCATCAAACTTTCCTTTGCCTTCAGATTTGTTCTTATTCTTGAACCTGTGGGATTGTAAGTTTTTCTTGTGTGCCAAATTGGCACTAGAACATCATCCCTCAAATCCTTGAACAGTTTTGTCCTTTTCTCTTGCCTTCTATTCCACATGAAGAGACTGATCCGTAACAGAAAACTATTGTCTCCTATGTTTCAGAGAGGTAGCAAAGTTCCTCCATGAGGGAGGAAGCTTGGCAATAATGTCGTCGGCCAAAAATTTGTCCAGTAAGGTACACTTGAACTGCTCAAGTTCTTTGGAAACTGATTGTATCTCATGATCTTGCTCAGTACAGAGCGTTCATCGACCATCTTGTAGTTATAGAATTTCTCCATGACATACAACTCAGGGCCAACGTCCGATACCCCAAACTTGGCCTCGAGCGCACCCCACGCGTCCTTGCCGTTATAAAATGACATGTATGGGTCAACAATTTTGTTCCTAAGAACACTAGAAAGAGCCACCATAAACATGGTATTAACTTTATTAAAGGCCTCTTCCTGAGCAGAAGAAAGATCTCCTTCATGTTTGCAAGAGTGACTCTATAGCAGTTTAGGTTTCAAACAAGAGAATTGCTCTCGTGCACCATTCTCTTATAGTGCATACCATCAAAATAAAGCGGCCTGGTAGGTTCCCTTACCAAGGTAAGTTTTGGTGAAAATAAAAGTTTTAGTTTTACAAGGGATACTGAAAACAAGAACAGGAAAAATGTTTACGAAAACACACCCGGTTCTATGTAGTTTGCTAGAATAACTAAATCGTACAACCACATTATCCTGGAATGGGGTAGGGCTTAACTCGAAGTTAGTTTGTCCTAGCACAGGATACCTTGCAACTAATAATAAGGGATCATATCCCTCGAACACCAGGTATCCCTTACTGATAGGGTCATATGTTGGAAACAATGATCTAGGGGAGATGTGAACTGTCATTGTAGACAGTCGGCGATACTATGAGCCTCTCATTGAAAGTTACCACTCAAGAGGAGTGTAAAACACGCTTTAGTTGGTCCTTGGTTCCCAACATCCCGATGTTTAGAGGAACACCTCATAGGGTAGGGCCCATGTTGGGGTAGGCTTTCCAAGAGTTATGGTCGGTTACTCGACCCACGATCCATGCGGAATCAAGGCAGGTTACCCGAATGGTGTGGGTAAAGTGTACAACCTATGCAGAGTGTAAATCTATTCAAATAGCCATGTCCATAGTCATGGATGGTTGGAAAGGCTGCTGCCTAGCAGTGTTGAGTTTTTCAACAATATTTTGAGAAAGCAAAGGTTTTGCCAATGATCTCGTCATGGGATGATCGGAAGGGAAGAAAGGTGTGTTCATGGGATGACTAGTGATGAAAGTAAGTGTTGTGGTCATGGGATGACCAAGAGGGAAAAGAGGGCTACCCTAACCTAGTGTTTCCAATTTCAAATGTTTTAAAAACGTTTTTCAACAAAGATATGAGATGTTATATCTACAAGAGAAACTGGTTTTAGAAAAGAACCTCATATGGAACCCTCCTACTACTGCAACCATATTGTATATCCTTTCATTGATACTCTCTTAAGGTGGTTTGCGAGAACATTCAAACGTACTCATGGCATTGTCCCTAGATATTTACTTGGTCAAACTCTGAGAAGGACTAAGAAGAGGAAGAAGGAAACATTGACGACTATGCGAGCTAGGACGTTCTCCCAGTCAGTTTCCTGTAGGTTTAAAGGCATGACTTGGGCTTGGTGGTTTGATGAAGATACGTTGTTGATGGTTGATGTTATCTCATCGAGGCTTATGTAAGGCGTAGCCATAGTGGCATTAATGTATGACTTGTAACCATTTATGTAATGGATGTTTACTTTGATACTGGTCGATTATGAGCCATGACTCAGTGATCATGGGATTGTGGCTGAATACATAAGGAATTCTCAAATACTAATCTGGGCCCCCACATGAACCATAGTTTATATAGGTTTTGTGCTTGAGAAAGTAAATACTAGTTTTATTCCGCCTTTGTTAAGTCCATCTTGTAAAAGTTTTAAACCGCCTATTCACCTCCCTCTAGGTGGCACATATGTCCTTTTAGAGGTGCGTGTGATATGTTGTATCTGTGTAGGGTTAGCGTCTCGGTTTATATAGAGAAGGTCGGGTAGGTCGTGGGGCGCATCCCATGTCTGAGTCAACATATCCCATGATCCAAAGATCTGGCTACTTAACGCGTCCATTAATGGCTCATAATTAATTCATGATTAATTCGGCTCCGCGAGATTTCTGCAACCTGCGGCACGTTGTGATGAGACATGGCATGGCGTCAGAGGAGGAGTGGACGAGAGATGGCTCTCTTCTCACTCACTTACTAGTGCTAGAATAGTCTCCTATATAAGATGGTACAACTCCCTCTCAACTAGAAATGTGGGACTAAACTTTTAAGTCCACTTGCACAATCAATCATGAATGGGACAAAGAGAATTTCAGAATTTGTATTCACTATGGGCCAAAAGCCCAACATTCAAATACCTCAAATTCCAACATGTCATACATTAGTTTTACATCGCTCGTTGCCAACTGTTTATCGTGATCTTCTCTGATCCTCTGACCTATTCCGCTCAGAGGAGAACTCCACGGCCTTACCCAACCTCACGGTAGGCCTTGTGTGTATCACGTGGGTCTGGCTGCCCCATCCGCCTCCCTACATGGTGTCTTTGGTGCGCACATCTTCTAGGCGCATGTTGAAGGGAATATGTCCGAGAGGCAATAATAAAGTGGTTATTATCTTATTCCATGTTTATGATAAATGTTTATTTTGCATGCTATAATTTATTAATTGGAAACATTAATACATGTGTGTTTAATAAACAAAATACAAAGTTCCTAGTAATGCCTCTCATATAAACTAGCTTGTTGATTAACAAGATGATCAAGGTTTCCTGATCATGGACATTGGATGTTGTTAATAACGAGATCACAACATTGGTGGAATGATGTGATGAACATTCATCCGAAGTATAGCATTACGATCAAAGTCATTATGTTTATATTGCTATAACATCATACGAAGTAATCTTAGTCCTTAACAGGGTGAGATCATGTTAATCACTAACACCGGAAGAGTATCTTGATAACATCAAACGCCACACCGTAACAGGGTGACTATAAAGGTGGGTTCAGTGCTACGAAGGTGTTATGTTGAGGCTCATGGATCAAGAGTGGGATTTGTCCATCCCGATGACGGATAGATATACTCTAGGCCCTCTCGGTGATATCACATTGAAATAGCTTGCAAGCAAGTGATGTGATCACTAGAATGTTATATCACGGGCACGAGAAAAGAGTGCATGTCGGTAACAAGATCAAACTAGGTATTTGGATACCGATGATCAAATCTCGGACATGTAATATATCACGAGACAAAGGGATTTAGTTATGACGTTAAAGGTTCACACGATCACAAGAGTCATCGTTGAATATGTGGGAGTCGATATGGATCTCGTGTCCATTGCTAATTATTGATCGGAGAGGGGTCTCGATCATGTATGCATTATTTACGAACCGTAGGGTGACACACTTAAGGGATACCAACACCATTTGGAGCAAATATGTTTCAGATAAAGATTTAAGAAAGCGCTGGAATTATTTTAATAGACACCAAAACTGTTTCGGGTGAAATTGCTGAAATTGGTTCTGCATGTGATATTGAAATGTTGCAGGGGGTTTTATGTGAATGTTTGTTAATTAATGTAATTAACAAAATTCTGAGTAAAATAAATAAAATAGTTTTATTTAATGAGAGCTTGCATTAAATTTGGTGGAAATTTAATGCATGTGTGAGTGGAATTTTGAGTGGAGGCTTTTTATGGGAGTGGGAGCTCCACCCATATGAATGTGGAAGAGGTGGGGGCACCACCATAGCTGCCACGCCATGGCCCTTGGGTGCCCCCCCTCTTCCCTATAAAAGTCCCCCTCTCCTCCTCACAACACACACCTCCTCGTGAAGGATCTCTCTCCCCTCTAGTTATTCCCCATGGTCTCGGATTAGCGAGATACATGTTCTCGGTGGCTTTATCTGGAAAGGAGTTGCTGCTTCCGCTGCTTTGCTGGAGAGAGGGACGGAGGTTGTCGGGGTACCGGACGTGTGTGCGATCACGGATGCACCGCTGCTTTGTGGTGCTGGACTTGGTGGTGCTGAACTTGCTGGAGCTGGATCTGATGGACGTGCTGGAGCCGGACCTGCTGGACTTCATCACGATCTTGAGATCGGCAAGTGTACGACTACATCATCCACGAGTTCCATCTCGTTAACAAAGCTTTGTTGTTTTCGAGGGTAAGTTCCCTATGGATGTATATCCACCCGTTGCTTGTATCTAGTAGATAGATCTTGGCGTATAGTTCTCATCGTAGGAAATTTTTTGTTTTCTATGCTGCGAACCCAACAATGGTATCAAAGCCTGATCTATGCTTAGGTTCTTTGCACGGGTAGTACACATATGTTTATATGTGGGCGATGATGATCATGTTATTGCATCTTTCATGTATTTTGGATATTGGTGGCATAGTGGGATGAAGCGGCCCGGACCAACCTTACATGTCATCGCACATGCGACCGGTTCCACGACTAACATGCAACTAGTTTTGCATAAGTGGCTGGCGGGTGTCTGTCTCTCCTACTATAGTCAATATATGATTTACAACGAGTTTCTAATAACTTAGTTACCATCGTTGTGGTTCCATATTCGTAGGTAAGACCGGTTCTATCTCCAAAAGCCCTAAGCCACGTAAAACTTGCAATGGATAAATTAGAGGCGTCTAGTTTAGATTGTTGCTGGGCTAGTGTCTTGATATGGTAATGTTATAAGTAGATGTATGGTAGATACTGTTGGGTCCGCAGCATAGAAAAAAATTCCAACGGTATGAACTACACGCCAAGATCTATCTACTAGGTACAAAGCAACGGGTGGACATACATCCAACGAGAACTTACCCTCGTAGACAACGAGCTTTGTTAACGAGTAGGAACTCATGGTTGATGTAGTCATACACTTGCCGGTCTCAAGATCGTGATGAAGTCCAGCAGGTCTGGCTCCAGCACGTCCATCAGATCCAGCTCCAGCACCACCAAGTCCAGCACCGCAAAGCAGCGGTGCATCCGTGATCGCACACATGTCCGGTACCCCGAAAACCTCCATCCCTCGCTCCAGCAAAGCAGCGGAAGCAGCAACTCCTTTCTAGATAAAGCCACCGGGAACATGTATCTCGCTAATCCAAGACCATGGGGATAATACTAGAGGGGGAGAGAGATCCTTCACAAGGAGGTGTGTTGTGAGAGGAGGAGAGGGGGGCCTTTTATAGGGGAGAGGGGGCACCCAAGGGCCATGGCATGGCAGCCATGGTGGTGCCCCCACCTCTTCCACATTCATGTGGGTGGAGCTCCCACTCCCATAAAAAGCCTCCACTCAAAATTCCACTCACACATGCATTAAATTTCCACCAAATTTAATGCAAGCTCTCATTAAATAAAACTATTTTATTTATTTTATTCAGAATTTTGTTAATTGCATTAATTAACAAACATTCACATAAACCCCCTGCAACATTTCAATATCACATGCAGAACCAGTTTTAGCAATTTCACCCGAAACAATTTCGGTTTCCATCGAAATTATTCCAGCGCTTTCTTAAATCTTTATGTGAAACATATTTGCTCCAAATGGTGTCGGTATCCCTTAAGTGTGTCACCCTACGGTTCGTGAATAATGTAGACATGATCGAGACCCCTCTCTGATCAATAATCAGCAGCGAGACCTGGAGATCCGTACTGACTCCCACATATTCAACGATGACTCTTGTGATCGTGTGAACCTTTAACATCGTAACTAAATCCCTTTGTCTCGCGATATATTACATGTCCGAGATTCGATCATTGGCATCCAAATACCTAGTTTGATCTCGTTACCGACATGCACTCTTTTCTCGTTCCCGTGATATAACATTCTAGTGATCACATCACTTGCTTGCAAGCTATTTCAATGTGATATCACCGAGAGAGCCCAAAGTATATCTATCCGTCATCAGGATGGACAAATCCCACTCTTGATCCATGAGCCTCAACATAACACCTTCAGAGTAATCGAACCCACCTTTATAGTCACCCTGTTACGGTGTGACGTTTGATGTTATCAAGATACTCTTTCGGTGTTAGCAATTAACATGATCTCATGGTCTAAGGACTAAGATTACTTCGTATGCTGTTATAGCAATATAAACATAATGACTCTGATCGTAATGCTATACTTCGGATGAATGTTCATCATATCATTCCACCAATGGTGCGACCTTGTTATTAACAACATCCAATGTCCATGATCAGGAAACCTTGATCATCTTGTTAATCAACAAGCTAGTCTATAAGAGAGGCATGACTAGGAACCCTTTTTGTTTATTAAACACACATGTATTGATGTTTCCGAATCAATACAATTCTAGCATGTAAAATAAATATTTATCATAAACATGGAATAAGATAATAACCACTTTATTATTGCCTCTCGGGCATATTCCCTTCAGTCTCCCACTTGCACTAGAGTCAATAATCTAGTTTGAAAAACTTTATGCATTGAACACCTATGGCTTTCTGGTGTTGCATATACGCTATTGCTAGTGGTTAACATAATCTCCAGATGTGACAGTTTCAGATCCGTGTGTATTTGCATGTCTTTGCGTCTCTACGCATCACTCATTCTCAAATGAGATGGCATTGTATAAATTTGGTCCTCTGGTGAGACCTTTAGTTTGTTCGGCTCAAAATATGTTGATATTATTGTCACACAATATATCTTCATAGTATTAGCCCACTTTGAACCACACCTAGTTTGATAACAAACTACTTAACACAAATGCCCTCCTTTGCTGCTACTATAGCAGTTATATACTTAGCCTTTTGTTGTAGTATCCGTCACAATATCTCAACTTTGGAACTCATCCAAATCCATCATGGAACATGCTTTCCATTATATTGTGCCACCCATAGTCTAAATTGAGATAAATTTAATTTGTATATTGTGACAAAACTAGGATCAATGTAACACTTTACAATGAACTACCTTTAACTATTTGTCACTTATACATGATATATTCTTAGTTCTTCCAAAGCTCATAAGAATATCTTTACTATTGTCCAATGATCATCTTATGAATCATTCTGGTATATGCTCATAACATTTAGAGCATAGGACATTCTGGATATATACATATCATGGTATAATCGATCAGAATCTTCATGTGATTTTACTCACCAAGTGTTGAAACACTTGAATCTGAATATAATTCTTTACATACAGCAAAAACCTTTCTTGTTGTTTCCATATTGAACCCTTTCAATATCTCATATTGAACCCTTTCAATATCTTATATATGTATGTCTGGCACAACCATATTAGCGCCTTAATCTATCCATATAGATATTGATGCCTAATATTCTGGGTTTGCCCAAGTCTTTCATCGAAATCTTATTTTAATGAAATCCTTAACTTGTGTCAATTCAAGATACATCATTTCCAATCAACAATATGTCCTCTACATAATGTATTAGAAATATGTCTCAGCGCTCCCACTTAATTTCTTGCAAATGCAAGCATCTTCATCATCTCCAATGAATTTAAACTCTTTTAACAGTTTCATCATGGTGAAGATTTCAACTCCGCTATGCTTACATAAACTATTGAAGTTTACATGCCCTTTTAGCACCCTTTGAATTAACAAAACCCTTCGGACCATGTCATGTACATGTCCTAGGTTACCGTTCTATTAGAAGAACCTTGTTTTGTTTATTCAACTATCATATACCAAATTATATGTAGTGGTTGCTACATTAATCCGTCAAGACTATATATTGCTATGAAAGATCATATCTTGTCATAGTCAACTCCTTGAACATTGCCGTAAACTTCTTTCCGACATGTCGACTATTTCATAGATGTCAAACATCCATGTCTATTTCTTTATAGATCCAAACACGACCGATAGGCTTCACGCTTTTCCGGAGGGTCTTCCAAGTTCAGAAACTTGATTTCTCACGTATGGATACTATCACGGATTCTATGACTTCTAGTCATTTTATAGAGTCAGGGCCCATCATCACTTCTTTGCATGCAGTCAGTTCATCATTGTCAAAACAATAACGACTTCTGTTTCAAATCTTACTATTTGATTCTTACCGACCCACATGGTTCAATAGGAACTCTAATCTCCAAGATCACACCCTTTGTAATCACGAGAGCCATGAGAATTGTGGCCACCACCAGGACACTTTCCGGCGCTGCGCTACTTAGCACATATAGCTAAGGTTCAACAACCTTATCAAAGTTATATTGTCCTCCCACTTAACTTTTCGCGAAAAATTCCTTCTCAAGAAACTTGACATTCTAAGCGACAAACTCTTTTGTCCTCGGTGTTATGGAGGAATTCCCAACAAATTCTTTGGGATAACCTACAAAGACGTGCTTATCCGACTTTGGTTGTAAATATTTTACTTATTCATAGCATACCAAAATTTAAGAAAAGACAATTCGGGTTTTATTCCAAACCATAACTCATATGGTGTCATTGATGGGTTCGTAGCATGGAAAACAAAAAAATTCTACCGCAAGAACGAATAAAACCTAGATCTAATCTAGATAAAAGCCAAGATCTAATCTATTAGACATGTGCAACAAGATAGATCTGTACTAACCCTTGTAGTTTCCAAAGCCTTGTTCGAGATCGGATCTCGTGGTTGATGTAGTCGATCACTTACCGATCTCAAAATCGAGTAGACGATCCTTCTAGCGCCGCTCGTAGCTTCCATGCAGACGGTCACATCGCAAGTCGATGCAGACCTTCCTCTCCCCGTTCCAGCGAGCAGCAGAGGTAGTAGATCTTCTCCACGGAATCCCAACAGCACGACGGCGTGGTGGTGGTGGTGGAGTAGAGAATTCTGCAGGGCTTCGCCTAAGCCGGAGCAGATGGAAGGAGGAGGAGAGAGGCGGCTAGGGTTTGGAGTGGGAAGGAGCTAGGGAGTGGCGCCTCCACCCCTCTATATATAGAGGGAGGGGTGCGGCCTAGGGTTCCCACCCCTAGGCCCACCCCTTAGGGCCGACGCACCAAGGAGGCTTGGGGGAGAGTCCTCCCCCCCAAGTTTCCTTTACTTACCCCTTAAGTTTCCCTTATCCTATCTTGGTTTTCAAGTAAACTCCAAAATATCTTCTAGAACCTTTCGGAACATTCCGAAACCTTCTAGAATCCTCATACAAACACTCCGGAACATTTCCTAACTTAGAAAATGATCCCCATTATATGAATCTTATTCTCCGGACAATTCTGGATCTCCTCGTGATGTCCCGAATCCAATTCGAGACTCCGAACGACATTCGGTCTCCAACGCACATTCAATATCTACTTAAAACAACTTCGAACCTTAAGTGTGTCACCCTACGGTTCGTGAATATGTAGACATGATGGAGACACCTCTCCGATCAATAACCATCAGCAGGATCTGGAGATCCATAATGGCTCCCACATACTCAACGATGACTTCGTGATCGATAGAACCATTAACATACGATACCAATTCCCTTTGTCACGCGATACTCTACTTATCCGAGGTTTGATCGTCGGTATCTCCATACCTAGTTCTACCTCGTTACTGATAAGTACTCTTTACTCGTTCCATGTTATGTCATCCCTTGTGACCCAGTCACATGCTTGCAAGCTAACTAGATGACATTCCACCGAGAGGGCCCAGAGCATATCTATCCGTCATATGGATGGACAAATCCCAATCTTGGTCCATGCACTTCAACACATACTTTTAGAATACCCAATGACACCTTTATAACCACCCAGTTACGAAGCGGTGTTTGATGTCATCAAAGTACCCATCCGGTGATGGTGATTAACATAACCTCATAGTCGAAGGATTAGGTTACTATGCATTTGAAAGCTTGTAGCAATACGAACATAACGACTTGATCTTATGCTACGCTTACTATGGGTGTGTGTCCATCACATCATTCTCCTAATGATATAACCTTGTTATTAATGACATCCAATGTCCACGATCAGGAAACCATGATCATCAATTAATCAACAAGCTAGTTCAATAAGAGGCTTACTAGGGACTCTTTTATGTTTACAAAACACACATGTATTAGTGTTTCCTTATAATACAATTATAGCATGGGATGCAAACATTCATCATAAACACAAAGATATAATAACAACCACTTTTATTATTGCCTCTTGGGCATATCTCCAACAGTCATTTCAACGGATCACGATGGTGCTCTTTTCAGTGAAAAAGCGGTAGTCTCTAAAGCTTTAATCCCTAAAACATAATGGCAATGTTATAAATGACACCTTTGATCTTACCATGTCAAACAAGGTTTGATTTGATCTCTCGAACATACCATATTCCTATGGTTTATCGGGAAGTGCAAATTCATGGAACAATTCCTGAAATCTTAGGTGTTTTGCTAAACCTGTAACTCAAATATCTTCCTTTATGATCAAATCATAAACTCTTTTATTTTCTTGTTACAATGATTTTTCACTTCATCTTGAAAGTCTTTGAACAATTTTCAAATGTTTCATACTTCTTCCTTATTAAGTAAATATATAGATATATTCACTAAAATTTCTGGAGAAGCAAAAAGATCCATCGCATATGGCTACACATAATGGACTATATACATCAACATGCATAATATCCAATAATTTAGTCATCCGTTCCTCTTTGGCCTATGGCGGAGTTTCAATTATCTCGAGGAAAGTCTCACATGCGTCAATTGATCAAAATCAAAGACTCCAAAAATCCATCAACATGGAGTTTCTTCATGTTTTCTTTCAAATATAATTTAAACAGCAATGTCACTTCATAAGTGATCTTTCAATCATTTGTCTTGCGACATTTTAGCAATAGTGTTTATGGATGTGATTTCTCCAACTAGACTTGTAAAAGTTCATCCATCCTTTATGGAATACGGTAATTATTTGAACAGCCATTGTTCTCATGATACCGGAACAAAATAACAATTATTTAAACAAATCTTGAAGGCTTGGTTTGATGACAACGAAAAACACAATAACACTTTATTTGTTTTCGATGAACATCATCACTCATTCTCTTGCTGGTTACTTAGGCCATTGTAGTTCATGAATTGCGTTGTCCTGTATGACACTTCATACCAACCAATTCGGTATCCAATACCTAAGAACCACATTGTTTAACAAGCAAGGAATATAGCCATAACATGTATATCTTCTATATACCTAAGTTGGACATCTCCAACCTTTTATTTTCTGCCAAATATTTTATAGATTCTCTTTCAGCAATTCCTTTTCTTTTAAAAGAATCTATCAACATCAATAGTGGTGTCATCAACATGACACATGGTACAAAGCGTATATAGTCAAATACTAATACCTTTGGACTTGCACTTTGAAGTGGATCACCATCATCAAATGTTTGGTGTTCTTTCAAAAATCCATTCTTTAGTAATATATTAGTGTAGTAAACATTTTACTTACATCTTCTATTCATCCTTATCATGACAACTTTCATGATCAAGATACTATAGCCTATAAGGAAGAATCGCGAGTATAATATCAGTTCCCAAAACCCTTTTGGTAGATTCGGATGCCTAGCATCTCCATCCTTCACAAATTCTCATACAATATGAGAACATGTATTTTGCTAAATTATACTCTATCATAATGCAACCAAAAACATTGTTTCAGATATCACAATATCTTTCACACATGATGGTTTCTGAAACAATTTTCAGCTCCAATATAATCTTGATATTAAAACAACTTTTTGAATATCAATAATCATGGAGGCAAACATGATACTTTAGATACTAACATTGGAATTCTTACTCTTGATTTAATACTACTTATTAAACTTCATGGAGTAAATAGAGTTTGCTGAAAGTTTGCAATAGGACTTATAAACTTTAAATTGACATTCAAAACAATACGATACCAGTTCGTAAAGTAAATATCCAGAATTCTATAGTTCTATTATCTCAATTAAAACTAAGCATAAGGTAGTGAACGGATGCGAATGACTACAACAAATTATGCAAATTCACTTCGATTTGGTTTATGACAAATTGAGTTCGACTAATCCAAATTAGAAATGAACTCCCACTCAAAAACAACATCCCTCGTGCCTTTTTGGTGATTACATGAACCAAATCCACTACACCAAGTCCGATCATCACGTGAGTCGGTGTAGCTTCAAAGGCGAGCATCAATATGGTCATCACATCAACTATATGACTCATGCTTAACCTTTCGGTCCGTGTTCCAAGGCCATGTCTGTACATGCTAGGCTCGCCAAGTAAGAATTAGTATCCGCGTGTGTAAAACTGCCTTACACCTGTTGCATGAAAGCGTAGAGTTGAGAACACCCGATCATCACGTGATGTCTCGAAACACGATCCATAGAACGGTGCATACTTAAGGAAGAACACATTTTATCTTGATATTTAAATGAGGGATCATCTTACAATGCTACAGAAAGCGCCAAACTAGCAGTATAAGATGCTAACATCTAATGTGTAAAGTGAGATGATATGGTCCATGCATTTGATCTCAATCATTTGCATCGTGGTATGATCTCTATCATTCCTTTGTGTGTAAGGCCAAGGTCTATGGAACTTACACGTTGAATGTGTTGTAAGAGTATCTATCATACATCTACTTACAACAATACCATATCAAGACACTAGCCCAGCAACGATCTAAACTAGACGCCTCTAATTTATCAATTGCAAGTTTTACGTGGCTTAGGGCTTTCGGAGATAGAACCGTTCTTACCTACGAACATGAACCACAACGAGGATAACTAAGTTATTAGCAACTCGTTGTAAATCAGATATTGACTATAATAGGAGAGACAGACACCCGCCAGCCACTTATGCAAAACAAGTTGTATGTCAGTCGTGGAACCGGTCTCATGTACGATGACATGTAAGGTTGGTCCGGGCCGCTTCATCCCACTATGCCACCAATATCAAAAATACATAAAAGAAGCAATAACATGATCATCATCACCCACATATAAACATATGTGTACTACCCGTGCAAAGCACCTACGCATAGATCAGGCTCTGATACCACTGTTGGGTCCGACATAGAAAACAAAAAATTCCTACGGTGTGAACTACACGCCAAGATCTATCTACTAGGTACAAAGCAACGGGTGGACATACATCCAACGAGAACTTACCTCGTAGACGGCGAGCTTTGTTAACGAGTAGGAACTCGTGGTTGATGTAGTCAGACACTTGCCGATCTCAAGATCGTGATGAAGTCCAGCAGTCCGGCTCCAAAGACGTCCATCGATCCAGCTCCAGCACCACCAAGTCCAAGACAAGCAGCGGTGCATCCGTGATCGCACACACGTCGTACCCAAAACCTCCATCCTCGCTCCAAAGCAGAAGCAACAACTCCTTTCCAGATAAAGCCACCAGGAACATGTATCTCGCTAATCCGAGACCATGGGGATAATACTAGAGGGGGAGAGAGATCCTTCACAAGGAGGTGTGTTGTGAGAGGAGGAGAGGGGCCTTTATAGGGAGAGGGGGCACCCAAGGGCCATGGCATGGCAGCCATGGTGGTGCCCCCACCTCTTCCACATTCATGTGGGTGGAGCTCCCACTCCCATAAAAAGCCTCCACTCAAAATTCCACTCACACATGCATTAAATTTCCACCAAATTTAATGCAAGCTCTCATTAAATAAAACTATTTTATTTATTTTATTCAGATTTTTTTAATTACATTAATTAACAAACATTCACATAAAACCCCCTGCAACATTTCAATATCACATGCAGAACTAGTTTCAGCAATTTCACCCGAAACAATTTCGGTTTCCATCGAAATGATTCTAGTGCTTTCTTAAATCTTTATCTGAAACATATTTGCTCCAAATGGTGTCGGTATCCCTTAAGTGTGTCACCCTACGGTTCGCGAATAATGTAGACATGATTGAGACCCCTCTCTGATCAATAATCAGCAGCGAGACCTGGAGATCCGTACTGACTCCCACATATTCAACGATGACTCTTGTGATCGTCTGAACCTTTAACGTCGTAACTAAATCCCTTTGTCTCGCGATATATTACATGTCCAAGATTCGATCATTGGCATCCAAATACCTAGTTTGATCTCGTTACCGACATGCACTCTTTTCTCGTTCCCATGATATAACATTCTAGTGATCACATCACTTGCTTGCAAGCTATTTCAATGTGATATCACCGAGAGGGCCCAGAGTATATCTATCCGTCATCGGGATGGACAAATCCCACTCTTGATCCATGAGCCTCAACATAACACCTTCGTAATCGAACCCACCTTTATAGTCACCCTGTTACAGTGTGACGTTTGATGTTATCAAGATACTCTTCCGGTGTTAGCAATTAACATGATCTCATGGTCTAAGGACTAAGATTACTTCGTATGATGTTATAGCAATATAAACATAATGACTCCGATCGTAATGCTATACTTCGGATGAATGTTCATCACATCATTCCACCAATGGTGTGACCTTGTTATTAACAACATCCAATGTCCATGATCAGGAAACCTTGATCATCTTGTTAATCAATAAGCTAGTCTATAAGAGAGGCATGACTAGGAACCCTTTTTGTTTATTAAACACACATGTATTGATGTTTCCGAATCAATACAATTCTAGCATGTAAAATAAACATGTATCATAAACATGGAATAAGATAATAACCACTTTATTATTGCCTCTCGGGCATATTCCCTTCAGATACTCTTACAACACACTTAACGTGTAAGTTCCGTAGACCTTGGCCTTACACATAAAGGAATGATAAAGATCATACCACGATGCATATGATAGAGATCAAATGCATGGATCATATCATCCCACTTTACACATTAGATGTTCACATCTTATATTGCTAGTTTAGCGCTTTTAGTAGCATTGTAATATGATCCCTTATTTAAATATCAAGATAAAATGTGTTCTTCCTTAAGTATGCACCATTCTATGGATCGTGTTTCGAGACATCACGTGATGATCGAGTGTACTCGACTCTACGCTTTCATACAACGGGTGTAAGATAGTTTTACACACGTGAATACTAAGGTTCTTACTTGGCGAGCCTAGCATGTATGCATACGGCCTTGGAACACGTAATCAAAGGTTAAGCATGAGTCATATATTTGATGTGATGCCCATATTGATGCTCGCCTTTGAAGCTACACCGACTCACGTGATGATCGGACTTGGTGTAGTGGATTTGGTTCATATAATCACCAAAAAGGCACGAAGGATGTCGTTTTTGAGTGGGAGTTCATTTCTAATTTGGATTAGTCGAACTCAATTTGTCATAAACTAAATCGATGTGAATTTGCATAATTTGTTGTAGTCATTGGCATCTGTTCACTACCTTATGCTTAGTTTTAATTGAGATAATAGAACTATATAATTCTAGATATTTACTTTACGAACTGGTATCGTATTGTTTTGAATATCAATTTAAAGTTTATAAGTCCTATTGTAAACTTTTAGCAAACTCTATTTACTCCATGAAGTTTAATAAGTAGTATTAAATCAAGAGTAAGAATTCCAATGTTAGTATCTAAAGTATCATGTTTGCCTCCATGATTTCAAAAGTTGTTTAAATATCAAGATTATCTAGGAGCTGAAAATTGTTTCAGAAACCATCATGTGTGAAAGATATTGTGATATCTGAAACAATGTTTTTGGTTGCATTATGATAGAGTATAATTTAGCAAAATACATGTTCTCATATTGTATGAGAATTTGTGAAGGATGGAGATGCTAGGCATTCGGATCTCCCAAAAAGGTTTTGGGAACTAACATTATACTCGCGATTCTTCCTTATAGGCTATAGTAGCTTGATCACGAAAGTTGTCATGATAAGGATGAATAGAAGATGTAAGTAAAATGTTTACTACACTAATAGATTACTAAAGAATGGATTTTTGAAAGAACACCAAACATTTGATGATGGTGATCCACTTCAAAGTGAAAGTCCAAAGGTATTAGTATTTGACTATATACACTTTGTACTATGTGTCATGTGAATGACACCACTATTGATGTTGATAGATTCTTTTAAAAGAAAAGGAATTGTTGAAAGATAATCTATAAAATATTTGGCAGAAAAGAAAAGGTTGGAGATGTCCAACTTAGGTATATAGAAGATATACTTGGTATGGCTGTATTCCTTGATTGTTAAACAATGTGGTTCTGAGGTATTGGATACCGGTATTGGATACCGAATTGGTTGGTGTGAAGTGTCATATAGAACAACACAATTCATGAACTGCAACAGCCTAAGTAACTTGCAAGAGAATAAGTGATGATGTTCATCAAAAACAAATAAAGTGTTATTGTGTTTTGTTGTCATCAAACCTAGACTTCAAGATTTGTTTTAATAATTGTTATTTTGTTCCGGTATTACGAGAACAAGGGTTGTTCAAATAATTACCGTATTCCATAAAGGATGGATGAACTTTTACAAGTCTAGTTGGAGAAATCACATCCATAAACATTATTGCTAAAATATCGTAAGACAAATGATTGGAAGATCACTTATGAAGTGACATCGCTGTTTGAATTATATTGGAAAGAAAACATGAAGAAACTCCATGTTGATGGATTTTTGGAATCTTTTGATTTTGATCAATTGATGATTGTGAAGCTTTCCTCGAGATAAGTGAAACTCCATTCATAGGCCAAAGAGTAACGGATGACTAACTTATTGGATATTATGCATGTTGATGTATATAGTCCATTATGTGTAGCCATATGTGATGGATCTTTTTGCTTCATATGCTTTCTCCAGAAATTTGAGTGAATATATCTAGATATTTACTTAATAAGGAAGAAGTATGAAACATTTGAAAATTGTTCAAAGACTTTCAAGATGAAGTGAAAAATCATTGTAACAAGAAAATAAAAGATTTTATGATTTGATCATAAAGGAAGGTATTTGAGTTATAGGTTTAGCAAAACACCTAAGATTTCAGGAATTGTTCCATGAATTTGCATTTCCCGATAAACCACAGGAGTATGGTATGTTCGAGAGATCAAATCAAACCTTGTTTGACATGGTAAGATCAAAGGTGTCATTTATAAAACTGCCATTATGTTTTAAGGATTAAAGCTTTAGAGACTGCAGCTTTTACACTGAAAAGAGCACCATCGTGATCCGTTGAAATGACACCATATGAGTTATGGTTTGGGATAAAACCCGAATTGTCTTTTCTTAAATTTTGGTATGCTATGCATAAGTAAAAGGTTTACAACCAAAGTCGGATAAGCACGTCTTTGTAGGTTATCCCAAAGAATTTGTTGGGAATTCCTCCATGACACCGAGGACAAAAGAGTTTGTCACTTGGAACGTCAAGTTTCTTGAGAAGGAATGTTTCGCGAAAAGTTAAGTGGGAGGACAATAGAACTTTGATAAGGTTGTTGAACCTTAGCTATATGTGCTACGTAGCACAGCGCCGGAAAGTGTCCTGGTGGCGGCCACAATGCTCATTTCTCCTGTGATTACAAAGGGTGTGATCTTGGAGATTAGAGTTCCTATTGAACCATGTGGGTCGGTAAGAATCAAATAGTGAGATTTGATAAACAAGTTGTTATTGTTTTGACAATGATGAACCGACTGCATGCAAAGAAGCGATGATGGGCCCCGATGAGACAAAGGGATTTAGTTATGACGTTAAAGGTTCACACAATCATAAGAGTCATCGTTGAATATGTGGGAGTCAGTACGGATCTCTAGGTCCCGTTGCTGATTATTGATCGGATAGGGGTCTCGATCATGTCTGCATTATTCACGAACCGTAGGGTGACACACTTAAGGGATACCGACACCATTTGGAGCAAATATGTTTCAGATAAAGATTTAAGAAAGCGCTGGAATTATTTCAATAGACACCGAAACTGTTTTAAGTAAATTGCTGAAATTGGTTCTGCATGTGATATTGAAATGTTGCAGGGGGTTTTATGTGAATGTTTGTTAATTAATGTAATTAACAAAATTCTGAGTAAAATAAATAAAATAGTTTTATTTAATGAGAGCTTGCATTAACTTTGGTGGAAATTTAATGCATGCGTGAGTGGAATTTTGAGTGGAGGCTTTTTATGGGAGTGGGAGATCCACCCATATGAATGTGGAAGAGGTGGGGGCACCACCAGGGCTGCCACTCCATGGCCCTTGGGTTCCCCCCTCTTCCCTATAAAAGGCCCCCTCTCCTCCTCACAACACACACCTCCTCGTGAAGGATCTCTCTCCCCTCTAGTTATTCCCCATGGTCTCGGATTAGCGAGATACATGTTCCCGATGGCTTTATCTGGAAAGGAGTTGCTGCTTCCGCTGCTTTGCTGGAGCGAGGGATGGAGATTGTCGGGGTACCGGACGTGTGTGCGATCATAGATGCACCGCTGCTTTGCGGTGCTGGACTTGGTGGTGCTAAACTTGCTGGAGCTGGATCTGATGGACGTGCTGGAGCCGGACCTGCTGGACTTCATCATGATCTTGAGATCGGAAAGTGTACGACTACATCATCCACGAGTTCCATCTCATTAACAAAGCTTTGTTGTCTTCGAGGGTAAGTCCTCTATGGAGGTATATCCACCCATTGCTTGTATCTAGTAGATAGATCTTGGCGTATAGTTCCCATCGTAGAGCTGATTGCTTCATGCAAAGTACACGTCCTCGATGCGGATGAGCTACACTAACAAACAATGTCGCCTCCCGTCACCATTAACTCATCATTTACACACATCATTGTCGATCGAGCTATAGGTTTTCGTCGCGTCGCCCCTTCAGGTTGTAGTGTCACCGCCTTGGTCCTCGCCTACAGGCTACTAACATACCACCTAGGCGTGTATGCGTCAATGGCTTCAAGCCGCTGCACCGACTCGAGCCCTGTAGCTATGCAGTCCCCTTAGGATGTAGTGTTGCTGCATGCGATCATCATCGCTATCCCCGTGCTCCGACGTCCTAGGATACCATCACACGACATCCCATGGCGCAGGTCACCACCATCCATGCATGGTCTTCGGGAAGGGAATATGCCCGAGAGGCAATAATAAAGTGGTTATTATCTTATTCCTTGTTTATGATAAATGTTTATTTTACATGCTAGAATTGTATTGATCGGAAACATCAATACATGTGTGTTTAATAAACAAAAAGGGTTCCTAGTTATGCCTCTCTTATAGACTAGCTTGTTGATTAACAAGATGATCAAGGTTTCCTGATCATGGATATTGGATGTTGTTAATAACAAGGTCACACCATTGGTGGAATGATGTGATGAACATTCATCCGAAGTATAGCATTACGATCAAAGTCATTATGTTTATATTGCTATAACATCATACGAAGTAATATTTATCCTTAGACCATGAGATCATGTTAATTGCTAACACCGGAAGATTATCTTGATAACATCAAACGTCCTGCAAATAACAGGGTGACTATAAAGGTGGGTTCGATTACTACGAAGGTGTTATGTTGAGGCTCATGGATCAAGAGTGGTATTTGTCCATCCCGATGAGGATAGATATACTCAGGCCCTCGGTGATATCACATTGAAATAGCTTGCAAGCAAGTGATGTGATCACTAGAATGTTATATCACGAGCGAGAAAAGAGTGCATGTCGGTAATAATATCAAACTAGGTATGGAGATCGATGATCGAATCTCGGACATGTAATATATCGCGGGACAAAGGGATTTAGTTACTAGCGTTAAAGGTTCTCATGATCACGAAGTCATCGTTGAATGTGTAGGAGTCGTATGGATCTCCGTGTCCCATCGCTGATTATTGATCGAGAGGGTCTCAATCATGTCTGCATTATTCGTGAACCGTAGGGTGACACACTTAAGGGATACCGACACCATTTGGAGCAAATATGTTTCAGATAAAGATTTAAGAAAGCGCTGGAATTATTTCAATAGACACCCAAACTGTTTGGTGAAATTGCTAAAATTGGTTGCATGTAATATTGAAATATTGCAGGGGTTTTATGTGAATGTTTGTTAATTAAAGTAATTAACAAAATTCTGAACAAAAATAATAAAAGAGTTTTATTAAATGAGAGAGCATTAAATTTGGAGAAATTTAATGCATTTAAAGTGGAGACTTTAAAAGAGAATGTGAAGGGGCATTTTAATGTGGAGGGGTTACCACCACATGAATGGAGGAGGTGAAGGGTCACCCCCTCCGTGCGCCGGCCATGAAGGAGGAGCACCCCCTCCTCCTATAAAAGGCCACCCCCTCCTTACTTCTCACACACACCTCCTTGTGAAGGATCTCTCTCCCCCTCTAGTATTATTCCCCCATGGTCTCGGATTAGCGAGATACATGTTCCCGGTGGCTTTATCTGGAAAGGAGTTGCTGCTTCCGCTGCTTTGCTGGAGCGAGGGACGGAGGTTGTCGGGGTACCGGACGTGTGTGCGATCACGGATGCACCGCTGCTTTGCGGTGCTGGACTTGGTGGTGCTGGAGCTGGATCGATGGACGGCCGAGCCGACTGCTGGACTTCATCACGATCTTGAGATCGGCAAGTGTACGACTACATCAACCACGAGTTCCTACTCATTAACAAAGCTCGTTGTCTACGAGGGTAGGTTCTCGTTGGATGTATGTCCACCCGTTGCTTTGTACCTAGCAGATAGATCTTGGCGTGTAGTTCACATCGTAGGAAATTTTTTGTTTTCTATGTTGCGGACCCAACAGTGGTATCAGAGCCTGATCTATGCGTAGGTGCTTAGCACGGGTAGTACACATATGTTGATATGTGGGCGATGATGATCATGTTATTGCTTCTTTCATGTATTTTGGATATTGGTGGCATAGTGGGATGAAGCGTCCCGGACCAACCTTACATGTCATCGTACATGAGACCGGTTCCACGACTGACATGCAACTTGTTTTGCATAAGTGGCTGGCGGTGTCATCTCTCCTACTATAGTCAATATCGATTTACAACGAGTTGCTAATAACTTAGTTATCCTCGTTGTGGTTCATGTTCAGAGTAAGAACGGTTCTATCTCCGAAAGCCCTAAGCCACGTAAAACTTGCAATTGATAAATTAGAGGCGTCTAGTTTAGATCATTGCTGGGCTAGTGTATTGATATGGTATTGTTGTAAGTAGATGTATGATAGATACTCTTACAACACACTCAACGTGTAAGTTCCATAGACCTTGGCCTTACACACAAAGGAATGATAGAGATCATACCACGATGCAAGTGATAGAGATCAAATGCATGGACCATATCATCTCACTTTACACATTAGATGTTAGCATCTTATACTGCTAGTTTGGCGCTTTCTGTAGCATTGTAAGATGATCCTCTTTTAGATATCAAGATAAAAAATGTGTTCTTCCTTAAGTATGCACCGTTTTGTGCATCGTATTTCGAGGCATCACGTGATGATCGGGTGTACTCGACTCTACGCTTTCATACAAACGGGTGTAAGACAGTTTTACACATGCGAGTACTAAGGTTCTTACTTGGCGAGCCTAGCATGTACAAATATGGCCTCGGAACACAGACCGAAAGGTTAAGCATGAGTCATATAGTTGATATGATTCCCATATAGATGCTCGCCTTGAAGCTACATCAACTCACGTGAGGATCGGACTTGGTGTAGTGGATTTGGTTCATGTAATCACCAAAAAGGCACAAGGGATGTCGTTTTTGAGTGGGAGTTCATTTCTAATTTGGATTAGTCGAACCAAATTTGTCATAAATTAAATAAAATTGGATTTTTATAGTTTGTTGTAGTCATTGGCATTCGTTTTCTATCTTATGCTTAGTTTTTATTTGAGATAATAGAACTATAGAGTTCTGGATATTTACTTTACGAACTGGTATCGTATTGTTTTGAATGTCAATTTAAAGTTTATAAGTCCTATTGCAAACTTTCAGCAAACTCTATTTACTCCATGAAGTTTAATTAGTATTAAATCAAGAGTAAGAATTCCAATGTTAGTATCTAAAGTATCATGTTTGCCTCCATGATTATTGATATTCAAAAGGTTGTTTTAATATCAAGATTATATTGGAGCTGAAAATTGTTTCAGAAACCATCATGTGTGAAAGATATTGTGATATCTGAAACAATGTTTTTGGTTGCATTATGATAGAGTATAATTTAGCAAAATACATGTTCTCATATTGTATGAGAATTTATGAAGGATGGAGATGCTAGGCATCCGAATCTACCAAAAAGGTTTTGGGAACTGATATTATACTCGTGATTCTTCCTTATAGGCTATAGTAGCTTGATCATGAAAGTTGTCATGATAAGGATGAATAGAAGATGTAAGTAAAATGTTTACTACACTAATAGATTACTAAAGAATGGATTTTTGAAAGAACACCAAACATTTGATGATGGTGATCCACTTCAAAGTCCAAGTCCAAAGGTATTAGTATTTGACTATATACGCTTTGTACCACGTGTCATGTTGATGAAACCACTATTGATGTTGATAGATTCTTTTAAAAGAAAAGGAATTGCTAAAAGAGAATCTATAAAATATTTGGCAGAAAATAAAAGGCTAGAAATGTCCAACTTAGGTATATAGAAGATATACATGTTATGGCTATATTCCTTGCTTGTTAAACAATGTGGTTCTTAGGTATTAGATACCGGTATTGGATACCGAATTGGTTGGTATGAAGTGTCATACAGGACAACGCAATTCATGAACTACAATGGCCTAAGTAACCAGCAAGAGAATGAGTGATGATGTTCATCAAAAACAAATAAAGTGTTATTGTATTTTTCGTTGTCATCAAACCAAGCCTTCAAGATTTGTTTAAATAATTGTTATTTTGTTCCGGTATCATGAGAACAGTGGATGTTCAAATAATTACCGTATTCCATAAAGGATGGATGAACTTTTACAAGTCTAGTTGGAGAAATCACATCCATAAACACTATTGCTAAAATGTCGCAAGACAAATGATTGAAAGATCACTTATGAAGTGACATCTGTTAAATTATATTTGAAAGAAAACATGAAGAAACTCCATGTTGATGGATTTTTGGAGCCTTTGATTTTGATCAATTGACGCATGTGAGACTTTCCTCGAGATAATTGAAACTCCGTCCATAGGCCAGAGAGGAACGAATGACTAGCTTATTGGAAATTGTGCATGCCAATGTGCATAGTCCATTATGTGTAGCCATATGCGATGGATCTTTTTGCTTCATATGCTTTCTCCGAAAATTTGAGTGAATATATCTGTATATTTACTTAATAAGTAAGAAGTATGAAACATTTGAAAATTGTTCAAAGACTTTCAAGATGAAGTGGAAAATCATTGTAACAAGAAAATAAAGAGTTTATGATTCGATCATAAAGGAAGATATTTGAGTTACATGTTTAGCAAAAACACCTAAGATTTCAGGAATTGTTCCATGATTTGTGTTTTCTCGATAAACCATAGGAGTATGGCATATTTGAGAGATAAAATCAAACCATGTTTGACATGGTAAGATCAAGGGTGTCATTTATAAAACTGCCATTATGTTTTAAGGATTGAAGCTTTAGAGACTACCGCTTTTACACTGAAAAGAGCACCATCGTGATCCATTGAAATAACACCATATGAGTTATGGTTTGGGATAAAACCCGAATTGTCTTTTCTTAAATTTTGGTATGCTATGCATAAGTAAAATGTTTACAACCAAAGTCGGATAAGCACGTCTTTGTAGGTTATCCCAAAGAATTTGTTGGGAATTTCTCCATAACACCAAGGACAAAAGAGTTTGTCGCTTGGAACGTCAAGTTTCTTGAGAAGGAACTTTTCGTGAAAAGTTAAGTGGGAGGACAATAGAACTTTGATAAGGTTGTTGAACCTTAGCTATATGTGCTAAGTAGCGCAGCGCTGGAAAGTGTCCCGGTGGCGGCCACAATTCTCATGACTCTCGTGATTACAAAAGGTGTGATCTCGGAGATTAGAGTTCCTATAGAACCGTGTGGGTCGGTAAGAATCAAATAGTAAGATTTGATAAGCAAGTCGTTATTGTTTTGACAATCATGAACCGACTATATGCAAAGAAGCGATGATGGGCCCTGACTCCATAAAATGACTAGAAGTCATAGAATCCGTGATAGTATCCATACATGAGAAAACAAGTTTCTGAACTTGGAAGACCCTTCGGAAAGGCGTGAAGCCTATCGGTCGTGTTTGGATCTATAAAGAAATAAGACATGGATGTTTAACATCTATGAAATAGTCGACATGTTGGAAAGAAGTTTACGACAATGTTCAAGGAGTTGACTATGACAAGATTTGATCTTTCATAGCGATACATAGTCTTGACGGATTAATGTAGCAACCACTACATATAATTTGGTATATGGTAGTTGAATAAACAAAACAAGGTTCTTCTAATAGAACGGTAACCTAGGACATGTACATGACATGGTCCGAAGGGTTTTGTTAATTCAAAGGGTGCTAAAAGGGCATGTGAACTTCAATAGTTGAAGTAAGCATAGCGGAGTTGGAATCTTCACCATGATGAAACTGTTAAAAGAGTTTAAATTCATCGGAGATGATGAAGATGCTTGCATTTGCAAGAAATTAAGTGGGAGCGCTGAGACATATTTCTAATACATTATGTAGAGGACATATTGTTGATTGGAAATGATGTATCTTGTATTGACACAAGTTAAGAATTTCATTAAAATAAGATTTCGATGAAAGACTTGGGCAAACCCGGAATATTAGGCATCAATATCTATATGGATAGATTAAGGCGCTAATATGGTTGTGCCAGACATACATATATAAGATATTGAAAGGGTTCAATATGGAAACAACAAGAAAGGTTCTTGCTGCATGGAAAGGATTGTATCAAAATTCAAGTGTTTCAACACTTGGTGAGTAAAATCACATGAAGATTTTGATCGATTATACCATGATATGTATATATCCAGAATGTCCTATGCTCTAAATGTTATGAGCATATACCAGAATGATTCATAAGATGATCATTGGACAATAGTAAAGATATTCTTATGAGCTTTGGAAGAACTAAGAATATATAATGTATAAGTGACAAATAGTTAAAGGTAGTTCATTGTAAAGTGTTACATTGATACTAGTTTTGTCACAAGATACAAATTAAATTTATCTCAATTTAGACTATGGGTGGCATAGTGTAATGGAAAGGATGTTCCATGATGGATTTGGATGAGTTCCAAAGTTGAGACATTGTGACGGATACTACAACAAAAGGCTAAGTATATGACTGCTATAGTAGCAGCAAAGGAGGGCATTTGTGTTAAGTAGTTTGTTATCAAACTAGGTGTGGTTCAAAGTGGGATAATACTATGAAGATATATTGTGTGACAATAATATCAACATATTTTGAGCCGAACAAACTAAAGGTCTCACCAAAGGACCAAATCTATACAATGCCATCTCATTTGAGAATGAGTGATGCGTAGAGACGCAGAGACATGCAAATACACACGGACCTGAAACTGCCAGATCCAAAGATTATGTTAACCACTAGAAATAGCGTATATGCAACATCAGAAAGCCATAGGTGTTCAATACGCAAAGTTTTTCAAACTAGATTATTGACTCTAGTGCAAGTGGGGGACTGAAGGGAATATGCCCGAGAGGCAATAATAAAGTGGTTATTATCTTATTCCATGTTTATGATAAATGTTTATTTTACATGCTAGAATTGTATTGATCGGAAACATCAATACATGTGTGTTTAATAAACAAAAAGGGTTCCTAGTTATGCCTCTCTTATAGACTAGCTTGTTGATTAACTAGATGATCAAGGTTTCCTGATCATGGACATTGGATGTTGTTAATAACAAGGTCACACCATTGGTGGAATGATGTGATGAACATTCATCCGAAGTATAGCATTACGATCAAAGTCAGTATGTTTATATTGCTATAACATCATACGAAGTAATCTTTATCCTTAGACCATGAGATCATGTCAATTGCTAACACCGGAAGAGTATCTTGATAACATCAAACGTCACACTGTAACAGGGTGACTATAAAGGTGGGTTTAGTGCTACGGAGGTGTTATGTTGAGGCTCATGGATCAAGAGTGGGATTTGTCCAGCCCAATGACGGATAGATATACTCTGGGCCCTCTCGGTGATATCACATTGAAATAGCTTGCAAGCAAGTGATGTGATCACTAGAATGTTATATCACGGGAACGAGAAAAGAGTGCATGTCGTGCGAGATCAAACTAGGTATGGAGATACCGATGATCGAATCTCGGACATGTAATATATCGGGACAAAGGGATTTAGTTACTAGCGTTAAAGGTTCTCACGATCGAAGTCATCGTTGAATGTGTAGGAGTCAAGATGGATCTCGTGTCCCGCTGATTATTGATCGGAGAGGGGTCTCGATCATGTCTGCATTATTCGCGAACCGTAGGGTGACACACTTAAGGGATACCGACACCATTTGGAGCAAATATGTTTCAGATAAAGATTTAAGAAAGCGCTGGAATTATTTCAATAGACACCAAAAGCTGTTTGGGTGAAATTGCTGAAATTGGTTACGCATGTAATATTGAAATGTTGCAGGGGGTTTTATGTGAATGTTTGTTAATTAAAGTAATTAACAAAATTCTGAATAAAAATAATAAAAGAGTTTTATTAAATGAGAGAGCATTAAATTTGGAGAAATTTAATGCATTTAAAGTGGAGACTTTAAAAGAGAATGTGAAGGGGCATTTTAATGTGGAGGGTTACCACCACATGAATGGAGGAGGTGCAGGGTCACCCCCTCCATGCGCCAGCCATGAAGGAGGGCACCCTCCTCCTATAAAAGGCCACCCCTCCTCACTTCTCACACACCTCCTTGTGAAGGATCTCTCCCTCTAGTATTATTCCCCATGGTCTCGGATTAGCGAGATACATGTTCCCCGTGGCTTTATCTGGAAAGGAGTTGCTGCTTCCGCTGCTTTGCTGGAGCGAGGGACGGAGGTTGTCGGGGTACCGGATGTGTGTGCGATCACGGATGCACCGCTGCTTTGCGGTGCTGGACTTGGTGGTGCTGGAGCTAGATCTGATGGACGTGCTGGAGCCGGACCTGCTGGACTTCATCACGATCTTGAGATCGGCAAGTGTACGGCTACATCAACCACGAGTTCCTACTCGTTAAAAAAGCTCATTGTCTACGAGGGTAAGTTCTCGTTGGATGTATGTCCCCCCGTTGCTTTGTACCTAGTAGATAGATCTTGGCGTGTAGTTCACACCATAGGAAATTTTTTGTTTTCTATGCTGCGGACCCAACACTTCGTCACACCATCGGGTTATACCTCGCCAACTTTGAGCACCATCGCCACGCTTCCACACGTAACCTACATGGCCACTTTAGGCTGTCGCAGGTCCCATCAACTACACCATCGCCTCAGTCTAGGCGTCCAACATGACCTCTCTAGGACACCGATGGTTTCACCGTCTTCTACATCTTCGTCCACTACAACTTCATCTTCAACGTCATCGCCTAGTCCCCGACTACACCTGCTCGTCTACTCTGGCAACCACAGACTGCATCGACACATCTCCTTCTTCACCGCTTTGCGCCTCGCAACCGCTCGGAGGCCTCCTCTACTAGCCTCTCTAACATGGTGGAAAGTTCATGACGGTCCTTGTCCTCACATTTGCCAGTGCTGGCAACACCGATGCGTGCCTTCGTCCCCGAGGCATCCTCGAGTCTGGCAAGGTCATATCGGTGCCACGTCTTCATAGGCCGAGTCACCGACAAGTTCTTATTTGCATACTCGGTTCTAGCAAAACCGAATTGTGCCTTTGTCCCTAACGTGCATCTAGTTCTGGAAAAACTATGGTCGCATCTCGTCCTCAATAGCTCAAACTGCATCGCTTCAGCATCAACATCCTTGACACGTATCCATCACTCTCCTCGCGCACTATGCGCCCGCGGCTTCATGTGCGGCTACCTTGACACTGGCACCAGACCACGACATCAACCATAGAGACTCCTTGCATAGCTACATCGACCAAGGATGCAGCGCTCACTACGTCCAACACTCTCAACTTCATCGAGTTGGCACAAAGGGCTATCACCTTGCATGAACACCTCACTAGCTTCCTCTATAGTTCAAGTTACCACAACACTACACCGTCCACAAAGTTGCCTCTACTACTTCGAGAGATGTCATCCCACTAGTTCTACTTCGGTTTATATCTAGTCTGACCGTCCGCGATGTTTCTGTTGTTCACGATACTATAACTACGACTTCGGGAGGATGTTAGAGTATGTTCACGATAAAGTAAAGATTAGTTAGACATAGGATTTTATTATTCTCTTGTACTCCAAGTTGATCCTTGTACGTCTATATATACTCACTCAAGATGATCAATAATATATTCATCATATTCCGCCAATCCCCATACTCTTTCAGAATTGAACAAAGGAACACTATCTCTTTTTCCAAGAAAATGAAGAAGAGAAGAACCAGCTGTTTTATAGCTTTGCAGCAGCCCTGCATTCTACGCAACATGGCAATTTCAACTACTTGGGTTGCAAATAAATAGGCATCACAATAAAATTGAGCACCATTAGAGGTGATCAACAAGTTAGATTTGAATAATTTCCTCAAACTAAAGTTAGAGAGCGAAGACATTGCTGGGAGAAGGAGGATATCCCCAAAGAAGGAAGCTAGGAGCCCAGCAAGAAACTGGTGACCGGAAAGGAATAAGACTCTAGTTCTTGCGCGCGTTTGCACTAGTAAAAAGGGAGGGTGAGGGAGCGAGCAAAGACGCAAATAAATTGCAGCAAGAAACAAAGGCAAATACTATGCAGTCGACGTTTGCATAATATCAAGAGAGCCAATTGGAGATACACCAATACAATTAGAGACACAAAGATTTTTTATTTCAATTCATCTTATTGCTAGGGTTTATCCAACCCCCAAGAACAAAAGAAACTACTTACTCATGGAGGCAGTTCACATCATCATGATAGTATAATGAAGAATGAAAGTATGAATGAATACACGTGCAAATCCACACTAGGGTTGAGAATTACAATGATATGAAGACATAGTTGATGATGATGGTGATGTAGATGCATGGGTTGATGATGGATATCAATTTCCAAGCCTCCTAGATCAGAGCAATAATGGAGATGGCTATCCTCTTGCAATTTCCTCTCTAGGTCCATTACAGAGGTGAGATTTCTGGTTTTCTTGTGTCTTTGGTATGATAACTGATCTGATCACACATGAAAAAAAATATTTGATGAGGCGTTTACATGGACACATGGGATGGTTGCACGATACGGTCACCCCTGAATGTACTTGTGATTGCTAAACCTTCAGCAATATCTCATTTTGTATGTTTCCTTCTCGGCTTTTCTCCAGTTGCGTGGATAATCGTATGGAAGGCATTTATGGCTTGCAATCAACATATTTATGCCCAAAAATAATTTATCTAATTGATTTGTCCATCAACCTCTTCAATTTTGGGATTCTAGTAAACAAACATAAAATGTGCGTGTGAGCATGATAAAATACCAAAATCCTAACACTACTAATGGAAAAACACAAGGTAAAACATAATGCAAAATGCGCTCGTCATGAGGCATCCACTATCACTTTGTAATAATCATTGAAAGAGATGGCCAGACCTGAAGTGGAAAGAGAGGGGAGATTCGAGAACTCAAGAAGGATGAGCGCTTCAAGAGCTTCTTGGATAGACTTCAATAGAAGTACCATCAAGATGTCACCACCACTATCGAGAAGCTTCATATTAAAGAAGATAAGTACCATCAAGATGTCACCACCACCGTCGAGAAGCTTCACATTGAAGAAGATATGTACCATCAAGATACCAAGGCCACCCCCGAGAAGCTTCACATTGAGGCCGAGATTGCCGTTGCCGCCAAGTTGGATGCAACTTCAAGGTCAATAGAAGTTGATCTCAAGGTCTTTGTGGAGGAGACCTGTGTGATGACGACCGATCTAAGCGTCACAGACGATGCGACGAGGGCTTGGTACGAGAAGAAGAGGCAACGAATCATCTCTCAGCAAGAGTGGTCACTTCATGTGCTTGTAGGACTGTCGTTTTGACTTGGTGTTCTTTTGGTACTTCTGTGTCCTGCATGGGCTTATTTGAACTATTTTTTATTTATGATGACTATTTGTGATGCTACTCGATATTTGAAACATTAAAAATAGTTGAAAAAATCGAGAGAACATTTATTAGGGGTCTTCGTTGGGTGTAGGGGAAGGGGGCAATTGTGCTTTGCCGCCCCTAAAATGGACACATAGAAGACAAGCGGGGACACAGATTGAGGGCCTCCCTTGGAGATGCTCGGAATAGAAGAAGTTTTTTTTGCATGAGATGCGGAGAATTTATTAGCGTTGAAATCCATGGAATCCTACAAAAAGGCAGGAGTAGTATTACCAAATTCTAAAAGCCAAGGATGACAATAATAGTTGATGCGTTGTACTCCCTCTGTTTTCAAATATAAGATATTTTAGCTTTATGAAAGAAGTGCATTTAGACATCTTTTAGTGTGTAGGTTCACTCCAAATCTAGATGAACCTACACACTAAAAGAAATCTAGATACATTTCTTCACAAAGCTAAAACATCTTATATTTTAAAACAAAAAGAGTACTAATTAATTATATGGCCTTCTATAGATGACGTGGATGATGGAGAGAAGACTCACATTCTACTACTCCCTTCGACCCATATTAATTAACGTGAGTTTGTCTAGATTTGGATGTATCTAGACATATTTTAGTGCTAGATACATCCGAATCTAGATAAAACTCAAATCAACTAATATAGGTCGGAGGGAGTAGTACTATCGTAGGATCGGATGTTGAAACCAACAAATTTCCCTCCGATTCACTAAAATCCAAAAGCCAGCTGACGTACTGTAGAAAAGTAAACTTAAAGCAACCAGCAGTGAGTCAGCAATCATCATCATCAAGCTCAACATCCCAAAACAAAGACAAATCAGCACGCTGAGGCCGACGCCGCGCGACTCCTCCCTCTCCCGGTTTCTTTCTATTTCCGTCCCCGTCCCCAACCACCCGCGCCCCCCGCTTTCCATGGCCGCCGCGGCCGGATGATGTCTAGAAAGCCCCTCCTCCCCTGCCGCGGGCCCTCCACCACCCCTCCCGCCCAGCTCCTCCTCCCAATCCGCCGCCTCCTCCTCCCCCCCCGCCGCCGCTCCTCTCCGCCGCCGTCGCCGACCGACCGGCGGAGGCCCGCTATGGCCGGCGCCGGCCAGCCCGTGGCCCCGGCGGCCGCGGTGGCGGCGGTGTCGGCCGGCGCGGCAACCTCCTTCCGGGTCAGCATGGTGCGGGTCGTCTCCTTCCTCGTTGGCGGCCTGAATTGCGCGGTCATGCTGCTTGGGCTGTACCTCATGGACGCCGTGCTCCCGCCCGACTGCGGCAGGGGGCTCGCCGTCGCCTCCGCGCCCGTTATGGCTGGGGTCCGGGTGCTCTCCATGCTGGGCGCCGCGCGGGCCCAGCACGCCACCGCGGATGCCATTGCTCGCCGCCACCTCGACGAGGGCGCCGTCTCCGTCGCCGAGGACGCCGTAGCCCGCCACGAGATCAGGGTGAGATGCAAACTCCGGTTGCTGGTTAGGTAGATTCTTTCTGGTAGGTGCATTCGGGGCTGGATTATTGGGCGAATTTAACTTTAGATTCGGTTGGTTGCAACTTACAACGCAAAGCCATAAGGGGTCTTTTATGCATCTGAACATATGAGAAGGGTTAGGGTTCATGATATAATGAGCTGCAGTTGAGTTGCTTCGATCACTGCTATGAATCTATGATAGCTAGCTGTGAGGTGGTTTTGATGCGATTGCAGTGTAATTGATGGAAGATATCAGCTGACAATGCTGCTATGATGGTGTTGCCTTAGTTGATCATACAGTATGGTACTTCTCTAGTGATAAAAACCAGACAGTAATTGAGGTTCTCTTGATAGGTTAAGTTAAGAGCTTAATCTGATGCACAAGTTCAATAGCACTGGCAATCTGGAAATTTCTTGATGAGTGAGAGGGTAGTGAGGATTGTGGTTCCCAACTTTGTAGTTCAGTGCAAGTGCACAAGGTTATGTAGATTTCATTTGTCCTGTTAATCAAGCCAAACCAATTTTTGGGAGGTAGTTATCGTGGTAACTAGGATTAGTAACTAGTGCAAGCGGTACTTTGTTTCATGCACTCTAAACTAACCTCATTTCTACTCCCTCCGTTCCAAAATATAAGATGTTTTAGCTTTTATCTGAGACACATGTATGTAGATGCCATTTAGTGTGTAGGGTTACTCATTTTGCTTCGAACCTACACACTAAAAGGCGTCTAGATACATGCGTTTTAGAAAAAGGCTAAAATATCCTATGTTTTGGAACGAAGGGAGTATACCTTATATGGACCTTAATTCAGTTGCAGTTGCATTGTGAACATGTTTTCACACCAAACTCTTCCAGAACAATGCTAACATATTGACCATTCGCTGTTCAGTGAACCATCTAAGTAATTTATATTCAATAATTCATATTTACATTCTGCCCTAGATAATACGGCAAATATGAAGGACGCAAAAGAGATCTAAATGAATTAAGAAAATACTAGGAAATAAGCCCGTGTGTTGCAACGGAGAATAAAAGAATTAGCTTTTAGACGAAAACTTTGGCAGGACTTTTGGCCTCAAAATCGATCGACCAGTGTTAACCTAGCCTCAGTTACCCCTTTTTCCATTTGATCCTCCAACGGAACATGAGTCGTCATGCCTGTCTTCCACACCGTGGCTCCTACCCATGACAATACGTGACCGCCTGCCATGGCTCCCACCCGGAGGCAGCGCTGGGCTGCTGGTTGGTCTCCGGTCACGCAGAAGTGTCACCGCCGCAAGAAGCAATCTGGTTTTCGAGGGGGTCCGGCGTGTGCGTCCCTGCTGCGAGGAGGAACGAACGCCTTAGCCGGCGCCGCACGCCGGAGATTGAGGGACGACGGCCGGTGGGGAAGAACTCCATTGCGTTCTGTCTGGTCGGAGTGGGAAGAAAAAGAAACGATATGCGGCCTTTTTTTTCACTTACTGGTGGCAGTGGTGGGTAATTTGCTCCAACTTCAGGGGTAAAACGGTAAAAGTAGGACGGACGAAATCACAGAAACTGTTTTGCTTTTATTATTAGGTATAGATATAGATATTAGGTATAGATATAGATATTAGGTATAGAAGTAGACAGGGATAATGACGAGATATGGATATTTGTTAAAATGCTACAGTTTAACTTAAATTAGATATGAGAAGAGTATATTTTCTACCGATTTATCATGTTGATGCCACTTCCATTTTTCTGAACAGGTGAGGTATAAATGCTGGTTGTGGTGGACTAGATTTGGTATGGCTGTTGGTGCGTTGCAGCTGGTTGGGGCAATTTATCTCATGTTTGTCATTGTGAGAGACCTTCCTAACGAAAGAAGACCCACTTCCTGTTTTTTTGGTATGTTTGAGTTGGCTGATATCACTTATCAGTTGTATATTCTAGATTTGAACCTAACCTTTTCAAGACCTTCGTTTGGTGGAAGCTCACTGCCAAGTCAACTCTATTCATTCAAAACATTTGTTCAGAATATTTTCTGGATTTCCTATATGAAAAAAATCTTGTTAAACAGTACAAAGAGCACGCTACTTACTCTTGTTATTGTACAGTTTTAGTCTTTGTGACTGCTGAATCAATAGAAAATTCTACACTGCGAGGACCCGTATTTTATCCAGTGCCTAAGTTTTCTTTGCTGCTCTCCTCTATCATTTCCATATGTTTATCCTGTGCTCAAATAATTTGCTTCCCTTGCTTGTAATCTAGGACAGGATGATGCTGGCCAGGTCTCCAGGCGAGCACTAATTGCTCTGTTTCTTATCCTGTCCTGGGTTGTGGTCATCGTTCAATGCTTCATGGGTTCTGATGTATTGCGATGGCGATCATTCTATGCGACACATGATATGGCATGGAAAGCTCACTACAGTGAAGTGTTTGATCATGGAATCCGTGAGGCTTTGTGCTGCCTAGGACGCGCAAAATATCTGTAAGTCCTTCTCCAGTGTGAGGTTTCAATATTAATATCTGTTTACTCTAGCTCATCGTATGTACTGGTTTAGAACCGTATTGGAAGAAGATGAGGTATATTCTGTGGCAAGACTTCTGGGTGATTTGGTTGCGTATCGTGCTTCTGGGACTGGTCATTTGGAACTGTTAGCAGGTTGGCTCTCTGTTTCAGTTGTTTCATTTCAAAATATGTTCAGTGGCCTATCTGGATGCTCTAATCTTTACACTTTCCACCTAACCGGTATTAATGATCTGAAACTTCGCATGCCTGCCCAAAGATGTGCATAGCTATATTAGTACTTTGTATATACAATAAAGATTGAATAAGCTCTGCTAGGTACCATACCATACTCCAACATATACTTCACATTTTAGTAATCTTTTATTTGCAGAATGTACGTTAAAATTTGTGCAATCTGTTTAGTTTCCACTTCTACCTGAGAACATGACTTCTGTATAAAACCAGTAACTTAAAATACTTCCATTTGCTATCTTTTGGCACAGAAAACCCGAGGGGAAATGTTTATTAGTATAATAATAGTGTAAGACTGGAACTTTAATATTTCAGATGCTGGTGGGTTGGTTGCACAAATTTAAAATACACAAACGATATATTGTGATTGCATATATTTAAATCCTGCTGCAGTTTGTTTTCTACACAGAATGCAGGTGGGCATGGTGCAGTTTACTTGATAAAATATTTACCTGATAAAAAAATGTAAAACCCATAAGATTTCAGAAAGAATACCAGAAGAAAACGCTGCTAGGCTATAGTTCCATGGTCAGCCTTTTTTCTCTTGCCTTCTAATTAGTAGTTGACCTCTTACACTGGTTAGGCTGGGCTGCTCCCTTGTTATTATGCATAGATGGTTAATTTTTTTAAACATAAGGCCGCAGCCCAGCTTTATATATAAAGCAACACACAAATCCACAGTACAAGGGTCCACAGACGGCCACAACACAGCCAACAGCATACATCATATGGGACAACACAGTTAACACACAGGGTACACAAAAAGCCCACCAAAGACAACAGCGACAGAGCACCAAACTCGACACTGCCCAGGAGGATGCAGGACGAAAGAGCTCCCTAGTCCCTAAGTCTTGCGTCCAGCTTTCGCAACTCAGACATAATGAATTCCAGCGCGATCCTGTCGCCCTTCTTGCTAAGCACCTTTCAGCTCTGCAAAAAAAATATCATTTTGTGCAAACAGTCAGCCGGCTGGCCAATGAGCTTGTGTTCAATGGTCAGTTTATTCATAATATTCCAGATGGGCCCAGCACATAGCAGCGAAGCACAGCCAGATCAACCTATTCAACCTCCCGGAATATCTCTGTGCAATGGACATGAACTCCCCAGACCCTGCTGGGTTCCATGTGCAGAGTAGAAGTTCGCGGACACACGCCCACGTGAATCTGGCTAAGGCACAGCTAAAGAAAGTATGGTTGGCATCCTCTGCTTCCCCACACAAAGCGCACACACCTGTCGAGTGGCCATTCCTTTTGGCGATATTGTCGCTTGACGGCAACCTGCCTTTAATCAATTGCCACAAGAAGATTCTAACCTTGAGAGGTGATCGCACCCTCCAGATCTGCTTAAAGTTCACTAATGTGGTGCCTCTGCATAGTTTAGAGTAGAGAGAGTGCGTGGAAAAACTGCCTGAGCTCTCAAGGATCCAAGACACCATGTCCTGGGCCGAGGCCTCGAGATTGGCACCCAACTCAAGCTCCCAAGCAAGGTTAGTCCAGTCGATGCTCTGTGTTCTACCCCGAAATTGCGTCGCCACCCTAGCTCCCCGGAGTTGCTGCCCCTGCAACCAACACCGCAGGGGTCGCCGCAGATGCCAAATAATCTAGCCATCTAGGATACCTATCTTTGATTGGGCCTCTACCCAGCCACGAATCCAGCCAAAACCTCACTGATTGCCCACTGCCAACCTGGAACCTAGCTCCAAAAAAGAACAACGGCTTGACCTTCTGTAGGTTATTCCAAAACTGCGAACCCTTGGTAGCAACCGGGGAGAGGAAATCCCTGTTCCCCAGGTACTTGGCTCTCACCAGATCCGCGCACAACCCGCTGTCCCTTTGGCTGAGTTTCCACCACCATTTGGTGAAGAGCGCCTGGTTCATGAGCTTGGTGTTTGTGATCCCCAGACCACCACACTCCAGCAGGGAGCACACCGTGGCCCAATCCACGAGGTGGTATTTCCTATGGTCTCCCACACCTTCCCAGTAGAATCTACTACGGCATTTATCCATCGCTGCATGAGTGCCATCATACAGTAAGTACGCACACATTGCGTGAGTTGGCAGGCTGGACAGGCAGGCATTGGTGAGAGTCAGCCTAGCCGCAGACGACATCAGCCTGCCCTGCCATGGGTCAACCCTATGACCCACCGCGCCCACCAGAAAGTCCCAGTCCTCCTTTCCAAGCCTCTTATCACTCACCGGAAGACCCAAGTATTTAATGGAGAAGCTGCCCAGCTTACAATTGAGGAGGTTAGCAATTCGGGCTTGCTCTGATGCATCCCTGCCTAAGATCACCACTTCACTTATATCAAAATTTATCTTCATTCCAGACATGTTCTCGGAGCACAGCAGGAGGACTTTCAAGTTAGTGATCCCCAGATCATCAGGTTGGATAAGGATTAGGGTATCGTCCGCATATTGCAGAGGCGAGACTCCCTCCGGAATTAAGTGGGCCACGAGCCCCTAGATATGTCCGGCCTCCCTAGCGCGCTCTAGGATCATAGCCAGGGCATCGGTTACCAGGTCAAAGAGGATTGGAGACAGGGGATCTCCCTGTCTCACCCCCTAGCGTTTCTGAAGAAAGGTCCCACCTCCCCATTGATATTAATGGCCGTTTGTCCTCCCTGGACAAGTTGCATCAGCCTATGAGTGACCCACTCTCGAACCCTTTTCTCGTAAGAACTGACCGCAGAAAATCCCAGTTAACTCGATCGTAAGCCTTTTCAAAAGTCAAGTTTGAGAAAAATGCCCCCCAGCTTTTTCACTCTAACTTCATGGGCAATCTCGTTCAGGGCAATGATCCCCTCATGGATACATCGCCCTTTGATGAAGGCCGTTTGGCTGCGGTCCAACACTCTATGTGCAATAGGCGAAAGCCGGGAAGTGTAAGCTTTTGAGATGAATTAAAGATAACGTTAATTAGCGTGATGGGTCTGAAAGCTCTAATGACATCTGCCCCCACCACTTTCGGAATCAAGGTCAGAATACCGAAGTTCAATCTTCCTACATCAATGCGCCCCAGCGCAAAGTCGCTGAGGATGGCAAAGATTGGACCTTTCAGAATTCCCCAATTTTTTTTGTAGAAGGCTACGGGTAGTCCATCAGGTCCAGGTGCTGAGTCTGATTTCATATCTGCGAGAACCTCATCCAATTCTTCCGGTAGGAAGGTGACCGCCATCGAATCGTTTTCCTCCCCAGAGGTCCGTCTCCCTTGTGGCCATAGATCTGCCCTCAGGCCCATGACACACTCATCGCCCTTGGTTCCCATAAGGTTGATATAGAACTGATAAATGTGGTTTTGTAGCTCGCCGGGCTCCGAGATTATCCCCTGTTCTGCCACCAAATGGGGGATAAAGCATTTCCTTCTCCGGCCATTTGCAATCGCATGAAAGTACGCCGTGTTGGCATCCCCATGCAACATCCAGCGCACCCTCCCTCTCTGCCTCCAATTCCAAACGGAAATGGATTTACCCCTAGTACTATATCTGTGCTCCATTTTGACTTATGAGTATTAACAGCATAATAAAGATCTCTTGTATGGTATGTATTATAGGTCTTGCTCTATTGCAGAAGCATGGGAATTTGCCTGATTTGCAAACTGACCTTGTGGAGGCACCTCATAGCCTTATGCAAGAAGCTGCTCTTCTCCATCCATTTGCTGAAGCGTGCTATACGGTTAGACACTATCTAACTGGGATGTATTTCTTGCGCTTGCCTGCTTTGTATGATTACATGAGACAATGTTTTATTGCAGGGGCCACTTCTTGATGTTGGCAGAAACCCCATTTTGTTTCCATGTGCATGGGTTTATAGACAAGGCGTTTTTACTCCATGGGCGCGGAGATGGTAATCATGTCTTCTCAGTTGTCTGTTCAGTCTCAAATCTCCCTTGTTTTCTGTTATTACTTTGTGATCTTATTTAGGCCAGTTCAGCTGGAACCTTTGTTCTGAAGAGGAAAACAACTTAGTGAATTAAGCTAAATTTGAGCATTATTCTTCTTAATATTCATCAGTCTAAAGTAGAAAAATCTTGTTACACACTTATGCTTTCAATCTAAATCCATTTTGTATGCACATCTTCATGATTGTTGATCTGTGGTATTTCCCCTTTTCCCCATTGGAAAAGTAGAATATTTTATGCTGTTCTTTACTTACATAACAGTTATTACATACCAATCTTTGTTCAGGCGCCCTGCACTTGATGGTGATAACTGGTGGCGAGGTCATGCTGCAGCTTTCCTTAGATTTGCTAATATAGCACCTACTGCACTTGTTCGAGGCCGCGTTCGTCAGGTAATGCATATATTTTTAGTAGCACTTAGATTAATTAATGTTGACCAAAATGGGAGGATGTAATTATTTCAACCATTTACGAATAGTGGCATTTGTACATACTAGATTTAGGGGTGCGCCTTGGCGCACGACCCCGTGGCTCTCGAAGGGGTTTTTATTTATGTAAAACGTTTATAAAAATAGGTGAAAATGATAACGTGTTTATGAATTGTACTTTTTATGATAAAACGAAAGTAATCCATATCCACTTTCCTAAGTTCTACACTGGCAACAAAACGTCGGTGGATGTCACAATCCATGCTTCCAAACTAATATATCATTTTGGGCGACACCTTCTTTCTAACTGATTCACCAGGTAAAACATTAAGTAGATCAACATGGTTAATCAATAAGTAAAACATTCTCATGACCAGTAGTACTTGTGGAGATCTATAGCAGTCACAAATGATAAGTAGAGTAATTTGAATAGTAATGTACACAAAGTTTGTAGTAGCAAGTCCTCTACGTGGAAAAATGTGCAATTTAGCATTAATCTAACTACTTTGGATTTAGTAGTGCAAACACTTCACTACAGAGGAGCAAACCACATTTAAGAAAAAACAAGCACTACAGGTAGCACAAATAAGTGTGAGAAAACGGCTGGTTTGTTGATGTCAGCAGGTTCCCAGTGTGCAAAGCCTGTGGTTCATACTTGCCCAATGCTCACGTGTGATGACCCAAAAATACCAACACTAGTGGATAACTAAAAGACTATATGTTGCAAAGAAATTTAGGCATAAGAGAGGAAAATAGATTACTCATTTTCCAATGCATAACAGAAATGAATTTTTAGAAATAAATGACAACATTTTACCTTAGTATACTTTATGGGCACCTACAAAACAACATAGAGCCCTCAAGATTTTTTCTATGCACAAAAAGTGTACAGTATGTCAGTACACGCGACACCATCACATGGTGTCTTCAAGAGATCTGAGAAGTACAACAATCGAGCTAAGAACCAACACTGACAAAGGTTTGCAACTCTGTATTGAGCTGAAGGCCAGAGGCATGGCTGAAGAGCTACATAATTCCTTTCAGTGCCATGATGTCGGCGAAAGGTTTCTTGCAAATGCCGTGAAGCATGATAATAATAATATGCAAGTTCCCTACATTGAAGAGACGTACATTTTCCTGAGAAAGGCCCAAAGTTACTCTCACCTCTTACACTGTGTGCCTCCGCCGTACCAAACCTTCCCGAGGTACCATGAGAGAGATATGTAGGTCGAGCAGGTGTCGTCGCGAGGTATAGTGACGGCACAGAATGAACACAATCAGAAGAGAGAAAGATGCCGACCTTGCTGAATGTTGCGGCATAGTACTACAACAGTGGTGAACTGGCATGAGAACAATTCACATGACATCCAGAAAAACCAACCTACAGTGGAAACATCCAGCTGGTAAGTTTTAGTGTGATGGTTTACCTAATTTGCGAGTAACCAATTCAAATAACTACATAGAGATTCACATAAGGCCGAATAAGGTAACATGTATGATGGTGATCTTTGTAGCAGGAAAAGGGTGAACCTGGCATAGAGGGACAGACATGGCGAAAATAACTTCAGAGGCAACCTAGGATAGAAAATCAACACACAAAGGCAACCAAGCATACTTGGTGATACCACACATATGAATACACACAATGGCAATCTGATATTTTGGTCTTTGCCACACTCATTTCAGTTATATATAACAATTTAGAGGCCGGTACACACAAAAAATGGGAGAAACAGAATAGGCACAGAGCATTGAAGGACACCTGATTATGCAATCAAAATGTATACATATAATAAAAATGGCATACAATCTGCAAAAAATCTAATTAGCATATACAAGCTAGGAGATGATTTTATTCGCCGAATAACTCGTATAGTTCAAGCCAGATTGCTCTAACATCACTAATCTTTTTTCAGACAATCAATCAAATTATAACTTAGTTATTTGCAACAAAATTCTGCATGAAAATCGAATAGATGGACACATCAGCAATATTTAAAGGGTAACACACATTTGGATAAGGAAAATTGGTTTCATGTGATGAATTAACCCTGAAAGAGACAACTATGTTACTACTGATGATCTTAACCTATCCACTACAGAAGCAAAGCAAAGACCTCCGGGTCTCAGACAGAGGATGAATAGTCACATTAAAAAGTGTCAGGTCTATGCCATAATAACTTGATTAGCAACCCAGATCTTTATTTGGCTAGACATTGTTTTAATAGTCATCTTGGCCAATTCATGCCAAGGAACTATATCATTCACCAATTTCTACGACTCTTTCCCTTTTTTGAGAACTACATAACCTATTCTTTTATAGATAAATCATGTCAGCGAGAGGCAAACTACATAACCATTTTTTTTAAAGAAAGTATAGATGCCACAGCAAAATAAACTTGGATAGATGCATGTTTCTTTTGGATGGCTATCTGATGGACTGTGGTGTCTCCCGCGCATCGTAAAATGCAAGAGCGAAACACCACAACATCCTGCAAGGCAAGCTGTAGCCAGCGTTGGCGGGAGGGGAAGAATGGAGCCATTCATCCAGATTTAGCCCTCTTAGTGGGGACTTACCACCGGCATTCCATGTCGCGACAAATATTCTACATAAAAAACAGAGCGGATATAATGATCAATCTATCAGTGAATCCTTCGACATATTGTAGCAAAGTTAAATTGCCGGAGCTGCCTTACAGCAATATAGACAACCATGGTCAGGCAGAGATGCAAGATTGCATCGAATCTACGACACTGATAATACACAACAGAACTGATGGCCCTAGCAGAAAAAACATGCATGATGTAGTAGTGTTACCTACCTGTAATCTTCAACTTTGTGTCATGCGTGCCACTTCTAAATCATTCCTCATTCGGTGGACACAATCAACGCTCCGTTTTGACATGAAAAAACCAAACAGAGTTATTCACCTGAGGCTTGCGACTAATCAATAAGACATCAAGTCAACAACTTTATGTTTCTCCAAAAATAAATTTCAGCATTTGTTTCCATTTGTCCCAATTGTCAGGCTTACTAAGTTGCAACCTACTGATTTGTTTCCATTTGTCCCAATTGTCAGGCTTACTAAGTTAAGAGCAGAAGTTATGCCTTTCTCACTCCAGTGTTTAGCAGTTCTTGTTTGATGCCTGAAATACCAGAAACATTTTGCAAGAAACATCAAAAAGGATACAGAAACAAATAGCAGAAAAAATAGAAGCATGCCAAACCTAAAGAGGTAATTTCTGACTAATAGAAGGTAAGACGAGCAGCTAGAAAATTAGTGTGTTGAGCTTAAACTAAAAAATACCACCAAGGAAAAGAAAGAAACACCAAAACGGCTAATTAGCAGAAGGATATAACCACATGCATACTTTTTATTTCTACATATACCAGTTTCCAAAGACCAAGTCAGCAGATAATTTCTCTTGTTGTATGTACGTAGCATTTTCATAACATTTTGAAGCTAGCCACTGACAAACGACAGTTAAATCATAGCAGCAACAATTAAGAAAAGAATATATTTTCTTGCAAAGATAGCCGTTTTACATTTGCTCGCAGCCTCTATGATTTGCCCACTAAACAAATTCAGAAAAAACGCTTCAATCATAGCAGAAGCAATTAGTAGGTATTTTATGGGCAGCCCAATACGACATTACCTGAATACATCAAGGAGAGCTCGGAGACATGGATCTGGAGCTAGCAAAAACATCCAGGGGAGCTTTTTGTCGCATACAGGTAGGAGGAGTTAATAGAGTTCGTGATGAACTCTATGTGAGAGCAGAAAAACTTATTGCCCCATGTAGATCAAGCAGGCGTCAAAGGTGAGGCTGCAAACAAGAAGAAAATCAACAGGGAGAAAGACTCCATGGTAGAGGAGGTTGGTCAAGGGCGGCGTCGACTTTGTGCATGGGAGAAACAGTGGCAGCCTTGCCCGTCCACCGGTGTGCCGCTTCCTCGCATGTGCTCGCTGGCGGCCGTTGCCCGCGTCCTCCTCGCCGGCAAGGCGGCGTCGACCTTGTGCATGGGAGAAACAGTGGCAGCCTTGCCTGTCCACCGGTGTGCCGCTTCCTCGCACGTGCTCACTGGCCGCCGTTGCCCGCGTCCTCCTCGCCGGCCGCCAATGACGAGGCGCAGCGAAGGCCGAGGGGAGGAGGAGCTCGAGGGGAGGAGGAGCCTGAGAGGCGGCACGAGGGAACGGGCCCGTAGCGAAGACGGCGGAGCTGCGCGGTGGCAGCCTTGCCCGTCCGTCAGTGTGCCGGTGGCGGCTGTTGCCCGCGTTCTCCTCGTCGGCCGCCAACGACGAGGCGCAGCGAAGGCCGAAGGGAGGAGTCTGAGAGGTGGCACGAGGGAACGAGGCCCGGTAGCGAAGGCGGCGGAGCTGCGCCGTCCACCGCGCGAGATGGCGGAGGGGATCGAGGAGAGGGAGAGGCGCTGGTGTGGGAGGCGGCTAGGGATTTCTCTCGTGGGGGCTGGTGCGGGTGAATCGACGCACGAATAGGGTAGGAGCCAGGGGCAATAAGCGACTCCAATCTTACTCTGCCGCCCGGAGTACCCCGTGAAAATAATCATTGTGACGCTAAGGAGAGGGTCTGGTGGCATTTGGTCTCACCGTCAGAGACCAAATCCGAGTGCACGCAGCAGTAGGCCAGAACACTATTCGTAAGGGTAAAAATGTATTTGCTGCAAACGAATGGTTAGGATGCACTAATGGGGCTCAATCTGACGGTCTAAATGCACTAATGGTTGTGGTAACTCCCAGGGGTTGCCCCAATTATATCTTTAGATTTTATGTTTCTTTGCTGACACCTCTCATCTTATGCTCATTTAGCTTGACCCCCTGTAACCAGTTTTTGTGTTCTGCTTATACATAGTGATTGTTTTTTCGTGAAGTTATTGGTAGGTTGTTTAAAGGAACTCACCCTCTTAGAGCTCACTAATTTCTAATATGCATCATCTAGTTGCTGAGAACCTGAAATTCGTTTGGACAATCGATTGGGTGTGCCATTATGTGCTGAATTTCTCTTAGTACTGTGCATGCATTCACTTGCAGGAAGGCATCGTGACAAGTTAATTTTTTTGGTAGAGCAATAACATGTTGAATCTGATGATCTCTTTCATACAACTACGCAGAGCAAGCGTGAAGCTGCTTACTTTGTTGTGGTCCTCCACGAGAAAACGACTGTTCTTATTGGGGTACGTGGGACAGAGACACCAGAGGATCTCATAACCGATGGATTATGCAGAGAATGTGCTTTCACTAAGGAAGATTTGGATGGATTAGTAAAGTAAGCCCTTACTAGCCACATCTTCTGTTCTTCCCTAATTCTTGCTAGCTATATTATTCAAATTAACTTGTTTATACTCGAACCACCTGCTGCGAGCCCTTTTCTAATACTTGAACATTATTGTTTGCCATATTGGCTGTGGGGCACCATTAGTTTGTGCCAGTTGTTTAGACTCACTGCAAAATATCAATTTGGCCAATACGATTGCAAAACCCAGGTAACTTGCGAAAACACACCACCGCCATCATTAATATATATTCTTTCTTGGCTATTTTTTTTAAATAATACTTTTTTTAATAAATTTCAGAAATAATACACAAAATTCGGATTCTAGCATGGCTGTTACACCGATAGGAACTAATCGGTGTACCGTACCGCAGCCGTGCTAGAATACTGTTGCATTTCCTTGCTCAGACGTGCGTGTGTGATTTTGTGCATTAGTCCCTATCGGTGTACTGTGTACCACAGCCGTGGTAGAATCTGAAATTTCGAATTTTGTGTATTATTTTCGGAATTGATTAAAAAAATGTATTATTTTAAAAAAAATAGCTTCTTTCTTGGGTTTGGGTGTTGCCTCTTGCTTAAAGTCATGTTCCAACCTATTTCTTTGTTGACTCATTTGTTCTTTCATTTTGCACGGTGGACCACATTTAGCCATGTTGAAAAATCCGCTTACCCTTCATTTGTGATCTTTGAACTTGTTAGGTTGTGGCTTCGTCGAACTTGTAATGTTTCCGCCCAGTCAGACCATATACACAGCAAAGTAAAAGTAGTTTTTTTTCGAGAAAATGCAAAGGACCTTTGCGTTTTATTTCATTGAAAAGGCAGATAGTCTTACATCCTCCTAGGAGGCTGGTTACAGCAAACGCAGCAGAACACTAGTAAAAGTAGTTGGACCATGTCCTGAACCAAAGTGCAATATGTTTTTCACATGTACTCTATCACCTCTTAGCTCAAGAAATACTGTTTCCGTGATGGTCATGTTCTGGTAAATTACCCCTTTTTTTGCAATGTGCTGGGAAAATTAATTCTCTAGTTGTTAGCAATTGACACAATATGATGGTGTCCCATAGCCAAAGTTTAGCTACTGTTCGTGGACTCACCCATGGAGATTGCTTGCCCACAGCACACAGGTTTAGTAACTGAATTTTCCTAACATACAAAATGGTCCTAGAATTTTTTTTTTGTTATTTTTTTTGCATTAGTTTTGTTGATTTTGATCCTTGAACTCCTTTTCCTCCCATATAAAATTCTTGATTTAATATTTATACTTAGGTTGTCTTACTTTTACCATCATTGTCAACTTCCCTGCTATTGCATAGTTAGTTGTTTTGCACAGTTATAAAAGGGATATTGTAGTGCTTTGGTTAATGGATTATTAGTGTTTGTGGTAAATATGATAAATCTAGCAGTGAAAGTTTTGGTGAAAAGGCTCATGTGATGATACAATTCGAACATTTATTATATGACAGAGTCCATAACAAGTGCTGCTTGCAAGCTGCCTTATGGTAAGGAAAATCGGATAATTGGACCTAGTGTCAAGTGCTTTTTAAGTAGAGAAAAACTCTTAGAGTGATGGCAATGAATAAACCCATGAGTTGAGGGGCAACTAGAGGTTAGATACCATTTAAGTGGAGAATCCCTGTGCGATCCAGTATCCACCACACCGTTCTTTCTTACACTATGCTCATTTATTTTCAGTAGTGAACAATTACCGGTAACTACGAGGGAGAGAGTTATCTCTACATTCCCACACTATGGACACGGTGGAATTGTAGAGGCTGCTCGGGAGCTTTTCATGCAACTCAACGACTGCACAGGAGGTTTGTTTTTTCACATGAATTGTTATAGTTTGGTTTAGTTCAGCAATTCAAGTTCTTGTAGAGTATCTGAAATGGTTTAATCATGCTTGCGTCCTCTTTCTGTAAATACCTTATAATCTTGTATACTGCATGTTTCACTATATTTAAGTGTATTAACTGTTGGTCCAAGTGCTGGTATCAAAATGTATGCCACTATCTTTGAAACTATGTCCTCCAATTATTATTGGTTAGCACATAAATAGCAAGGGCCAATTCAGCACTCCTACAGTCCTACTGTTTATTGTCTTTTATTCTACGCCATTATTTGATTTGGTTTGCAACATAAATATACTGCTCAATTGCTCGTAGTGTTTGATTTTGTTATTCGTAAACTATCGCCTGGGATTGGAAGATTAGATGCAATATATGATTTCATTTTATCGGCTTCTACAGGACAAATATTTATAGTAACTAACCTGTTCTCTCTTACCATGATGGCAACTCAGAAAACCCGTCCTCCAGAAAACTTGGTTTTCTTTCTACGCTTGTCCAGGAGGGCAGTGAGTGTCATGGATATAAAATTCGTCTTGTCGGACATTCTTTAGGAGGCGCTATTGCTACAGTCCTAGGAATGATGGTAAAACACGTTGAACTTCCACCGTATTTTTTCTAACCTCCCCATTTACCTACACGTCACCCATTGTCTTATTTAATGATTTATACATCAGAGCTTTTCATTCCACAAACTTTATATGCATAAAAATCTGCCATCGGCTCATGATTTTTAATTGTCGTGTTCTGCTTTTTCTTCATGACTTGTTTAATCGCTGCCTGTGGATGCTGATCAGTTTTATGAGAAGTATTTAATACCCATGGCTCTTCAAGGCTTAACTTGTTCTTCGGCAGCTTTTTGGCAGATACCCAAACGTGCATGTGTATGCCTATGGTCCACTTCCTTGTGTGGACTCGGTAATAGCTGAAGCATGTTCGCACTTCGTTACCACGTAAGAATAAACTGCTTAAAGCCTGCTTTGTCAATGGATCTTCCATTCTTGGTGTAATGTCCTTTTAACAAGGTTTATTAACTTCTTCAGTTCTTTGACTGGAATTTTCTCTTCCCAGCATTATAAACAACGACGAATTTTCTTCTCGCCTTTCAATCAACTCAATCCTCAGGCTACGATCTGCTGCAATAAATGCTCTTAAAGATAACTCTCCTGCTGATACAGCAATGATACAAAAACTTGCTCGCAGAATATTGAATGTGAAGAAGTATCAGGATAATGGTCCTGGTGGTGGCATCATCGACTATATTGACAATCAAAGAAGTACAGACACTAGCAGCGCATCTGAAGGAAATTATCTCACCTTTTATTTTGTTTCTTTGGATGAACATATGAGAATACGACCACTTGAATCAATCTTAGATATGTGACAGATTTTGCAATGCTCATTTGGCTTTTCTTCAATTGTCTTTCTGAATTTGCCTTTTCCTGTTATAGGGAGGGCAGTAACTAATGAAAGACGATTGTCACACCAGGGCATATTATGCAATAGTGAGCCAGATCTCCAAGATTTGCAAAATGGCCTTGGTGGGTACGGTGGATCCAATTCATCCATAGATGAGCACAGAAGCTATCGAAGCTTACACATTGATGAGGATGTCGAGCCGATTCCACTTGATGGGCATGATTCTGGTGTGGAAGAGCATCAGACATCTAATAGGGAAGTGCTGGTGGACACACCGGAGATGTTTCTTGCAGGCTTAATTGTTCACGTGGTGCGGAACAGAAGAAGCGTCTTCCCTCTTTGGAAATGCTGGAACTTGCAGGATGCTGAACCACCATATAAAGCTGTTTGGGGGAAAAGAGAGAACTTCAGGGATATCGCTGTTACTCCTTCAATGTTCATGGATCACTTACCATGGAGGTAAGTGTTCAAATTATTTTACCAACTACAACTAATAGTACAGGAAATTTGGTAATCCCATATTGCCATTAACCTTTGTAACTAGTACTAGGAATGTTGCAACATAGCATCGACAACTTATTACCCAAAGAAGGGACATTACTTTCAAAGAAGACACAACTCCTTAATAAGGTCAATAGAACAAATAGTCAGGTCCCATTACTCTTTCGTGTCAAATACTCATCACAGTTCGACATTCATGTTTCTCTCTATAATGCTATGCCCTGGCTCTCCGTACCAACTTACCAGTTTACATCGAGCTCCACTACCATGTAACGTTAGTTGGCCCAAACTGTAGCACTTCTGGGTTAACTTTTTTAACAAAGCAAGGACGAAAGATCAGGGGAGGTGCTATGCGTGTGTATGCTATGTCTAGGCTGGCCTTGAGCAAATCTTGGTGGTGGGTATTACATTTGCTCTCATATGAAGTATAAAGCCATTGCTCTCTCATGTCAAATATGCTATGTTTGAATACCAGATATAGTCGTCGCTAAGCTTTCTTGTTGGTTTGTTTCTCCAAGAGCCAACAGGGCGGCATTAGAGTTTTCTAGACTAGAAGCAATTATTTTAGCAACTGTTGACAATTGAAGTGTACAGCTTTGCTTATACCACACATAACCTTTTTCTCGAGCTGCACTTAAAGGTTGCAAACCTAGTTGCATTTAAAGTTTTAAACTGATTTATTCGCCTACGGTTACACTAATGGCTTATGCTTCTAAAATTTTAGGTCTCGGTACGCTATGCAGAGAACTCTGGATTGCCAAATGCCAAAGAGTTCAACTAATTGCGATTCACCTGTACTACATTTGGTCTGACCAGGGCAAATTTTGTCCACCCATTCTTTGAAGACACTGAAGGAGCAAATCGTCCCATACTGCGTACGTGTTTGCATAACTTGTGGCTGTTTGTGTATGCAAGAGATCTGATGCTTTGATTCCGCTCGATGTTCTGCTGAGCTTATTGACACTGACAGATTGCCTGGATAGGCACCAACCGGCGATATATATATCTGGCTAAAACGAATTCCGTTGACTCCATGCGCAACAATACAGCATATCAACAGTAACTTTCCATGTATCTACTTAACCCAGGCAGTGTCCTCTTGCATTGATCCTTGGTGTAGCCATATATACCCCTGCTAGTCCCCGATTGTTTTCATTCATTATTCTGCGGCAGTGTCTGCTTGCTCATATCCATTTTCTTCATTCATGCCAAGTCATCATGTTGTACATATTTACATAGTGGAGTTAGTTAGAGTTACTGACTAGCTATTGACAATCAGAGTGTGAATATATAACCTAGAGGTTTAATGAAATCTATAGCTTCTATTGCTCTGCTCCAGCACTTTGTCAGCATTTGCAGTTGTACGGAGATACTACTAGTTACATACTAGTGCAAATGAGGGTACTCCCAACGCTAAGTTGGAACAGAGGTAATAGCTTTTTGTATTCCCAATGCTGGCTGTTGTTCTTTGTACTTTCCTTGTTCATTCGTAAAATGTTTACATAGATAGACCATAGTAAGTGGTAATGCAGTCACTTCCATGGCATCCTTGGTCTACGTGTACAGAAGCAACAAGGAGCAAATTGCACAAACCACCACACATTGCTGTCATTGTTGCGCAAAACACCAACTTTACTTGTTTTTTGCACGGATCACCAACTATTGGTGTAATATGTTGCACACAGGTCCAAATCCTAGATTAGGTTGTTTAATTAAAATCTGATAACCAGGATCCGCAAGGCAATAATGATGTGGTGTCAACGTGTCATTATCTAGTGAGTTGTTTTCAAACTTTAAAAAAAACTTTCGATAATTGAAATAATATAAACAACCCTAAACTAACTAATCTAGAAAATTTTGAAAGAATATTTTTTCAATAGTTGAAATTTTTATATTTTTCAAAAAGATAAAAAAAACTAGATAATGACACATGGACATCAGATCCTTATGTCATGGGCCTGGTCGTAAAAATTGTGGTTAATCCACTTAATATGAGATTTAGACATGTGTGCAACCTATTACACCAATAGTTGGTGGTTTGTGCAAAAAACATGAAAAATTGGTGTTTTGCACAACGACGACTGCAATAAGTGGTGGTTTGTGCAATTTCCTCAGCAACAAGCTGGGCTGTAGATGGAGGGACTAATTAGGAATGATCTTGTGTATTTTGTCCTGGAGCTGCTTGGATGCCATCTGAAAAGATTGTGCCTACTCCATTTATCGTTGATCTTGTTGTCCCCATTAGTTTTTGTTTTACCCGTACCATGAACATCAATCTGTGATGGACTGCCAGACCTCTTCATGTGCGTCTGTACTTTCCATCATAAACACAGCCCACGTCGCCATGAACTCGAGTCGAGCGCCACAATGCACAGTGTTTGTCTGTTAGCCGTTCCAGCTATTACAAGTGGGGGAAGGAAGGCACACGGGGTGGTCCGACCAAATGACCTGTCGCTGCGTCACTCGGTCGAACCGAACGACCGACCGACCTCGCAACGTGCAACGTTTGGTAGCAGCCAGCGCTGCCTTGTAAATGCGCCGTGCCAAATGACAGCGCAAGCGCGCACGGGCAGGCAGGAACCATCGGAACGAGCACGCTTCGGCATTGATCGTCGTCGTCTCCATCGCTAGCTGGCCGTCCCGCTCGCTGCGTGTATTGGCAGCACGCACAGTGCAGCACGCGAACATCTACCTCGTGGCGTGTCTGGTTGCTTGCGATACTTGTATAGATGGCGCAACGCTGCGTGTGTCACTGGTCCGTGAGCTCTTTTTTCTAAGCTCGCACGCACCGCTGGCTTTGGCAGTTGCGATCAAATCGAATCGTTTGCTGGTACAGAGGGCCCCTGCAGATCATGGCGGGGCACACGACGTGCTGGGGACTCTCCACGAGGACCACGACACGACGGCCGCCGATGATGATTCGGAGGAAAAGGTAGCGAGACGACCGGGACAGCAGCGGTTGCTCGTCTCCGGCCGCACCGCACGCGCACGGCGCACCTAAAGCTCTCTCCTCTCCAATTAACACCTCCAAAGTTGACGCGGGAAGCGGCAGCGGCAGCGGACGAAACGATAATAACAATGAATGAAAGCCGCTTGATTTGGCCTCCGAGCGGTCGCTAACAGGCATGGCTAAGTGATGAAGCATCAGCGGCCGAATCAGGACAAGCCAACGCGTTGCGTGGTGGCTCGGCAAGCGCAGGGCATCGGCAGGGACCGACCGATGGCGCGAGCGAGCCGGCACGCTTGGGGCGTGGGATTTCCTGCCCCAACTGCCCCGTCCTCGACCGCCCGAAACCGGACCAACATGATGGCATCTCGCGTGACCTCCATCGCGGGCACTTGTTCGCCTACCTCTTTCGTAAATCCAGTTCGTAATCTTGTCCCTCACAGACACGTCAGTGCGTACTGCGTAGTGGATGATACCCCAGTTCAGTTCCAGTACTGTGCCTTTCAGTTGTGGCCTGCGATGATAACAGGTCTAGTTCCAGTGTGCCTTTCAGTTCTCTCCTGCAAACAGGAGGTGCCAATCCGTCGTGTGCAGTTCAGAGGCAAAGTTAAGTCGTATAGTGCCAGGAAATTCCCCCTTGTTGGCCATGCCTTTAAGCAATGCTACTGCTAGCTAGCTATATATACATACATGTACACCATGTACGAGCTGAATCTGAATCCCAATTCTTCACCGAATTCTATAGATCGAATGGCACGTGAACTATCGACTTTACACGCCTTCACGAGATCTCAGCAGCAAAGAAGAAGGAAAAGGGAGGGTAATAAGCGAGCTGGGATCACACCTTGATCTATCAACAATCTTTTCTCATGCATGCATGCATGGGTGATGGGTCCATGCATGGCGGCCGGAGCCGATGATCCACTTGCAGCCTCAAAGGTCGCCTTCCTTCACCACTGCCCACTGGTGCCTCTTGTCCACTGTACTTTTTTTTGTGTTCCATCAGTTTTCACGGGCTCCCTGCATCGTCGAACAAAAAGGTTAATAGCGAGGCCTCAAGGGTTGGGATGAGACCATTGGTCAGACTGATCATATACTAGCTAGTACTATTTCCTTAATAGCCTGTAGTAGTAGTGTCTGGCTTAATCAGAGTGCCTATCAACCCACTTTTATGGCTCTTATTAACGATAACTTTCTTGTGTTGTACTACTACTACTAGAGCCGTAGAGCCGAGGGATCTCACACGAAGTAGGAACAAATCATCAATTGCCCCAAGGACGAACAGGACAAAACACAAAAGTTCAGGGCCAGAGAACGGTCAACATGATTGACACAAGTGTTTCTCTCTTTCGCCTTCCTAGTGCGTTAGAACACTAAAAAGTTGGAAAAAAAAATCCGTGTAGCGACTTCACTCTAAAGAGAATCTCTAATAAACGAATCCTCGGGTCTGGGTGGAGGGATAAAGCTGGGACCAACAATTAGTGCATCAACTATCAGTCGCCGGCGGATGCCCACTATCTAGACAAGCACAGTAGAGTTCCGATCGAGCACAACAACATGTTAGCTGCCTAGGCGGAGTGGCAAGTGCAACGATGATGTCAAGTGATGAGACTTCAGAGCTAGACCCCCACATCCAGGTTAATTTACACATTATGTGCATCCCCTTGCCAATCTAGTGACCAAAGTTGGCCATTGTGCACCTATGATCACCACTTTAGTTTAGTCACTCATGCGTTCGGACAATTAGTGCTCTGCTTGAGGGAATACTTTGACCATGGAGAGACTAAAGCAGGTGAGACCCCCCACCCCAATCTCGCGTGTAAAGAAACGAGCATCCGTCCGGCTGGATCAAGTCACCTGACCGATCGAGGAGAAGAAACAAAACTAGTTCTAAATTACGTGGAATATAAGATTGCTTGGCCGCCAACCCCTGCGATTCTTCGATTATCTTAGGAAGATGCCCTTTTGTTTTTATTATGGAGATAGTACAGAGTACAGACCGAGTGGAGTGCGGTCGCTCTCGGATATCCTGTCAGGGAGAAAAAGCATCTCCCAATCGCTGACTGTTTTTGCACCGTTTCGTCACGCAAGAGACCTGTCTTTGAAAAGAGGGAGGGAAAAAACAAAAGAGGGAAGGAGAAAAAGATGGAAAAGCGATCGATTTGGACCCTCGTTAGTTGACGAGCAATGCAGTCTCCAGGGCCCGGGGGATTAGTTAGAGAGTTACATAGTTTGCGAAAGAAAGACTCATCAGACATCGCCCTCACCATCACCAAGGCACCAACCCACGAGAGAAACGACAGAGAACAGGGCAAACTTGTCCCAGCGGCCGGCAGTCCTGACCGCACTCGGCAAACAGGGGCGCGCGTGCGGTGATGTTGCTGGTCGTGTGGTGCGCGCGTGTTCCCCTCGATCAGCTTCGTAAAAAGAAGCCGAGAAAGCATGGCCGGGTGAACGGCATTACGTCCTTGCGGCTCTGTGATCTGTTAACTAACCTGAACGTGACGTTTTCTTCCTCTTAGTAGTATCATGAGAAGAAAAATAATGTAAGCCGAGAGAGATCATCAAAAGAGTCGATAGAGCTACCGTTGCATTATTAAACAATTTTTGACTGCGATTAATTATGAAAACAAAATCACAAACACACTAGTAGATCGAATCACATACGAAACAGATCTGCATATCCATGAAATACTAGTGCAAACAGGAAGATGAGAAACACACAAGTGTTGACCGTGAAAGTCACTACCGCATCAACACCGTGATCCTTATTGATGCCGCCAATAAGGTTGTCGAGGTCACCAGTTGCCGAATCCGTAGAGAAAATAGACGTGCGGTTTGGTGAGGAAGGACTTGAACGGAGGCGAGTATTCGCACTGAGACCCTCTCCGAAAATCTTATTATCGTCTATCTCCCAGTGCAGGACCTCAACGGACAGGGTTTTAGAGGTCTGCTCTCTATTGAACAACCGTGCACCTAGTCGCTGGGATAAGGAAGTCTACACCATAGTGGAGACAAGGACACATTAGTTGGTGCACCAAGAAAAAATCTAGTCTTGCACAAAACAATAGGTAATAAATTACCGGATCCAGAACCTGCAGTTTATGTTTCTGTATTGCCAATAACCATGCTGATGGATTACCAACTCTGTCCACCTTGATCCATCTTTTGTTGGCAGTGAAGATCCCAATGCCCAATCTCGCTACAAACCTGGCATGTACTTTTTCCCTTGTTCCGCACCTTCTTATTCTAGAAGTCGCGTAGTGTAGCAGACTTTGTTATTTTACTTGGAATAGTTGGTATTTTTCTGCACCATGTTGGCAGCATAATGTCTCTCAATTTCACTGATGATTTTGTCTTTTTTTATCGCCTTCTCCACAACATGAATAGAGCAAAGGATATTCTTAACAGAAACTCATGCCTCTGATGTTTGAAAGAAGTGGTAAAGTTCCACTATGAATAGGGAAGCTTGGTGACAATGCATCCAACGGCAAACTTGTATGGAAGCACACCCTTAAGGAGCTCAAATTTCTTTGCCATGATCTATATCTCATGAGCTCATTCTATTAGAGATCGTCTTTTAACCATCTTGCAGTCATTGAATTGCCCCATAGCATGCAGTTCACCACAAGCATCAGTCGTCCCGAAATTAGAGTCTAGTGCATCCCACCGTTTCTTGACATCCCGAGTATGCAAATATGCACCAGCCAAGTTGTCTTCAAGCACACTTAGTACGATACCCACAAAGTGTATGGTGGCCTCTCTAGACGCAACTCCATGTATGCCCATAGTAGTGAGCCACAGGAAGGTTCACGTTTGTCATCCCTTGAATTGAGCATCCATAAACAGGGTTTCAAAGGCCTGCTCTCCCGGACGGCCGTGCACACAACTATCGGGATAAGAAAGCCTAGAGAGCAACACACACACACATAAAGCAAGTGAGAGGTAGGTTTTCCAAATTTGTTATGTCTCTGCTCTATATAGGTTTACCGGTGGACCGAACAAGACGGCACACCATGAAAGATAGAACACGTGTCAAACATGCACATACACAAATTAGTTAGTACAATTTTGGTTTTTCAGTAAATATGTTTCTAACTCGAACTTGAATCACGAAAGGCAACGCTCGTGCGGGCAAGACACGTGGCGGACGAGGAGTGCCTGTGTATTTTTTAACACACTTAGTGGACGCGAAAAAGCTTCTCAAACTCTCTCTCCTAATGGCATAGGACTAATTTTCTAGCTCTCTCAGATCTCCTAAGTTGTCATTACAGATGACTTTTTGCCATTTTTAGGATTATTTAGCCTAGATAACTTGACACATGGAGCCACGACCCGTATAAATCCAACAGGTGGTATCACTGATAAGAAAACTGTGGTCCCGAAATTAGAGTCAAGTGCGTCCCACGGTTTCTTGACACCCCAAGTATGCAAATATGTATCACCCAAGTTGTCTTCAAGCACACTTAAGTACTATATCCTCAAAGTGTGCGGTGGCCTCCGTGGACGCAACTCCATGTATGCCCATAGTAGTGAGCCACAAGAAGGTTTATGTTTGCCATCCCTTGAATTAAGCATCCATAAACAGGGTTTCAGAGGCCTGCTCTCCCGGACAGCCGTGCACACAATTATCGAGATGGGGAAGCCTGGAGAGCAACACAGAGAGAGGCATAAAGCAAGTGAGAGTTAGGTTTTCCAAATCTGTTGTCTCTGCTCTGCTCTGTATAGCTTTAGAGGTGGGCCGGCGGAGACGGCACACTGTGGAAGATAGAACACATGTCAACCTTGCACATACACAAATTAGTTGGTACAATTTTAATTTTTCACCAAATATGTTTCTTACTCGAATCTGATTCACGAAAGGTGACGCTCGTGCGGGCGAGACGAGTGGCAGTGAAGGAGTGCGTTTGTACTTTTTTCAGTGAGGAGTGAAAAAGCTGAAGTTATAAGCTGCTCAAACTCTCTCCCCTTATAGTATATGACTGGTTTTTCCTCAAGATGAAACACAGTAAAGGCCAATAAAATTAATACTAGCTGTGGATGTATACATGCGAGCTATAATATGTACATTATTAGTAGGTTGGTAAGCACATATTTTTCCAACTTGTTCATGTTGACCCCGGCGACTCTGCCCCTGACGAAACGTGATGCTCGTGCGGGCGAGACGAGTGGCAGTGAAGGAGTGCGTTTGTACTTTTTTCAGTCAGGAGTAAAAAAGCTGAAGTTATAAGCTTCTCAAACTCTCTCCCTTTATAGTATATGACTGTTTTTTTTTTCTCTCAGAGCTCCTAACAGATGAGTTTTTGCGATTTTTAGGATTATTCAGCCTACATAACTCGACACATGGAGCCACGTCCCGTATAAATCCAACACAGGTGGTATCACCGATAAGAAGGAAAGCGTGGGTCGATGCTTTCGGAGAAAAGAATACGTCGATGGACGATGATCACCGATCAGTACACGAGATGTAGTACACTTATGCCACTGGGCTCCGGCCGATAAGCGAGCGAGAGTTTACTCTTCAGCCAAAACGGAGAAAAGCCGCGCGCGTAGGTGCAACGAAAGCCCGTGAGAGTCGTGCACGTTCCTCCTTGCCGATCGATCGATCACGTGCACACGCACGCACCCATCGCTACACTGCTAACGTGACACTGTCTCTCTCGCCAGCAGCGGAACCGTCTTCCGTGTCCGTGAACCATGGCGCGCAGTGCCTTTCACGTATACTCTCAGAGGCGCCGCCCCGTGCTTGCCTTCTCTGGCTTATCTCCCCCCTGTCAGTGTCGTATTATCTGTTTAAGTTCGCGGTACTACCTGCTGGAGCCTAGCGCGATCGATCGTGACGGCGCTGCAAAGAGCAGGCCAGGCGTACCTCCGTCCGTGTCGAACGAAACGGATCGACAGAGCCTACCTGCCGTACCTTTTCTGGAGGGAGAGCCCGCCGAATCGATACGAGGGGGCGCTTGCCAGCTAACGACGTCTGTACTGTACCTGCAAGAGTTACCATGGTTGGAACTTGGATCGATATTTCGTCGTGTGTGTCCTCTCCGGCTCTCCTCCCCTCCATCTATGAGCGCCGAGCGGCCAACACCCAACAGCCCGGACCGCGACCGCGCGCCCGAAACACCTCCGCCCACTCCCACCGCCATTCCGCCGTAGCAGGCAGCGTGTGTACATGATTCTAGCTGGAAGATATGCCGTACGTGCGAAGATGATTTGATTAGTAGGGCTGGCTGATTGGACGAAGCGCATAATGCACGGACGGGTTGTTGGATTAGTAGGGCCTCCAACGCCAACCGGCCGGAGTAAAGAGCCGCGCGCGCCCCTGCCCACGTCAGCGTCGACGATTGGAGCTTCGTCAGGTGTGAAATGGGCTCGGTAGGTGACGACTTGCGTCACGGTCCGGTCCAACCGTTCCAATCAGATCATACAATAAGCACCCGTTGTTTTAAAAATGGAATCAAACAAGTACTGTAGCTCGGCTTATGGGGACGTGGATGGTGTGTGCGACAAAATAAGTAACATTATCCAACGACGTGGAGCTAGCTTCTCTCTCCCCCATGATAATGGAATACTACGTACGTACCCAAAGGAAGCCAGACCACGAGTCACGTTTTTCGTGCGAACTCTCGAGTAGCACTATATATATGCATGCATAGTTTTAACGTCGGAGTTGGAGTACGCCTTCGCAAACATGTGCAAGAACCCCAAAATTACAAAAGCGATCTCCCTAAACAAAGCAAAAGCGTGCACTCGAGTGCACATCCTTCACACAACGGATAAAAAAGAGTAAAATCCATCCACGGTACCTAAACTTGGCACTGATTTTCGATACGGTCATAGATGTTAGGAATACGCTACTTACAATACGGCGACCTGCTCATTATGGTCACTGGGCGTGTGTACAACGACGTATTCGTCGACGTGGTGGGTGTTGACCGGTCCAAACAGTGTCTTTTTTTGCAAAAAAAACCTCCCTAAATCAAGCTCAAGCATAGAGACTAACAGGTAGGCCTCGTAAGACTGACATGTGGGGCCCACCTGTCAATGTCACCTACCCCTTCTCCTCAGCTCAGCAATGGAGGCTGTTGCTGGCCGACACGGACGGAGAGGAGGTGCGTAACCCCTACCTTCCACGCAACGAGATGTAGAGGAGCGCGCGACGAGCTCGCATAGAGTGCGGCGTTCCGCCTCGCACCGGGCTGGGCCCATAGGCGCAGGGACCACGGTGGTCGACATCTCTTGCTCCGTTGGTCGACCGCGACGGCGGAGGAGGGCACGCGGGAGTCTTTGAAGAGTACCGGGAGGACCCTTGCATTTGTCTGGTTTGGATAGAGGTAGCGCCGTCTCGAAATGGTGCCGGAGAGCAGCTGGCGATGAGGACTTGTTCGGGCGGCAGAGAGGAGGTCAACGATGATGGGGCTAGAGAAAGGCAGGGAGTCCTAGGGGACGTCTAGGAGGTGCGTCAGATCATATGGAAGCTGTAGAAGGGGTCGAGGTAGCCGGAGGAAGTGGGATGACACCGAAATCGATGAAGATGCGCGGTGGTCGGAGAGGAGGAAGACGACGATCCCGAGGAGCACCATGTTCATTGGTCTAATCCGCTAGGCGAGGAAGAAGCAGGGGACGCATGCGGACCCCCCGATAGCCTCAAATCATCGGGGGGCTACCCATGGCGGCGACGCGGTGGACTCCACTGGCGGCGGCACATGCACGCCACTGCAGCGAGGTTGTTGGAGCTGTGATCTAGCGAGCTAGATGCCACCGCGGTGAGTCGAGGGGAGATTCTGCGACGGTCCAACCTTCCCCGCCTTCATTTGCTTCCTCTGCGGCGGCGGGCACCGGCGGCCTGCAACACCGGCGGCGACGTGAGGGGGACGGGATGGGGGTGGTGGGATTCTCCTTACAGTTTTTCAATTTGGTCTTGATTATTTTTGTTATTTGAAAATGGCCTCTATTGAGTGTTAAGGAGCTGACATGTTGGGTATACTCAGTGCCACGTAAGCGCACACATCGTGATCTACAAGCTCCAGTGACCTCGATGAGCAGGTTGTCGTCTTTAGTAACCGTAGGTAGCGTATTTCTAACGTCGATAACCGTATCAAAAATTAATGTCAAGTTTAAGTACTGTGGATGGAGCACTAATTTGTGTAATTTGTTTAAATTAGAGCGCTTCGAGAAAAAGTTGTCCAAATAAAGGCTCCTCGATTGAAAATTAGTAGTGGCCTAGATTCTTTGAGCGATTGGATTAAGCACCTCCTCCTGATGGTTTTTTGTCACTATTTTGAATGGAGCGGGTGTGAGAGCATCGATCATGTATATGGCCGTCTAAATGAATTTGGACGACCATTGGCCTAAAAAAATGTCCCCAGAGGCTCCTGATCTATAGCATCATCTAAATTTAGACATCCTCCAGAATCTGCTACCCATCATTCACATTTGGACGACCCAACCACGACGTCTATCAGCAAAAATCGACCAACTGCCCGCTCCCGCGCCGTCTCCCGCCTCCATCTGGAACCCAGAGGATGTACTTGCAACTCCCGTGAGCTCGTCGTTGCCAGAACCATATCGATTCCAGCCGCCAACTAGTCAATTTTTTGTCGATTACTGCCGCCGCCGAGCCCCAAGTAGCTGGACAGCCACCGTGAGGTCCTACCGGCCTCGCTCCGCGGCTCACGGTGTGACGACGGTGGCGACTTCAAGACCGTGGTGGCGCGGGCACGTGGGCGGCAAGCTTGGTGGCGCATTACAAAGTGTCCGGGAGTGTGACTATGTTGAGAGGTTGGAGAAATTTTTGTCACTTTGACACTGACGCAATGATGCCTGTGAGTATCGCCGTCCTTCCTGAAGGGCGTCAGGGGTATCTCTCTTCCACCTCCCATGACGTACCGGGGGAAACCCTAGGACCTGTCCGGACAGCAGTGTCATGGTCCTCACTCCCCTTCTTGGAGGTGCTATTGGTACGCGACGCTTTATAATGCTAGACGTGTGGTGGTACTTCTCCGGAGGGCACACCGGTGGCGAGTTACCTTCGTTCTCGTCGCACCGCCAATTTCGGCTTTATTTTCTTTTCTTTCTTCTTGTTTTCCGTTTGGGCTCAGTTTGTGCTGTTTTGCCCTAGCATTGTTCGGAACGTTGTATCGGTGGTTGCTATATTAATATAGCGGGGCGTAAAGCCTGTTTCGAGGAAGTAGCTAGATCTTATTTTCGCCGTCTAGCCCCACGTAGCCAGATCCGTCGATTCATTGGGCGGACCGACCTGCACCACCACTCATGGGTGTTAGATGGAGAGGAGGAGGCGGAGGCGACGCATCTAGTTCCGGTAGAGGGCAAGACGTGCCGGGGGTGGCGCATCGAGGTAGGAGGTGCGCTTGATGTAGCGTGTGGACGTGTGGTAGGGGTGGCGTTGTTTTTTTGGCAATTGCGCCTGTGCAGCCCCCGCATGATCGTTGGCTCGGGTTTGCTTCTAAGGAAAATTAGTTGTTTCAAGTATTCTGGGTGCTGCTCGGTAAATAGTTTTAAGTAAAGGAAGTTGTTTTGAGCCCAGCCGACTGATGCCTCTGTGTTAAGAACACGGTCAGATGTATCTAATAACTCGTCTGTGCTCTCGTTGATGGAGGATCAAATAATTTGCTTGATCAATTGCAACTTTTAATATGTAATACATGCTTGCAGTGTTATATTTGCTACTGCATAGTACTACTAACTAAATGTTGGTATTTGTGGATAACCATTGGAAATATGTTGAATGGTAATTATAAGATACTATAAAATATAGCATAGAGAATATAGCAATGAAAAAATAGCGTGCTATTTCATTTAGCGTGGATTTTCTCCAGACGATATGAAAGTTATAGCATGCTAATAACGCGCTATTTTACAAAATAGTGTTTTGTAAAAATTAAAAGATATAACAGGTATATCGTGAATATCAAGGATTTCAGTATCTAATGATGAATTGACTAGAGTAATAATTGTACATGCATAAATTCCAGCGCTATCTAAGTTGGAGGAGAACCGACAGGGCTGAATCTAGGTACGCAATCCCTTAAGTTTAACAATTAAAATTTTCATCGTATGTTTGCTTACTCGACATATTCATCATATGCCTCCACACCCGCCAACAAAAAAAATAACGTCATATACTTGAAATAGCGCTAACACTATGATGTTTTAGCGCGATATAGCAAGCTATTTAAAAAATAGCGCCATAGAGAGCAAAATCATGAAAAAATAGCGTGGACTCTCCAAATACACTATAACACGCTAAATAGCGTGAAATAGCGTCCTATTTTTTCCCATGGAATATACACGTTTCACTAAAAAAACTGAGAAGGTCTAAATAAGAATCTTTATACACGGCCACGTAAATCCAATTCGGCTCACGGGTGCAAATGAACCCATCGTGTGAAAACATATTTCAAAATATCAAAAAAATCTGGAAAAAATATTTGCATGTATAACCGAATATTATATGTTCATACACAAGTTTTCAGATGAAAAAGAACATTTTAGGTGTCCCAGTAAAAAAGATAAATTTTGGTGTTCCACCGTGTCTATTAGTGAACATGTTTTTTGTCTTTTTATACAAGCCACATAAAATGTTCATTTCAGATTTTTTTGAAAATTTAAATATTTTTTTAATGTATTTTTTATAATGGGTTCGGAGCCAAAACACCTCCACCGCAGCCGCCTATATAGAAATATATAGGTCCTCACCTAGACGTTTCACTAGAGATGCTCTCACTCCAATTGTGCAGCAACGCAATCTGCGATCTACATCACGGAGACCCCTCTCTCTCTCACACACCCCAATCTCTATTTTGGCAATTTATCGTTTTCACCTCTTGCAGTGTGCAGCCACAGCTCACTGCTCACGAGGGAGGGGCAACCCTCCACGACCGAATATGTTTATATGCGCATGATGCCATTATCTTCATGAACCCGATATGTGATGAGCTGCAGTTTCTTCTATGCATTCTTCAAGCCTCCAGAGATGTCGCGAGCCTAAGAGGTCGTTTGGCACCTAGATATTCATTTCATTTAGTAGAAATAAAATGAATACATGGATTCATTTGATTTATATTTTGATTTCGAAAACACTCACATGTTTGGTTGCCATTGGAATTTGCAAATGACAAGTCTGAGATAAGAATCGGGTTTACACATGGAGATATTTCGATGAATTTGCAAATAAAATGACAACCCAATTCCATGCCAACCAAACATCATAGGAATGGAATTGCAAAATAAATTACAGGATTCTAGACCCAAATGATGGATATCAAACGACCTCTAAATGATATTAATCGGGTTTCAGTTGACCTTAGCAAATTGGAAATATGCACCCTCATCAACTAGTTACCCGCGGGCATGCGAGCCGCGTAGCCTAGCGTGGCAAATATGTAGCGATACGGGAGAACAAGGTGCTCACTTCTATACGCTTAGTGCGCTTTCCAGCAAAGAAATTCACCCAAGACTTGAGCTAAATAAGGCACCATTCCATTTGGAGCCATCGTCAGCGCGGCATATCTAAGGTCATTCGGAGGTGTGTGTGTGTGTAAAGATGGTGTCAAGTGAGATTTTAGATGACCACATATTCAAACTGCTAATACACGTTATATAAATACACGTTATATTTCTCTTTTTGAGAATTCAGAGCTTTAATTTATTGATTACTCGACTGGCTTACAATTATTTAGGGTTAGAATTAATTCACACAGAGCCGCAACGAGAAAAACAAAAAGATACGTTCTCTCCTCCCGTGAGAAAAAGAGACGGCGGCTAGGATAAAAACCCTAGCAGCCGCCACGATCTACTTCGTCCTCGCCGTCTGCGACCGAGCATCGACGGGTCCCCGCCTCCTCTGCTTGCCGCTCCGGCGGCGGGAGGAGGTGGGGACCTCAGATTTGCGCTCGACGGTGTAGAAGGGTCGCTAAAGTTAGAGTTCGGTCATCCGGTATCGTCGTTATGGTGGCTATGTCGGCGTTGTGCGGGACAAGAATAAGGTATACCCGCCTCCTCTTCCACCTCGTCGGCGACGATCCTGCTGCTAGCGTTGAGGAGGGTGGGGATTCGACTAGTCGTCGCTTTCATGGAGTGGTGGATCTCGTCCAGTCTACGTGTGTTCTGAATTTCGTCCAGTCTATATGTGTTTTAGGTTTGATGTTACAAGTTTCGGATCAATTCAAGGGTTCAATGGCGACAACTTCATCTCTGGGGCGCTGGTCCTTAGGGGCACGTGCACGAAGGCTTCCCGACTGTCATCAACAATGGCATGCCGGCTCCGGTAATGGAGTGGCGACAACGGCGCGTCGGCGGCTCGCTCTGGCGGCAGTAGTGGTCGTTAGGTGGTCCAAAGACCTCGATGTAATTTTTATTATGTTTAGGATACTTTGTACTTCTTATGAACTCATGAAATAGATCCGGATCTTTTCCCGCAAAAAAAAAGAATTAATTCACACACATCTACTCATATCAGAACTAGTTTGTGTAGCACGCATGGGCTGCATAAATTAAACTCTAGAAGAAATGCACTAATATACATTATCATTCTTGCTAACCTAGTGACCACAGTAATCCCTTTTGCCAATTATAATTACTCCTACCCCCGCAAAAAAAAAATTATAGTTACTCCTATACTTTAGTCAGCCACGCACTCACACTACATACAATTAGTGCTCCATGGAACAATTTGACTATATAAAGCAGTTGAGCCCCCCCAACACCCCTATCTTGTGTAGAGAAAAGAACACCGGGCCGGACTACGCACAAAACAAACATCAACCAGTTTTTAATCATGTAGAATCAAAATGACAACTTCGACATCAACCTTGTGATCTTCTGCGTTTTCGATTCCCTTGAGAGATGCTCTTTTGTTTAAATAATGGTGACAGGTCCTAGTGCAGTGCGGTCATCACTCTGGGGTATCCTTCCAGGGAGAAAAGCATCTCTGGAACGCTGACTGTTTTTGAACCATTTTGTCACGCAATAGACCTGTCTATCAAAAGATAGATGGGAAAAATGGACTAGTTGTTTCCGTTCGATGGGTGGTCGATTTTGCCCGTCAGGTCGAATCGCCATGCAGTCTCCAGTCTCCACTCTCCAGTGGATTAATTAGCTAGTATACTAGTTTGAGAAGAGAAACTCGACCATCCGAATAGACCTGCCTTTCAAAACACAGAGGGGAAAACGAAAGGAAAATAAAAGAGATGGAGGACACTTGTTGTTTTCGCTCTCTGATCGATTTGAACCACTAACTAGTTGAATCATCATGTTGTTACTCTAAGATGTAATCTTAGGTATGTACAAATACGCGTGTATTGTGTCTTGGTGTCCGGGCACCATGGTTAATTTATTTTCTTATGCTACCTGATATATATCTTGGTGGAATGAAAGTAGTTTTAATTCATTAGGGATCATGTTGAGTGAGATAGTTTGTTTACAAACTAAATGTTTTTCTATCAACTATGCCTAATCTAGTTCAGGATAAATATTGGGAATATAAAATAATTTTCTTATGCTGCCTGATTGTTATACTCATCAGAAAAATCTTACGCATCAATATGTAGGATATTATATGCATTCACGCACATTTGCGTTTGGAACTTAGAGACTCCATATATTCAAAAAGTATAACATGATCCTAAAAAATTAGAGGAACTTCTGGGTGGCACACCCCGTCCGACTCACCCACCCCATGCGATCAGGTCGAGGAGGACGATTGCGAGCTCACACCGCTGCCTCATCCTTTCGTCGAGCGCAGCAACCACGGATGTGAGATTCCGATCGAAGAAGGCCTGCTAGCACTTGTCCGCACAGTCCTCAGCATCCCCGGCTGCATTCATTGCTTCTTGGTACGCACACTTATCGAAGCTCTCTCGCGCGTCCTCGACGGAATACTCAGCTTGGCCGTAGTATTCGCATAGTTGCCCAAGGCCCCTCCCACTGGGGAGCGGTCATCGTGTTTGCTTGCCTCGGCCTCTAAGCCCTTGGCAACGTCCCTACAGGTGGAGGTGGCGATGTCGATGATGATGCTTATGAGATCTTCATAACTGGTCGCATTGAAGCTCCACAGGTCAGTGCTCAGGACCTCGACACAGTGGCTGGTGGCCGCCTCAACGTTTTTGCACACCTTCGCGATGAAATTGGCGCCGGCCACCACGATAGCGGGGAAGGAGGAGACGACGATGGATATGAGGATGATTACGACCACAGCCATAGTGACGTGAATAGGCAACATATTAATATTCTCAACACCGTGGTCGGAGGCTACCGTTGTCATTGGAGCTGGCTGGGCACTTGGATACTCTCCTTTGTTCTCGTGTCGTCCCCGTGGTTGCATTCTCAAACTGTATACTTCCTCTGTTTCATGTGCTACATTTATACTACTCACTCGTGTAAACCTGAATCGCGGGAAAAATATTTTGATTGCTCTCGATTCATTTCGTATTGATTACGCATGAAACAAAACAACAAATCTCATGAAATCTACCATAATTATTTTGATATTATATATCCCAGCTAATTAAATAAATAAAACTTAAAAGATCCACACTATTAGAAGCTTATATGAATCACTATTTAAGATCAGATATTCTCCGCATGAGCTATTCAGTAGCTGGTAATTTGATTTCGTAAATCTGCATTCATGAAGGAAATATGCTCTGAGAGGCAATAATAAAGTTGTTATTATGTATTCCTTGTATATGATAGATGTTTATTTTGCATGCTATAATTGTATTGATAGGAAACATCAATACATGTGTGTTTAATAAACAAAAAGGGTTCCTAGTCATGCCTCTCTTATAGACTAGCTTGTTGATTAACAAGATGATCAAGGTTTCCTGATCATGGACATTGGATGTTGTTAATAACAAGGTCACAGCATTTGTGAAATGATGTGATGAACATTCATCCGAAGTATAGCATTACGATCAAGTCATTGTGTTTATATTGCTATAACATCATACGAAGTAATCTTTATCCTTAGACCATGAGATCATGTTAATTGCTAACATCGGAAGAGTATCTTGATAACATCAAACGTCACACCGTAACAGGTGACTATAAAGATGGGTTCAGTGCTACGAAGGTGTTATGTTGAGGCTCATGGATCAAGAGTGGAATTTGTCAATCCAGATGACGGATAGATATACTCTGGACCCTCTCGGTGATATCACATTAGGATAGCTTGCAAGCAAGTGATGTGATCACTAGAATATTATATCACAGGAACGAGAAAAGTGTGCATGTCGGTAACGAGATCAAACTAGGTATGGAGATACCGATGATCGAATCTCGGACATGTAATATATCGAGAGACAAAGAGATTTAGTTACAAGCGTTAAAGGTTCTCACGATCACAGGAGTCATCGTTGAATGTGTAGGAGTCAGTACGGATCTCCAGGTCCCGCTGCTGATTATTGATCGGAGAAGGGTCTCGATCATGTCTGCATTATTCGCGAACCGTAGGGTGGCACACTTAAGAGTTACCGGACACCATTTTGGAGCACATATGTTTTAGACGAAAGAATTGCAAAGCGCAGAAATTGTTTCAATAGAAACCGAAAATTGTTTTGGGTGAAATTGCAGAAAGTGGTTCTGCATGTGATATTGAAATATTGCAAGGGGCTATATGTGAATGTTTGTTAATTAAAGTAATTAACAAAATTCTGAATAAATTTAATAAAAGAGTTTTATTAAATGAGAGAGCATTAAATTTGGAGAAACTTAATGCATTTAAAGTGGAGACTTTAAAAGGGAATGTGAAGAGGCATTTTAATATGGAGGAGTTACCACCACATGAATGGGGGAGGTGAGGGGTCACCCCCCATGCGCCGGCCATGGAGAGAGGGGCACCCCGCCTCCTCCTATAAAAGGCCACCCATTCCCTCCTTCATCCTCACACCTCCTTGTGAAGGATCTCTCTCCCCCTCTAGAATTATTCCCCCATGGTCTCGGATTAGCGAGATACATGTTCCCGGTGGCATTTTGTCTAGAAGGAGTTGCTGCTTCCGCTGGATCGCTGGAGCGAGGAGGTGGAGGTTGTCCGGTGGCTTGAACGTGTGTGCGAGTGCGGATGCGCTGCTGAGTTGCGGCGCTCGGACTTCCTCACGATCTTGAGATCGGCAAGTGTACGACTACATCAACCACGAGTTCCTACTCGTTAGCAAAACTCGTTGTCTTCGAGGTAAGTTCTCCATGGATGTATGTCCACCCGTTGCTCTGTATCTAGTAGATAGATCTTGGCGTATAGTTCTCATCGTAGGAATTTTTTTGTTTTCTATGTTGCGGACCCAACAGTGGTATCAGAGCCTGATCTATGCGTAGGTGCTTTGCACGGGTAGTACACATATGTTTATATGTGGGCGATGATGATCATGTTATTGCATCTTCTATGTACTTTGGATGTTGGTGGCATAGTGGGATGAAGCGGCCCAGACCAACCTTACATATCATCGTACATGAGACCGGTTCCACGACTGACATGCAACTTGTTTTGCATAAGTGGCTAGCGGGTGTCTGTCTCTCCTACTATAGTCAATATCTGATTTACAACGAGTTGCTAATAACTTGGTTATCCTCGCTAGGTTCATGTTCGTAGGTTAGACAGGTTCTATCTCCGAAAGCCCTAAGCCACGTAAAACTTGCAATTGATAAATTAGAGGCGTCTAGTTTAGATCGTTGCTGGGCTAGTGTTTTGATATGGTATTGTTGTAAGTAGATGTATGATAGATACTCTTACAACTCACTTAACGTGTAAGTTCCATAGACCTTGGCCTTACACACAAAGTAATGATAGAGATCATAACACGATGCAAATGATAGAGATCAAATGCATGGACCATATCACCTCACTTCACACATTAGATGTTAGCATCTTATATTGCTAGTTTGGCGCATTTGGTAGCATTATTAGATGATCCCTCATTTAGATATCAAGATAAAATGTGTTCTTCCTTAAGTATGCACCATTTTGTGGATCGTGTTTTGAGGCATCACGTGATGATCGGGTGTTCTCAACTCTACGCTTTCATACAACGGGTGTAAGACAGTTTTACACACGCAAATACTAAGGTTCTTACTTGACGAGCCTAGTATGTATAGACATGGCCTCGGAACACGGACCGAAAGGTTAAGCATGAGTCATATAGTTGATATGATGCCCATATAGATGCTCGCCTTTAAAGCTACACCGACTCACGTGATGATCGGACTTGGTGTAGTGGATTTGGTTCATGTAATCACCAAAAGGACACGAGGGATGTCGTTTTTGAGTGGGAGTTCATTAGTAATTTGGATTAGTTGAACTCAATCTATCATAAACTTAGTCTAAATATACTTTACAAATTCTGTTGTAGATGGCACCACCTGCTTTTAATTTCAATGTGTTCATGGAGAAAGAGAAACTTGCTGTAATGGTAGCAACTTCACAAATCGGCTATGAATTTGAGGATTCTCCTCATCGCCGCACAAAAGCAATATGTGCTAGATGCGCCGCTAGGCCCCCACCATCTCCCGATGCCCCGACGAGGAAAAGAACGCCTATATAACTCGTCAGAGGACCACAACTTAGTTCATTGGCATACTGTATGGGCTAGAGCCGAACTTCAAAAGCGTTTAAAATGGCAATACCTTTGATACCATGGGAGAATTGAAAATGATTTTCGATACCCATGCTGCCAGAGAGTTATAATGCTACGTAAAAGTTCTTTAGCTGCATGATGGAGGAAAATAGCTCCGTTAGTGAGCACGCACTCAAAATGTCCGGCACGCCGATAAGCTTGTGTCCTTGGGAATAACGATTTCCATTGACTTAGGCATACATCGTGTTCTCCAATCTACGCCACCTAGCTACAAGAGCTTCGTGATAAACTATAATATGCAGGCATGAAGAAGTCTCTTCCGAGCTCACAATGCTTAAGACTGCAGAAGTGGAGATTAGGAAAGAACATCAAGTATTGATGATCAATAGGACCACCGGTTTCAAGAAGGACAATAAAGGCAAGCACAAGGGAAAGAAGGGTGGCAAGTCTGTTGCCGCGCCTGAAAAGAAACCCCGGGCTGGCCCTAAGTCTAACACCGAGTGCTACTATTGCAAGGGATCGCCATTGAAGTTAATCGCCTAAGTATTTGGACAAGAAGTCCGGCAAGGCAAACAAAGGAATATGTGATATACATGTTATTGATGTGTACTTGACTAGTACTCGCAGTAGCACCTGGGTATTTGATACGGGATCGGTTGCTAATATATGTAACTCGGTTCAGGGGCTGCGGAACAAGCGACAACTAGCAAGGTATGAGGTCACGATGCGGGTCGGCAATGGATCAAGAATTGATGGGATCGCCGTCGGAACGCTGCCTCTCCATATGCCATCGGGATTAGTTATAAACCTAAATAATTGTTATTTGGTGCCTGCACTGAGCATGAACATTGTATCCGGATCATGTTTGATGCAAAGTGGTTATTCATTTAAGTCTGAAAACAATGGTTGTTCGATTTATATGAATAATATCTTTTATGGTCATGCACCTATGTTGAATGGTTTATTTCTGTTGGATCTCGATAGTAGTATTACGCATATTCATAATGTTGATGCTAAAAGAATTAAACTTGATAATGATATATCTACATATATGTGGCACTACCGTCTAGGTCATATTGGCGTTAAACGCATGAAGAAACTCCATTCTAATGGACTTTTGGAATCACTTGATTTTGAATCATTTGATACATGTGAGCCATGCCTTATGGGCAAGATGACTAGAACGCCGTTTTCCGGTTCAATGGAACGGGCGACAGATCTATTAGAAATCATACATACTGATGTGTGTGGACCAATGAGTGTGTTGGCGCGAGGTGGATATCGTTATTTTGTTACTTTTACGGATGATTTGAGTAGATATGGGTATATCTATTTGATGAAACACAAGTCTGAAACTTTTGAAAAGTTCAAAAATTTCAGAATGAAGTGGAAAATCATCGTAATAGAAAGATCAAATTTCTACGGTCTGACCGTGGAGGAGAGTATCTTAGTTACGAGTTTAGCACACATATGAAAGACTGTGGAATAGTTTCACAACTCACGCCTGCCGGAACACCACAACGTAATGGTGTGTCAGAACGTCGTAATCGTACTTTATTGGATATGGTTCGATGTATGATGTCTTTGACTGACTTGCCACTGTCATTTTGGGGTTATGCACTGGAAATCGCTTCATTCACTTTAAATAGGGCACCATCTAAATCTGTTGAAAAGACACCGTATGAATTATGGTTTGGAAACAAACCTAAGCTATCATTTCTTAAAGTTTGGGGATGCGATGTTTATGTGAAGAAACTTCAACCGGATAAACTCGAACCCAAAGCGGAAAAATGCGTCTTCATAGGATACCCTAAGGAAACGATTGGGTATACCTTCTATCACAGATCCGAGGGCAAGGTCTTTGTTGCCAAGAATGGATCCTTTCTTGAGAAGGAGTTTCTCGCGAAAGGTGTGAGTAGTCGGAAGGTAGAACTCGAAGAGGTTATTGAACCTTCTCTTCATGAAAATGGCGAGTAGCGCAGCTCCGGTTGTTTCGAGTTGACTTCACCTAATGAAGAGAGAGCTAATGATATTGATCATGAAACTCCGAAAGAGGACACTACCGAACCTCGCAGGTCAAGCAGGACACGTGCAGCTCCTAAACTGTACGGCAATCCTGTTATGAATTTCATGCTTGATGAAATAGATGACCCTGCGACGTATGAAGAAGCGATGATGAGCCCTGATTCCAACAAATGGCTAGAAGCCATGAAATCCGAGATGAAATCCATGTACGAAAACCAGGTTTGGACCTTGGTGGACTTACCTCACGACCGAAAGGCCGTTGAGAATAAATGGATTTTCAAAAGAAAAACTGATGCTGATGGTAATGTGACCATCGATAAGGCTCGACTTGTCACAAAAGGGTTTCGACGAATTCAAGGAGTTGACTACGATGAGACATTCTCTCCCGTAGCGATGCTTAAGTCGGTTAGGATTATGTTAGCAATTGCTGCATATTTCGATTATGAAATATGGCAGATGGATGTCAAAACTGCGTTCCTCAATGGTAATATTGAAGAAGAGTTGTATATGATACAACCTAAGGGTTTTGTCGATCCTAAGGATGCTGATTAGGTGTGCAAACTTTAGCGATCCATCTATGGACTGAAGCAAGCATCCCGGAGTTGGAATCTCCGCTTTGATGAGGTGATCAAAGAGTTTGGATTTGTCCAAACTTATGGAGAGGCTTGTATTAGCAAGAAAGTGAGTGGGAGCAATGTGGCATTTCTGATATTATATGTGGATGACATATTATTGATTGGAAATGATTTAGATCTTTTAAACAGTGTTAAAAGTTATCTAAATAGCAAATTTTCGATGAAGGACCTTGGTGAAGCTTCATATATATTAGGCATTAAAATCTATAGAGATAGATCAAGACGCCTAATTGGGCTATCGCAGAGTACATACCTTGATAAGATATTAAAGAAGTTTAATATGGACGGAAGTAAGAAGGGGTTCTTACCAAGACATTGAGTAAGACTCAAAGTCCGGCTACGGCGGAAGAAAGAGAGATAATGGATAAGATCCCCTATGCCTCAGCCATAGGCTCTATAATGTATGACATGCTATGTACAAGACCGGATGTGGCACATGCTATTAGTTTGACTAGTAGGTACCAATTTGATCCAGGTTCGGAACACTAGATAGCGGTCAAGAATATCCTTAAGTACTTGAGAAGAACTAAGGATATGTTTCTTATATCTGGTGAAGAAGAGCTAGTCGCTAAGTGTTATGTCGATGCTAGCTTTGACACGGATCCGGATGACTCTAAGTCTCAATCCGGATCGTATTTCTCTTGAACAGAGCAGATTAGTTGGAGGAGCTCAAACAACCTGTGGTGGTTGGATCAACAACGAGGCGGAATATGTTCTTTGCTTGAAGCGGCAGAAGCGTTTGGATGAAGGAGTTCATTACGAACGGGTGTGGTTCCCAGTGCGTTGGACCCGATGGTGATCTATTGTGACAACAATGGAGCCATAGCCAACACCAAGGAACCAAGGTCTCACAAGAATTCCAAGCATATTAAGCGCCGGTTTCACTCCATCCGCGAGCATGTCAAGGATGGAGATATAAAGATTTGTAAAGTGCACACGGACCTGAATGTAGCAGATCCGTTGACTAAAGTACTCCCTAGGGCAAAACATGATCAACACCAGAACTCCATGGGTGTTAGATTTATCACTATGTGAACTAGATTATTGTCTCTAGTGCAAGTGGGAGGGAAGGAAATATGCCCCGAGAGGCAATAATAAAGTTGTTATTATGTATTCCTTGTATATGATAGATGTTTATTTTGCATGCTATAATTGTATTGATAGGAAACATCAATACATGTGTGTTTAATAAACAAAAAGGGTTCCTAGTCATGCCTCTCTTATAGACTAGCTTGTTGATTAATAATATGATCAAGGTTTCCTGATCATGGACATTGGATGTTGTTAATAACAAGGTCACAGCATTTGTGAAATGATGTGATGAACATTCATCCGAAGTATAGCATTACGATCAAGTCATTGTGTTTATATTGCTATAACATCATACGAAGTAATCTTTCTCCTTAGACCATGAGATCATGTTAATTGCTAATACCGGAAGAGTATCTTGATAACATCAAACGTCACACCGTAACAGGGTGACTATAAAGATGGGTTCAGTGCTACAAAGGTGTTATGTTGAGGCTCATGGATCAAGAGTGGAATTTGTCAATCCAGATGACGGATAGATATACTCTGGGCCCTCTCGGTGATATCACATTAGGATAGCTTGCAAGCAAGTGATGTGATCACTAGAATGTTATATCACGAACGAAAAGAGTGCATGTCGATAGCGAGATCAAACTAGGTATGGAGATACCGATGATCGAATCTCGGACATGTAATATATCGAGAGACAAAGGGATTTAGTTACAAGCATTAAAGGTTCTCACGATCACGAGTCATCGTTGAATGTGTAGGAGTCGAGACGGATCTCCGTGTCCATTGCTGATTATTGATCGGAGAAGGGTCTCGATCATGTCTGCATTATTTGCGAACCGTAGGGTGGCACACTTAAGAGTTACCGAACACCATTTTGGAGCACATATGTTTCAGACGAAAGAATTGCAAAGCGCAGGAATTGTTTCAATAGAAACCGGAAATTGTTTCGGGTGAAACTGCAGAAAGTGGTTCTGCATGTGATATTGAAATATTGCAAGGGGCTATATGTGAATGTTTGTTAATTAAAGTAATTAACAAAATTCTGAATAAATTTAATAAAAGAGTTTTATTAAATGAGAGAGCATTAAATTTGGAGAAACTTAATGCATTTAAAGTGGAGACTTTAAAAGGGAATGTGAAGAGGCATTTTAATGTGGAGGGGTTACCACCACATGAATGGGGGAGGTGAGGTCACCTCTCCCCATGCGTGCCATGGAGAGAGGGGGCACCCCCTCCTCCTATAAAAGGCCACCCATTCCCTCCTTCATCCTCACACCTCCTTATGAAGGCTCTCTCTCCCCCTCTAGAATTATTCCCCCATGGTCTCGGATTAGAGCGAGATACATGTTCCCGGTGGCATTTAAATGCGGAAGGAGTTCTTTGCTTCCGCTGGATCGCTAGAGCGAGGAGGTGGAGGTTGTCCGGTGGCTTGAACGTGTGTGCGAGTGCGGATGCGCTGCTGAGTTGCGGCGCTCGGACTTCCTCACGATCTTGAGATCGGCAAGTGTACGACTACATCAACCACGAGTTCCTACTCATTAACAAAACTCGTTGTCTTCGAGGGTAAGTTCTCCATGGATGTATGTCCACCCGTTGCTTTGTATCTAGTAGATAGATCTTGGCGTATAGTTCTCATCGTAGGAATTTTTTTGTTTTCTATGTTGCGGACCCAATAATTCAGTGATAGAAAACAAAGATAAGATTCTATCCCCTACTCATGTGTGGAGCCCTAGTAGGTGACGAGAAGAAAATTCAGTGACCAACCCCCAGACCACCAACCCCCTAATGGGAGCACAACTCGCGCCAGCCGCATCCGATAAAGCCGTAGATCAGTTTGGGACGCTAGCTGCCTCGTCTCTTGTTCAAGATGGGAATGGGCCGGCCCGGATCTAGCCTTGGACCTGGCCCTATGGCCCCATGGCCAAATTCGGGGGCCACGGGTCGACCCATTTCGAGAAAATGTTGCGGCCTCGTTGTCCCGTTGGGTACCCCAGGGCCGACCCAAAACCCCGTCGCTTCTTCTGGCTCTTAGCAGCAAGCGAGCTTGATGGCTCAATGCACGGCGCCCAGAAAATTGCTTGATGGCAGTGTTGATGTAGAGCTCGTTGGGAACCCCAAGAGGAAGGTATGATGAGCACAGCAACAAGTTTCCCTCAGTTATGAAACCAAGGTTTAATCGAACCAGTAGGAGCAAGGAAACACCCCAAAGGTGTCACTAGCTGAGCTTTGGCAGGGCACACTACCGGTGCTAGTAGCAACGTGGAGACCTGCACAACACAACCACAGAACTTTGTCCCCAACTTGCGATGAGGTTGTCAATCTCACCGTGTTTTGCGGAAAACAAAGGATTAAACGTATCGAATGGAAAGAAGTAACAGTTTGCAGAAAGTAAACACAAAGCAGTAAAGAGTTTATAGATTGTATGTAAAGAAAAGAGGACCGGGATCCATAGTTCACTAGAGGTGGATCTCCTTAGATAGATAACATGCTGGGTGAACAAATTACAGCGGGGCAATTGACAAACACCGAGAAAGCAATACATGCATATACTAATCATCTTGACTCCTTTGAGACTTGATTGGGCATTACAACATTATACATAGACCGCCATCCAACTGCATCTATGACTAATAATCCACCTTCAGGTTATCATCCAAACCCCCTCCAATATTAAGTTGCAAGCAACAGATTATTGTTTTACGAACTATGTGTAAAGTAAACATTACGATTGTTCTATGAACAAAGGATTGTTGTTTTCTCCCTAGTAGCAACAACACATCTAGTACCTTAGAGATTTCTGTCACTTCCCCAGATTACCAGAGGCATCAACCCACTATCAAGCATAAATACTAACTGTTGGAGTTGCTAGCATCTACTTGGCCAAGATAGCTACTAACAACGGAAAGCATGCAAGATCACAAATAACAAAGACTTGATAGAATCAATAATCAATCTGAAATAGCATCTCAATATCCATCGGATCCCCGCAAACACAACATGCAGAATTACAAATAGATGATTTTGATCATGAACGGAGCTCACAAGATCTAGACATGAAAGCACAAAGGAGGAGAACCAGCCATCTAGCTACTACATGGATCCGTAGTCCAAGGATGAACTACTCACGCATCACACCGGAGGCTTGCATGGTGATGAAGAAGGCCTCCAGGGTGAATTCCCTCTCGGTAGGGTGCGGAAGAGCTTTAGATCCCTCCGATTTAGGGATGGAGATGACCAGTGGCTATAGACTCTTTCGTGGATTTTGATCGGGTACTTAGGGTTTTCGTCCGAGGACATCTTATAGGGAAGGGAGGCCGAGGGGTGCTGGGCTGGCCACACCACTGGCGGGCCAGGCCTGGCTGACCCAGTGGTGGCCGCCTCCCCCTCTCCGCCTGTGATACGGCACTTGATGACATCCGAAAAATAGGCACTTTGGCTTTGTCCGTCAATTCGAGAATATTCATTTTCTGACTTTCCTGGAACCAAAAACAGCAAAAAATAGGCAGCTGGCACTGTGGCTCTTGTTAATAGGTTAGTCCAAGAAATCATATGAAAAGTACTCCAAAGTGTGGACAAAACACAAGAAAGTGGATAAAACCAAGCATGGAACATCAAAAATTATAGATACATTTGCAATATATCAGAGCTTGACCCTTTGCTTCTAGCTGCAACCCCGATTCTATTCTATACACTAACACAACACAATGTTGTTGCTCATTCAGGTTCGCTGATTGGTTCAGCTATGTGTGTATCGGTAGTTTACTTGACTGCTGAAACATTTGAGAAAGCAAGTACGACCTATATTCAGAAATAATCGAGTTTGCTCTTGCACCGATTGATCAAAACCAGCTCTGCTGACTAGCTAGACCACTCTTCAAGAAGTATAACTCACAGAGCAATTTCATGTCCGAATAACGTCTGGAAGAAAGCACGCGAGGGGATCACGCCTTTCTGTCCAGCGAGCTGGGCGGCGATAGGGAAGGCAAGCAGTGAGGCGACCGAAAAAAGACAAGCAAGCTGGCGGCAACCGGAACGATAAGACCGAGAGCTGGTAGGCGGCGGAAGACGGCGGTGGAGGCGACCAGGACTATGAGCCGGTGACCGGGCGACAACGGTGGCGGCGACACAGACGACGTGAGCTGGGTGGAGACCAGGAATACAACGAGCTAGGTGGTGATGACTCAAGAGGATGAGCAGGTAGCAGCACCGCCGCCCGTAGAGATGGACGGGGATAGGGCAGTGACTGGGCACAGAGCGCCTTGTCTAGCTGTTCTACAAGCGACAGAGATGGTCAATGGGTCGACCCCATCGACCCAATGGGTTAGTCGAAGCCAGCCTTGTTGACCCAAAAAAAAGTCTGAGTCCGACCCATGTGACCCAATGGCCTCAAAAATTTGGGCCGGTTCAGTGACTCGGTGGGTCGACCTCGCCCATTCCCATCTTGATCTCTCGTCTCTATCCATACTCGGCAAACATGGCGCACACAGTGATCATGCAGCAGCGGTGTGTGCCGCACAGGCGTTCACTGCACGTGGGTGGTGTGTGAAGGGTTTCGCAGCATAGTAAATCAAAATTTTCTACGGAAGCAAACAGAGGGAAAGCCAAGATCTAATCTAGGAGATGCAAACAATGAGAGAGATTGGATTAGATCTTCATACCCTTGAATATTCGCCGCATGAGCGTTAAATCGGGCGTGGGTGATGTAGTCGTACTCGCTTCTCCTCCTCGCGATCCGATCCGATCTAGCACCACAAGTGGCGGTGCCTCCGTGAGATGCACATGTGCGGCACCTCGAAGTCTCCTCCTTCCTCGGACCAGCAAGTATGGTGGAGAGATGGATTGGATCTACAACACGACGGCGTGGTGTATTTGGTGGAGAATTTCTGCAGCAGGGCTTCGCCTGCAAACAGTCGGGAGGGAGAGAGGAGGGCAGCAGGGCAACTAGGGTTTGGAGGAAGGTGTGTGGTTGGGGGGAGGGGGCGCACCAGCCCTCTATATATAGAGGGGGGTGCGGCCAGACCTTGCCCATCCTCCAAGCCTATCTCTAGTTTAAACAATTTAAACTCTCCATTATCTAGAAATCCTATCTCTAGTTTAAACGAGTTTAAACTTATCTAGGATCGGCTGGGCCCTATGGGGCCTTGTGCCCCTGGCCCAATGCAGCCAGGACACTCCCTCATAGTCCCATGCCCCCTCCCGGAAGGTGGGGCCACGTTGGTCCCCTTCCGGAAGGTTCTAGAAGCTTCCGGTACAATACCGATTAATCCGGAACAACTCCGAACTCCAAAAACTGCACTGCCTTATATGAATCTTATTCTCTGGACCATTCCGGAACCTCTCGTCATGTCCCGGATCCCATCCGAGACTCCGAACAAAAATTCATAAACCAATTATCCAATCTATCCTAGCGTCGAGACACGTTAAGTGTGTGACCCTGCGGGTTCGAGAATATGCAGACATGATCTTCTATCAATAATCAGCAAGTGCAGGCACCCATATTGACTCCCACACATTCATCGATGATCATATCGGATGAACCACGATGCCAGGATTCAATCAATCCCATATATATATTCCCTTCGTCTCGCGATATTTTACTTGTCCGAGATTCGATCGTCGGTATCGTCATACCTAGTTCAATCTCGTTCACAGCAAGTACTTTACTCGTTCCGTAATCCGATATCACTTTGTGATTAACTCCTTAACCACATGCTTGCAAGCGGTGTTGACATCGATTACCGAGTGGGCCCGAAGTATATCTCTCCGACTTGGGAGGGACAAATTCCATCTCGATACATACAACCCAACAGATACTTTCCGATCACACGAGACACCTTTATGATCACCCTCTCATAGGATGACGTTTGATGACCTCAAAGCTTTCTTCCGATACCAGGGAGTTGTATTATCTCATGGTCTAAGGAATACAATATTTGACATAAGAAAAACTTCGCAAAGACGAACACGATGACACGATCTAATTGCTTCGCTTAGTTTGGGTCTATCCACCATATCATTCTCCAATGATATGATCTCATTATCAATTGACAACTCATGTCTATGGTTAGGAAACCTTAACCATCATTGATCAATGAGCTAGTCCATAGAGGCGTACTAGAGATACGGTGTTGTTCACAAACCACACAAGTATTAAAGTTTCCGCTTAATACAATTCTAGCATGGAATATAAACTTTATCATGAACAAGAATTATAATAATAACATCTTTATTATTGCCTCTAGGGCATAATTCCAACAGTCTCCCACTTGCACTAGAGTCAATAATCTAGTTTACATTTGGCAACAATCTCACACCCATGGCGAGGTCTTGATCATGTTTTACGTGGAAGAGGTTTAGTCAAAGGATCTGCGACATTCAGATCTGTATGTACTTTGCTGATCTTCAGATCTCCATCTGCTATATAATCTCGGATTATATGAAACTTGCGGTTGATATGCTTGGTCTTTGGATGATATCTTGGTTCCTTAGCAAGTGCTATGGCGCCAGTGTTGTCACACAATATCTCCAGTGGGTCCAATGCACTTGGAACCACGCCAAGCTCAGTGATGAAGTTTCTGATCCAAACTCCTTCACTTGACGCTTCTGCAGTAGCCATGTATTCCGCTTCTACTGTAGATCCCGCGATCACGCTTTGCTTGCAGCTTCTCCACTCACAGCTCCTCCATTCAAAATATACACGTATCACGTCCGAGATTTAGAATCATCCTTGTCGGTGTTGAAACTAGCATCGGCGTAACCTTTTCTGACAGTGTTCATCACCCCCATATACCAAGAACATTTCTTTAGTCCTATTTAGGTACCTTAGGATGTTCTTCACGGTACATCGATGTTCCACTCCTGGATCACTTTGATATCTGCTCGTCAAACTAAGAGCATTGGATACATCCGGTCTAGTACACAGCATGGCATACATGATGGAACCTATGGCCGAGGCATAAGGCACTTTGCTCATAGCTTCCTGATCATTTACCGTAGCTGGACACTGAGCCTTGCTCAATATCTTACCTGACAACATAGGCCTTTGAACCTTTCAATGCCTTATCCATTCTGAACCTTTTGAACTTTGTCTAGGTATGTACTCTGGCTTAAAGCTATCAGGCGTCTTTGTCTATCTCTATAGATTTTGATGCCCAATATATAAGCAGCTTCACCTAGGTCTTTCATTGAAAAACACTTGTTCAAATAACTCTTCACATCGTTAAGCATGTTGATGTCATTTCCAATAATCAATATGTCATCCACATATAGTACCAGAAACGTCACCGAGCTCCCACTCACTTTCTTGTAGATGCAAGCTTCGTAGCAATTTGGAACAAATCCAAAGCTCTTGATCACTTGATCAAAACGAAGGTTCCAACTCCAAGATGCTTGCTTTAGTCCATAAATGGAACGCTGAAGTTTGCATACTTTATCAGCATCCTTAGGATCGACAAAACCTTCGGGTTGCATCATATACAACTCTTCATCAATGTTGCCATTGAGGAAAGCAGTCTTGACATCCATTTTCCATATTTCATAATCATGAAACGCAGCAATTGCTAATAAAATCCGAATGGACTTAAACATCGCTACGGGAGAGAAAGTCTCATCGTAGTCAACACCTTGAACTTGTCGAAAACCTTTCGCAACAAGCCGTGCTTTATAGACGGTAACATTACCATCCGCGTCCGTTTTCTTCTTGAAGATCCATTTGCACTCAACGGCCTTTCGGTCGCTAGGAGGGTCCACCAAAGTCCATACTTGGTTTTCGCTCATGGATCCCAATTCGGATTTCATGGCTTCTAGCCATTTCTCAGAGTCTGGGCTCATCATCGCTTCCTCATAGTTCGTAGGTTCACTTTGTCTTCTACTAACAAGACAGTCGAAGACGGTTGCCGTACCACTCGGGAGGGCACGCGACCTTGTCGACCGCGACGTTTAGTAGCAGATCGTCCAAGCTTCATGATCCTTGTCATTAGCTTCCTCTATTGTTGGTGCAAAGTGACCTGGAACAATTTCAGGTGCTGCGCTACTCTCCAACTCAAGAGAAGGTTCAATAACCTCGTCTAGCTCTACTTTCGTCCCACTCACTTCTTTCGAGAGAAACTCCTTCTGAAGAAAGGAACCGTTATTTGCGACAAACACTTTGCCTTCGGTTCTGTGATAGAAGGTATACCCAATAGTTTCCTTAGGGTATCCTATGAAGACGCATTTCTCCGCTTTGGGTTCGAGCTTGTCCGGCATCAACTTCTTGACGTAAGCTTCGCATCCCCAAACTTTAAGAAACGACAACTTAGGTTTAGCACCAAACCATAGTTCATACGGTGTCGTCTCAACGGATTTAGATGGAGCCCTATTTAAAGTGAATGCAGCGGTTTCTAATGCATAACCCCAAAATGATAACGGCAAATCAGAAGAGACATCATCGATCGGACCATATCTAATAGGGTTCGATTCGGCGTTAGACACACCATTGTCTTGTGTGTTCCGGGTGGCGTGAGTGGTGAAACGATTCCACTTGCTTTGAGATGCGTGAGAAAATCATAACTCAAATATTCGCCCCACGATCGGATCGTAGAAACTTAATCTTTACATTACGATGGTTCTCCTCTTCATTCTGAAATTCTTTGAACTTTTCAAACGTTTCAGATTTATGTTTCATTAAATAGATATACCCATATCTACTTAAGTCATCGGTAAAAGTGAGAAAATAGCGATATCCACCGCGCGTCGAAACACTCATCGGTCCGCATACATCGGTATGTATGATTTCCAACAAGTCCGTTGCTTTCGCTCCATCATAGGAGAACAGGGTTTTGATCATCTTGCCCATGAGGCATGGTTCGCATGTGTCAAATGATTCAAAATCAAGAGACTCCAAAAGTCCATCGAATGGAGTTTCTTCATGCGCTTTACACCAATATGACCTGAGCAGCGATTGCCACAAATAAGTAGTATTATCACTATCTACTTTGCATCTCTTAGCCTCAATGTTATGGATGTGTGTTTCATCCCTTTCGAGATTTAGAAGAAATAAACCACTCACAAGAGGTGCATGACCATAAAAGATGTTACTCATATAAATAGAACAACCATTATTCTCCGATTTAAATGAATAACAGACTTGCAATAAACACGATCCAGAAATAAAGTTCATGCTCAACGCAGGCACATAATAACATATAATAAGGTTAAAAACTAATCCGAAGGTAAAACTAAGGAGAAGCGTGCTGACGGCCATCACATCAACTCTTGATCCGTTGCCAACGCCAAGATCGTCACCTCATCCCTCGCAAGCCGCCGTCTATTACGCAGCTCCTATTTCGAGTTACAAATATTAGCACCTGAACCGGTATCAAATACCCATGCACTACAACGAGGGATAGTAATGAAAACATCAATTACATGTATATCAAATATACCTTTGATGGTGCCAGCCTTCTTGTCAGATAAGTTCTTCGGACAGTTGCGCTTACAGTGACCATTTTCCTTGCAATATAAGCACTTTCGGGTGTCGGCTTAGGTCCAGACTTGAGCTTCTTCTCAGCAGGGGCAACGCGCTTGCCGCCGCTTTTCTTGAAGGGCTTCTTTGCACCTTTACCTTTCTTAAAGGAGGGCTTGTTGACCATCAACACATGATTATCCTTCTTGATGTCCACCTTCGCAGCCTTGACTTTGCGAAGAGCTCGGTGATCGATCGATGGAACCAATCTGATTATGAGTCACTACAAAACTTTTGTAGCCGGGAGGGAGTGATTGCAGAACCCTCAATCTTGAGCTCCTCTAGAATCTTGATCCAGTTGCTCAAGGCTTTGAGTGTAGCCCGAAATATTAATGGCGTGCTCACTAACTGAACTCCATTCATCCTTATTGCAGTTATAGATCTTCTCGGAGATCTCATTTCTCTCGAGCGGGCTGAGTCGAAACATGGTTTTCAACTCTTCGAGAATCTCAAAGGGCCCGGGATAGTTTTCAAAACGATTTTGAAGTTCCGGTTCCATAGCAAACAACATGGTGCTCTTAATCACACCATAATCATCTTTCTTGTTGATAGACATCTTTCTCATCACCGGTAGCGATTGTGAGGCGTCACCTAACGCTTTCTCAAGGACATAGTCCTTTTGTCCGCCAGACAGAATGATTCTTAGATTGCGGAACCAGTTGGTGAAGTTAGACCTATTGTTTCTAAGCTTTTCTTTCTCAGCAAAAACGTTGAAGTTGAAGTTGGACTTGGCCATGTGATCTACAGTATTTGCAAGTACAATTTAGACTATGTTCATGATAAATAGTTCAACTTAATCAAATTACTAGATGAACTCCCACTAAATTCAACATCCCTCAAGTTGTTTAGTGAACACGATCCAAATTCACCACACCTAATCCGATCTTCACGAGAAGAGATGTGGCTTCAATGGTGGACAACGAAGTGTCGATCATATCATTCATATGACTCATGCTTAACCTTTCGGTTCATGTGTTCCGAGGCCATGTCTGTACATGCTAGGCTCGTCAAGTCAAACCCAAGTATTTCCGCGTGTGCAAAACTGGCTTGCACCCGTTGTATGTGAGCGTAGAGTCTATAGCACCCGATCATCACGTGATGCTTGGACACGCCGAACTTTCGCAATGGTGCATACATGGGGAGAACACAGTTTTATCTTGATCTTTAAGTGAGGAATTTATCTTATAATACTACCGTCGCGATCTAAGCATAATAAGATACATAAAAGGATAAACATCACATGCATATAACTTTATGTGACATGGTATAGCCAATCTTCGCGCAATGATCTCCATCTTGTGCGTTCCGGCATGATCTCCATCACTCCACCATGATTGCCTCCACCACGAATAGCAACTACAACTATTGCTAACTACTTAGCGATAAAGTAAAGCTATTACATGGCGTATAAGAAGTTGACTCGCAGGTCATACACAATTATAAAGACAACCATATGGCTCCTGCCGGTTGTGTACTCATCGACATGCAAGTCGTGAAACATTACAAAACATGATCATCGCATACATTATACACATCACATCTTGGGCCATACCATATCACAGAAAACACTCCCTGCAAAAACAAGTTAGACGCCTCTACTTTGTTGTTGCATGTTTTACGTGGCTTATGGGAGTAGATGCTAAGAACGATTCTTACCTACGGAAAGCCACAATGGTGATATTATGGTTGCCAAACTCCGGTGTTAATCCCATGACAACTATAGTGAGAGCGGCATCCACCAGCCGCATGTATGGTACAAGCCACACGTCAAGTGCGGAGCCGGTCTCAATGACGGCGTCGCGTAAGGTTGGCCTGGACCGCTTAAATCTCACTATCGCGTCATAAGAAGAACACAAACAAGAGGCTTGCAACAGAAAACATCAACGCGCAACAACCATGTTGCGTTCTACTCGTGAAACACATCTACGCATAGATCTAGCTCGATACCCTTTGAAGGGTTTCGCAGCATAGTAAATCAAAATTTTCTCGGAGCGAACAGAGGAAAGCCAAGATCTAATCTAGGAGATGCAAACAACGAGAGATTGGATTAGATCTTCATACCCTTGAAGATTCGCTGTGAGCGTTAAATCCGGAGCGTGGGTGATGTAGTCGTACTCGCTTCTCCTCCTCGCGATCCGATCCGATCTAGCACCACAAGTGGCGGTGCCTCCGTGAGATGCACACGTGCGGCACCTCGACGTCTCCTCCTTCCTCGGACCAGCAAGTATGGTGGAGAGATGGATTGGATCTACAACACGACGGCGTGATGTATTTGGTGGAGAATTTCTGCAGCAGGGCTTCGCCTGCAAACAGTCGGGAGGGAGAGAGGAGGGCAGCAGGGCAACTAGGGTTTGGAGGAAGGTGTGTGGTTGGGGGGAGGGGGTGCACCAGCCCTCTATATATAGAGGGGGGGTGCGGCCAGCCCTTGCCCATCCTCCAAGCCTATCTCTAGTTTAAACAATTTAAACTCTCCCTTATCTAGAAATCCTATCTCTAGTTTAAACGAGTTTAAACTTATCTAGGATCGGCTGGGCCCTATGGGGCCTTGTGCCCCTAGCCCAATGCAGCCAGGACACTCCCTCATAGGCCCATGCCCCCTCCCGGAAGGTGGGGCCACGTTGGTCCCCTTCCGGAAGGTTCTAGAAGCTTCCAGTACAATACCGATTAATCCGGAACAATTCCGAACTCCAAAAATTGCACTGCCTTATATGAATCTTATTCTCCGGACCATTCCGGAACCTCTCATGATGTCCCGGATCCCATCCGAGACTCCGAACAAAAATTCATAAACCAATTATCTAATCTATCCTAGCGTCGAGACACGTTAAGTGTGTGACCCTGCGGGTTCGAGAATATGCAGACATGATCTTCTATCAATAATCAACGGTGAGTGCAGGCACCCATATTGACTCCACACATTCATCGATGATCATATCGGATGAACCACGATGCCAGGATTCAATCAATCCCATATATATATTCCCTTCGTCTCGCGATATTTTACTTGCCCGAGATTCGATCGTCGGTATCGTCATACCTAGTTCAATCTCGTTCACAGCAAGTACTTTACTCGTTCCGTAATCCGATATCACTTTGTGATTAACTCCTTAACCACATGCTTGCAAGCGGTGTTAATATCGATTACCGAGTGGGCCCGAAGTATATCTCTCCGACTTGGGAGGGACAAATTCCATCTCGATACATACAACCCAACAGATACTTTCCGATCACCTGAGAGACACCTTTATGATCACCCTCTCATAGGATGACGTTTGATGACCTCAAAGCTTTCTTCCGATACCAGGGAGTTGTATTATCTCATGGTCTAAGGAATACAATATTTGACATAAGAAAAACTTCGCAAAGACGAACACGATGACACGATCTAATTGCTTCGCTTAGTTTGGGTCTATCCACCATATCATTCTTCAATGATATGATCTCATTATCAATTGACAACTCATGTCTATGGTTAGGAAACCTTAACCATCATTGATCAATGAGCTAGTCCATAGAGGCGTACTAGGGATACGGTGTTGTTCACAAACCACACAAGTATTAAAGTTTCCGCTTAATACAATTCTAGCATGGAATATAAACTTTATCATGAACAAGAATTATAATAATAACATCTTTATTATTGCCTCTAGGGCATAATTCCAACAGTGTGCTCGTTCCCCTCCGCTTCGATCGTAAGGGCATCTCCACCACGGGTACCACCCAACCGGTCCGAAGAAGTCCGAACCGGTCCGCACGGACCGGCGGGCAGAGCAAGGCGATCCATCCGGACCGACCCATGCGGACGGACCCGTCCATGCACCAAATTTGGGCCATGGTTGCGTCAGCCCGGATTACGCACTTGTCCTCCTGTGTCCTCCCTTCACGACCGCCAATCGCACACAAACCACTCCACTTCTCCCTCTAAAAGCCCTCTCCTAAATTTCCATTGGTAGGGGCAGGAGAGGAGGCGATGGATCCCGCCGCCACGGCCGTCGCTGCGCCCTCCGGCGGTCCCGTCGCCAAGAAGCGCGGCAGACCACAAAAGCTGGCCAAGGATATGACGACGGAGGAGCGGAAGGTTAAGTCAGAGAAGCGCGCTAGCCCGCGGGGAGCCGCGAAAGCTCGGGTCATCGCTGCCAAGCTCGACGTGGAGCGCTAGGAGGAGAATGAGCGTGTCCTCGCGCGGCGAGCTGGCGGCGAACGCCGCCAAGCAGGCCTTCTTTCTCTTGAAACAAGAGGCGCTGACCGCCACTTTCGGTGGCGCCGTTGGTGTTCCCGGCCTGGCCATGGCCGACGCATCCTCTACCATCTCGGCCACCTCCACGCCGAACGGCCGGCAACCAGTTCATCCTAGGATGACAGGTCCGCACACACCATCGCTTGGCGGCCACGGGAGGAACATGGTCGCGCTCTCCTAGTTCGTCTGTCCCTGACAGCGTCCTCGGAGACGGAAGAGCTCGCCATCGATCTCAACCGCATTCACATGGCCGCGGACACAACCCCAGAGGCGTCGAAGAAGCGGCGGGCCATCTCCACTGCGTGCATACCGACATCAGTAAACATGTTCAACATAATGGCCGACCAACAGAGCTACGAAGGCCGACATCGCCTGTCAGGCTGGGTCCTTGGCCTTCTAGGAGACGTTGAAGCGGCTCTTAGGAAGAACGAAAGGGCCATCACCGAGAGGGAAGAGAGGCGGCGCAAAGAGAAAGAGGCCACCCCAGACCTTTGTCGAGCTTCAGACGAGGTCTATTGAGGTGGAGGAGGCCAATGCCAGGGCTAGGCTAATGAAGATTGAGGCCAAGGCAAAGACCAAGGAGGCCGAAGACAGGGTCAAGGAGGCCGAAGCCAAGATCATGGCCGAGGAGAATACCATGATGCTCACCGACGTGGCTACCATTACCGACCCCGATCGCAAGGCTTGGGTCGATAGGAAATAGCATATCATCCGGGTTCGCGATGCTTGAAGGGCAATGGCGACAGCGAATGCTACTTTTTGGACATACATCACATGATATTGCCCCTTTTTCCACATTTCAGATGAACTGGCCATTTGTTGGCGATGTCTAAAGGACAATGACGCACGAGTAATTTGCTATGTTATTTGCTTGTCAATTTGTGTATTTATATATGTATTTCAACTGATTGGCAAAAGATTGGCCAAATTGTTCAATGATAACGTCGACCCGTTAGGACGAACAGATGTATCACGCCGCTGGGCGCGGTTGACCGGACAGACAAGACCACGGTCTAAATCTCCCCGCGGCCCGACCCATCCGGACCAAAATAGACGTTTTAGATCGGCTAGTGGAAATGCCCCAACGAAAAACCGAGAGTGCACGCACGGACACGTACGTACGGTCGGGCGAACGTACCACGTCAGCCCGTTCTGTCTAGTCACGGCACGTGCCAACGTGCTGGCTCGAACAGTAATTCCTTGTGCTGAACGAGAGGTTGAGTCTTAAACAGTGCACCTGCTATTTGGCTGTCCATGGTGTAAGAGCATCTACACTAGCATTCTTAGGAGGCGTTTTCATGCATGTTTTTTCGTCTAGATTTACAAAAAAAACGTCTCAGAAGGAGTCCTAGACCCAAAATAGCTCCGTTTTCGTCCGGTGTTCCTAGGCCGATCTCAGGACGCTGGGAACGCTCTGGGAACGCCGGATTGGCCTTATTTTATCTGCATGGCCCACCGTCAGTGAAATAGAGGGGAAAAGTGTGGTCTTGGCGTCCACCCACCCTTTCTCTCTCTCCCACGTTCTCCTCTCTCTCTTCTCCTCCTCCTGCACCGACGCGTTGCCGCCACCCAAGTCGAACGTCGCTGCCATCGCTTAACTTATGTCATGGCCGTCACCAGTGTCATTGTCGCGCCGATCCTCCATCTCGCCCTTAACTCGCCTTGCCGCCGCCCTTCTCCATCTCAAGGCCGTGCCGTGACCTTCCGTCTGCGTGCTCGAGCTCTTGGCCTAGCTCCCTCTTGTTCCCTCCCGCCATATCTTCCTCCCTGCTAGCGCGAGCCGCCGGAAGGGCGTAGCGGCAGCTGAGTCCGCCCTGCTACTTCTCGGCTGGGTATCCGACTTGAAAATAGTCGTTCACAGGCCCAAAAATTTGATTCATCCGGAGCTAATTAGCTCCATCCGAAACTAAATTTGGATCTGGGAACGAAAACAAGTGGGGATGCTCTAAGTATGGGTTGACGTCGAGCATAAAAGGTTGGAGGGAACCGTGGTCGATGTTTCGGGGAAAATGTACTCCAGCTAGATGGATGTCGATGGTGATCGGTGCACGGGAGGGAGCTGGAGTTCATGCTTTTGCGCTCCGGGTGGTGATAAGCGATCAAGACTTGTACAACGACGAAACGGATAAAAGCCGCGAGCGTCTCGGTCGCGTACGTGCATCCATCAACTTGTGCAACCGAAGCTCACGAGCTCGGAGCTTTTAAAGGCAAAAAAGCTCGCGCGCGTACGTGCAGCGCCAGCAAATGCATGCACGAACGTACGGGCCCATCGCTACACGCGTTACGCTGCTAAACTAACCTGACCCTCGACCACAGCTAGCCGCCAGCAGCGACAAATCGTCTTCACTGTCCGTCCGTGAACCACGACACAGTGCAAACAGAGTACCACACCTTTCACGTCTCGACGCTGTGCCCCTTGCTCCTTCTCTCCGGCCATCTTATCCCCTCCCACTGTTACAAATCTGCTCGCCATCGCGGTATTAACTGCTCGACCGCGACGGCGCTGCAGAAAGCAGGTCCAATCCGATCTAGGAGTACTTACCTAGGCCGTGTCGACGTAAGATTAAACTTGGCTAATCCGGTCGTTCGCTCGTCCTGTACGTGTCCTAGTGTCAGCGGCCAACACCCACCAGCCCCGACCGCGACCGCGCGCCCGATCGAAAACGTCCATCCGCGCGCCGTGGGAGCGGCGTCCGTCGTTGCTTGCTCCTACTCCTGCCGGGATGCTACGTACGTACGTAGGACCTCCGATCGACGCCGACCGGCCGGAGTTAAGAGCCGCCGCCCTGCTGCCTCGCCTGTCAAGGGTGTCAACGTCGATCGCCGATATACAGGACTGGGCGCCTGCTGTGCTTCCACTCAGAAAGCGGCTCGTGGCGTGGTTCGGTACACCGGTTCCAATCAAAACATGAAACTCGAGTATAGTACAGGGCTTGCTCTTTAAAAAAACGAACAAGAAACTCGACCTACGGGACGTGGCGCGGGTGACACCATGGCTACCAACATCACTCGAAAAAGAATTGGAGTTTTGGGTTCTACCCACATGATCGACCACGGACAGACACGTTTTTAGTTTGCGCAAACTCGACCAGGTGGTGGTAGTAGTGCCGATCGAGCGGAGTAGTTTAAAATTCGAAAGTAGTACGCCTTCCAAACATGTGCAAACACACGGAAATTGCAAAAGCTGATCACCGTGAATAAAGGAAGCATGTAAGTAGTACTACTAGCTAGAGTGCACGCCGTTCGCGTCGCAGTTCGCACAGGGGCAGGGATAAAGGCGGTGCGTGCCTTTGATTAAAAATCATGCGCGAATCAAGCTATAGCTTGATAGAGAGTACGAGCTCGCTACTGCTCATTTGTTAATTGCCCAAATAAAACGTGCAGATGGATGCCAAGTGGAAACCGTGTTTTTTAGCTATCTTTGCTCGTCAGGCCATGTACAATACAAGGGGTTACGCGTGGTGGTTACATAAATAAACCAAGCATTTGCATAAGCACCAAATCGCATATTTGTATAAGAAGATATGTCTAGTTAGACATCTATACACTATATATAGGCACTGGTGCTTACGCAAAATCGGTCAATTATTTTAGAAACCTCCATAAGCACCTTGCATTGTGCCTGCTCTTATGTGATGCTTACGGTGAACATTTTCCATGGAGGGAACTTTTATTAACCCAAACACATCATCAACGCGATATGCGTAAATACTTTACACTTGATAGATGTTGAATTGAGCCCTCAAAAAACTTGACCGATTTTAACACCTTGGTTTGTTTTTCAGCCACACCCAGTAAAAAAATTGATGTGTGCACACAACACATACAAGAACACGCACACGCAAAATACTCCTAAAATGCTTCACATGATTCTTTTCCGCTCTAATGAAACACACATGGTGCGAAACATAGTGTTCGGATCCTCGATGAGCGAGGATGCAAGCAACCTTCAGCATAGTCAACCAATTGTTGGTTCCCCCACTATGCGATTATATGTCAGTTTTGATTGAAATAATTTTTAATTATTTTTCTCAAACATGTTCTGTAGATCCATGTGTCGGAATGATGCAAGTAGATGAACAATTTAGGCCACTATTCATCCGAGTATGATTAATATGCCGGTGTGGTGAAAACTAGCCGCGCTCGTCTTGTTGAATTGACACAAGTAGTAGTAGAATTTGAGGAAATTGTAGAAAACTGGCATAATTCCATACATACATCCATAATAACTATGAGTTCGAGCTCTTCTCCAATTAGCTATGATTCATCCTAACAAGTTGATTTTGTTTTCACTAAAGAACCATAACATAAAATAAAACTATCACCATGTCAAGCTTAGGTCGGGTTGTTTGGCAAGACTTGTTTCTGCATTTTTATACTTTGGCTTATTATAAGCCAAAAAGAAGAAGTTAAATGTGCTTTTGTGGCTTATAAAATCAATATTTAAAAAGCTAAAAAATAATAGGCCTAACTAAACATCGAGCGAACTATTTGGACAAATGTATAGTGTAATTTGTTTTCAAATGTTACCGCTCTCGTGCTGACCGACAGACCAAAGGAACTAATTTTCTTGCCTGTTTCTAGAATCCCCTGCCAGAAGCAACAGACTTGGCACAGGACGAGAGGCCCCAACCGCAGTCCAAACAGCGACCCCACAAAATCTCTTGATTTTTTCTCGGTACAAAATAATCACGGCCCCACACAACACGAGTCGACGACGCAGGATTAAAAAATAGAAGACCTTTCCCGTTTCAAATCACTCTGCCTTGGCGGAAGAAAATCCCGCAGGTGCGCCGCGGCGAGTGCTTCGTCACCAAGGGAAAGAAGACTGGTAGCCTTGCCCGCCGCATAAAACCAGCGCAGCAGAGGCCGCAGAGCCAAGAATCCGAATCGAGAAATACCGAAAATCTCACCGCAACCAATCCCCCACCCCCCTTCCCCTTCCCCCTCGCGCAGCGCGGGCGCAGGGCACCAACCCCCCCTCACTCGCCTCGTCCCCTCACTCCGATCTCGGCACCGTCGTCCGTCCTCGTCGTGCGCTTATTACGGTGGCCATGACGGCAGAGGCGCTCTCGCCGCCGCCGCCGGAGCCGCGGCAGCTGAGCCTGGCGGACCTCAAGGCCGTCTCCGTGCTCGGCCGCGGCGCCAAGGGCGTGGTGTTCCACGTCGTGCCCGAGGAGGCCGACGGGGGCACGCCCATGGCACTCAAGGCCGTCTCGCGGGAGGCGGCGCGGCACAAGAAGGCCGGGAGCGGCGGCGGGGACGGGCACCGGCGGATCTGGTTCGAGCGCGACGTGCTCCTGGCCCTGCACCACCCGCTCCTCCCCGCGCTCCGCGGCGTCCTCGCCACCGAAGCCGTGGTGGGCTTCGCCATCGACCGATGCGGCGGCGGCGACCTCAACTCCCTCCGACGCCGCCAGACCGAGAAGATGTTCTCCGATTCCGTCATACGGTACGCGCACACTCCGCTCTGATTAACCGTCCTCGAAGGCACCCCCGTAGAGTAGAACAACGCATATTTGATCCGTAGACTCACCTACAACGATTTGCCAATTTCGCAGGTTCTACGCGGCGGAGCTGGTGCTGGCTCTCGAGTACCTGCACAGCATCGGCATCGTGTACCGGGACCTCAAGCCGGAGAACGTGATGATACAGGACAGCGGCCACATCATGCTCGTCGACTTCGACCTCTCCACGAGACTCCCCATCGCGCCGCCGGAGCCAGAAGCCGCGGCCGCCCCCAAACCGGCGCCCGTCCCCAGCTCGCCGTCTCTGAACCGCGGCGGCAAGCCAAAGAAACCCGCCATCTGCTTCCGGTTTCGTTCGGCTAGCGGCGCTACGAAGCCAGCCGTGTCGGCGGACTCGCCGTCGCCGCCGTCCACCTCGCGGACGGCCTCGACGTCATCCTCCTCCTCCACGACCACAACCGCCTCCTCGACGGTCTCGGGCGCGCGGACGCCGGCGAAGTCGAACTCGTTCGTGGGCACGGAGGACTACGTGGCGCCGGAGATCATCTCCGGTAGCGGGCACGACTTCATCGTGGACTGGTGGGGCCTGGGCGTGGTCCTGTACGAGATGCTGTACGGGCGCACGCCGTTCCGGGGCCAGAACCGCAAGGAGACCTTCTACCGGGTGCTGACCAAGCAGCCGGAGCTGGTGGGCGAGAAGACGGAGCTGCGCGACCTCATCGCCCGCCTCCTGGAGAAGGACCCGCGAAGCTGTCAGGGCCGGGGAATCAAGGCCCACCCCTTCTTCCGCGGCGTCGACTGGGACCGCATCCTCCGCGTGGCGCGCCCGCCCTACATCCCCGACCCGTCGTCGTCGTCCCTGGACGGCGACGAGGAGGGCGGCGGGTGCGAGGTGCTCGACGTCGAGAAGGTCGTCCACGAGACGTTCGCGGCCAAGGACGGCGAGGCCGCGGCGGCGGAGGACGACAAGAAGCCTGCAGCTTCGCCCGAGGCGGGTGTCACGGGCGGCGACGGTGAACGGAGGATGGATCCATCAAAAGATGGCGATTTCTCCGTGTTCTTCTGAGACGTTTATTTGGCTCGTCATTTTTTTTACAGTATAGTAATATTTTCTCCGTTAAAAAATGGCTCTGGTATTTTTTTCGTTTTGTGAATATTATTTTCTTTGAGAACTCTGCAGTAGATTTAGACGGATGAGTACATAATTAGGTGCTCATGGGATAAGCGGGGTATGTAGTCTAGATATATATATTTTCTTTTTCTTTTGTTGGATACTTGAGCCCATGATTATTGGCTAGGCGAGTCATAATGAATACTAGTAATGAGCAGTACTACTACAGTGGGTAGTAGATGAGGGGCGCAAATTTCTCTTCATTTTGTGCTCGGCGCCTCTTGATACGATAGGCATTGAATCGTTGGTGCCAATGCCGTGCTTCGGGACCTAAAAATGTTACTATCACCTGTTGTTGCGGTACACCATAAATCAGGACTCGTCTGCCGCTTTCGCTCGTCCTGCAAGTTGGTCATCTCGTTTCAGACACGTCCTACATGTCTTTGTTGGAACCACTAAAGGAATGGTTGGAAATGAAGGATTTATTTGGGTAGAATTGTCGCTTGAATTGTTGGTGTGAAACTGCTACCATACGAAATAGTAAAATCGTCGAGGAAATACTGGTGTTCCATGTGTGACTCTGGAAGAAAGGCGCGGGGGCGTGGTGCCCACTCCACACGGTCACGGTGAAGCTTCCTCTGGGGTGGCCTGTGGCCACCGTTGCTATGCGTTCGGAGGCTTCGTAACTGTAGGTGTAATGGTCCTGAATTCGGCCGTTCAGAAGAGTTGTTGGAGCAGGAGGTCTGTAATGAACAATTCAGGCACATCACTTCGGCAGGTACCGCGGGACCCGTGGTAGTAACCTGACTACCTTTGCTGCCCATTGGCCATTGCTAATTTGGCAGGTGCACTTGCGGCAGTAATGGAACACATGAGGGCTAGTGTTACCGGCAATGTTCAGCTCTCGTAGTCTCGTGAGGGAATCGGGTGCGCCAGTGCCTTGGTCCCGAGATCACCACCAACTCACGGTGGGGAGGGGAGAAAGAAAGAATATGCCAGCCAGCTTTGTTCACCATTCACCACCGAACCCACCCACGAGGCCATGGCGTGCGTGACCGTGCTCCGTGCAAGCGCAACGTTACCATGCATGGGGGTGGACCAACCGATGATGACGATGATGATGAGTCCCAATTTTTTTTCCGAAATTCCACCGATCTATTAATAATCATCAACGGCAGTACAAAGAGACTTAAAAGTAATAAAAAATACAAATAGGTTATTGGACCACCTAGTGTATTCTGAGACACTGCAGCGAAAGCGCGCCAATCCTCGCACCTCGTCTCACCGAAGCAGGGCAAAGCTTGTCGTAGTAGAGCTTGTTGTACTAGATAGACGGGAAGTCGTCGTGCTAAGACCCAGTAGAACCAGCACACCAGAGTAGCAACCGTCGCTGAAGATGACAACCGTAGATCGGAAGAGACTGACCTCAAACCACACTGATAAATACGAGAAGCGATCCCAAGATATCCGCGGACCACACGACCACGAGCCCTTGGCGGTTGAGGCCTTTCCACCGGAGCGAGGATAGAGCGGGGAGGGCCTTAGTCTGACTTCAGGTCGCAGTCGCCGCCTCAACATCCCGAAAAAGACACTGAAAAAATGATAAATAAAAACGAAAACCCTCTGTCCACGAGAGGCCGTGATCCGCCACACCTCCAAGGGTCTAAGACCACTGGAAGTGGAGCGGGGGAGGCGCCAGAGGCCGGTGTTGGAAGGCTGAGTGCCCTGGAACAGGAGCTCTTTTTCTCTCGCTGGCGGCTCGCGTGGGGAAAAGACGACTACTGGCCGTTTCTTCCTTGCTCATCGCGTGGATACATTGACTTGTATACGTACTGTATACTAGTGTATCCTTAACAAAAACTGACACCTCCACGGCTACAGCGTTGCTAAATCGTCACGCCTTGCGCTGAACAAAACAACAGGTACTGCTGCTGCTGCTTCTTCTTCTAGGGATACAATTTTGACGGCGACGTATCTTAGGTACAAGTACTGCTGCTGTACAAGCGTTCCTATTTCTATCAACCGCCTGTACGCATCCACAGAACGGACAGTACGTATATACTAGTACTCCTCTAGAAAAAGGGAGGAACGGCCAAACGGGACCAGTACGTGACCGAGCATTGCCCTCGGATTCGTCCCTTCCCGGTTAGCAACACTTAACAAAGCTGCTCGTCGTCTACTACTCCTACTCTGAGTGTGCAGGCTAAGGACGAATTAACAAGCAGGTTTTTTTTTTAAAGAGTATATATTAATATCGCGGAGATATCAATTACACCCAGTCTCTGCAACAACGCATGCTCTAGCGGCCTTACGGATACACACAGCCTAGAAAAAAGGAAGAAAAATTACAAAAAAAAAGTCCTGCTACAGACAACTATTCCTCAAAGCAACGACATTAACACCACCAGAACAACGCCAGTCGTTCAACCATTCCAATAGCAACGCCTTCAAGAAGGAAACAGTGCACAAGCGCCGTCGTCGCCGGATCAAAGATCATAGGTTTTCACCCTGGAGAAAGTCCTTGCTCGCAAAACAATGCCTTCAACAAGACCATTGTCAGGCACAACCAATTAAGGCCAGACCTTAGATTTTCACCCTGCAAGGTAAGACTGGGAACTCATCATGTGTTATCGCCCCCACAAACAGTCGCTGCTGCGAGTCACAGATCACGCAGCCAGTTCCTCGACGCCACAAAGACTCAAACCATCATCACAGCCCTCATCTTCCTCCTTTCCTGACATTCTCCGCCTCTTACTTCACCATGGATCGTCGAAGACATGACGCATGATGGTAACAGAATAGTGAGCAGCACGCGCTCGCCCGAAACCAAGCGGCGGAAAAACATGGAGTGCGCCGACGAATACCTTCCGATCCAGCGGTCTCCGACATATTCGTCCATGAGAGTTGGCCGAGCCTTGAACACTGCTGGTCGGATCGGATGAGCGAGGGCAAATGTGAGCAGATCTTCGTCTTGTCACGAGAAGGAACCCTAGGACCGCCCGCCATTATTCGCATAAGACTTCGCGCCCCACGCCCGGCAACCATCCAACATGAGACGGCAACATAGGAGGGGCCAACAAGTACTTGGCTGCAGAATCACCGGCGTGTACCGCCGGAACCACGCAAGCCCTCGGCTGGACGAAACGACCCAGATCGACCGGATCGATCCGATCTTAGTCATCGAGCCAGATCGCGCCGCGCCTCTCGCCGTCGGAGCGGCTACGGCGATGCGTCGCCGCCTCCACGTCTCCTCTCCGTGGAGGCCTCGGGCCCTGGCCTCCGGCCACGCCGCCCAGTGCCAGCTGGCGCCCGCCATCCTCATGCGGCACCGCCTAGGACACCTCTCCTTCCGCGTCGATTCAAGCGAGATGGCGCCGCCACCGCCGCCGGAGCCGGCAGCAGCGACGGCCGGGAGGATAGGGATCGGGAGGGAGGGAGGGAGCCTCCGGAGCCTCCCGAGGGAGAAGCAACTCGGAAGGGAGGGATGCAATTAAAGCTAGGGTCCTCCTTAAAACAAGCAGGGTATATCCACAAACAAACAGGAGACCCCTGACATCACAGTGATTTGGCCGATGCTGTGTCCGTCGTGTCACGGTCCAAGAAGACCGTGACATGCTGCGCCGTGAGACATACTATATCTATAGTATATGTGTAGCAGGGGGCGACAAACCTTGTTTTTATGGTGGACCAAAAGTTGAGCGGCGCCGCTCGAACCACGGTACGGTAGAGTAAACCCCGGAAGGCCAACGCGCGGCGGCTTTTCAGTGAGCCGTGCCGTTTTGTCCCGCGACCAGTGCCTTTGGGCTCTACCAATGGCCGGTCAAGCTGCCGTCTTTACGTGTTATTTTTCTCTACACTACTTATAGGTGTAGCTGGGGCACTTACGAACAACGACATGGGTAGACACTCTTTTGAAGGGTCTCTTCAGGGAAGGTTGTTTTGTTGGGCTTAAATATAGATTTTGAATTTTGGCTTGTAAGACAACAAAAAAAAGCATCTAATATTTTTTTTTCGGGTAATGGTATAGCAAAACACCAAAATCAGAAGCACCTATTTAGATGTTTTTGGGACTTATAAGTCAAAAACAAAAGGCACAAATAAGCCAACCAAATAGCCCCTTAGTTTGAAAGTTTTGAAATTGCATGGATATTAAATACACAATGTTAGAGCGTCACTCTCACTCAAATATTGTAAGATTGTTATCAAGAGGTTTGGGGTAGAGATTTAGTGGACATGGGACCAGTGATCCTTTTTTTTTGAAACGGAAAACGTATTTTCGGGTTTGAACAAATCTAAAAACAAATCAGGATGTAGCTAGTGATGTGCCGCACAAACCTGCAAACTATTTATTGAAAATAATGTGTATTTTGATTAACATAAAAGTTGAAAAACTGTCGACCTTGAGTATCTCACATTTTCAAATCTCCCAAAAAATATCAAACTTTGTCATTTTTATTTAGCCCTTAATAGAAGAGAGTTTCATATTGCGGTTATGCATGCTTGTAGGATATGCCATCGGCAAAGTTCAGAATTGTTTTCAACTTTTTGAAATTATAAATATGATTTTTGATATTTTTAATATACAGGGACAACTAGAGCTCATGTGCCCGGAGAACTTTAACTAAAATCCCTATGTTTCGTGATTAGAATAATGAAATAGCCTCTGATTCAGTACAACCCCTTACCCTTAAACTCGTATAAACTGGTGTATTCTTAAACACATGGACGGCTCAGATCGCTTAATACACCTTCATAATTAGTATAGTCGGATATATGTAGCCCGGTATAAAACACGTATAGCCTAACCAAACTATACGCCTTTCTAACAAACGTATCTGTACTAGTATGTATGTTCGCAAAAGGAAAAAAAAGTACAGATGTACGTGCCGGATCATGGCCGGCAATGGCGATGGCCGCAAGCTCTACGAGCTGGTAGTGCTGGCGGTCAGGACGGATCATTGTCGGCGACCGTCGTGGCCGCGAGCTCCCTGAGCTGGCAGTGGTGGAAGTCGTCTCCAGCGAGCCGATGACTCGACCTAGCCAGCACACGCCTCGGTAGGGCCGGCGAGGTGGCGGCGGTGGACAGACTTGGCGGCGGCACGACGCGTAAGTTGGGCGGCGGCCTATCAGACAGTTCGGATTAGTGTCCGGCGAACTACTGGACAGTCCGGCGGCTTGGCCGGCTTCTTGGCCGGCGCGTCTTGTCCCTACCAGCGTGGACGGGCCACAAGGATGTCCAGAAACAACGAAGGAGGCGGCGGCGGCGGATGCGACGAATGCTAGAGGCGGCGGTGATCGGTAGTGGTGATGACGATGGCCGGCACCGGGAGGAAGACGGGTCGAGGGCGTATGCCCATACATCCCGGTATGTATCCTATAGTAGTATCGGATACGGGTTTATACGAGTTTAGGGGGAAGGGGTTGTACTGAATTAGAGGCCTAATGAAATATTAATTCATCGGTCTTGTAAATACTATTCCCTCCTTTCCATAATTCTTGTTGTGATTGTAGTCTAAATTTTAACTAAAATCGCAATAAAAATTATGGAGCAAAAGGGAGTAGAGCCTCTTATGACCACTAACCGTACTATTAGTACATCGAAATAGTAAACACACTGACATGACTTAATAACGAGACCCATGTCTGAATGAAAGTCTAGTGGCGCTTCTCTGTCAGGCGTGGTGAGTCATGAATTGTTTGCAGGTCGTGTGTCAGTGTCACCGCTAAGTACTAGCATACAGTCAACATGGTGCGGGAAAGAAAAACAGGATGCCAACAAAAGGGAACCAACAGATCGAGTGCAAAGCAGAGATCATAGCTGCAATTTCCCCGCTACTTCCTCATGTGTTTCGTTTTGGCATGTGAATCACAGATGCTTAGACCGTTCAGCGACTGGAAGACTACTGAGAACGATCAAGTCACTAGCAACTTGGCGGCAAAGTTATCTATCAGCACGAACTTTCCTCTTCTGCAGCGTCCCCGATTTCCTTGCAAAGCAAGCTTATATGTTGTTGGCGACCAGGAGGCAGGAGTCAGGACCATGGACATGCGGATTCGGAAGTCAAACTCTGGAAACACCACACGTACGATCAATTTTACACTAATCTTCATTCCTGACTACTCGGTGGAAGTTTATATTATTACAGCCTTGCAGGTCAGGAGCTGTCTTCTGGAAGGAATTGGCAGATCACAGATGACGAGAGAGCTGACCAAAATCAATATTCATCTCAGTCTGACTGACGTACGACTGTACGAGCGGGTTTCAGCGCCATTTGCCTCGCTGTGCGCGTACGGCAAACGGGGTGAATACCTGAGCTAATGTCATGGCATGCGTCGTCAGAATCCTGCCAGGATGGGTGGCAACAATTCAATTCTGTAACAGCGTATCCGGAGTCCAGTTCACCGAACTCGTGTTTACGGGTCGGAAAATCGCTGGCGCAGAACAGAGCTCGTAAATCAAAACTGTAAATTATGTTTTACAGTTTTGGTTTCTGAACTCTTCTTCTTACATTTCTGATTTTGGTTTTACGGGTTACATTCTGCGCGGTATCTTCCGAACCCGTAAAGGCAGGATTTATCACAGAATTTGCATATGATCAAAAAAATGACACAATCAAATGCAAACAACTCATGCATAGTTCATAGTGCAGGCATCAAATGACACAATGATAGTACATAGTTCATAGCAAATAGTTCATAGTTCACCATCTCCTCTCACCACCGGCATCAAACCGAGGTTGGACCTCGCCACCACCTCCATGAGTCACCGAACCACCACCACTTGCCTCTTCACGAGCTAGTCTTCGTCTCTCCATGATCTCCGCCGAGGCCTCCTTCCACCACTCCATTTGTTGCTCATTCATGTCCTTTGTGTTCATCATCATGATCTCCCTCTCTTCGGCCAATAGTTGCTTCATTGCTCTGGCCTTCTTTACGTTGATCCTCATCTCCTCCAACTTGGCCTTGTTCCTTGCTTCCTCTCGGCTGGCTTCAACCTTGGCAAGACTCACCTCTTTCTTCTTCTCGATGATGACAAGCTTGATCTCCAAAGTCTTGGCCGCTATCACCTCCTTGGACCTCAACATTTGATCAAACTTGTCCCACAACAATGCTGCCTCCCTCTCGAGCTTGAGCTTCTCTTTGGCCTTCTTGTTTCCCTCCGACTTGTCATTGTTCCGGCCCTCTCTCTCGTCCTCGGTATCGTCGAGCGCAACCATTACAACTTTCTTGGGTGCTACTTCTTCATCCCTCAATTGCCACTTGGGGAGGTGTTGAAGCACATCAAAGCAATGACGCATGGTGAAGCTCTTGCCCTTGCTGCCGGCCATGTCTCTGTACCTCGCATCGGTAATGCGGTCCTATATTTGGAAAACGAAACACAAATCGTCAATATGTGGTCACCAAACGACACTAAAATTGTACAAACATAAGATGCGAGCAAATTCACTCACATATTCGTCCACAATTGCGCCGCTAGGAGGATTCGACACCACTTGATCCATTGCTGCAGCCCACCGACTGCATGCCGGTTTGATCGCGTCCCAACGTCCTTGGAGGGATCGGTACGTGCGATCAACAGGATGGCAAACGCGCGGTATCTGTTTATGGAATTTGTCCTCGTCGTTGCGATCGCTTCCGTTTGATCGGTGCCGAGGCTGCGTTTCATCCCAGCGGCCCAAGCTCGGCACAAGGTCGCGTCTTCTATTTCTGTGTAGTTGTTCGCCCGTCTCTTCTTCCTCTTTCTATCGGCCTCGACCTCGACCACACCCTCGTCCCCTTCATCTTCTTCCCCTTCATCTGCGTCGTCCTCATCTCCACCCATCCCAGCGTCGAACGGAGCGATTGGGGTAATGTTTACCTCGTCCAACATCTCCATGTACGAGGTGTTGTCGTTCCTAACAGTACGTGGCCTCAATATCTACTCGCAATGAACACTAAGGAAGAGTTCTAATTTGTACCTTGTTGACCCGTCGTCGAGCACGTCCTGGGTGACGTTCACGGTGGCTTCCGGTGGCGGCGACGACGACGTTGGCGGGGATGGGAACGAAGGCGGGGTGCCACGACTCGTCGTCGCCTTCAATTTCGTCCTCTTCGGTGCCGAATTCTTCGGTCTGGCGCGGGATGCCTTCGGCTTCGATGGGACCACCAGGACATCAGCGCTGGCTGCCGCGGCACAGGCTTGAGGGACCACATGCGTTCTCGCGCGATGCCGCTTGACCACGCTCGTCGACGGGACCATGGTAGCGATGCCTGCGGGGGTCGCGGGGGTCGCCGGGGTGGTTGGTGTAGCGGCGGAAGCTCCGGCGACCGCATGAGAGGGTGGTGGGGCTTGCACGCTATCAACGGCGGCCGGCTAGGTCGATTCGAGACTCATGGTGGCAAGATCGGAGAATGGGGGCGCAGAGGACGGTGAGGACGCGTAGATCGGCAGCGACGACGGCGGTTGGGAGGAGGTGAAACTTCCCTCATGCGCAAACTAGGGATTATGTTTGGGCTACGTTCAGTTCGCTCCTTCGGCCCCTACAAATACAGGTCGAGTAGGGGTTTCGGTCTCGGCCCAAAAAAAAATTCAGTTTCGCCTACTATACGTTATCTGATCTGCGCCGATTTACGAACCAAACCCTTAAAATTGCGGTTATTTTTCGGTTTTGGCCTGTTTACGGACTCTGCTAGAGATACTCTAAAGGCATTTCCACCTCGACGACTGATAGCTCTGAAATATAGCCATCTATATCCACATTTAAACTGGATATTACTTATATTCTTGATGGAATATCTCTCTAAACCTAGAGTTTAACTACTAACTTTACGGCGGAAATACAAACTACGGTCCTATAGTTCCGGTCGTATAGATATCTTTGCCATCGAAATTTTTTCTGTAATATGTACTGAGAGTTTAACGACCAACTATATGACCAGAATAAAAATTCTGGCTATATAGTTCCGGCCATATAAATATCAGTGCCTCTGTATAATTTCTTTTCTAATGTACTAAGAGTTTAACAACCAACTATACGAAGGGAATAAATATTCCAGCCGTATTCTGGTCGTATAGATATCGACGCATTTGTATATTTTCTTTCGCTGGGACAGACAGTTTAACGACCAACTATACGGCCGGAACATTTTGTTCCGCGCGTATAGATGCGTCTGTATAGCTCCACCACCAGGAGGAAACCCTAAATTTTTGGCAAAACGCCAACTATACGGCCGAAACAGCTTTTCCGACCGTATAGTTCCTGTTGGAAATATGCCTAGAGACAAATAGTAATAAGAACTATTATCATATTTCATAAAGTTCATGATTAAGTTTTATATCATGCTATAACTGTATTGAGAGAAAACATCAGTACACGTGTGATACATAAATAACCAGGGGTTCCGAGTGAAACTCTAGTCACTAGTTCATTGGTCAACAGATGATCAAATTTCCTGATCATGTGGCATTTATGCCAGTTGGAAATGTTGGGTTTTGTAGCATAGAAAACAAAAAAAAATCTACGATGAGAATTATACGCCAAGATCTATCTACTAGATACAAGCAACGGGTGGATATACATCCATAGAGAACTTACCCTCGAATTTTTTAACGAGTTGGAACTCGTGGATGATGTAGTCGTACGCTTGCCGATCTCAAAATCGTGTGGAAGTCCTAGCGCCACAAATCAGCAGCACATCCGTCCTCGCACACACGTTCAAGCCACCGGACAACCTCCACCTCCTTGCTCCAGTGAATCAGCGGAAGCAGCAACTCCTTCTAGACGCAAGGCCACCGGGAACATGTATCTCGCTAATCCGAGACCATGGGGAATATATCTACTGGGGGAGAGATCCTTCACGAGGAGGTGTGCTTTGTGAGGGAGGAGAGGGGGCCTTTTATAGGAGAGGGGGGCTCCTCCCCTCCCATGGCAGGCGGCCAAGGGGGTGCCCCCACCTCTTCCTCATTCATGTGGTGGAAGCTCCACTCACATCAATTTAGCCTCCACCCAAAGTTCCACTCACATGCATTAAATTTTCAACAAATTCAATGCAACTCTCAATTAATAAAACTCTTTCATTTATTTTATTCAGAATTTTGTTAATTACTTTAATTAACAAACATTCACATAAAACCCGTGGTAACATTTCAATATCACATGCAGAACCAGTTTCTGCAATTTCACCTGAAACAATTCCGGTTTCTATCGAAATAATTCCTGCGCTTTGAAACTCTTTCGTCTGAAACATATGTGCTCCAAAATGGTGTCCGTCAACCCTTAAGTGTGTCACCCTATGGTTCGCGAATAATGCAGACATGATTGAGACCCCTCTCAAATCAATAATCAGAAGCGGGACCTGGAGATCCATACTGACTCCTGCACATTCAACGATGACTTCTGTGATCGTGAGAACCTTTAACGCTTAGTAACTTAATACCTTTGTCTCATGATATAATACATGTCCGAGATTCGATCATCGGTATCCAAATACCTAGTTTGATCTCGTTACCGACATGCACTCTTTTCTCGTTCCCGTGATATAACATTCTAGTGATCACATCACTTGTTTGCAAGCTATCTTAATGTGATATCACCGAGAGGGCCCAGAGTATATCTATCCATCACCGGGATTGAAAAATTCCACTCTTGATCCATGAGCCTCAACATAACACCTTCGTAGCATTGAACCCACCTTTATAGTCACCCTGTTACGGTGTGACATTTGATGTTATCAAGATACTCTTCTGGTGTTAGCAATTAACATGATATCATGGTCTAAGGACTAAGATTACTTCGTATGATGTTATAGCAATATAAACATAATGAATTTGATCGTAATGCTATACTTCAGATGAATGTTCATCACATCATTTCACAAATGGTGTGACCTCGTTATTAACAACATCCAATGTCCATGATTAGGAAACTTTGATCATCCTGTTAATCAACGAGCTAGTCTATAAGAGAGGAATAACTAGGAACCTTTTATTTGTTTATTAAACACACATGTATTGATGTTTCCTATCAATACAATTATAGAATGCAAAATAAACATCTATCATATACAAGGAATACATAATAACAACTTTATTATTGCCTCTTAGGGCGTATTCCTTCAGTCTCCCACTTGCACTAGAGACAATAATCTAGTTCACATAGTGATAAATATAACACCCATAGAGTTTTGGTGTTGATCATGTTTTGCCCTAGGGAGAACTTTAGTCAATGGATCTACTACATTTAGGTCCGTGTGTACTTTACAAATATTTATATCTCCATCCTTGACATGCTCGCGGATGGAGTGAAACCGGCGCTTAATATGCTTGGAATTCTTGTGAGACCTTGGTTCCTTGGCGTTGGCTATGGCTCCATTGTTGTCACAATAGATCACCATTGGTTCCAATGCACTAGGAACCACACCTAGTTCCGTTATGAACTCCTTCATCCAAACCGCTTCCTGCGTCGCTTCTGAAGCAGCAACATATTCCGCCTCCGTCGTTGATCCAGCCACCACAGGTTGTTTGGAACTCCTCCAACTAACTGCTGCTCCGTTCAAGAGAAATACATATCCGGATTGAGACTTAGAGTCATCCAGATCGGTGTCAAAGCTAGCATCGACATAACACTTAGCGACTAGCTCTTCTTCACCTCCGCATACAAGAAACATATCCTTAGTTCTTCTTAAGTACTTAAGGATATTCTTGACCGCTATCTAGTGTTAGAACTGGATCGATTGGTACCTACTAGTCAAACTAATAGCATGTGCCACATCGGTCTTGTACATAGCATGGCGTACATTATAGAGCATATGGGTGAGGCATAGGGATCTTATCCATTATCTCTCTTTCTTCCAGTAGCTGGACTTTGAGTCTTACTCAATGTCTTGCCTTGCAACATAGGTAAGAACCCCTTCTTACTTCCGTCCATATTAAACTTCTTTAATATCTTATCAAGGTATGTACTTTGCGATAGCCCAATTAGGCGCCTTGATCTATCTCTATAGATTCTAATGCCTAATATATATGAAGCTTCACCAAGGTCCTTCATCGAAAATTTGTTGTTTAGATAACTTTTAACACTGTTTAAAAGATCTATATCATTTCCAATCAATAATATGTCATCCACATATAATATCAGAAATGCCACATTGCTCCCACTCACTTTCTTGTAAATACAAGCATCTCCATAAGTTTGGAGAAATCGAAACTCTTTGATCACCTCATCAAAGCGGAGATTCCAAGTCCGAGATGCTTGATTCAGTCCATAGATGGATCACTAAAGCTTGCACACCTTATCAGCATCCTTAGGATCGACAAAACCCTTAGGTTGTTTCATATACAAATATTCAATATTACCATTGAGGAACGCAGTTTTGACATCCATCTGCCATATTTCATAATCGAAATATGCAGAAATTGCTAACATAACCTAACCGACTTTAGCATCGCTACGGGAGAGAATGTCTCATCATAGTAAACTCCTTGAATTTGTCGAAACCCCTTTGTGACAAGTCGAGCTTTATAGATGGTCACATTACCATCAGCATCAGTTTTTCTTTTGAAAATCCATTTATTCTCAATGGCCTTTCAATTGTGAGGTAAGTCCACCAAGGTCCAAACCTGGTTTTCGTAGATGGATTCCATCTCGGATTTCATGGCTTCTAGCCATTTGTTGGAATCCGGGCTCATCATCGTTTCTTTATACGTTGCAGGGTCATCCATTTCATCAATCATGAAATTCATAATAGGATTGCCGTACAGTTCAGGGGCTGCACGTGTCCTGCTTGACCTGCGAGGTCTGGTAGTATCCTCTTTCGGAGTTTCATGATCATTATCATTAGCTCTCTCTTCATTAGGTGAAGTCAACTCCGAAACAACTTCCGGTGCTGCGCCACTCGCCATTTCATGAAGAGAAGGTTCAATAACCTCTTCGAGTTCTACCTTCCGACTACTCACACCTTTCGCGAGAAACTCCTTCTCAAGAAAGGATCCATTCTTAACAACAAAACCTTGCCCTCGGATCGTGATAGAAGGTATACCCAATCGTTTCCTTAGGGTATCCTATGAAGGCGCATTTTTCCGCTTTGGGTTCGAGTTTATCGGTGAAGTTTCTTCACATAAACATCGTATCCCCAAACTTTAAGAAATGACAGCTTAGGTTGTTTCCAAACTATAATTCATACGGTGCCGTTTCAACGGATTTAGATGGTGCCCGATTTAAAGTGAATATAGCGGTTTCCAGTGCATAATCCCAAAATGACAGTGGTAAGTCAGTCAGAGACATCATAGATCAAACCATATCCAATAAAGTACGATTACAATGTTCCGACACACCATTACGTTGTGGTGTTCCGGCAGGCGTGAGTTGTGAAACTATTCCATAGTCTTTCATATGTGTGCTAAACTCGTAACTAAGATACTCTCCTCCACGGTCGAACCGCAGAGATTTGATCTTTCTGTTATGATGATTTTCCACTTCATTCTGAAATTCCTTGAACTTTTCAAAGGTTTCAGACTTATGTTTCATCAAATAGATATACCCGTATCTACTCAAATCATCCGTGAAAGTAACAAAATAACGATATCCACCTCGCGCCGACGCACTCATTGGTCCACACACATCAGTATGTATGATTTCCAATAAATCTATCGCTCGTTCCATTGAACCGGAAAACGGCGTTCTGGTCATCTTGCCCATTAGGCATTGCTCGCAGTATCAAATGATTCAAAATCAAGTGATTCCAAAAGTCCATCAGAATGGAGTTTCTTCATGCGTTTAACGCTAATATGACCTAGACGACAGTGCCACATATATGCAGATATATCATTATCAACTTTAATCCTTTTAGCATCAACATTATGAATATTCGTAATACTACTATCGAGATCCAATAGAAATAAACCATTCATCACAGGTGCATGACCATAAAAGAGGGCTTGTTCGTCTGCGGTACCACAGTTGGCAGGCCAGCGCATGGCGGTACCTAAGTTGCCTGAAATTACCGCGTCTTGAAAAGTTGGGCCGCCAACTACTGAGAGGGGTCATTTCGAGGCAAACTCATCTCACTCCTGCCAAATTCAAACATTAGTTAAAGCGCCCGTGAAGTAGGCGGTGGGACCCTCATGTCGGTCATCCATCCGTGGCCTTGCCAACGCGACAACCTCTTAGGCAAATCGGCAGCTAAGTGGATTGGATCGTTGACCAATTTCACAAATCCATTCCCAGCTTTCCCTAGCACCGGCGGCGTGAATCCACCCTCCAGGAAGGGCGATCCCTTGGACATTTGACTTTTGCGCCAAGTTCTGCGTCGATTGCGCCGATCGCTGATCGAGCTCCAATGGCACATGCCGTAGCCACCGTTGTGAGGCTCTAGCCCGCCTCCGCCGCCGACGAGCCGAGCAACTCGGAGGATGGCAGATCCTACTATCAAGAAAGAAGAAGTTCTGTCTACAAGTGGGTGATCTACCCTTCTCTTTGCTATTCGCACTAGTTACAACTGCTAGCTGGCTACTGAACCTCAAATTGTTTGTTAGCTCAACACTGACAAACATATTTTGTCCATAGTTTTCTGTCAAGTGGGATCTGCGTGGACCCCCCTTACCTGGTTACGGTAGTCCTCTATAGGTACGACTCTAAGGGCAAGAGGTATGGACACCACTGTTTCACGATGAAAGAAGCGCTTGCACAGATCTACACTATATCTGGTATGGTTGCTGCTCTATGTAATTATGTTGAATTATGGCCGAAGCAGACTGCAAAGTTCAGCTTCATGGATGAACGTGGCATCATGGTTCCTATAACGTGTGACAGTCAGCTAATTGGGTTGATGAAAAGGTATGCTTCGGCTGCCATATTTGAGCTGAAATGTGATGTACTGGATGTGGAAGCTGCTGCAACTAGGAGTCGCCCTTTTATTCTTGGACAGGGTGGTTGCTCGAACCCAATTAGCTCCTGGTAAGCAAATGTCTCTTGGGGTTCGCATGTTTGTGCTGAATTGTAATTTTTGTTTTATTTACTCTGTAGATATTGGACAGTTATGCAACAGTCTTGTTTCTTATACAGGAAACGCCGCAAGGTTAGAAACATGACTGTCGGGTTAGTCATTTTGCTGTCCGAAGAAATTAAAAACGAGTGGAAAGATGTCATTTTGCTGCCCAAAGAAATTAAAAACGAGTGGAAAGATGATGCTGGACACGATTCTGGTGCCCATTGTCCCGGCAATGCAGAGTACGTGAAGCTAAGAAAATTGGCACCGAGGAAGAGCAAGAAGGCAGGAAATGAAGAAGCCATTGGACGTGAAGGCTTGGCACCCAGGCTACGGAACAAGGCTGCTGGCAATGAAGATGCATAGTAATGTGTTGAACTTAAACCTATATATGTAATTCTGTTAAATTCTGATCGCTCTGTGTGTGGCACGTTGCTAGGCAAAACAATCTACCCATGTTCTCTGAGTAAAATGTACCGCGGCTTAGGGTTTGGAAATGCCCGAGTCAGTATTTGAATCCGAAATTGTGATTGTGCCACTTCTATCTGAAAACAAGGATCGACCGGTTCCACGATTGCTGAGGGGCAGGAGGTCTCCAAATACGACGGAATGTAAGTGGCACATAAATAAATTATTTAAGCTGCCACACTCCACGAAGCAGCAACTTATTTGAGATCTTTGCTGGCAGCGTGGCAACATAAACAGCAACGTTCTCACCGATAATGCCCAGATGAGGAGGAAATGGGTACCACTTTCTGGCCTAATCTTGAGCCTGTCTATCTCACCGCCTCTCTGCTCCTGCATCCCCTGCATCTGGCGAAGCTCCCGGATCTCTAGTAACCAGGTGTACGTGCTTCCACTTTATAAATTGTGGTTGTGCCATTTGCATGCGGCACAATCTACGTAGATTACGTTTAAACAAACCACCAATGTCAGAATATACTAGTATAAAAGGTGTCTTTGGTCCACGGTTACGTTCCCAATCCGGGACAGAGATCTAAATCAAGGTAGAAATTGATCTAAATCACAAATTCTTCCACAAATTAATGCGGGGTCAGAGTAATTTTTTCCTCCCTGGAATCCGGGACCAATAGTTCAGACCGCTAGGTCAACAAGTACAAATATTATAACTTAAAAAGGCATGGAGCTTAAGCTAAATAGAACTAGTTATCACACATCTCCTTGATCTTCCTAATCTTGGCCCGATGCGCATCTTCCTGCGAGAGCAAGGATCGAATTGTCTGCTCCTTCCTTTTAGCATCTTCCTTGCACAGCTTCAATTGTTTCTCTGCATTTTTCCTCATGCACTTGTCAATACATGTAGTTGTGTATTGCAGGACTTTGGCCTGGTGGAGATCGTTCCTTGCTTGAGTCAGTTCTTGCTCTGCTTTAGCCTTCAGGGCCAACGCCGCATCCCTCTCCTTATCGACTTTGATAACCTTGTCTTGCACCCTCCTGAGATCTCGCTTATGCTTGGTCATGTCAACTGGTTCCCATAGCTTCATCTCAACACTGTCAAGAAGTGAGCTGAATACGGATCCTTTCAACTCGACAGTCATTTCCCATAGGTTGTCCAGTGTTTTCTGCATCGATTTGGGCCACTCTGGATCTACCCATTTGACAACACCACAACTTCTGCCTTGCATCATTGCACGATGTCCTTGACACCGTAGAAACCTCCTGCCTGCGTTTCGTCCTTCGAAGGCTACAAATTTAGCGGGCACATATCCATGTTTACATACTAGAGGATTGTCTTCATCCTCTAAACCGTGATAGTCGGAGTCATACATCGTCTGGTTGGCCTAACACATCATACGCGCATGACTAAACAGATTAGATCTAGCTCAAAAAATAGATAACTGGCCACAGATGATAGAAATAGAGATGAGACGACTCACATTGTCGTGGTGGTGCCACGGCAGATGCCATGGATAGGCTAAAGGTGGGGACTAAATGCACTAGGAGAATCCAGGGAGGGATGTGAGGTGATTCCACACACGGTAGCTTTGTATTCAATTCACTTCCAAGGTTTACAAGTGCTCCTTGAGCTGTATTGGGGAGAGGAGAAGGAAGTGTAGGGGTTCGTAGCATGGAAAACAAAAATTTTCTATCGCATACAAACAAACAAGCCAAGATCTATCTACTAGATTGTAGCAACGAGTCGATGGAATAACTCACCCTCGAAGATTCCAAAGTGTTTAACGAGAGCAGATTCTCGTGGGTGATGTAGTCGTACTCTTTCCGATCTCAAGATCGCGTGAGCGATCCTTCAGGCGCGTTCATGGCGCTCCCTTGATCGGTCACACGTTCGGTGCCAGCGAAGACCTTCCTCTCCCTTGTTCCAGTGAGGCGGAGGTTGTAGCACTCTCTCGCGATTCCTGTGGCAAAGTGGTACAGGAGTAGAGGAAATCCCAGGCTTCGCCTTAAGCCGGTGCGAGTATGGTGGAGCTTATGAGAGAGGCTATTAGTGGTCTAGTAATTAGACACACCAATTAGAAGGCTCTAATTCAATTAGAAGGCTCTAAATCAATTAGAAGGCTCTAAACCGAATAGCTCTAAACCGGGGTCTAGATCTAGGGTTTAGTTTAGAGGATAGGAAACTTGTGTGTCTAGGAGGGGAGGCCCTGCCCTTGCTTTTATAGGTGGGAGGGCCGGCCGGGAGGAGTCCTCCCAAGTCGGCCTGGGAGGCGCTTGACCAAGGGGACTCCTCCCCCAAGTCGGTTTCCACCTCCTCCTCCTTTCCCACTTCCCAAAATTGCTGTTTGACTTTTAAACTGGCCGTTTGACTTTTCAATTTAGGATTTAAATAAATCCTTTATTTGGGACAGCAAGAACACTTAGTACATGATGCAATCATTCCAATATGTAATGACACACTCATGTACCCTTCCCCTCCAGTCTTGGGACATTAGGGACCTTCTAGAATGTTCCCGATGAAAACACGGAACCATTCCCCAACTCAAAATGGGACTTTCCTTATATGAATCTTATTCTCCGGACCATTCCGGATCACCTCGTGATATCCCGGATCCCATCCGAGACTCCGAACAACATTCGGTCTCTTTCTCATAATACCATAACTACTCAAACAACGTCGAATCCTTAAGTGTGTCTCCCTACGGTTCGTGAATTATGCGGACATGATCGAGACACTTCTCCGAACAATAACCAATAGAGGAATCTGGAAATTCATATGGCTCCCCATATTTCTACGATTACTGCGATCGAATGAACCACTTACATACGATACCAATTTCCCTTTGTCTCACGATATGTTACTTATCCGAGGTTATGATCGTCGGTATCTCCGCATACCTAGTTCATCCTCGTTACTGATAAGTACTCTTTTCTCGTTCCCGTGATATGTGATCCCTTGTGACCAAGTCACATGCTTGCAAGCTAATTGGATGACATTTCACCGAGAGGGCCCAGAGAATATCTATCCGTCATGTGGATGGACAAATCCCACTCTTGATCCATGTGTTTCAACCAATACTTTCCGAACACTCAATGCCACCTTTATAGCCACCCTGTTACGGTGTGGTGTTTGATGACATCAAAGCATCCATCCAGTAAAGGTGATATGCATGATCTCATGGTCGAAGGAATTAGGTTACTATGTATCAGAAAGCATATAGCAATTGAACTATTGAAATGACTTGATCTTTATGCTACGCTTGTCTATAGGAGTATGTCCACCATATCATTCTCCTAACGATATGATCTTGTTGTTGATAACATCTCAATGTTCATGACAAAGAAACCACATCATCAATCAACCAACAAGCTAGTGAAGTATAGAGGCTATACTAGGGACTTCAAATTAAGTTTACAAATCACACAAGTATTAATGGTTTCCTTGTTAATACTATTATAGCATGAATGTAAACATTTATCATAAACACAAAGATATATAATAATAACCACATTTATTATTACCTCTAGGGCATATCTCCAACAGTCTCCCACTTGCACTAGAGTCATCTAATCTAGATTACATGGTAATATACCGAACACCCATGGCAGTTTGGTGTTGGTCATGTTTTGCCCTCGGGAGAGGTTTAGTCAACGGATCCGCCACATTCAGATCTGTGTACTTTGCAAATCTTTATATCCCCATCCTGGATATGTTCTCGAATAGCGTGAAAACGCAGCTTGATATGCTTGACTTCTTGTGTGACCTTGGTTCTTGCGCATTGGCTATGGCGCCCATGTTATCACATGAGATAGACATTGGGTCCAGCGACTTGGAACCACACCCAGCTCTGCAATGAACTCTTTCATCCATATCGCTTGTGAAGCCTCCGGCAGCCATGTATTCCGATTCAGTTGAAGATCTCGCCACAACGCTTTGCTTTGCACTCCTCCAGCTAGCTGCACCATTCAAAATAAATACGTATCCAGTTGTGATTTAGAATCATCCGGATCGGTGTTCCAACTAGCATCGGTGTAACCATTAACAACGAGCTGTTCATCACCTCCATAAGAAAGAACCATATCCTTAGTTCTTCTCAAGTACTTAAGGATGTTTTTGATCATTGTCCAATGATCCACTGGATCACTTTGATATCTGCTAGTTAGACTAACGACATATGCGATGTCGGGTCTAGTACATAGCATGGCATACATTAGAGATCCTATGGCTGAGGCATAGGAGTCTTACTCATCCTTTCTCTATCTTACGCCGATGTCGGACTTTGAGTTTTACTCAAGGTCGTATTGAGCAACATGGGCAAGAACCCTTTCTTGCTATCTTCCATTCCAAACCTCTTTAGAACTTTGTCCAAATATGTACTTTGTGACAATGATATTTGGCGTTCGATCTATCTCTATAAATCTTTATGCCTAATATGTAAGCTGCTTCGCCAAGATCCTTCATTGAAAAACTATTATTCAAATACTCTTTGACACTATTAAGAAGGTCTACATCATTCCCAATCAACAATATGTCATCCACATACGATTAAGAATGCTCTGAGCTCCCACTCACTTTCTTGTAAATACAAGCTTCTCCATAAGTTTGTATAAAACCAAAACTTTTGATTACCTTATCAAAGCGTTGATTCCAACTTCGGATGCTTGCTTCAATCCATAGATGGACCGTTGAAGTTTGCATACCTTGTTAGCATCTTTAGGATCGACAAAACCTTTGGGTTGTATCATATACAACTCTTCATCAATGTCTCCATTGAGGAATGCTGTTTTGACATCCATCGCCATATCTCATAATCATAATATGCAGCGATTGCTAACATAATCCTCACAGACTTTAGCTTCGCTACGGTGAGAAAGTCTCATCGTAGTCAACTCCTTGAATTTGTCGAAACCCTTTGCGACAAGTCGAGCTTTATAGACAGAACATTACCATCAACATCTGTTTTCTTCTTGAAAATCCATTTGTTCTCGACAGCCTTCCTACCATCCGGTAAGTCCACCAAAGTCCATACTTGGTTTTCGTACATGGATCCAATCTCGGATTTCATGGCTTCTTGCCATTTATTGGAACTGGCTCATCATTGCTTCCTCATATGTCTCGGGTCATCGGTGTGTCCACCAACATGACATTCATAACGGAATCATACCAATGGAGTGACGATTTCTCGTTGACCTCCGAGGCTCTGAGCAACTTCAACCAAGTTTCATGATCACCATCATTAGCTTCCTCTCTTATTGGTGCAGGCACCACAGAACTTCTTCCGGTCGCGCTACTCGCAATTTCGAGAGAAGGTTCGACAACCTCGTCGAGTTCTACTTTCCTTCCAGTCACTTCTTTCGAGAGAAATACCTTCTCTAGAAAGGATCCATTCTTGGCAACGAAGATTTTGCCTTCGGATCTATGATAGAAGGTATACCCAATAGTTTCCTTGGTATCCTATGAAGACGCATTTTTCCGCTTTGGGTTCAAGCTTGTCCGCTGTAACTTCTTTACATTGGCTTCTGATACCTACACTTTAAGGAACGACAATTTAGGTTTCTTCCCAAACCATAATTCATACGGTGTCGTTTCAACGGATTTAGACGGTGCCCTATTTAAAGTGAATGCGGCTGTTTCTAATGCATAACCCCAAAATGATAGTGGTAAATCTGTAAGTGACATCATAGAACGAACCATATCTAAGAGAGTTCGATTACGACGTTCAGACACACCATTACGCTGTGGTGTTCGGCGTGTCAATCATGAAAGTATTCCACATTTCTTTAAATGCTCGCCAAACTCGTAACTTAGATATTCACCTCCACGATCAGAACGTAGAAATTTAATCTTCTTGTTACGTTGATTCTCTACCTCACTTTGAAACTCCTTAAACTTCTCGAAAGTTTCGGACTTATGTTTCATGAAATAGATATACCCATATCTACTTAAGTCATCCGTGAAGGGTAGAACATAACGATAACCACTGCGCGATGCTACACTCATTGGACCACACACATCGGTATGTATGATTTCCAATAAGTCCGTAGCTCGCTCCATCATACCAGAAAATGGAGTCTTAGTCATTTTACCCATCAGACATGCCTCGCATCTTTCAAGTGATTCAAAATCAAGTGATTCAAGAAGTCCATCGGAATGGAGTTTCTTCATACGTTTCACTCCAATGTGACCAAGACGACAGTGCCACATATAGGTCGAGTTATCGCTTGATTTCAATCGTTTTAGCTTCAATGTTATTAATATGTGTATTTCCACTATCGAGATTCAATATGAATAGACCATCTATCAAAGGTGCATGTGCATGAAACATGTTACTCATATAAATCGAACAACCATTATTCTCGGATTTAAACAAGTAACCGTCTCGCAATAAACAAGAACAAGATATAATGTTAATGCTTAACGCAGTCACCAAATAACAATTATTTAAGTATAAAACTAATCACGATGGTATATGAAGAGATAGCGTGCAGACCTCGATAACATCAACCTTTGATCCATTTCTACGCCGATCGTCACCTCGTTCTTCACTAGCTTCCGTTTATTCTGCGGCTCTGTTTGAGTTACAAATATGAGCAACAGAACCAGTATCAAATACCCGAGCACTACTACAGTACTAGTGAGATACACATCAATAACATGTATATCGATATACCTTTCTTCTTGATGTTGCCGTTCTTCAAATCCGCCAAGTACCTTGGGCAATTCCGCTTCCGTGACCTTCTCCTTGCAAGAAAAGCACTTTCGGTTTCAGGCTTAGGTCCAGCCTTGGTCTTCTTCGGTCGTGGTAACTTTCTTACCACCCTTCTTGAAGTGTCCCTTTGCTTAGACTTGCCTTTCTTGAATTTGGTGGTCTTATTGACCATCAACACTTGGTGCTCTTTCTTGATCTCCACTTCGCAGATTTCAACATAGCAAATAGTTACGCAACTCTTTGTTCATGTTCATGTTGTAGTTCATCACAAAGTTCTTGTAACTTGGTGGTAGTGATTGGAGGATGCGTAAACCCCCAAAGTATTAGGAATCACTATACCCAAACTTTGAAGTTTATTTGCGTGCCTGGACATCTTAAGCACATGCTCACCGACGTGAGCTACCCTCTTCCATCTTGCGGTTAAAGAACTTTTCGAAGCTTCATAACTTTCAATTGCCGCATGAGTCTCAAAGATTAATTTGAGATCCTCGACAATATCATATGGATCGACTCTTCAAACCTTTTACAAGCTCGATTCTAAACCATACAAGATAGCACCTTTGAACTATGGAGTCTTGATTCTTAGGCGAGGTAAACATTCTTTACTTCATCGGTAGCATCATTGCAGGTGGGTCACCTAGCGGTGCATCCAGCACATAGGTCAAATTACCACTGTGAGGACAATCCTCAAATTGCGGAACCAATCCGAAGTTGCTTCCATTGTTTTTCAACTTTTCTTTCTCTAGGAACGCATTAAAATTGATGGTAGGGCTGCCATTGATCTACAACATATTTGCAATAGTTTAGACTAAGTTTATGACAAATTGAGTTCAAATTAATTAATGAAATTAAACTAGGTGAACTCCCACCAAAACAACATCCCTCACATTGTTTTAGTGATCACACGAACCAAATCCACTACATCAACACCGATCATCACGAGAGCTGATATAGTTTTAATGGCGAACAATCATCATGTTCATCATATCTACTATATGATTCATGCTTTGCCTTTCGGCGGCGATCCGTGTTCTGAGGCCATGTCTGTACATGCTAGGCTCAAGATCAAACCTTAGCTACCGCATAAGCAAATCTGGCTTGCTTACGTTGTATTCACCTGAATCAAAGACACCCGATCATCACGTGGTGCTTGAAGCACAAGCTTTGGCAACGGTGCATACTAAGGGTGAACACTTTAGAACTTGAAATTTATGTGCATGAGGGATCATCTTATAATGCTACCGTCTACTAAGCAATACAAGATGCATAAAGGATTAACATCACATGCAATTCATAATATGTGATATGATATGGCCTTTCTTCTTTGTGCTTCCGATCTCCATCTTCAAGCACGAATATGATCTCCATCATCACCGCATAGCATCAAGGTCAATGGCGCTTCTTCATGGTTGTAGTCCACCAGCTTCAACTATTACAACTATTTTGAATAGACACGCAGTCTTAACGAAATTAAAGACAACCATATGGCTCCCGCCGTTGCCAACTTACAATAAGGAACATTGCATACATCAAATATAATCACAATCATGGCCATATCACATCCTTTGACACCCCGCAAAACAAAGTTAGGCGCTTCTACTTTCTTTGCATATTTTACGTGGTTTGGGGCTTTCCATAGGTGTCGTTCTAACCTACGAACAAGAACCACAACATTGATACTAGCATTGTTGATCACCCGTTGTAAATTGGATCTTTACTATGCTAGGAGAAAGCAGCACCATAAAGCCACTTATGCAATATAAATTGCATGTCAAGCGTGGAGCAAGTCTCATGAACGATGTCATGTAAGGTTAGCCCGGCCGCTTCATCCCAACATACCGCAAGATGCAAAGTACACAAAAGCAATCTACAATAAAAGCATCAACGCCCACAATGACCATTGTGTTCTACTCGTGCAACAGATCTACATATAGACACGGCTCGATACCCTTGTAGGGGTTCGTAGCATGGAAAACAAAAATTTTCTATCGCATACAAACAAACAAGCCAAGATCTATCTACTAGATTGTAGCAACGAGTCGATGGAATAACTCACCCTCGAAGATTCCAAAGTGTTTAACGAGAGCAGATTCTCGTGGGTGATGTAGTCGATTCTTCCGATCTCAAGATCGTAGGCGATCCTTCGCAGCGTTCCATGAGCGCTCCCTGATCGGTCACATCGTTCGGTGACTCGACGAAGACCTTCCTCTCCTTGTTCCAAAGAAAATGGAGGTTGTAGCACTCTCCTCGCGATTAAAGACAACCGTGGTACCTAAGTAGAGGGAATCATGAGGCTTCGCTTAAGCCGTGCAGTATGGTGGAGCTTATGAGAGAGGCTATTAGTGGTCTAGTAATTAGACACACCAATTAGAAGGCTCTAATTCAATTAGAAGGCTCTAAATCAATTAGAAGGCTCTAAACCGAATAGCTCTAAACCGGGGTCTAGATCTAGGGTTTAGTTTAGAGGATAGGAAACTTGTGTGTCTAGGAGGGGAGGCCCTGCCCTTGCTTTTATAGGTGGGAGGGCCGGCGGCCAAGGGGAGGAGTCCCTCCCCAAGTCGGCCTTGGGAGGCGCGCCGGCCAAGGGGACTCCTCCCCCAAGTCGGTTTCCACCTCCTCCTCCTTTCCCACTTCCCAAAATTGCCGTTTGACTTTTAAACTGGCCGTTTGACTTTTCAATTTAGGATTTAAATAAATCCTTTATTTGGGACAGCAAGAACACTTAGTACATGATGCAATCATTCCAATATGTAATGACACACTCATGTACCCTTCCCCCTCCGGAGTGCCGGACATTCCGGGACCTTCTAGAATGTTCCCGATGAAAACACCGGAACCATTCCCCAACTCCGAAATGGGACTTTCCTTATATGAATCTTATTCTCCGGACCATTCCGGATCACCTCGTGATATCCCGGATCCCATCCGAGACTCCGAACAACATTCGGTCTCTTTCTCATAATACCATAACTACTCAAACAACGTCGAATCCTTAAGTGTGTCTCCCTACGGTTCGTGAATTATGCGGACATGATCGAGACACTTCTCCGAACAATAACCAATAGAGGAATCTGGAAATTCATATGGCTCCCACATATTTCTACGATTACTTTGCGATCGAATGAACCACTTACATACGATACCAATTTCCCTTTGTCTCACGATATGTTACTTATCCGAGGTTATGATCGTCGGTATCTCTGCATACCTAGTTCATCCTCGCATCGATAAGTACTCTTTTCTCGTTCGTGATATGTGATCCCTTGTGACCAAGTCACATGCTTGCAAGCTAATTGGATGACATTTCACCGAGAGGGCCCAGAGAATATCTATCGAGTCATGTGGATGGACAAATCCCACTCTTGATCCATGTGTTTCAACCAATACTTTCCAACACTCAATGCCACCTTTATAGCCACCCTGTTACGGTGTGGTGTTTGATGACATCAAAGCATCCATCCAGTAAAGGTGATATGCATGATCTCATGGTCGAAGGAATTAGGTTACTATGTATCAGAAAGCATATAGCAATTGAACTATTGAAATGACTTGATCTTTATGCTACGCTTGTCTATAGGAGTATGTCCACCATATCATTCTCCTAACGATATGATCTTGTTGTTGATAACATCTCAATGTTCATGACAAAGAAACCACATCATCAATCAACCAACAAGCTAGTGAAGTATAGAGGCTATACTAGGGACTTCAAATTAAGTTTACAAATCACACAAGTATTAATGGTTTCCTTGTTAATACTATTATAGCATGAATGTAAACATTTATCATAAACACAAAGATATATAATAATAACCACATTTATTATTACCTCTAGGGCATATCTCCAACAGGAAGAACTCTCTTACTCTCACCACTAGCCAAACTCAACTCTCTAGGAGACAACTAGGCAAACCAACCCAATCGAGATCAACCCCTTCTACAGAGGCCCTAGCAATCCTTATATAGGAGTGGCTAGGTCTCCAATTAGGGCATACGTGGAGGCATATTCTAGGGAATATGCCTCCTCCCAAAATAGTAAGCCGACCGGGTCACTTTTCCCCCGCGTCATCCATGCAGAGGCTACGTGAGCCTCTGCGGCGCCCGCGTCATCCGACATAGGCTTCGTCACCTTTGTCGGCCACGCCTCGGTGGTCCTGCCTCTGTCCGCTTCGCTCATGGTCTGCGTACAGTGGTCACCTTTGACCAGCGAGATACCTTCCTTCTCCTACAAGCTTGATATAACCCGAATCCTACATAGTTGATCCGACCACCTTTGTTCCTCTATACAAGTTAGATTCTTCCCACCGACTTACAATATAAGTCGGTTGAGACCCAGTGAGGTGGACATCCCTTGGTCTGGGTTACCCCGAGATTCGGCCTGCCTTGAGGTGACTCGGCCAGCATCCGCTTTGACCTTGCCGTACCTCAGCTAACTCGGCATTTATACCCCGACGTGACCCTACCCGGGGGTATCCCCCCAACATTAGTCCCCGAAGCTGGTGTGGTCTTAGCTGCCTTGGCCGCTAAGGCCACAGCAGGTTCAATTTCACTGAGCTTTGCGTTCCTTTTTCGAGTTACCTCCTTATCTCGGATTTCATGGGTTTACTTTCCCTTGGCACATTCCAAGTTTTCACTTGCTGGCTGGGTTACCACATTCTCATCCGGGTCATTCTTCCTTCTCTCGTACGCTTCCCCACGTGGAGGCTAATCATTACTTTGCCTCATTTTAAGGGCCAGCAAAGAATCGCCATGCTTATTGTCGAGAATTCACTGTGCACACGTTACGCCACGCCTGCCTCCTCAGAATCAGGTATCACTGTCGCCATGGGATCCGCCATACTGTGGCCCTTCATGTGGCTCACTGCTGATTGGTCAATCCGGGTTATACACGGCCACACGGTGGCTCGCGTAAATGCGATCCCACTACCCTTACGGAGTGGTTAAATAGGGAGGGCGCGCTTTGGGTCATTTCCGCTCTCGCCCCTACGCCTTTGCCTTTTCTCCTTCTCCATCGACGCCGCCGCCCGACTGGCATGCGCCACCGCTGCCTCTACGCGAACCAGCGTCGCCGCCGCCTCCACGCATCTCTTCCGCCACGGGTCGCTGCCAGTCTAGGCCACTGCCACCCACCGCTGCTAGCGCCAGTGAGGGCAGTGACCTCGAGATGACAGAAGAAGAGCTCACCATCGCCGAGCAGGAGATGGAAGACGACGCAGCGTCCGCCGACCGCGGCGCGTGGGCTGGATCTTGGGTGTGCCAGGATGACCTGGATTAGCTCTATCGCACCAGGCGCATCCCAGAGGGCATCACTGCACGCCTCGCTTCCGCCGAGCTTGACCCCTCACCCAATCCGGGTGAGTATGTGGTGTTCCTTTCTCATTTCTAGTGCGGATTTGGTCTCCCAGTCAGTGACTTTTTCCATGACTGGCTAAACACATACGAGCTCCAGCCGCACCATCTTCCGGCTAATGCCATCACTTCTCTCTCTGCCTTTGCCTCCACCATCGAAGGTTATGCCGGACTGTGGCTCACGAAGGAGCTCTGGATCCAGTTCTTTGGCCTTCGCCGGAACGTGATTCCGAATGTAGATCTAGATCCGGAGGATAAACAACTCACGCAGTTCGGTGCTGCGTCAATTTCTCCCTGGAGGCTGTCCGTCTTCCCCCGAGTCACTGGGTTGGACTCTTGCAAGGGATGGGCCCGGACTTTCTTCTATGTCCGAAACAGCACCACCAATGATCTGATCCGGCTGCGCCCCTATACTCCGGGTCCTCCTAACCTGGATTTGTGGGACATTATTCCCAAGAAGCCCAGAGTCTTGGCGAACCAAGTTAACAAGAGGTTCAAGGAGCTAAAGGAACTCGAATTGCACAACGAGGACGCCATGATCACATTTGTCCGCAACCTGATCTCCCCCCTTCAGAAACACACACATAAAGTCTGTCACATGAGCTGGGGCCGCGACCCCAACCGGACCTCGTCTTTCGAGTTGAGCAACACAGAGATCTACTGCTGGGTCAAGGCCCTCTTCACCAGCCACAAGAACTTCTCCTCTGAGTGGACGTGGGGAATGGAACATTTTTGCCGAGATAGGCTTCCTCCTGTGGTAAGTCTCGTGCCCCAAACTCTTTCCGAAGTGAATCATATGTCGGTCTCCGTTGTAGGTTTGATCCCTTTGTCTTTTCTTTTCCTTAGATGTTTCTTTAGCAAACCATCAAGGACGGTGCCGAGCCTTCCCTCAAATGGGCACCTGACCGGGATACCTCGGACGAGGAAGAACCAGATCAGGAGATGTTCCTTATGATGGTCGATGCCACCAAGCGACCCATCGGTAAACTCTCTTCTATTAGAGATTAGCCCGACGATGAAGATGATTCGGATGTTGAGGTGATGGAAGCATTTGACGCTGTCCCCCTTTCTTATGCTTTTTCGACATCAGCTAACCCCGGTGGGTAGATCCACGAGGACTCTCCCCTTGCCGTGGGTGATCCTGTTCCGGTCGCGCCAAAGAAGAAAAGGGGAGACGCATCAACTTCTTCCTCCGGACCTTCTCAGCCAGCCAAAAGGCGAAAGAAGTCCGAGGACAAAACTGCCACCAAGCCTGCAACCAAGGCCACAGCACCAAGGGCTCGGAAGCCCAAGGATCCCCTGACCTCGGATGAGTAAGCCTCTCCTCCCTTTGCCATTTACTTGTTCTTCTATTGTTATAGTTTCTCATCCGATAATGTTTGATTCGGCAGGGCCGCGGTGGAGGTCCCACAGAGTGGATCCGGCATTACCTCCCTGCTCCGACACAGCCCTTCTCCCTCTCGTGGCGACGATTCACGCCCGCTGAGCCCAATCCCGGAGGGTTCAGCGGCTGCTCCGGGTTCCAGCCTGCCTCGTCAAGAGGAGGGTAACCGTGGAGCGGGGGAGACTGGCTCTGCCGAGGCAGCGGCCACCACTACTTCGGCTCCGCGCAACCAGCTACCACCAAGGTTACCTCAGCACCTCCAATCAAGAAGAAACCAGCACCAGACCAGCACCAACTCCAGCACCAAAGAAAGAAAAGCAACAGCAAAGAAGACTAAGCCCCTCCGCCTCGTCCGAGTCTTCCCAGTCTCGGCGAGAAAGCACCAAGGCAGCTCCCAAGGGTAGATCTGCTGCAACAACTTCCACCTCTCAGCAGCAGCCCAAGGGCAAAAAGGCTTCTGATGCCGCCAGGGCATCATCCATCGAGGCTGGACAACGCACACTCGCGTCCATGCTCCCGAAGAAGACTCCGCCACCGAAGGACGCCCCTGCCGAGCCAGCTGATGTGCAACTCGTTTTGCACACCAGCCCTGCTCTTGCCCAGGTTGAGAGGAGGGAGGCACATGCCAAGGGTTTGGTGGCGCCCCACATGCTCAGCGGCGAACTCCGACCTTGATCGAGTTTGTAAATAACTGGAACAAGGCGGAGTTCGTCCACAACGACGATCTCCCGGAGAAGTTCGGTCCCGCCGAGTTTGTTGCGCAGATGAATACCGCCGCCAAGGCCATCAACCTTGCGGGTCGGATGATGGAGGTACATTACTTCATCTTTTCCTTAACATGCTACAGATATTAGTGATATAACCACTAGTCCCCGAGCCTCCGGGGGAGTAACTTGTTACTCAGCCGGATGCTCCTTAGAAAACTAACGTAGCTCCTTGATAACTTCGAATATGCACACACCTAGAGCCGGGTTAAGTTCCACTTGGCCCGGATCTTGTACACTTCGAATATGCACACACCTAGAGCCGGGTTAAGTTCCACTTGGACCGGATCTTGTACACTTCGAATATGCACACACCTAGAGCCGGGTTAAGTTCCACTTGGCCCGGATCTTGTACACTTCGAATATGCACACACCTAGAGCCGGGTTAAGTTCCACTTGGCCCGGATTTTGTACACTTCGAATATGCACACACCTAGAGCCGGGTTAGGTTCCACTTGGCCCGGATTTTGTACACTTCGAATATGCAAACACCTAGAGCCAGGTTAAATTCCACTTGGCCCGGATCTTGTACACTTCGAATATGCACACACCTAGAGCCGGGTTAGGTTCCACTTGGCCCGGATTTTGTACACTTCGAATATGCACACACCTAGAGCCGGGTTAGGTTCCACTTGGCCCGGATTTTGTACACTTCGAATATGCACACACCTAGAGCCGGGTTAAATTCCACTTGGCCCGGATTTTGTACACTTCGAATATGCACAAGACAAAGCTATATTTTTGTAATATTTTCAGGTGATCACCAACCGCCGGAGCGCTGAGTTTCAGCGTCTCCTGGACACTCACAAGATGCTGCGTGCAAAGCATAATGCATTTCTCGCTGAACACGAGAAAAGGGGTAAGTTCTCTTCTTGACATTTTCCCATTTTCCTTCATCTTTTTCTGCCGAACTAACCCATCATTCGGTTTTCGCAGCTGGGGTGGAAGCTGAGAATACCATCATGAGGAAGAATCTTGACCAGATCAAGGGTAAGTTACTTTTGTGCGACCTTGCTATGCTTTCTATCTCCTTTTATCCTTGGCTCGGCAAACATTCATACCTCGGCTTTGCCGGGTCAACAAACTATTTCAGCATCGCTTGAAGATAGTGTGCTCGTGCCTGATATGATGCTGCATTTTCTCGAACAAGCAGGGCAGCATCATGTCGAGCTCAAAAATAAAGATGATGAGCTTGCCCTCCTCTGAACCAAGGATGATGAAATTGCCAAGCTCAAGGCAGATATGAAGAAGTTGCAAGTGCAGCACCAATCCGAACTTCAAAAACCTGGCCAGGACTATACTGAAGAGCGCGAGCGCCTCAATATCCAAATTGCCAAGGACCAAGAACTTCTCTAGGAGGCCGACGTCAAACTTGAGTCGGCGAATACTAAACTTGTGCAGCTTTGCAAAAGGCGTGATGACTGTACCAAGGAGTTGACCCGGATCCACAGCCATATTTCACGTAAGTTCCTTTCCCTCATCCGGCATATTTCTCTGGGTTACTTCACATGTATTTTCTTTACCTGCTTCTCTTGTCTTGTTTTTAGGAAAATTTCCAGAGGGCAATGCCATTGCGAGCACCGTTGTTGCTAAGTTCCGCCGAGAGAGGGGTACCCCCATTTCTCCTGACGCTGAAGAGATTCCCTATGACATGGAGGACCTGTTGGTCAGCTTGTCTTCTCGCGTGGAAATCGTGAAGAACTATGGCAAGGACATCCTTGACGTGGCAGTCCGAATCTTCAACACCTTTTGGCCTGAAGAAGATACTCCGGAGGGGATCGTAGTTCTTGTTGATAAGTTGATGGAATGCGAGACCCAGCTTGACCTTTGGAGGGAATCCGTTGGACGTGCCGGAGCTGAGACCATTCTCCACTACGTGCTTACGTGGTACGAGAAGATCGACCTCAACCTCCTAGCGCGCATGCGCACCGGATCCAGATGGTCCAGTGACCCGGAGTGGATAGCTTGGCGCAAGGCTTGCGCCCATAGCCTCATCGAATATGCCCCCATTCATGAATGGAATGAGGGTCCAAGCTTCCTTGGTGGCACGGATGATGAAAACACTGAAAACGTTGAAGATGGCTCGGATGAGGACGAAGAGGACGATGCCTCGGACGTCAAAGACAGCAAAGATGATGCCGAACTTCCTCCTCCTGCTGCTCCTTGAGTGAAAAAACTTTAAAGTTTATCAGATCCCCGGTATGCCGGGTGCAGTTGTATTAAACACACAAGTGATATTTTGCTACTAAGTTTTTATGCTGGATTGGCTTGGGCGTAGTCCCCGAGTTTCATTTTCTCATTCTTCCAATTTCTTGGCTCGGCTCGTGTCTACCTTGGTTCGGTTCTATGACTTACGAGTCCGAGCTTCAAAAATTGTCTTAACAACACTTGGAAACTTTAGGATTAGCTCAAAATAATTCAGCATAATAAATCGAAAGTGAACATAAGGTTAGTCCGAAAAACAAACATCGGCACGATTAAGTTCCTTTCCTTAGTCATTTTTCATGTGCTACGCAATTCCGAACTTGTTCTCTTGCTTGCCATGAAGCCAAATCTTGTTGGACAGCAGCAAGTCAAAGAGTTGGGTTCTTGGTGCTCACACACTACTAATCCGGGTTAAGTAGAAGAACTTACGCCAGCCGACGTATAAATAATAAATACAGAAGACAACAAATATTTCTGAGGCAGTCCCCGAGTTACTGCTCGAGGTGCCCACATTTCATTGATAGGCTCATTGCCGGCATACATACCGACATATGAGAGACTCAGATACATACACTTATTTACTAAGTGTAGAAAGGACGAAGTAGAGCTACATTCCATGGACGCTTAGATTCCTCGCCAGACCTGTCCGCCTTGTTCTTTTCCTGTGGTTTTGTATCGATAAGATAATAAGAATCATTGTGCAATGCTTTGTTCATAATGAATGGCCCTTCCCATGGGGGGATAACTTATGCATGCCAGCGGTACATTGTATCAACCGGAGTACCAGATCACCTTCCCGGAAGACTCGGGGGTTTACTTTCCGGCTATGATAGCGTCAGAGATTTTGCTGATATATGGCGGATCTGGACAATGCCAATTCTCTCGCTTCTTCCAGCAGATCAACATCATTTTGCCGGGCTTCTTGCACTTCGGCTTCTGTGTATTGGGTGACACTAGGCGAATCATGCTCTATGTCGGCTGGTAATACAGCTTCAGCCCAATATACCAGAAAGAATGGCGTATATCCTGTTGATCGATTCAGAGTTGTTCTTAAACTCCACAATACCGCTGGTAGTTCTTCTATCCAGCACCCCGCTGATCTTTGCAGTGGCTCGATGAGCCAGGGTTTTATCCCGGATAATACTAATCCGTTGGATCTTTCCACTTGTCCGTTTGATGCGGGGTGGGCTACCGAGGCAACGTCCAGCCGGATCTTCTTATCTTGGCAGAATCGTGCAAATGCTCCTTCAGCAAAATATGTGCCATTATCAGTTATGATACTATGAGGATAATCGTATCTCAAGATTATGTCTTTGAGAAATGTCACGGCCGTAGCTCCATCACATTTTCTTATTGGCTTTACTTCAATCCACTTTGTAAATTTATCAACCATGACCAAAATGTGAGTCATATTTCCCTTTGCTGGTTTGAACGGGCCAACCATGTCCAAACACCATACGGCAAATGGCCAAGTGATTGGTATGGTCTTGAGCTCCGACATTGGCATATGTGTCTTGGTTGCATACCTCTGACAACCGTTGCATTTTCTTACCAGGTCCTCTGCTTGTTCTAAGGCACTTGGCCAGTAGAATCCATGCCAGAAAGCTTTTGCCACCAAGGCTCGGGACGAGGCATGATGCCCACACTCCCTTTGATGTATATCTCGGAGGATGTCAAGCCCTTCTTTCGGATCAACGCATCGCTGGAGGACATTGGTCACACTCCTTTTGTATAGCTCGGAATTGATGATCGTGTATGCCTTTGCTCTCCTCTGAGTTTGCCTGGACAACACCTCCTCAGCAGGTAATGTTCCATCTTTCAGGAATTGAAATATAGGTAGTGTCGAAGCTGGTATTGCTCGTACAGGGAACACATCCTCATCAATTCCCATCTGATCAACCGGCATAACTTCCACCGGATCATGCTGAGCAGTCCCCGGGTTTTGCGAAGCAGTCCTCGGGTTTGCCGAGGCAGTCCCCGGGTTTGCTGAGGCAGTCCCCGAGTTTCGTGTACCACCTCCCATGTCAATGTCCATGGGCACAGCTCCGGACTCTAAATCCTCCGGGACGTAGATTGAGTCGGTTTCGGGGGACGGTGTGATAGATGGTTTTCTGAGGTGTTCTAATGCTACTCCCGGTGGAATTTCTTGTCGGGTTGATCCGAGCTTCGACAATACGTCGGCAGCCTCATTTTCCACCCGGGGTACATGGAGAAATTCGCATCCCTCAAAATAACCAGATATCTTCTGCACATGGAATCTGTATAATTCCATGTTTGGATCAAGAGCGTCCCACAACCCTGACACTTGCTGAACTACCAAATCCGAGTCGCCAAGGCATTGGATCCGACATATCCCAACTTCTTTTGCCACTTTGAGCCCATGCACAAGTGCTTCATACTCGGCGACATTGTTTGATGCTGCAAAATGGATCTGCAACACATACTTCAACGGGTCATTCTTTGGCGAGGTAAGCACAACTCCGGCGCCTAACCCGGTTTTCATTTTTGACTCGTCAAAGTGCATTCTCCAGTAGTTCGGATCTGGCAGCGGTGGTTCATACTGCACCTCGGCCCAATCCACAAAAAAGTCCGCCACGGCTTGAGATTTGATTGCTTCTCTTCTGCCGTATTGTGGCGCATAAGGAGCTAGCTCAATTGCCCATTTTGCAATTCTGCCACTTGCATCCTTGTTACTCATTATCTTGGATATGGGAGCTTCACATATTACCTTGATGGGGTGCTCCTCAAAATAATGTTTTAGCTTCTTTGTCGACATATACACACCATACGCCACTTTCTGATAGTGCGGATAATTTTGCTTTGAGGTTGACAATACCTCGCTCAGATAATACACTGGCCTTTGCACTGACTTACCCTCTTCATCGCGCTCTACCACAATTACTGCACTTACAACTCGGTTGGTTGCGGCTATATAGAGAAACATTGGATCCTTTGATAGTGGAGAGGCTAACACCGTGCAAAGGCTAACATTTTCTTTAATTGAATAAAGGTTCATTATCGCAAGGCCCAAATGAACTTGTCCGACTTTTTCATGAGTTGATAGAGAGGCAGTGCCTTTTCTCCCAACCGACATACAAACCGACTTAACAACGCCAGGCAACCAGTGAACTTCTGGACATCGTTAAGACACTTCGGCAGTTCCATTCGTTCTATGGCCCGAATTTTAGTTGGATTAACTTCGATACCTTGGCTGGAGACAAGAAATCCGAGTAATTTTCCAGCCGACAATCAAGGTACATTTTCCGGTTAAGCTTCATCCGAATCTCCTTAGGTTCATGAACGCCCCGCTCGATATCATCAAGGAGCGTTTTGCTTTCCTTGGTCTTGATAACCACATCATCCACATACACTTGTACATTTTGACCAATTTGGTCGTGCAAACGTTTTTGCATACATCTTTGGTACGTTGCCCCTGCATTACGTAGACCAAATGGCATGGTGCGATAGCAATAAGCCCCGTACGAGGTGATAAATGCAGTTTTTATTTGATCATCCAGATTCAAGGGTATCTGGTGGAAACCAGAATACGCATCTATGAATGACAACAGTTCACATCCAGCAGTTGAATCTATGACCTGATCTATCCTTGGCAGTAGAAATGGATCTTTTGGACACGCCTTATTCAGGTTCGTGTAATCGATACACATATGCCATACCACTGCCACATTCGGATCATCCTTCTTCTTCTCCACCAGCACTAGATTAGATAGCCAATCCGGGATAAGAACCTCCATGATAAATCCAGCTGCTAGTAACCGAGCTATCTCATCTCCAATGACTTTTCTCCTATCTTCGGCGAAGCGATGGAGAGGTTGCTTCACCGGCCTTGCTCTGGGTCTAAAATTCAAAGAGTGCTCGGCCAACTCCCTCGGAACACCTTGCAAGTCCTGTGTGGACCAAGCAAAAATATCCCGATTCTCACGGAGGAAGTTGACGAGCTCGCTTTCCTATTTGTCATTTAACCCGACACCAATTGTTATGGTGCGCTCTAGGAACATGTCATCAACAGGCACTTTCTTGGTATCCTTTGTGGCTTGGAATGAGACACTACCATGCGGATTACCCAACGCCGGCATATATTGCTGCGCGGACTGAACCAACACCGCCACCTCCTGTATCTTCCTTTTTTCTTGCGCAATCACTAGTGACTCGGCTAGATTAGACCCGGCTGACGCACACTCAATAGAACGTCGGAAATCTCCAGCAATGGTAATCACTCCATTTGGCCCAGGCAACTTCATCTTCAGATAGCTGATGTGGCAACTTGCCATGAACTTGTTCAATGCTGGTCTACCGAGTAACGCGTGATACGCACTTTCTAAGTTCACCACCTCAAACTCCAAATTCTCAGTTCGGCAATTATCTCTCGTGCCAAAAAATACGGCAACCCGGACCTTGCCTATGGGCTCGCAAGAAATGCCTGACACAATGCCATGGAAAGTTGTCCTCGTAGCTTGGAGCATGTTCTCCGAGATACCCAACTTGCGCATTGTATCTGCATACATGATGTTAATGCTACGGCCATTGTCAATCAGTACCTTTGAGAACCTCACATTGATGTTAGGCCCAATGAATGTCGGATCCAGCACTAGTGCATACGAACCAGGACTTGGCATAAGCTTGGGATGATCTTTGATGCTCCAGGTAATTTCCTGGTCCGACCAAGGCATATACCTCGTCACTGCTAGCATTACCGCATTCACCTCCATGTGTCGGCACTGCAAGCTCTTTCTATCTGTTTCCTCTATGGTGAACACACAGTAACTCTGATGATGCTCTCTGTACTCATTCCTCCCCTCATTTCTGGGGTACCTCTGATCCGGTTGATGCTGGTCTTCCACTTGATGCACTGCATCCCTTCTCTCATGGTTGTCAGCAGAGGGGGAGGCAATATTAGCTGTTGCGTGTTCGCTCCAGAGAGCAATTGCTGTCGGGGTAATTCCTGCCGAGGTTGATCATTCCGAGGTGCCTGAGCATTCCCCAAACCACCTTGTTCTATCTTTCGCATCCACTCGCACTGCCTTGTTGTATGACCCGCTGGGTTACTCGGACTTGGCGTGTGAAATTTACACGGCTGATCCAGCATCGACTCATAAGTATACCTCGGACGGTCCTTCTTTTCCTGCCATTGTTTCTTCTGCTCTGGTGTCCAAGTTTTCTTGCCATCGTTTCTCAGTGTCCATTGTTGCCCTCCAGTTTTCTGACGTTGATTGCCCTGCTCCGGGCTGATCTTGATTCACAGCAGCAACTTGTTGCGAACTGTACCGGTAATCCGGTCTATCGTCTCTTCTTTTACCTCGGTAGTCATTCCTCCGGGATGACCCGGCTCCATCTCTCTGGTAGTAATCCTCATTTGACTCGTTAGACACGAGCCTGGGTTGAGTCGGATCACCAAGGCATATGAATCAGCAATCCGGATCGTCTCTGCCAACGTAGTTGGCATATCCCTTTGCAATCTTTGCCACAACATGCTTGCATATCTGCATCCTTGCGCAAACCATGCTATGGCCTGTGACTCAATCACACCTTCACAGGAGTTTCGTATGGTACACCACCGGGTGAGGAACTCCCGGTCCGTTTCATTCAGTCTCTGCTTACACATTGCTAGGGTCTGTGGCCTGTTCGGCCTCTGATATGTACTTGAGAAATTGCTGATAAACATTTCCTCAAAATCGATCCAACAATTGATACTTCCGGGCGGCAAATTGTTTAGCCATACCCTCGCTGGCCCCTCCAACATCTGAGGCACGTATCTCACAGCCCATCTCAAGTTGCCCGTAGCAATTTTTACAGCTGTAGCATAGTTTATCAACCAATCTTCTGGCTTAGTACTGCCGTCATACGTCTTTGTGCCTCTAGGTAACTGGAAGTTAGGTACCGGAGGCTCCTTCATGATCCGGGGCCCAAAACACGCAGGACCCGGGGGACCTTGACATTCAATTTGTTCCGACCTATACAGCCGATCCAGTTTTAATCTGTCATCATCAGGCATCAAATCCCTGCTTCCCAATCTTGACCCTATTACATGATAGTCCGGCCTTGGGTATCCTGCGTTCACCATTTCCGAATCACCATCATTATATCGGTCTTGCTCTCTTGGATCACCTCTCTGTTGCATACCTCGGCCGACACTTTGCTCTTGCCTTGGTATATTTCGCTGCTGCGGTTATCCTGCTCCTGCCGAGTTGCGCTGTCCGGCATTGCCATTTATAGCGTTTCCTTGACCGGCATTGCCTTGGTCACGGTTACCTCGGCCAGCTTCACCCCGGCTCACACTTTGCCGATCCTCATCTCTCTGTACCTCTTTTCCTTTCCCTGCCCTTGCCGGGTCATATGGGATTATCTGTTTGTTCTTCCTGGCCGAGGTTACTACCTCTTCTCTCCTATGACCACCATGAGGAGACGATGCGGCTCCAGCGGATTTCTCCGGGTTACCCACCGCCGAATGAACGATCTTGGGCCCTGACTCTCTGGGTTAGCCCCGAGTAATTCCTCATTTTGCTGCTTTGATCCGAACCAACTCATTGACGCTTATCTTGTATCTTCTTGACGGGCTTCACCTTAGACCCTCTAATTCGACGCATTGAGCATCCGCTCACTGGTTTTTGCTGGTACTATACTTCGGTAGCCGCACGGATAAACAGTTCTCTGATTCCTCAATCCTAGTATCTCCCCCCTTGTTCATTTCACTCATGAGGTTTCTCCCTTTTACTTTTACAGCATCTACTTTATTTGCCTTTGCATACTCATGCAGTGTCATGTTCACCGACTGCTGAGCCGCGGCTATCTTTTTCGTGCCCTCTAGAATTTTTTGCCTAGTTTCCTCTAGCTCGGCCTGTGCCTGAGCCGGATCTACCGCTGCTGCTACGGGGTTTGCCAAGCTATCCATCGCTTGTCAAGACATTCTCCGCCTCTAGTGGAGGACCTCTATTTTCCTCGGTGCCTTAGGCGTTACCTCCGGATCTGGTGCGGATCTTTGCTTGCGCCCGGCCAGCGATCATCATCACCTCAGCACGGTCCGAGGAGCGAGTGATACGCGCCCCGTGAACCACGCTAAGGGGTGGCTCGCCTCCCTCGACGACGTGCCGCGGATGAACGCACGACACATCGACAACAAGGTAGACCTTGTGCACGCCGAGCTTGACGAAGAGGCTGTTGCGCGGAAGTGGACGCTTGCCGAAGCAGCCAGCGTTGTCGCTGACAAAGTCCAGTGCTCCTAAGCGCTGAACGAGCCCGGAGACGATGCGTTCGCCGGTGCCGATGAGGTTTCCCGTCCGTATCTTCACCCCTACTAGCGCCGCTAGCCCCACGGTAGGCGCCAACTGTCATGGTGGTGTCACGGCAGATGCCATGGATAGGCTAAAGGTGGGGACTAAATGCACTAGGAGAATCCAGGGAGGGATAGTGAGGCGATTCCACACATGGTAGCTTTGTATTCAATTCACTTCCAAGGTTTACAAGTGCTCCTTGAGCTATATTGGGGAGAGGAGGAGGAAGAACTCTCTTACTCTCGCCACTAGCCAAACTCAGCTCTCTAGGAGACAACTAGGCAAACCAACCCAATCGAGATCAACCCCTTCTACAGAGGCCCTAGCAATCCTTATATAGGAGTGGCTAGGTCTCCAATTAGGGCATACGTGGAGGCATATTCTAGGGAATATGCCTCCTCCCAAAATAGTAAGCCGACCGGGTCACTTTTCCCCCGCGTCATCCATGCAGAGGCTACGTGAGCCTCTGCGGCGCCAGCGTCATCCGACATAGGCTTCGTCACCTTTGTCGGCCACGCCTCGGTGGTCCTGCCTCTGTCCGCTTCGCTCATGGTCTGCGTACAGTGGTCACCTTTGACCAGCGAGATACCTTCCTTCTCCTACAAGCTTGATATAACCCGAATCCTACATAGTTGATCCGACCACCTTTGTTCCTCTATACAAGTTAGATTCTTCCCACCGACTTACAATATAAGTCGGCTGAGACCTAGTTAGGTGGACATCCCCTTGTCCGGGTTACCCCGAGATTCGGTCTGCCTTGAGGTGACTCGGCCAGCATCCGCTTTGACCTTGCTGTACCTCGGCTAACTCGGCATTTATACCCCGGCGTGACCCTACCCGGGGGTATCGCCCCAACACACATCGAAATCACCGTCCCTTTCGTCACGACGCGTTTCCTCGCCGTCTCCCCTTGAACCCATGGCGAGAGGGAGGGGGAGCTACCGAAGAGGGGATTGGGATGGAGGCTCCGTCGTCTTGCGGCTACGACAGGATGGGAGTGAAGTAGGGAAAGTGTCTTCGAGGGTAAGGAAGAGAAGTACGGGGAGGAAGAGATGTAATGGGGACGTGACACTGGGATGTGGCCCACTGAACTCGTGAGACGTGACACTCGCAACAGGGGAGCGCCCGGTGTTGCCAGTTTGTCCAAAGCAAGCGTGGCCAATCATGCCGCAGAACAACCTACTCGTGGATCGCTCTCACAAAGACCATCCCAATCGTCCAAGTGCCCCAATCGAACGGTATGAAACAATCATCAAGCAGAACAATTGTGTTAGGGCGTGCCTTCTAGAAGACTCGGTCTAACGGCTACCCATGCAATGACACTGGGTGTGGTTCATGAAAAGAACAGACATGCAATGACATCGGTGGATCCATGCGTGGTTTATGGAAGTAACATACATGCAATGACTCTAGCTATGGTTAATGAAAAGAACACGCATGCAATGACACTGGGTGTGGTTCATGAAAAGAACATACATGCAATGACACTAGTGGATCTTTATGTGGTTTGTTTAGAGGAACAGACATGCAATCACACTAGGTGGATCCATATGTGGTTTATGGAAGTAACAGACATGCAATGACACTGGTAGATCCTTATGTGGTTCATGAAAAGAACAGACATGCAGTGAAACTGGGTGTGGTTCATGAATATAACAGACATGCACTGACACTTGGTGTGGTTCATGAGAAGAACAGACATGCAATGACACTGGTGGGCCCATCCTTATGTGTGGTTCATTAAAAGAACAGACATGCAATGACACTGGTGGATCCTTATGTGGTTTGTTTAGAAGAACACACATGCAATGCCACTGGTGGATCCATGCGTGGTTTATGAGAAGAACACACATCCAATGAACTCTAGTGGATCTATCTTGGCATAATTTGATGTATTCCACGATGTATTTCATTGTACAAGACACTTTCCATTTTTATACTACTCAGTTTTGCCCTTGGTTTTATGTGGTACTACTTAGTTTTGCCCACCCCCTCTCTATCTTTCGTAGAAGCCCAAAATTGTGCTCACCCTGTCTGCTACTCCCTGATTGGTTGTCACAGTTGTCACGCGGATCGTGCGCACCAACCGTTGATTCTCTGTGATCCAACGATGATCGTTGCACACCTTGTGCCCTTCACAGTACAGCGTGAGACAGCACGGGCGTCTCCCTCCGCGAGACTTCTACAGAAGGAACACCATGCCGTCCATGGAAAAAGTCGTCGAGCGGTCATGTCAAGTTTAATCAAGTCTAAAAAGCCTACTACTGCTACTACAACTCATGCACAGGGCAACGGGGTCATCGAGTGCATGGTTGTCGACGGGACGCTGCAATTTATTGCCACTTGATTTTAATCAGACATATCCCATTTATACGCAGCGCTCTCAATCTCACTTCCAACTAGGCCCTACCGCTAGTAAATTCCATGAGTCAAGGGCCCCCCTTGAGTAGATCTAACGTTGCTAGAAATTAGTTCCGCGCCACTTGCATGCAGTGGAATCGAGGTCTGCCATGAGCGTGTTTTCAATGCAGCTCTAAAGTGGAGATCGTGGTTGTTTCAAAAAAAGGGAACCGGAAAAAAAAGGATGGAGATCATGGTAGCCCCCCCTCCCGCCCACCACACGTGTCCACTCGAGGACTATGAAAGGTCCGGTGTTTATAACCCCCCTCGACCTTCTTCTTCAATGAGCTCATGTCATTTCCCCCAGTCTGTCTAGTCCCAAGACCCCAATCTACACCTGCCGCGCGCGCCGAATCTTCCTCATTTGCACTACCTCCTTCCCTTGGTGCGCCATGAAGCGTAGGCATGGAGAGGATCCGGAGGTGAAGCCAGTTGAAGGTGTAGCAGCAGATGGCTTGGTCGTCGCCAAGCAGACAGAGGCGTCTTCTCTGGGCACGAACACCGCGCCGTCGAGGGTGCGAACTCATCCGTCCAACCAGTAGCCGTCGCCGCCGAGCAGCTGGTGGTAGCCGTCGCCGCCGAGCAGCAGTTGGTAGCCGTCGCCGCCGAGCAGCAGGTGGTAGCCATCGCTGCCGAGCAGCCGGTAGTAGCCGTCGCCGCCGAGCAGCAGGTGGCCGACAACGTCGTGGTGCCCGGCAGATGGGGGCAAAGCGGCAGAGGCAATCCGGTGATCTACATCGACGACCCCATCGCCGTTCAAGAAATCTTCGACGCAATCGCGGAGAATGATGAGTTCGAGGAGGAGGTCCCTGATGAGGAGTACGAGGTACTACATTGCTAGCTTCTCTAGTCGCAGCCACAGTTTTCACTGTTGATACATAGGATTTGCTCAATCGTGTACATATTCTTTTGCTCTTGAAGTAGGGTAGTATATATATGATTCAATCGGTTGATTGATGCATCTGCCATCTAGTCAGAAAACCCCAATCCGTCTAGTCACACAACCCCAATCTGCTCATCTGCCATCTAGTTGAGTTTGCTAGTTGAGTGTTGATTTCGATACACAGCAGGCCTATAACATTACATTTCTATTCCTTACTGAGCCCAATGATTCAATTTTTCCCCAAAATAGTGCAAGGGCATCTGATGGTCTCGTTTTCTTAGGGATGGTTAGTGGCCCTAAGGCAGCAATGCACATAAACAATATAGGTTGTGTTGTTGGTATTTTGGTACTCCGACTCCATCGCTGGAAAAAATGAGGCCCTAATTTTTTCTCTCATATGGAACCTAAATATATAATATTTGTATTGTTTCTGATCTATGAATGCGTTGTATGATGCATTTGTATATCCCTGAATATTGTTTGGTACGATTACATTTCAATTTCTTATTATGGCCAATGATTCAAATTTGCCCCAAAGAGAGGCAGACACATTGGTGTCAAATTTTTACAGGGATGAGTGAACAAACCTGGGGCCATGTACAAGATCAATATAAGTTGTGCAATTGTTACTTGGTTCGCTTATGCCATCTCTGTAGAAACTTATGAGGCTGCAATCTTTATTCTACATTCATAGAACTATGATATTTGAATTATCTATTCCATGCATTCATAGTGTATAAGAATTACATTTTAGTTTGTCACCAAGGCCGATGATTGAAATTTGCCCCAAAAGAGTTCAAGTGGAGACACGTATGATGGTGTCGTGTTTTAGGGATGGGTTGGTGAACCTGAGGCAGCAATGCACACAAACAATATAGGTTGTGTTGTTGGTACTTTGGTTCCCCAACTCCATCTCTGAAACAAATTTTGAGGCCCTAGATTTATTCTCATATGGAACTACATATATGATCCTTAAATTGTTTCTGATCTTTTAATGATTGGTATGATGCATATGTATATGAATGGTTTTAATCATAAGTATTTTTAACATGCACATGAAGATTAATTGTTTGGTTTTTTATTTATAATTACAATATTTAGGCTTGTTTTTGTACCTGACTATGTATATCCCTAAATAATGTTTTGTATGATTACATTTCAATTTCTTATTGTGGCCAATGATTCAAATTTGCCCCAAAAGAGAGGCAGACACATTGGTGTCATATTTTCCAGGGACGGGTTAGTGAACCTGGGGCGATGTACAACAACAATATAGGCTATGCAATTGTTACTTGGTTCACTCACGCCGTCCCTGAATAAACTTATGAGGCCGCAATCTTTATTCTACATTCATAGAATTATGATATTCGAATTATCTATTCCATGCATTCATAGTGTATAAGAATTATATTTTAGTTTGTCACCAAGGCCGATGATTGAAATTTGCCCCAAAAGAGTTCAAGGGGAGACACGTATGATGGTGTCGTGTTTTAGGGATGGGTTGGTGAACCTGAGGCAGCAATGCACACAAACAATATAGGTTGTGCTGTTGGTACTTTGGTTCGCCTACTCCATCTCTAAAACAAATTATGAGGCCCTAGATTTATTCTCATGTGGAACTACATATATGATCCTTGAATTGTTTGTGATCTTTTAATGATTGGTATGATGCATATGTATATGAATGGTTTGATCATAAGTATTTTTAACATGCACCTGAAGATTAATTGTTTGGTTTTATTTAAAATTACAATATTTAGGCTTGTTTTTGTACCTGACTATGTATATCCTTGAATAATGTTTTGTACGATTACATTTCAATTTCTTATTATGGCCAATGATTCAAATTTGCCCCAAAAGAGAGGCAGACACAATGGTGTCAGATTTTTTCAGGGACGAGTTAGTGAACCTAGGGCGATGTACAACAACAATACAGGCTGTGCAATTGTTACTTGGTTCACTCACGCCGTCCCTGAATAAACTTATGAGGCCGCAATCTGATGCAATAATTTGTCATTGTGTTGAGATGAAATGATATATGAACCGATCAAACTATTGCTGAGATGCTTTATCTTTGATATCCACGAATATATTGTCTTACATATACATGTTTTCAATTCTTGAGTTGTAATACAATTCAATCATATGTATGAGTTCTAAGTTATGTTCTTAAAAATCAACAGGAGGATGATGATGAAGTGGACGATAGCAAGGTATCTAGGGACAACAAGAGCCGCTACGTGTTGAGGCGGTTACGGTGTGGGCTGATCCGTTTCCACCGTATGGGAGACTGTTTTGCCCATTCTGTGGCAGAGCAATCAACGTGGACCTCAACAACATGATCCAGCACGCGGAGGGCGTTGGCAGAGGCGGAGGCAGAAGCCATAGGCCGATTACCTTGGCGCAACACGCAGCCTACGGCAAATTCCTCCGAAAGTATGTTAGGACTAGCCTATATCCCATCGACTAGGCTGTCGCTGCCTCCTGCTGATAAACCTCTGCCCTGCTAGGCGTCTCCGTGTCCCGGCCTCCTGCTGCAGCCCTTGCTTTTATTTTGTTCTAGTTAATTATTACCTGTGTGTGGCATGTAAGACAATATATCTGTGGTGTCTCTGGTGAACCTTATATATTAATCTACTCCTTTATATGGAGTGCCTTAAAGTTTCTAGTGTTCAATTATATTTACTGATCATGCTCATGCACACTACAAAATATTTCTAGTTCTCGATTATATTATAATTGTCAAGAAATACATCAACAAGTTAAATTGGTTCAAATTTTGTATTGAAGTAACTAAATGTATCACACACATAATAAACTAGAAACTAAAATCTAGTTCAAACACATAATGTATCACCACCACTTGTTGTCGTCCTTGACTTGCTTCCCCTTCAGCCGCTTGATGTCGCCACCGTCCCAAGATCCCCGTCATCCCGAAACCGTCATTCTCCTCGCTTCTTCTCCTGGGCTAGCTTACAACCAGGGCATAACTCTCTCGCGAAAAACCCCGCCTTAACCATCCCATCTTTCATGGTAATGAGCTTACTGTACAACTCGTACATCATGTAGGCGTCTCTGGATGCATACTCGAGGCGCACCTGGCTCATCGGCTTCCACTCCCAGTAGTCGTGATCGATTCGCTTCAATTTCTTCAGTTTTTCATAGGATTTACCGATGATTTCCGCTGCCAGATCACCCATGCCATCCTTCGCTTGGTATGATTTGATCTTGTACAGATTTTGGATGTCGATGTGGTGCCCCTCTGGGATTTTTATCAACGCACGAGAAAGCATAATTGTGTCATTTGTGATATCCACGCTAGTGAAAGTTATCCCTTTCCTACACAAGAACTCGACGAGCGGACAACGATCTCGGTTGGTTTACTCCTGCACTTAGATGGTTCTAGGGATGTAAGGAACAAGGGATGCGTATGGTGATCTCAAATTTAAATTTCACATACCTGCAGAAGTGGTAAACGAGGACCTCCTCATGTATGGCGATTTGCACGACAGCGATCTCTTGTGGAGGATTTTTTCACTTATTTGCACGGGTGTACTCCAAGTCTAGCCCCACAAACTTGTGCTTCTCTTTCTCAAGCAATTGCTCAAACCTGGCGAGAGTTGTCTCCACAGTCGCTTCATCATTTGTGTGCACCACTGTCAAAGTCGTGGTGCCATGGGCAGGGACCAAGTGGGTCTCTGTTGTGCGTTTCCCATCGTCCATGCCTGCAAGGAAATGGGTGAAAGGAATTGCCTGCAAGGAACTGCCTGCGAGAGGAAGAAGAAGATGAACCGACCGTTCTAGAACAGAGAAAGAAGAAGCGCCCAGGAAAAACTGCAGAGGAATGACTAAGGAAGAGGAATGACTGCAGAAGAAACGTGGTAACTGCAACTTTCGGTTCGAGAACTCACCGTGGTTACGTGGAGATCGTGGCAGTGCCGCCGGTTCAACAAGTGGGGCCAGTTCCTGCGAGAATATGAAATTAGCTGTGCATTTTTCTATGCAAGAAATTGAGAGAAGTCATTTATATTTTGTGTTTCATAATTAAACACAATGAAGTTGGTACAGCCCAAGAGATTTGAACAAAAGAGATTTGCTAGTTTAACATACAACAACACTTACAGGCCCAACATGGCAGAACTTGGAGAGCCCCAGAACTTGAGCTACCATAGAGACCTCGGCAGAGGTGGCAGAATTGGTGCGGGTGCAACCACAGCGATGACGAGCTCGGATTCTAGAGGAGGAAAACATAACCGAGCATGGTCGACAAGGTGATAGATCTCACCGGGAACCAATTCTCGTTCCCTACTGTGCCATGGGTGCGTCCATGGTGAGCGCGAGCTCCGACTCGGGATGGGGAGGAGAGCGGGGCCGAGCAGCTTCGTCACTTCCTAGCTCTGCGCCATGGCCACGACCACAGATTGCCGCTCCGGGGAAGAAGACGAGTAATGGAGGCGCCAACGTTGCAAGCCTACAGGGAGGAGAGCTGGGCCGAGCAGGTTTGTCCATGTCCCAGCTCTGCGCCATGGCTGCGACGCCCCACAGATTGCTGCTCCAGGAAAGAAGAAGAAGCGTAATGGATGCAGGCGCCAACGCTACAAGCCTAATTGGCACCTAAGCGACGGGAGCGACAGGAGCGACATAACGGCGAGAACTGACAGGGGGGCCCAACTTGACGGCCGTTATCCTGATTTTTTGTATTGAAACATAAAGTTGAATTCGTGGCGAAAAAGACCCTCTGAGTATCTGGCACACCAACTGTAGTCATCGCAGATGATTTCAGGGAACTTGGGTACCGCGTTGCCTAGACACCCCAACTTTCGGGCTGCAAAATGATATTCTCCATAAAAGATATCATTCATATAAATCGAACAACCATTGTTTTCAGATTTAAAGGAATAACAACTTCACATCAAACACGATCCGGATACAATGTTCATGCTCAGTGCAGGCACCAAATAACAATTATTTAGATTTATCACTAATCCCGATGGCATATGGAGAGGCAGCGTTCCGACGGCGATCGCATCAACTCTTGATCCATTGTCGACCCACATCGTGACCTCATCCCTTGCTAGTTGTCGCTTGTTCCGCAGCCCCTGAATCGAGTTACATATATTAGCAACCGATCCCGTATCAAATACCCTGGTGATACTGTGAGTACTAGTCAAGTACACATCAATAACATGTATATCGCATATACCTTTGTTTGCCTTGCCGGCCTTCTTGTCCGCCAAATACTTGGGGCAGTTGCGCTTCCAATGGCCAGTCCCCTTGCAATAGTAGCACTCGGTATCAGACTTGGGGCTAGCTCGGGATTTATTTTTAGGTGTGGCAACAGATTTGCCGCCCTTCTTTCCCTTCTGCTTGCCTTTCTTGTCCTTATTGAAACCGGTGGTCTTATTGATCATCTACACTTGATGTTCTTTCCTAATCTCCACTTCTGTAGTCTTAAGCATTGATAGAAGCTCGGGAAGAGAATTCTTCATGCCCTACATGTTATAGTTCATCACGAAGCTCTTGTAGCTAGGTGGCAGAGATTGGAGAACACGATGTATGCCAAAGTCAATGGGAATCGTTATTCCCAAGGACACAAGCTTATCGGCGTACCCAGACATTTTGAGTACATGCTCACTAACGGAGTTGTTCTCCTCCATCATGCAGCTAAAGAACTTTTCAGAAGCATTATAACTCTCTACGGAAGCATGGGTATCGAAAATCATTTTCAATTCTCCCATGGTATCAAAGGCATTGCCATTTTCGAAACACTTTCGAAGTTCTGGCTCTAGCCCATATAGTATGCCATAATGAACTAAGTTGTGGTCCTCCTGACGAGTTATATAGACATTCTTTTCCTCTTCAGGGGCATCAGGAGCTGGTGTGGGGCCTAGCGGCGCCTCTAGCACATATTGCTTTTGTGCAGCAGTGAGGAGAATCCTCAAATTCATAGCCTAGTTGGTGAAGTTGCTACCATTCGCAGCAAGTTTCTCTTTCTCCATGAACACATTGAAATTAAAAGCATGTGGTGCCATCTACAACAGAATTTGTAAAGTTTATTTAGACTAAGTTTATGATATATTGAGTTCAACTAATCCAAATTACTAATGAACTCCCACTCAAAAACGACATCCCTCGTGTCTTTTTGGTGATTACATGAACCAAATCCACTACACCAAGTCCGATCATCATGTGAGTTGGTGTAGCTTCAAAGGCGAGCATCTATATGGGCATTATATCAACTATATTACTCATGCTTAACCTTTCGGTCCGTGTTCCGAGGCCATGTCTGTACATGCTAGGCTTGCCAAGTAAGAACCTTAGTATTTGCGTGTGTAAAACTGTCTTACACCCGTTGTATGAAAACATAGAGTCGAGTAGACCCGATCATCACGTGATGTCTCGAAACACAATCCATAGAACGGTGCATACTTAAGTAAGAACACATTTTATCTTTATATTTAAATGAGGGATCATCTTATAATTCTACTAAAATCGCCAAACTAGCAATATAAGATGCAAACATCTAATGTGTAAAGTGAGATAATATGGTCCATGCATTTGATCTCTATCATGTGCATCGTGGTATGATCTTTATCATTCCTTTATGTGTAAGGCCACGGTCTACGGAACTTACACGTTAAGTGTGTTGTAAGAGTATCTATCATACATCTACTTACAACAATACCATATCAAGACACTAGCCCAGCAACGATCTAAACTAGACGCCTCTAATTTATCCATTGCAAGTTTTATGTGGCTTAGGGCTTTCGAAGATAGAACCGTTCTTTCCTACGAACATGGAACCACAACGAGGATAACCAAGTTATTAGAAACTCGTTGTAAATCAGATATTGACTATAGTAGGAGAGACAGACACCTGCCAGCCACTTATGCAAAACTAGTTTCTGCAATTTCACCTGAAACAATTCCAGTTTCTATGGAAATAATTCCTGCGCTTTGAAACTCTTTCGTCTGAAACATATGTGCTCCAAAATGGTGTCCGTCAACCCTTAAGTGTGTCACCCTACAGTTCGCAAATAATGCAGACATGATTGAGACCCCTCTCGAATCAATAATCAGAAGCGGGACCTAGAGATCCATACTGACTCATGCACATTCAACGATGACTTCTGTGATCGTGAGAACCTTTAACGCTTAGTAACTTAATCCCTTTGTATCATGATATAATACATGTTCGAGATTCGATCATCGGTATCCAAATACCTAGTTTGATCTCGTTACTGACATGCACTCTTTTCTCATTCCCGTGATATAACATTCTAGTGATCACATCACTTGCTTGCAAGCTATCTTAACGTGATATCACCGAGAGGGCCTAGAGTATATCTATCCATCACCAGGATTGACAAATTCCAATCTTGATCCATGAGCCTCAACATAACACCTTCGTAGCACTGAACCCACCTTTATAGTCACGCTGTTACGGTGTGACGTTTGATGCTATCAAGATACTCTTCCGGTGTTAGCAGTTAACATGATCTCATGGTCTAAGGACTAAGATTACTTTGTATGATGTTATAGCAATATAAACATAATGACTTTGATCGTAATGTTATACTTCAGATGAATGTTCATCACATCATTTCACAAATGTTGTGACCTCGTTATTAACAACATCCAATGTCCATGATTAGGAAACTTTGATCATCCTGTTAATCAACGAGCTAGTCTATAAGAGAGGCATAACTAGGAACCTTTTATTTGTTTATTAAACACACATGTATTGACGTTTCCTATCAATACAATTATAGCATGCAAAATAAACATCTATCATATACAAGGAATACATAATAACAACTTTATTATTGCCTCTCAAGGCATATTTCCTTCAGGAAATGGAGTCAACTCTGATTCTATGAATGAGATGATGAACCAATACCCAACCTAAACATCGTGACCCAATCATATCACGGAGTTCAAGTTACGATGATTAGAAATGGATCCTCATAGACTATTCCTTAGACCGTGAGGCTATATCAATCACTGTCTCCCGAGAGTGCTTAGATAACATCAAGCGCCACTTGGTAATACAATGGTTATAAAGGTGTGTTTAGGTACTCGGAGGAAACCGTAGAGGCAATATATGTCAAGAGCGGGATTTTTCCATCCACGTGACAGAAAGATACTCAAGGGCCCACTCAGAGAAGTTATATCCAAAAGATGCGCATCATGTGATTTGATCATAGGGATGTCACTTGTCGGAACGAGTCAAATAGTATTGTTCGGTAACGAGATTGAACACGACATGGTGATGTCATTTATCAGATCTCGGGCAATTCAAGTATCGAGAGACAAAGGGAATAAGTCACGACCGTCCTGGTTCAAACGACGAAAGATCTTCGTGGAACGCACAGGGGTCACATGGCCATCCAGGTCCCTCTATCGATCATTGGTCTGGGAGTGTCCCGACCATGTCTGGAGTTTTCCCGAACCGTAGGGTATCACGCTTAAGGGTTTGATGATGCTTAGAGAGTGTTTATAGGATCGGAAGAATCGTCGAAGAATAGTAGATAGAAAACCGGAAGGGTTCCGGTAAGTCTGGAGGATGTCCGGAGTGGAGATGGAAGGTGTTCCATAACCACGGAGATTGAATAATATATGAATGAATGTTAAATATTGATTTGATCATTTATTCATAATTATTTAATAAAAGAGAAAATCAATTTAAAGGTCAAAAGGCTTAATGGGCCATTTTCGGAGGGAAAAGGGCCCATTAGGGAAAGGAAAGAGGGAGAATGGCCAGAGGGGGTGGCCGACGCCCTAGTGGGCTAGCCCCACCCAGGGGACCATGGGGGTGGCCGGCGGCGCCAACCCTCCCCCTCTCCTCTCCTTTAGTCCCACCCCGAGACTTTGAGGGAGGTAGTACCTCCCCTTCCCCTATATATAGTGGGGGTATTTGGCCAGATAATTACACACAATATTCAATAAAGGTTTCCTCACTTTTGGGGAGACCTCCACACAATATTCAATAAAGGTTTCCTCACTTTTGGGGAGACCTCCAATTGATATTCTCTCTCTCTCTCTCTCTCGTGGTCCCAAGTTCGGACTGCGTGAACGAGATACATCTTCACCGCGGAGCGCCGTCGTGCTACAGGATTCGGATCCACGAGCTCTACTTCCACAACTGCTGCTGGATCGGGGAAGCGGGAGTCATCGTCAGGCACCGGACGTGTGTAACTCCCAGCGAGGTGTCACACTTGAGGCACTCAAGTCGTTGGAGCCATAGGAGCGCAAGGACTTTATCACGACCTTGGGGTCGGCTTCGGCTCATCTACATCAACCACGCTCTCCTGAGCGTTGACAACGCTTTTCGGTCTTCAAGGGTAAGTTAGCGAAAATCCCCTCCTGTTACTGTATTACTAATAGATAGGTCCTAGCAACATCAGGGGTTTAGGGGTGTAGGGTAAAATTTTATTGTTTCCATACGCGGAACCCCTACTGTTCCGCCTGTATAGTTGCGTCCGCCCACAAAATCGCATGGGAAGGTACTTCCAACTCCAAAACTTCAATCCTTTTTCTTTCTTCTACCTCCAAACTCTCCCAAAACCTCAAGGGATCTTCATCTATACTCAATTTCATTCGACTTCCTCGCACACAAGTGATCTACGGTATGTTTTTCCTCTGATCCTCCAATTACTTTTTGCAAATTCATCTTTGATCTATTGTCATTATCAATCTAGGGTGAGACCTACTATGAACCAATTGCCATGATTTTCTTGCCTAGATTATTATTTGAGGAGAATTCTTTAGTGTGCTATGATGAGGAATATAATGCACTTACTGTTGTTGGTTCAAAAAGTATTATTTTTGCCTTTCTTCAATGTTTTAGATGATGAACACAAGGAGCCAAATTCGTGCTCGTGCCATCGCTAGTGCTTCTCGGGCTGCCGCTCAGGAACGCATGGGGATACGGTTCAGGGATGAGTCCCATCGTGATCACTTCAACAGGATCAAGAACCACGAAGTAAAGACCACCAAGTGGGCTTGCCCCATTATATTGAACCAACTCGGTATTTCTGATGACTTCAATCTACTTTGCAATAGAGCTGGCCTGCAAAACTTTGTCTACACAGATGTACCTACTTATCGCCGCTTAACCATTGAATTTCTAAGTTCGTTGCAAAGCACCATTAAGCAGTGGCAAGGAGATGATACTATTTCTTTCCGTCTGATGAACAACAACTACACCTTAACATTAGATGAATGGTGCGCATGTTTTAATTTGCCAAATAATGATATTCATGCTTTACGCGCATCCTTTACTGGCTTAGAACCTACCCCCAAACAATACTATAATGGAATGAGTTTCACTACTAGAATAAACAAGGGGAAGAATATTCAACATCCTGCAATTTGCTATTTGTTCTATGTTATTGCTAACACCTTGCACGCACGTAATGAGTTCACGAGACTCAATGAGGAGGACATCCTAGTCCTTGCAAAGGCTGCTTATAGCAACTGTGGCTTCTCACTCAACTTGGGCGCCATCCTTGTGCGCTACCTGGAGCACCAAGCCTCCCAAAGCCAATATCCAATCACTAGTGGAGGCGTCATCACCATGCTTGCCACTACCCTAGGCATCGACCTAGGCGAGTTGCAACCCGTGCTAGGTGAGACACGTGTTAGTTTCTTCACTTTGAGAGCCTGTGGGATGCTTACTAGGAGAGGTGGTGTTTATTACCTGCATATTGCTGGAGCTGGGCGTATTTGCCCTGCTCCTATGCCTAATGGTGTTTTCTCTATCGAGGAAGGATGTTTGCTATATGATTCATAGGTTGAGAAACACCAACCCGAGGAAGATATTCCGGAGGAGGATGAGGACTAAGAGGAGGAGCAAGAAGTTTCTTATCAAGAGGAGCAGCCACAAACCCGTCTCGCCACATACCAAGATTTCCAAGGACTTGGACGAATTGTGGAGAGGATGCATAGCCTCTCTTTGAAACTCCGAGAATCAACAAGTAACCTCTCAACTCAATTCACGAACTAGAGTAACGACTTTTTCCCGCCACCACAGTAAATTGAAGGGCTTGCAAAAGCCTAAGCTTGGGAAAGTTTCCTCATGTATCTTTACGTGGCGCTCATTTGCTTTTATTTATTTTAGAGGTTGTGTTTTTATTTGAGTTTATAAGCACTCGTGTTGGTTTCCCCAACACATTATTTTTAGTTCTTTCTATTTTTCTTTCGAAATTTTCTAGCCGAGCTTTGCCGCTAATTTTCTATTCTTTAAAGTCCCTCTCTTAAAAACCACAAAAAGATTTCTCTATTTTTCCTTATTTTCCCTCTTTCTTTTCTTTTTGCCTCGAGGTCTTCATATATTTGTAGGAGAGTGGTTGACTTCGAGTTTCCAAGAAACAAATAAAAAAGGAAGAAGAAGTGGAACCAAACATGAGAAGTATGCCTTATGACTCCCCACTTTTGAAGTTTGAGAAACCCATGCTAGTTAGTAGGAAATGTTGAGATATTATATTGGTGGAGTGAGTATTTGTATTGTAGTAAGATTTTCGTTTACAGGGGTATTTAATTGGCTACGTTTTGTTCCAACTCTCATAATTAACCAAGTCTTGCCTAAAAATTGCTAAACAATTGTGATAAGAAAAAGTCTAACAATTGAAGGCTTGGGTGTTGTAGTGCTTGGTCTTAAAGGCTTATTTTTAGAGACACTCAACACCACTGAAAATGTTGATTGACTTAATAGCTCTCTTTGAAAGAATTTGTTCGATTGAATTAATGTTTAGCGGTTTTTGTGAGCATGCCAAAATTTGACTTGTTAATCATAAGAATGATATAGCTTTACGCGTGTCAAACTTCATGGTATGCCAACAAATCCGCTAGCCTACGAACGGTCTTTATGGAGGAAACTCCTAGCTTTCGGCTATGAGTTGATTAAACACTTGTAGCAGCAATGCTATAGTGGGTAAGATTCTTGGTACTCTCGGGTAGCTGTAATCAAGATGGAATCACCCCTCTGACTGTTATGAGAAATCATTATGCAAAAGGAACAAAAACCTTAGTGTTGCCACGAGTGTCCATCATAGCCCGATAAACTAATATTTTTTGGCATGCTCTCAATTACTTAAAACCTGGAATTCTTGAAGGACAATGAATAGAAAAGTAGTGCTTGAAAAGTCTTGATTTATTGATGTGAGAGAATTGAGATACTCTAGTGTATATGCTTTTCATGACAACTCTCACACTCTTAATTTACATGATTATACTTTACTGTTCAAAGGCAAGCCTATGAGTTGATTACTTGACATGGAATAAAGTTTACTCATTTGAATCATCCATGTTTACAATAATTTTGCTGCACTATAAGGATGCATGAAACCCGTATGATATGCTCGCCATTACTCTATCTATTCTGAAGTTTTTCAGATTTATGAAGTGGAGGAAACATGAGACTACTAATCATGAATAAGATCACCATCTCGTTATTTCAGTTTAAATGCCGAGTTCTTTTTTGATTTTGGTTTTCTTGCTCGGGGATGATCAAGTTTAAGCTTGGAGAGGTTGATGGATCTGAAATATAGCCATCTACATCCATATTTAAACTGGATATTACTCATATTCTTGATAGAATATCTCTCTAAACCTTGCCACTAATGCTAATATTCAAAGGGGTATGCAATCCTTTCTTTTATATTTTTCCTGCACAGATAATGTCGTTTAAAGGAGGGAATCACTACATTAAAGTCAAAGATACGAGATTTCCGACAACCAGAAGAAACCAGGATCCGTACAACAGAGGAAGACGCTTTAACGACCAACTATACGACCGGAGCAAAAATTCTGGCCGTATAGCTCCGGTCGTATAGTTGGCGCTTCCACCGTTAGATCAAACATAACAATTTTTGTGAAGGGACCCCTATATAAATAAGCCTCGGGCGACGAGAAAAAGCGCCCCCGAAGAAGCCAGACCTCGCAAAAAAGTCTCTTCCACAGATCACCAACCGCCTCCAGATCTCCAAACCCTTCTCCGTCTCCATAGCCATATTCCACCACTTGTAATAGTAGATCTCTTCTCTGATTGGTGATATTGTAAGACTATTGCTATCAATCTTATGATTTTCATTACAATGTTTGTGATTGTTGATCTCATCTCTATATGTGAGTAATTCTCCTTGGGCTAAGAGCTTCGGTCTAGCCATGTAGCAATTGTGCATGTTATTTATTATAGATGGGATCGTGTATTAGTTTGTATGACACGATGAGTATTGTATCCTATCTTGCCTCAATCCAAGGACTTGTCATTTACCCAAGACCTCGAGGGTTGAGCCAGGTATAGGGAGTATGTGAGATGACTGATCTGCAGGTTGGGAATCCTAGTGACAGAAGGGGTAGTACGGCTATATGTGAGAGATTTTCTTGGGATTAACGGTGACATCACTATGCATATCATTAGTTCTCTTTCTTCTATGGATGAGACTAGTAGGTTATTGCTATAAGCGGTTGCGGAGGCAATAGCAATTATAGATGCACTGCCCACATATAATTTATCTTGCTTTAAGAAGTACACGCATACTTTATTTTTATCTTTTATTTCCATCAGATGTTTTGCACAGCTATATGTGAAACCGACGCCCTAGGCCCTATCTCTCCATCATCGACAATAATAAAAAGACGCAAGCTATTGGTCCGATAAAAACACAAAAGGAATTCTAAAACTCATGAAGGTCCGTTAAAGTAACTTCACTACACATTCGTTTCCCGAGGATTCGATAACCTAGGTCTACTTGGGAAAAAGAAGTTACACTACATCTGTAATCCGGATCGAAGGTATCAACGACCGAACGGACGCGTGGGTCAGCCGCGCCCCCTCCAGCGACGCAACCCATGGTCTCCCTCACAACCGGGGCCTAGCTGTGGCCATCGAGGAAGGTATGGGGGCATGGCCAAACTAGCGCGCCACTACGATCTCCCTCACCACCGGCATCACCACCCCCGTCGTCGCCTGAGCTTGGGCCCATGGACACCAGCAGCTTTGAGTTCTCCATGACCATCCACTTGGGCATGAAGCTGGAGAGGGCGGTCCTTCCCCGCAAATTGGTGTCGCTGCTCCACGGCGCAGAGCCCCAGCATGTCGTGTTGCGGGCGGCCTAGTGAAAAGTTGCATTAGTTTGTTTAGTCTGGTCATAGTGGAGAGTAGTATAGAGTAGTAACATGCACATGCTACTAGTCTATGTTACTAGTGGGTAGTAACATTTGTGTGGTGCTATGAAAAGAGCATTTATTATATTATAGACTCATTTTATCTTGGTATGTGTGATGTTACAGTAACCAAATATGTAACTCTATCCCCCTCTCTCCTCATTAACTCATTGCCACATAAGCAACTTTGCTGAGTTGGACTCTTAGTTACTGCTAAATTTACTTGTACTATGACTAGCCTTACCCCACTCGGCCATACGGATTGCTAGCTCGTAAAGGCCACCAACCTTTGTATTGGTCGGTGTTGGCTTTGTTTTCTTCTTGTTTTCCTTTTGGAGTGATTTGTGTTGTTTGCTCCAACATTGCTTGCCAGTTGTATCAGGTTGTTCCTATATTAATATAGCTAGGTGTAAAGTATATTTCGAAAAGGAGTTCAGTTGTAGACATTGTCCAACTACTATTGCTACGAGAGCTATGAGTTCAGAGGCTTTAGTAACTACAACTGTAAAATACACTAAAATATGTCGTCGTGTGAGCTGAGGTCGACCGTCGGAGTAAGGGCATCTCCACCAGGCGTCTCAAATCGGTGACGCAAATGGTCTGATTATGTTCGGATGGGTAGGTCCATGAAAAAAATGGGTCGCTATCCAGGATGTCTAGATAGTGGCAAATTTTGGCCATTGTTGTGGCCACCTGTGTGTTTCTAGTGCCTTCCCGCCACCCTGTCATTTCCCTCCATTGTTTCATGGCGCTTATGGCCACTTCCCACCACTTCGAGATGTTTCCCGATGTGTCCAGCTATAGGCAATAAAATGAGAGGCCAGGAGAGGTGGATTTCTCCCATCCTCCCAACGTTCACCATGCCTGGCCTCCGTCTTCCAGCAACTAGCCGATGGGGGAGAGCCATGGGAGTTGCCGACACTGGACCAGCGGGCAACCCAATCCGTGCGAGAGCGATCACGAGCGTTTAAGGTACCACGCAATAGGACCACCGATGAGAGTTTCTCGTGTGACGTCCATGACAAAGTCATGTTGCCGGCGTTCCAACGGCGGCAAGCAATCAAACAATTGCTCGCTCAGTTCGTGGAAACGGCGCGTGCTAATCCCGTCGATGCGGCCTTGCGTGCCCGTCTCGCCCAAGCTGTAGAGAACCTAGAGACGCAGAGGGTGGTCTACCACTCTCTCCAAGAGGAGTGAGGTCTTGTCTCCCCACCGTCACCGCCACCGCAAGTTTAGATTGTTGTATCATGTTCAACCGCTTGTAATATGCCTACTATTAATGGAATTTTTTTATTGCAATGAACGCAGCCGCACTTGTTTGATCATTGCAAGCAAGTTTCATACATAGTTCAGAGATATTGAGCAAGATTTGAAAAAACACAAGATAAACTAGAAGACCATTGTCTTCTTCTCGTCATCGTCTACTCATTAGAGTCGGAATGATAGTAACGACGACACATGGTGTGGTCGAAGACGCTGACGGTGAGTATGGCTTCGGCATCGTACTTGAAGATGAGGAAGTGCTCGACTTCGATTTGGTGCACGCGGGTGAACTCCTTCCAACCGTCGGCGAGATACATCTTGTCATATTGGTCGAGTAGCACCTCCACGGACCACTGACCGATCGCACCACCAGTCACCCACATCACGACATGGTGGGGCTCATGCCCGTCTACCGCTCTGGATTTGCCCCCACGTCTTCGTCGATGGCCTCGACTACGACCGAGGCCCGGTGGTCGTCCAAGACGTCCTCCCCTCGATCCAATGTCAGTGGCCATGGCTAGCTAGTGTGGTGCCTGTGGTGGTGCTGACCACTGGCGGATGAGAGGGAGGAGGAGAGTGTGGAAGAAAATGGCCGCATGTGGGCTGTTAAAAGGCCATGGCATTGGATGTCGGCGCGGAGGCCGAAACAGCGTAGGCGTCGGGCGACACGGCCGGCGCAGGAGGGCATGCGTCAACGGTGCGGCCAGCTTTGGAGTAATCTACCTCCCTTCATTGATGGCTAGTGGAAGAAGACCGTTTAGTCGCTGCCATGCGTCATTCGGCCCACGCGGGAGGACACGGGAGGACGCGCCCGCTGTCCTTCCGACGCAACCGTTGCACAAATTTAGCGCGCCGATAAATCGCGCTGGTCCGCACGGAACACACCGTTGTAGGGGACGTAGCCACCGATCGGATCCGGTCGGACAGTTTCGGACACGGCAGGACCATTTGTATGGTGACCGCTGGAGATGCCCTAACGAAATACGAGCACACTCACGTGGAGGATGCCATTGCCCATTGGTGCGGTGAACAGCTATGCCATTGCCCATCCGGCAGTGCAGCTGCGGCAGGACACACTTGCAACACACGAGGCTAGTCAGCCGGCGAGGAAAACTGCTGTACTCCGTACGACGGAGCCGAGTGGTAGATGCCTTGGATTCAACTCCCAACGTCACCAACTATTCCTCCCCGAGATGGGAGAAAGAATATGGCAAGCTCCCTGTAGTGCCATTCATCACCACCGAACCCACGAGGCCACGGCGTGCGTGACCATTCCGTGCAGTCATCCATCGTGCGTGGATTTGTGCGTGCAACATCACCATGTGGGACCAGGCGATGATCAGACGCCAGTCGCGGCACATGTATACGCCACCACCGAGGTCCCACTCGAGCCCGCGTACCTCTCCACCGCAGCCGAATATTCGACGTCTCGGTACTCGGGACGCGAGAGAATGAGATACTTATGCAATGCAAAAAGTCCCGTGGGTTGGTTTCCTTTGATTCCTCCTCGCGTGTATATTCAGTACACTTATTAATGTGGTTTGCTTTGCAATTCAGTAGCTCACGAAAAATATAGTCATTGACATAGAAGGTTTAGGAAAGAAGCAAAATTGACTAAATAAATGTGACTATCATGATACATGGTCATGGCAAACGTGACGTAAACAAAGAGAAAATGAATCAAATCTCTAACAAACTTCCTCTGTTGAGAGTGACTTGTCGTGCATCTTCGAGATGCGAGGTCGAGGTTAAAGTTCTCCTCCAGTACCGCGAAAAAGCAAAAACTCCTTCAGCAGCAAGCCAAAACCAATCTGTTTTCTTTTTCTCTTAAAAGGATAGGATAACATGTTTAGCAACATAGGAAAGCAAATCTCGTACTGCTTTGACAGCGACTCGTACTAGAAATTAAGACGAGTGCTGGTGCTGTTTACCTTCTCTCTACCAACTGCCGTAGTACGAATCTATTGAATTGTATGCACTAGCCAACGTAACTAAAAATTCGAATTGATAAAAATGATAGACAATTTATTTTAACATTCATTCTACGTCTTTGTCCATTGGCCTATTGGGACGCATGTTTGGGTAGCCGCAATATTTCTTTTTAATTCTTGTGTTGCCCAGGATTTGATCCTAGAACGTCATGCTCTGATACCTTATTGAATTACATGCACTAGCCAACGCAACCAAAAGTCCGAACTAATGGAAAGGGCTAGACAATTTATTTTAACGCTCACCCTACGTCTTTGTCCTTTGGCCTATTGTGACGCATGTTCGGGGAGCCGCAATATTTTTTTATTAATTGTGCTGGTCAGGATTTGATTCTATGACGTTCTAATCTGATACTATATTAAATTGTATGTACTAGCCAACGCAATCAAAAGTCTGAACTAATGAAAATGGCTAGGTAATTTATTTCGACAGAATCTACCAACTCCAAAGTCTAAACAGACAGTCTGACAGAGCGAGCATCTTGGAACTGTTTGTCTCCTCTCCCGTCCGGCCATCCCCCTCCCGGTTCACATAGACGTCAGTGACCCCTGTGTCAGGGATAGCAACAACACAGTCCGATTAGACGACGCTGTGACACGAGTGCGTAGGCGACTAAGTTATAAGTACTCCCTTCGATTCATATTAGTACTTGGATTTATGTAGATTCAGTTATATCTATTACTAAAACATGTCTAGATTTATTCAAATCTAGATAAATTTGAGTCAACTAATATGGTTCAGAAGGAGTACAATTTTTTACCCGCGAGAAAAAATATTGAAGTTGAGCGGCGCCGGTGTGCGCCCCGGCGCCCCGGCGCGCTGCGCCTTTTGTACCGTGCGTGCCGTGCCGCGCCGGCCGATCGATCCCTTTGACGTTAGCTATAGCAGTCACTCGCTCGTCAGGTCGATCGACCGCCGTCTTGGTTTGCGTGCTCTTTCTCGACCCGCTACTCTCTACTCCAGGATCATTAGACAAACGCCGTGGGTAGCTTAGCTACTCCTCCATGTTATGTTACCGGCTGAAAGCGATGCTAGAATGGAGTATTGTAAGTGGTATAGCAGGGTTTGAATTTGTTGACCGGAATGGACATTCATCTGATCCTTTCTGCACTGAATTAAGCTGGCGCGTTACTCCGAATGTCGAAGCGACGAGTCCCAAAGTCCCTTGTCGATCGTGAGTGACTCCGAATTTGTTGCGGGCTTTGTCAGACATATAATCGTGAAGTGGTTGCAGCTCGCGTCACTCGTGTAACCGTTGGCGTAAAAATGCAGTCACAGGATTGGTCTCAAAATACTCAGCAACTTCCTTGCTGCTGCTCATGTGTGCTTCATTTGTTGGCATATACGCGAACCACACGCGTTAATTGGACCAACCCACGGCTGGAAGTAGTCCGTACCAACTTTTCGCTCGACACGCTTAAATCGTTGAGCAACTGAAAGAGTGAGAATAATCAAGCACCACGAACTTGGCGGCAAAGTAACCCTGGCACATACAGTACTAAGCACGAACCTTCCTCTCTGTTGCCCTGCTAGCGGATTTCCTTGAGAAGGAAGCTGTTCCTGCTGTTGCATGGCGAGCAAGGCCATGCGGATGCGGATTCCGCTCGATCGGAAGTCAAAGATACTCCTAGATCTCGCCACACGTGTACGTACGTACGATCACCTCCATTCCTGTCTTATATTCGAGTTATAGTATATTGCAAGGTCAGCTTCTAGACAATCAGAGAGCTGACCGAAAATGGCTCAATTATGAACTAATTTTATCTCCCAACCGGTAAAAAGTGCTCGGTGGCCGGTTTATCAAACCGAGCCACCGAATCGTGGTCGTCCGATGCGTGATCATTGTGCGTCCTCCACTTACCGTCCTGACAACTTCTGCTCGGGGGACCCACCCGTGCGTCGGTGTCGGCTGTTGTGGCCCGCATCTCTTGCGCGACTCTCTCTCCCTCGCCCTTCATCTTCTCTCTCCCTTGTTCCTCTCTTCACAGTACTGGCAATCTCGGCAGCGATTCTGTCGGCGGAAGCGCCATTTCTAGGTACTCACCGGTGGAGAGGGGGACGTGCGGAAGGAGGGCGTCCGGTTCGTCGCCTGTGAGCTCCCAACGCGTGAGGAGCGGGAGATCGGCGGCGGAGGGCCAGGTGGCGGAGGAGGTCGGTGGCGTACATTGGCCGGTGTTGCAACCGGGGTGGTGCTCGGCGAGGACGAGGAGCGCGTGAGGGCGTCAAGTTCGGTGACGGAGAGGGCTCCGATGACGGATTTTGTTCTCGATTCACCCCGTGTGGATCTCGTTTTTAGTGAGTTTTGCTCCTCAAATCCATCGAAACCGTCCATGTGTTAGCCTTCTCCTAGTGTTTTTGGTCACTTGGTTGGGTGGCGAGGAGGGGACAATGGGAGACCTTGGTGGTGGCGGCGCTTCGGCTTCGGCATACCCCAGATCGTACTCTGAAGATCAGACTCGGAGGTGATCGGCAAACCGTTAGTGGATGTGTGTGTAGGTTTTTCTGAGCGAACGCCCAGCGTTTGACGCCGACTTGGGCGATGCATGTGGGTATCGTAACCCTCTTGGGGGCGCCGTTGTGGGTACCTCCCGCGCAAAGGCTCCAGGTGAAAACCCTAAATTGTTTCGGTCTTGCCGACGGCGCCGCGTTGCATTGTTGCCCTCTTGGGGCGTAGGCGTGGAGTTCCTCTCCCCTGGTCTCAACGATGCCTCCGGTGGTGAGTCTTGTTTTTTTGTGCTTTGTTGTTTATCTATGATCTGCTTTCTAAGAGATTTTCCTCGGTACCATGTGCCTGTTCTGCCACGTAGCTTTATTTATATAGTGGGACGAAAGCCGGTTCCATGAGGTGAAACGGAGGGGAGTATAGAATAACCTGTTTAGCAACAGAGGAAAGCAAATCTCGTACTGCTTTGACGGCGACTCGTAGAAATTAAGACGAGTGCCGGTGCTGTTTACCTTTCTCCACTTTCTACCAACTGCCGTAGCCCGTAGTACGAATCTATCAACTCCAAAGTCCAAACATACCGTGTGACCGAGCGAGCATCTTGGATTTGTCTTCTCTCCCGTCCGGCCATCCCCCTCCCGGTTCACATACGTAGACGGCAGACCGTTCGTCGTGTACGTACTCGGGTCTCGCTGAGGACGAACGACGACAGGAGGCCGGTGTACAAACTCCGATGTGTCAGGGATAGAAGCAACGGAGTCCGATTAGACGGCGACGCTGTCACACGAGTGGGTAGACGACAAATTAAGCTTTTTGTTTACCCGCAAAAAAAAAGTACAGTATTGAAGTTGAGCGGCGCCGGTGTGTGCCCCGGCGCGCTGCGCCTTTTGTACCGTGCCGTGCCGTTTTGTCCCGGGCCGACCGACCGATCCCTTTGGCGTTAGCTACAGCTAGTCACTCGCTCATCAGGTCGGTCGACACGCCGTCTTGGTACGTGTGCTCTTTGTCGACCCGCTACTCTGTAGCTAGGACGATTAATTACGAACGCCGTGGGTAGCTAGCTACTCCTCCATGTTATGTTACCGGCGGACAGTGATGCTAGAATGTTATTGTAAGTGGTAGCGGGGAGTACGTGTAAATGTGTCTGAGATTTGAATTTGTCGACCGTAAGGAACATTCACGTAAAAGCAAGGGCAATAATGTAGCCGGTCGCTGGCTACAATGCCAACTCAACTAGTCACAAAAGATCATCTATATGATATGTTGGCTCTTAGATTGACTCTAGTCAAATATTCAAGTATTTAATGCTTGCATGTTTGGAAATAGGCCGGCCATAGAAAATGCATGCATGTGCCTGTCTAGCGCTAGTAGCAGGTTGTAAAGGTCTTTCACAATAAGGTGTATCTTAGCACTTTTTCATATGAGCAATTAAAACTTAAGAAACAACTATGACAATGGAGTGTTTCTTAGTTGATGTTTTTTAAGAGAGTTGCATTTAATGATTTTAGTCTCATGCATGAGTATTGTTGGGTCAGCCATTCTTTTATCTATGATAGCGTGCAAGGGCTGTATCTTAGCTAAGATACAACAACCCTCTTTTTCTTCAATAAATGACATGCTACATAAGCAAATTACCTAGGATATCACGCCAAGAGACACTTATTGTGAAAGGCCTTCCAATGAAGGGTCTCTTAGCACGTTTTTGTAGGAACAGTTAAAACTTAAGAAACAACTACTGACAATAGAGTGTTTCTTAGTTGGTGTTAGTTAGAAGTGTTGCATTTAATGATTCTAAGCTCATGCATGTGTGTGATTGGACTAGCCAATTTTTTTGCATATGATAGCGTGTAAAGGTTCTATCTTAGGTAAGATACAACAACCATCTCTCTTCATTAAATAACATGTCACATAAGCAAACTACCTAGGATACGGTACTACTCCCTCCATCCCAAAATATTAGTAAAAAGTCAATATTTTTTAAGTTTGACCATGATTATACACAAAAATATAAAAATTTATAATACTAAATTAATATGAATATATTCACCATAAAGTATATTTTCTTAATATGTCCATTCAATATTGTAGATATAGATTTTTTTTCTAAATATTTGGTCAAAGTTAGTAATGTTTGACTTTTGACGAATCCTTAGACGCCCTATATTTTAGGATGGAGGGAGTAAGAAACACACATTATCAAAGGCCTAAGCAGACATGGTCTTCTCGATTACCGTGTGCAGTTGGGCGCTTGATATATCGCCCGCTTTCTTCTCTCTTGCTTTCTCTCATCTCTACCTAAGATCTTACTGATTTGGACTAGCTTATAGGCTGCTGACTAAGCACTATTGTATCTGTTCTAAACCTTCATCATGAAGTAATTAAGCTGGCGCGTGATACATTGCAAATGTATCTATCATTTTTGATGTTACATGGTTGGTTTTATCCACTTTCTTGTGTTTTGTCCACACTTTAGAGTACTTTTTATATGATTTCTTGGACTAACCTATTAACAAGAGCCACAGTGCTAACTGCCTGTTTTCTACTGTTTTTGGTTTCAGGAAAGTCAGAAAATGAATATTCTCAGAATTAGACGGGACAAAAACCAAAGTGCCTATTTTTCCGGAAGTCATCAGATGCCAGAATACGAGACGGAGAGGGGCCAGAGGGCGGCCACACAACCTGGTCGCGCGGCCAGGCTTGGCCCGTGCCAGGGGTGGTGTGGCCAGCCCAGGCACCCCCTCGGCCTCCCCTTCCGCCTATAAGATGCCCTCGGGACGAAAACCCTAAGTGTCTGATCAAAAATCCACGAAAGAGTCTATAGCCGCCGTCATCTGCATCCCTAGATCGGGAGGGATCTGAAGCTCTTCCCGGCACCCTGCCGGAGAGGGGAATTCACCCTGGAGGCCTTCTTCATCACCATGCAAGGCTCCGGTGTGATGCGTGAGTAGTTCATCCTTGGACTACGGATCCATGTAGTAGCTAGATGGCTGGTTCTCCTCCTTTCTGCTTTCATGTCTAGATCTTGTGAGCTCCGTTCATGATCAAGATCATCTATTTGTAATTCTGCATGTTGTGTTTGCAGGGATCCGATGGATATTGAGATGCTATTTCAGATTGATTATTGATTCTATCATGTCTTTGTTATTTGTGACCTTGCATGCTTTCCGTTGTTAGTAGCTAGCTTGGCTAAGTAGATGCTAGCAACTCCAAGAGTTAGTATTTATGCTCGATAGTGGGTTCATGCCTCTGGTAATCTGGGGAAGTGACATAAATCTCTAAGGTACTAGATGTGTTGTTGCTACTAGGGAGAAAACAACAATCCTTTGTTCATAAAACAATCGTATTGTTTACTTTACACGCAGTTCGTAAAGCAATAATCTGTTGCTTGCAACTTAATACTGGAGGGGGTTCGGATGATAACCTGAAGGTGGATTATTAGTCATAGATGCAGTTGGATGACGGTCTATGTAAAATGTTGTAATGCCCAATCGAATTTCAAAGGAGTCAAGATGATTAGTATACGTATGTATTGCTTTCTCGGTGTTTGTCAAGTGCCCCGCTGTAATTTGTTCACCCAGCATGTTATCTATCTTAAGGAGAGCCACCTCTAGTGAACTATGGATCCCGGTCCTTTTTCTTTACATACAATCTATAAACTGTTTACTGCTTTGTATTTACTTTCTGAAAAACTATTACTTCCTTCTATTCGATACATTTAATCCTTTGTTTTTCGCAAAACACGGTGAGATTGACAACCTAATCGCAAGTTGGGGACAAAGTTCTGTGGTTGTGTTGTGCAGGTCTCCACGTTGTTACTAGCACCGGTAGTGCGCCCTGTGAAGGCTCAGCTAGCAACACCTTTTGGGTGTTTCTTTGCTCCTACTACTTCGATTAAACCTTGGTTTCATAACTAAGGGAAACTTGCCGTTGTGCTCATCATACCTTCCTCTTAGGGTTCCCAACGAGCTCTACATCAACACCACACCAGCATTTTTCTGGCGCCGTACACCGAGCCATCAGCGCGTTACTACTACGAATGTCGTTGAAGTGACAACCGCCAAGTTCCAACTATTAGGGCAATGCTAGGTAAGGAATGCCTTCTCTTACCCATCCATATCATTTAGAGAAGACACTATGTTTAAATTCTACAGTGCATTATCTCTTATTGTCATCTCTACCAATTAATAAGAATTTACTATTTTTAGTAAGAAACTGATTTTCTAAAGAATGACATGGTACAATGGAGAAAATAGTCTTCTCTTATTCTAAGAGACCATCATTTATCTAAGAGAAGACAATCTTCTCTTTCTTATTTCTCTTTACTCCAACTAAGTAAAAATCTAACGTGGCAACCACAAGAGAAGGTTGACGTCACCGCGTTGTACATGCCCTTAAATCAACACTGTAATTTTGTTTAGTGTGCTTTGCCGAACATGTATACGTTGTAAGTAAATCGTGAAGTGGTTGTAGCTCATGTCACTCGTAAGGATGCCAACGGGAAGGGTAAGGGAGGGTAGAGCAAGACAAAAAATCCCTTTTGACTCACAAGTGCACTTGCACCCGTTATGAGAGAAATATCACAAAATTCAAAAAAAAGTCTACATGTACATTCGAATATTTTATGTTCGTTCACAAGTTTTCGGATGAAAGAACATTTTATGTGTCATCTATAAAAAAGATAAAAAATGTCAAGTAAATAGGACTATGTTCGGGACATGTAGAATATTCTTTCATTCCGAAAACTTATGAACGAACATAAAATATTCGATTGTATATGTAGACATTTTTCTCATTTGCTTTGACATTTTGAAATATGCTTTCTCACAATGGGTGCAAATGCACCCGTGAGCCGAATATCCACCTCCAAGAACATACTCATACCATGTAGTCAATGGGTAGAAAACTTTCTTCATACTCATACCCGCGGGTATAAAACTTTATCCATACCCATACCCGATTGGCATCCGTACCCGTTGGGTACCCAGTAGGTAGGTCAATAGTATACAAGTTATTCATAAGTTCGATAGCATATTTGACCAAAAAATAACTATCTCTACTCAACAATAGGTAGGTACATGAAAATTATCGAAGTTTAGAAGTCGTAATCTCATACTCGTCCCTAGGTTGCTCGGCTGCATAGGTTTAAACTCTACAGATAAGTTTTACATGTCAGTTTAAACGGGTAGGGTATGAGTGTACCCACGGGTACAAACATATACCCATCCCATACATGTGACTTAACAGGTAGGTTACGAGTATTACCCATGGGTATAAAAGTAAAAGTGTGTCCATACACTAGTAGAAACCAAGGCTTTTATTTGGAGCTGTCCAAGGCTTTTAAACACGGTTGTGCCACCAACCCAGACTAAAGGTTCTATTTTCATCGGTTCGTATGGCCTGGACCATGCGCAGAGCCCTCAGAGCATTTGCACTAGTTCGTAAGGAGGCTTTATCACCGGTTCATGTCATGAACCGGTGAAAAAGGTTCCGCGCTAGATGCGTGGCAGATGCGAAACCTTTAGCACCGGTTCACGGCACGAACCGGTGCTAAAGGCGCCCCTTTTGCACTGGTTTGTAGAACGAACCGGTGCTAAAGGTCCTGCCTATAAATACCCTCGCCCAGCCAGCCCTCTTCTCTGTTTTTTCTTGGTGGAAGGGTGTGAGTTGTGCTAATTTGTTTTTTCTTTCCTATGCATATGAGGTGTTTGATGAAATGCCTAAGAGAATGATGCCACTTGATTTTACACAAAACAAAAACGATATGAATTGCCCGAGCCACACTTAAGCTTTCTCCTCTTTCTTTCCTCCTCGACCAAGGTTAGTAACTTTATCCTTTTGATTGTACAGTGGCATTTCACTATTCATGATGTTCTGTAATGGTGTTTGATAAACTTAATTATATTATTATGCAGATGAACCGACAACAATGGATGTATGGTAATCGATGTACTACCGAGTACATTGAAGGCGTGAATAAATTTATCGATGTGGCTAAGGCAAACAAAGTGAATGGTTTTATGTGTTGCCCATGTGTTGACTATCAGAACTTAAAGGATTACTCTTTCTGGAAAGTCCCTCACTCCCACCTGATTCGGAAAGGTTTCATGCCCATCTATAATTGTTGGACCAAGCACGAAGAAAGAGGGGTTATGCTGGAAGACAATGAAGAACAAGAGGATGATGATATGTACCCTGAATACGCTGATACTGCAACGGGAGCTAAAGATGAATGGACAGGGGAAGCTGAAGATGAAGAGGCATCACATGAGCATGCTGATGATCTTCGCCGGGCCATCGTTGATGCACACAGAGAAGCAAAAAGTGTAATCGAGAAGCGGAAGTTAAAGGGAATGTTAGATGATCACAAAAAACTGTTGTACCCAAATTGCGAAGACGGCAGCACAAAGCTCGGTACGACACTGGAATTGCTAAAATGGAAGGCAGAGATTGGTTTATCTGACAAGGGATTTGAGAAGTTACTGAAAATAATGAAGCCGAATCTTCCAAAGGATAACGAATTGCCCGAGAGCACATACGAAGCAAAGAAGACTCTCTGCCCTCTAGGATTAGACGTGCAGAAGATACATGCATGCATTAATGACTGCATCCTCTACCGCGGTGAGTACGAGAATTTGGATAAATGCCCGGTATGCACCGCACTGCGGTATAAGATCAGACCAGATGACCCTGGTGATGTTGAGGGCGAGCCCCCCAGGAAGATTGTTCCTGCTAAGGTTATGTGGTATGCTCCTATAATACCACGGTTGAAACATCTAGTCAGAAACAAAGAGCATGCGAGGTTGTTGTGGTGGCACAAAGAAGACCATAAGAGAGACGGGATGTTGAGACACCCCGCTGATGGGTCGCAGTGGAGAAAAATCGAGAGAGGCTTCTCGGACTTTACAGGTGATGCAAGGAACTTATGGTTTGGTCTAAGTACAGATGGCATGAATCCTTTTAGGGGGCAGAGCTGCAGTCACAGCACCTGGCCTGTAACTCTATGTATCTACAACCTTCCTCCTTGATTGTGCATGAAGCGAAAGTTCATTATGATGCCAGTGCTAATCCAAGGCCCAAAGCAACCCGCCAATGATATTAATGTGTACCTAAGGCCATTAGTTGAAGAACTCTTACGGTTGTAGGCCAAATCAGGTGTACGTGTGTGGGATAAGCACAAACAGGAGGAATTTGACCTACGAGCGTTGCTTTTCGTAACCATCAATGATTGGCCTGCTCTTAGGAACCTTTCAGGACAGACAAACAAGGGATACAATTAATGCACACACTGTTTAGATAAGACTAAAGGTATATATTTGGGAAAATGTAAGAAGGTTGTGTACCTTGGGTATCGTCGATTTCTTCCGACCAATCATGTCGTAAGAAAGAAAGACAAGCATTTCAAAGGTGAGGCAGATCACCGAAAGAAGCCTGACCTCCCTACTGGTGATGATGTATTTGCTATGGTCAGGGACACAGAATTAATATTTGGAAAGGGTCTTGGCGGTCAATCTGTTCCGAATGACGTCGCTACCAGACAAACGCCCATGTGAAAGAAAAACTCTATATTTTGGGAGCTACCCTATTGGAAAGCCCTACATGTCTGCTCTTCAATCGATGTGATGCACGTGACGAAGAATCTTTGCGTGAACCTGCTAAGCTTCCTAGGCGTGTATGGGAAGACAAAAGATACACCAGTGGCACGGGAGGACCAGCAACGTATAAAAGACCCAGACAACAGGCATCCACAGAACAAGACGGATAAATGGCGTCACCTAAGTCCTGCCAGCTATGCTCTTACCAAAGCAGAGAAGGAAATCTTTTTTGTAGTACTTTACAATATCAAGGTGCCATGTGGCTTCTCGTTGAATATAAAGGGGATAATAAATATGGCAGAGAAAAAATTCCAAAACCTGAAATTGTATGAATGCCACGTGATTATGACGAAGTTGCTTCTGGTTGCATTGAGGGGGCTTCTACCAAAAAATGTTCAAGTTCCCATTGTGAAGCTATGTGCATTCCTCAACGCAACATCTCAGAAGGTAATCAATCCAGATGATCTGCTAAGGTTACAGAAGGATGTGGTCCAATGTCTTGTTAGTTTTGAGTTGGTGTTCCTTGTTGGAAATATGCCCTAGAGATAGTTAGTAATAAGGATTATTATCATATTTCATATAGTTTATGATTAAGTTTTATATCATGCTATAACTGTATTGAGTGGAAACATCAATACACGTGTGATATATAAACAACCAGGGGTTCTCAGTGAAACTCTAGTCACTGGTTCATTGGTCAACAGATGATCATGTTTCCTGATCATGTGGCATTTATGCCAGTTGGAAATGGAGTCAACTCATTCTGAGAATGAGATGATGAACCAATACCCAACCTAAACATCATGACCCGATCATGTCACAAAGTTCAAGTTATGATGATTAGAAATGGATCCTCGTAGACTATTCCTTAGACTGTGAGGCTATATCAATCACTGTCTTCCGAGAATGCTTAGATAGCATCAAGCGCCACTTGGTAATACAATGGTTATAAAGGTGTGTTCAGGTACCCGGAGGAAACCGTAGAGGCAATACATGTCAAGAGCGGGATTTGTTCGTCCACGTGACGGAAAGATACTCAAGGGCCCACTCGGAGAAGTTATATCCAATAGCTGCGCATCGTGTGATTTGATCACAGGTATATCACTTGTCGGAATGAGTCAAGTAGCATTGTTCGGTAACGAGATTGAACACGACATGGTGATGTCATTGATCAGATCTCGAGCAATGCAACTATCAATAGACAAAGGGAATAAGACACGACTGTCCCGGTTCAAACGACGAAAGATCTTCGTGGAACACACAGGGGTCACATGGCCATCTAGGTTCCTCTGTTGATCATTGGTCCGGGAGTGTCCCGACCATGTCTGGAGTCTTCCCGAACCGTAGGGTATCACGCTTAAGGGTTTGATGGTGCTTAGAGAGTGTTTATAGGATCGAAAGAATCGCCAAAGAATAGTAGAGAGAAAACCGGAAGGATTTCGGTAAGTCTGGAGGATGTCTGGAGTGAAGGTGGAAGTGTTCCATAACCACGGAGGTTGAATAATATGTGAATGAATGATTAATATTGATTTAATCATTTATTCATAATTATTTAATAAATATAAAATCAATTTAAAAGGTCAAAAGGCTTAATGGGCCATTTCCCGGAGGGGAGAGGGCCCATTAGGGAAAGGAGAGAGGGAGAAGGAGCAAGGGGGTGGCCTGCTGGGCCAAGCCCCCCGTGTGGGGCCACTAGGGATGGCCGACGGCTTCCCCTCCCCCTCCTCTCCTTTAGTCCCACCCCGGGACTTTGAGGGAGGTAGTACCTCCCCTCCCCCTATATATAGTGGGGGTATTTGGCTAGATAAATACACACAATATTCAATAAATGTCTTCTCACTTTTGGGAAGACCTCCAATTGATATTCTCTTTCTCTCTCTCGTGACCATGGTTCCAAGTTAGGACTGCGCGAACGAGAGATATCTTCATCGTGGAGCACCGTCGCGCTGCGAGATTCGGATCCAGGAGCTCTACTTCCGCAACTGCTGCTAGATCAGGGAAGCGGGAGTCATCGTCAGGCACCGGACGTGTGTAACTCCCCGTGAGGTGTCACACTTGAGGCACTCAAGTCGTTGGAGCCACAGGAGTGCAAGGACTTCATCATGACCTTGAGGTCAACTTCGGCTTGTCTACATCAACCACGCTCTCCTGAGCATTGACAACGCTTTTCGGTCTTCAAGGGTAAGTTCACGAAAAGCTCCTCCCGTTACTGTATTACTAATAGATAGGTCCTGACAGCATCAGGGGTTCAGGGGCATAGGGTAAAATTTGTTTTCATACGCGGAACCCCTTCAATGGTATCAGAGCTAGATCTATGCGTAGTAATGCTAGTATGGGTAGAACACACGAGATGTAGCGTGTGGGCGTTGATCTTTTAGTTGTTACCCTCCCACGTGTACTTGTGTATACCGGAGTAATGCTTGATGAAGCGGCCCCCAACCGACTTTACGCGTTCATTCGCGAGACTGGTCCACGCTTGAAATACGGCTTGTACCGTATAAAGTGGCTTAGGGGGGTGTCTATCTCTCTCGCATTAGTTGGTATGCCATTTGCAACGGAGGGCCCCGAAAGGGTGTAGTAGAGACAACTACTTGATCAGCGTTGTGCTGAAAGTTCGTAGGTGAGAACGGTTCTTGTGCGAAAGCCCATTCAGCCACGTAAAACATGCAAAGATAAATTAGAGGCGTCTAACTTTGTTTTGCAGGGGGGCGTTGCTTTGTGATATGGTTGTGGCAAAGGTAAAGTGATTACCTTTTGTTATGTAGTAGTAGATAGTAATGGAGGTGACGAACTACCATGCCGGAAAGACACCGGTACCCTGGTGTCTACGGCGCCGAAACCCTGGCGCCGGAATCCGGTGACGACGGATGGAGATCACGACGTGAAGGACCATATCACATCGCATTTACATTTAATGTTATTATTTGTATATCTTATTGTGTGCTAGTATTAGATACTCGACGGTAGCCTAATAAGATGATCCCTGTTAAAAATTACCAATGATTGGGTTCCCCCTTAGTTTGCACCACCAAGAAAGTTCTTCGGTATGAGGCGATCCATGGTACAGGCATGGGTGTCAGACATATCTACGTTCGCATACAATGGGTGTAATCCATGTTGCCCAGGGAATACACTAAGGTTGAGTTGGCGAGCCTAGCATGTGCAGACATGGCCTCGGAACGCGGATGTCGAAAGATCGAGCACGAGTCGCATGAATGATGTGACCGACGTTTAGCGTCCACCCTTGAACTCACATTGATGGCCATGACGATCGGGGGAGATGTGGCTGATAGGGGTCGTGTTATCACTAGGAACCATTCAGGGGATAGGTGTTTCTGAGTGGAGTTATTATTAACTCATTTAATTATAAACTTAGTCTAAATTCCTTTTGCAATTATATATGTAGAAAATGGTTCTCCCTGAGATTACCTTCCCTATTGACAATTGGTTAAAAGGAGAAAAGCTCAAGTTAGATGGATCCAACTTCTCTGCATGGGTCAGGCGCCTTTATGATCTCCTAGGTGAGAACAAAGTGGCTGACTACATGATCTACGAGATGTACTTGGAGCCACCCTATTCTCATGAGACCCAGGAGCAGCGGGATCTCCGCTACCGTCGTCGTGTGATGGCCACATTCATATTAGAAACGATGCGCCTCGGGATGGAAGATGGGCTATGGCTAATGGTGGGAAGTATTAATCCCCGAACGGTTATGGCACATCTAAGATCGCATTTCGTGGAACAAGTGCGCATATGGGAGTATGAGCTGATGGGGGACTTCCTCTCCATAAAGATGGAGGAAGGCTCCTCACTGGACAATCACTTGTTGAGCATATATGATGCATACATGAGTCTGGCATACTTCCCGGAAAACTGGTTCGCAAGCTCTTTTGCAATAGGAGTTGTGCTACGGTCGCTACCACCAAGAATCCAAGCACAAGTCAGGATTTGCATTATGAGAGGCGACGCGGAAACACAGGATTTTCACGAGTTCATATCACATTTCAGAGATATGGTGGTTGAACCCATTGTCACTGAGGTCATCAATGACAAAGGTATATATTTGATATACAATATAAATGTTATAATCTTGCAAACACATTTGTAGTGTTAAGTATATTTGATACTTGTTCTGTTTTGCTGAAAACAGGTCCTTCTGCATGAGAGGTGCCTGCTGGAGAGGAGGTGACGTTGCGTGTTGATGGCGAGCATGATGATGATGGCCAACGACGCTCTCCCTCAACATTTATCATTTAGTTTATGTTTTGGATAGTTATTGTAATCAAAATATTATGAACTTCTTTAGTGTGTCTCACACTTTGTGAGACGGTTATTCATATGAGCTTGTAACAAACAATTGTTCCACTTTTATGAATGATTTCTATTCATGTTCATACCTTGTTTGATTGTATGTAAATTAACCTTGTTGTTTGAAACTAATTGATAATGCATGAACATTTGTAAAATATTGAAATGCCTTAAAATAACCAACTTAAATGATATTTCATTACGGAATGGAAACCATTGTTTAAATTAAAAAGTTATGTTGATAATATGTGAAAGTCATTCGATTTCTTGTCACATATAAATCATGCCCAAGTTCGACAAAATAACTTGAACACCGTGTATTACTTGAATACAAAGTGTTTTAATGAATTGTTAAAAGTAAATACATATTCGATGTATTGTGTTTTAACAAAAATGGTAATTATCATTATATGATTGTTTAAATGCGTAAAGTAGTTTACCAAAGGAAACGTGAATATGAAACTATTTGATTTGATCAAAGTGTTTCATCAACAAAGGGTATAAATATAAAAGAGAATCTAATTACTATGATTTGATCAATAGTAATGAAATTCGACTTTATAAGAATGGCATAAAAGAAATTGTGGAATGCAAAGCGTTTTGAAACGTCAAAATGCAAAGCATCACAATGTGATATTAGATATCAAAGTGGGTTAATAGAATGCGCCAAATAAATCGTTGTAGTGTAGATGTAGAGACCATTAGTTAAGAAATAGTTAACACTCAATTAGAATATATAGTGAACCATTTGAATTCGTGAAAGCGGCGCCATATCTAGTATGGAACATCATGAAAGTTTTGGGGTTATTTGATATAACTAAAACAATAGTGAATAAGTCCTTGTAGAGTATTCATTGGAAACTTTGAATACGAAATCCATAGCTGAAACCAAAAGGGAAGCAAAACTAGTATTGCTTGAATTTTGGTACATTCTTGAGAAAACTCACTTTTAGTGATATTTCTCGATTATGGAGCAATTGGAAGATAGTGAAAAACACGATGAGGATTCAAATCCCTGCATCAGAGTATTGAGAAGCGCAATGGACAACGTTCCTGAACGATTCTCTTCATAGAAGGAAAGAATCAATGATAATGATCATTGTGTTTTCCCCACTGGTGTTTTCACTATATAAAGTAGGATTCAAAATGTATCCCATATCTTGTATGGAGACATTTGTGAATCATTTGTCATGATTACCGGAATATGACATACCTACGAACTACTAAGGAAATAATGGTAAACTAAAAAAAATTATGAGAAATCCCAAAGCAAAATTCACTTGAGATTAGAAAGCAATTCATTGCTGAATCTCACAAGTAAAAGGGGTTAGTTGGAATTTTCCCAAATGACTGCAAAGCCATAATGAAAAAAGGGGGTGAATGACAAAAGCACAATTTGTCAAGTATTGGACGAATTCAAATGAATTTGATTCAAGTGTGCTAAATGTCTAGTGGATTTAAAACTAATAAAAGTACTAGTATCTCATAGTAAATCTCCAAGTTTGATATTTGATCAAAGGATTTTGAAATTGTTCAAAATAGTGAGTAGATATGCAATTTGCATGAAATTGAGTGGGAGCTATAAAAGTCTTCCTAAAACAATATGTGAATGACATATTTTTGAGTGGGAGCAATATAAGTCTCAAATTCAAATATGTAGGAACATAGTTTGAGTAAGAGTAGTGACTCATGCCTAAATATGTTGGGAACATATTTTGAGTGGGAGCTTATAGGAATGATTCTTAAGTGTGTTAAGAATAAAAGTGCAAGTACCAATAAATAATGATTTATAAGGTGTAGAAGTTGATAATAAGTGTATTATGATATTATGTATTATTCCTTAAGGGATTCTAAAAAGGGTTTCAGAATAGAAGTTAATTAAGGAACTGGTCCTTAATAAAATAAGTTAGGAATAGTATTAAGTTTAACATCAATGGTTGAAAGAAAGAAAAGGATGATCATCATCCACTATGTTAAGACATAAGTTTTATCTTAGAAAACCATGATGATAACTTAACATAATATATGATCTAATAAGGAATGTTTAAAAGTGATTAAGTTTGAATCACGGAACGTTAAGCTAAGTTTGTCCGTAGTGTCTAATAGAGAACTATAGACATGTTTTCCAAATCCATAAAGGATGACATATCTTAAAGTATAAAGGGTTATGTTATAAGGGAATATGTTGGAAACTCCCGTAATACCCATTAAAGTCAAGTAGGAAGCGAGGTGAACAAAACATCGAAAGTTGCACAGAGTGCACTAGGGTTTCGATGAATAGATAAGGGTACCATCTAAAGTGTTCTATAATGTTATGGCGGTGCTAGTTCGCTTTTAACGTAGAATGATGTGTCCCAGGGCACAGTGCCCATGAGAAAGCCCTCGAGGTTGATCTAAAGTCACCATAGGCTCCTGGAATTAGGCCTTGTTCTGCTGCCATAGCGACGATGCATACACATAGATGTTATCATGTGATGATAAAGTATTAATGCCAATCAAGGTGACGTTAGTAAGTTGCAAAGGATTTGGGACTGTAAAGTACAGACCCAAGACTCAACCTCTTCCATGAGCAAGCATGTTTAGGGTACCGTATATATGGTGCCAACGATTAAGAACAAATGCAGCTAGTTTATTTGTACTCTAGTGCAAGTGGGAGACTGTTGGAAATATGCCCTAGAGACAAATAGTAATAAGGACTATTATCATATTTCATATAGTTTATGATTAACTTTTATATCATGCTATAACTGTATTGATTGGAAACATCAATACACGTGTGATATATAAACAACTAGGGGTTCCCAGTGAAACTCTAGTCACTGGTTCATTGGTCAACAGATGATCATGTTTCCTGATCATGTGGCATTTATGCCAGTTGGAAATGGAGTCAACTCATTCTAAGACTGAGAAGATGAACCAATACCCAACCTAAACATTGTGACCCGATCATGTCACAAAGTTCAAGTTATGATGATTAGAAATGGATCCTCGTAGACTATTCCTTAGACCGTGAGGCTATATCAATCACTGTCTCCTGAGAATGGTTAGATAACATCAAGCGCCACTTGGTAATACAATGGTTATAAAGGTGTGTTCAGGCACTCGGAGGAAACCGTATAGGCAATATATGTCAAGAGCAGGATTTGTCCGTCCACGTGACGGAAAGATACTCAAGGGCCCACTCAGAGAACTTATATCCAATAGTTGCGCAGCGTGTGATTTGATCACAGGGATATCACTTGTCGGAACGAGTCAAGTAGCATTGTTCGGTAACGATATTGAACACAACATGGTGATGTCATTGATCAGATCTCGGAAAATGCAAGTATCGAGAGACAAAGGGAATAAGACACGACTGTCCCGGTTCAAACGATGAAAGATCTTCGTGGAACGCACATGGGTCACATGGCCATCCAGGTCCCTCTGTTGATCATTGGTTCGGGAGTGTCCCGACCATGTCTGGAGTGTTCTAGAACCGTAGGGTATCACGCTTAAGGGTTTGATGATGCTTAGAGAGTTTTTATAGGATCGGAAGAATCACCGAAGATTAGTAGAGAGAAAACCGAGAGGGTTTCGGTAAGTCCGGAGGATGTCCGGAGTGGAGGTGGAAGTGTTCCATAACCACGGAGGTTGAATAATATGTGAATGAATGATTAATATTGATTTAATCATTTATACATAATTATTTAATAAAGAGAAAATCAATTTAAAAGGTCAAAAGGCTTAATGGGCCAATTCCCGGAGGGGAGAGGGCCCATTAGGGAAAGGAGAGAGGGAGAAGGAGCAAGGGGGTGGCTGGCTGGGCCAAGCCCCCCCCCCCGCGCGGGTCCCACTAGGGCCGGCCGGCGGCTGCCCCTCCCCCTCCTCTCCTTTAGTCCCACCCCGAGACTTCGAGAGAGGTAGTACCTCCCCTCCCCTATATATAGTGGGGGTATTTGGCCAGATAAATATGCACAATATTTGATAAAGGTATTCTCACTTTTGGGAAGACCTCCAATTAATATTCTCTCTCTCTCTCTATCTATCTATCTCTCTCGTGACCATGGTCCCAAGTTAGGACTGCGCGAATGAGAGACATCTTCACCGCGGAGCGCCCTCGCGTTGCGGGATTCGGATCCAGGAGCTCTACTTCCGCAACTGCTGCTGGATCGAGGAAGCGAGAGTCATCATCAGGCACCAGATGTGTGTAACTCCCCGCGAGGTGTCACACTTGAGGCACTCAAGTCGTTGGAGCCACATGAGCGCAAGGACTTCATCGCGACCTTGAGGTCGGCTTCGGCTCATCTACATCAACCATGCTCTCCTAAGCGTTGACAACGCTTTTCGGTCTTCAAGGGTAAGTTCACGAAAAGCCCCTCCCATTACTGTGTTACTAATAGATAGGTCCTGGCGGCATCAGGGGTTCACGGGCGTAGGGTAAAATTTATTATTTTCATATGCGGAACCCCTTCATTCCTGTCATCCTTCTTCAATATCATGACTCATCTCCTGGTTCACCTTATCGAAGAGATTGCCATTCTCGGTCCTGTGTTCCTACACAATATGTTCCCCTTCGAGAGGTTCATGGGAGTCTTAAAGAAATATGTTCATAATCGTGCTAGGCCAGAATGAAGCATCTCCAAGGGCTATGGAACAGAGGAGGTCATTGAGTTATGTGTTGACTTTATTCCTGACCTTAAGTCGATTGGTATTCCTAAATCGCGGCATGAGGGAAGACTATGTTGAAAAGGCACGCTAGGAAAGAAATCAATGATATGTAGGGACGAGATTTCTTTCACTCAAGCACACTACACAGTTCTACAAAATTCTAGCTTGGTGGCCCCGTATATTACTGAACACATTAATATTGTATGCTCCCAACACCTGCGGCAGTCTGACCCCTGGATTACACATGAACATGTGAAAACTTTCGGTGGTTGGTTGCAAACACATCTCATGAATAACAACACTATTGGAGATCAGCTATACTTGTTGGCCGGGACACCATCTTCGACTGTATCAACTTACCAAGGGTACGAGATAAATGGTAATACCTTCTACACGATCGCCCAAGATAAAAAGAGCACCAAACAACAGGCAAAAGGACACCTATTATGGTTACATAGAGGAGATATGGGAATTTGACTATGGACCTTCTTTTAAGGTCCCTTTGTTTCGGTGCAAATGGGTCAAGCTTGATGGAGTAGGGGTAAAGGTAGACCAACTGTACGGAATGACAACTGTGGATTTCAACAATCTTGGTTACACATACGAACCATTCGTCCTAGCCAATGATGTGGCTCAGGTTTTTTATGTGAAGGATATGTCCTCCAGACCAAAAAAAGAAAACGTAAGCAAACAAATACATCATACGATGAGCCAAAGCACCATATAGTTCTTTCAGGGAAAAGAAATATTGTGGGAGTCGAGGATAAGACAGACATGTCAGAAGATTATAATAAGTTTCATGAAATTTTGCCCTTCAAAGTGAACGTTAACCCAAGCATCCGTTAAATGATGAAGATACTCCATGGTTACGGCCGAAGCGATCATTAGCAAGGGACTGATGTCTACGCACGCTTCTATTCTTCTAGACAGTGTTGGGCCTCCAAGTGTAGAGGTTTGTATAACAGTAGCAAGTTTCCCTTAAGTGGATCACCCAAGGTTTATCGAACTCAGGGAGGAAGTGGTCAAAGGTATCCCTCTCAAGCAACCCTGCAATCAAGATACAAGAAGTCTCTTGTGTCCCCAACACACCAATACACTTGTCAGGTGTATAGGTGCACTAGTTCGGCGAAGAGATAGTGAAATACAAGTAATATGGATGATTATAAGTGGTAATTGCAATCTGAAATAAGAGTGGAAGCAAGCAAACATGTAACAGAACTGATTGTAAACGGTGTTTCAATGCTTAGAAACAAGGCCTAGGGATCATACTTTGACTAGTGGACACTCTCATATAAATATCTTCTCTTGATGATGCTACCTTGAACTACTCTCCGGTTGGACGATGTAGGGCTATAACAACACACCTTAAAGTTCGCATTCCCCATCTAGATAACCCCTCACTATCACCTTGAGCGCTAGATGGTTCCAACAAACACCACAATCTCATAGAGACATCCAACTCAAATTATACTCATGATAAGTATTTATGTAACCTTAGCCAAAGTGCCACACGGTGTGCACACTGTCAACTTCACACACGTGGGGATAAGAAGAGATTCATTAAAGCACTTGAGTAGCAGAATAGATATATAGATTACAAGCTCATGATCTCAATAAGATCACACATAGAGAGAGAGATGAACACATAGCTACTTGTAGATCCCTTAGCCTCGAGAGAGAACTACTCCCTCCTCATCATGGGAGTCAGCAACGGCGATGGAGATGGCGGTGGAGTCAATGGAGATGGCTCCGGGGGCACTTCCCCATCCCTGTAGGGTGCCGGAACAGAGACTTCTGTCCCCCGAATCTCCTCTTCGGTGGCGGCGGCGCTGTGGAACTTTTCGTGGAATTCTAATCTGGTACTCACTGTTTTCATCCCGGGAGGCTTTTGTAGGCGAAGAGGCAAGGTCGGTGGGCGCCCAAGGGGCCCACACCACCCCCTGGCGCAGCCTGGGCTGGCCCGTGCCACTAGGTGGTGTGGCCACCTCGTGGCCCCTCTCTTTCGTCTTCTGGCTCCATGAGTCTTCTGGTAAAATATTGACTTTGACTTTTGTCTGGTCCAATTCTGAGAATATTTCTTTTCCAGCTTTTCTGAAACCAAAAACAGCAGAAAACAGGCAACTAGCACTGTGGCCTCTTGTTAATAGGTTAGTTCCATAAAATGTATAAAAATACTTCAAAGTGTGAACAAAACATAAGAAAGTAGATACTAAACAAGCATGGAACATCAAAAATTATAGATACGTTTACAACATATCAACATCCCCAAGCTTAACTCCTACTCGTCCTCGAGTAGGTAAGTGATAAAAAAGAATAATTTTTGAGGTGACATGCACCATCACAATCATGATCAAGGTATTTGTAAAACATTGATAGCTGGGATCATAGTACTTTAACATAGCATGAAAGATATAGTTCTAACAATAAGACATAACAACTATGTTGTAACATGAAAAGGTATAAACAAAATATTCATGAATAATAATGCTTTGAAAGACGTTTGTTTGTTTCTCATATAAAAAACATAATGAGAATGGTATTCAGCTTGTCCCTCATGTTATAGAAAAACATAAATGCATATGACACCTTCAAAGTTCATAAGGGTGACTAGATACAAATAGTTTAAGAACAAGCAATATCAAAGTTATGAATCAATCAACAAGTTTTGGGACAATGCACATTAAACTAAGAATGACCAGTATGCTCTCTCAATAGGTGCATAAAGATAGAAGATGGAGACTCAACATAAAAGTAAAATAATGGCCCTTCATAGAAGGAAGCAGGGATTCAAGTCTCATAAAGAGCTTCCAAAATTATGGTACTTATTAGCTTTCAGCTCTCATTGCCCCTATCATAAGCATCTTTAGGTGGTTAATGTTAAAGTGAACAAATATGAGGATATGCTTGACAAGTTATAAGCTGAAATCCTCATGCCCCTTTCTTACGAGTACCGAACCTCATGCTACTCAACTTTAGTCACGAGTAAGTTCTTGTCATTGTAAGTACATGTGTATCATAGAGAACCGCCAACGGGGTACCCCTTGCCCGATGATACGGAAGCTTTCCCATATCAAAATGACAAGGCAAGCAGACAATGAGCATCTCAGCAATCTTTTTATTTGCTATTTGCATAGGTTTTTATTGAGGATGCTTCACAGATTGCTCACTATGGTTATGCTGGAAGTTTCCACCATGATTAGGAATGGCTTAGGCTAGCCGCCCAGGCGTTTCTCTAACACATATACAAACTCCATGAGCTTACAAGCTCCCTTTTATTTCACACCGCCGGGATCCATAAGCAAAAGAATCATGATATCAACTAAATAATGTGCAATGTTGAAAGCGTTCCCCATGGTAACATGGTTCTGCTAATTCACAACTTACTAAGCGCAAGCATATACGCAACATAGATGGGCACAATGGTTCAAGTTTATTAAGTGCAAGAAAAGTAAAGTGTGCCATCAAGTTTGTGAGAGCTTTAATCGCTATTTTTCACATAACAAGTTTAATTCGGAAGGTAGATAAAAACATGAATATACTTGGAATATCAAATGCTAATAGGTAGGTATGGTGGACTCTTTGGAATAACTTGGTTTTGTTTGGAGTTGGATGCATGAGTGGAACTCATACTTGGTACATGTGGAGGCTAGCAAAAGACTGGGAGCGACCAACTAAGAGAGCAATAATGGCCATAATCATGCAAAGCGAAAAAACATTATTAATTAAAGCATAAAGTGATATTACAAGTCAAAAACTAAATGATCATAGAGGCTATGGTGACTTGGTATAGTCTTAACATGGTGTGAGCATGTGCCAAGTTAACCCAAATAAAGCATCAAAGGAGAATACCACAATATTACGCTTTTATATGCTAAAACAACGCATGATTCTTTCAAGGCACATTAAGCAATCTCAATTGTTTGTAACAAGTCATGCTACAACAGTAATCACTAAGCATAAAGTCATAACAATATCAAACATGACATGATAAAGTCTAGGCCACAGTCAAAACAAGCTTCCTATTGTACCACTATAAGTATGAAATTTCCTACTCTTTTCCAACACCAATTGAAAACTAAAGCTAAACGCAGCGCTAGCAAAGGAGAACACTCACAGAACAATAAGACTGAAAACTAGAGTGTTCTAGGCAATGAATAATGGGGTGTGTCTCTCTCCAAAAGAAGTGTGTTGGGATCCAACCAACTTATTTAAGCAAACCAATCAAAAGAAAACTAAAAACAAAGACGCTCCAAGAACAACACATAGTGCATGAAACTATAAAAATTAAGTGTTTTGGGAGAAAACTTGAGATTTTTATTGATGAAGAAGGGGATGCCTTGGGCATCCCCAAGCTTTGACGCTTGTACCTCTTGAATATTTCTTGGGGTGACACGGGTGGCATCCCGAAGCTTGAGCTTTTGTCCATACTTCATCTCATCACATTATTCTTCCCTACACTTGAAAATTTCCTTCATACAAAACTTCACACAATCTTCATTAGCAACATTAGTGTATTCAAGATAATAAGTCTTTGGGTTTAGTTTCAACACAAGTAAAACTTCCATTAAAACACAAGCTACTGTAGCAATTCCTTCTAAAAGATCAAGTGATCAAAGAGAACTCAAAGAGAAAGAGATTAAGAGGCAAATGCAAATAATGGCAGAAATGTGTCAAAATAGACCAGCAGGTAAAAACCGATTTTTTCGAAGACCTTTTGTTGCTCCAATCGAAAAGTGCTAAACTAACGAATGTTAGATAATAACCTGGAGCATAAGCACAGAAAATTACAGCTCAATCCAACGTACAGGGAGTTTTCACGATATTTTATAGTCAAGCACAAAAATCTGTTTCGGGACAACAACTTTCCCAAGTCTTACTTCTCTCTCATTAGAGGTTATTCTTGGCACAAAAACCACACAAAAAGGATAAATAGAGGTTATTATAGAGGCAATAACTTCCAAGACTCAACAAAATATAAATAAATTGAAAGCAAAAATATATTGGGTTGTCTCCCAAAAAGCTCTTTCTTTATAGCCATTAAGATAGGCATGATAAATTTCAATGATGCTCACATAAGGATATGAATTGAAGTAAAAGAGAGCATCAAGAAGCAAATATAGAACAAATTTAAGTCTAACCCACTTCCTATGAAAATAATCTTGTAAAGAAACAAGTCATGAAAGCACAAAGCAACAAACATAGGAGAGCAAAACAAGTGCAACTTCGAAATTTTCAACATAAAGAGGGGAAACTTAATATTGTTGTGATACATAAAACCATGTTTCCCTCTCTCATAATAACTTTTAGTAGCATCATGAATAAAATTAACAATATAACTGTAAAATAAAACATTCTTATCATGAGCCACATGCATAAAAGAATTAATACTCTCCCTATAAGCATAGTCATTCTTATTAATCATAGTGGGAGCAAATTCAAAAAAATAGCTATCATTTTATTATTCTCATCACCATAATCATCAAATATAGGAGGCATACTGTAATCATAATTAATTTTCTCCTCAATAGTAGGTGGGCTGAAAATATCATACTCATCATTGTAATCATCATATATCGAAGGTATAGTATCATCAAAGTAAATTTTCTCCTCCGTGCTTGGGGGACTAAAAATATCATGCTCATCAAAACCAGCTTCCCCAGGCTTAGACTTTTCCATAGCATTAGTAACAAAGGTGTTCAAAAGATTCATACTAATAACATTTCTATTAGCATGCAAAGAAAGTTCCATAGGTTTTTAATTTTCTTTTCAAACCATTTATGTTCTACCTTGGGAAAAATACTAAAAAGCTCTCTAATATTGTTGTTGTTTTCCATTAAGCCTAACTAGTGAAAATAAAAACAAGAAACAAAAATATATAATTGCAGAATCTAAAGTAAATAACTTCGAGCACTCACACACCAGCAACAGTACTAGTATATAGCTTAGTAGCCAGAGGGTGCGAGTACCTTTTATCTTACCTCCCCGGCAACGGCGCCAGAAAATAGCTTGATGCCTACGCACGCTTCTATTCTTGTAGACAGTGTTGGGCCTCCAAGTGTAGAGGTTTGTAGAACAGCAGCAAGTTTCCCTTAAGTGGATCACCCAAGGTTTATCGAACTCAGGGAGGAAGTGGTCAAAGGTATCCCTCTCAAGCAACCAGATGACCCACAAGTATAGGGGGTGTATCGCAGTATTTTCGAGGGAAGTGAAACCCAATTTATTGATTCGATACAAGGAGAGCCAAAGAATATTTATAAGCCTTAACAACTGAGTTGTCAATTCAGCTACACCTGGAAACAATCTTGCTCACAGCAGTTTATCAGTAGCAACAGTTTTGTAGTAGGAATAGCAAAGTAGCAGCAGCAGTAAAGTAAAGACAATAGTAACAATAGCAGTAAACAGTAGGATTCGAGTGCGGTAGGCATAGGGATGGATGGACGGGCGTTGCATGAACAAGACAATTCACATAGCAATCAAAACATAGGGCAATTGTAGATAATAAGATAAAGCATCCAAGTACTAGATAATCCTAGGCATGTGTTCCATATATAGTCATACGTGTTCGCAATGAGAACTTGCACAACATCTTTTGTCCCGCCACTGCTTTGCAGCAAGGCCAAGGAACCATCGGCAATTAAGGTGCTCCTTTTAATAGAGCACCGGAGCAAAGCATTAACACTCCGTGAACACATGTGATCCTCACATCAAAGCCATTCCCTCCGGTTATCCCGATTTCTGTCACTTCAGGGCCATTGGTTCCGGACAACAACATGTGTATACAACTTGTAGATAAGACCATAAACAATACTATCATAATGAATCAATAACATGTTCAGATCTGAAATCATGGCACTCGGGCCCTAGTGACAAGCATTAAGCATAACAAGTCGCAACAAAGTCATAAAGCACTAATAGAAGATACTAGGCACCATGCCCTAACAATCTGATGCCATTACATGAACGATCTCATCCAATCCCTACCATCCCCATAGCCTACAGCGGGGGATTACTCACTCATAGATGGGGGAAACATGGATGGTCGATGGAGAAGCGATGGTGATGATGATGGCGATGATCTCCTCCAATTCCCCGTCCCGGCTGGATGCCAGAACGGAGTTCCTCGTGCTGTTTCGTGGAATCTGGTGGTGGCGGCGGGGCGGAACTCTTTTTGGAAAAACGTCAAACACCCTTGAGTTTTTAGGTCAGAAGGCAATTTATAGGCGAAGAGGGAGACCGAGGCGATGCAGGGTGGCCATACCACCCCTGGCGCACTGGCTTGCCTGCTGCCAGTGGTGTGGCCTGGGCCCCAGCCCCACTCCGTCTCATATTCTGGCTCCGGGAGTCTTCTGGTGAAATAGGATTTTTGTCTTTTGTCCCGTCCAATTCTGAGAATATTCATTTTTTGACTTTCCTGGAACCAAAAACAGCAGAAAACAGGTAGCTGGCACTGTGGCTCTTGTTAATAGGTTAGTCCAAGAAATCATATGAAAAGTACTCCAAAGTGTGGACAAAACACAAGAAAGTGGATAAAACCAATCATGGAACATCAAAAATTATAGATACATTTGCAATATATCACAACCCTGCAATCAAGATACAAGAAGTCTCTTGTGTCCCCAACACACCCAATACACTTGTCAGGTGTATAGGTGCACTAGTTCGATGAAGAGATAGTGAAATACAAGTAATATGGATGATTATAAGTGGTAATTGCAATCTGAAATAAGAGTGGTAGCAAGAAAAAATGTAACAGAACTAATTGTAAATAGTGTTTCAATGCTTAGAAACAAGGCCTAGGGATCATACTTTGACTAGTGGACACTCTCATATAAATATCTTCTCTTTATGATACTACCCTGAACTACTCTCCGATTGGACGATGTAGGGCTATAACAGCACACCTTAAAGTTCACATTCCCCATCTAGATAACCCCTCACTATCACCTCGGGCGCTAGATGGTTCCAACAAACACCACAATCTCATAGAGACATCCAACTCAAATTATACTCAATGTAAGTATTTATGTAACCTTAGCCAAAGTGTCACACGGTGTGCACACTGTCAACTTCACACACGTGGGGATAAGCAGAGATTCATTAAAGCACTTGAGTAGCAAAATAGATCTATAGATTACAAGCTCATGATCTCAATAAGATCACGCATAGAGAGAGAGATGAACACATAGATACTTGTAGATCCCTTAGCCTCGAGACAGAACTACTCCCTCCTCATCATGGGAGTAAGCAACGACGATGGAGATGGCGGTGGAGTCGATGGAGATGGATCCGGGGGCACTTCCTCGTCCCAACAGGGTGCCGGAATAGAGACTTTTATCCCCCGAATCTCCTCTTCGGTGGCGACGGTGCTGCGGAACTTTTTGTGGAAATTTGATTTGGTCCTTAGGGTTTTCATCCAGGGAGGCTTTTATAGATGGAAGATGCAAGGTCGATGGGCACCTGAGGGGCCCACACCACCCCATGGCGTGGCCTAGGCTGGCCCGCGCCACTAGGTGGTAAGGCCACCTCGTGGCCCCTCTCTGTCTCGTCTTCTGGCTCGGTGAGTCTTTTGGTAAAATATTGACTTTGGCTTTTGTCCGATCCAATTCCACGAATATTGCTTTTCCAGCTTTTCTGAAACCAAAAATAGCAAAAAAACATGCAACTGTCACTGTGGCATCTTGTTAATAGGTTATTTCCAGAAAATGTATAGAAGTACCTCAAAGTGTGAAGAAAACATAACAAAGTTGATATAAAACAAGCATGGAACATCAAAAATTATAGATACATTTACAACGTATCACCAGCCTCTGGCTGGGGATCCGCGAGCTGCCATGCACCGATCTATGATCACAGTCTTGGGGCTAGTTGAAGCTGCCCTCATCAAGGATCCAACACCAGAGCCGAAGAAGAAAGGATCTGGCCAAGCGCTACTCTTCGCCCTCATCCAGCGATGATGGCCACGACTTGTCTCGACGTCACTATTCACGGCGGCACGACCGCGACTACGATGCACGTGATGACATCACGCAGTGCAAGGTCGACAAGATGCACGCGAGGCATGCCTGTTCGACTGAATCGAAAGATGACGGGATAGAGCTCTATGACGCCAGCTGCTTCAGCAGAGCCATCAGGCAGAAGCGAATGCCTAAGGGGTTCAAACTCCCAATGGAGAACCTGAAATTCAATAGCCTGCAGGACCCGAAGATCTGGCTAGAAGATCACATCTCCTTCGTCAGGTTGCATGGCGGAACCACAAGCACGACGATGCAATACCTCTAGCTCCAGCTACAAGGTGTCGCCCGTGCGTGGCTCAACAATCTCCCGCGCGGATCCATTTGCAGCTGGGATGAGCTGGTTTACAGCTTCGTGCGCAACTTCAAGGGCACTTACAAGAGGCCCGCATCAATCGAAGAATTGCACGGGCTGCTACCAGAAGACGAGCGAGCCACTACGCTCATATATCCGGAGGTGGTCCATCATAAAAAACTCTGTAGAGGACATCTCTGAGGATCGCGCAATTGACGTGTTCAACAACGGCGTACGCCGAAGTGAGCTCAAAGAGGAGCTGGGCCGCTCGAAGCCCAAGAAAATTGACCACCTAATGGAGATCGCGAATAGGTGGGCCGATGGAGAGGACTCGATGGAAAACCGTGTCCACTCCGATGGTGATGACGACCTCGGCCGCAAACGCGATCGTCGAGGAAAACATCGAATGGACGGTTACGAGGACCGCGAAGAGGTCGACATGGTCGCAGCCGGCTACACCGACAACCGCAACTGCGGATACCGCGACAGCGGAAAAAACACGCAAGTATGGCAGCACTGCACTCGCGATGAGGCACCCGCAACATCCATCCAGGTCAATCTGTCCGGACCATGCAACGTGCACTTCTACATCACAAGCATGACAACAAGGAAAAGTCTAGCCACCTTCTAAAGCACTGCCACGAGTTCCTCAAGCTCCACGAAGGCCTGGCCCAGATGAATCACGACGCGATCAACCAAGGCTATGGAGCTTCCCCGGGCGTTGTGGCTCATGGAGCTCCTCCACCACCACCAGGGCCACCACCACCTGCGGCTCCACCAATCCAGAACCATGGAGGCGAGCCATACTCCCGACCACTAGGGAACATGGGGATGATCCAAAAAGGTTGCCCCTCAAATCGAGTGCAGAAATCAATCACTCGCCAAGTCAATCTGGCGATGAACTCTCCGCCCTCCACCACTAAGTACCTCAATGGCAGCGACTCCTGCATCACCTTCGACAAGAACGACCACCCGCGTCAAGTTCCTCGCCCAGGCTACTGTCCTCTGGTGCTCGGGGCACAGATTGGAGGCTTTGAGATGAGTCGTGTCTTCATGGACGGCGGAAGCGGCATCAACCTCATGTTCACGAGTACCTTGCGCGCAATGAGGATCCCTCTGACATGTCTAGAAGTTTCAAACACCATGTTCTACGGCATCGTCCCAGGAAAGGGTGTGTACCCCCTGGGCAAGATCAACATCGATGTCATCTTTGGCACGTTGCAAAACTTTCGACGAGAGCGCATCGACTTTGAAGTTGTCGACTGGCCCTCTCAATACCACTGTATCCTCGAACGTATCGTGTTCACGAGGTTCATGGCGGTGCCACACTACGCCTATCTGCAGATGAAGATGCCGGGCCCAAACGGCATTATCACAATAAATGGAAGCTTCGAGAGATCCGACAGCTGCGACAGGGAATTCAACAGAATTTCCAAGTCTTCCGGTATGCAAGAGGAACTGGCGAGGTTAAAGGAGTCGACAGACAATAGTCTGCCTCCCCCGAGCAAGCCGAGCTCACCCGACCAATCCTTTGACACATCGGTACACACCAAGAAAGTGCAGGTCCACCCAACGGACCTGACCAAGATGACCCTCATCCCCAACAACTTGAGTCTTGCATAGGAACTCGCGCTCGTCGAATTCCTCCGTGAGTGCTGGGAAATCTTCGCCTGGTGTCCAGCGGACATGCCAGGAGTTCCCAGGGAATTCACCGAGCACTCACTCAACGTGAATCCTGATGCAAAGCCAGTCAAACAAATAATACGGTGACTGTCTGAACCAAGGGAAAAAGCGATCGGTATCAAAGTCAACAGACTCCTTGACGCTAAATTCATACGCGAGATCAAGGAAAGCACCTGGGTCACAAATCCGGTGCTTGTTCCTAAAAAGGACACGGATATCCTGCGGATGTGCATGGACTTCACCTCCCTAAACAAGCATTGCCTAAATGATCACTTCCCGTTGCCGTGGATCGATCAAACAATCGACTCCACTACAGGATGCGAGCGCCTCTACTTCCTCGACGCCTACTCAGGCTATCATCAGATTCGAATGAAGGAGGAGGATCAGGAGAAAACAACGTTCATAACGCCCTTTGGTGTCTTCTGCTACACAACGATGCCCTTCGGCCTGAAAAACGCAGGAGCCACCTATTAGCGGTGCATGCAGGCCTACCTCATGAGCCAACTTGGTCGCAACATCCAAGAGTACATCGACGACATCATCGTCAAAACCAAGGAGGAAGCCTCATTACTCGATAATATCCACGAGACCTTCGATAACCTCAACCGCTACCGGATCAAGCTAAATCCGGAAAAATGCGCCTTCGGCGTACCATCTGGGCAACTGCTCGGGTATCTCATCTCCGCGAGAGGGATCGAAGCAAACCCGAGGAAAATAAAGGCCATACTGGCCATGGAGAAGCCGAAGAATGTAAAAGGAGTCCAGCAGCTAGCTGGGCGAATCGCAGCACTCAGTCGATTCATCAGTCGAATGGGCGAAAAAGCACTGCCCTTCTACACTTCTCCGCAAGGCTGACAAATTCGAGTGGACAGATGAAGCACAAGAAGATTTCGAAGACCTCAAGCATCTACTGTCCACCTCGCCAGTATTAGTTACACCTCATGAAAAGGAGCCGCTGTTGCTATACATCTCCACCACCAACCAGGTGGTCAGCACTGTGCTCGTGGTGGAGCGAGCCAAAGAAAATAAAGTCCACGGGGTGCAACGCCCAGTCTACTACCTTAGCGAGGTTCTCACGCCAACAAAATAGCGGTACCCGCATTATCAGAAGCTGGCGTACGACGTCTTCATGATAGCCAGGAGACTGTTTCACTACTTCTAGGAGCACCCAATCGTAGTGGTAAAAGATGCCCCACTTGGGTACATACTCAACAATCCCGACACCACTAGACGAGTCGCGCTCTGGGGAATACAGTTGTCTCCATGAGACATCACATATGAGAAGCGTGACGCGATCAAGTCGCAAGTTCTGCCGGATTTCCTCGTGCACTAGATGGAAAATCAACTCCCTGACAAGCCAGACATGTCCTATCTATGGACAATGCACTTCGATGGATCCAAGCGCAAGGAAGGAGCTAGAGCGGGTGTCATCCTAACATCGCTGCAAGGTGACAAGATGAGGTACGTTCTACAAATGCAGTTCACCGCCTCCAACAATGAAGTTGAATATGAAGCCTTGCTCCACGAGATGCGTATGGCAAAAGCCTGTGGCGCAAAACATCTTGTTATCTACAGCAACTCCAAACTGGTGGTCAACCACACAATGAACGAGTGTGATGCTCTGAGCAACAACATGATCGCCTACCGTGACCTCTACGACACACTCAAAGGGGACTTTGACGGCTGCAAGCTGCGGCACGTTGGCCGCGAGAGCAATGAGGAAGCGGACATACTCGCCAACATTGGCTCCAACTGCGCCCAAGTGCCGCCCGAAGTATTTCTAGAACGCTTCTACGAGCGCTCCATCAAGGCAAAGGCTCTAGAGCATAAAACCAGCACGACATAGGACTTAGGGGCTACGCCACCCAATGAGCCAGTGGCACTCGACAACATGGAGCCAGACACAGGACTCGAAGGCCCCATGGAGGTCATGATGATCGAGCCATCCTAGACGCAACCGTACATCGCATACTTGCTCAGCAAAAGCCTGTCGGATGACCCGACTGATGCGCATCATATAGCACGGCAATCTAAGGCATTCGCCCTCATCAACAATGAACTGTACAAGCAACATCACAGGAGTCCTTCAACGATGCGTCTCCAACTGGGATGGAAGGGCCATGCTCCTCGACATACACAAAGGCACTTGCGGGCACCACGCCAGCAGTCGTGCCCTCGTTGCTAAAGCTCTACGAGCTGGATTCTACTGGCCAACAGTAATGCGTGACGCTAAGTACATCGTCTAGTGTTGCAATGCATGTCAGAGATTCGCGGACATGCTGCACGCACCTGGCGCGGAGGTCAGGCCAATACCTGTGGCCTGGCCCTTTGCACAATGGGGACTCGACATGGTCGGCAAGCTCCAGAAGTCCTCACCTGGAGGGTACGTCTACCTCCTCATTCAGTCGACAAATTCACCAAGTGGATTGAGTCCATGTCGCTGACAAACCAGTCAGGAGCCAACGCTGTTAAATTCTTTGAGTCCATCGTCTTTCGGTTCGGGGTGCCACACAACATCATCACGGACAACGGAACAAACTTCACCTCGAACGAATTCCAGGGCTTTTGCGAAAAATTGGGGATCAACATCAGCTACGCCTCCGTGGCGCATCCACAGACTAATGGTCAAGTCGAGAAGGCCAACGGCCTTGTCTGCGGCGGAATCAAGAAAAGGCTCCTTCGACCACTCGAAAGAGCCCCAGGGTGCTGGCCCGACGAGCTACAATCAGTACTATGGACCTTGCGCACAACTCCAAATAGCGCCACAGGCTACACTCCGTTCTTCATGGTGCACGGTGGCGAAGCGGTGCTACCCGCGGAAGTGCGCTACAAAGCCCCGCGGGTGGTAGCATACAGCGAGACAAAATCAACTCTCGCACTCGAAGACTCCGTCGACCTCCTCGATGAGGCATGCGAGATTGCAGTGGAGAGATCCACGATCTACCAGCAGAACCTGCACAACTACCATAGCAGAAGGCTATGCCCCAGATCCTTCGTCGAAGGAGACCTGGTCCTGCGACTGAAGTAACAAGGGCACCTCAAACTCGAGTCCCCTTGGGAAGGACCTTACGTGATTACCGAAGTAATCCCAGGTGGTGCCTACCGCCTTAAATATCTAGAAAGCGGAGTCGCATACTCCAATTCTTGGAACATCACGCAGCTGCGTCGTTTCTACCCTTAGATGTTTTTTACTTTACAAATAAGGCTATTCAGCCAGGCTACTTAGCCACATATTGTACCTCGTGATATTCTGCGAATAAAATAAAGCTAAGTGCCCTAAACCTTGTGTTTTTTCTGTTTTACTTGCAATTATGTCACTCGGGGGCTGCGCCACTCTTTACACCTTGTTCCACGAACAACGCAGTATCCTGAGTAGCTGACGCACTACCAATCGAACCCTTGATAACATCAACCCAGCTGCAACGCACCTGATAGGTTGGCAAGGTGCTGAGATGAATACACGTCAGGCTACCGAAAAGGAACTACAGATTACAACACACTCGAAAAATATACAAGCTAGCAAGCTCCTTACACATTAACGGGTATCAAACACATGCGGCACAATTGTATGAATTTTACAACACTTATACATCTATGTGTAGGTCTAAAACTACACTACTTCCACAAAAGGAGAACATTTGTTTGCTCTTCAAAGAAATCTATAATATCTTTGGTTGGCCGGTCGTGTGGCACCATATTCCAGGTCATCCCTTCTGGCAGCAGCGGTGGTCCAGCGGCAACAGCCGCGACATCCACATCTGGCCGATGCAATCGAACAAGCACCAATGCAGCTTTGGCACTTGCGACTAGCTGTTGGCGCACGCACACGTGGACCGCGCTGATATCTTGAAACTTCACCAGCAAAGCTAACAAGCTTGAAGGCACCACGTCCAGGGGAAACATCGCCTGAAAAATAAGCCTAAGGCACGACCGCACCTTTTTAAATACTAAAGCACCCATGATGCACGATCCTGCAGCGTCGCCAGCATGACTACACGATCATGATCCACCCAGAAGTACCCACTAGCTTGCAGCTGCTCCTGGGTCAAGTCATGCATTTGAATGGCAACCTAATCCTTATCATCATGTGGATGGCGAGTGCTAATAACTATAAGAAGCAGGACCAGAGCATAAGACAGGGCATCACCGTGAATGGCTAAAGAAAAGGATAAGAAGATAGAGAGCCAACACTTAAATTGCTCGTTCAACTGCGCAACTTCGTCCAGGAGATACTTCTCACGAGCACGGGCCTTCTCAGCCTTTGACTTCCACACGTCCGTGTTACCACGGATCATGGGCAACTCTCGCTCCAACTTCTTTATGCGATCGCGCAGTCGTGCAAGCAGCGACAGCTCCTCCACCTTTGAATGCGGTTGCACCACAGTTTCATCGGTTGGAGGAGAGTCAGAAGGACCACTCGAAGGACCCTATTACAGCCAAACAAGAGGCAAATAAGGCCAACTATACATCGATAAAAGGATGGAGTGCATTCAAATTCAGCAAAGTATCAAGAGGGGCACCCCCACAAAATAAGGTTCAGCAAAAGGAAAATCTAAGCTATTACACAAGGCAGCTAAGGAAAGTTCTGCTTTTTCGATTTCGACTTCGGGGGCTTCCTTGAATCTGTGGCAGTCTCTGATGTCACGAATTTTCCAGTTGTAGCCCCAGATGCCGCAGCCTTTTTCCGCCTTCACTCGCCACAGCTCCGCCGAGTAATTGCCGACTGTTTCAATGACCCAAGGCCCATATTTACTACAACTACCGGCGAAGGGAGCGGACACTGCCTGCTGGCTATCCGTGTTGACCAGCATCGCCTCGGAGATCAGGCTGGGGTCCAGCTTCACGCTGAGGGCTTACGCCATCGCGAGTGCCATTGTCGCGCCGACAGACCGCTGCGCATTCTTGAAGTCCATTGGGACGCCTTCTCCGAAGGACCCCACCAGGCCATCAAGATTTTTGATTAAGTTGGCCTTGGGAACCATCTCCTCTCAAAGGCGTCTCAGCACGCCCTTGGCCTTTTCAAGAGTGTCTTGGAGGGAGACACTGCGGTCCTCGAGTACAGCCACGGCGCCTGCCAAGGCATCCGCATGGGCCAAGGTCTGGGCGTCGAAGCTCATGCCAGCAGCATCTGAAGAACAAACGTATCAACACAGCAACATGTACAAAAAAAGCAGGGGGAAAATGCAAATTGAAGCAGCGTAATACCTGAGAGAGCTTTCGCGATAGAGAAGAGCTGTTCTACGAACAGCTTTTCCCTTTCAGGAGTGGATGAGCGCAAATCTTCCTCGCGCTTTTGCGACTCCTCTAGAGCCTCGACTGCCTCGATGCGTTTCTTTTCCGCTGCGGCAAGTCCCTTCTCGAGGGAAGTGACGCGACAAAGAAGCTCATTATGCTCACCTACAAGGAATACCAATAGCAGCAATGGCGGAGGTGCACGAGCAAGAAGAAATATGTGGGGAAATTACCGCACGGCGAGCCTCTACTTAACCTCCTCACAGATGCCATCCAACGGCCAGGAGAAAACCTACCAGACACGTGGCACACATCGATGTCGACGTGTGGCAAGGGTAAACCACGAACCATCGCCACACTCCTCCCATTACGCGCGAGAATCGAGGAGACACAGTTAAACCAGAATATTATGCATGCCTGATCAAGTCCAAGTCAGAAAATGAGACCCACTACTCGTCACGTCCCATCAAAGCCGCTCATGCGGGCAACTAAGGTCATCTCATCGTCAGCACTGACGTCAACAACTCCAACATGAGCACATTTTGACTACTCTAGTCCTTACTCGAGTCTTCGACTCTACCAAGCTCTCGGGGGCTACTCCTAACAGGAGCGCTGGCCGCGCACCTAAAGAACTTTGTAAAGATATCCAAGCATCGCGAAAAACCCTTCACTCAAATCAACGATTTGACTGTGGACTTTGGATTACTCCCATAGGGAGCGCTGAAAGCATATTTGACTGAAACAAGCAAAAGACGATAGTAGTCACAAAATAACTATAGTCCTCACTCGAGTCTACGACTCGAATAGGCACTCGGGGGCTACTCCCACAGGGAGCGCTGTCCGCGCACCCTATGATTTTTTATACATAAAACTATGTGTTGACTACATCCACATTCAATAATTTCGGCGACTCCGCCTCATATTTTCCCTACAAAGAAACCGCGTCTCCTGGGTTACCCGAATAATCTCCACGATGAGCAAAATTCGGATGCCGCACTTACAACATGAATATAAGACCTGAATAAGACCTGGCAATGCATCTGCTGTGCTCTACCAGAAAATAAGCCGTGCCTACAAGTACGATGAATAAGCCTTGACGGACGCGTCGAGTGCTCACACTTATACATTGGGATTCGACTCTATAAGACCTCCGCGGCCTGAGTCGAATTACGCCAGCACTTTTCCGAATTCGAGTCCGGGGACTCGAGTTTGAGTAGATTGCGTTGTTTTTCCCTAAGGCAGTTAATGGATCCCGATACATCGGATAAATTAGGAATGTATATCAACAATCCCTATGATACAAATTAGAGCACTCGAAAATATGCTCAGCTATGCACTCGAAAGACTTTATAAGTCTCTGCTCGAATCTGCGATTCAACCAGACACTCAGGGGCTACTAACGTGGGTATACCTTACAGGTACTCGAGTTTGGTATATACGGCCTGATCTGGCAGAAGCCCATGGCGTTACTAGGGCCCAATCAAAGATTCAGGTGACCAAAGGAGACTCTGACTGCTTGTGGCACACGGCAAGTTCAAAGATAGAAAGTTTAAAGGGACAAACCCTAACTTGTAACCGACTCGACCTGCTACCCGAGACCTAGCCTATCTATATAAAGGATGGGAGGGGCGGCGAGGAGGACAATCACAACCCCAGTTTCCACAACCTCGCCAGATTGCATTTGCGCACCACCTGTCACTTTCGACTCTCTCAATAATTCCAAGAGCAGACAAGCAGGAGTAAGGACCTCTATGAGGCCTGAACCTGGGTAAACCTTCCGTCCCTATGTGCTTGTTTGGTAGCCGGTTGATGCCTCCAGCGCTCCCTCCTTCTCCAAAATCCAAGTCCATAACAATGAGCATTGATAAGTTTAACCCTCGTCAATGGGCATGAAGATGATGAGATAAACATCGAATTTATTGAATTATTCTAGCTCTACAATCAAGACGCCCTCGACAAATTACTCGTCAGTGCCTATTGTCTGTAAGTATTAATTTTGTATTTAAATATTCCATAGCTCAGCTCGTTCATTGCATATATCTACTCATCACTGTATTAATTATGCAGATTAAAGATTATCGAATGCAGGAAAGGACAAATAATCTATGACATTGGGTTCGTTGACCCACATACCATGAATGAACATACTCTTAATGACTATCCCAAGGACACGGAGGATAACTTGGTACGTGTGTTAAAGTTTAATGAAACCAAATCGGAAATATTATTTCCTTACAACTACAAGTGAGTGTTAGTGTCTTGTACATATTCTATTTTGCTTGCTCGATGTTAAGTGTAGTTGATGAGTTATGCGTGTGCACAACTACCATTTTATTCTCCTAATCATAACCCCTGATCGAGGACTAGTAAAAGTCATGGACTTGAAACATAAACACCTCGAGACGTGGGGGGACATGCAGGATATGCTCCAGAGGTAATTTCAACATTATAACACTATATCGGTAACTTTTGTTCATTTCCTATCAAGTAATTAATAACTCCTTTCTTCATTTTCTTTGTCGGGCAGTGCTTGGAAACGGTTCACGAAGAGGGCTCCGGGTGCATGGAAACCGGAGCTTCAATTTGAACATATATCGGTAAGTACTACTAGCTAGGTTCGCGCATCTCTTTTATTCTAGTTTCAATACCATTATGATCCTTGATTATTATTTTGATTGAACTCTGTTCTTGTAAAATGCTTGAAGCAGGTAGATAGGAATAATTTATGTGGATTTTACGTTTGCGAGTTCATTTGCCAGATGACCTGTGAGAAGGGCGACCGTATTATAAATCAAATTCATGTATGTAAACAATATTCTTAGTATTTTATTTTATTACCATCAATTGTGTGTTGAGTTTCATTCATATATATTGACCCCTTTTTTAAATTAGATGAAAAGGTTGCGGGACGAGCTTCTAGCAACCGAGCGTGTATAAGCAATTCAAGAGGAACTGGTGGGATTCATACTTGACCAGGTCATAGACCCAGCCCAAGAATATCATAAGTCCTACAATTTTGGACAACATGAACTGTAATAGAAATTAAATTGTTTATATGCATGAACGCGTGTACCGTTAAGTAAATATGTCCGACCAAGTACAATGAAAAAGGTCACTTCGATCTCTATATTAATGACGATTTTATGTAATATAATGTTTTACTACATGTGTGTGCTTCAACGCGTTCCAAATGGCGAGCCATGGGCGTGGTTGCGGGTTCTGCCGCAGTAGAGATTTGGGCATTTTACTGCCGCGCCACGTGGTTACCCTTTATTACCGGTTCGTATTTCCTAGACCAGCCGAGCCAGAGGCGTCCACGTGAAGCCTCTTTAGCACCGTTTTGCAGCACAACCGGTGCTAAAGGGTTGGACCTTTAGTCCTGATTCCTTTGCACCGGTTGCACAACCGGTGCAAATGGCCCGGTTTCTAGTAGTGATACTTTGCCAGTGATGGTACGGTACCCGTGGATAAAATTGACATCCTTGGTCACTCTTGTAACCGAGTTGGCGTGAAAATACAGCCAATATTGGTTCAAAATACTCAGCAACTTCCTTGCTGCTGCTCATGTGCTTCACTTCTTGGCATATACGCGAATCACACGCGTTAATCAGACCAACCCACGACTAGAAGTAATCCCCACCATCTTTCGCTCTTCTCGCTTATAAACCGTTGAGCAACTGAAAGACCAAGAATAATCAAGCACCCACGAACTGGCGGAAAAGTAAATCTTGGCACGTAGTACTAGTACGAACGTTCCTGCAGTCTGCCGCCTCACCAGCTAATTCAATCCTTGAGAAGGAAGCTGCTCCTGCTGGCTGGTGGCTGCTGTAGTTGCTTGGCGACCAAGGCCATGCGGATTCCGCTCGATCGGAGGTCAAACATACTCCTAGATCTCGGCAGACGTGTACGTACGACCGTTCATTCGATCCTGCCTTATGATGGAATATTCGACAGGAGTTATATATTGCAAGGTCAAGTTTTGTCTAAGAGCAAGGACAATAGTATAGCCAGCTGCTGGCTATAAGCCAAATGACATGTTATCTATAGGCTATAGACAACTTAGAGCTAGCATGTACAATAATGAGCTATAAAAATATATACTTTAGCACTACATAGCCCACCTTTCACTCTTTCAAAATGCCTAGGAACACGTGCTAGAGCTGGCTCTTGCATGAGAGCCCACTCTTCTTCTTTCTTCTCTTCTCTCTTCCAACTAGACAAGCAAATAGCATTTTAATCCTTATAGCCAGTTGACTAGGACTTATTGTACTTGCTTTAACTGAATGGCGGCGCCAGCTTCTAGACGATCAGAGAGCTGATCAAATGTCAATCAATTACTACTCCCTCTGTTTCAAATTACTCTGCGCACACGCTTACCTAGGTGGCTTAGTATTCTCTCATTTTTTATCAAAAAAATTCTACGATTTTTGGTATACGTAATATACATTCAATACTATCTATTTCAAAAATCTCAGGATTTTTTTGAATGAAAAATGACGGAGTACTAGTCCACCTACATAAGCGCGCCGGTGAAGTAATTTGAAACAGAGAGAGTATTACTAGTAATACTACTCTACATCCAGAAATAATTGATTTTCATTTATCTAGATTCGCATGCATCTAGACATGTTTTTGTTATAGATACATGCGAATTTTAAAAAATACACGTTACGGAGACAGTACTATTTATAAACTAATTTTATCTAGAGGTGACACTGGTCTCTGTCTTACCGACGTACGATAACTCCACCGTGACATGCCTGTCAGTCGACCTCGAGTCCTGGACTCGTATGACAAACGAGAGTACCTGAGATGACGTCACCGCGTGCATCATCTCTCTCCCTCCGGAGAGAATTCTTACGGCAAGACTGTATGGTATGGTGCATGGAAAATTAGCAGTGTGTTCCGGTGTCGGTGGAGGGTAAGTAAGATTTCGTGTCATCGGCATGTTTTTCCTTGGATATCTTGCTGTTTTCTCCCACTTGCGTTTGTTGGATCGTCGATCATGGGTGGATGTTCCCTGTATGTATGTTTAACTGTTTCCCCACCCGATCGGTCGTAAACACCATTAACAACCTGCTTTACGCTTTTCTCTCGGTGGAATCCGTGTGGTATTGCATGTCGAGCGACACCGTGTTGGACAGTCTGACGCCGACCCAGTTTGTTTGGCTCGGAGACATACGGCCGACGGGAGGTCAATCAAACCAACGTCACCGCGATAAAAGTAAAACACACCGATCAACAAAAATCTTCCCCCAGAAAAGAACGTGCGTGTGTCTCCCAGAAAATCTTGTCCCTGCCCTGTCGCATTTCGCCTCGACAGAATCATTTCGGACGTGTTCTTTCTTTCGCACTTTTAGCACTTTTTTGCCCGGACGATCGACGGGAGCTGGATTCATGGTTCGTGGAATCGTGGTGGGCCTGAGCGCTCCAGCAAAGATTAAGGTTGTGGCGGGCTAGCGGCCCAGTCACCCTGTTTCTCGTCTTTTGTTCTATCAGTGTGTGACATTTGCCTAAAAAAAAAATATAGTGTGTGACATGACGAATTGACGATAGGTCAGCGCGGCAGTCAAGGTTTTTTCGGACGCAAGGCTCGAAGTGAGCCCGGCTTTAAATTAACGAAGCCATTACAACACAAGTTACACCACACACGCACCCAGAGTGCACAACCCAACACACACCAAAAGACAACACAGAAAATGACAAGCCAGAGCGCCAGCTTGATCAAAGATTAGGGAGCCTTGTCTTCTATGCACCGGAGCAATCTCGACCAAGTTCACACCAACAAGCCTTCACCACACCAAGACTGTAGCAGCACCCGAGGAGCCAAAGGAGGGGGGGGAAGGGGTTTGCGGCGACGCCTCCAAGAAGGTGAATGACGCAAGAACGCGTCATCGTCGTCGGCAGGAACCGAGGTCCTACAAAGCTTTCACCCAGACCCGGAACCCCACCCCTGAGCTCGGGCTAGGTCTAGACCTAAAACATATCATCTTCCCCTGACATTGGGAATAGTCCACCGACATCGGCTACGACCAGACGACCGCCCTAGCAAAGCCCCCCAAGGCACTAGAGGAGACGCCAGCTACCGCAACCCAATCGGGTAATTCCGCCAGGCCGACGGTATGCGAGGGCTGGGACACCAGCGGGAGGTCACATGGTGATCCACAGGACACTAATAGAGAGGCTAGTCCGAAGAGAGGCCACCCAAAGGAACAATTTGGGGCGGAGGGACGGAATCCAGCAAGCTGGCCAAGGGATCATCATCGGGACGCCTTCAACAAGGGAACGACACCCGGATGTGACGCCGTCACCGGCATTAGCCAAAGCCAAGCAAAGCTTTCACCGAGATCCAGCCCAGACCCACAACCGGACGCCGACACGAGGCCGAAGAGTGGACCTAGCATACATCACTACCGCACCACCGACCCACCCACGGGTCGGAGGGAAAACATGTTGCCTACCCCGGCAAGCATGCGCCGGCCCCGGGAACCCCTCCCAGCGAACCGGCAGGGACGACACTCGACCGTTGCCGAACAGCAACTGCCTACCCAGTACAGGCGTCGCGGACAGAGTGGAGACGCGAGGACGTCGCGCAGGCCCAACCAGGCCTAGACCTAGGCGAGCGAATCTGGCCACGCCGCCGGCCACCGACTGCGAGTGGCGAGGAACCGGCGACCTCAAAAGGGCCACCACCAAGGCGCACCCGGATCCTCCCTAGACCTGTGTGTAAAAGCCCAAGGCGCCAAACCCAGATCGCCCGTCGACTGCCGGCCGCTCGGCTGGCGACCAACACGGCTGGCGGGCGCGGTCCACGTAGCCGCCGCCGCGACCACGCCGAAGACCCGAGGCCGCCGCCCCGGCGCCTCTCCCTGCCACCTGCCGACCGACATCCAGGGCATCGCTGCATCTGACGAAGGCCCCCGCGCGCGAGGAGGAATCCCGCCGCCGCCGACTACCCCCGGGGCTACGTCTAGCAGCGGCGAGGGGAACGCCGGAGGAGGAGGGGGTGAGGTGCGGCGGCGTCGGGATCGTCCGGGTCGCCCCCCGGGAGCGACGCGGATGCGAGGGGTGCAGGTCCGGTATGAAGTTTTCTTCTGATTATGCGAATCTCAAAAATCGCAGTCAAGGTTTTCATCAGAGAACCAAAGATTATCCATTAGTCTGGCATCTCTATCAGTACAACAGATCTCTACCGTGCATATATCTTTGGTATATCTTTGGTGGGCTCTGTTTTGCGTAGTTGGCTAGTTGCTACCAAAGCAATTGACAACTCAGATTAACTGATAAACGTTCTCGAAAATACACAGGAGGTTCTACTGTGCTAGTACGCAACATTTCAGTACTTTGAAATATTCCTGGCAAATAGGCATCTTGGAACAATATAACTTAACTCAAGCAACAATCTGCTGCATGTTGGTCAAAAACAGCATGCCGTCCGGTTGGCACTTTGGTCCATGAAAATTGCCTGAATATGAACATAAAGCTACAGCAGACCTGCAGAATGGGCTAACATAATAGCAAAGTAAGCTCTACTCTAGATTGGATAGCAAGAAGTATGCCTTAATGCCACTCTGATCTATCATACAGTTGGCACTTTCTGTCAAAGAAACTTGTCTGAATATCAACAGAAAACCTGCAGCCTGCCTGCTGAATGTACCAATTCTAATAGCAAAGCAAACTCTACTCTGGATTGGATAGGTAGAAGTGCTAAAGCCTGCCTGCTGAAAGGGCTGCAATGATGACAAATCAAGCTCTACTTAAGATTAGATAGCCAGAAGTATAGCTTAGTGCACTCAGACAGTAGATATCACTTGCGTAAGCTGAAGGCTACAAACCAAATCTGCAGTACCATCACTGCCACATTCTATACCAGCAATGGGGCCAATCTTCACACAGAAATACAAGACTCAGGAACAAAGGTATAGATCCCTGAAACACATCACGTGTTGTTGTGTTCTCACTACTCTTGCCCACTTACCACGACGAAGAGCATATGAAGCACCAGCAGGAGGTAACATAGCTCAGCTTGCAAGCTTGAAGGCATCGATGAAGAGGCCATACGTGAAACCCATCTTGAAATTGTTGAGGAGCGCGACAGGGAAGGTAACCTTGGGCCGGCTGTAGTAGAACTTGGTCACGTACTCGGTCAGGAGGACACACACGACCGCTGCTATAACATCATTCACGGCCAAAGCACCGAATGACAGTGAAATCGTCTGCGCAACGTAAAAGCCACCCAAGATTGAGATGCCGCCAAAGAGAGCCCTCCTAGACCCGGTTTTGAAGTAGTTTCTTGACAGCTCAGGGATGATTCGGATTATGTCGATCAGCCTTCTACGGCCATCATTTCCTTGCAGCGCGCGGACCTTGAGAAACTTGTAAGAGTATTTCCTTGTGAGGTTCCTGTAGCTCGGTGAGAGTACCCTTGTCCCCGCATATAACCCATAGTTGGGAGGACCAATGGCAATTGAACTTGACGCACACGCCATAAGAAACACTGTTCCTCCTGAAGATGATTTTCCATTACAAACAAACATGCAATTAGACATGATGTTATTGCATCGACGACAAAATTTTGTACAAAACAATAAATGGACCAGTCAAGAAAAGAAGAGAGACCAAACATGGTAGGAAGAGATCAAGAGAAAATGAAGACAAGTAATAACAGACACAAACAACAAGCAATGATAGTGTCACCTACAGGCCATGAAACTGAAGACACTGATAAAAGAAAAATGCAAAGATCTTAGGCTGTCTCTTGCAAGTCTGACAATTCAGATGTATGTTATGTCCTTGGAGATCATACTTTGTACAATACCAAGACTATTTGTAACAGCTGAAGATGCTATTGGCTAGGAGTCAAACTAACAGGGGAACGCTTGCAGCGCTTCACACTTTCTTTGTTGAGGAATTAGAGCAGGAGAGGCTTCACACTTCACATGTCAACATGGATACAGTGTGTCCTCGGAGACATATGCCACGTTTGGAATCCTTCCACACTGGCACATTCACTTTACACTCACTAATCTCTAGATGTTCAGCAATGTTGCCTCAAGAAAAACTAAACCTAAAGCACAATATGCAGTTAGAAAGCAATCTCAAAGTGAACGTGGCTGAAGAGATGACGTCTCAGCCAACTCCAGCAGCCTACACCATCCCCAGGTTAACAGATCTGGCAAGAGGAACTATCACGCACCAGTGATTTCCAAAGGACAGTGCAGTGAGCTTGCAAACAGGAAGCCCTTCCCAACACAGTAAGGATTACTGAATAACAAGGAAATACGGAATACATGATTTTCCTCTTGGATGAAGTTCAAACTCACCTGAGCGACTCCAAATAATAGTGACGATTCTCAAGGGGAATTGCGAGACCCAATCTCCGAAGAAACCAGGCGCAGGCGCTCCCTAGATTGCAATTGCAGGGGCGGATGCGCTGGATTAGCAAGACAAGAAAGAGAGCAGGAGTAATTACGAAAAAGAGAAGGATAATCAGAGGCGGGATTTCGAAGAAGAAATGGGGAGGGAGGCAGGGATGAGGGAGGGGTGGTGGACTCGCATAGACTGCGACTTTGTCCCTGTGACTGGGACCCCACCGTCGGAGCTAAGCTTACTGAGCATTGTTACGAAAATACCCAACTTCACTAGGGTTTATCGCCTTGCTCCGCCACCCCCAAAACCTCCATGCCCGGGGCGCCACCAATCCCCACCATCGCCGCCTCCGCCTCCGCGCCCGCCGCCGCTGCCCCTGCCTCCATTTTGACACCCCAACCACCATCCCCACTCGCCCCCATCCTTGCTCCCGCCGACCCATGATCACCCGCCGTGCGGCGGCGGTAGCCCTACGCGCCTCCCTGCGCCGCGCCTGCTCCTCCCACGCCGCCGACTCCGACGAACTCCTGCTTGGCCTCTTCGACTCCCCCGCGCCGCACCCCGAGCCTCGCCTCTCGCCCAAGGATTTCGCCTTTATTAAGGACCCCGCCCCTGCGCTCCCCGCCGCCGCCCTCCCGCCCCCGGAGGCCGTCTTGATCTCCAAGGCGGTCCGAGCCTACGGGGCTGACTTCGAGGGAGAAGCGGAGCGGTTCCTGCGGCGGTACCGCGAGTTCCTGACTGATTCCGTCGTGGTCGCGGTGCTCAGGGCGGTGCGCTCCCCGGAGCTATGCGTCAGGTTCTTCCTCTGGGCGGAACGGCAGGTGGGTTACAGACACACTGGCGCCTGTTACGAGGCCCTCGCCGAGGTTCTGGGTTTCGAAGACCATGCCAAGACCGCTGAGAGGCTGCTTAGGGAGATTGGGGAGGATGATCGTCTGGTGCTCGGCAGATTGCTCAACGTGTTGGTGCGGCGATGCTGTCGCCATGGCCTGTGGGAAGAGGCGCTAGAGGAGCTTGGGAGGCTCAAGGACTTCGGCTTCAGGCCATCAGTGGTCACCTATAACGCACTGCTGCAGGTGCTGGCGAGCGCGAGGCAGGTGGAAATGGGGTTCCGGGTGCAGAAGGAGATGTCGGCGTCGGGGTTCTGCATGGACAGGTTCACAATCGGATGCTTTGCTCAGGCACTGTGCAAGGATGGACGCTGGACAGATGCACTTGACATGATAGAGAGGGAGGATTTCAAGCTCGACACTGTGTTGGGCACCCACATGATTAGTGGACTGATGGAGGCCTCCCTCTTCAACGAGGCAATGTCATTTCTTCATAGGGTGAGGTGCAACTCGTGCATACCGAATGTGCTAACGTATAGGACACTGCTCTCAGGATTTCTTAAAAAGAAGGAGCTTGGCTGGTGCAAGAGGATCATCAACATGATGATGACAGAGGGTTGCTATCCAAGTCCTTCATTGTTCAATTCACTTGTGCATAGTTACTGCTGTGCCGAGGATTATGCATATGCATATAAACTGTTTAATAAGATGAAGACTTGTGGTTGTCCTCCTGGTTACGTTGTATACAACATATTTATTGGAAGTATTTGTGGCCGAGAAGAATTGCCAAACCCTGAGTTGTTGGCTTTGGCGGAGAAAGTTTACGAGGAGATGCTGGTTGCTAGTTGCATTCTTAATAAGGTTAACACTGCCAATTTTGTTCGGTGCCTTTGTGGTGTTGGAAAATTCGAGAAGGCATTTCAGATCATGAAGGAGATGATGAGGAAAGGTTTTGTTCCTGATGCAAGCACGTACTCTAAGGTGATCACTTTTCTGTGCCAGGCTAAGAAGGTAGACAAGGCTTTCCTTTTGTTTCAAGAGATGAAGAGGGCAGGTGTTAATCTAGATGTGTACACCTACACAATTTTGATTGATGGCTTCTGTAAGGCTGGTCTCATTGAACAAGCACAGAGCTGGTTTGATGAAATGAGAAGTGCAGGCTGCTCACCAAATGTAGTAACATATACTGCATTGCTTCATGCTTACCTGAAATCTAAACAGCTCTGTCAGGCTAATGACATTTTCCATAGAATGGTTGATGATGCCTGTTATCCAAATGTCGTTACATACAGTGCGCTAATTGATGGGCTCTGTAAGGCTGGTGAAATCCAAAAGGCTTGTGAAGTATACGCCAAGTTAATAGGAGCTTCTGACAATGTAGAAACTGATTTCTACTTTGAAAGCAAGGATGCAGACACCCGTTCTCCAAATGTTGTCACCTACGGTGCACTCGTAGATGGTTTGTGCAAAGCTCAAAAGGTGGCTGATGCTCACGAGTTGCTAGATTCTATGCTATCAGCTGGCTGTGAGCCCAACCAAATTGTTTATGATGCTCTAATTGATGGTTTTTGCAAGTTTGGAAAAATCGATAATGCTCAGGAGGTATTTCTGAGAATGACTAAGTGTGGTTACTTGCCTAGTGTGCATACATACACGTCCTTGATTGACCGGATGTTCAAGGATGGAAGAATTGATCTTGCGATGAAATTTCTGTCTCAAATGCTAAAGGATTCCTGTAGTCCTAACGTTGTTACTTACACAGCTATGGTTGATGGGCTCTGTAAAATAGGTGAAACAGAAAAGGCCCTAAACCTTCTGTCATTGATGGAAGAGAAGGGGTGCAGTCCAAATGTTGTAACTTACACTGCTCTAATAGACGGACTCGGGAAAGCTGGTAAAGTTGATGCAAGTCTCAAGCTTTTTACGCAAATGAAGACAAAAGGATGTGCTCCCAATTATGTTACATACAGATTACTGATAAACCATTGTTGTGCTGTTGGTCTTTTGGACGATGCCCATTTACTACTCGATGAGATGAAACAGACCCACTGGCCAAAGTATTTGCAAGGATACAGCTGCGCAGTTGTGGGTTTCAGCAAGAAGTTTCTCTCTTCTCTGGGTTTGCTGGAGGAGATGGAATCACATGACACAGCACCGATAGCTCCTGTTTATGGCATGCTCATTGATAGTTTTTCCAAGGCTGGTAGACTAGAAACAGCTTTGGAGTTGCACAAAGAGATGATGGAAGTCTCATCATCTCTAAATATGACCAGCAAGGGCATGTACACCTCATTAATTCAGGCACTTTGTTTATCCTCTCGAGTTGAAGAAGCGATTGCTTTACATAGTGAAATGACGAGCAGAGACATTGTGCCAGATTTAAGTGTCTTTGTTTGCCTCATAAAGGGACTAATTGAACTGAATAGGTGGAATGAAGCCCTTCAGTTGTGTTATGGCATATGCCAAGAGGTCCGTCTACTTTTTGCATGTACTGTTCAAACACATCTCTTTACCATCTGCCCTTATTTTGCTATACATGTTCTGTTACCACCCCCATAATATCCACCACCAAATTGTACTCCCTCTGTTCCATTTTACACTGCGCCTTAGCCAAAGCGTTGATACCAAGGAGAGCCCCATTCCTTTCTCACCACCATTTTACCCCTATGTTAAATGGCAATGCACGCACATGCACAGCTAGGCACAGCTAGTACCGCTGCATGCTCAACTAGTACTCGGTGAGAAAGTGCATGGGCCTTTTCGGAAACCAACGGTGGCAGAGAGTAAGACGCAGAGTAATTTGGAAAAACGCTAAAAAAGTTAGGCGCAGTGTAAAATGAAACAGAGGGGGTATATTGAAACAGATGAGGACATGTAATATGCCGTAAACAGCCTCTACAATTTGGTTTCATATTGCATGTCCCACTTGGAAGAGCACACGAGACGCCTTCTACCTTCCTGGTGTTGGATACTGAAGTTATTTTCAGAATAAGTTACATCCAATGCCAAGTTCCTTTCATAGTTTGATCTTTAGTCTTTAGCTTATTTTTAGTTATGATTACTAATATTGTGTATTGGAACAGGGTGTGAACTGGCAGGGCAACAAATCCTTTGATGGAGGGTAGACCTGTGTTGTCTTACTGCGTTAATGATTATAACTCCCAGTTCTCCCCTAAGGAGTCATATCTCTACGTCTCATGCTTTGCTAAGGTGTGGTGTGACCAAGTCACTCTGAGACAAAAATGTGCAACTCATGGATGATTGGAGAAAATGAATACTGAGGACATGAAGTAGCATTGCACAGAGATCAGCTTGATTTATAAGGTATACATTGGCATATATGGCATATACTGATGCTGAAGGATCTGATGATGATGATGGTGATCGAAAACCTTCAGTACTCTGCTTACAGTCAAATTGCACTCATGTAATGAGAACCCTCTTTCGATAGGGCCAACAGAACTTAATTTGTCAATGGTGGCAGCTAATTAGGTTGTTAGTTGGTTAGCTTCATATACTGATAAATTCCGACCCTTCTATCTCCCTCTCTTTTTTTTTTTAATTTAGGGATGCCTGGTTCATCTTCGGATGGACAAAGGAATATCACTTGTTATCAAGATTAGGCTGTGTATATATGGTGACGTTTACAGAAAAGTTTTCCTAGCGTTACTTGAAAGTTTTATAACCCTTTATTCATCATTTTGGTGATATATCATACGGGGTCATACAAATTGCTTTAATATGAACTTTGAGTACCCTTCTAGCTCCTTCATAGTCTGCTTTAGCAGTAGACCAACAGAGAAGTTCTGTGATCATAACAACATTCTGTAATATCTTTCAACCTTTTGTTTCTGAGCATTTTTTATTGTTTCATTGCTTTGATATGATCTAAATGAAAATATACATTGACTTCTATCGTAATGGAATATTCCTTCTATTTTTCCTTCGACATCAAAACTCTCCTTTGATATGGTCTGTTTTTTCTCTAGCATTTTGTAACATTCCAGTCGGTATTGATCTTAGCATGTTTTATTCCTTCCCGTTTTATTTTTTTCCAATGGAATAAGTATATTTGCAACGAGTTGTGTTGGGACCTCTGAATCAGCAATCTCTTCTCTTATTATTTTACTATGGGAACTTGGCATATATTTAACTTGGTTGCTATATCCAGTGCGATGAAGATCTTGCAGCTAGATCTGCAGATGTATTCTGTGTCAGGAAGCATCATCAAGTTGATGGCTCAAACCATGCCAATTTACATAGTTTCTGCTGATTTTACAAGTTAAATGTACTTATGTGTAAATTATTTACTCAAGTATTATCTCTGTATGTTTATACATGCATATGAATGCATATGTTTTCTAGATGCAGCTGCAACATCTGAGTTAGTATATTTCATTATTTCTAAATGTTAAGTACTGTACTTATGTGCAAATTATATACTCAAGTTATAATACTCCCTCTGTTTCACAATATAAGCATTTTTAGCAAGCTGGAATTTTTTGGAAAAAGAATACCTCAGCTTGCTAAAAAGGCTTATATTGTGGAACAGAGGGAGTATAAGTTAGTATTTTTTTTCTTCTGTGGAACTTCTAACATTTATGCTTTTAAGTTTACAGGGGCGACTGGGAACATACCAAAAAGATCTATGTCTCTTCGTTGTATTTAGTAGCCAGGGTACCACTTTGAGATCGTATCAGGAATCGGTAAATTGCATGAATATTTTTCTGCATTTCCTATTGTTTCGCTTGGTAGTTGCATCATTTAAGTGTTAAGGCTGCACGTAATTTCCAATAAGCATCATATCATTTTCCATGCCAAAAGAGAATTTTGCTCATGTCATGCCACTGAATGAAAATGAAAATTTGAAAAGAAAGCAATTATTTGCCATGGAATATGCCGTGCAATGCCTGCACAGGAGTACTCTTAACAAATTATTTCATGGTGGGAAATTTTGCGGAAAGTAAAGAGAAGAATTGTAGTAAGTGGGTATTGCATCACATATTCACAGATCTAGATGTTTTTTATCAACTTATGAAGGTTCTAAAGCAGACCGCTGCTCACTAAGGGTTATACACGAAATATTTTGGAGTGGGCCGTCATGATGACATGCTCAGTTGTTGATTATGATGCAATCCATAAGCTAAGGTCCCATATTATCACACAGTTCATTCAAAATGGTCAATGCATAACTCCAGATGAGGTTACACACTGGGACACGTCATGCATGTTTGCTGTTCATGGAATATTGTTGACTGTTCGTTCTCCCTGAAGTTGGCCTCAGCTTTCTGAATGACGCTGGAATCTCGAAGTGATACTACCACTACTATCAGGCTGTTGGTGAAGAATCATGAACACATTGCTGGGAACTTTGGCAACTGAGTTTATGCCTTTAATCTCGAGCAATAGGCTGGACTGGTCAAAAGTCTAGCGAACAATTTGGCGAATTTTTAGCCCCCATTACACAAGAATGTCGGCATTCTCTGAGAATTGATATGTGACTGTGATCTTTGATAAAATGCTGCAATATAATTGCGCCGCTTTAGTCAGACAAAGGAAGATTTACTGAAGAAATATGCGTCAAAGGTGATACTACTTCAGAACTGTATCATATCATCCGTGTGTTTGGAAAAAACAAGATTTAATGCATATATTTGCACAGTATGTTATTGCAGCTTGCAGAGTCTAATTTCATAACTTTGATAAAATGCTGCAATATAATTGCGCCTTTTCACTGTCTCTTTAGTCGGACTGAAGAGAATTTACTGAAGAAAGGTGTGTCAAAGGTGTTACTTTTTCAAAGCTGTATCATATCATCCGTGTGTTTTTTGAAAAAAAGATTTTATGCATATATTGCACAGTATATTATTGCAGCTTGTGGTATCTAATTTAATAACTTCTGTGTGAGTTTCACCGATAAATTCGGTCATACATGTCACAGCTTAATGTAGGATCTGATTCCACTGCAATATTTTTGTCCAATGTGATTGTTTTGCTGATGCAGTCAGAGATTCATATCCACCACTTGCTAGATGTACCGTCCGACAAATGATCTCTCGGGACTAAAATTATAAAAACAGTCAACTATGGTCGGATGGATGCATCCGACAACATGTAAAATTCTGAAAGCTACATTCCATAGATTTTAAAGCTGCACTTGTTAGAAATGTTCGAACATCTCCAGGATGTGAACCTGTGAAACTAGTGCAGATAACAGATCCATGCGTAGATCGTCTAGGCCACTGACTCATTTATCATCTATGGAAGGAAGGTGATTGAGATTGGGAGTGCTGCGAGATAAGCTGATAACATCCACTATAGTGCTTTGCACCCTAGTCTTGTTGATATTCCAAAGATCTACTCCCCCTGTCTCAAAATAATTGACTTGCATTTGTCTAGACAAAGTCAAGCCACTTATTCCAGGACGGAGCAAGTAGATGATTAACAATCTTGTATCCATCAAAGTTCATGCAATTTTGTCAAAATAAAAATCCGTGCAATCCTTTCAAAATTAAGAGCCATACAATGTACTCCCTCTATTACAAAATATAAGGTGTTTTAACTTTTGTGAAGCGAATGTATCTAGATATCTTTTAGTGTGTAGATTTGGAATGAACTACACACTAAAGAATATCTAGATACATTCGTTTTTAAAAAAACTAAAACATCTTATATTTTAAAATGGAGAGAGTAACCAACAATTACCACTACTCTGCCAGTTTGGTAACCCACTGAAATAACCGTCGGCTCCTTCCCCGCCCTTGTGGTGGCTTCTTTCGTGTCGACGTGGAGCCAGTGAGGGTGTGTTCTCGTAGGTTTCATTCACAAGATCTTGCTGGTTTATGTGCGATCCTAGGCATGTGTTTGAATGGTGAAGCCTTTGTTCCGTCGTTGCAATCGAATTTCTAGTGCCTCATTTAAAACCTCTTGGCGTGAACTCATGTTTGTGCAAAATTTCTGGCCATATATGAAGACAGCTAGAAGCTCGTTTTTTCTCTGTTTGTATCTGATCGTTCTGTATTGTTCTTCTTAATTGTTACTTTCCAAACTAAATTACTTTCCTAAAACGTTTTATATTGGAGAACGAAAGGAATTCTATCATATATGCTTTTGCTTTTGCATACTAGTAAAAAGAAGAAAACGGGTTAGAGGCATGAGGGGAGATCAGCTCCCCGAGAACAGAAAGAAAGAAGGATTTAGCACACGACAACACCCGAGAAGCTTTGCCTGCCACCGCTGGCCGGATTTGGTTCAAAGAGCAAGTCCAGCAGGCTCCCGATAGCCACCCCGAAAGTATAGAAGAGACGGTAAAAAACAAGCCTCCAGCAGTTCTCCTACACATGTTCCCGACGAATCTGCGTCCCCAACCCACCCCTCCTTCTCCCATATGTATCGGGGAGTGGAGGTCTCCTCTATACGTGGGCTCTATGTGGATGAGTGAATTGTTGGGTGAAAATAAACTGATAAAGTGGGCTCTATCCTGTTAAAAAAAAATGTGGTTATGCAAACCAACCTGTGGTTGGGTGGCTAGGAGGGTGGTTGTACCCCCAGCCCACCAGAGTTCAAACTCCAGGTTTGACACCGTGTGTTGCATAAAAGACGGAATATTCTTTCAGTGGGAGGCGACGTTTCCGTCGACAACGAGGCGCCCGTGGTGACTTCGTCAATCTCAAGACCCGCTCCGCCGGCTCAGTCTATCAGAGGTGCTCATAGGGATAGGGTGTGCGTGTGTGCGTCAATAGGGGTGGGTGCATGTACGTGTTGTGAGCGTCTACGATTGTATTGTGTTTCTCAAAAAAAAATGTGATTATGATATATGAGATAATTTAGAGTAGCTGCTGGAGATAAGAAAAATTTAAGGAAAGAATTTTTTTAGGAGAGACCCCTACGTACACCATAGGGGAGAAAATGTAGGGGTACTGCTAGACTTGCTCTAGAGCGGTGAAGTCGAAACACTGAGATGAGCAGGAGGGGGAAGTTTGGTCACTTTTTAGCCGCATTCGTGTAGTAATGGCGCATATCGACAAAGCACTACTCTAGATAGTATCAAAATCTATGCCGGCTATCCCTCACAGGATTTGAGTGCATGTTGCCTTTTCTAAGAAAAGATGGGTATTGTTCAAAGGACATCTATCTAAGATCTCACGGTACCCGCTTGTACTGCTCATCCACGAGAGATCACCTTATTTAGAGCATCTCTAATAGATGCCCTAAAACACCCCTTACCCAATAGACTGTTCTATAGGGTAGGAGAGGCCAAAAAACACCCTCCAACAGTTCTCCTATAGCCCCCGTGCCCTCAAATATTTTGTGCATGCCCCAAAAATCCCTCTCGTGCTGTATATTTGGGCAGCCATGCCTTCCTCCCCCTACCACGATGCCGCTAAATTTCACCGCACTTCACTATTGTCGCCATGTTCCTCCCATCCTCCTTCACCCCTTGTTGCCGCTCTACATGTCCTCCTTCGCCCCTTCTTCCCAAACATCAACAACCTCTTCGGCAACCTCAACATGGGTGACAACATCAATGTGAATGGTGTTATTGTTGCTGCTGTTGTAGCCTAGGCTACACCGTATGTGACCTTGATATTTCTATTTTAGTTTTTTCTAGAATTTCTTGTTCTAGTGTTTGTAGTAGACGTGACCAGTTTATCATGTTTAGATCTAATATGTTCATCTACTTTGTTAATTTGCATGATTAGTTTAATTAATGTTCGTATGATGATGTTTTATCAGTTATTTATTTGGATTAAATCATATAGTAGTTTGCTTATGTTTCTAATAGTTATCCCAGCCAAACTGGCTCCTCTCCCGCTGTCCTCGGACAGCCTCGCCAGCGGGAGTGTGTGTGTGTAGGAGGGAAGGTCAGATCCCTCATGTAGATAGGTGTAGTTCTAGGCCTACTTGTAGGTTGTTTTCCCTTGTGGCATCTAGCTTTATGCCATGGAGGTCCCTCTCACCGGGACCATTGCGCGTTGCTGGGAGATCATCGGGGCAGTTCCCTAGTGGGTTGCCATGGTGGTGGCTTTGCATGTGGAAGGGATCTTGTTGTGGGTTCCTTGGGGTTTGACCCTTGGGGTGGCCTGATCTTCACAGATTTAGGGTGGAGGTGAGGGGAAACACGATGAATGCGATGAACTGAACACGAATGGAAGGTAAAGATACAAACACTAGCAAACACACACAATCCGATTTGCTCCCGCTGGTTTGAACAACCAATCCAATAGAATCCATAGGTGAGAGACCTTGTGGTAGAATCACCCGAGGAGAGATTGGCAAGCAAAGGGTAGAATCAAAATCAAGGAGAGAGTAACACCAAGTAGAATCCCAAAGGGAGAGACTAAGCAACTACTAGAATCCTTAACTTACAAAGATTCAATCTAGAGAGGAGTTCCCATCTAGGGTTCTTTGGCACATGCCAAGAGTTCAACTTAATTCATCTCTACCTAGATCTGAGCCACAAGGGGATATTTATAGTACCAGGGGCGAAGGGGTAGGTAGGGAAATATTCCAGGGCATCAAACACGAAACTATGCACAAATAGGCGATTCCAGCGATAAGTTCGTTGGTGCCGAGTTTGGGATCGGAAGGTTTCGGCGGTCATCGAGCTTGTTCGGCAGGCGCCGAATTGGGTGAGGATTTCGGCGGGGCGCTAGATTATTTTGGCGGCGGCTTGATTGGTTCCGACAGCGAGTCTGGCTCTCCAGAACTAGAACCAGATTGATCCTACGGTGAATCCGATAGGACCTGGGCTGGCACCGAAGCTCTTCTTCCGTCTTCTCTTCCATGCTTCTTGTTTGGCCATCTTAGATCCTGGGGCATCCGTGTCTCCTCCTCTTGGAATCATGGTCATGGGCCTACCCCATTCAAGTGATGACCAAAGGAAGACAAGAGATGGAAGGAAGTCACCTTAGTAGGAGCGGTTGGCGTGACATGATGTGGTCCAATGGTGATTGCCATATTTTGGGCTACATCATTGATGTCTGGGTTCCTGCGATCAACAACAGGGTTATTGCAATACTTGTAGTAGCAACTATTTATTAGAAAGATCGATCCCATGGGAGCTTTGCAGGATGGAGAACACACAACCCCGTAGCCACATTATCAGTGCGGCCACGTTCGCACCCAAAATGGTGTTTGTAAATAGTCTACTCTATAAGTTACTAGAATGACGATGATTTGAGAGAGGTTTGAAGTAACTAAGAACAAAGATCTAAACAAGAACAAAGTAAATTAAAACTGAAAGTAAAAGGGGTTGTACTTGTAGAAATGAATAGAATGAGGGATGGTTTCTAGGCTTCGGTCTCACTAGTACTAGATGGGAAAATATATATGTGATCCATTGTCTACAAGAGATTCCTTAGACAAATAAATGTTCCCCACTTGATTACCAGACTGTCACACTACGTGTATTATGCATGATTCTCACGTTTCACTCGCAAGGCAAACGTAGACTTATAGACTAAGGTATCCCATGAAATCATCTTCGACTCATGTAATTGAATACTTAGATCACAAACACATTCTAACTTAGCGCACTAGATCAAACCTCAACCTAGAACCTAATCAATCACTCACGCATGGATGAATAAAAACACAAATTGTAATTCATGGAGATCATCATGTCCAGTCTTACAAATACAAAATCTAAAACAAGGGAGAGAGAGGTGGAGATGTCGTTGGGGATGATGACAATGAACTGTGCGCGCAGTAAAGATGGGGGCGTCTCCTTCTCTTGCTTGGATATTGTGGAGGTGTTGGAGGAGATCTTGATCTTGGAGGTGTGCAGTGACTATGGAGAGGCGGCGGAGCGGCAGGGCTCCACCCCTGAGGCGTGGATGGATGCTGGAGGCAGCTAGGATTCCTCTCCTTAAATATGCATTCTGGAGGTCGGTTTTGCGAACCGATGGAGCTTGGGACTGAATGTCCATTGGTCCTTCACAAATGTTGTTCTATTTGAAAAAACGAAGCTGTCGGATGGTGGTACAATCGTACGGTACGGGCAAGCTCCACCCGTACCAATGATCGTTAAACCCTCAGATGTCTGTAGTGTTTTGGCTGCCATTTTTTCATACGGACTCTGATTGAGGTGTTCTTTGGCTCGTTGGATTCGTATGGACTAGGGAGACAACACCATGGTCTTGGATCAGCAATATGAGATGATGGAAAATATGACTTCTCCACATCTCATATGGCGAAGTATGGCGCATGTAACTTCTCTATATTGAATCTTCTTGGCTCCTTTTATCCATGATTGTACATAGAACCTACACACAAGTCAAAGACAAGGAAAAAGTAATAAAATCCTACTAAAACTACTAGTTGTGCAAAGTCCATATGAAAATGAATGAGAACTAGTAAACATGCATAATATGCATAGTTGTAGCTAGATATAGCATGTGGTGAGTGACAATATGAATAATTTGTATGCTTAAATATGCATCATATTTGCACTCATCAATCATCTCCCCTCGCTTGAAAACAAGTTCACCTCGACGATGTTCCTTCATCACTATGCATGGAAGGAGATGTGCCCGTGGTCTTGACCTTGTATATCGTTGGATCTCCAGTGTCTAAGTCTTGTGCATAGTTGTCGAAGGGTTTGTAGTTATGCTTGACTTCAAGTTACAATTGGAGATCTTGTGAAATGTGTCTTGGATGTAGTAGCCTATCTTGGGTACCTTAAAAAACCGACAACAAAGAGAAAGAGTTGTATGATGATATGTTATCATGGGTCACTCAAAGAACTCTTCTCACTTTTGTTGGCTTGCGATGTGGCACTCATGATTTTTCCACTCATGTTAGGCACACATGTGGTTCACTCTCTCCTACTAATCTCACAAGGATCCTTTTATTGCCTTATCTTTGGTAAGTTTGTTGCATTGGAAACAATGATTTGGCTAGGTGTCATAGGTTGGAGCACAAAAGTTTTGTTGTTCTACTTGAAGAAATATTTGTTAGAGGTACCATCATGGAGAGATCCTCTATCATATTTCCATTGGCTCCGAAGAAGCATGTGACATACTGTCATAGGCACGACATCAAACACTACAGTGTCTTCATATGTGCCAATCTTGAAGGAGATGTTGACTTTGCGGTTTATCTTGAGGGTTCCATTGTCATCAAGCCGTTTGACATGATACAGATGAGGGTGCTCTATGTATGGAAACTTGAGTTTCGCATAAAGTTCGATGCTCACAAGGTTGTGACAACTTCCTCCATCGATGATTACCTTTATGGACTTGCCATCAATTTCGGCTCGACTTTGGAAAATATTGAGGCATTGGTATTCTCGGGGAATGGAGTGTGTTGTCAACGCTTGGGAGATGACTAGTGAAGGACTTGGATCATGCTCGCATACAATTGTGTGCTCATATTTCATGGCGGCGTCATTCACGAGAGCAACTTATGCCAACGCTTCATATTCTCCTTCACTCACGGAGTATGAGTCACCATTTTCATCCGCAAGCATAACTCTTGTGTTGATGCACTCATATGATTTGTGACCCTTTCCTCCACAATTGTAGCAAATGACTTCGATATTAGATGTTGTCTTGGAGGAGGATGCCATTGGGGTTTTTTCTTGCTTGGATGAGCTTGGTGCTTGATTTGTTGACTTGTTGGGGGCATTTGTATTGGTTGAGGCAAAATGTGATTTTTTGCTTCTCATAAGCATTTTCCTTTTGCAAGTGGCGCTCGCCTTTGGTGGCTTGGTTAGGACCTCGACTAGGTTCTTGTAAGGTTGGAAATTCACTATTCTCCATATTGGGTGGCTCAAACCATTGTCGAACCTTGCTATAGTTTGGTCTTTGAGCTCTTTCACATCGGCTCGCATCATAGTCATATCCATTTCCTTGTATCTTCAATTGACTTTGCGCCTTTGTTGAAGAGGTCTTGCCTATAGTGCTCGGTGACAAACCTTGCATACATTACTTCGTTCATTTCCCTCCAAGTACTAAATGGTGGCTCTTATTGCTTCTCATAGTGGCTTTGATAGTGTTCCCACCAAACATTCGCATAGTCCTCAAACTCAAGAGATACAACGACCACTTTCTTATCTTCAAAATAGTTGTGAACTCGAAAGATCTTATCAACTTTGAGTTCCCATTCAATATATGCATTGGCATTTTCTTATCCTTTGAACCTGGGCATCGCAAACTTAGCTTACCAAACTTACCATCATCGTGTTCACAATAGTTGTTTAAGCATTATTGTTGCATACTTGCTTCACTTGGTATGTGTGGTGGCGGTGGAGGAGGATCTTGATTGCCTCAAGGTGGCAGTGGATGATGAGTTTTATTATGCTCGAAGTCCCTTCTATGCCTTTGCTCAGGATCATTTTGTTGGAATTATGCCCTAGAGACAAATAGTAGTAAGGACTATTATCATATTTCATATAGTTTATGATTAAGTTTTATATCATGCTATAACTATGTTGAGTGGAAACATCAATATACGTGTGATATACAAACAACTAGGGGTTCCCAGTGAAACTCTAGTCACTGGTTCATTGGTCAACAGATGATCATGTTTCCTGATCATGTGGCATTTATGCCAGTTGGAAATGAGGTCAATACCCAACCTAAACATCGTGACCCGATCATGTCATGAAGTTCAAGTTACGATGATTAGAAATGGATCCTCGTAGACTATTCCTTAGACCGTGAGGCTATATCAATCATCGCTCCGAGAGTGCTTAGATAGCATCAAACACCATCTGGTAAAATGGTGGTTATAAAGGTGTGTTCAGGTACTCGGAGGAAACCGTAGAGGCAATATATGTCAAGAGCGGGATTTGTCCGTCCATGTGATGGGAAGATACTCAAGGGCCCACTCGGAGAAGTTATATCCAATAGCTGTGCAACGTGTGATTGGATCACGGGGATATCACTTGTCGGAACGAGTCAAGTAGCATTGTTCAGTAACGAGATTGAACATGACATGGTGATGTCATTGATCAGATCTCGGACAATGCAAGTATCGAGTGACAAAGGGAATAAGACACGACTGTCCCTATTCAAACGACGAAAGATCTTCGTGGAACGCACAGGGGTCACATGGCCATCCAGGTCCCTCTGTTGATCATTGGTGCGGGAGTGTCCCGACCATGTCTGGAGTGTTCCCGAACCGTGGGGTATCACGCTTAAGGGCTTGATGATGCTTAGAGAGTGTTTATAGGATCGGTGGAATCACCGAAGAAAAGAAGGGAGAAAACCGGAAGGGTTTCGGTAAGTCCGGAGGATGTCCGGAGTGGAGGTGGAAGGTGTTCCATAGCCATGGAGATTGAATAATATGTGAATGAATGTTAAATATTTATTTAATCATTTATTCATATTTATTTAATAAAGAGAAAAATCAAAAAGGCTTAATGGTACAATTCCGGAGGGAGAGGGCCCATTAGGGGAAAGGAGAGAGGGAGAGGGGCCAAGGGGGCTGGCCGGCTAGGCCTAGCCCCCCCGCGGGGACCACTAGGGGCTGGCTAGCGGCCACCCCACCCCCTCCTCTCCTTTAATCCCACCCCGGGACTTTAGGGGAGGTAGTACCTCCCCTCCCCCTATATAAAGTGGGGTATTTGGCCTAGAAAAATACACCAATGATCAATAAAGGTCTCCCCACTTTTGGGAGGACCTCCAATTGATATTTTCTCTCTCCCCCTCTCTCTCTCTCGTGACCGTGGTCCCAAGTCCGACTGCGGCGAGAGACATCTTCACTGGAGCTGCTGCCGCTATGGATTCGGATCCGGAAGCTCTACTTCCGCAACTGCTGCTAGATCGGGGAAGCGGGAGTCATCGTCAGGCACCGGACATGTGTAACTCCCCGCGAGGTGTCGCAGTTGAGGCACTCAAGTCGTTGGCGTCAGAAGGAGCGCAAGGACTTCATCACGACCTTGAGGTCGGCTTCGACTCGTCTACATCAACCACGCTCTCCTGAGCGTTGACAACGCTTTTCGGTCTTCAAGGGTAAGTTCGTGAAAAGCCCCTCCCGTTACTGTATTACTAATAGATAGGTCCTAGCAGATTCAGGGGTTCAGGGGCGTAGAGTAAAATTTATTGTTTTCATACACGGAACCCCAACAGTGGTATCAGAGCTAGATCTATGCGTAGTAATGCTAGTACGGGTAGAACACACGAGATGTAGCGTGTGGGCGTTGATCTTTTAGTTGTTACCCTCCCACGTGTACTTGTGTATACCGCAGTAATGCTTGATGAAGCGGCCCCCAACCGACTTTACGCGTTCATTCGCGAGACTGGTCCACGCTTGACATACGGCTTGTATCGTATAAAGTGGCTTAGAGGGGTGTCTGTCTCTCTCGCATTAGTTGGTATACCATTTTTAATGGAGGGCCCCGAAAGGGGTGTAGTAGAGACAACTACTTGATCAACGTTGTGCTAAAAGTTCGTAGGTAAGAACAGTTCTTGTGCGAAAGCCCATTCAGCCACGTAAAACATGCAAAGATAAAGTAGAGGCGTCTAACTTTGTTTTGCAGGGGGCGTTGCTTTGTGATATGGTTGTGGCAAAGGTAAAGTAATTACCTTTTGTTACATAGTAGTAGATAGTCACAGTAATGAAAAACTACCACGCCGGAATGACACCGGTACCACTGTGTCTCTGGCGGAACCTCGCGGAACCCGGTGACGGCGGATGGAGACCACGACGTGAAGGACCATATCACATAGCATTTACTTTCAATGTTATTGTTTGTATGTCTTATTGTGTGCTAGTATTAGATACTCGACGGTAGCCTAATAAGATGATCCCTGTTAAAATTACCAACGATTGTGTTCCCCCTTAGTGTGCACCACCAAGAAAGTTCTTTGGTATGAGGCGATCCAGGGTTATAGGCCTGGGTGTCAGACATATCTATGTTCGCATACAGTGGGTGTAAGCCATGTTGCATAGCGGATACACTAAGGTTGAGTTGGCGAGCCTAGCACGCCACAGAAGCGTGGCGTCGGAACATGGATGGTTGAAGATCGAGCATGAGTCACATGAATGATGTGACCAACGTTTAGCGTCCACCTTTGAACCCACATCGATGGCCGTGATCAATCGGGGGAGATGTGGCTGATAGGGGCCGTGTTATCACTAGGAACCTTCACTGGGGATAGGTGTTTCTGAGTGAAGTTATTATTAACTCATTTATATATAAACTTAGTCTAAATTCCTTTTGCAATTATAAATGTAGATGGCTCACCGTGAAGCTTACTTTGTCATCGAGGATTAGGTAAAGGGTGAGAAACTTAGACTTGATGGATCCAACTTCCCTAGTTGGCTAGTGCGCCTGGATGATCTCCTTACTAGGAATCATGTGGTAGACTACATACGCCGCACGATGGATTTGACTGAGCTAGGCTACTATGAGACCCCACAAGAACTGGCAGACCGCTACTATCGCCAAGAGATGTCCACCTACATTCAGATAATAATGCGTTACGAGATGGTGGATGAACTACATCCGCTCATGGGTGATCTTGACCCATATTCGATGGTGGATCAGCTGAGACCAGAGTTCATAGGCCAAGTGCGCATGTGGAAGCACGAGTTGCTTGGAGAGTTCCTTTCCATACATATGTAGGAGCATACATGTCTGAAGAGTCACTTAGAGCGCATGCTTGAAGCACACACAAGAATGGTTCACTTCATGGATTACTGGATGGCTGATCCATTTGCGATAGACGTACTGCTTCGGTCGTTGCCTCCCAGCTACAAAGGACATGTCCGGAGTAGCATCATGAGTGGTGATATAGAGGCATTGGATTTCCATGAGTTCATATTACGTTTCCGGAACGTAAAGGTTGAACCAATCACCGGAGAGCTCATCAATGACCAAGGTATATATTTGATATACAATTTTATAAATGTTATAATCTTGCAAACACATTGTAGTGTTAAGTATATCTGATACTTGTTCTGTTTTGGTGAAAATAGGTCCTTCTGCATGAGAGGTGCTTGCTGGAGAGGAGGTGACGTTGCGTGTTGATGGCGAGCATGATGATGATGGCCAACGACACTCTCCCTTGACATTTATCATTTAGTTTGTGCTTTAGGATGATTATTGTAATCAAGAGATTGCGAACTTCTTTAGTGTGTCTCACATTTCGTGAGACGGTTATTCATATGAGTTTGTAACAAACAGTTGTTCTGCTTTTATGAATGATTTCTATTCGTGTTCATATCTTGTTTGATTACTTGTGAATTGTCCTTATTGTTTGAAACTAATTGATAATGCATGAACATTTGTAAAATATTAAAATGCCTTGTTTAAAAATACCCAATTTAATGGTATGTTCATTAATGAATGAAACCATTGTTTAAATTCAAAGTTATGTGATAATATGTGAAAGTCATTCGATTTCTTTTCACATATAAATCATGCCTAAGTTCGGCAAAATAACTTGAACACCGTGTATTACTTGAATACAAAGTGTTTAAAGAATTGTTAAAAGTAAATACATATTCGATGTATTGTGTTTTAACAAAAATGGTAATTATCATTAAATAATTGTTTAAATGTGTAAAGTAGTTTACCAAAGGAAACATGAATATGAAACTATTTGATTTGATCAAAGTGTTTCATCAACAAAGGGTATAAATGTAAAAGAGAATCCAATTACTATGATTTGATCAATAGTAATGAAACTCAACTTTATAAGAATGGCATAAAAGTAATTGTGAAATGCAAAGTGTTTTGAAACGTCAAAGTACAAAAGCATCACAACGTGATATTAGATATCAAAGGGGTTGAATAGAAGGCACAAAATAAATCGTTGTAGTATAGATGTAGAGACCATCAGTTAGAAATAGTTAGCACTCAATTAGAATTGGTAAACCATTTGAATTCGTGAAAGTTTTGGGGTTATTCGATATAACCAAAACAATAGCGAATAAGTCCTTGTAGTGTATTCATTGGAAACTTTGAATACGAAATCCATAATTGAGACCAAAAGGAAAGGAAGATTCATATTGCTTGGATTTTGGTGCATTCTTGAGAAAGCTCACTTCTAGTGATGTTTCTCAATTATGAAGCAAATGGAAATTAGTGTAAAACACGATGAGGATTCAAAACCCTGCATCAGAGTGTTGAGAAGCGTAACGGACAATGTTCCTGAACGATTCTCTTCACAGAAGGAAAGAACCAATGATTTTGATCATTGTGTTTTTCTCTCCATTATCGTTTTTCACTACATGAAGTAGGATTCAAAATGTAAATCCATATCTTGTATGGAGACATTTGTGAATCACTTGTCATGATTTTTGGAATATGACATACCTACTAACTACAAAGGAAATAATGGTAAACTAGAATTATGAGAAATCCTAAAAGGAAAATTCCCTTGAGATTAGAAATCAATTCGTTGCTGAATCTCACAAGTAAAAGGGGTTACTTGAATTTTCCCAAATGAATGCAAAGCCATAGTGGAAAAAGGGGGTAAATGACTAATGCACAATTTGTCAAGTATTGGACAAATTCAAATGAATTTGATTCATGTATGCTAAATGTCAATTGGATTTAAAACTAGTAAAGTACTAGTATCTCATAATAAATCTCCAAGTTTGATATTTGATCAAAGGATTTTGAAGTTATTCAAATAGTAAGGAGATATGCAATTTGCATAAAATTGAGTGGGAGCTATGAAAGTCTTCCTAAAACAATATGTGATTGACATATTTTTGAGTGGGAGCAATGTAAGTCTCAAATTCAAATATGTGGGAACATATTTTGAGTGGGAGCTTATAAGAGTAATTCTTAAATGTGTTAAGAATGAAAGGCGCAAATACTTATGAATAATGATTCATAAGATGTAGAAGTTGATAATAGGTGTATTATGATATTATGTAGTATTCCTTAAGGGATTCTGAAAAGGGTTTCAGGATAGAAGTTAATTAAGGAACTAGTCCTTAATAACTCAAATTAGGAATAGCATTAAGTTTAACATCAACGGTTGAAAGAAAGAAAAGGATGATCATCATCCACTATGTTGAGACATAGGTTCTATCTTAGAAATCATGATGATAACTTGGCATAATATGTGATCCAAATAAGGAACGTGTGAAAGTGATTAAGTTCGAATCACAGAACGTTTGAGCTAAGTTTTGTCCGCAATGTCTAATAGAGAACTGTGGACATATTTTCCAAATCCATAAAGGATAACATATCTTAAAGCATAAAGAGTTATTGTATAAGGGAATATGTTGGAAACTCCTGTAGATGCCAATTAAAGTCAAGTAGGAAGCGAGGTGAACATAACATCGAAAGTTGCACAGAGTGCACTGGTGTTTCGATGAATACATTTATAATAATAGATAAGTGTTGGAGATATGCCCAAGAGGCAATAATAAAAGTGGTTATTATTATATCTTTGTGTTTATGATGAATGTTTACATCCCATGCTATAATTGTATTATAAGGAAACACTGATACATGTGTGTTTTGTAAATATAAAAGAGTCCCTAGTAAGCCTCTTGTGGAACTAGCTTGTTGATTAAATGATGATCATGGTTTCCTGATCATGGACATTGGATGACATTAATAACAAGGTTATATCATTAGGAGAATGATGTGATGGACACACACCCATAGTAAGCGTAGCATAAGATCAAGTCATTAAGTTCGTATTGCTATAAGCTTTCAAATGCATAGTAACCTAATCCTTCGACCATGAGGTTATGTTAATCACCATCACCGGATGAGTACTTTGATGACATCAAACACCGCTTCGTAACTGGGTGGTTATAAAGGTGTCATTAGGTATTCTGAAAGTATGTGTTGAAGCGCATGGACCAAGATTGGGATTTGTCCATCCATATGACGGATAGATATGCTCTGGGCCCTCTCGGTGGAATGTCATCTAGTTAGCTTGCAAGCATGTGACTAGGTCACAAGAGATGACATAACATGGAACGAGTAAAAGAGTACTTATCAGTAACGAGGTAGAACTAGGTATGGAGATATCGATGATCAAACCTCGGATAAGTAGAATATCGCGTGACAAAGGGAATTGGTTTCGTATGTAAATGGTTCTATCAATCACGAAGTCATCATTGAATATGTGGGAGCCGTTATGGATCTCCAGGTCCCGCTGATGGTTATTGATCGGAGAGGTGTCTTCATCATGTCTGCATATTCACGAACCGTAGGGTGACACACTTAAGGTTCGAAGTTGTTTTAAGTAGATATGGAATGTGCGTTAGAAACCGAATGTTGTTCGGAGTCTCGGATTGGATCCGGGACATCACGAGGAGATCCGGAGAATAAGATTCATATATTGGGGATCATTTTCTAAGTTAGGAAATGTTCCGGAGTGTTTGTATGGAGATTCTAGAAGGTTTCAGAATGTTCTGGAAGGTTCTAGAAGAGTTCTTGGTGTTTGCTTGAAAACCAAGAAAGGGTCAAGGAAACCTTGTGGGGGCTAGACACGGATTCGTGGGGGAGGAGGACTCCTCCCCCCTTCCCAACCCGCCGGCCAAAGGAGGGGAGTCCTACTAGGACTCCCCCTCCCCTGGTGCGCCTCCCTCCTTTAAATAGAAGGGAGGGGGCGCCCCCTCCTAGCCCTCTCTCATAACAAGCTCTAGCCGCCTCTCTCCTCTTCCTTCGCTCTGCTCCGGCTTAGGCGAAGCCCTGCAGAATTCTCTCCTCCTCCACCACCACCACACCATCGTGTTGCTGGGATTCCGTGGAGAAGATCTACTACCTCCGCTGCTCGCTAGAACGGGGAGAGGAAGGTCTGCTTCGACTCCGCACGTGTGACCGATTGCGGAAGCGCTGCCGGAACGCGGCGCCGGAAGGATCGTCCACACGATCTTGAGATCGGCAAGTGATCGACTACATCAACCCCGAGATCTAATCTCATAACGCTTTCGGTTCTATGAGGGTTAGTACAGATCTATCTCGTTGCTCATGTCTAATAGATTAGATCTTGGCTTTTATCTAGATTAGATCTAGGTTTTGTTCGTTCTTGCGGTAGAATTTTTTTGTTTTCCATGCTACGAACCCATCAGTGGTATCAGAGCCTTGTCTATGCGTAGATCTATTGCACGAGTAGAACACAATGATGTTTTGGGTATGGTGGGATGAAGCGACTCGGGCTAACCTTACATGTCATCGCACATGAGACTTGCTCCACGCTTGATGTGTAACTTGCTTTGCACAAGTGGCTTTGCAGGTGTCTGTCTCTCCCATCATAGTATAGATCCAATCTACACTTTGCACTCGATAGCACTTGTATCAACGTTGTGGTTCAGTTTCGTAGGTAAGATCCGTTCTTATTAAGCCCCTAACCACTTAAAACTTGCAAAGAAAATTAGAGTCGTCTAACTTGTTTTTGCAGGGGTTTGGTGATGTGATATGGCCATCATGTGATTGTGATTATATTTGATGTATGCAATGATCCTTGTTGTAATATGGCAACGGCGAGCCTAATGGTTGTCTTTAATTCTGTTAAGACCTGTCTATTCATCTTGTAATAGATTTATTCCAAGTAGTTGTAATAGTTCTGGTGATTATGGACAACCATGAAGCGGCGCTTGACCTTGGCCTTAATGCTGGTGATGATGGAGATCATGTCCGTGCTTTGGAGATGGAGATCAAAGGCATAAGAAGAAAGGGCCATATCATATCACACTAATTATGAATTGCCTGTGATGTTAATCCTTTATGCATCTTGTATTGCTTAGATCGCGACGGTAGCATTATAAGATGATCCCTCTCACTAAATTTCAAGTAATAAAGTGTTCGTCCTTAGTTGGCACCGTTGCTAAGACTCGTCGTCTCGAAGCATCTCGTGATGATCGGATGTGATAGATTCTACGTGTGCATACAATGGGTGCAAGCCAGATTTGCACATGTGGAAACTAAGGTTAATCTTGACGAGCCTAGCATGTACAGACATGGTCTCGGAACACAGAATACCGAAAGGTAGAGCATGAATCATATAAGTGATATGATGAACATGAAGATTGTTCGCCGATGAAACTACATCTTCTCTCGTGAAGATCGGACTTGGTGTAGTGGACTTGGTTCGTGTAATCACTAAGACAATGTGAGGGATGTTGTTTTGAGTGGGAGTTTACCTAGTTAATTTAAGAATTAAAGTAGAACTCAATTTATCATAAACTTAGTCTAAACTACTTGCAAATTTGTTGTAGATTATGGCGAATCTCTCCATCAATTTCAATGCGTTCCTAGAGAAAGAAAAACTTAAGAACAATGGAAGCAACTTCACGGATGGCTCGTGGTGAAAAGATGTCCTTAGGGCTGGTCAGATGACCTATGTTCTCGAAGCACCGCTAGGTGACCCACCTGCAGCTGATGCCACCGATGACGTAAAGAATGCTTACGCCACTCGGAAAAATCATTACTCCACAGTTCAGTGTGCCATCCTGTACGGTTTAGAAACGGAGCTCCAGAAGCGTTTTGATCACCACGACCCGTTCGAGATCATTAAGGAGCTCAAGCTCATTTTTGAGACTCACGTGGCCGTGGAGAGCTATGAGGCCTCCGAGAAGTTCTTTACCTGCAAGATGGAAGAGGGAAGCTCCGTTAGCGAGCACGTGCTCACCATGTCTGGGCATGCAAACTAACTCCAAGAGTTGGGGATAACGATTCCTAATGAGTTAGGGATTCACCGTGTCCTCCAATCACTGCCACCGAGTTATAAGAACTTTGTGATGAACTACAATATGCACTGCATGAACAAGACGTTGCCTGAACTATCGTCCATGCTGAAAACTGCTGAAGTGGAGATCAAGAAGGAGCACCAAGTGTTGATGGTCAATAAGACCACCAATTTCAAGAAACAGGGCAAGCCTAAGAAAAAGGGCAACTTCAAGAAGGACGACAAGAAAGCTGCCGCACCTGCTAAGAAGCCCAAGGCTGGTCCTAAGCCTGAAACTGAGTGCTTCTACTGCAAGGGTGCTGGTCACTGGAAGCGTAACTGGCCCAAGTACCTGGCAGATCTGAAGAACGACAACATCAAGAAGAAAGGTATATTCGATATACATGTTATTGATGTGTATCTTACTAGTAGTCGTAGTAGTGCCTGGGTATTTGATACTGGTTCGGTTGCTCATATTTGTAACTCAAAACAGGATCTGCGGAATAAACGAAGACTGACAAGAGATGAGGTGATGATGCGCGTTGGAAATGGCTCCAAGGTTGATGTGATCGCCGTCGGCACGCTCCCTCTACATCTACCTTCGGGATTAGTTTTAAATTTAAATAATTGTTATTTGGTGCCTGTGTTAAGCATGAACATTATATCTGGATCTTGTTTATTGCGAGATGGTTACTCTTTTAAGTATGAGAATAAAGGTTGTTCGATTTACATGAGTAATATCTTTTATGGTAATGCACCTGAGATAAATGGTTTATTCTTATTGAATCTCGATAGTAGTGATACACATGTTCACAACATAGATGCTAAACGAATAAAATTGAATGATAATTCTACATACATGTGGCAATGTCGTCTTAGTCACATTGGAGTGAAGCGTATGAAGAAACTCCATTCTGATGGACTTCTTGAATACACTTGAAAAATGCGAAGCATGTCTAATGGGAAAATTGACTAAGACTCCATTCTCTGGGATAATGGAGCGAGCTACAGACTTATTGGAAATAATACATACCGATGTGTGCGGTCCAATGAGTGTACCATCGCGTGGTGGATATCGTTATGTTCTCACTTTCACGGATGACTTAAGTAGATATGGGTATGTCTACTTTATGAAACATAAGTCCGGAACTTTTGAGAAGTTTAAGGAATTTCAAAGTGAAGTGGAAAATCATCATAACAAGAAGATTAAGTTTCTGCGTTCTGACCGCGGAGGTGAATATCTGAGTTATGAGTTTGGCATGCATTTAAAGAAATGTGGAATACTTTCGCAGTTGACACCGTCGGGAACACCACAGCGTAATGGTGTGTCCGAACGTCGTAATCGAACTCTCTTAGATATGGTTCGGTCTATGATGTCTCTTACAGATTTACCGCTATCATTTTGGGGCTATGCATTAGAGACAACCGCATTCACTTTAAATAGGGCACCATCTAAATCCGTTGAAACGACACCGTACGAATTGTGGTTTGGTAAGAAACCTAAGTTGTCGTTCCTTAAAGTTTGGGGTTGTGAAGCGTATGTAAAAAAGTTACAACCTGATAAGCTTGAACCCAAAGCGGAGAAATGCGTCTTCATAGGATACCCTAAAGAAACAATTGGGTATACCTTCTATCATAGATCCGAAGGCAAAGTTTTCGTTGCCAAGAATGGATCCTTTCTTGAGAAGGAATTTCTCTAGAAAGAAGTGACTAGAAGGAAAGTAGAACTCGACGAGGTTATTGAACCTTCTCTCGGAGTTGAGAGTAGCGCAGCGCCGGAAGATGTTTTTGTGTCGCCTGCACCAACTGGAGAGGAAGCTAATGATGTTGATCATGAAACTTCGAACAAAGTTACTGCTGAACCTCGCAGGTCAACGAGGGTTCGTGCCACTCCTGATTGGTATGACTCTGGGTTGAACGTCATGTTGGTGGACAACACAGATGACCCTGCAACGTATGAAGAAGCTATGGTGAGCCCAGATTTCGACAAATGGCTAGAAGCCATGAATTCCGAAATGGGATCCATGTACGAAAACCAAGTATGGACTTTGGTGAACTTACCGGATGGCTGTAAGGCTGTCGAGAACAAATGGATTTTCAAAAGAAAAACAGATGCTGATGGTAATGTTACTGTCTATAAAGCTCGACTTGTCGCGAAAGGGTTCCGACAAATTCAAGGAGTTGACTACGATGAGACTTTCTCACCAGTAGCAAAGCTAAAGTCTGTGAGGATTTTGTTAGCAATCGCTGCATATTTCGATTATGAGATTTGGCAGATGGATGTCAAAACGGCGTTCCTTAATGGTGACATTGAGGAAGAGTTGTATATGGTACAACCCAAGGGTTTTGTCAATCCTAGTGATGCTGACAAGGTATGCAAACTTCAGTGCTCCATTTATGGACTGAAGCAAGCATCCCGGAGTTGGAATCAACGTTTTGATAAAGTAATCAAAAACTTTGGATTTATACAAACTTATGGAGAAGCTTGTATTTACAAGAAAGTGAGTGGGAGCTCTGTAGCATTCCTAGTACTATATGTAGATGACATATTGTTGATTGGGAATGATATAGAACTTCTTAATAGCGTCAAAACCTATTTGAATAATAGTTTTTCAATGAAGGATCTTGGCGAAGTGGCATATATTCTAGGCATCAAGATTTATAGAGATAGATCAAGACGCCTAATAGCGCTTTCACAAAGTACATACTTAGACAAAGTTCTAAAGAAGATTAGAATGGAAGAGAGCAAGAAAGGGTTCGTGCCCATGTTGTCAGGTAAGACCTTGAGTAAGACTCAAAGTCCGGCTACGGCAGAAGATAGAGAAAAGATGAATAATATTCCCTATGCCTCGGCCATAGGTTCTATCATGTATTCCATGTTGTGTACAAGACCGGATATAGCACATCTTTGTTAGTTTGACTAGCGATATCAAAGTGATCCCGGAATGGAACACCGGATAGCCGTCAAAATATCCTAAAGTACCTGAATAGGACTAAGGATATGGTTCTTTCTTATGGAGGTGATGAACAGCTTATTGTAAACGGTTACACTGATGCTAGTTGGAACACTGATCTAGATGACTCGAAGTCACCGATACGTATTTATTTTGAATGGTGCCGCGGTGAGCTGGAGGAGTGCCAAGCAAAGCGTTATGCGAAATCTTCAACGAATCGGAATACATAGCTGCTTGAGGCTGCAAGAAGCCATATGGATGAAGGAGTTCATTCTTGAACTTGGCGTGGTTCCTAGTGCGTTGGACCCGATGGCCATCTCGTGACAACACAGGTGCCATAGCTAATGCACAGGAGCCAAGGTCACATAGCAAGCTGAAGCACATCAAGCTACGTTTCCATGCTATTCGCGAGTATGTACGAGATGGTGACATAAAGATTTGCAAAGTACACACTAATCTGAATGTGGCAGATCCGTTGACTAAACCTCTCCCTAGAGCAAAGCATGACCAACACCAGAACGCCATGGGTGTTAGGTATATTACCATGTAATCTAGATTATTGACTCTAGTGCAAGTGGGAGACTGTTGGAGATATGCCCAAGAGGCAATAATAAAAGTGGTTATTATTATATCTTTGTGTTTATGATGAATGTTTACATTCCATGCTATAATTGTATTATAAGGAAACACTGATACATGTGTGTTTTGTAAACATAAAAGAGTCCCTAGTAAGCCTCTTATGGAACTAGCTTGTTGATTAAATGATGATCATGGTTTCCTGATCATGGACATTGGATGACATTAATAACAAGGTTATATCATTAGGAGAATGATGTGATGGACACACACCCATAGTAAGCGTAGCATAAGATCAAGTCATTAAGTTCGTATTGCTATAAGCTTTCAAATGCATAGTAACCTAATCCTTCGACCATGAGGTTATGTTAATCACCATCACCGGATGAGTACTTTGATGACATCAAACACCGCTTCATAACTGGGTGGTTATAAAGGTGTCATTAGGTATTCTGAAAGTATGTGTTGAAGCGCATGGACCAAGATTGGGATTTGTCCATCCATATGACGGATAGATATGCTCTGGGCCCTCTCGGTGGAATGTCATCTAGTTAGCTTGCAAGCATGTGACTAGGTCACAAGAGATGACATAACATGGAACGAGTAAAAGAGTACTTATCAGTAACAAGGTAGAACTAGGTATGGAGATACCGACGATCAAACCTCGGATAAGTAGAATATCGCGTGGCAAAGGGAATTGGTTTCGTATGTAAATGGTTCTATCGATCACGAAGTCATCGTTGAATATGTGGGAGCCGTTTTGGATCTCCAGGTCTCGCTGATGGTTATTGATCGGAGAGGTGTCTTCATCATGTCTGCATATTCACGAACCGTAGGGTGACACACTTAAGGTTCGAAGTTGTTTTAAGTAGATATGGAATGTGCGTCGGAAACCGAATGTTGTTCGGAGTCTCGGATTGGATCTGGGACATCACGAGGAGATCCGGAATGGTCCGGAGAATAAGATTCATATATTGGGGATCATTTTCTAAGTTAGGAAATGTTCCGGAGTGTTTGTATGGAGATTCTAGAAGGTTTCGAAATGTTCTGGAAAGTTCTAGAAGAGTTCTTGGTGTTTGCTTGAAAACCAAGAAAGGGTCAAGGAAACCTTGTGGGGGCTAGACACGGATTCGTGGGGGAGGAGGACTCCTCCCCCCTTCCCAACCCGCCGGCCAAAGGAGGGGAGTCCTACTAGGACTCCCCCTCCCCCGCCGCCTCCTCCTTTAAATAGAAGGAGGCGCCCTCCTAGCCCTCTCTCATAACAAGCTCTAGCCGCCGCCTCTCTCCTCTTCCTTCGCTCTGCTCCGGCTTAGGCGAAGCCCTGCAGAATTCTCTCCTCCACCACCACCACCACACCGTCGTGCTGCTGGGATTCCGTGGAGAAGATCTACTACCTTCGCTGCTCGCTGGAACGGGGAGAGGAAGGTCTGCTTCGACTCCGCACGTGTGACCGACTGCGGGCTGCCGAAGCGGCCTGGAAGGATCGTCCACACGATCTTGAGATCGACAAGTGATCGACTACATCAACCCCGAGATCTAATCTCGTAACACTTTCGGTTCTACGAGGGTTAGTACAGATCTATCTCGTTGCTCATGTCTAATAGATTAGATCTTAGCTTTTATCTAGATTAGATCTGGGTTTTGTTCGTTCTTGCGGTAGAAATTTTTTGTTTTCCATGCTACGAACCCATCAATAAGGGCACCATCTAAAGTGTTGTATAATGTTATGGCGGGGCTAGTTCGCTTTTAACATAGAATGATGTGTCCCAGGGCACAGTGCCCATGAGAAAGCCCTCGAGGTTGATCTAACGTCACTGTAGGCTCCTAGAATCAGGCCTCGTTCTGCTGCCATAGCGACGATACATACACATAGATGCTATCATGTGATGATAAAGTATTGATGTCAATCAAGGTGACATTAGTAAGTTGCAAAGGATTTGGGACTGTAAAGTACAGACCCAAGGCTCAACCTCTTCCATGAGCAAGCATGTTCAGGGTACCAGATATATGGTGCCAATGATTGAGAACAAAATGCAGCTAGTGTATTTGTACTCTAGTGCAAGTGGGAGACTGTTGGAATTATGCCCTAGAGACAAATAGTAGTAAGGACTATTATCATATTTCATATAGTTTATGATTAAGTTTTATATCATGCTATAACTATGTTGAGTGGAAACATCAATATACGTGTGATATACAAACAACTAGGGGTTCCTAGTGAAACTCTAGTCACTGGTTCATTGGTCAACAGATGATCATGTTTCCTGATCATGTGGCATTTATGCTAGTTGGAAATGAGGTCATCTCATTCTGAGAATGAGATGATGAACCAATACCCAACCTAAACATCATGACCCGGTCATGTCACGAAGTTCAAGTTACGATGATTAGAAATGGATCCTCATAGACTATTCCTTAGACCGTGAGGCTATATCAATCACTGTCTCCCGAGAGTGCTTAGATAGCATCAAACACCATCTGGTAAAATGGTGGTTATAAAGGTGTGTTCAGGTACTCGGAGGAAACCATAGAGGCAATATATGTCAAGAGCAGGATTTGTCCGTCCATGTGACGGGAAGATACTCAAGGGCCCACTCGGAGAAGTTATATCCAATAGCTGCGCAGCGTGTGATTGGATCACAGGGATATCACTTGTCGGAACGAGTCAAGTAGCATTGTTCAGTAATGAGATTGAACACGACATGGTGATGTCATTGATCAGATCTCAGGCAATGCAAGTATCGAGTGACAAAGGGAATAAGACACGACTGTCTCGGTTCAAACGACGAAAGCTCTTCGTGGAACGCACATGGGTCACATGGCCATCCAGGTCCCTCTATTGATCATTGGTGAGGGAGTGTCCCGACCATGTCTGGAGTGTTCCCGAACCGTGGGGTATCACGCTTAAGGGCTTGATGATGCTTAGAGAGTGTTTATAGGATCGGTGGAATCACCGAAGAAAAGAAGGGAGAAAACCGGAAGGGTTTTGGTAAGTCCGGAGGACGTCCGGAGTGGAGGTGGAAGGTGTTCCATAGCCATGGAGATTGAATAATATGTGAATGAATGTTAAATATTTATTTAATCATTTATTCATATTTATTTAATAAAGAGAAAAATCAAAAAGGCTTAATGGGCCAATTCCGGAGGGAGAGGGCCCATTAGGGGAAAGGAGAGAGGGAGAGGGGCCAAGGGGGCTGGCCGGCTGGGCCTAGCCCCCCCACGGGGCCCACTAGGGGCTGGCTGGCGGCCACCCCACCCCCTCCTCTCCTTTAGTCCCACCCCGGGACTACCTCCCCCTATATAAAGTGGGGTATTTGGCCTAGAAAAATACACCAATAATCAATAAAGGTCTCCCCACTTTTGGTAGGACCTCCAATTGATATTTTCTCTCTCCCCCTCTCTCTCTCTCGTGACCGTGGTCCCAAGTCTGGACTGCGCGAGCGAGAGACATCTTCACCGCGGAGCACCGTCGCGCTGCGGGATTCGGATCCGGGAGCTCTACTTCCACAACTGTTGCTGGATCGGGGAAGCGGGAGTCATCGTCAGGCACCGGACGTGTGTAACTCCCCGCGAGGTGTCGCACTTGAGGCACTCAAGTCGTTGGAGCCAGAAGTAGCGCAAGGACTTCATCATGACCTTGAGGTCGGCTTCGGCTCGTCTACATCAACCACGCTCTCCCGAGCATTGACAACGCTTTTCGGTCTTCAACGGTAAGTTCACGAAAAGCCCCTCCCGTTACTGTATTACTAATAGATAGGTCCTGGCAGCTTCAGGGGTTCAGGGGCGTAGAGTAAAATTTATTGTTTTCATACGCGGAACCCCAACACATTTGCATTCATTGCTTGTAGGTTACAATGGTGGGGTTGTGGATGACATTTGTTGTGTCTATCATGTCACTCATCCTCATCATCATCGTGTATCCCATGTTGGTTCGTTATTGGGTTGTTGTAGAGCGCGGTGGTCATGAGGTGGATGATGTCGCATATCATTTTAGTGGTTTTCACCATTGTTTTATTGCTCTTATTGTTGTTGCACTTGTATGATTGCTTGGTTTTGTGGATGACCATGCTCTTCTTGTTGTTGTGGTTGGTCATCATGGACCACTTGTTGCGGTTGGGGATCTTCTGGGTCAAACGCTTGTTCATGACAATGACAAGCTCGTATTTCCCCATTGTGGTGGTGGGGTTCTCCATGACGGGAGTGTGATCTTTAAGACTCGCCATGTTGACTTGAGGAACGAGTATGACACATGCTTTCCGATCTTGAGGGATGTCCATGATGATTGCCTATGTTGGCAATGGCTTGGTGAAGAGCTTGAAATTGAGCGTGATGCACTGCTTGACGTTGCCAATCATAGTATTCGAACTCTCAGAAGGTGTCATCGAGACGTGCCTCAATTCTATCAAATTTCTCATTGAATTCTTGGTGTTGTGCCCATAAGTTGTGGTGTGTGGAAGTTGATGTTGCCATCTCCACTATCTCCGCTTCTCCTAGACATTTTGCACAACCACAAGTGAAAAGAAAGGGTGATAGTGGCGGAATGGTATGTGCTACCTTGTCTCACTTTGCTCAAAAATTGGAAAGATTATTCTTACCAAGAGCAAAGCGGACAGCGAATACACAAGACACACACAAAGGCTTTTGGTGGTAGGTTAGGAAGGTATATAGCAAATGGAACGACCAAATGAAAATTTCACTGTCAAAAGTGGACAAAATCCAAAAGATCAAAATGCGAAAGGAAAACAATCAAAAGGTTAAGGAAACCTATAACTATACACACACATTGGACATAAAAGGGGTTAGCATGACTATTGAAAATGAGCAATGAACAAGATGATCCTAACAAAGACTAATGCTCGATATTGTGCCAACACTAGGAGAGACCATAGCTCATTAGCCAAAAGTTCGAGAAGCAACGGATTTGTACGCTTGCCTTGCTCTAAGTCGCGCTCTTGCTTACAAGCTTTGAGACTCTCTTTATATTGGGATATTTTTCGTTCCTTTTTCTCTTCTTTTTTGATATGTTTCTTTCTTTCTTTCTATGTTATGGAGTCAACTTTTACTATTGCATATGCACTATCACTATGAAAGAGAAAGTGTACAATGCTTCGGCAAATACAAAATGATCTACTCTCGATGGGTTAGATAACACACAAAGAAAGAAATGGGGTTAATAAGAGTGGTGCAAGTTATACCTTATGTTGATGTCGAACTTGCAACCATTGGTAGTGTGGTGGTGCTTGAGTTGTGTGTTGTTGAAGGGCTCGGATGGAGTTGTTGTGGAATCTTGTTGCTAGACTTGCGACACACACACGAAACATGAATAAAACTAGAGAAAAGCTGTCAAAAATTGGGTGAGAAAAAATTTCGGTGGGCAATCCGGCGATGCTGGGTCTAGCGCCAAACTTTCCTAGCGGAGATTCTGGTAGGCTGGAATTTTCGTCGGATCAGTTTGACGACAGGGCTGGTTCGTTGGTTTATCTGTCGGCATGAGTTCTTGACGACTTCAAGAACTCCGATTTGTCGATTCGATGGGAAATTGGCCAAATTGGGGATAGGGAGCACATGGAAACAAATATCATCGCCTGAAGCATCAGATCTATGGACAAAATCCACTAAAAACTCACCAATTCGAGAGATCAAACCAAAAGAAATTTGGGGCCAATTTTTGGTATTTTCAATTTTATGGTGGAAATCAATGAACGGAGTCAAATCTGTGGCAACCAAAAGCTTCTGATACCATTATGTTGTGGGTTCCTTGGGGTTTGACCCTTGGGGTGGCCCCATCTTCACGGATTTGGGGTGAAGGTGAGGGGAAACATGATGAAATCAACATGAATTTAAGTTAAAGATATAAACACACACAAATCTGATTTGCTCCAGTTGGTTCGAACAACCAATCCAATAGAATCCCGAGGCGAGAGACCTTGTGGTAGAATCACCCGAGTAGAGATTGGCAAGCAAAGGGTAGAATCTAAATCAATGAGAGAGTAGCACCAAGTAGAATCCCAAAGGGAAAAACCAAGCAGCTACTAGAATCCTTAAGTTAGAGATACCAAGTACTTGAGGAGGTCCTTGTACAACTCATAGATTCAATCTAGAGAGGGGTTCCCATCTAGGGTTTTTTGGCACATGCCAAGAGTGCAACTTAATTCATCTCTACCTAGATCTAAGACACAAGGGGATATTTATAGTACTAGGGGCAAAGGGGTAGGTAGGGAAATATTCTAGTGCGACAAACCTGAAACTGTGCGCAGACAAGCGATCCTAGCGATAAGTTCGGTTGCACCAGATTTGGGGCCAGAAGGTTTCAGCAGTCATTGGGATGGTTCGGCGGGTGCCATATTGGTGTACTGGCGAGGGTTTTAACGGGGCACTGGATTTTTCTTGTGGCATCCTGAATTGTTCCAGCGGCGAGGACGGCTTGCCAGAACTTGCACCGGATTGATCCGGCGGTAGATCCGATGGGACCGGGGCTGGCACCAGATCTCTTCTTCTATCTTCTCTTCCATGCTTCTTGCTTGGGTTTCTTGGATCCTGGGGCATTCTTGTCTCCTTCTCTTGGCATCATGGTCATGGGCCTAGTCATACAATATGCACTTGGCTCAAGTAGGATCCCATTCAAGTGATGACCAAAGGAAGACAAGAGATGGAAGGAATTCACCTTAGTAGGAGAGGTTGGCTTGACATTATGTGGTCCAATGGTGATTGCCATATGTTTGGTTGCATCAGAGTTGGCGAGGACTTCATCAATAACCATGCGAGACAAGGTGGTGGGTGAGATGGTTAGGCTCTGAGATCTAGAGCAATTGAGGATGGCGGTGAAGCTAAGAATGGTGGAGTTCATCAGTAGTGGCATGTTCGAGCTAGATCTATCCTCGGTCGAAAAGAAGGACACTCTGCATTTTGGTGCTTTGAGCACCCGAACATCTTCATGCTCCTTGATTGCGTGAGGATTTTACTTAACCTAGGTGCGTCATCGCATACCCACCCTTCACAAAGCGGCACAGTCCTTGGTGACATAGCAGGTGGCTCTTTCCCTAGGTCCCATATCAACAACGGTGGAGAAGAAGAACGGGATCACACTTTTCACTTTCTTTTCGATGTGCTTTTTATAATATGTGAGGTTTTTTTGCAATCTTTTAATTTTTTGGGTCCTCTTTGAATTTTTACACTCACTATTTTAATAGATGCATTTTGGGGTCCTTAACAACCCTTCACCATTCAAATAAATGTATGTATTGGGGGATTTTGCCTAGTTCGTTACATGCATGTTCAGTTGGGTCTATAGTGCCCGATTCTCAAAGTAGCCTAGATCCTACCACGGTGGACGTACAAATCAGTCCTTTCAAGGGATCTAGGCCCATCGGAGCGCAAGGAGGCACACAAATGCACATGCATGTGAAAGGACACAAATGTCGCCTAGAGGGGTGAATAGGTGGTTTAAAACTTTTAGGAAAAAGGTTGAACAAATGCGGAATAAAACTAGCATTTACTTTGTCAAGCACAATAACTATATATACTATGGTTCACCTCTGTGCACTAATAACTTATGCTAAGCAAGACAAGTAACAAGGTGATAGCAAGATAATACTTCAAGCGAGCCTATCCAATCGTCTGCAATGGAATTAATATGCTACATATTCTGCAGGATTTCGGTGGTATTCAAGGGAGTTTGCCTTGTAGATATCTTGGTCTGCCTCTTGGGATCCAAAAACCATGAAGAGTGGAAGTGCAACCTCTGCTTGACCGTGCTGCCGCCAAGCTCAAAGGGTGGAAAGGGAAGTTAATGAACATAAAAGGAAGGCTAGACTGATAAACTCGGTCATCATGGCAACAACGATCTATCACCTTACAGCCTTCCCAGCAGATACTTGGTTCATCAAAAATCTAGATGGACTGTGCAGACAATTTATTTGGGCACCTGATGAAGAGGCTCATGATGGAAAATGCTTAGTTATTTGGAAGAAAATATGTGCTCCAACGAAGGTAGGAGGCATGGGTATCAAATGTGTCCAAACTTTTAGTAGAGCTTTGAGGCTTCGGTGGGAATGGCTGAAATGGTCCGAGGAAGATAAGTCATGGTTCGAAACTCCAACTCCTTTTGATGAGTCTGACAAACAACTCTTTGCTGCTTGCACGGTGATCTCAGTTGGAAATGGAAAAAAGCACAAGTTTGGCATGATCGGTGGCTAAATGGTCAAGCTCCTAAGATCTTGGCACCAGATATTTTTCCCTTAGCAAGACGGAAAAATGCCATGGTTCACTATGGAGCGGCAGATGGAAATTGGATGGTAGGGCTAAATAGAATATCCAATGAGCAACAATTGGAACAGTTTATTAATCTCTGGACTTTACTTAAAGGTGTTGTGCTCATGGATGAAAATGACAAGATACATTGGAAACTCTCTGCTGACGGGAAGTATTCGGCTAAATCTGCTTATGAGTTTCAGTTCTTCGAAAGATTACCTAGGCTGTTCTTCACAAAGTTTGGTATCTTCGCATCGAAGGCAAAGTTAAATTTTATTTATGGATCTTGTTTCAAAACAGAAATTGGACTGATGGTCGACTGCTAGCTAGAGGATGGCATCATGATGATCTTTGCTATTTGTGTGACCAAACGCTTGAAACTGTGAAGCATCTTGCGCTGCACTGCCCATTTGCAAAAGAGGTTTGGTCCCAATTTCAAACCTTCCACCCAAAAATGGTACATATAGCAAAAACCGTTTCCTCAATCAAATCTTGGTGGCGAAAGCTGTGTAGACGGCCTAAAGATGATCAGGCAAGACAGAAAGGCATAACTGCAGCTTATGTTGTGTGGCATATTTGGAAAGAGTGAGGCCGACGTATTTTCCAAATCCAGAGCATGACATCAGTAGGTCTTGTTGGGCTAATAAGGGATGAGGTGTAGATGTTAACATTAGCTTTTAGTGCCATCACGTAGTAAATGTGCTCTTTTTCAGTTTTGCTATGTTGTTTGGCTTCCTGTGATGTTGCCAGGAATACCAGCGTGAGTGTGTTCGGGCGGGTGGCTATGGCTCAGCCTGTAATCCTTTTTTAACTCTTGTTTTCCCTCCCTTTAATGAAAAAGCAGAGCTCCTACTGTTCCGGGTCAAAAATAATACTTCAGACACGAAGGCAATCACAATGTACAGTGCATAAGTAAAAAAGCTCGGTTATAGAGATAACCGAGGCACACAGAGATGATGATGCATCCCGAAGTTCCTTCCTTTTGAGGGGAAGTACGTCTCCATTGGAGGGGTGAGCGGTACTAAGACCACCAATGCCACAAAAGGCCTCACCCTATTCTCCTGAGCACCCACCGCACGACAACCACCCGATCCACTATGGGACACTTGAGGGCGGTCACCAAACCCATACAAGATTGGGGCAATCTTCACAGCTTAATTGGAGGCTCCCGAGAATCACCACCAAGGTCACTAACTTGGCGATAGCTCCACAACTTAATTGAAGGCCCCAAGAACTCACCACAAAAGACCACTTAAGGGTTCCAAGAACCCAAGAGTAACAAGCTTCTTGATTTCACCAACCAAATCTTCCGAAGAAAACTCAAACCGATGCACCTAAAGAAATGACAAATACTTCACTCCCAAATTCCACCAAAGCTACAAAAGCTATCGGGGATTAAGAGAGGAAGAAAGCAAGATGAAAACCACAAAAGTATCCAAGATCAATATTCAAAGATGTCCCCCTCACTTAGAGAAGAGATGGATTGGTGGAGTTGTAGATCTAGATCTCCTCTCTCTTTTCCCTCAAATAGATGCAAGAATCATGGGAGGAAGAGGGAGTAAACAAGCTCAAGAGGGTCAAGAAATGGAGGGAAAATGAGCTCAGGAACTTAGGAACCCATGGAGAAGAAGTCCCCCTTTTATAAGGTCAGGGAATCTGCCTATTATGCTGCCGTGATGACTAGTACTACCGGACCTAGTAGCGGTAGCACCGGACATGCCGGTACTACCGGCCTGGCACCGGAAAGAGCAACCGGGAGGGACTATGGGGAAGACATGTAGTGGCGGACCCATGATTTAAGCATAACCGGGGCTAAATCTCTAGTGTCTAAAGACCATGAAAAATTGTTATCTTCTCCCCCCTCGCCATATCATAGCACGTCAACCAAAATACACCAGAAACGCAATGATGATGTTTTCAAATGAAACATGAGACAAATGCTTACACAAACAAACACAACGATAAAAAGATAAAAATACATAATAAAGTGTGGTGGCATAATTTTTTAATCAAGAAATATTTTTGAGTACCTAAATAATGACGATGTGCTCTCATCATTTCCTCATTAGTTTAGATAAGAAGACCAAAAACCTACATAGGCAAAAAAAAGGAAAAATAGGAAGTAGCTTCACATATACATAACTATTTCGGATTCCCGAGCAGATGAAAAATAAGATGACACCAGATTTGATGAGAAAACATATGACTTCTTTGTCCCCTTTTCCTCCTATGAATAAAAGTAAATTAGTTTTCGGTCAGCAAATCTTAGTTTGAACAACTAACAATAAGTCCTCAAGGGTTTGTATGTTAAAACATTGACTACCATGATTCATGAGTATAAAAAACAATTGAGTACGAAAGGACATAGGAAAGGGGCAGTTGGAGGCGAGTAGGCGACTAGACGATGATGCAAGCATAGAACTTCAGTTTGTGGGCGTGACAGCATCAGATGCAGTTTCTCCGTGGTTGAGATCTCGAGTCTCAAAGAGGAACTTGACGGTGGCGCGATCTAAGTCCAGGGTAAGGGCTCGCACCATTAAAACCAATGGTGAGGAAATCTATAATCGTTAATTGCTCGGTCGGCTTGGTAGTAGCGAGTAATCAGAATTCAGATGATTAACTGATTTAATCGGTCGGCTATTAATCGGTGCAACCTAAATAAATTAGCACCTAAAACACGTGTATATAAGAAAGAAATAGTATATGGGCCTATATATGCCCAACCCTACTTATCTAGATCCCAGATGCCCAATAAAACACATACGCTTCTCCTCTGACCTCTGAAGTTGCTCTTCTCCAACCACCTACCCAGGGTACTGGTTGGTGATGGCGGGAACCGAGCTCTTGGAGGCAGGAATTGAGCGGGAGCTTCATAAAACCTACTTCATTAGGGCGGGCTAGCAGTTGGACGGGCTATATGCGTTGCAAATTTTGCAACTTTTTTGACCAAGTGTAGTAGTTAATCCGGGAATATACCTAGTAATCGGTCTATTAGAACTATTAGTCGGACAAAGGATTAACTCAATTGATTAGTGGTAATCGACATGGTTAGATCCCTAGTAGCGATTAATCGGTTTCAGATTTTTTTTGAACAGTGATTAAAACACGAATTGCAATCTCATTTAGCCAGTTGTATAGGTGATTTTTCTTAGAACGCCATTCTTATATCTATGTACAGATGCAGATACATCGGTAGTTGACTGATTTTGAGGATCATGTCTTAGCCTTGCTCATCCCGATCGAACAACATGGGCTGCACCGTTGGAGCCTAAAGTTTTTCAAGAAATTACGAAAGGGAAGTAGGTATGGTGCATGGGCTAGCAGCCCAGGTAACTTGGGGCCTAGGTCCTCCCCTGAAGACAGGGCAGCTGAGCTAGCCTTATCGACCACCGGTAGTGTCGGGACCAGGAGCGGTACTACCGCTTAACCGGTAGTGCCGAGCCCTGGAGCGGTACTACCGCCGAACTCCGATAGTACTGGGAGGTGGTACCAGATGCTCACGCGGAGGAGCCCCAACTCCCTGCTAGGTGCAGTCGAGACCGGTACCATAGGCCGGTACTACCGCCTGGCATGAGCGGTACTACCGGACAAAATTTCTAGTACTACCGGTCATGTCTGGCTATTCAGGCAGCAGCAAACGCAATAACTAGAGCAACCGAACTCCGAACGGAATGAAACTAGTTTTGTTTGAAAGATACCACCAAGGGAGATAAAATCAAGTATAAAGGTGTGAGATCCCATGGTGTGGAGTCGGGAAACCTCCAAGATCAAAAACGCAAAAGGATATACACATAATTCCGTTTTTGAAGAACTAGAGCTTGTTATGAAGATTACCACAAGTTCTAGAACCTCACTTGGATAAGATCTAAATAACAACCAAGAAATATGATGCTAAGTATGCAAAGTTTTTAGCTCTATGTGGAATATATGATCAAGTTACTAACTCGAGAGCCCCTCTTGATAGTACGGTTATCTATCCTAAACCCGGTCTCCCAACTAACAACATGAGACTGACAAAATGAAAACCTATAAAGATTATACCTTTGCCTTGAGAATTCCACTTGAGCTTAATGTAGATGATCATGTCCTCTCAAGATGGAATGCATTTATTGATTGCTCTTGCTCGCTCTTGCTTGATGATGACTTGTGAATTTCTCCCGCATTCACCATGGGGAAACCTCTTATTTGAACTTGTCTTTATCGATCCATGATCATTGAGGATGGCAAGGTGCAAGCATGGGATATCCTAGAGATGGCGCATATTAAACTTGCACAACATCATTTCTTCTTGAGTGTTGATCCATTTTTCGTCTTGATCAACCTTGAATCATCTTCTTTCTTTAACATGATTTCAATAGGCCCAAAGCCCTTGTACATTGCTTATTGTTCTTCATTTCTTCAACCTTGAAACTAACACATGGTACAAGCGATGCCAATGGACAATTCCTACATGTGCAACTCAATGCAAACATTAGTCCATAGAGGTTATCATTAATTACCAAAATGACACATGGGAAACACATGCCCTTTCAGCAGGGAAGCGAGGAAGACGACACATCGTTTCAAGAATACACACCATTATTTCCTCTCACCTTCATCGGTGGTTCCACTCCTAGCGAAACATCAAGAACTCTGCCACGATTATCGGAGGCGTGAAGATAAGAACAGTGAGATCCGCTCCATCTGTCGAAACACGCTTCATCACCATTGAGACTAAGGACGTGCTTCATCACCACTAGAAGATCCATTCCCTACCTCCATCAATGGTAGTAAGAACCACATCGTACCTTACAAAGCATATATGATCGTAGATCTACATGTGTGGCATCCCAGAAAATCTGCAATTTAAAATTGCTTATTATTTTATTTCCGCATCATCATGCATATTTTGTTGCTAAAATTATTTTTACTAAACCCTATTTTGTTTTAATATCATGTCTCTGTTTCTTTCTCTAAATAAAATCCTAAGTTTTCTATTTATTTTTCTTTATCTAAAAAATATTTGCAAAATGGTTTTTGTTTTGAAATAAATTAAGATCAAATGTTTTGTAAACCAGTGGGGGAAACAGCCAAACCGGTTAGGCCCAAGTCCTAGCTAACTAGGCAACCTACCACCCCAAATCCTAATCCTAGCCTAACCCAACCCATCCAGCAACACACACCACCGCACGCATCCGACATGCACACACACAAAGCCCACACATTCTAGCCTCCAACCTAACTCTAACTCCACACCCACCAGAGCCACACACACATAACACCACACTGCACGCACAAGGACACACTCAACGCTACACACCCCAGCTACTAACCCACACAACATGGACCTGCAAAGGCCGCAACACGACGCACACACACCGCATGGCAATCGATCATATATCCATCCATCGCCACTACCCCTTCCCATAATCTCTCTCGAGACCTCACTCGAACAAAGGCCCTGCATGGCTCCCGTCCCCGCCACCAGCGACCGTCGCCTCCCTTCGATTCCCCTCCTCTCTCCGGATAATACGTCACCTCCCTCTTCCTCTTCTACAATAGCCGTGATCCATCCTAGACCTCACCGGCCTTGTCTCAAGCTCCTCCCTCACGTGTGTATTCACCCAAGTTCATCGACCCTGCAGTACCCCGCCACCCACGGGACGTCGCCGTATCTGCTGCCCACGCACCAGTACACATTCGTCCCACACCACCCTGCTTAGACATCCCTAGCTCCCGCAGTGGACCAGCTCCACAATGCGTCCTCCAATAGTGCTAGTGATCTTCTCTGCATCCATGCTGCACGAACTCCTGCAGAAGCTTCTCGTCGACCACCGCCGCCTCTTAAGCTCGTCGGCGCTTCCCCGTGTCCAACCTAGAGAACGACCGCCAGCAATACCCGGTGGATCTTCTTGCCCCTCTACATCACCTTTGATCTGACGATGCCTCCATCTCCCGTGTGTTCTTTTTCTTGTTACCTGAGCATGTTGTTCTCCCCAGCTACTAGAAGTCTGTGACTAATCTTTGATCTGTGTGATGTTCAGATGGTATTGTGCTAGTACGTGTGTTTTAAGTGAAGTGATAACGTGTTTGACAACCAGAGGAGGTTGGAGCGATTCCAACTGAAATCCGAAGGCCACGACCTCCGACCAAGACCGCCGGTCCATTCGAGCTCTTTGCAATGGAACCGTGTCGTTGCCAAGTCTAAGATCTCCTTGTATGTAACAATATTCCGCGAGCCATGCAGTTCCGAGGCCCCATGACTAACACCACAAGAAGTACCCGCACCGATGTCAAGATTAGACAATGACGATACCGACGAGAACCACCATTATGCCACTCGAAGTCCACTAATGCTTGAAGATGTACCCGAGGGATTCCGAGAAGACACACAAGATCAGCTTCATGGATCTGAAGAATGAACCCGAAGATCCTTGAACCCCGAACGTCGAAGAAATCTTCCCCGATCCCGTTGAATTTGAATACCATTACTTCAACTCCAAGATCTCCGATCCCAATCGTGTGACCCTTTTCTGATACCCTATTTTAGTAAATGCTATATAAATCTGGTTGCATTTAATCATACATGCTTGTATAACATATCATATTGTGGTGTCGGGTTAAATAACAATCCAACTATTAATTAAATATGGAGTGTATGCAAAATGTTCTTGTCTTATTCTGACACCATTTAAATTATGTAGCCCATCTATGTCATATGTTGCCATGCTATCTAGCATTTAAATTGTTGGGTAGTTGAATAATTTGAACGACCTAATTAATTATCGAGGTCTCGATTCCTCTTAATATTGCTAAGTTGAATCACACCATATTGCCATGTCATGCATCATATTAGGATCATGCCAGATCTTTTGGCGTAGTATGAAATATTGCATCCGGTGTTTATTTCTAGTGCTTTTCTTTTTTCCAGAGGGATGTTGAGTTGATGTGAGCTATGACAAGTTTTTCGGATGTATCTTCGGTAACGTTTCACACGCAATACTTATCTTATGCTACATATTTTAGTTTATGGCTTTGTGTCTCTCTCTATTGATATCCTTATTACGATGCTTCAGTTTTTGTACCATTATTACACCTTGTAGCCTATATTTCCTTAGCTACTTCCTATTTCCCATTGTTTGGTATATAGTTGGCCTTACGAGTGGTAGTTTCTTACTCGAATGTTTATTCGAGTTGTCGAGCTCCGAAGTCGCTGTAAAGTTACCACATGCTTTATGTTGGAGTTAATAATGGTCCTACTTACAACTTATTAATTAAAACTAGACTTCTCTCTACGCCCACCGGGGCACGGGCGATAGGCAGAATGCTTGACTATGATCATGCTACATCTACGTGCAAGAGAAAAACGTGAAAAGAACCAAGTTCTAAGCAAAATAGAGATGGCAAGCATGTAGATAAGAATAGAGGGCGTTGTCGGTAGGTAGAAGATGGAACCAAACCCAAATGTAAAAAGCACAAAGTCCTTTGTACCCCTTGGCGTGGCCAGTAGGCAAAATGCTTGATGACATAATCGCACTACATCTACGTATAACAACATAAGGCGGTAGGCTGAACGCTCAGCATAACAAATCCGAGTTAAGGACAATTGATACTTGATGAGGCTATGAACATACCAGATGCAAAGTGAACACAACATTTGGTAAGCCTGAGCGTCTGGGAATTAGACCGTATACTTTACATGAAAAATGACTTATCCGTACATAAGTTACACGAATAACGAATCAATATTAAGTCATCAGTACACAAATTACATGAATAATGAATTAATAGTAAGTCTTGGTTCATATTAAAATAACTACGGAGATTCTCAAACCATCTTCCGTTGTCTAAACCGTGCGTAGCACGCTCGAAGGCACGTCGCAATGGTCTCGTCGTTGTGTACAATTGGCTGTTGTTCTCGTTTTGCTACGTCATCACATATCTGTATAGTACACGATATGAATGCAGGTCGACCATAGATGAAGCGATCTGGAAACCCAAAAATACGCGTGCATACACTTACAGTCCAAGCTACAACGTAAGCGTCCATAATTTAACTGGTCGAGAAGACGTCCATAGCATGGACCCTTAAAAAAATTGTCTCGGCGTACATTGATTTCCTTTGAATTTCGACGTCCCACGTATATTTCTTATAGATTATATCTAGCATATCACCGCGTATTTTCGAACCACACTTAGGTTTAAGAAGATACTCGATTGGCTTTCCAACAACCTTCTCGGCAACATGCCCCACGAGAAATAATATACCTTCAGCGGAACAGTCTGTGCAAACAACGTGAAGGGAGTAGATGTATCTACGACTCTCGCTAAAACACTGCTTGCATTTTCTGTATCACATAGGCCCAAATAACCAAGAGCACTTCGTGCTCCCAGCAACCCACCACGTGGTCTTATGAAGCAGACTCGTAACAGTAACAGTGAACTTGTGCAACTCCTTCTAGCAGGGTAAAAGCATCAATCGATAGTTTTAGGAACAAATAGCACATGTAAAAGTAGGACATGAAGCACTTACCCAGGCGATGCATGTATCAATAGCCTGGAGATACACCAATGTCTTCTGCTCTATCAAATCCAATGGCATCTGTCGTGCAAGCTTTTGGCGCCTCACAGTCTTTGAAGACGTTTCTAACGAAAAAATAGGCAGAAGACGTCATACCTTGTCGCCATGGAGACGGTGCGATGATCGTCCAAGTCGATGTACCACCTGCATGCATCGTTCCCTCTCAAAGTGCCTCCGCATGCGGAGTCATAACCATGCCGACAAAAATGGTGCTTACTAGCCTAGCATGACAAATGGATAGCACTTTCTTTACAGGGAACTCGGTTGCACGGTCACCCCAAAGAGACACGATCATTTTGTTACCGCTACAGAAAAATTTCACGATCACGTTATCTAAGAAAAAGTCGTTTAAATAAGAAAACTTCCTTCACAAGTACCTTTCATCTTTAAGGAAGACACTACGCTTGTTGGTAACAAAATGCTTCCTAGTTTCGGCATCATGTTGGCCGACGCAAATAGGCTGAAGACTGGAAATACCGATGACATTTGCAAGATATTCATGTCATCATATGAAATTAAAGAACTCCGTGCATATTTGACGACAAAAAAAAGAACGTTAGCATACCAACAAAGCGCGCAACATCTGCAATGAAGGCATCAAGGTCGTTAAAGGTCACATGATCGCATGTAAGCTTTGGAAACTCTGCATGATATTGTACAATCTCGTCAATGACTATCTGGCGTCTCATACAAATCATCAGGTCATTGTGGACAACACATAGGCAATTAGGGATTCAAGACCGTAAAACGCTGCAGCGTGTACACATGGCTTTCCTCTAGCCTCGGCCTAAGCTCGCCGATGTCTGCCTTTTCAATTTTGCCAAAGATCACATTGCCCTGTAAATAAAGGAAATAAACACATAGTTAGTCGCAAGCAAAACAAAAGGAAAAAAGGTAATGATGCCAGATAAAGTCATTGCATCGCGTTACCTTTAAGTCAACAAATACAATCTCTACGTGAATGATGGTTCCATTCTTTACTCCATTTCAGCAATCACGCGTGAGACACCCTTGCGAGCACACCCGACTCCGTCTCTCCCACCTACAACTCCGATAGGAAGACCAACATAGACATCTGCAAGAAGAACATACTATACGTTATAATAGTCGCGGAAAAGAAAAAAAGTAGCAAAACCCATATTAGCATTAGCAAGTAAGAAGACAAATGCAAGATATGTAGGAGAAAACACATAGGAAGAAAAACGCTTATGGGAAAACGACCGACGCGCAATGTACCACACGGAACATGTAAAATAACTTACCTATGAATACTTTGAAGCAAGTATCACTATTTATTAGCCTACCGAAGCAAAGTTCTACTAACAACGCGGACATAGTTTCAAAAGAAAACGTAAATACGAAATTAGAAAGATAGACATGAGTATCTGGTCGTCTAAAGCACATATGTCAATAAAACTTCAAGAGGATTAGAAGAGGATAGACGAAAGTTTCGTGAAAAAGGAAAGAAGAAAATTGACTACTTATTTGAGTGAGGAGCGAGGGAATTGATCGCCGATAGGCACAGTAGTATACGATGACTCGACGTTTGCACATCAGCGCGCAACGAACCGGTAGCAAGAAAAAAGCCGAAGATAAGAGAAAAACTTCGAGATGATATGAAGAGCATAGACAACATCTTCGTGAAAAAGCAAAAAAATAACATGGGCTACTTACCTGGATGAGGAAGCGAGCCAAGCGATCGCTGATAAGCACACGTTACGATGACTAAACGCTTCCAGACCAGCACGCATGAACCCGCAACAAGAAAGAAGTGAAGAATAAAATAAACATAACAATTAAAAGTCGTAAGCAAGAGAACGATACGTACCAACGCACCGTGTAGAAGGAAGCAGGAGAGAAGCAAGGAATGCGTCGGTGGGTGCTATGGGAGATAAAACGATGTCCACAGTGCCACCGCAGTATGGACTTATCGGTATGGCGCGCGCAAACGATGATGAGAACGAAGCAAAACACGGAGGTGTGAAGAGGGACGGAGGAAAAAATCTATCTAGCTTATTGCGTCGAAGTGAAAACACGGAAGGCGTTTTATAGAAGGACCATCGTTGTGAAAAACCTATGCTTCCAGCTCGGCTAGCAGAGGACCCCATCGCACGCGATAAACCGCGGACGACAATGGATGATGGTGCTACCTATTCTCGCGCCCACGAGAATGCTCGGACGGCGAGGGATAACGCTGTCAACTCTGCCCTAGACAGGACCTGCCGCACGGCCTCGCCGTGAGAACCCGTGGCCGGCCAGAGCGCACCCCGCCAGGTCGTACATGGGTCGCAAGAACCTGTGTACGTCTAGGGCCTACGAGACTATGTCGGTTTACGGTGTCCCTAGCCACCGCCAGAATGCTGCAAGGTCGTGAGCCGCGAGAAACGGCGAACGCCTAAGGTCTGTGATACTATGTCATAGTAGGGAGGCCTCACTTGTTGCGGAAAGAAGCGTTGTGATAGGGTCAATTGCGACACGTCTGCTCTATAAGGACCCCACGCCGGTGAGAAACCGAGACCATCGTGGGCCTACAGTTACACGTCGACTGTGGAGGGGCCCCACAACCTCGATATACCCTGGTCGGCAGTGACCCCGCGCAGCCAGCTCCCGGCTAGGATAAATACTATAGTTAGCGAATAAAAGAGGTTTGGGGATAGAGGGACTTGAACCCTCACGACTTATAAAGTCGACGGATTTTCCTTTTACTAGAAATTTCATTGTTGTCAGTATGGACATGTAGAATGGGACTCTCTCTTTGTCCTCGTCCGATTAATCCACTTTATTAGATGTATAAAGCCCTTCCTTCAAATTTAGAAGAAGTTCCACTAACAACACAACGTAATTAACTCGATTCGTTAGAACAGCTTCCATTGAGTCTCTGCAACTATCCGCCTACAGTTACACGTCGACTATGGAGGGGCCCCACGACCTCGATATACCATGGTCGGCAGTGGCGAAGCCAGCTCCGGCTACCTCGGGAAGCTGCGCGGGGTCACCGGAGGAAGCAGCACTGAAATTTCAGGCAAGCGTGGATATCATGTCACTTTAATTAATGGGCAAGCACTAAGCTAGTTAGATGCCTTCACTACATACCCGAGATCTCTGTTTAGTCTAGCTCCGCCACCGATGGCCCGTATGGGCCTGCTGCGTCACGTCGGCTTTTGGTTGGTCCGACATCCGCGATAACCCATGCCTGCCATGGTATTACAATGCCACATCGTCTTTGGGAAGACCCTGCCAACCAGCGGGTGCGGAGGCGTGTCACATCAGGAATGCCTCTCACAGAGCGAGGTCCTGCCCGTGACGCTGACGGTAGGCTCAAGTCGCGCACGCAGCCCATCGTCTTGTGACGCTAGGTACGACGGCGCATGATACAACCATCCGCAGTCTAGAATCTTTCGCTCAGGCCTGCAGTGGGACCTGCCTCGCGGGATAGCATGGCTCACATCCATTTCACGACTAAAAAGAATCGGGACGACGTGGATAGCAGTTTGAGCCAAAACAATCTAGCGCTATTATTTACTCTGATGTTGTAGCTTTAGGAGTATATAAATTAATTAAAGAGGCATCAGTGAGCATTAGTTGAGATTGCATTTTAATACCATCCACTTGTGTCCCGTAGGACCCGAGTACTTGATACATGTTCCTTGATTATCATGCTAACCACTCGTGGAAGACTTTCTGGGTTCCCTCTAAGCTCGACCTTGTTCTGAAGTCAATTTTGGAGGCCACAAACTAGTTTGGGGTTTTCTTTATATTATTTACTTATGCCATGTTTATTATATTTTTCTTGATGAGCGTTTATTATCTGCACTGTTTAGGCAACAGGTTGTTATGTCGAGGGTTATACGTATGGCCTCTGATCACTTGGCCGATCGCGCAACTTTTGGGTCCATCTTCGGAGCTCGGTCGGTTTCGTCACGTGTAGCTTAGTGAAGTGCCCCCCCCTAAAACTTTCTATGGTTCTTGGAATGGTTTTGTCGTGATACCTCATTGATTTTGCTTTCATTTGGTTTTTCCAAGGTTGAAAGGAGTGTGTATGGGTAATTTCATGCACCCCTACAAGGTAAATCTTTTCTAAAAGCCATGTTCACTATTATGGATGACTTGGAGCATAATTTCACGATCATAGACAACTTACAGTAAAGTAGTAATACAAATTTGACTTTGATATGACTAGTAATTTGCGCAACTACGACAATGAATTAATAAAACTACCAACTGTGTGAGAGCCTCCAGTATTTCTCCCTAGTGCACGGGTAATGCTTTCGCTGGGTTATGTTTGGTATTATTATCTAGTTGATTCCTAATAAGTCTCTCTTGTTCCTCTCTAATAGATGACTATTGTTTTGTGTCTCTATTTGTTATTTTAGGGCATGCTTTGTTGCCTCTTAAGTCCACCATACCCATGTAGGAGAGAGCATCCGAATTATAAGTGTCGCTAAGTACTTGCCTTAGTACTTACCCTCATTTTATTTTCTCCCTTTTGTTGGCAGTCGTTGGCCCAACTTTGACAATTATGAATTTGACGATGTTAGCAAGATTACCCTTCCGGCTTGGCCTAAGCAGGATTATGGATGCCATTGGTTATTTTTAGGAATCTTTGTCCTATTTGTATTCTTATTCATACTTGGATGTTGTATTTCGCCTTCAATGTAATTTGGATCTTTGTAATATATACATGTGTATTCTTGACTCGATGAAGTCGTCGTTGTATACATATGTTTCTTATGGATCTTGCCGTGAACTATTGTGTAATGGTACTATTTTGTTTTCCACCCACACGCAAGTGCTTGGTGGGTGTATTTCAATATTTCTTTATGGGTTTTGCGGGAATCGCTAAATCTTCATAGTCTCGATTAGAGGGTGTTACAATATATATGAGGCCAGTTATGTGGTTCTTGATGGCATACGCAGTTGGTATGTACATAGGAGGGTAGATCTTGTGTCTATTAGTTTGATTGTGCTTGTTTGTTTGTTCTTTCTGAAGCCATTATTATGTGCAAGTCTATCTTTTGTAAAATCGGTTTGGTGGTTTGTTACTGAAAGAACATTTTCCCTATTTGTGGTTTTAGGTGTTTGTTAACAACATAAATGATATCTAACCATGTGCTCGAATGTTTTAGGTGAAATCCTATGTAACACAAGATGGTAATCGACCCCCCGAAAGTGAAAAGTATTTGGTGGAAGAGTACCCAATCTTTGAGGGTTTGAAACTGAAAGGATCAATTAAGGTCGACTAGAGGGGCGTGAATAGGAGACTACCAATTTTTTACTTTTTCTACAATTTTAGGCTTTGCACAAAATTAATTTCTCTAGAGATGCAGCTAGGTGAACAATCCTATATATAGACAACGACAAGTAGCAAAGCAGTAAGGACAAGTAGTAAAGGAGAGGAGCGAGTAAACCAGCAAGGAGACACAGAGATGTAATTCCCGTAGTTCACTTCCAAGGAAGCTACATCTATGTTGTAGAGGTGTTGGGGCAACACAAAGTCACCCAAGTGCCACAAAGGCCTCATCTTCTTCTCCGGTGAACTCACTACAAAGGCGAGCTCACGTTCCACTAACCGGTAACCTTGAAGGTGCCAACCAAAATCTTTACAACAAGGTTGAGAGAAATCTCCACAACTCAATTGGCGTGCCCTCAACGACTCCATGAAGCTTCACAATACATTCCCGAGCTTCGAGGACGTCCTACACCGTCTAGGGTTCCAAGAACCCAAGGGTAACAAGTTCCACAATGGATTGGTGGTGGGATAAAATTTCCTTTGGTGGAAGTGTAGATATAGGTCACCTCTCCCACTCATCAAAAGATAAAGAGGTTTGGATGGCTAGGGAGAGAGATCTAGGAAGATTGAGCTCTTGAACAAATGGAGGAGAGAGAAAGTCAAAGAGTTTGGTGGGGAGGAGGAAGAACGGATCCTTAAATAGGCCCCTCCATTTGAACCGTTTCCCACTTCCGCGACACCACTGGTACTACCGATGGGTAGCCGGAACCGGTCAGGCCAGTTCCAACAGCTCGAAAGTCGTGGAAATTGCCTTGGAGTACAGGCGGAAATTCCATTAGAGTGCGACCGGAACTTCCAGCCGGTACTACCGGCCAATTTCCGGTCAAGTTCCATAGGTAACCAATATCAAAACAGAGAGGTTACTAGCTAGGGTGAAACCACCCCTCACCGGAACTAGATCAGAACTAGGGCCAAAAGTTCTAGGTCGAGAAAGTCCTGACCAAAACTATTGGTGGCGCGATGGAATTACCGAATGCCCTAGTACCACAGGCAAAGAGCCGTGGAAGAGACCTAGCAGTGCCAGCCGGAAGTTCCGTTCGAGATTGATTGGAACTTCAGAGTGGTACTGCCGGTCAACTTCTAGTGCAAGTTCTGGTTAAAAAAAGTTTGCAACCAGAGAGATGACTAGGAGCAAACCAGTCCTTACCGGTACTAGGCTGATACTTGGGCCAGTGCTTCTGGCGATGCCAGCCCTGCAGAAAACTACCAGTGCTTCACTAGTACTTCCGGCCAGAACAATAAATATCTCAAAAGCCCTAGAAACACACACACTCTCTCGCTGAAAAATGGGAAGGTTGTGGGGTGCAAAAAAAGGTTTGTGCAAGAAACATGATTCCCCCTCATCCTTCCGAGGTGGACCCCCTCTTGATAGTATGGGATCCTAAAACAACAAAATAGAGAGAAATCCGAAAAGAAACGTCATCTTCAAGAGTCCTTACGAAATGGGTCCATCAACCACAATGTGCTCATATATAATCCTACAACTTAAGCACACGATTAAACCACAAGTGGAGTTTTCATCAACACCAAAACACATAGAGAGATTAATGTCCTTTTAGAAACCATTTTCTAGGGTGAAAATTTGCATAGGGTCGGATATTCTGCTACCTCTAGGGAAGGAATTTCCACCCCTGCACAAATTTTCAGGGGCTGAAAATTATGAGAATTTCTGCCCTCTCAAAATTTTCCTAAGTACCAAGTGGTGCGACACTCAGTAAGAGGGTGAAAATTTAGGCCAAAAATTCTACGCACCTAGAAATTTCCGCAGGGGGTGGGAGGTGGGGGCTTAGACCGGAATTTCTAGGGTAAGTGGTCCCTAGCAGTCAGATTTTGGGGAGTCTATAAATAGAGCCTTCCCTTCCTAAAGGGTTGGCTGCTTTGATCCCTCACTCTCTCTCCTTCAATAGTGCAAGCTTTGAAGCCCTAGTTCTCCTCTCCTAGCTAACCAAACTTTATGCTCTTCTAGAGATTGAGGGAGAAGGCCTATATCTATGTTCTCACCAAAGGAACTTATTCCCCCCTCCTTCATTCCTTTGTGAAACTTGTTGCTCTTGGGTTCTTGGAACCCTAAAAGAAATTGGGTGACTTCGAAGCTCGATCTTGGTGTTGTAAAGCTCTATGGTCATGTTGGGAGCCTCCAATTGAGTTATGGAGATAGCCCCAACCTTGTGTAAAGGTTTCGATCGCCGCCTTCAAGGTCACCACTTAGTGGATCATGCACCTGCATTTGTGGTGCACCCACAAGAGAATAGGGTGGAGCCTTTGTGGCATTAATAGCCTTTTTGGAACCACACCCCTCCAACGTAGACGTATTTCCCCTCAAATTAAGGAAAAATGGGAATACATCTCTGAATCTACATTGCGGTTATATCGTTCCCTACCTTTACTTGTTGTATTTACTTGTTTTCTTGTATCTTGCCATATAGGATTGTCCACCTAGTTGCATATCTAGACGATCAATATTTTTGTCAATCCTAAATTGCAAAAAGAATTAAAAATGGTTAGTAGCCTATTCACTCCCTTCTAGTCGACCATACCAATCATTTCGGTTACTCTTTAGGGTTTCGTCTTAGCCAAATTTTGGAGACATTTAATGTTTAAGGTTTCCTCTACTCTTGATTTAGGGGAAGTTCACTGCTTCGGGTTTCATCATTGGTTTTATCGATGATTAGTTTGCATGATGTGTGCGTCAAAGAGCCCCTGTGGGTTGCATCAACTATATGACATTTATGATAACTCTTTGCACACTTGCACATATGAGGCACTATCACACTCTAACTTTACACTATTTGTTTGGCATTGGCGATGATTAATCACAAATAGCTCTGTTTAACTTAGTGTTATGCACAAACACATTTCTTATGCATGCTCCTTAGTAGAGTATAATCATCTTTTGAACGGTGTGTGCTTTGTTTGTATGAGGCTCCATGTTTTGCTCTTTAGGGCTTCTTGGATTTGTAGGATTCTCAAAATCCAGGAATAGGGAAACACATGATTGAAGTAGCATGTCCTTTTGAAAACAGATGATTATTTATCAAATCGTGTTTCCATGTGAATGTAAAATGAGGTTGTAGTGTAGTTGAAACTTTTCCTCCAAAATATATTGCAAAGAATTTTTTTGACACCTTTACCATAGGTGTAGTTTTATATTGCAAAGGAATTCCAAAGGATTATAATTCTTTGAATCAAACGACCTTTATACGAATAATTTCTAAGGATCCAATTCCTCCAAAAAAATCCTACACAATTCCTTTGAATCAAAGGAGTCCCTTGTATGTTGCATCTGTCGAGGATTAAAATGTGTTTCACTATGTTCAAAAGACAACTTATAATCCACGGTATTGTATAAGTAGTATGCATGTGCATTATCCATGTTATTGTAGGCTCATATGTTGGAAATTTTTGATGTTCTTTATTATGAGACAATTTAAGGGTTACTAGTTCATTGTTAGCAGGTCATTGTTTAACAATTCATTGTTTAATAGTTTTCCACTTTTAAACTACCTGTGTTTATATAGTGTCCTATTGTGTTCAACGGTTGATCTAAATTATCTAGTGGCGGATATGTATAAGCACATTGCTTGTGTGCTTCTTATGGTCCTTTATTTCCAACTCTTAGAAGTTTGTTATGTGTTCATATGAGGTATTCTTGTTCTTGTTGTTGTTGTACCGCCTATGGGTTGGTGTGATAAGTATGAGGCAACCTTTGTTCTTATTGATGTAGTACTTCCTACATTCCGTGTTAATGTGCTAAGTATGAGGCACCTTTTTTGTAGTGCTTTGCCAGCAAGCCAAACCTTTCAAATACAAACTCCTCTGTGGTTGCTGGTGAAGGAAATTCCTCCAAGGTTGATGCATCCAAAGGTTGAGGGGCGGTATGGGGGCTCTAAAGATTGTCCACTTCCATGAGGATCATCACCTTGAAGACGAACACCACATACAACTGGATGGTGACACTCAAGGATGTGAATGAGAGGATCACCATGGATCAATAATGGTTTTTATGTTGGTCACTAGCTCAAGATCGGGTAGTTCATGACCTTCAGGTCCTGAAGCATGACACATAGATAGTAAGTTCTTGTTCAACTCATTTTTTGTGTACACACATGTTGGTAACCTAAACACTCCAAGAAGAGGTTGGCATACCACCTATATTTCACACAACCAAACACGAGTAATTGCATCAGTCTAACCTAGTGTAGTGAACCAAACAATGGGTTTTGGTTTGTCGGTTCATACAAGCAAATGTTCTACAGGCAACCAAACAAAATACAGAACATAGGTTTTCACATGAAATAGCTTTCCCAAGCTCAATCGGGGTATGTTTATGAGGATCCCAACAAGGGTGTGTTTGGTATCACTTATGGATTTTGTGGATCACTAGGGAAGGCCCCGTGGGGCATGCCCCCATGAAAATGGCCTCAAGGCCTTCTTCTTGATTTTGTTTGGTTACTCAGTTTTCACTTGGCTGCATGGGGTGGGCAACTATCCCCCATTTGTTTGGAAGGCTACATGACATGCTTTTTGGCTGCACCGATGCAATGCATTGGTATTTGGTTGCCCACACGAGGCTGCATATGGTTACCATGATCTACAAATGTGATCTTACCATGTCCATAAAGTTCATAGCACATGCATGTTCATTAGCAAAAGGAGATCATGGTGTCAACCTAGCACCACATCAAAAGTGGGTGTCAACCTAGCACCGCCAGTTCACCATTCTACACCACCAAGGTACAAGCAAATCGACATAAATTACACATCACTCATCACATATTTCTATGATCCTCTTTAACTTGTAATTCTTAGCCTAACATGTACTCAAGCTTCTTGTTCTTTTCTTCCTTCATACCCTCCTTTTTATTATCCTACTTATGTTGTCTGGCCTTCAATATCTCTTCTTGAGATTTTTACACCCGCTTCATCATATCCACTTTATTCTTGAACACTTCAGTCATCTCCTTGTATTTACCTATCGATTCCTCCTCAGCTTTCAGAGTGTCGACCTTCATCGTGGACAAGTTCTCATCTAGCACCTTTTTTCCCAGTGTCATCCATGAATTTCTTCACATTATCTAACATACTTGAGTACTTCTTCTCAATCTTGTCCTTCCCATCTCCTAGATACTTCATCAACTTTGTACTATGAATCTCTCGTTGATTCTTGCACTATTACTTTCATGATACATTCTCTAGACTTTTCTTAACGCATATTTCGTTGTTTCTAGCCATTCCTTGTCCCAAACCATAGACCCACAACTTGTGATTTCCTACAAATCATAAGGTCATGCTCACAGCTTGTGGATGAGCTAGTACGTGATGAATCAGAACGTAGGAACTTAAATTTTACACTTTGGCAGAGATTAAATCTACAACCAGTGTTACTTCCTTCAAATGCAACACGCTTGACAGGCTCAAACTTGTGGACGTGGCACACCTCGGGACAATCCACATCTATGCTGCAAAATGTGGGGTATTCGATGAAGTCTGAAGCATAGCCCATGTCTATGAGGTCCTAATAGCCATGAAATTGCAACGAAAGCGAGTTCAACCAATTGCCAAACTGGAAAAATCCCAAATAGGAAGCAAACCCTGACACTTGAGAGAGATTGGGGAAATTCGAGGTCGTGGAGGTGTGATTACTTATAGTCACCGCTGGAGGTGGAGGAGAACTCGGCGGAGAGGAGGCAACATTCTTGTCGTCGCCGACCAGAGATGAGTGCGGTGATGACCTGCTCTCCGGCCCAGTAATGGATCTCAAGGAGGAGGAAATGGAGAGTAGACATAGAGGAGGGGTTCCAGGGGGATGTGACGGAATCCTTCATGCGCCCCTTTTCCTTTTTCGCTACGGCGCACAGGTGCTCCTGCCATCTCCACGCGTGGTCGCCCTCGTGCAAAGAATATCCCCTTTTGCATCTAGGGAGCACACGACAAGGGTGGCTCGCTGGAAATAGCCGAATCGTAAGTTTCTAGCGGACCTAACTCGGGAGTGTTTTAAAGTTCGTGCGAGCCACAACGTGACGGACGGGAAGGCAACCAATCGGCTCAACTTCTTCTCCATGAGGCATGTCTGTCCCTCGGACAGCCTACCAAACACGCCCCAAAATGCTCCCGGTAAACAAGCACGTGCATGCCCCTAAAAGTTACTTTGCTTTGCGACTACCGATGCCGAGTTACACACATGATTATGGTGTTCTAGCGTACTTGTGGACAGCTCGAGACCGAATAAAAAGAAATAAGCCGAGTATGAGTGTCTTATGAAACTCAACTGAAAGACGACATCTTGAGAAAACATTTGCTCACTCAATTTAGCTCGATGTTTCGATTTGTTTTAATTATGTGTAATATTTATGTTGTATATTAAAAGAATTTAATAATTTATTTACCTTATATGGTGTGGATGAGATTTATATTCCTCCTAATGTGAATGGGATTTAATTAAAATCTTAATTTATTCCTTCCATATGCCGTGGATGAGATTTTTCGTCCTTCTGTATGCAAGTAATATTTAAAATTTTGTTACTTTTTTTAACTTGAAACTAGCTCTAGAACATACTTGATGAAGATTGTATATTAAAAGAATTTAATAATTTATTTACCTTATATGGTGTTGATGCGATTTATATTCCTTCTAATGTGGATGGGATTTAATTAAAATGTTAATTTATTCTTTCCATATGCCGTGGATGAGATTTTCCGTCCTTCTATATGCAAGTAATATTTAAAATTTTGTTACCTTTTTAAACTTGAAACTAGCTCTAGAATATGCTTGATGAAGAAGTAATTAATATTCCCACCGTCATAAATATAAGACGCATTTTGAGTGTCTTAAATTCAAGTTTTTTTATGGTTACTAAAATCTATGTTTTGTTTGTACTAAGATCATTCGTCTACAAGTACTTTCAAAATATTATGATTTTTAACCATCAACTAAATATTGGAGTATGAGAAATTTACGGTCATAACATAGATTTGAGCATTCAAAATACATCCTATATTTTAGAACAGAGACAAAATATCAAATATGCTTGATGAAGAAAATAGAATAAGCATTTGACTTTGATGAGTTTGATCCGAAAAGGAATCGAGCTCGGGTGGTGATACTGCAGGCCACACCTCAGCTTGAGGACGGTTGCTGTCCACGTAAGTACGTTTTCTTTGCCATCAATCCATCTCCATGTATCCCAGCAGAGAGAATGATCTCCAGTACAAACTAGCGTCGTTTTCTGATCCAACGGCCAATGGCATGGAGACGAAGAACAATCCAGACAATGATTTTTGGTACGAACAAGTGTCGTTTTCTGATCCGAACGAGCCAATGGCAGGAGAACAATCTTTTCTGCCGTTTTCGGCAGCTTTGCCCTTCTCACGATCATGTCCGGCGATTCTTAGTAGTCCATTACTGGAATCCTGGCTGCCTGGCCGGCCGGCGTCGGCGGCGACCCAGGACGACGGGCCATTATTTCGGCGAGTCCCATCCGCTGGCAAGCGAACGCGGAATGGGATGCTGCGCCACGTGAAAGGGGGATAGCGCATTGTTCTCTTCCATCTCCAGTCAAGATTATCATGCCAGCTACAGTTAGGTCCATGGATTCTTCTTTCCTCAAGTCTGACGTTCGCTTCTTCCACGTAACTGAATTCTTTGCCTTTCCTGCTCTGTGCCTTTTCCTAAAGAGTTCATGCATATCTTTAGTGGTTAGACAACAGAACTCAGGGATTCCATGTACTCCCTCCATTTTAAAATATAAGATATTTTAACTTTGTGAAAGGAGTGTATCTAGACCACTTTCAGTGTCTAGGTTCACGGTTTGGAGTGAACCTACACACTAAAAGAGATCTAGATACACTCCTTTCACAAAGCTAAAACATCTTATATTTTGAAACGGAGGGAGTAGCACCTAAGTTTTCGACAGATTAGATATTGCAGGGTCTGAAAGACGAAAACAAATCCCTTTCGAGAGAACACCCGCTTGTTCTATCAATGCGTCAAGACACACGCCCTTTGTGTTTTGTCAAGAGAAAATGAACAACCATTTAGTTATAACAGTAATAGTCATTGCAATTACCTTTCAGTTGGTCGTGTTCTTTGCTCCAAATGATACCAAGGCAATATTATCACTCCAATTTCTGGAACCCCTGCCTCTGATTGTGAGAACCAAGAAATCACGGAGGATTCTTCAGTACAACTGAAGGTATACGCGCTGCAAGTGGGAACACGATATCAGAAGACATAAAAGCCATGGTGCAAAATAAAGGAATAAGATGGGATTCCGTGGGCCCCTATTAATCAAGAACAAATACATATTATAACTTATCTATGCTTTCCGCCTTCTCTTTACCTAAAGTGTATCAAACTACAGACATATTCCTGTTCTGATATGTAGACTTTCAAAAAAAAAATCCTGTTATGATAGAAAGATTAGGACACTGTATTTCACAGATCACAATATCAAAAAAGTTGGAAGGACAGTCTGGACGTACATCTCAAAGAGAGAGAAATGCATCTTTGTGTGTACTCGTTCGTAGGAAGCTACATTAAGACCATGCCCTTCACTCCTTAGAGATGATATTCTACTAGGCAATCTGGGGGAGACTTACGGAGTACGACCAACTTCGTACAAAATTCACTAGCAGCACATGTGTCATGTGTGTTATACATCACAATCAATGGCCCTTTCTGAATTTTTTAGTTTGGTGCGCAATCTTGTATCTAGTTACCCAGGTGACTCAAGGAGCTTTCCATTGAACAGGAAAATCACTGTGGAAAACTGTCACTCCAAACTCAACTGCGGGACCTTAGTCACATTATGCTTCTTTGAGCATTTAGTACCCTGAGCTAGATCTCACTTGAAAGAGTAATGAACAATCATAATCTCACTTGAAAGAGTATTATAGTAATGAACAATCATAACCGAGAATATGTATACAAAAAAGTCAATCTGCCACCTCATCATTATCTAAACTACCACTCTAATTTTTTGAACTATAGCCTGATTCTGTATTCTAGATGTTGGGATGCATCGAAATGAGCCATACAGCTGTACCACTAATTTGCTTCAAAAGCCTACTTAATGGCAGCACTACCAAAGAAAATTATATTGGGAGACCGACAATGAACAGGTGTCAGTAGAAATCCAGTAACCACTTTATATCGTTGTGGTATAATAATATTCCTAACCAATCATGCTCTAAAAATGTCTTTTGCCATTCATTACTTAGTTGATCATGGCTGCAATACCATTAAAGTAAATTCATATCTAGTATTCGCTCTAACTTGTATACCGCAGCTAAATATAACATAGGCAAGTACTAGGCCTGTTTATGCTTACTTATCCCATTTGCCTACAACTATTATTGAGGAAGAGGGAGGGAAAGTTCCTGTTCAGAATGAAGAACATAAGTTGTCAATCTGAAAGACAAGTCAAAAGGCAATCAACTTTTCACAAGGAATGTATCATGCCTACGGTTCCAGATATAGGGAATAAGTGAGCGTGGCCATGAGATTTTATTCCATCGATGTGGAATTGCATTGGGCACTCCTTCCATTTGTGTAGGCTTAGAGAGTAGTCAGACCTAAATATTTCCAGTGATAGCGACCAATATCATACTCTACCTTAAAGTTAGATTCCAAGGCGTCTGGAGCTCATAACTCCTGATATCATGAACGCCTTCAGCACTTGGATTGTTAGTATATATAGGGCATGCAGCTGCACTCATTAGTTCACCCAAGTTCACATTTCAGACTAAGTTAGCTTGTCCAGACCACAACCTAATCTTACTGAATTCCTGAAGATAGTTAATCTCCACTAAACCATGTCAGAGGCACTTGCCATAGGACATGTTGTTGGGGATATTTTGGACCCATTTGTCAAAGCAGCGTCACTTAAGGTTATATACAACAGCAAGGTGCTAACCAATGGGTCTGAGCTCAAGCCGTCACAAGTAGCAAATGAACCAAGGATTGAAATTGCTGGGCGTGACACGCGGAACCTTTACACTCTGGTAAGTCCATAACTATGGCACACTACATTGAGCAATATTATGTTTGTGGAGGCATATTTGTGGTCTAGCCAAATAAGACTGCTTAAATTACAGAAGCTCCAACATCACAAGTCAAACTCGACATTACTATTTGTCTTGTTAAAAGTAGTATTCCATCTCTCGTCCATAGCATGAGGTTTTGGAGTACATGCACTTCAGTTGTTATCAGCACATATCTAACACTGAAAGCAAAGAATCTCAACGTTCCGTAATTTATACAGCCTCATCTGTATGGATTGAAAAAGACCTTTGCACTCTGCTTCTTTATTTTATGTGAATCTTCTAGAGATACTATTCTACTTATTATTTTAGTGTCTGCACATATACCTGCATCTTTTCATTCGGTGCTGACTGGAAATCAAAATAATGCACGGCACCCATGAAGTACAAGAATATTAGTCATCATGACTAGATGTGCAATAAATGATTACAATATGAATCTACACAATTGACTTGCAGCATGAAGGTGATCAGTAGCAATGGTTTCTTTGGCAACTACATTCTTTGGATAAGAACATTTTTCCCCTATAATAACAACTTAACTTACTATTAGGTGATGGTGGATCCAGACTCACCAAGTCCAAGCAACCCAACAAAAAGAGAATACCTTCATTGGTAAGACCTGGAACATTTCGTAACTAGTAGAAGTTACTCAACTTTGTTTACTCTCTATTTGTACAATGTAACAGGTCCAGAGTTAAAAGTGTTCTTATGGTTGTATACATGTCCCAGGTTGGTGACAGACATCCCAGAATCAACAAATGCCAGCTACGGTGCGTTCTTCAAGTTCTCTTTCCTTGGTATTAGAATTTTCTGATGAGTTGAGAAGTTACCTAAGATTCTAAGATAAATGTAAATTAAGCTGGTTCAGAAGTCCGGATGAAATTGAGAAATCACATGTAACTTGCTTTGATTAATAATAAAAGCATATCATCGAGGATTACATAGGGAAGAAAAAAACTGAAGATTACAACTCAGTAAGTGCTTAAAGTGCAAAATAAAAATAAAAGGCACGCAAATAGCATACCTGGATAGTAAGCAGCACATTTGCTCTGTCCTTCACACCAATTCATGGCAGAAATTTCTTTGAATTTACATACTAGAATGAACTCATGTTAACATGTTAGTGCACATTTTGTTACAGGAAATGAAGTTGTCAGTTATGAAAGCCCAAAACCAACTGCAGGAATACATCGCTTTGCTTTTGTACTCTTCCGCCAATCTGTCCAGCAAACTGTATATGCACCAGGGTGGAGACAGAACTTCAATACAAGAGACTTCTCAGCACTTTATTCTCTTGGACCTCCTGTGGCGGCAGTGTTCTTCAATTGCCAAAGGGAGAATGGATGTGGAGGCAGGCGGTACATTAGATAAATATGAAAGCATTACTGTCCATCCTCTACAGGCAGGAAATTTAACTAAAATGTGAGAAGATAAACAAGGTCAACATCGCTATCAGTTAAAAAAAAGGGTCCCACATGGCAAAGCATAGTAAATGCTGGACTTTTTCAATGTATCTTAATTAAATATTTACTCTGGCATGTATGCACTAAATAGGGTTCTTTCAGAATGAATTTAACTTACGGTCATCGAAGTACTAAACAGTGTGCTTTTGGAGTGAATTTAACCTACGCTCTCACCTTGAACAACACTTTCTCTTCTTTAGTGAGGAATATGTGATTATGACATATCCAACAACTGTCCCTGTCATGTTCAAAAGCAGATACCCTTCATTAGTTAACAAGTTGAGTGCAGGACAGAAGAACCCAACAACAAATGATATCTCATATTCCTTCAGAACGCTTCAGGCCTCCTAGGCCTCAGGAGAATGTCACAGACTAATCCCCAGCAATCTGTTTAGAATGCTGGTATGTTTAGCTGTGCATAGCTCTTGGTGTAGTTACGTGCATAGTAGAAATTCTACCAGTCTTGACTCAATCTGATCTAAAAGGTTTGGCAACTTTTCGCCTCGCCTGGTATAAAATGATTGCTTTACAACTAAGTCCTGGTTTCTTCCACTGCGTTGTAAGGGTCAGAGTCTATTCCTCCATCCACCAGTTATGATGTTGAGATTCACTGTAAGTCATGTTCAAGCACTCAAGAGAGGCTGGATACTACAAAAGACGTCCAGTAATGGCCAATGCTGACCATTAATCATGTCTGGACAACTTTGTACTCCACCTAGCGATTCAGATTGAATACCAGAAAACCGATGCATATGCACAGAAGCAATAATCAATGAAACATAAACATGCAGCCATGCCAAAAGGTTAGACTTGATCACCATTGTTCATGTCCGGTCCCTAGGACCAACTGACCAAGTAAACTGAAAATCTACCTGAAGAACTACAACCCCTCCAAATGTATTTGCTTCATTAGTATGGAAATCATTGTACATATCTCATCCATATCTTGATGGCTCTTCTGTCCAACTATGAATTCACTGGTCTTACCATTCACCTCAATCACACTGGATCCTGGCTCCTTCCGCAAGCCTTTTTCGCTTAACAGCCCTCTCACCCTCTTTACGTCGGTCCATCTATCACTCACAGCAAATACATTTGAGAGGAGTACATAAACCCCACTACCAGAGGACTCCAACTCATGGACATGCCTAAGGATCTGCTGTGAAAAATCAACTCGCCCATGAGCTTGGCATGCACTCAGCAGGGCTCCCCATGTGAACACAGCAGGCGTCATAGGCATGACCTTAATTAAACCATATGCTTCCTGGATGAGCCCAGCTCTGCCCAGAAGATCAACCATGCAACCATAATGCTCTTCCCATGGCAAGAGATTGTACACATTTTTCATCGACTCAAACAACAGCAGGCCTTCTTGCACCAAACCAGTGTGGCAGCATGCACCAAGGACGATTATAAAGGTGACTTCATTGGGGTGCAAGCCTGAAGCCACCATCCTGTCAAAGTACTCAAGAGCTTCCCTACCATGACCATGCAATGCAAACCCATTGATCAATGCATTCCAAGAGGATACATTCTTGATGGGCATCTTATAGAAGACTGAAAGAGAACTTTCCAAGCACCCGCACTTTGCATACATATCAACCAATGACGTCCCCACATGCACATCCCACTCGATGCCTTTACGTTCTATATATTCATGCACCCACCTCCCAGACTCCAGAGCGCCTAAGCTCGCACAAGCTGAGAGGACAGTAGAAAGAACAACCTTGTCCGGCTTCACCCCTGACGTTTGCATCTCATTGAACAGCTCCAATGCCTCACTTGGAAGTCTGCAGTTCACCAAACCACTTAACATGACCGTCCAAGAAACAATGTCCCTCGCCAAAAGGCTGTCAAACACGAGATCCAACTTCTCACACTTGGCATACATACCTAACACTGCATTCCCAACAATGAGTTTCATCTCCCTCTCCCGCTTGAGATGCCACCCGTGCACGGCCTTACCGGTGCGCACAACCCCTAGCCTCCCGCATGCGACCAGCACACTCGCCAATGTCCCCTCATTTGGTGCAACGTCCATCTCGAAAAATACTCTGAGAGCCTCTGTGAACCTCCCACCCCTGATGAACGCAGACATCATCGCAGTCCAAGACACGACGTCTGGTCTAGCGATTTCGTCGAACACCTTCCTCGCGTCGCCACACTCGCCGCACGCACCGTAGAGCGTGACCAGCGCGTTCCGTACTGGAAGGCGCCTCAGGAACCCTCCCTTTGCCGCGACGGCGTGCGCCTGGAGGCCCTCCCGGAGGCCGTCACCGAGCCGCGCGCACGCCTTGAGCGCGGCGGGGAGCGTGTGCCCGTCGGGCCGGCCAGCGTCTCCGCCGGCGGCGAGGACCGCGAAAGTGTGGAATGCGGATGAAGGATCGCCGGAGAGGGTGAGGTGGGAGATGAGAGCGTTGAACAGGTGCGCGCAGCGTGGGCGTGGGCGGAGGCGGAGCAGCGCGTGGACAGCGTCGGCGGGCGCGCGTGCGGAGGAGGCGAGGTGCCTGGCGAAATGCGCGAGGACGGCTGCGTCGTCGGCGAGGCCGGAGGTGAGGAGGAGGGCTTGGGCTGCAAGGATCACGCGCTCCGGGAGAGGGGTCGGGGACGCGAGGATGGTGCGGAGGGCGGCCGGCATTGGAATACGGAGTAGGAAGGAGGTTTCACTACACGACGGTAGTATTTTTTTCTTTTTTTGATTGACTTGACACGACGTTACTTTAAAGTGCTCAATATGTACTCGCTCATGTCTCAGAACTAGTTAAATACTCCCTCCGTTCGAAAATATATGACGTTTTAGCTTTGTAAATCGAATATATCTAGACGTCTTCTAGTGTATAGGTTCGTAGAGGTTCGGAATGAATCTATACACTAAAAGATATAGGTACATTCGTTTTACAAAGCTAGAATGTCTTATATTTTCGAACGGAGAGGGAGTACATCCGTGCACCTACACAATTCTAGGAAACTTTTTCTTAATAACCCATAGATGATCTACGTGTTTTATATTAAGCTCGTAAGAAAGGACCATATCCAGTACAAGAGAGGGTCTACTGTACCACTGTCGGCGATCCCAAAAGGAGTCAGCGAGTGTTACATGTTTTTACAATTACATCTTCCAAAGACCCACCTCTTAAGTATAACGACAGCCCACACATGCTAGTCATTGACGGTGGCATTAATAATCAGTGGCGGTGTGGATGCGGATCGGTCAAAGACATGGATGTTCGGCTCGATCCAAAGGTTGAGTAGGACCAGCATCACAAGTGAGTTGGCATCTTTTCACCTCGCGCTGGCAACAAGCTCACCACCGCAGGCCACCAGTCAGTGATTGATAACTCTGGTGCTGGCAATCGCGCATCCAGCCTCGAGATGACCTCGTCCCACACTTGCTGCGCAAGAGGGCATAGGATGGACAAATGATCAAGGATCTCTTTGGTGTTGCTCAGAGGGGGCACAGGACATGGGAGGGCAGTATGCGTAGTCGCATACGATCAGTGTGGTCCAACATCGTCGTTGAAGTGTCAGCCACGCGTGCATATATTATACTTTATGGGGCGGAGGAATGCCACATGTTGGCAGCACCTGGGAGCGTCGTGGTCCCTTCAAACAGCGCCAGATAGCTATTCAAGAAGAGAAGGTGTCGGTCGGGGTCCACTCCCATGCTAACATGTCCACCGTAGCGATTAGAACAGCTCTCACAGCCGACCAGCGCTGCAAGAATTGCAACGTTGCATCAACAGGTGGGCCACGATGTCTGTAGCCCACGCGTCCCGGCGAGGCTGTCCCTAACTGTTCTGGTAGATCGGAACCGAGGGAGCACCAGGTCCGTCCAGAACAACCGGCGTGATCGTTGCAATAGGCAGACCATCAATCCATGGGTCCTCCTAGAAAAGGATCTGAGAGCCTTCGCTAACCTCCACTCTCACCGAGGCGCTGAACAAAGCCGCAACATGAGGCATGTTCTTGAAATTAATCCTAGCCCATGGGCACGGCGTGCGTAGGGCGATGTCTAGGAGCTGTAGATTGTGGAATCCCAGGCTGCCTAGATTCTTGGGTTGGCATACGAGGTTCCATGCTACTAGGCATTTGTCGTCGTTGGCAGTGCCCTTGCCAACCCAAAGGAAACCGTGTCGTAGTTTGTCGATTGCCTCAAAGAACAATAGGGCTCAAGATCGAGAGCTAGGAGCTGGTAAACAACGGAGGTCATCATCACAACTTCTCATTTATTCACACCAAGATCCAAAAGTGTACAAAAGCTTCGAGATTCTTCTCGGTCCAATCAGGATTCACAACGCAATGGAAATTCAATATAACCGAATAAGTTTTGTAATCAATGGTAGTACTAAGCTTAGAACCATCGGAGCTGGCAACTTATTGGATAAGCTACAGTATTGCTAGCTCAACTATGTTAACACCCGGATTTTTAATCCCAGATGCCCGTTATGCCATACCTCGCAATTTCAGGATTACTATTTTTGCGAGACATAACGGATTGGATATCACAGTACATCATCCATTACAAACCATACATAAGATCTTACACAAATAAGGATCTCATGATCCAGTCTTAATACAACAAGCAGCGGAAATAAAAGATGAGTATAGCGGTGGGGTCCATCTTCAGGGGCACATGCAATGCTGACAAAGGCAGATAGTCCTAGTTATCATAGCCGTCCTGCTGGCCATCATCTTGGTAGTCTCCTTCATAGTCTGGCCAGAGAATAGCCAGGGACAAAAGCCATGAGTACTCTTTAAGTACTCGCAAACTACCACTAATAAGTAGTATAGTTCTAAGTTAAAGTGCTATCTCTAAGTTTAACTATAAAGTTAAGTTTGAAACCTAAGCTGAGTTCTGAAGCAAAGAAAGATAAAATAAAGTTTTAGAATCACTTAAGTTGGGAAGCTATTGTCATAAACACAACCCTGTTATGGTCAAGTCAAGATTCATCATTCCTTTCATAAGTTATTTTGAAAACATCTGACAACGAAACAGTATGGCCATTCCAAGCCCATAACCATGGACACGGCTATTGAATAGTTTGACACTCTGCAGAGGTACACTTTCACCACAAGATTCGATACATCATCGAGGGATAACCACGAATCATCATACTTAGTATGCAGATAATCAAACATAACCTTTCCTTTACACACCCTAGTATAAGCACCTCTCCTATGAGCATGGCCTCCCAACCATGACCATCTGTCATCTTGGGCACTGCATAGGTGGACAACATTGAGAGGTAGCCTCAGCTCAAACCTCTCCCGCGAGGGAACTAATACTAATGCATATAAGCTTCCGGCTAAGCCTTACCCAATTCAGGTATTGTGGTTGTACGGTAAATTTGGAATGGTATCGCATCCGAATCCAACCATCAGTTTTATAAAAGGGCTAAGGCTCATGCCTCAACATTTTCATCATCATAAACCCTTTGTGTTTCTCAACACATGTCAAAACATCTCAATAGAATGACTCATCATTCCAAGGTTTTCATAATTCATTTTCACCAAGTGTTCCCATCTAAAGTGACTCAAGTTTTTATCTACTCTAAACTACTAAGTTAAGAGTGTTCACTAAGGTGGAAAGATGGGATCAATCTCATGCCATAGAATGACATCTAAAGTTATCTAAAATAGGTCAAGTTTTATACTCTTTATGATACCTTCAAAACAAGTAAGGGACTTTGTGTAAAGTAAAGGAAGTAAAGCTTGAAATTAGTACTTGGGGTAAAGAATAGTCAAAGTAGTTTAACCAAAGCATGCCTAGAGCATCTTTGCTAAATCATCCAGTTTAATCCTAGCTTGCTAATAGTAGCTTGCCTTGGTTGGTGCAGTGGTTGAAGTTGTCTTCCTCCTCTTGGTAGAAATCCTCCTCCTCGAAAGCTTGGTCGGTACTATATTCTATAAATACATACGGTATACACAATCACCAAACAATACTTAACTAGTCTAAATAGCACTCTAAGACATACATTTGATGATCTATTATCATCACAAGCATCACAAGTTTTATTAACTAGTTTCATTCTTTTTATTTTAAGAAAAGTAATTTCTACTCATTGAAAATTAACTAAGATTTAATATTCACCACTTAAAATATGGGATCATGTGGACACATGTCATCACCACATATCTTAACATGTGGAAATGTAATTTAAGGGTTGGTTCATAATTACTTTGGTTTAAGTTCATTATTTAATGATTTAAAGTGACTAGAAATGCCTATAGCATTATTTTGGTACTAGTCCAAAGTCACTGCATGTAATCCTTAATATTATTACATATTCAGATAGGTATGGTTAAATGTGATTTTTGAGAGTTGGAATCAACTCAAAAGCTATCATGGTTGATTTTATAAAAATGTTGCAAGGTGTAAATGCTTCCGTCTTGTTATTTTTACTATGAGAGATCTCTAACTCAAATTGAATTAAATCCAATGGTCTTGGGTAGATCTTTTCAGTAGCTTTCTAACACAATTGAAATCACTCCATTTGGATTTGTAAATCTCTCTGAATTGAATTTTAAACTAAGGGACAAAACTAGGTTTAACTAAAATAGAAAAATCCTAATTCAAACTAATTGGGTTGCGCGGGAACGCTAACGGGCCGGTCCAGTGACACTACGTGGCGCTGGGCTCAGCTGACAGGGGGGTCCTCCGGTCAGCGGCTCATAACGCGCGAAGCGGTACGAGGCGATGTGGGTCGTTGGATTAGAACAGGGATCAACGACTGGGGATCGTCGTCGACGACGGACCTGTCGCCGGCGAACTCTAACCCTAACGGCTCAGTGGGGGTGCTCAGGGGGCGTACCAGGACTCCAGCAACGACGACGAGGCGGGCAAACGGACTGGTGGTCGACGACGAGCTCAGGGACGATCGAGGCAGCTCCGGGGGTGGTCGCAATCAGCGGCGCCCTTCTCCTCCAGAGGCGGCCTGCTCCGGTGCAATTCCGGTGAACGGCTGCTCGCGCTGCTCTGGCTAGAGGTGGAGAACGGTCAGTGAGGTGAGGGGAGGTGAGTGGTGTGCCGAATGGGGCTGGAGGTGGCCTCTATTTATAGGACGATGACGCGACTAAGAGGAATGGGCGAGCGGCTCCGGCGAGGGCTGCACAGCGTGCTACCGGCGTGGCTCGAGGTAGGGGCGGTCGCTGGTCTCCTGGCGGTGCTCTACGTGATCAATGTGGGACTAGGGGTGGTGGTATGCGGTCGGGCGAAGCGGTGGACACGAGCTGCGGTCGAGCGGCGGCTTTTGCACGCGTGTTGGGCGCGGCGCTCTGGCGCGGTTTTCGGCATGCAGGATCGCCTGGTAGCGCGGTTTGGCGGTGGTCCATGCTCTGTCCTGGCTTGGGGAGGGGACAGAGAGTGGAGGTGAGGTGAGGACTAGCTCGTAGACATGGTGATAGGGGGCGAGATGGTCTGCTGCGGTGGTGGCATGGTCGGCCGACCAGCATGTGCTCGACATGGCATGGCATGGCCACTAGGGATAGGGGAGGGGGTGATAATGGCATGGTTAGATCATTTGGAGACAGAGGGAGTGTTTTGAGGAGAATTGGGTGCAAAACCCTGTTCAGAATAGTAAACTAGATATTAGGTGTAATTCATGCATGCCATGTGTTTGATGAAATGGCCGCAAGAAACTTAGTTTGGAAATTTGAAAAGATTTTTGGTGGGTGTGCTAGGCATAAGCTTGAGACTCTGTGGGTGTTTGGGTTTTGAAATTTGAGCTCATTTGAGTGGTTTTTGAAATAGTGGGATCTTCCCATATGAAATACATTCAATTTTCAAATGCCATTTAAATATAGTGTTTGAATGTTTTTGGCAGATCACAAAGTGGTTATTGGTACAACATTATGTGTACTATCAAGGGGTGCAAAGATCCATAATTGTTTCTGTTAGGTTTTGAGTACTAGGAATAGCCAAAGTAGGCATGCTGATTAAAATAGCACAAATGACCATTTGCTTCTTTTATTCATTTTGATTTGTTTTTCTTTAGGATTTGTTTGGGGATGATCTAGATGATGTTTATTTCACCTAATAATCATTTTACAAGCAATGGATCACTTAAACATGGCAATTCAAATAACTCCTATTTTTAAATGCACACACATATGAATGCTTGATAATTTCAATTGAAAAAGTTTTTGTTAACCCTAATTTTGATGATTTGGATCTTAATAACCTTGCATTAAAGTTTTGGGATGTTACAAACTACCTATGTGTGCCTTAGTGAATTGTATATCTACATCTCTATTTTCTTCTGCTATTCTGATACCATGTCGTTGAATTCTCCCTCTGTGTCGATCTTCTGGTCTTCACAACCTAAAAGCAAGGGTTTAAGAAGGATAGATTGAGTACGACGTACTCAGCAATTCTATGGTGGTTTTATGATGCTCTAGCTAAAGCCATAGATCTACAAGCAGCGGCTCGTCCAGGTTTTCAAAAAATGGTTTTAGAAAAGGTAAGTTTTAGATTTTAGAAATTCTAATTATGCCAGTCTTCCCGGGATGTCTAAACTCCTGGAGTTCCTTTCCATGTTGCGATCGTAATCCTTTCCCATGGTAGGGAGTAACACGTTAATAGCAACAACTCAGTGTGTACCAACTCGTTGAGACCTCAAGTACAAATTGTTGTAGCAAGCATATTTTCCTCATAACGGTGACTCGAGGGCTTATAACAAACTCTCGTGGAATTGGCTCAGAGAGTTCTCCTGTTTTATTTTTCAAGCAACTTACAAAACAAAGTATTTTCTTGTGTCCCAACTCCACCGTGTGGTTGCAAAGCACAATGTTTCATATTAGTAAAACTGAAATGAACTATAATAAATAAAAGTAAAAATAATATATAACTAGATAAGAAAGTAAAAAAATAAGGTAAAGGTCTTTTGAGGTTTTGGTTGTGTTTGCTAATAGTAAAAGTGTTTTTGTATTTTAAGATTTAATAGATGCAGAAAATATAAAAGCAATGAAAGTAACGGGAAGTTGTTTCTTATAATAAAAAGTTGGACCGGGGTTCATGGGTTCAGTTGTCTATTCTCTCATAAGGTGAATGGACATAAAACAGTTCATAAGCAATAAAATATTAATGAAACTTCATTATGTGTATGATAATCATTCATATGGGCATATTGTCCTATTTTAAATATGATGCAACACATCTCACTTATACTCCTCTAGAAAGGGAAAATTCCTTGCAATCTAGAATTAAGAATAAATAGAGTATAGCCTTAGGTACTTTGACATGATGTTTGAAAATATGCTACCTTGAACAAACAAGATCATCTTGGCTATCAGTAGATGATATTATAACACATGCATTCACTTAATCCCTAGTGAGGTAACAAAAAAAGAGACATAGTGGATCTTGAATTTTGCTATCACTATCCAATCACCACCACCATGCTACTGTTGGGCCATGCCGATATAAACAAAACATTTTCTCCTACACGGTACCCCCAAGATCTAACTTAGGTGATAGGCCATGAGTTTTACCACTAGATGCGTAGGTGTGGATTGTTAATGAAGCGTGTTAGTTGATGTCGTGCTGAACGATCCCTTGTACAACACGTCCAAATCCTCATAAACTCCTTCGTCTCCAACACTGCATGTGCAACGCCTCTACCGGTATCCACACATACAGGAAGGAGCTTTGGACAGAGGATTGTTAGATCCTGTCTAGCCTGAAATGAGAGTGGAGAAAATGACGGCTAGGTTAGAGACTATCCCTTATCACTCCACTTATATATATTCCTAGCTGGGCTCAACGTTGAGGCCCATATAGGTCGTATTCAATGTTGAGGACCAGGAGTATCAAATTTCTCAAGATTCAGTGGAGCAACCATACCGAGGAGGAAGCTACTTGGGAGCGAGAAGATTACATTCAGACAGAGTTTCCAGATCTCTTTAGTTCCTAGTTTTCTTTGTAAATCTCGGGACAAGATTTTGTTTAAGGGGTGAAGGTTTGTAACATCCCAAAACTTCAATCCAAGCTTATCAAGATCAAATTAATCAAATTTGGGGTTAACAAAAACTTTTCCAAATTTAAAATGAAAACATTCATATATGTGTGCATTTAAAATAGGAGTTGTTTTGAATTGCCATGATTAAGTGATCCAATGCTTGTAAAATGTTTCTTAGGTGATTTAAACATCATATACATCATTCCCAAACTTTTCCTAAAGAAAATCAAATAAAAAAGAATTAAAAAGGAGGAATGGTCATTTTGGCAAATTTAACTCTCATGCCTACTTTGGCTGTTCCTAGTACTCAAAACTTAACAGAAAAAATTCTTGATCTTTGCACCCCTTGCTAGTACACATAATGAGGTACCAAGGCCCACCTTTTGATCTGCTAAAAACCTTCTGTTAACTATTTTAAATAACAGTTTAAAATTGAATCTAATGCATATGCATAGATCACCCCTATTTCAAAACCCATCTTTTTGAGCTCCACTTTCAAAACCCTTGCAACCAGAGACTACCTATCACTAGTGGAGATCACTCAAAAATTTTGAAACCAAAATTCAAAACTTTTTCTCTTTCGGCCATTTCATCAAACAGGTGGCAGACACAAATCTTGCCAAATTCAAAACACTATAGTGTGTAGTGATTTTTGTCACCATTTGGGCCTAACTCGGTCCCCTTGTCCCCCCAGCTAAAACCCCGGCCCTAGCTCTCTCTCCCTCTCCCCTAGCTGCTCCAGTGCCAAGCCGCCCGACGCCATGCGCCAGGTCGACCATGGACAGCTCGCACCAAGTCATCCCGCGCTCTCCTTCGCCCGCTGGCAGACAGGCGCCATCACACCGCACCGCCTCGACCATCCCCTGACCAAAATCAAGCGGAGGACTAGCCCCAGTTGCTCGCGCCCATGCCTCTGTCCGCCATGCCAATCACCTCGGAGCGCCGCGCCCGCCAGAGCAGCACCGGCCTCGCCAAGCCCTAGCCTTGTGTGGCAGCAACCGCAGCAGGCCCAGCAACCGCCCAGACATCCTCGTTCGCAGCCTCGCGACCAGCAGCCCGGAGGAACCGTGCCGAACACCGCCGTCCGCGCTCAGTGCACCGCCCGCTCCCGACCCGTAGAGCCCTCGCCTTGCCGCGCCTTTAAGCCCCAGAGGACCGTCGGGGGACAGAGAAGCCATCGCCACCCGCAGCCATGCCTCTACCCCGCCGTAGCCATGTCTCCACCGTCGACCGCCCATCCCGCTCGGTCTCACCGTCGGGCCTATAAAAGGAGCCCTCCCCAGCCTCTCCTCTCCACACCATTCCACTCCCCTCACCTCTTTGAACCTCACCCACCTCTAGCCGGAGCAAGGCAAGCTCTACCTCGCCGGAATTGGAGCCGGAGCCGCCGCCTCTGGAGAGAAGGGCGCTGTTGATTGCGACCTCTAAGCTCCATGACCACGCCTCGCCTTGCTGCTGCCTCTTCCACGTCGTTTGCCCGCCGCCACTCATTGGAGCCTCGGTACGTCATGAGGCACCCCACCGAGCCGCTAGGGTTCGAGCTCGCCGGCGACCTGTTCGTCGTCGACGACGACCCTTAGTCGTAGATCTAGCTTCTAATCTTACGGCCCACAGCGCGCGTACCGTTTCGCTTGTTAAGTGCCGCTGACAAGCGGGACCCCCCTGTCAGCTGAGCCCCGTGCCGCGGAGTGCCACTAGGACGGCCCATTTCTTTTCCCGCGCTAGCCCACACATTCAAATCGGGATTTTTCTTTTTATTTGAATCTAGTTTCTGTCCCGTATTTCAAAATTCAATTCTGTGAGTTTGACAAATACAAATTGTATGAAACTAAATTTGTCTAAAAGGTATTAAGATGATCTATCCAAGCCCGTTGGATTTAATTCAATTAGAGTTATAGATCTCTCCTAATAAAAATAAGAAGACAGAAGCATTTGCAACTTGCAACATTTTTATAAAATCAACCAAGTTAGCTTTTGAGTTGTTTCCAACTCTCAAAAATCACATTTCATCATATATATATAACCATGTAATAATATTAAGGTTTACATGCAGTGACTTTGGACTAGTACCAAAATAATGCTATATAGGCATTTCTAGTCACTTTAAATCATTAAATAATGAACTTAAACTAAAGTAATATTGATCCAACCTTTAAATATCATTCCCACATGTTAGAATATGTGGTGAGGACATGTGTCCACATGAGCCCATATTTTGGTGGTGAATATTAAATTTTAATTTCAATGAGTAGAAATTACTTTTCTAAAATAAAAAGAATGAAACTATTAAATTAAACTTGTGATGTTTGTGATGATAATAGATCATCAAAGGTGTGTTTTAGAATGCCACTTAGCCTAGTTAAGTATTGTTTGGTGATTGTGCACTCCCTATGTATTTATAGACGATAGTATCGACCAAGCTTTCGAGGAGGAGGAGTTCTACCAAGAAGAAGAAGAAGAAGAAAACTTCAACCATTGCACCAACCAAGGCAAGCTACTATTAGCAAGATAGCACTACTTAAGTGCAATACACCATTAGTAATGCAAGTTAACACTGGCAAGTTTAGTGTTTAACAAGCTAGGATCAACTAGATGGTTTAGCTAAGATGCCTTAGGCATGCCTTGATCACACCCCCTTGACTATTGGTACTCCAAATCTTAGTTACAAGTTTTACCCTCTTAGGTTATACAAAGTTCTTTACTTGTTTTGAAGGTAGCATAAAAAGTATAAAACTTGACCTATTTAGACCCCTTTAAATGTCATTCTATGGCATCAGATTGAACCCATCTTTACCACCTTAGTGAACACTCTTAACTTAGTAGTTTAGAGTAGATCCAAAAACTTGAGTCACTTTAGATGGGAATAATTGGTGAAAATGAATTATGAAAACCTTGGAATGATGAGTCACTCCATTGAGATGTTTTGACATGTGTTGAGAAACACAAATGGTTGATGGTAATGAAAATGTTGAGGCATGAGCCTTAACCCTTTTATAAAACTGATGGTTGGATTCGAATGCGATACCATTCCAAATTTACCGTACAACCACATTACATGAATTGGGTAAGGCTTAGCTGGAAATTTATATGCATTAGTATTAGTTCCCTCACGGGAGAGGTCTGAGCTGAGGCTACCTCTCATGATGTCCACCTATGCAGTGCCCAAGATGACTAATGGTCATGGTTGGGAGGCCATGCTCATAGGAGAGGTGCTTATACTAGGGTGTGTAAAGGGAAGGTTATGTTTGATTATCTACATACTAAGTATGATGATTCAGGGTTATCCCTAATAGATGTATCGAATCTTGTGGTGAAAGTGTACCACGTCTGGAGAGTGTCAAACTATTCGAATAGCCGCGTCTGCGGTTATGGACAGTTGGAATGGCCATACTGTTTCGTTGTTAGATGTTTTCTAAATACTTTGAAAAGAATGATGAATCTTGACTTGACCACAACAGGGTTGTGTTTATGACAATAGTTTCCCCAACTTAAGTGATTCTAGAGTTTTATCTTATCTTTCTTTGCTTTAGAACTCAGCTTAGGTTTCAAACTTAACTTGATAGTTAAATATAGAGTTAGCACTTTAACTTAGATTTATAATACTTGTTAGTAGTAGTTTGCGAGTACTTAAAGAGTACTCATGGATTTTGTCCCTGGCTATTATCATGGCCAGACTATGAAGGAGACTATCAAGATGATGGCTAACAGGACAGCTATGATAACTAGGACTATCTGCCGTCGTCAGCATTGCCTGTGCCCCTGAAGATGGACCCCACCACTACGCTATCTTTTTTTTCCGTTGCTTGTTGTATTAAGACTGGATCATGAGATCCTTATTGGTGTAAGACCTTATGTATGGTTTGTAATGGATGATGTACTGTGATATCCAATCCGTTATGTCTCACAAAAATGGTAATCCTGGGATTGCGAGGTATGGCATAACGGGCATCTGGGATTAAAAATCCGGGTGTTGACAAGTTGGTATCAGAGCCATCCTGACCATAGGAGACCCTAGTTAGAATGGACGTCAAACAAAAACTTAGTTTCAAAACCAAAGTGAGTATTTATGAAAAACTATCTCCTCTCTTACCCTTGTGGATTCTTTCTCAAAAATTCATGTTCCTCAAAATTCTTCCACTACTACTTAAAATTTGACACACTTGATCACTTCACTAACTTCCTCATCCTTAATTCTTGTAGATGGAGACTCAGTTCAGCAAGTTTTACCAGTTGGGAAACGGAGGTCAGCTGATCTTCGAGAGGGATCTAGATTCACTGTTAGAGTTACTAGGACGCCCGCACCCGAAGTTTCTTGTAGCTCAACTTCCAGGACCCCCAGGAGGAGACCTACAGTGGCTAGTCACCGCAGATCTTAGAGGAAGCATTGAAGCGCCAACTTCTGGAAGGATTCAGTTCTCCGTGAGAGAGAACAACTGGCTAGATGTATTAGCCAGGGCAATGCATGAAGCTCTCGCACGCCTATGTGCCCTTAGCATCAACAAGACCTAAGGAACCCGTTTTGCTCACTATGCAAGACGTGATTTCATAGGAAATGCCAATGGAGATGCCGGTCCACCCCGAGTTGAGACGTCAAGTGGAGAACCTTGACTTCTTGCTGCATGACAGACATCAGGAACTGGACAATGCCAGAGAGTTAGCCAACCATAACCGTGCCATTTCCGACCAGAAGGCCCAGACTTTCGCACTGCTTGTCCAAGACCGTCAGTATCTTTGCCGCCAGCGTGCCAAGAAGGATAGCACCATCGCCCGTCTTCGCAAGAAGGTGGCCGACCTCGAGAAGACCGTCAAGGAGCAGGAAGCTCAGCTTGCAGCAAAGGAAGAAGAAGGTGAAGGTGAAGACATCCAGGGAAACATGGACTCTTATCTCAGCAACGATGATGATTTTCTGGCGGAGGATGCCATGGACTTCTACACTGACGATGAGGATTCGGACTTCATCGATGATGAGTAGATGCACTAGAGCACTGTTGTAGCATGAGATGTATCGATCTCACTGTATCTTAGCTTGCAGAATGGTTCTTCAAACCATCTGTTTTCCCTTTGATTATTGTGGTGTGTGTTGTAGCGTGTGCTTGCTTGCATGAATGAAAATGAAGTTAGTTGAAAAACCTGAGTCTAACTCAAGCTTTGAAAACCCAAAACCCTGAACCTTAGAATTTCTCTCTTACCCCTATATCTCAATCTTCAGATGACTCGTGGAAACCAAGGAGGGAGCAGCTCGTCGCAAGACCCAATGCTGCAGATCTTGCAGAATCTCATAGCAGACCGTGAAGCAAGCAGGGCAGAACGCCAAGCCAACTTAGCAACACTTCAACAGATCGCCCAGATGGCTCTCAACAACCAAGGGCATGGAAATCAGGATCACTAGGGATCCAAACTCAAAAACTTTCAGAACACTAATCCCCCAATCTTCAACCAATCTAAAAACCCATTAGATGCTGATGACTGGTTACAGACCATGGAGAACAACTTAGAAGTTACCAGAGTTGATGAAAATGAGAAAGTTCTCTTCGCCACCCATTATCTGGCAAGAGATGCAAGAGCTTGGTGGAATAGCATCCGCAATATGAACCATGGTCAAGTGATGACATGGGAAGCATTCAAAGTCAAGTTCAGCCGCACCCACGTGCCGCAAGGTCTAGTCAACAGAATGAGAGATGAGTTCCGTGAATTGAAGCAAGGAAGAATGACTGTGGTGGAGTACCGTGATAGATTCCTGTCACTTGCCCGATATGCACCTGATGAGATCAACACGGAGACCAAGAAGAAGGAGAGATTCTTGAACGGACTGCATGATGAGATGCAGACTGTCCTCGTCAACATCCGCTTCTAGGATCTCGAAGAGCTAGTCGACTCTGCCATTCAGATGGAAGGGAAGATTAACCAGGCAAACGACAATCGCAAGCGTCGTATGATGCAGCAGTCCAGATCCAACAGTCACTAGAAGTACCGTCCCAACCCTTCACCAGGATATGCACCAAGGAACAACCGACCCCCAAATTCTTGCCCAAGCTACCCCAACCGTAGCGGAGGCAATGTGAAGTCCGGAGGAAACAATCACAACTCCGGTAATGCCAAAAATTTCAACCGTGCACCTCCCAAGAACCACCACAACAACAACAGCAACACTACACCCAGAACTGGCAGCAATGCTGTGCCTGTCGCAGTCAAGGACAAGTCCCAGATCACCTGTTTTGAGTGTGGAGTGAAGGGTCACTACTCCAATGAGTGTCCCAAGAAGACTGCAGCCAATGCCAATGTGAATGCCCCAGCTCAGCAGCAGCGCCGTGTTCAGCCAGGAAGGAGATTTGCCCTAGGGAACCCTCACAACCGCAACAGCCGTCTCTTCCACATGAATGCAGAAGAAGCCCAGGAAGCGCCAGATGTAGTGTTGGGTATGTTTTCTGTCAACTCAGTTTTAGCAAGAGTATTGTTTGATTCGGGAGCATCGCATTCATTTGTCACCGAAGAATTTGCATGCACTAGTAAGATTCGTCCAACCAACCTGAAGCATGTCATGATAGTTCAAATCCCCGGTTCAACAACCAAAGCTAGAAAAAATTGCAAAGCTGTACCTATCAGAATACATGGGATAGATTTTTATGCCAAACTAATTGTACTTGGAACCAAAGGATTGGAAGTAGTACTAGGTATGGACTGGATGTCAAGGCATAAAGGATTGATAGACTGTGCTAAGAAAGCCATCACCATGACCAGTAGTTCTGGAGTCACAGTAGAGCATATCTCTGAAACCTACCCCGTCAATTCAAGTGCAACCAGAGTGTAGCCTTTCCTACCATAGACCAAGTCAGAGTAGTCTGTGAATACCCCGACGTATTCCTAGATGAATTGCCAGGTATGCCCCCGGATAGGGATATTGAGTTCATTATCGAACTAATCCCCGGAACCGGACCTATAACCCAGAGACCCTATAGCATGAACCCATCAGGGTTAGTGGAACTGAAGAAGCAGTTGGATGCTATGCTAGCCAAAGGTTTAATTCAACCAAGTGCATCGCCATGGAGATCACCAGTGTTATTCGTCGACAAGAAAGATGGAGGCAACCGCCTGTGCACAGATTACCGAAAATTGAATGATGTCACCATCAAGAACAAGTACCCCTTGCCAAAGATAGAGGATCTATTGGATCAATTTACTGGAGCCCAGGTGTTCTCAAAGATTGATCTTAGGACTGGTTATCACCAACTTAAGATTCATGCAACGTATATTCCGAAGACCGCCTTTACTACTCTCTATGGTTTATACGAGTATACGGTTATGTCTTTTGGTTTAACCAATGCCCCTGCTTATTTCATGAATCTCATGAATAAGATCTTGATGAATTTCCTAGATAAGTTTGTAGTTGTGTTTATCGACGACATCCTTATCTACTCCAAGTCATAAGAAGAGCATGAGCAACATCTGAGAGTTATCCTAGAAACCCTGAGAGAGAGCATCAATTATATGCCAAGTTCAGCAAATGTGAGTTTTGGCTGAAGGAAGTAGGATTCCTGGGACATATTATGTCTGCCGGAGGAGTCTCTGTTGACCCCGCCAAGATCAAAGATGTCGAGGAATGGGAATCCCCAACCACTCAAACCCAAGTCCGTGCATTTCTCGGATTAGCGGGGTATTACCGCAAGTTCGTAGAAGCATTCTCGAGCATAGCCCGACCAATGACCCAATTGTTGAAGAAGGATAAGAAGTTTGAATGGACAGACAAATGTGCAGCCAGTTTCCAGGAGCTGAAGAAGAGATTGATATCAGCCCCAATTTTGGTCATGCCAGACATCAAGAAGCCCTTTGATGTGTATTGTGACGCATCCAAGATTGGTCTAGGATGTGTATTGATGCAAGAAGGCAAAGTCATCGCGTATCTGTCTCGGCAACTGAAGCAGCATGAGCAGAACTATCCGACCCATGATCTTGAGCTAGCAGTTGTAGTTCTAGCACTGAAGACCTGGCATCATTATTTGATGGTTAATCGCTGTGAGATTTACTCAGATCATAAGAGCTTGAAGTATATCTTCACTCAGAAGGAGCTAAATATGAGGCAACAGAGATGGATAGAGTTAATCAAGGATTATGACCTTGACATTCACTATCACCCCGGCAAAGCTAATGTGGTAGCAGATGCTCTTAGCAGATTGCCGTGTAGGCTTAACACCATGATCAAGGAGAAGCAACAAAGTTTGTATGAAGAGTTGGAGCAGTTCGGGATTGAATTAGTTAGCAAAGGATTCCTAGCTAGCATGGAACTTCAACCCACTTTGATTAGCGAAATCAAGGAAGCCTAGAAGGGGAATGAAAGTATCGACGGAATCAAACGTCGTATTGGTACAGGAAAGGTACCTGGATTCGCCGAAGACGAAGAAGGAGTACTGTGGTACAAAGGACGTACCTGTGTTCCAGCAGATTCGGAGCTGAAGGAAGTTATCATGAAGGAAGCTCATGATACTCTTTATTCTATCCACCCCGGAGGAACAAAGATGTATCAGGATTTGAAAGAGCAATTTTGGTGGCACAAGATGAAGAGAGAGATCGGAAGCTACATCGCCAAATGTGACATCTGTCAAAGAGTCAAAGAAGAGCATCAGAGACCTGCAGGACTATTGCAACCATTGCAGATTCCGGAATGGAAATGGGATTCTGTCGGAATGGACTTTATCACCAGTTTGCCTACTTCTAGTAGGGGAAATGACTCAATCTGGGTCATAGTTGATAGATTGTCCAAGTTAGACCACTTTATACCTGTCAAAACAACTTACTAGAGTGCAAAGTTAGCAGAGCTATACATTGCTAGGATTGTTAGTCTACATGGAACCCCCAAGACCATCATATCTGATAGAGGAACCCAGTTTACCTCAAGATTTTGGCAGAAAGTGCAGGAAGGTTTAGGAACCAAGTTGAACTTCAGATTACATCACCCGCAAAACAGATGGATGATCGAGAGAGTCAACCAAATCCTAGAGGATATGCTTAGAGCGTGTGTGTTGGAATATGGATCAAAATGGGAAGACTGCCTGCCTTTCGCAGAATTCTCATACAACAACAGTTATCAAGCTAGTTTGCAGATGGCACCATTTGAATTCCTTTACGGAAGAAAGTGGCGTACCCCTTTGAATTGGTCGCAAGTAGGAGAGAGTCAGATCTTTGGACCCGACATTCTCCGAGAAGCAGAAGAGAAAGTTCACAAAGTCCGTGAACACCTCAAGACCGCCTACCTGCATGAAGAGCTATCTCGACAAAAGAAGGAGAGACCTGACTTTCAGTGTCGGAGATTTTGTATATCTCAAGGTTTCACCATTGAAGGGAACTCAACGCTTTAGTCTGAAGGGAACATTAGCCCCCAGATATATCGGACCTTTCAAGATTCTGAACCGTCGAGGAGAAGTATCGTATCAGCTGGAACTGCCTGAAGAGATGTCAGCCATCCACAATGTGTTCCATATCTCGTTACTTCGCAAATGTCTGGAAGTGCCCGAGAAGACAGAAGTTTTCAAGAACATCGATCACAGAGCTGTGGAAATCAACAAGGACCTGACCTATCGAGCAGTACCCCTCCGTATCTTAGAAGAAGCCTACAGAACCACCAGGACCAGGAGTATCAAGTTTCTCAAGATTTCCTGGAGCAACCATACCGAGGAGGAAGCTACTTGGGAGCGAGAAGATTACATTCGAACAGAGTTCCCAGATCTCTTTAGTTCCTAGTTTTCTTTGTAAATCTCGGGACGAGATTTTGTTTAAGGAGGGAAGGTTTGTAACATCCCAAAACTTCAATCCAAGCTTATCAAGATCAAATCAATCAAATTTGGGGTTAACAAAAACTTTTCCAAATTTAAAATGAAAACATTCATATATGTGTGCATTTAAAATAGGAGTTGTTTTGAATTGCCATGATTAATTGATCCAATGCTTGTAAAATGTTTCTTAGGTGATTTAAACATCATCTACATCATTCCCAAACTTTTCCTAAAGAAAATCAAATAAAAAAGAATTAAAAAGGAGGAATGGTCATTTTGGCAAATTTAACTCTCATGCCTACTTTGGCTATTCCTAGTACTCAAAACTTAACAGAAACAATTCTTGATCTTTGCACCCCTTGCTAGTACACATAATGAGGTACCAAGGCCCACCTTTTGATCTGCTAAAAACCTTCTGTTAACTATTTTAAATAACAGTTTAAAATTGAATCTAATGCATATGCATAGATCACCCCTATTTCAAAACCCATCTTTTTGAGCTCCACTTTCAAAACCCTTGCAACCAGAGACTACCTATCACTAGTGGATATCACTCAAAAATTTTGAAACCAAAATTCAAAACTTTTTCTCTTTCGGCCATTTCATCAAACAGGTGGCAGACACAAATCTTGCCAAATTCAAAACACTATAGTGTGTAGTGGTTTTTGTCACCATTTGGGCCTAACTCGGTCCCCTTGTCCCCCCAGCTAAAACCTCGGCCCTAGCTCTCTCTCCCTAGCTGCTCCAAAGGTTGCCAAGCCTGACGCCATGCGCCAGGTCGACCATGGACAACTCGCACCAAGTCGTCCCGCGCTCTCCTTCGCCCGCTGGCAGACAGGCGCCATCACACCGCACCGCCTCGACCATCCCCCGACCAAAATCAAGCGGAGGACTAGCCCCAGTTGCTCGCGCCCATGCCTCTGTCCGCCATGCCGATCACCCCGGAGCGCCGTGCCCGCCAGAGCAGCACCAGCCTCGCCAAGCCCTAGCCTTGCGTGGCAGCAACCGCAGCAGGCCCAGCAACCGCCCAGACATCCTCGTTCGCAGCCTCGCGACCAGCTGCCCGGAGGAACCGCGCCGAACACCGCCGCCCGCGCTCAGTGCACCGCCCGCTCCCGACCCGTAGAGCCCTCGCCTTGCCGTGCCTTTAAGCCCCAAAGGACCGCCGGGGGACAGAGAACCCATCGCCACCTGCAGCCATGCCTCTACCCCGCCGTAGCCATGTCGCCACCGTCAACCGCCCATCCCGCTCGGTCTCACCGTCGGGCCTACAAAAGGAGCCCTCCCCAGCCTCTCCTCTTCACACCATTCCACTCTCCTCACCTCTCTGAACCTCACCCACCTCTAGCCGGAGCAAGGCGAGCTCTGCCTCACCGGAATTGGAGCTGGAGCCGGCCGCCTCTGGAGGAGAAGGGCGCCGTTGATTGCGACCACCCCAAGCTCCGCCGCGACCACGCCTCTCCTTGTCGTCGTCTTCCACGTTGTTTGCCCGCCTCGCCGACCCTGCTGGAGCCCTGGTACGCCCCCAGCAGACCCCCACCGAGCCGCTAGGGTTCGAGCTCGCCGGCGACCTGTTCGTCGTCGACGACGACCCTCAGCCGTAGGTCTAGCTTCTAATCCTACGGCCCACAGCGCGCGTACCGTTCGCGTGTTAAGTGCCACTGACAAGCGGGACCCCCCTGTCAGCCGAGCCCCGCACCGCGAAGCGCCACTAGGCCGGCTCATTTCTTTTCCCGCGCTAGCCCACACATTCAAATCGGGATTTTTCTTTTTATTTGAATCTAGTTTCTGTCCTGTATTTCAAAATTCAATTCTGTGAGTTTGACAAATCCAAATTGTATGAAACTAAATTTGTTTGAAAGGTATTAAGATGATCTATCCAAGCCCATTGGATTTAATTCAATTAGAGTTATAGATCTCTCCTAATAAAAAAAAGAAGACATAAGCATTTGCAACTTGCAACATTTTTATAAAATCAACCAAGTTAGCTTTTGAGTTGTTTCCAACTCTCAAAAATCACATTTCATCATATCTATCTAACCATGTAATAATATTAAGGTTTACATGCAGTGACTTTGGACTAGTACCAAAGTAATGCTATATAGGCATTTCTAGTCACTTTAAATCATTAAATAATGAACTTAAACTAAAGTAATATTGATCCAACCTTTAAATCTCATTCCCACATGTTAGAATATGTGGTGAGGACATGTATCCACATGAGCCCATATTTTGGTGGTGAATATTAAATTTTAGTTAATATTTCAATGAGTAGAAATTACTTTTCTAAAATAAAAAGAATGAAACTATTGAATTAAACTTGTGATGTTTGTGATGATAATAGATCATCAAAGGTGTGTTTTAGAATGCCACTTAGCCTAGTTAAGTATTGTTTGGTGATTGTGCACTCCCTATGTATTTATAGACGATAGTATCGACCAAGCTTTCGAGGAGGAGGACTTCTACCAAGAAGAAGAAGAAGAAAACTTCAACCACTGCACCAACCAAGGCAAGGTACTATTAGCAAGCTAGCACTACTTAAGTGCAATCCACCATTAGTAATGCAAGTTAACACTGGCAAGTTTAGTGGTTAACAAGCTAGGATCAACTAGATGGTTTAGCTAAGATGCCTTAGGCATGCCTTGATCACACCCCCTTGACTATTGGTACTCCAAATCTTAGTTACAAGTTTTACCCTCTTAGGTTATACAAAGTTCTTTACTTTTTTGAAGGTAGCATAAAAAGTATAAAACTTGACCTATTTAGACCCCTTTAAATGTCATTCTATGGCATGAGATTGAACCCATCTTTACCACCTTAGTGAACACTCTTAACTTAGTATTTTAGAGTAGATCCAAAAACTTGAGTCACTTTAGATGGGAATAATTGGTGAAAATGAATTATGAAAACCTTGGAATGATGAGTCACTCCATTGATATGTTTTGACATGTGTTGAGAAACACAAATGGTTGATGATGATGAAAATGTTGAGGCATGAGCCTTAACCCTTTTATAAAACTGATGGTTGGATTCGGATGCGATACCATTCCAAATTTACCGTACAACCACATTACTTGAATTGGGTAAGGCTTAGCTGGAAATTTATATGCATTAGTATTAGTTCTCTCACGGGAGAGGTCTGAGTTGAGGCTAGCTCTCATGATGTCCACCTATGCAGTGCCCAAGATGACTAATGGTCATGGTTGGGAGGCCATGCTCATAGGAGAGGTGCTTATACTAGGGTGTGTAAAGGGAAGGTTATGTTTGATTATCTACATACTAAGTATGATGATTTAGGGTTATCCCTGACAGATGTATCGAATCTTGTGGTGAAAGTATACCACCTCTGCAGAGTGTCAAACTATTCGAATAGCTGCGTCCGCGGTTATGGACAGTTGGAATGGCCATACTGTTTCGTTGTCAGATGTTTTCTAAATACTTTGAAAAGAATGATGAATCTTGACTTGACCACAACAGTGTTGTGTTTATGACAATAGTTTCCCCAACTTAAGTGATTCTAGAGTTTTATCTTATCTTTCTTTGCTTCAGAACTCATATTAGGTTTCAAACTTAACTTGATAGTTAAATATAGAGTTAGCACTTTAACTTAGATTTATAATACTTGTTAGTAGTAGTTTGCGAGTACTTAAAGAGTACTCATGGCTTTTGTCTCTGGCTATTATCATGGCAAGACTATGAAGGAGACTATCAAGATGATGGCCAACAGGACGGCTATGATAACTAGGACTATCTGCCTTCGTCAGCATTGCCTGTGCCCCTGAAGATGGACCCCACCGCTATGCTATCTTTTATTTCCGCTGCTTGTTGTATTTAAGACTGGATCATGAGATCCTTATTTGTGTAAGACCTTATGTATGGTTTGTAATGGATGATGTACTGTGATATCCAATCCGTTATGTCTCGCAAAAATGGTAATCCTAGGATTGCGAGGTATGGCATAACGGCCATCTGGGATTAAAAACTCGGGTGTTGACACATGATGACGAGAAAATGGGGCGACGAAAATGCTCGCGTCCACGTCATAGAGACAGATATAATTATAATTTAAAGTGCGCAAATGTAAATGACAAATATCAAGTATTGCGGTTCATACTTCCGGAACTCATACATTTATATAAAAATTCCGTTGATTACATCTCCGAAGAGAAAACCCCTGATTAAGAATTCCAACATTTCTAATACATAGGATTACATAAACATGACTAATATAAAAGCATGAAATAAAACTACGAAGTCCTCCTCGCTGTCGTCGACGCCGGCATACTCGGGGGAGTATTTAAGCTTCTTAAGATTATCTCTGAAGTTGGTATAGTTTATTTGATGTGTATGACATCTCAATAGTCACATTTTATTTGACATTACCCGTACTAAATTTGATAGTACGAGTATTAATACGTGCATGGGTATCTTAATATGTCCGGTCAATTAACCAATATATTTTGTCATATGTTGTATACAGTTAGTCATATTTATTGAGAGTTATTTAACCGGTCAAGGAGACCCTTTTCATTATCGCATGTAGTATGGATTACAGACTATGCATGTGATTTTCCTATATAGGCACCAGGTTTGATCGATGCACAATTTGTACTAATCGACAGTAGCATGTGTATTATGAGTTTAGACCAAGCGACATGCAAATGAGCATTTCGTATCATATTTTTTAACTTGGACTAGCATTATTAGTACAAGCAGGATGTATGCATATGTATGATTTTAAAGCCTATGTGGTGTATGGAGGCTTTAGTGTGGTTTAGGACATAGTTTACATTTTCAACACTTTATGTCTCATGTCATGGAATTCGGATGAGAACCCATGCGTTGAGCGGAACATAATTTTATTATTTTGCGACTCATATCATGGAATTCGGACAAGAACCCATGCGGTCGAGAGTGGAACATAATTTTATCATTTTACGACTCATATCATGGAATTCGGACAAGAACCCATGCATCGAGCGCAGAGCATAATTTTATCATTTTGCGGCTCATATCATGAAATTCGGACAAGAACTCATGCATTGAGCGTGGAGCATAATTTTATTATTTTGCGACTCATATCATGGAATTAAAAAACGAACCCATGTGTAGAGCCTGATTTATGATTTTGCATTTTTGTGACTCGTATCATGGAATTCTAGAGGGAACCCATGTGTAGAGCATTGGTTTATAATTTTGAGATTTCTTATGACTCTTATCATAGAATTCACAACGGAACCCATGCGTAGAGAATTTTATCATAGCTTGTGTCACGGAATTCACATGGAACCCATGCCTAAAGCATAAATCATGCTTTTGATATATTTATGTATTTTAGCCGATATGTAATTTTTGAGATTTTTATTTGACCATCTTGACTCTTATCGATTTTTTTAGAAATGATCTAAGAGGATTTTTGTGGAATCTTTATACCGATGTAATTCTCTAGATTTGTTTCTACGTATAGGGACCGAACCAAGGAACGTGGCTTATGCCCATGTTTCATCCTGATTTGTATTGCTAAAGGGAGTAAATCAAGATATGAACATCAAGGGCAAATATATGCAAACTCCATGGTTTGTACCACAATGGCCGAACCATGGACATGAGTTTTTTTTAGTAGATATAAGAGAGCTTCTTCGGTTTGTACCCATGGCCAAACCAAGAACATGAGTTTTAGTAGATATATAAGAGAGCTCTTTGGTTTATACCCATGGCCAAACCAAGAGCTAAGAAAGAGGATGAAGATGGAGGTCATTTGGTTTGTACCTATGGCCAAACCAAAGACTATGGGAGAGCTATGAATCCCACCTTGTCTTGAACGTCAAGTGCTTCTTCTGACTCCCTTCTTTTCTGTCTTCTTGCTTGCCGTGTGTATTGTTGTGGTGTGAATTTATGGAGGGAATGGCAGATGTGAGCAAGTGACTCTGATGTGAGCGATTGAAAAATGATGAGCTATGGATGGATTGGCGGGTGTGTGCGATGATGGAATGAGCATGTGAGAGAATCGGGCTCACTGCATTCTGGTGGCCTGGTATTTACAGGCAAGGATGGAACGCGCGCTGCCGCTCCCATTTACTCCCTCCGTTTCAAAATATAAGATGTTTTAGCTTTGTGAATGAAATGTATCTAGACTCATTTTAGTGTCTAGATTCATCTATATTTAGAGTGAACCTACACACTAAAATAGATCTAGATACACTTCTTTTATAAAGTTAAAACATCTTATATTTTGAAACGGAGGGAGTAGATATTTTTAATTCATCGTGGGCACGTCGTGGAGAACATGGGTGCGTGAGTGAGCAAGTTGCGGCCAGCACTCCTAATTAACGAATGCCGAGTATGGACTTGGTCCCGCCCTGAGTTTCTAAAAGCAGCAGCATGCATATGGGCCATGGGCCAGCTAATTAATCTATTATATTACCCTAAACATGCAAAGGTGTCGCTTAAGTGGTAGGGAGCCACATGTATATGGGCCATGAGCTTAATAATTAGTATATTATATTGTTATAATCTTGCCATGGTGCCGCTTAATCCATGCATGCATGTACGTAGAGTTGCACGTACTTCTTTTGGTGTTAAATATGATTCGGTGGCAAGGGAGTTAGCTAGGTTGCAAACTATTAGCTTGTATGGCTAGCAAAGATTAATTTCTACATGCGTTGTAGATTCTATTTTAATAAAATCTTTGTACACAATATTACTATTTAATTTAAAACAACACGACCCTATTTCATAGGGTAGTCGCGATGATGCGATTATTTTATTCTGCGGTCGAATATTTAGTGACTCACGACTTTGCACAATGTGGTAAATATTAGAACACCGTCGTCAGCTCTTGGGAATAACTTTTAATATCATTATTTCAAATTTATGACGTTCTCTAAATTATAACGGAATTTTGCTGTTTGAATAATTTAGTAATGTTTTCAATGGATGTTCCATATGTTCTTTGGTCAAAATCGATGTCAACAGATGTCCCCTTTGAGGTCATGTCCCCTTTGAGGTCTGTACTCGGCAAGACGATTTGCCCCGAGTTTAGAGCTCGAAGCAATAACTTTGTATTTTTTTTTATGGTTTGTTTTGAGAAATTTGGGTATGGACGACATAGGCTGTTGTCCACATTGCGTTGTTCGTTTATGTAGCAAGCCATTTTTTGAAAAAACATATTTGGATATAATTTGCGTGTATGATGGTTCATTATTTTGTCTGATTTTTTCTTATAATATCATGGTATATTAGCCACGGCCATTTTTTTGTAGCGACGAATACTCCAGCAACATAGCCTCAAAATTTGGCCAACGCTCGAAGTTTGTTGCCAAACAACCTTTATTCACGGGCATCAAACCTTATCTTCTCTTCCACTTCTACTCCTTTTTTCTAGCGAGGATTTCCTTTTCTCTATCCATTTGGTTGCTCTCTTGACTTACTTGTTGTCAGATCTAGTCCACTTTTTCATGACCAAACCTGCTTAAGTCTGGAGTTTTTCCTATATTTCAACTTGCTATCGACTATAGGCGAAGCTATTGATTGATAATTGATTTCATATTTTTTCCAAACTTGGCTGTCACTTGATCAACTTCGTGAGAAGTTCATCTGCATCAGCTCGCAGTAAATCAAGTAGTGCAGGTTCTTTCATCATTTTAATCTCTCCCTCTCTTTTTTTATACAACAGTGTGCCTACATTTTCATGCATTCCGGTACAGCACATGCTAAATTTGCTTTATTTCAAATTATGTACTCCTTGTTTACTCCTTGGTGCAGGAGTAGAAGACATCGAGTAACGAATTGATGACCAAGGTTACTCCTTGGTGCTTTTGAATAATATGTCCCTACACGTTACTGAACTTGGCGTTTCTTATCTTGACTTAGGAAGAGTCAGATTAATATAACCTTTAATGTTATATTTTTTTGAGAGAAACCTTTAATGTTGTGTTTTGTAAGAGAGAAAGGCAAGGTTTTTTTAGTTCGTGAAGCTTTGGAGCAATTTAACCTTTCATTTACAGAGGAAACTTTGGCTTACAGTTTTAGCTCGTGAAATGTCGGAGCATTTTTTATATAATTTGTGAAACTTATAATTTAAGCTCGTACAACATTGGAGCAACATTTAGCTATATAAAATTTTACAAGACGATTCTAGTTTAGGCTCGTACAGCATTGGAGCATATTTTGAGTAATTTAAGTTTCATTATGATGCTTATAGTTTAGGCTCATATAGCATTGGGGAAAATTTGAAGTTTTTTCTTTCATTTAATTTTCATATTTATTCTTTATTATGATGTAGTTTAGGCTCGATTTTATTTTTGAAAGTGCTTCTAGTTTAGACTCGTATAACATTGGAGCATATTTTGAGTAATTTAAGTTTCCTTATGATGCTTATAGTTTAGGCTCATATAACATTGGAGTAGAATTTATTTATTTAATTCTTTTTGAGACACTTATAGTTTAGGCTCGTATAGCAGTGGAGCTAATTTGAACTTTGTTTTTTCTTTGTTTATATGACTTTGATGGTTTCTGCTCATATGTCAATGGAGCACTTTGTACTTCTCTACACAATTTATACCCAATTATGATATGTGAATCCTTTGATCTCATTTTTTTAATGATGTGGCTAACAATTTATAATCATATAACCTTGATTTGTGGTTTTTGGATCAGGCTGCAATTCACATAGTGGTTTGCTACAGTTATGTAGCTAGCTAGCAGATCATGTTTGGGTAGCTTGGATTAATTTGGCCGCATGGTATTATAGTTCACATGCACACAAATGGCACCTGATATTTTTTAATGATTCATGTCATAAGAGGCTACTAGGTCTTGATCTTGCAACCTTTATGTAAAAATTTGGATCATCATTTTTTATATGACACCAACAACTTATACTTGGGAAGTCTAGGATTTTGTTTTGGCAACATAAAGTACACAAGCTTATGTTACTACCTTTTTACGAGGCTAGTAGTTTATACTTATATAGTTCCGTATCGAAAGTTAACCTTTCCTTTTTTATCTTGGTCATAAACTGTTGGTGAAAATTCATTTACCTTTTCCCCCAATTTATACTTTGGGGTTATGGTTATTTTAATACATCATAGTTCACACCCATAAGTCATTGGAATATTACTATTTTATTTTGTTCCCCGGTTTATACTCATCAAGGTGAGGAGTATTATTATTATTTACCAACACTTCAGTTTATACTCATAAAGCGAAGGACTATGTTTATTTACGCCCCACTTTATACTCTTAAAACGATGGAGTATATTTTATTTTTATATGCCGTCGTTTAGACTCATGAAGGCCTAGATTATATTTTCTAGTTTATATTTATGAGATTTGTTTTTTTGGTGCCCCAGTTTATGTAGTGGAGTAATTTTATATATGCCTCAGCTTATACTCATGAAGGCGTAGAGTAATTTATTTATTTTCATACGCTGCAGTTTAGACTCATGAAGGCATTTAGTATATTTTCTATTTTATATTTATGAGATTTGTTTTTTTGGTGCCCCGGTTTATACTCATAAATTGATGGAGTAATTTTATTTATTTATGCTCCAGTTTATACTCATGATGCCATCGGGTATTTTTTTGGGTGATGCCCCAATTTATACTCTTGGGGGTATCAAGTATATTATTTATTTTCGTTTGCTCTTTAGTTTATACTCATGAGACGATGGAGTATTTTTATTTTGTATATGTGCTCCAGTTTATACTCATGAAGCAATGGAGTATTTTTCTTGCATATGTGCTCCAGTTTATACTCATAGGCGATGGAGTAACTTTTATTTTGTGCGCCTCAGTTTATACTCGTAGGCGATGGAGTAAGTTTTATTTAATGTGCCCTAGTTTATACTCGTGAGGGTATGGAGCAAAATTTTATTTGTTTGCCCCATTTTATACTCATGAAGGCAAGGAGTCAAATTTTATTTATTTGCCTTAGTTCATACTCATGAGGGTATGCACTAAACTTTTATTGCTATTTGTTTTATAAGGTACAATCAGTTTATACTCGTGAGCGCGAGGAGTAATCTTGTAGTTTGACACAATTTATACTCGAAAGATTTTAGAGTACCTTTATATCATCACAGTTTATACTCATAAGATTTTGGAGTATATTTTAATATGGAACACTTTATACTCATAAGCATTTGGAGTATTGTTTTCTTAATATGACATAGTTTATACTTGTAAGGATTCGGAGTAATGTTTTAATATGGCAGAGTTATACTTGTAAGAATTTGGAGTATTGTTTTCTTAATATGACATAGTTTATACTCGTAAGGATTCGGAGTAATGTTTTATTTTCATTCATTTTTTTACGAGGCTAGCAGTTTATACTCTTACAGCCTTGGAGTGTGCATGATGTCAATAGTTTATACTCGTAAGACTTTTTAGTAATGTTTTAATATGGCATAGTTTATACTCGTAAGCATTTGGAGTAGTGTTTTAACATGACACAGTTTATACTTGTAAGTTTTTTGGAGTAATGTTTTAATATGGCACAGTTTATACTCGTAAGCATTTGGAGTAATGTTTTAATATGGCACAGTTTATACTCGTAAGCATTTGGAGTAATCTTTTTGTGATCTTGAAACCTCTTTATATTCTCAAGGTTCATATATGGTGGCACTTTTAGAACTGTAAACTATTCCGCGGTCAACATAAACACTATGTCAACGGAAACCCAAAATTTTCATTGGGTTCATTCTTTTCAAAATCATAGGAGCTTATAAACTATGATCAGTCTAGTTAAATGATCTCACTCATGCTATGGTTTCACGATAATATGATCGTAAAAAAATCGACAATTTTCACATAATGATAGACTATGGAGCTAGCATAATACATTCATAATTGCAGCATACATTTTGGTATGTCTACAAACCCATTCTTACAATATGGAACTCGGGTCCAAATACTTCTATGGGACCTAAGATAACTAGCAATGTTAAAATGCCGCCTAAAGACTTCAAAGCTCGCGTATGCATCCAAGCATGCGTATTTGATATGCTCATGGCTCAGGATGGGCATCTCCCACATACTAACACTAACATTCTTGTCTTTGTTGAGTTTTATATTGGCCACCTTCTTTGCTAGCTTCTCCAGTGACACCAATTGGCCTTCTTTTTGGTTACGAACCCTTATACCAAGTTGCTGCAAGTCAATAGCAATCGTGATACCCAAGTTGTAAAATTTGAGCTTTTGGATGTCATTGCCAATGGTGGCACCCACAAATTGGATTTTTTCATTTGTGAGGAAGCAATAGAGGAGTGGAGGGATAGGACCCCTGGCATGAGCTTGGTATAGCTGGTAAACTAGGTAATGTTTACCCACACAAAGCTGCAAAACAGCAGCGCATTGTGGCTCCTAGTTTGAGAGAGCAACCTTGCTTCTCAAGCGGAAGCTTTCACTGCTCTTTTCTATGGAAATATTTAGTATACTCACAGTCGAGGCCACCAAATGGATGCTTGGAATGGTTAAGGTATTTTTTTCCAAATGAACCGGATAAAGGCGACAACCGTTGAAGGGTTGCTAGTCACCGTTGTTTGGATCCTCATGCCACCCTTGCTGACATGAAAACGACGATCGGGAATATTGTTGTCCATGTTCTGGGAGAAGTGGACACGAACCTTGCTGACTGTAACACGTTGGAGGTTGATACTGTAACACCCCAGCATTAGAGCTTAGAAATAAGCTGAACACAGGTGTGTGCATTGCATTCATGCATAGAAAATCTGGATAATTTTCACGCTTTTAAATAAAACTTGTCAAAGTGATTGAAACTTCTCTTAACTTGGTGGAACTGAAGTAGATAATCAAGTTGACAGCGATAAGTTTCGATATGATCTTTGCTAAAACCTTATCTTTGGGTAATATACTTTGATCTAAGGGTAGATCAAATATAATAAAACTAAGTTATAACACATTACTTAATAAGGAGTACTTGATCTTCTAGATATCATTATATTGTATTCCATACAACAACTCAAGGATGAATACTTAATATTCTAAAGATGATATTAAGATATTACCTACCATAAACTTTGTATAGCAAGTTAAGTATATAACTTAAGTAAAAGAAACTCTATAACTAAATCTTGAAACACTTGTTTGCCATAGTTATTCCTACCATGGGTATCATGGTAGTTCTTGAACATTTACTCTAATTACAAATAGAGTAGAAATGGAGATCAAACCATTTGATGTTGGAGGAGTTAACTCACCCATGAGTTAACTAGAAGCAATACCTAAACTCAAGGGTTGAGCTAGTAATTGAGGAGCTATGAGAAAGCTAGTAGTATTAGTACATTAGATAACAATCTTGTTAGGACAAGTGGATATAGACTTAGAGTAAGCTTGCTTAACAAGATAAGTCTATAGAGAGACTAATAAAGTTTACTACTTAGTTGATTATAGATCTTGATCAAACAATGAGAAGGCTAAGCTTTGTATGATCAAAGGATGGTGGTCATTATTCTCAAGTCACTTGAGAACAGATGATTAGGTGTTGAAGAAGAGTTATGAATATACCAAGTTAGGCAAGTCCTAGTAAGCTGAATCATCTAGCTTGATCATTAGAAGTCAAGCTAGAGTATGATGAAGTGTTTGATGAGTTGTATGGAGTAGTTGGAGGCATAGTAGCTTAACCAAGTTAATATAAGGACAACTGGTATTATGGGAGTAGTACTATACCTATTTCTAAGGATTGTAGTCTTGCAAACCTTGGAAGTAGTTGCAAGATGAAGTTAATAGATGGAGTTAGTAGTAGCTACATTGATAGGTGCAATGGTAGTTAATTAAGAGGAGTTATATACAAGGAGTGAGAATGGAGTATTGTTGAGTGACATGACCATGTCATCATATGATGATGGATATGGTGGAGTCAGATGATTGTCTTATTCCGTAAGATGTGATCTTTGTGAATAAGATAAGAGAGATTTATAGAGTATATTTAGGAAAGGAATTCATTATCTCAAGATAAGCTTAGTGAAGTATTGAGGTAAGAATTCTTTAGAAACCTTTAGATAACCATTGGATAATATCTCTTGAACAAATGAAACTTACAAAAGATAATTAGAGAATGAGATGAATGTCTATGGATGAAAGTTTTGTTTGCTTTGTTGTTTTAAACCCTAATAGGAACCTAGAGTGATAGAATTATCATGATCGCATTAATAAGTAGTTCTAATATCTCACTTTATGTGGAGATATTAAACCCACTCATGGATTTAGAAGTAGTATCCCTAAACCTTGATCCTTGTCCCTATCTATAATTCAATATGGGTTATTAAATCCTCTCGATACCTATGTACCTATATTTGAATAAACCTTAGTATTTATCTACCAATGATTATCATTGGTTCATTATTACCTAACCAAAAGTGTTCTATGGTAATTCTAAATTTTACAAACGAAGTAGAATTGGATTTGGCAGATTACCAGATATGGAGAACCAGGAAATTTAAATCACCCTATTATGAACCACAAGACTTAAGGCACTATAATATATATATATATATATATATATAAATTCTTAAGTGAGGCTAAGTAAGGATAGAATTACATATGTATTTCTCACCATTTTAAATCCTTACCTCTATAATTATCAAGTGATGACAAAATCATTTTTATGCAAATCTTATTATAAGAAACAAATCCCTAAAACCCTAATCCTTATTAATATTTCTTAATGAAAAGGACTTCTAATATAATGAATATATTTTAATACACAATAAGAAATCAGGAGAAGAGAGTGATACTTGCTTTATACAGTATTGTTCTTGACTTATAAATTGTCTGGATATTTAAATCACTGAAGAAATTCAAATTTAAAAGGATTTTGTAAAAGGAAAGAAAACAGAAAATGTAATTAAAAGGAAAAAGAGTAGAATCAGCACAGTTACTCGGCCCAAGGCCCATCTTCCTATTCCATGCCTGGGAGCAGCAGGCAACGCAAACCGCACACTCATCCGCGGCCCAGGAGAAGCCCAACAACAGTTGTCTCACTTTCTCTCTCTCACTGACAGGTGGGACAGAAGTTGGACTGCAGGTTAATTCCTAGAAACTGTAGGGGGTTTTCTGAAAATTTTCGTCATTGTCAGCCACACGCACACAGGCAGCTGCGTGTGCTAGCCGATGACCGTTCGCCGCTGTCAGCAAAATTTGACCGTCACGATGCTGGTCGCCGCTTCTGGAGGAGGGGATAAGGACGCCCACACTCTCCTCTATCCACTCGTACCCATCTCACTCTCTCTCGCGCTCTCTCCTGTTTTTCCCAAAAATCGAAACCCTAGCTGTCGTCGGTAATCGAAGCTCGCCGTTGTTCCTGACCTCCCCGAGCTTGGAGAAAAGCTCTATCCTCTCTTCCACTGTCTCCTCGGTCTTCCTCTGCAAATGAATTGAGCTAGTGTGCCTGGAAGCGCCCAGATGGACTTCATCTTCCCGAGCATAGGTCACCACGTTCCTCTTCGATTCCGGCTTCACCGCGTCTCACCTCGCCCTTCCAAGCCTTCGATCGCAATCAGGGTAAGATCCTGAATCTTCTAGCACCCTTTAATCTTTTCCTCTCGCTTCGTACCAACGTCCCACCATGCACCGTCATCGGCCACCACAACAAATGGTCACCGGAGTAGCTCTGGTGACCAAAAAGGGGCGGCGACACCACTCCCTGGTTCGCCCAAGTCTCCTCTGTCTCGTAGTGCCATCCATTTGGCCCCGTGAGCTCCAAATCAATGGATCCATCCTCGACTCGGAAGGAATTCCCATTGATGATGTCACCATGACATCACAATGATGCTATATATGATTTATCTTTTTATTTTTATTTTTGTAATAATTTATGTATTAAATAAAAGGCCACTTTGTTGACGTGGCCACCGACATGGCATTGGTCCCACCAATCGGTGACTTAGGGTAGGAACCGCCTCGGTATAAAAAGTTTTACAAGTTTGGTAAATAGTAAAAAGGGGATAATTCCAAATATAAATAATTCCCAGAAATTTAATAAAATAATTAAATCCTATTAATTGTATATCTTTTGTTTTATAATTCAGAAAATGTATATAATACATCAAAATGCATATAATACATCAAAATGCTCAGAAAAATAAAATATATAAGTTAACTATATTAATAAACATTATTGTGTTAACTATTTAAATAATTATTATTTAATAAAGATTTTATAAGTAATAATATTTTGAAAATTCATATTTTAAATTTGGTAAATGAGAAAAATATAAATAATATACCAAAATTCTTATAAAAACAAAATCTATATTTACAAACTTGTTTCAATTATTTTTGTATCCCTTAACTCATATTTATTATTTTTTAGTATTTATAAAGTGAATAAAATTATGAAAATCATATCTTATTATTGAAAATTTACAAAAATACTTATAATATACCAAAATGATCACAAAAATGAAATACGCACACTAAAAATATCAACTCATACTTTTGAAGTAAAATAAAAGGTAAAGGTCTAATAAATCTTATTTAAACCCTTTTCTTTTTATTTTAATTCATTAAAAATATATAAATCTTTAATATTGCCTTTAGTATTGTTTGTTTAAAATCTAAAAATGTAATAGCAAGTCAATTAATGTTTAAGTGAAGTTTAAATAGGTTAAACCATTTTAAAATATATCTACTAAAACTATCATCTCAAATTAAGGCTATTTTATTTTTTCTAAAAAGATTTTACCAATTATAAAATCAACTAGAATAGTATATTACTTATCACAAGAATCCTATTCACTTCTACTATGATTATTTAATGTAGTAATGTTTTCCTATTTAATAATCTTAGCTAATAAGAAAACTTAAAGTGTTAGCCTTAAGTTTAAGTACTATTTACTTTGTAAAGTAATATTTTCCTCCAAGGGTATTCTTTTGAGGAACATTAAAAGTGATACTTGAATACTTCTTTAAAAGCTCTAATTGATTCTTAATCTTGTTTAAGAAATATTTCAGATACCATAACCATTTTAGTGTTTTAATATTGCATATTACTTGTTGTATTTACTTATTGTTTCACACACACTCTCACAAGCCTTAATAAGAAGCACAAGTGTGAAACTGAGATAAAAGAACACATTCCTAAGAACTCATCACAAACTCCAAACCCTAGATCAGATATGACTATTCTGGGGATTCGTGTTTCTCAAATTGCATTACATTACTTATGCATCGTTGCATCTTGCTTCTTTAAACATTAGTCCTTACCGGACCAATGATGCTATTTACAGAATTTGGATCTTCTATTGTCTTGAAGACCGTGAGTGCATAATATTGCAATCACAAAAGGCAAGTTCACAACTTGCTCATGTGCTTTGATTATTTTCTATGCTTGTAACTCAACTGTGTCATCACCTGCATTTCAAAAAGGTTGAAAACATTTTTTTCACAATTAACTGGAAATATTGGTTACTGATCCAGGGTGATCAACTAATCTATAATAACTGGCAATGGAAACGCTATTGTATAGTAATGTATCATCTAGGACTTAACAACCAATGTCGCCAGTGATTCTAGCGCCGTATATTAGCATCAACCATGAGATTTGGAATGGGACGGAGAAGTCAGCTGTATCTTCTTCCTTTCATATGGAGGCACGATGACCTTATCGTGATGCGGGGATTCCTTGTGTGGATCTAGCATATGGGTGGGCACCCTTAGGACCCACGATTTTTGTCAACATCCGGATTTTTAATCCCAGATGCCCGTTATGTCATATCTCGCAATCCCAGGATTACCATTTTTCCGAGACATAACGGATTGTATATCACATTACATCATCCATTACAAACCATACATAAGGTCTTACACAAATAAGGATCTCATGATCCAGTCTTAATACAACAAGCAGCGGAAATAAAAGATAAGCGTAGCGATGGGGTCCATCTTCAGGGGCATAGGCAATGCTGACGAAGGCAGATAGTCCTAGTTATCATAGCCATCCTGCTGGCCGTCATCTTGGTAGTCTCCTTCATAGTCTGGCCATGAGAATAGCCAGGGACAAAAACCATGAGTACTCTTTAAGTACTCGCAAACTACTACTAACAAGTAGTATAGTACTAAGTTAAAGTGCTAACTCTATGTTTAATTATAAAGTTAAGTGTGAAACCTAAGCTGAGTTCTGAAGCAAAGAAAAATAAAATAAAGTTCAAGAATCACTTAAGTTGGGAAGCTATTGTCATAAACACAACCCTGTTGTGGTCAAGTCAAGATTCATCATTTCTTTCATAAGTTGTTTTGAAAACATCTGACAATGAAACAGTATGGCCATTCCAACTATCCATAACCGCGGACGCGGCTATTCGAATAGTTTGACACTCTGCAGAGGTGGTACACTTTCACCACAAGATTGGATACATCTGTCAAGGATAACCCTGAATCATCATACTTAGTATGCAGATAATCAAACATAAACTTTCCTTTACACACCCTAGTAAAAGCACCTCTCCTATGAGCATGGCCTCCCAACCATGACCATCTGTCATCTTGGGCACTGCATAGGTGGACAACATTGAGAGGTAGCCTCAGCTCAAACCTCTCCCGCGAGGGAACTAATACTAATGCATATAAGCTTCCGGCTAAGCCTTACCTAATTCAGGTATTGTGGTTGTACGGTAAATTTGGAATGGTATCGCATCCGAATCCAACCATCAGTTTTGTAAAAGGGTTAAGGCTCATGCCTCAACATTTTCACCATCATAAACCATTTGTGTTTCTCCACACATGTCAAAACATCTCAATAGAATGACTCATCATTCCAAGGTTTTCATAATTCATTTTCACCAAGTGTTCCCATCTAAAGTGACTCAAGTTTTTATCTACTCTAAACTACTAAGTTAAGAGTGTTCATTAAGGTGGAAAGATGGGATCAATCTCATGCCATAGAATGACATCTAAAGTTATCTAAATATGTCAAGTTTTATACTCTTTATGCTACCTTCAAAACAAGTAAATGACTTTGGGTAAAGTAAAGGAAGTAAAGCTTGAAATCAGTACTTGGGGTAAAGAATAGTCAAAGTAGTTTAACCAAAGCATGCCTAAAGCATCTTTGCTAAACCATCCAGTTTAATCCTCGCTTGCTAATGGTAGCTTGCCTTGGTTGGTGCAGTGGTTGAAGTTGTCTTCCTCCTCTTGGTAGAACTCCTCCTCCTCCTCGTAAGCTTGGTCGGTACTATCTTCTATAAATACATACGGTATACACAATCACAAAACAATACTTAACTAGTCTAATTAGCACTCTAAGGCATACATTTGATGATCTATTATCATCACAAGCATCACAAGTTTTATTAACTAGTTTCATTCTTTTTATTTAAGAAAAGTAATTTCTACTCATTGAAAATTAACTAAGATTTAATATTCACCACTTAAAATATGGGATCATGTGGACACATGTCATCACCACATATCTTAACATGTGGGAATGTAATTTAAGGGTTGTTTCATAATTACTTTGGTTTAAGTTCATTATTTAATGATTTAAAGTGACTAGAAATGCCTATATAGCATTATTTTGGTACTATTCCAAAGTCACTGCATGTAAACCTTAATATTATTACATATTCAGATAGGTATGGTTAAATGTGATTTTTGAGAGTTGGAATAAACTCAAAATCTATCATGGTTGATTTTATAAAAATGTTGCAAGGTGCAAATTCTTCTGTCTTGTTATTTTTACTAGGAGAGATCTCTATCTCTAATTGAATGAAATCCAATGGGCTTGGGTACATCTTTTCAGTAGCTTTCTAACAAAATTGGAATCACTGCATTTAGATTTGTAAATCTCTCTGAATTGCATTTTAAACTAAGGGACAAAACTAGGTTTAACTAAAATAGAAAAATCCTAATTCAAACTAACTGGGTTGCGCGGGAACGCTAACAGGCCGGCCCAGTGACACTCTGTGGCACGGGGCTCAGCTGACAGGGGGGTCCACCGGTCAGCGGCTCATAACGTGTGAAGCGGTACGGGGTGATGTGGGTCGTTGGATTAGAACGGGGATCAACGGCTGGGGATCGTCATCGACGACGGACCTGTCACCGACAAACTCAACGACTCAGTGGGGGTGCTCAGGGGGCATACCAGGGCTCTAGCTACAATGGCGAGGCGGGCAAACGGACTGGTGGTCGACGGCGAGCTCAGGGACGGTCGAGGCAGCTCCGGGGGTGGTCGCAATCAGCGGCGCCCTTCTCCTCCAGAGGCGGCCTGCTCGGCATGCTCATGGCGAGCTGCTGCTCCGGCTAGAGGTGGGGAACGGTCAGTGAGGTGAGGGGAGGTGAGTGCTGTGCCGAATGGGGCTGGGGGTGGCCTCTATTTATAGGACGACAACGCGGCTGAGAGGGATGGGCGAGCGGCTCCGGCGAGGGCTGCACAGCGTGCTAGCTGCGTGGCACGAGGTAGGGGGCGGTCGCTGGTCTCCTGGCGGTGCTCTACATGATCAATGCGGGACTAGGGGCGGTGGTATGCGGTCGGGCGGTGCTGACGCTCTGAGCGGCAGAGACGGCGGTGTCCACGGCGGGCGGTGGATGTGGTGCGTTGGGAGGCGAACGGGCATGTCCAGCGTGCTCCCTGGGTCATGGCGAAGTGGTGGATGCGGGCTGCGGTTGAGCGGCGACTTGTGCACGCGTGTCGGGCGCGGCGCTTTGGCGCGTGCTCGGCTTGGCGCAGTCATGCTACAACAAAGAATACTAAGCATAAAGCCAAAACAATATCAATCATGGAATGACAAAGCATAGGCCACAGTCAAAAACAAACTCTTTTTACCACATAAGTATGAACTTTCCTACTCTTTTCCAAACCAAACCAAACTATCTGCAAACCAATGTATGAAAGAGGGGGTCCAACCAATTTATTCAGAAAACTAAGCAAACCAAAGCAAACGAAAACCAAAACAAAAACGAAAAAGAAGACGCTCCAAGAAAAACACAACTGTGCAAGAAACAATAAAAATGAAGCGTTTGGAAGAAACCTGGGATTTTTATTGATGAAGAAGGGGATGCCTTGGGCATCCCAAAGCTTTGACGCTTGTACTTCTTGGATATTTCTTGGGGTGACACGTGTGGCATCCCCATGCTTGACCTTTAGTCCATCCTTCATCTCATTACTCATTCCTTCCAAACACCTGCAATTTTTCCTTCATACAAAACTTCACACAATCTCATTAGCAACATTAGTGCACTCAAGATAAATAAGTCTTAAGGTTCAGTTATAACACCAAATAAACTTCCATTAGAACACTAGCTACTGCAGCACTTCCCTCAAAAATCTTAATTCCCCAAAAGAACTCAAAAAGGAACCCACAAGAAGCAAATGAAGAAAATGGAAGAAATCTGTCAAAACAGACCAGCAGGTAAAGACAAATTTTTTCGAAGACCTTCTGTTTCTCAAATAAAAAAGTGTTGAACTAACTAAAGTTAGATAACAACCTGGGGAAGAATCAAGAAAAATTACAGCTCAATCCAACATACAGATCTCTCTCACGAATTTTTACGGTGAAGCACAATAATCTGTTTCGGAACAACAACTATCCCAATCATTACTTCTCTCTCATTAGAGGTTAATCTTGGCACAAAAAGCAAATAAAACGGATAAGGAGAGGTTATTACAGAGGTAATAACTTCCAAGACTCATATAAAACTTTTGGGTTATCTCCCAATAAGTACTTTTCTTTAACGCCTTTAAGTTAGGCATAAGAAGCAAAGAAAGAATCAAGTGTTCTCAAATGAAGAAGCATTAAGACCAAATTTTGTTTTCATAGGATAAGCAAAAGAAATCTTTTATCTCTTTTTAGGGAAGTGTTCTATACCTTTATTTAGTGGGAGTTGATATTTAATGGTGCCTTCTTTCATATCAATGATGGCACCAACAGTTCTAAGAAAAGGTCTTCCCAAAGTAATAGGACAAGAAGCATTGTATTCAACATCCAAAACATAGAAATCAACGGGGACATAGGCATTGTTAACCATAATAAGAACATCATTAAGACTCCCCATGAGTTTATTTTAGCATTATCATCAAGTGGGACATTCAAATAACAATCTTCAAGTGGTGGCATATCAAGCATATCATAAATCCTTCTAGGCATAATAGAAACACTACTATCAAGATCACATAAAGCTTTTAAATCAAAGTCATTCACTTTCATATTAATGATGGGTTCCCAACCATCTTCTTGTTTTATAGGAATAGAAGCTTTGTGTTTCATCTTTTCTTCTTTAATCTTTATGAGAGCATCAGTAATGTGTTTTGTAAAGGCCATGTTCATAGCACTAGCATTAGGACTTTTAACAAGCTTTTGTAGGAACTTAATAACTTCAGAGATATTGCAACCATCAAGATCAAAATCAAATTTATCATCTAAAGTATTAGAACTATTACTAGCCTCAACACTAGTGGTGGTAATAGTAGAAACACTAATGTTTCTAGCAATTTCATCTTCTCTTTCCCACTTAGCATGTAATTTAGCTAATAGTCTAACATTTTCATCAATTCTTACTTGTATGGCATTAGTAGCTGCAAAGGGATTGTCATTAGTTTTAGGTTTATCATCCATTTTATTCAAAGAAGATTGAGCTTCAGCCAAAGATGCTATATTTCTTTCAGCATTAGAGAGTTTTTCCTCAATAGTTCTATTGAAAGAAGTTTGCTTACTAATAAACTCTTTAAGCATAACTTCAAGTTCAGAGGGAGCACTCTTATTATTGTTGTAAGAATTTCCATAAGCATTACCATTGTTGGGAGGATATGGCTTATAATTTTTGTTACCAAAATTGTTCCTATAAGCATTATTACCATAAGCATTGTTGCCAAAATTGTTATTTCTTATGAAGTTCACATCAACTTGCTCTTCTTGAGCAACCAAAGAGGCTAAAGGAACATTATTTGGATCAATATGGGCTTTCCCATTAACAAGCATAGACATAATAATATCAATGTTATCACTCAAGGAGGAGGTTTCCTCAACAGAATTTACGTTCTTACCTTGTGGAGCTCTCTCAGTATGCCATTCAGAATAATTAACCATCATATTGTCCAGAAGTTTTGTTGCAGCACCCAAAGTGATGGTCATAAAGGTACCTCCAGCAGCAGAATCCAATAGGTTCCTTGAAGAATAGTTCAATCCTGCATAAAAGTTTGGATGATCATCCAAGCAGTCAGTCCATGAGTGGGACAATTCTTTACCAAAGATTTCATTCTTTCCCAAGCTTGAGAAACATGCTCATTATCAAGTTGTTTAAACTTCATTATTTCACTTCTCATGGATATAATCTTAGAAGGAGGATAGTATATTCCAATAAAAGCATCTTTGCACTTAGTCCAAGAATCAATACTATTCCTAGTTAAGGAATTCAACCATTCTTTAGCTTTTCCTCTCAAAGAGAAAGGAAACAATTTCAGCTTAATAATATCACCATCTATATCCCTATGCTTTTGCATCACACAAAGTTCAACAAAGTTATTTAGATGGGAAGCAGCATCTTCATTACCAACACCAGAAAATTGTTCTCTCATAACAAGATTGAGCAAAGCAGGCTTTATCTCAAAGAAAGTATTTTCAGCCACAGGTGGAGCAATAGGTGTGCTCATAAAATCATTGTTGTTGGTGCTAGTGAAGTCACACAACTTAGTGTTTTCAAGAGTAGTCATTTTTTTGGGTTTTCAATTAAGAAAGCAAACTAGTAAAACTATTTTTTTTGTGTTTTTTTTGAAGAACAAAACAAGCAAACAAAGCAAAACAAAAACAACAAAGTAAAGAGATTGGTTATGAGGGACTCCCCTTGTGAAGATGTCCTTGACTCCCCGGCAATGGTGCCAGAAAAGATCTTGATGTGCTCGTCGTTCGACGTAGAGCTTGTTGGGAACCCCAAGAGGAAGGTATGATGAGCACAACAGCAAGTTTTCCCTCAGTTATGAAACCAAGGTTTAATCGAACCAGTAGGAGCAAGGAAACACCCCAAAGGTGTTACTAGCTGAGCTTTGGTAGGGCGCACTACCGGTGCTAGTAGCAACATGGAGACCTGCACAACACAACCACAGAACTTTGTCCCCAACTTGCGATGAGGTTGTCAATCTCACCGTGTTTTGCGGAAAACAAAGGATTGAACCTATCGAATGGAAAGAAGTAAAAGTTTGTAGAAAGTAAACACAAAGAAGTAAACAGTTTATAGATTGTATGTAAAGAAAAAGGACCAGAATCCATAGATCACTAGAGGTGGCTCTCCTTAGATAGATAACATGGGTGAACAAATTACAGCGGGGCAATTGACAAACACCGAGCAGGCAATACATGCATATACTAATCATATTGACTCCCTTGAGACTTGATTGAGAATTACAACATAATACATAGACCGCCATCCAACTGCATCTATGACTAATAATCCACCTTCAGGTTATCATCCAAACCCCCTCCAGTATTAAGGTGCAAGCAACAGATTATTGCTTTACGAACTGCGTGTAAAGTAAACAATACGATTGTTCTATGAACAAAGGATTGCTGTTTGCTCCCTAGTAGCAACAACACATCTAGTACCTTAGAGATTTCTGTCACTTCCCCAGATTACCAGAGGCATGAACCCACTATCGAGCATAAATACTAACTCTTGGAGTTGCTAGCATCTAGTTGGCCAAGATAGCTACTAACAACGGAAAGCATGCAAGATCACAAATAACAAAGACATGATAGAATCAATAATCAATCTGAAATAGCATCTCAATATCCATCAGATCCCCGCAAACACAACATGTATGAATTACGAATAGATGATCTTGATCATGAACGGAGCTCACAAGATCTAAACATGAAAGCACAAAGGAGGAGAACCAGCCATCTAGCTACTACATGGATCTGTAGTCCAAGGATGAACTACTCACGCATCACACCGGAGGCTTGCATGGTGGTGAAGAAGGCCTCCAGGGTGAATTCCCCTCTCCGGTAGGGTGCCGAGAAGAGCTTCAGATCCCTCCCGATCTAGGGATGGAGATGGCAACGGCTACAAACTCTTTCGTGGATTTTTGATCAGGCCCTTAGGGTTTTCGTCCCTAGGGCAATATATAGGCGGAAGGAGAGGCCGAGGGGGTGTCGGGAGCGGCCATACCACCCCTTGGCGTGGGCCAGGCCTGGCTTCGCGGCCAGGTGGTGTGGTGGCTCCCTGGCCCTTCTCCGTCTTGTATTCTGGCACTTGATCACTTCCAGTAAAATAGGCACTTTGGCTTTTGTCCCGTCCAATTCCGAGAATATTCATTTTCTGACTTTCCTGGAACCAAAAAACAGCAGAAAACAGGCAGCTGGCACTATGGCTCTTGTTAATAGGCTAGTCCAAGAAATCATATGAAGAGTACTCCAAAGTTGGAACAAAACACAAGAAAGTGGATAAAACCAAGCATGGAACATCAAAAATTATAGATACATTTGCAATGTATCACTAGACTTCATCGGGATCATCATCATCACCACCATCATCACCATCAGCAACCTTATCACCATCTCCATATTGCTGTAACAATTGGGTTGAATCTTGCATAGTTCATAGGGGAAACTTTCCCGGTGTTGATTACTCTTTGTAGTTGATGCTATTGAGTGAACCGTTGAATTATTGTTTATGTTCAGATTGTTATACATCATTATTCCATCTCTGATCATGATCCATATGATGTCTTGTGAGTAGTTCGTTTTGTTCTTGAGGACATGGGAGAAGTCATGTTGTTAGTAGTGGAGTTGTGTTGAGAAAGATTCAATAGTTTGATATTTAAGTTGTGGTGTACTTCTTCTAGTGGTGTCATGTGAACATCGACTACATGACACTTCACCTATATGGGCCTAGGGGAATGCATTGTGTATTTGGCAACTAATCGTAGGGGTTGCTTGGAGTGATGTAAACCTGAACCCTCAAGAAAACCATTACACAAGGGACGTAAGGGTCTTAGAGTTTAAAGTTGTGGTTAGGTTTCTACCTTAATTACTTTCTTGTACTTACGGATGTTTGCAAGGGGTATATTTCTTGGGACAATGCACATAGAACTAAGATTGGCCACTATGCTCTCGAAATAGGTGCATAAATATAGAAGGTTGAGACTCAATATAAAAGTAAAAGAAAGGCCTTCATAGAAGGAAGCAGGGATTCAAGTCTCATAAAGAGCTTCCAAAAATTATGGTACTTATTAGCTTTCAGCTCTCATTGCCCCTATCATAAGCATCTTTAGGTGATTAAGGTTAAAGTGACACAACTAAGAGGATATGCTTGACAATTAAGGTTAAAGTGATATTACAAGTCGAAAACTAAATGATCATGGAGGCTATGGTGACTTGGTATAGTCTTAACATGGTGTGAGCATGCGCCAAGTCAACCCAAATAAAGCATCAAAGGAGAATACCACAATATTATGCTTTTATATGCTAAAACAACGCATGATTCTTTCAAGGCATATTAAGTAATCTAAATTGTTTGTAACAAGTCATGCTACAACAATAATCACTAAGCATAAAGTCAAAGCAATATCAATCATGACATGATAAAGTCTAGGCCCACAGTCAAAACAAGCTCCTTTTTGTACCACTATAAGCACGAAACTTCCTACTCTTTTCCAACACCAATTGAAAACTAAAGCTAAACACAGTGCTAGCAAAGGAGAACACACGTAGAACAATAAGAGTGAAAACTAGAGTGTTCTAGGCAATGAATAACGGGGTGTGTGTCTCTCAAAAAGAAGTGTGTTGGGATCCAACCAACTTATTTAAGAAAACGAAACAAAAGTAAACTAAAAACAAAGACTCTCCAAGAACAACACATAGTGCATAAGGTAATAAAAATAAAGTGTCTTAAAAGAAGACCTGAGATTATTAATGAAGAAGGGGATGCCTTGGGCATCCCCAAGCTTTGACGCTTTTACTTCTTGAATATTTCTTGGGGTGACACGGGTGGTATCCTCAACCTTGAGCTTTTTTTATACTTAATCTCATCACATTATTCTTCCCTACACTCGAAAAATTCCTTCATACAAAACTTCACACAATCTTCATTAGCAACATTAGTGCATTCAAGATAATAAGTCTTTGGGTTTAGTTTCAACACAAGTAAAACTTCCATTAAAACACAAGCTACTGTAGCAATTCCTTATAAAAGCTCAAGTGATCAAAGAGAGCTCAAAGATAAAGAGATTAATAGGCAAATGCAAATAATGGCAGAAATCTGTCAAAACAGATCAGCAGGTAAAAACTGATTTTTCAAAGATCTTCTATTGCTCAAATCGAAAAGTGATAAACTAACGAAAGTTAGATAATAACCTGGGGCAGACGCACAAAAAATTACAGCTCAATCTGATGTACAGAGATATCTCACAAATTTTACAGTGAAGCACAAAAATCTGTTTTGGGACAGCAACTTTCCCAAATCTTACTTCTGTCTCATTAGAGGTTATTCTTAGCACAAAAACCACACAAAAAGGATAAGGAGAGGTTATTACTAAATCAATAACTTCCAAGACTCAACAAAACAAAAATAAACTGAAAGTACAAAATATAATGGGTTGTCTCCCAAAGGCTCTTTCTTTATAGCCATTAAGATAGGCATGATAATTTCGATGATGCTCACATAAGAAATATGAGTTGAAGTAAAAGATAGCATCAAGAAGAAAATATGGAACAAATTTAAGTCTAACCCACTTCCTATGAAAAATAATCTTGTAAAGAAACAAGTCATGAAATCACAAAGCAACAAGCATAGGAAAGCAAAACAAGTGCAACTTCAAAAAATTTAACATAAAGAGGGGAAACTTAATATTGTTTAGACACATAAAACCATGTTTCCAATCTCATAATAATTTTCAGTAGCATCATGAATAAAATTAACAGTATAAATATCACATAAAACATTCTTATCATGAGCCACATGCATAAAAGAATTAATACTCTCCATATAAACATAGTCATCCTTATTAATTATAGTGGGAGAAGATTCAACAAAATAGATATCATTATTATTCTCATCACCATAATCATCAAATATAGGAGGCATATTGTAATCACAATTAATTTTCTCCTCAATAGTAGGTGGGCTGAAAATATGATACTCATCATTGTAATCATCATATATCGGAGGTAATAGTATCATCAAAGTAATTTTTCTCCTCCGTGCTTGGGGGACTAAAAATATCATGCTCATGAAAACCAGCTTCCCCAAGCTTAGACTTTTCCATAGCATTAGTAAAAAAGGTGTTCAAAAAATTCATACTAATAACATTGCTATCAGCATGCAAAGAAGGTTCCCTGGGTTTTTAATTTTATTTTCAAACCATTCATGTTCTACCTCAGGAAAAATACTAAAAATCTCTCTAATTTTGTTGTTGTTTTCCATTATGCCTAACTAGTGAAAATAAAAAACAAGAAACAAAAAGATATATTTGCGAAATCTAAAGGAAATAACTTCGAGCACTCACACACCAACAACAGTACTAGAAGATAGCTTAGTAGCCAGAGGATGTGAGTACCTTTTACCTTACCTCCCCGGCAACAGCGCCAGAAAATAGCTTGATGTCTTCGCACACTTATATTCTTGTAGACAGTGTTGGGCCTCCAAGTGTAGAGGTTTGTAGAATAGCAGCAAGTTTCCCTTAAGTGGATTACCCAAGGTTTATCGAACTCAGGGAGGAAGTGGTCAAAGGTATCCCTCTCAAGCTACCCTGCAATCAACATACAAGAAGTCTCTTGTGTCCCCAACACACCCAATACACTTGTCAGGTGTATAGGTGCACTAGTTCGGCAAAGAGATAGTGAAATTCAAGCAATATGGATGATTATAAGTGGTAATTGCAATCTGAAATGAGAGTGGCAGCAAGCAAACATGTAACATAACTGATTGTAAACGGTGTTTCAATGCTTAGAAACAAGGCCTAGGGATCATACTTTCACTAGTGGACACTCTCATATAAATATCTTCTCTTCATTATTCTACCCTGAACTACTCTCCGGTTGGACGATGTAGGGCTATAACAACTCGACATAAAGTTCACATTCCCCATCTAGATAACCCCTCACTATCACCTTGAGCGCTAGATGGTTCCAACAAACACCATAATCTCATAGAGACATCCAACTCAAATTATACTCATGATAAGTATTTATGTAACCTTAGCCAAAGTGCCACACGGTGTGCACATTGTCAACTTCACACACGTGGGGATAAGCAGAGATTAATTTAAGCACTTGAGTAGCAGAATAGATCTATATATTACAAAGCTCATGATCTCATAAGATCATGCATAGAGAGAGATGAACGCATAGCTACCGGTAGAGCCCTTAGCCTCGAGAGAGTACTACTCCCTCCTCATCATGGGAGTCAGCAATGACAATGGAGATGGCTCCAGGGGCACTTCCCCGTCCGGGTAGGGTGCCAGAACAGAGACTTCTATCCCCTGAATCTCCTCTTTAGTGGCAGCGGCGCTGTGGAACTTTTTGTGGAAATCTGATCTAGTGCCTAGGGTTTTCATCTCGGGAGGCTTTTATAGGCGAAGAGGCAAGGTCGGTCGGCGCCCGAGGCGGCCACACCACCCCCTGGGGTGACCTGGCCTGGCCCGCGCCACCAGGTGGTGTGGGCCCCTCGTGGCCCCTCTCCATCACGTCTTCTGGCTCCATGAGTCTTCTAGTAAAATAGGAACTTTGGATTTTGTCCCATCCAATTCCGAGAATATTTATTTACGAGCTTTTCTGAAACCAAAAACAGCAGAAAATAGGCAACTAGCACTGCAAGATCTTGTTAATAGGTTAGTTCCAGAAAATGCATAAAAGTATCTCAAAATGTATACAAAACATAAGATAGTTGATATAAAACAAGCATGGAACATCAAAAATTATAGATACGTTTACGACGTATCAGCAATCCACAACTCGGATCATGTAATCACCTCAGGTTAAAATATTCCATTGCTTGAGACTACAAATGACAACATGCTCGTTGCATCCCAACTGTTGGTTAGTCCGATTCACTAAACTCTTTAGCTAAATCAGTGTAATCGGAATAGCATCACCATGCTCATGACAAGTGGAACCGTGTCATCAGCCGACTTGCACATTGGTCTAAGTTGTGTGTCCAACACAACCTCAATGACCAAGGACATCTAGTATGAACAACATGAATATAAAGTTCCACAACTGAATCACATATTAAAGGATATATATCTGATGTTCATACTAAGACAACTTAATAACATTATGAATACATTGGGGAATATCATCATACATGATTGCCTCTAGGGCATATTCCCAATAGCTACTTCAACTAATACACATGTTCCCCTAGACACACCCTCTCATATATGTTGGATCAAAACAAGTACTTAAGAACGGGGTACATAATATAAATCTACCAATATATCTCACACATAAAGAATTATAATCTCAATTATCAAATCATAGAATAAAGATCCACCACATAGGAATTACATAGATGTCCATCTTGTTGGGCAGCTCATATGGTACTATAACAATGATGGATCAAGAGAGAAAAAGATCAAGCTACTTCCACAAACTCTAGAGGTGGACTACTTCCTCTTCATCATGGTGATGATGCTAGAGATGTTGGAGAAGGTATAGATCCCACCGGTGGCGGTTCCGGTAGCATTTCGTCCTCGAATCTTCTCTAGTTTTGTCTTTGTTTCGATATTTCTACGCCACCTTCTTCTAGATCACCCAGGGGATATTTTTATAGGAATTTTTAGGTCAAGACTTTGCATCTAAGATAAAGATTAATGGTTGCGGAGGCTTGAGGAGGGAACGAGCTTGGGTGGAGCGACCTAGTGTGGGGCCCGCGCCACCTGGGCTCATTTGGGCTCCCCTCCCAAGGTTCCAATGCTCTAGGTTATTATCCTCTCATAAAAATAATCCTCTAAAAATCCTAGGTTCATTTGACTTTGTTTAGGTCTCTGAAAGATAAAAATACACAAACCAAGGTTTTCCTGTCTTGCAGAGTTATAACCAAAATAATGGGGATCATTGGTAAATCCCCATAAATAATTGTAAAACATGGATATAACATTATATAAGTTTCAAATATTTGGGAATATGTATCAATAAACTACAAAGTTCATGTATGCATTTTACATGCATCAACATCCCCAAGCTTAACCTATGCTCGTCCTCAAGCATGATGGTGATAAAACTAAACATGGACTTTGGAGTTTGTTTCTATATTGGATAGCATAAGTCATGATCATTGCTACACAAGGTTAAATGGTTCATTATTCAAAGAATAGCAACAAACAAATGAGCTATGAAGTGATATCTCTTATGTATTTACATCTATGCTTAACAATATGTTAACTTGCATAATAACAAATGAAAGTACTATGGACCATTAGGCATGTAAAGTGAAAAAGTAAAGTAAACATCCTACTTGGTATTTTAGTCTCATTTTGTTTTCACATCTTTATTTCTTCATTCCTAGAAACTTGAGTAACAGATAGTAAGCACGGAATACATGTGCTAGATCTTTGATAAAATAAAAAGATTATAAGAGAAACTAAAACAAAATTTTGGGATATAGCTCATTTTAATAGTAATCATAAGAGTTGGGGTTCTAGGCATCTTTTATGGTTATGGTTAAAGTAAAAAAATTATGGTTTATATGCTTGACCCCTTCCAAGTTGAATGTCTCATGCCCATTAACCACAAGTACCTAGACCACATTCTACTCAACTTAGGACTTTGGTTATAATATGCATACAGTTCCAAACGAGGTGGCACTAAGGTACCTCTTGCCCCATTATACGAGGAGTCTTTGAGGGACTATCCATACTCAGATGATAAGACAAATATACAAATTAGAATTCTCAACAATTTTTTATTTACCATTGCATAGCTTTTTATTTGAAGTTCTTCTTTACCCATGCTATAAATTTCCACCTTGATGCATAACATGTCTTAGGTTAGCAACTCAATGCTCCCTATGATGCATATGCATACTTGAAAAGATAACTTGCTCCAACTTATTTCACATGGTAGGTATCCATAGCCAAAAGAAAACATGATATCAATAAGTAGGGCAATGATGAAAGTGTACCCCATGACAGCATGGTTCTGCTAACACTCAACTCATTAGTTTCAAGTACATAACTTACATAATTCCAATCAAAATGGGTCGGGTTTAATTATTCTTCCTTATTTCAAGCAGTTGTGCATTAGTAGTTTCACCCCACATCTTACTTTCACATGAGATTTAAACTATACAAAAGAGATCATTTTGAAATATTCAAAGACATTGCACATATAATATACTTAGAATATCAAGTGATATATAGGTAGGTATGGTGTACACTTTTGGAATAACTTGGTTTAAGGGATTTGGATGCACAAGTCTTAGCTTGTTTGAATATTAGGTTGGCAAGTGGAGAAATTCAACCATCTATAAGCATGCAAAAGTGTCCATAGTTCTACACATTCTATATTAGATAGAGTAACTTAAAGCTAATTATCCATGCATGTAAATAAAAGTTAGTACTACATAAGGCACTTGCATATTATCATTCATTAAAGCATATGAAACAAACAACAACATACATAACTTGTAACTCAACTTTTACTTCCCCTTTTCCTTATTATTTTAGCATCCAACTCAATCTTTATTTTTATTCCAGTAGCTCTTTCATACTTATTAATCATAACTTCAAGTGTTGGTCTCATTATTTAAAATATAAAAATACAAAAGGAAACATAAAACTAGATAAAGACGCTCCAAGTTTATGCATAAATCTTATGTTGCTTGAAAAACAAAGTTTAGAGGTCTGCAAACTGTGAGTGTAATAGGTCTAGTGCGGTGACTTGGTAATCCCCAAGATTATGTACTTCACCATTCTTGGATTTATCATTGTATGGTTATCCTCCATTCCTTGTGAAAAAACTTCAACACAAAACTTTTCTTCTCATCTCTTTTCTGAGAGGTAACATTAGTAGGCACAAAGATATATTGCAAGCTGCCATAGAACTCCCAAATAAATTTTGGTTTGAGATTTTCAAAGAGTATATTAAGTTTACAGCATTAAAATAAGATTAGAAGATCCATAAGGAATCAACTTGAAACTCAAAACAATGACTTAAACATCAAAAGACATAATATGGCCAGAAAAATAGCAGTTGCAGAACGTAATGTTTTCGCCTACTTAAACATGTCAGGAAATTTTGCCATTTTTCTCATATATAGGATTAAAATATGCAACTAAAAAATAAATATGAGCTCAATCGGAGTTAGAGAACTCCATAGGGAATTGTTCTCGTAAACGGCATCATGTAGGAAACTTCAAGTCCCTAATAGTTTTATCAACTTAATACCATCCAAATGGGTAAAACTTGCTAATTTTTTAAAAAATAAAGAAGGTAAAGTAAAATAAAACTCTCTTTCTACATCAAGAGTGCACAAAATAAAATATAAAACAAAAACAAACAGGTTGCCTCTCAAAAAGCGCTTTCTTTATAGCCATATAGATAGGCTTTACTTACTTGGTTTAATATGGATGGAGATCATGTGGTAGCTTATACCTTGATGTATCCTTCTTCCTCGGAAAGTGTTCCATGCACTTCTTATGTGGGAACTGAAAATTTAGATTCCCTTCCTTTGAATCAATGACAACCCCTATGGTTCTCAAAAAAGGTCCTCCCAAGATTATAGGACTAGAGGTTTTACTCCCCGTGTCCATAACAATAAAATCAATAGGAACAAAATTCATATGCATTTCAACCATAACATCATTAACTCTACCTAAAGCAGGGTTGGTAGATCATCAACATGTAAAAGATCTATATAGCATTTTCCCTTACTTTTTAGTTCAAGCAAATCATACAATTCTTTTGATAAGACTGAAACACTAGATCCTAGATCTAATATAGCATAGCAAGTTTCTTTGACAATAGTGATTAATATTTTGGGGAGCCAAGCATCCCCAAGATTTGGTCGTATCATAGCTTCATTATTGTATCTTACTATATTTTATTTTATGACATAGTTTGCTATGTATGATCCAAATCCTGCTTGATGAACATTAATAGAAGGATAATTAGATTTTTTTATAATATATTGATGAGTTCATACAAGCTACATCTATCAAGATCTAGTAGAGGTTCATTTACTTTATTAACTTCCTCTACTTGTTTATCTTTGTTTTCTTTTACTACTCATATTGCCTTTTCTTCCCTTTCTTTCTCTCTGGGAATCTTAAGAACATGACATTTAGGATCTGCTTCAGGCATATCTTTGAAAGAAGCGGCTCCTTTAAGTAAATCACGAAGAAAAAATATCATTTTTCTAGCCCCTATAAGTTTCTTGTCATCCTTTTTAAATTCTTTCTCACAAATATTTAGTTTCTGCACAATAAAGGTCATCTTATCTACTAGTTCTAGTATAATTACCTTTGGGAAGAATTCTAAATGATCAATATTCCTCTTATCGGGTAGTGTTTTAACTCACTCTTCAATTCTATTTCTTGTAGATGTAAGTAAGGTAGTAATATCTTCAACCTCCTTCATTTTCCCAGTATAAGTTCCAAAGATGTTTTAAATTGCTAACTGGTGACTTGTTGGTGATGATAAAGCAAAACTACCTCATTGAAGGGTTCGCAGCATAGAAAACAAAAAAATTCCTACGATGAGAACTATACGCCAAGATCTATCTACTAGATACAAGCAACGGGTGGATATACATCCATGGAGAACTTACCCTTGAAGACAACAAAGTTTTGTTAACGAGTAGGAACTCGTGGATGATGTATTCGTATGCTTGCCGATCTCAAGATCGTGTGGAAGTCCTAGCGCCACAAACTAGCAGCAAGATCCAAGACTGCATACACACGCTCAGGCCACGAACAACCTCCGCCTCCTCGATCCAGCGATGAAGCAAGCAACTCCTTCCGCATTTAAATGCCACCGGGAACATGTATCTCGCTAATCCGAGACCATGGGGAAATAATTCTAGAGGGGGAGAGAGATCCTTCACGAGGAGGTGTGAGGAAGAAGGGTGAGAGGGGTGGCCTTTTATAGGAGCAGGGGGTACCCCTTCCATGGCCGGCGCCCCATGGAGGTGACCCCTCACCTCCCCCATTCATGTGGTGGTAACTCCCTCCACATTAAAATGCCCCTTCACATTCTCTTTTAAAGTCTCCACTTTAAATGCATTAAATTTCTCCAAATTTAATGCTCTCTCATTGAGTAAAACTCTTTTATTAAATTTATTCAGAATTTTGTTAATTACTTTAATTCAAAAAACATTCACATAAAACCCCTTGCAACATTTCAATATTACATGCAGAACCAATTTCTGCAATTTCACCCGAAACAGTTTCGGTGTCTATTGAAATAATTCCAGCGCTTTGCAATTCATTCGTCTGAAACACATTTGCTCCAAATGGTGTTGGTGTCCCTTAAGTGTGTCACCCTATGGTTCGTGAATAATGCAGACATGATCGAGAGCCCTCTCAGATCAATAATCAGAAGCGGGACCTGGAGATCCATACTGACTCCTACACATTCTACGATGATTTCTGTGATCGTGAGAACCTTTAACATTAGTAACTAAATCCCTTTGTCTCGCGATATATTACATGGGTACGAGATTCGATCATCGGTATCTCCATACCTAGTTTGATCTCGTTATCAATATGTACTCTTTTCTCGTTCCCGTGATATAACATTCTAGTGATCTTATCACTTGCTTGCAAGCTACCAATGTGATATCACCGAGAGGGCCCATAGAATATCTATCGATCATCGGGATGGACAAATCCCACTCTTGATCCATGAGCTTCTACATAACACTTTCGTAGCACTAAACCCACCTTTATCATCACCCTTTCATGGTGTGACGTTTGATGTTATCAAGATACTCTTCCAGTATTAGTGATTAACATGATCTCATGGTCTAAGGACTAGGATTACTTTGTTAGATGTTATAACAATATAAACACAATGACTTTGATCGTAATGCTATACTTCGGATGATTGTTCATCACATCATTCCACTAATGTTGTGACCTTGTTATTAACAACATCCAATGTCCATGATCAGGAAACCTTGATCATCTTGTTAATCAATGAGCTAGTTTATAAGAGAGGCATAACTAGGAACTTTCCTTTTGTTTATCAAACACACATGTATTAACATTTCCAAATTAATACAATTATAGCATGTAAAATAAACATCTATCATATACTTGGAATATGTATAATAACAACTTTATTATTGCCTCTCAAGGCATATTCCGTTCAGTCTCCCACTTGCACTAGAGACAATAATCTAGTTACATGGTGATAAATCTAACACCCATGGAGTTCTGGTGTTGATCATGTTTTGCTCTAGGGAGAGTTTTAGTCAACGGATCTGCTACATTGAGATTCGTATGTACTTTACAAATCTTTATATCTCCATCCTTGACATGCTCACGGATGGAGTGAAACCGGCGCTTAATATGTTTGGAATTCTTGTGAGACCTTGGTTCCTTTGCGTTGGCTATGGCTCCATTGTTGTCACAATAGATCGCCATTGGATCCAACGCACTAGGAACCACACCCAGTTCGGTAATGAACTCCTTCATCCAAATTGCTTCCTGTGCTGCTTCTGAAGCAACAATATATTCTGCCTCCGTTGTTAACCTTGTTACCATGGGTTGTTTGGACCTCCTCCAACTAACTACTGCTCCGTTCATGAGAAATACGTATCCGGATTGAGACTTAGAGTCATCCGGATCAGTGTCAAAGCTAGCGTTGACATAATAATTAGCGACCAGCTCTTCTTCACCTTCGTATACAAGAAACATTTCCTTAGTTCTTCTCAAGTACTTAAGGATATTCTTGACCGCTATCCAGTGTTCCAAACCTGGATCAGATTGGTACCTACTAGTCAAACTAATAGCATGTTCCACATCCGGTCTTGTACATAGCATGGCGTACATTATAGAGCCTATGGCTGAAGCATAGGGGATCTTATACATTATCTCTCTTTCTTCCGCCGTAGCCGGACTTTGAGTCTTACTCAATGTCTTGCCTTGCAACATAGGTAAGAACCCCTTCTTACTTTTGTCCATTTTAAACTTCTTTAAAATCTTATCAAGGTATGTACTTTGCGATAGCCCTATTAGGCGTCTCGATCTATCTCTATAGATCTTTATGCCTAATATATATGACACTTAACCTAGGTCTTTCATAGAAAATTTGATGTTTAGATAACTTTTAACACTGTTTAAAAGATCTATATCATTTCCAATCAATAATATGTCATCCACATATAATATCAGAAATGCCACATTGCTCCCACTCACTTTCTTATAAATATAAGCCTATCCATAAGTTTGGACAAATCCAAACTCTTTGATCACCTCATCAAAGTGGAGATTCCAACTCCGTGATGCTTGTTTCAGTCCATAGATGGATCGCTGAAGCTTGCACACCTTGTTAGCATCCTTTGGATCGACAAAACCCTTTGGTTGTATCATATACAACTCTTCTTCAATGTTACCATTGAGGAACGCAGTTTTGACATCCATCTGCCATATTTCATAATCGAAATATGCAACAATTGCTAACATAATCCTAACTAATTTTAGCATCGCTACGGGAGAGAATGTCTCATCGTAGTTAACTCCTTGAATTTGTCTAAAACCCTTTTGCGACAAGTCGAGCTTTATAGACGGTTACATTACCATCAGCATCCGTTTTTCTTTTGAAAATCCATTTATTCTCAACGGCCTTTCGGTTATGAGGTAAGTCCACCAAGGTCCAAACCTGGTTTTCGTACATGGATTCCATCTCGGATTTCATGGCTTCTAGACATTTGTTGGAATCCAGGCTCATCATCGCTTCTTCATACGTCGCAGGGTCATCCATTTCATCAACCATGAAATTCACAACAGGATTCCCGTACATTTCAGGAGCTGCACGTGTCCTGCTAGACCTGCGAGGTTCGGTAGTGTTCTCTTTCGGAGTTTCATGATCATTATCATTAGTTCCTTCTTCATTTGGTGAAGTCAACTCCGGAAAGACTTCCGGTGCTGTGCTACTTGCCATTTCATGAAGAGAAGGTTCAATAACCTCTTCGAGTTCTACCTTTCGACTACTCACACCTTTCGTGAGAAACTCTTTCTCTAGAAAGGATCCATTCTTGGCAACGAAAAACCTTGCCCTCGGATCTGTGACGGAAGGAATACCCAATTGTTTCTTTAGGGTATCCTATGAAGACGCATTTTTCCGCTTTGGCTTCAAGTTTATCCGGCTGAAGTTTCTTCATATAAACATCACATCCCAAAACTTTAAGAAATGACAGCTTAGGTTTGTTTCCAAACCATAATTCATACGGTGTCGTTTCAACGGATTTAGATGGTGCCCTCGTTAAAGTGAATGCAGCGGTTTCTAGTGCATAACCCCAAAATGAGAGTGGCAAGTCAGTCAGAGAATCATAGATCGAACCATATCCAATAGAGTATGATTACGACGTTTTGACACACCATTACGTTGTGGTGTTCCGGCAGGCATGAGTTGTGAAACTATTCCACACTCTTTCATGTGTGTGCTAAAATCGTAACTTAGATACTCACCTCCACGGTCGGACCGCAGAAATTTGATCTTTCTATTATGATGATTTTCCACTTCATTCTGAAATTCTTTGAACTTTTCAAAGGTTTTAGATTTGTGTTTCATCAAATAGATATACCCATATCTACTCAAATCATCCGTGAAAGTAACAAAATAACGATATCCACCTCGCACCGACACACTCATTGGACCGCATACATCAGTATGTATGATTTCCAATAAATCTGTCACCCGTTCCATTGAACCGGAAAACGACGTTCTAGTCATCTTGCCCATAAGGCATGGCTCACATGTATCAAGTGATTCCAAAAGTCCATCGGAATGGAGTTTCTTCATGCGTTTAACACCAATATGACTTAGACGGTAGTGCCACATATATCCAGATATATCATCATTAAGTTTAATCCTTTTAGCATCAACATTATGGATGTGCGTATGAGTACTATCAAGATTCAACAGAAATAAACCATTCATCACGGGTGCATGACCATAAAAGATATTATCCATATAAATCGAACAACCATTGTTTTTAGATATAAACAAATAACCACTTCGCATCAAACAAGATCTAGATATAATGTTCATGCTCAGTGCAGGCACCAAATAACAATTATTTAGGTTTATAACTAATCCCGATGGTAGGTGGAGAGGTAGTGTTCCGATGGCGATCACATCAACTCTTGATCCATTGCCGACACGCATCTTGACCTCATCCCTTGCTAGTGGTCGCTTGTTCCGCAGCCCCTGATTCGAGTTACATATGTTAGCAACCGATCTGGTATCAAATACCCAGGTGCTACTGCGAGTACTAGTCAAGTACACATCAATAACATGTATATCATATATACCTTTGTTTTCCTTGCCGGCTTTCTTGTCTGGCAAAAACTTGGGGTAGTTGCGCTTCCAATGGCCAGTCCCCTTACAATAGTAGCACTCGGTATCAGACTAAGGGCCAGCCCGGGATTTCTTTTCAGGTGCAGCAACAAATTTCCCGCCCTTCTTTCCCTTCTATTTACCCTTCTTGTCTTTCTTGAAACCGGTGGTTCTATTGACCATCAACACTTGATGTTCTTTCCTAATCTCCACTTCTGCAGTTTTAAGCATTAACAGAAGCTCGGGGAGAGTCTTCTTCATGCCCTGCATGTTATAATTCATCACGAAGCTCTTGTAGCTAGGTGGCAGAGATTGGAGAACATGATGTATGCCTAAGTCAATGGGAATCGTTATTCCCAAGGACACAAGCTTATCGGCGTACCCAGACATTTTGATTACGTGCTCACTTACGGAGATATTCTCTTCCATTATGCAGATAAAGAACTTTTCTGAAGCATTATAACTCTCTACGACAGCATGGGTATCAAAAATCATTTTCAATTCACCCATGGTATCAAAGGCATTGCCATTTTCGAAACGCTTTCGAAGTTCTGGCTCTAGCCCATACAGTATGCCGCAATGAACTAAGTTGTGGTCCTCCTGACGAGTCACATAGACATTCTTTTCCTCGTCAGGGGCATCAGGAGCTAGTGGGGGCCTAGCGGCGCTTCTAGCACATATTGCTTTTGTGCAGCAGAGAGGAGAATCCTCAAATTCATAGCCCAGTTGGTGAAGTTGCTACCATTCACAACAAGTTTCTCTTTCTCCATGAACACATTGAAATTAAAAGCAGGTGGTGCCATCTACAACAGAATTTGTAAAGTTTATTTAGACTAAGTTTATGATAGATTGAGTTCAACTAAACTCCCACTCAAAAACAACATTCCTCGTGTCTTTTTGGTGATTACATGAACCAAATCCACTACACAAAGTCCGATCATCACGTGAGTCGGTCTAGCTTCAAAGGCGAGCATCTATATGGGCATCATATCAACTATATGACTCATGCTTAACCTTTCGATCCATGTTCTGAGGCCATGTCTGTACATGCTAGGCTGGCCAAGTAAGAACCTTAGTACTCGTGTGTGTAAAACTGTCTTACACCCGAAATATGATCGTGGATTCAAGTACACCCGATCATCACGTGATGTCTTGAAACGGCGAAACATAAATGGTGCGTACTAAAGGAAGAACACATTTTTGTATTGATATTTAAATGAGGGATCATCTTATAACGCTACTAAAACGCCAAACTAGCAATATAAGATGCGAACATCAAATGTGTAAAGTGAAATGATATGGTTCTTGCATTTGATCACTATCTTATGCATCGTGGTATGATCTCTATCATTCCTTTGTGTGTAAGGCCAAGGTCTATGGAACTTACACGTTAAGTCTGTTGTAAGAGTATCAACTATACATCAACTTACAACATTACCATATCATGACACTAGCCCAACAACGATCTAAACTAGACGCCTCTAATTTATCAATTGCATGTTTTACGTGGCTTAGGGCTTTCGGAGATAGAACCGTTCTTACCTACGAACATGGAACCACAACGATGATAACCAAATTATTAGCAACTCATTGTAAATCAGATATTGTGTCGTGGTGGTGTCACGACAGATGCCATGGATAGGCTAAAGGTGGGGACTAATACACGCTAGGGGAATCCAGGGAGGGATAGTGAAGTGATTCTCCACACTGAAGTTTGTATTTCTTTCCTTTCAAGATTACAAGCGCTCCTAGAGCTGTATTGGCGAGAGGAGGAAGAAGAATCTCTCTTACTCTCACCCACAGTTCACACCTAAAACCTTAGCCAAATCAGTATAGAAGAAAACCCAACCCCCTCTACTGAAACCCTAGCCCCCCCATATATAGAGGGGGCTTGGTCTCTGCCTAGGGTATACGTGGAGGCATATTCCTAAGAATATGCCTCCTCTCAAAGTGGTAACCCGACCGGGGTGCTTTTCCCCCGCGTCACACATGCTTTAGCTATGTGAGCCTCTGCGGCGCCCGCGTCAGCCGACACGGGCGTCGTCACCCTTGTCGGCCATGACCCGGTGGTCCTGCCCTTGCCTGCTTTGCTCATGCAGTGCGTACCGGGCCTTCTTTTTGACCAGCGAGATTCCTTCCTTCTCCTAGAAGCTAAACGGGACCCGGATCATGGTAGATCCGGCTATACCTGTTCCTGCATACAAGTTAGACAAGAACTTCCGACTTACTCCTTAAGTCGGCTGAGATAATGTTAGGTGACCCCCCTGGTCCGGGTTACTCCGTGATCCGGTCTGCCTTGAGGTGACCCGGCCAGCATCCGCTTTGACCCTGCCGAACCTAGGCTAACTCGGCCTTTATACCCCAGAGTGACCCTACCCGGGGGTATCCCCCCAACATTAGTCCCCGAAGCTGGTGCGGTCTTAGCCGCCTTGGCCGCTAAGGCCACATCAGGTTCATTTATGTTCGAGCCTTGGACGTTATTTCCGGGTTAGCTCTTTATCTCGGATTATATGGATTTACGTTCCCTTCGCATGTTCAAAGTATTCACTTGTTGGCCGGGTTATCACCTTGACTCAGATCTCATGGTTTTACTTTCCCTCTGCACATTCTAAGTTTTTGCTGGCTGGCCGGGTTTCCATGGTTCGATCCGGGCCTTGTTTCCTTCTTTCATAAGCCAACCCACGTGGAGGCCAATCATTACATTGTCTTATTTTAAGGGCCTGCACAGTAACCGCCACAGTAATTGTTAGTTATCACTGTGCGAGGGTCACGTCACGCCTGCCTCCTCGTTTACCGCATCAGTGCGTCACGTCATGTGATCGCCTCTGCCCTGTGGCCCTCCGTGTGGCTCCTCACTGATTGGCTGAGGCAGGTGATACATGGCACCATGTGGCTCATTTGCAGGGTGCGATCCCACTCACCCCTTTAGGGAGTGGTTAAATAGCGGAGGGGCGCACCCCTTAGGATTTTTTCCTCTTCGGCGCCCCTCTGCCCGTTGCTATTCTTCTTCGTCTTCCCCGCGACCGCGCCGCCGCCAGTGCTCCTAGCAGCAGCGCCGCCGCCACACTTTTCCCTGTGCCACTGCGTCGTGGCCACCGCTGCGCAGCTCCCTCACCACGGGTCCTCGCCAATCCAGGCTTCTGACCCCCGCCGCCGCTAGCGCCAGTGAGGGTAGCGAGTACGAGATGACGGAGGAGGAGCTCGTCATCGCCGAGCAAGAAATGGAGGAGGACGCCGCCGCGGCGGACCGCGGCGCGTGGGGCGGGTCTTGGGTCTGTCAAGATGACCTGACTGGCTTTACCGGACCAGACGCATCCCTGCCGGCGTCGACGCTCGTCTCCCCTCTGCCGAACTGGCCCCCTCACCCAATCCAGGTGAGTTCGTCATGTTCTTGTCCCACTTCCAACGGGGGTTCGGATTACCGGTGAGCGACTTCTTCGAGGACTGGCTTAGCACCTACAAGCTGCAGCCGCACCACCTTCCATCCAACGCTATCACTTCTCTCTGCTTTTGCTTCTACGATTGAAGGCTACACCGGACTGTGGCCCACGAAGGAGCTGTGGATCCGGTTTTTCGGCCTTTGTTGTAACGTCATCCCCAACATCCAAGTTGAGTCGGAGGACAAGCATCTCACCCAATTCGGAGCTGCGTCCATCTCACCCCGGAGGACTTCCGTTTTCCCCCGGGTCACCGGGCTTGACTCCTACAAAGGATGGGTCCTGACCTTCTTCTATGTCCGGAATACGGGCACTGAAGATTTGATTCGGTTGCTCCCCTATACTCAGGGTCCACCTAACCCGGAATTTTGGGAGGAGATCTCCAAGAAGCCCACGGCCTTGGCCAACCAGGTTAACAAGAGGTTCGCGGAACTGAAGAAGCTCGGGTTGCGCAACGAGGATGCCATGATCACGTTAAATGCGCGAATCTCTCCCTCGAGCGCACCCACAAGGTGTGCCACATGAGTTTCAGCCGCGACCCCAACCGAACCTCCTCCTTCGAGCTGAGCAACACGGAGATTTATCGTCGGGTTAAGGCTGTCTTCACCACCCACAAGGATTTCTCCGCCGCGTGGACGTGGGGAATTGAGCACTTTTGTCGTGACAGGATCCCTCTCGTGGTAAGCTTCACGGGGCAAACTTACCTTGGATTAAATATATGTCGGTTTCTGTTGTATTTTTGACTCTGTTCTTCATTCTTTTTCTCAGCTATTCCTTCAGCAAACCCTTGAGGATGGCATGGATCTGACCCTTAAGTGGGTGCCGGACCGAGAAACCCCGGATGAGGAGGAGCCGGACCAGGAGATGTTTCTCCCTATGACCGACGCTACAAAATGACCCAGCGGTAAATTCTCTTCTCTTAGAGACTGGCCCGATGATGAGGATGACTCGGATGTCGACGTGATTGAACCTGTTGAGGCTGTCCCTCTTTCTTTTGCCTTTCCAACATCAGCTAACCCCGGTGGGCATATCCACGAGGATCCTCCGCTTGCTACGGGCGAACCGGTTCTAGTGGCGCCGAAGAAGAAGCACGAAGCCACACCAAGTTCCTCCTCCGGACCTTCTCAGCCCACAAAAAGGCGAAAGAAGGCCGGAGACAAAACTTCCTCCAAGCCGGCAGGCAAAGCCCCGGCACGAAGGGCTCGGAAACACAAGGAGGCCCAAACCTCGGATGCGTAAGTCATTTTTCCTTGCGTAACTCACTTTTCCTTGCATTGTTGTAATTTCTCTTATGACATTATTCTCTTCTGCAGGGCTCCGGTGGAGGTCCCTCAGAGCGGATCTAGCATCTCTTCACCGCTCCGATCTAGCCCTTCTCCCCCTCGTGACGACGAGTCACGTCCGCTGAGCCCTATTCCAGAGGGTTCTGCGGCTGCTCCGGGTTCCGCACTACCTCGTCGAGAGGAGTGCAACCTCGGAGCGGGAGAGACTGGCCCAGCCGAGGCGACGGCGTCCACAACTTCGGCATCGCCGCAACCAGCAGCCACCAAGACTACCTCGACACCAGCACCGGCCCCAGCACCAGCAGCAGTTCCAGTACTAGTGACCGAACCAGCACCAACACCCATTCCGGCACCAAGAAAATCAACAACCGCTCCAAGTCCAGCTATAAGAGCTCCAGCGCCAAGTTCTTCCGCCTCGTCCGAGTCATCTCAACCTCGGCGAGGAACTATCCCAGTAGCTCCTAAGGGGAAATCCGCTGTAGTTACTTCTTCCTAGCAAGCCAAGGGCAAAAAGGCTCCGGATGCTACCAAGTCACCATTCGTCGAGGCTGGGCAGCGAACCCTGGCGTCAATGCTTCCCAAGAAAGCTCCAGCAGCGAAGGATGCCCATGCCGAGTCAACTGATGCGCGGCAAATGGTTCTACATACTAGCCCAGCCCTTGCCTTGGTTGAGAGGAAAGAAGCGCATGCGAAGGGCTTGGTGGCACCCCATATGCCCACCGGTGAGCGGTACCCTCCGAGCCTGATTGAGTTCGTCATGAACTGGAACAAGGCGGAGTTCGTCCACAACGACGATCTCCCGGAAAAGTTTGGCCCCGCAGAATTTTCCGCCCAAATGAACACAGCCGCTAAGGCAATTAACCTCGTGGGGCGGATGATGGAGGTATGTCGCTTCTCCTTTACATGCTGTAGATAATAACCATTAGTCCCCGAGCCTCCGGTGGAATAACTTGTTACTCGGTCGGATGCTCATTAGAAAACTAACGTAGCTCTATGAGAACTTCAAATATGCAGACACCTAGAGCCGGGTTAAGTTCCACTTGGCCCGGATCTTGCACACTTCGAATATGCACACACCTAGAGCTGGGTTAAGTTCCACTTGGCCCGGATCTTGTACACTTCGAATATGCACACACCTAGAACCGGGTTAAGTTCCACTTGGCTGGATCTTGTACACTTCGAATATGCACACACCTAGAGCCGGGTTAAGTTCCACTTGGCCCGGATCTTGTACACTTCGAATATGCACACACCTAGAGCCAGGTTAAGTTCCACTTGGCCCGGATCTTGTACACTTCGAATATGCACACACCTAGAGCCGGGTTAAGTTCCACTTGGCCCGGATCTTGTACACTTCGAATATGCACACACCTAGAGCTGGGTTAATTTCCACTTGGCCCGGATCTTGTACACTTCGAATATGCACCAAGCTAATTTATGCTTCTGTACTTTTTTCAGGTAACCACCAATCGCCGGAGTGCTGAATTCCAACGCTTGCTGGATACCCACAAGATTCTACGTGCAAAGCATGTTGCACTTATCGCAGAACATGAAAAAAGGGGTAAGTTTCTCCCTTAGGGCTTTTCTGTTTTTCTTCATCTTCTTCTGCCGAACTAATCTTATCATTCTGTTTCTGCAGCTGGGGTGGAGGCTGAGAACAAGATCATGCGGAAGAACTTGGAGCAAATCAAAGGTATGTCCTTTTTGTCCCACCTTGTAGTGTTTTCCATTTCCTTTTCTCCTTGGCTCAGCGAACATTCATTCCTCGGCTCTGCTGGATCAACATACTATTTCAGCATCGCTTGAGGATAGTGTGCCCGTGCCTGATATGATGCTGCATTTTCTCGAACAAGCAGGGCAGCATCAAGCCGAGCTGAAGAAAAAAGATGACGAACTCGCTCTCCTCCGGACCAAGGACAATGAGATTGCCAGGCTCAAGGCTGAGATGGAGAAGATGAAGGCCCAGCACCAAACCGAGCTCCAAAAGGTTGGCCAGAACTTCATAGAAGAGCGCGAGCGCCTTACTCTCCAGATCTCCAAGGACCAGGACCTACTCAAAGAATCCGACATCCAGCTTGGATCGGCAAACGCTAAGCTTGAGCAACTTCGCAAGAGACGTGATGACTACATCAAGGAGTTGACCCGGATCCTCAGCCATATATCACGTAAGTTTATTCCGACATACTTTTCCGGGTTGCTTCATATGTATTTTCTTTACCTTCTTCCCTTGTCTTGCTTCCAGGCAAATTTCCTGAGAGCATCACTATTGCAAGCACAGCAGTTGCAGATTTTTGCCGAGCGAGGGGTACTCCTGCCGCTCCTGCTGGTTAGGAGGTTCCTTACGACATGGAGGACCTGTTGGTCAGCTTGTCATCTCGCGTGGAACTCATCAAGAATTATGGCAAGGATATCCTCGACGCTGCAGTTCGCATCTTCAATACGTTCTGGCCCAGAGAAGATAGCCTGGAGACCACCGTGATTCTCGTCAAGAAGCTAATGGAGACTGAGACCCAGCTCGATCTCGGAGAGTCATTTGGGCGTGCCGGTGATACTATCCTTCACCACATACTCACATGGTATGAGAAGATCGACCTCAGCCTCCTTACACGCCAAGACCGGATCCAGATGGACTAATGACCCGGAGTGGGTAGCTCGGCGCCAGGCTTGCGCCTACAGCCTCATCGAATATTCTCCTATCCATGAATGGGTTGAAGGACCGAGCTTCCTGGAATCTGTTGGGGACGAGAACACTGAAGACGGGTCGGATGAGGATGAAGAAGGCGATGCCTCAGATATTGAAGACAGCGAAGACGACACCGAACTTCCTCCTCCTGCTGCTCCTTAGGTTAAAAAAAACTTGAAAATTTATCAGATCCTCGGTATGCTGGGCGGAACTGTATCCTGTGTATATGTGATATTTTGCTACTAAGTTCTTATGCCGGGTTAACTTGGGCGTAGTCCCCGAGTTTCTTTTTCTTGTTCGTCCAATCTTTTGGCTCGGATCGTGTCTACCTTGATTCGGTTTTATGACTTACGAATCCGAGCTTCAAAAATTGTCTTAACAATACTAAGAAACTTTTAGACTTAGCTCAAAAATAAAGCTGCATAATAACTTGAAAATAAATACAGGGTTAGTCCGAAAAACAAACGTTAGCTCGAATAAATTTGTTTCCTTAGTTGCTTTTCATGTGCTACGCAATTCCAAACTTGTTCTCTTGCTTGCCATGAAGCCAATTCTTGTTGGACAGCAGCAAGTCGAAGAGTTGGGTTTTTGGTGCTCACACATTACTAATCCGAGTTAAGTAGAACAACTTATTCCAGCTAACGCACAAGAGACAACAACAAAAATTATGAAGGCAGTCCCCAAGTTACTGCTCGAGGTGCTAACATGTCATTGATAAGCTCATTGTCGACATACATACCGACATATGAGACTACTCGGATACATACACTTCTTAGCTAAGTGTAGAAAGGACGAAGTAGTGCTACATTCCATGGTCGCTTAGATTCCTCTTCGGACCTGTCCGCCTTGTTCTTTTCTTGTGGCTTTGCATCTATAAGATAATAAGAATCATTGTGCAATTCTTTGCTCACGATGAATGGCCCTTCCCATGGGGGGGATAATTTATGCATGCCGGTTGTATGTTGTACCAACCGGAGCACCAGATCGCCTTCCCGAAAGACTCGGGGGCACACTTTCCGGCTATGGTAGCGTCGGAGATTTTGCTGATATATGGCGGATCTGGATGCCGATTCTCGCTTCTTCCAGCAGATCAACATTATTTTGCCGGGATTCTTGCACTTCGGCTTCTGTGTATTGGGTGACCCTAGGCGAATCATGCTCTATGTCGGCTGGTAATACAGCTTCTGCCCCATATACCAGAAAAAATGGTGTATAGCCTGTTGATCGATTCGGAGTTGTTCTTAAACTCCACGGTACCGCTGGTAGTTCTTCTATCCAGCACCCCGCTGATCTTTGTAGCGGCTCAATGAGCCGAGGTTTTATCCCGGATAATACTAATCTGTTGGATCTTTCCACTTGTCCGTTCGATGCGGGGTGAGCTACCGAGGCTACGTCGAGTCGAATCTTCTTGTCCCGGCAGAAGCGCGCAAATGCTCCTTCCGCAAAATTTGTGCCATTATCAGTTATGATACTGTGAGGATAACCGTTTCTCAATATAATGTCTTTGAGAAATGTTACGGCTGTAGCTCCATCACATTTTCTTATAGGCTTCACTTCAATCCATTTTGTAAACTTATCCACCATGACCAAAATGTGAGTCATGTTTCCCCTTGCTGGTTTGAACAGGCCAACCATATCCAAGCACCATACAGCAAATGGCCACGTAATTGGTATGGTCTTGAGTTCCGACATCGGCATATGTGTCTTGGTAGCATACCTCTGACAACCATTGCATTTTCTCACCAGATCTTCTGCTTGTTCTAAGGCACTTGGCCAGTAGAATCCATGCCGGAACGCTTTTGCCACCAAGGCTCAGGATGAGGCATGATGTCCGCACTCTCCTTGGTGTATATCTCGGAGGATGTCGAGCCCTTCTTCCGGGTCAACGCATCGCTGGAGGACATTGGTTACACTCCGTTTGTACAGCTCGGAATTGATAATCGTGTATGCTTTCGCTCTCCTCTGTGTTTGCCTGGCTAACACCTCCTTAGTGGGTAACGTTCCATCTTTCAAGAATTGGAATATAGGCCGTGCCCAAGATGGTATTGCTCGTGCAGGGAACACGTCCTCATCAATTTCCATCTGATCCACCGGCATAACTTCAGCCGGATCACACTGAGCAGTCCTCGGGTCCAGCGAGGTAGTCCCCGGGTTTGCTGAGGCAGTCCCTGGGTTTGCTGATGCAGTCCCCGGGTTTCGCGCACTACCTCCCATGTCAATGTCCATGGGCTCAGCTCCAGATTCTGTATCTTCCGGGACATAGATCGAGTCGGTTCCTGGGGACGGCCTGACAGATGGTTTTCTAAGGTGTTCCAATGCTACACCAGGTGGAATTGCCTGTCGGGTTGATCCGAGCTTCGATAGTATGTCGGCAGCCTCGTTTTCCACCCGGGGTACATGGTGAAATTCGCATCCCTCAAAGTAACCAGATATCTTCTGCACATGAAATCTATACAGTGCCATGTTTGGATCCAGGGCGTCCCACACTCCGGACACTTGCTGCACCACCAAATCCGAGTCGCCAAAGCATATCATCCGACGTACCCCAATCTCTTTTGCCACTTTGAGCCCATGCACAAGTGCTTCATACTCTGCGACATTGTTTGATGCCGCGAAATGGATCTGCAACACGTATTTTAGCTGGTCCTTCTTTGGCGAGGTAAGCACAACTCCGGCGCCTAGTCCGGTTTTTGTTTTTGACCCGTCAAAGTGCATCCTCCAGTAGTTCGGATCTGGTGGTGGTGGTTCGTATTGTATCTCGGCCCAATCTACAAAAAAGTCCGCCACAGCCTGAGACTCGATTGCTTCTCTTCTGTCATATTGTGGTGCATAAGGAGCTAGTTCAATTGCCCATTTTGCGATTCGACCACTCGCATCCTTGTTACCCATTATCTCGGATATGGGAGCCTCACATATTACTTTGATGGGGTGCTCCTCAAAGTAATGCTTTAACTTCTTTGCCGCCATATAGACACCATATGCCACCTTTTGAAAGTGCGGATAGTTCTGTTTTGAGGCAGATAATACCTCGCTCAAGTAATACACTGGCCTCTGCACCGACTTACCCTCTTCATTGCGCTCTACTACAATCACTTCACTTACAACTCGGTTGGTTGCGGCTATGTAGAGCAACATTGGCTCCTTTGATAGTGGAGAGGATAACACTGGGGCAGTGGCCAACATCTTTTTTAGGTGGGCAAAGGCTTCATCGGCCTGTGGCGTCCAAACGAACTTATTCGACTTTTTCATGAGTTGGTAGAGAGGCAGTGCCTTTTCTCCCAACCGACATACAAACCGACTCAACGATGCCAGGCACCCAGTGAACTTCTGGACATCGTTAAGACACTTCGGCAGCTCCATTCATTCAATGGCCCGGATCTTAGTTGGATTGACTTCGATACCTCGGCTGGAGATGAGAAATCCGAGTAATTTCCCAACCGGGACACCGAAGGTACATTTTTCCGGGTTAAGCTTCATTCGGAACCTTCTCAAGTTCGTGAATGTCTGCCTAATGTCGTCAAGGAGTGTTTTGCTTTCCTTGGTCTTGATAACCACATCATCCACGTATACTTGTATGTTTTGACCTATTTGGTCGTGCAAGCATTTTTGCATACATCTTTGGTACGTTGCACCTGCATTTCGTAAACCAAACGGCATAGTGCGATAGCAATAAGCCCCGTACGGGGTGATAAATGCGGTCTTTATTTGATCATCCAGATTCAGAGGTATCTGGTGGAAACCAGAATATGCATCAATGAATGACAACAGTTCACATCCCACGGTTGAGTCTATGACCTGATCTATCCTCGGAAGTGGAAATGGATCTTTTGGACATGCCTTGTTCAGGTTCGTGTAATCGATACACATACGCCAAACTACTGCCACGTTCGGATCATCCTTCTTCTTTTCTACCAGCACCGGATTAGATAGCCAATCCGGATACAGTACTTCCATGGTAAATCGTGCTGCTAGCAACCGAGCTATTTTGTCTCCAATGACTTTTCTCCTATCCTCGGCGAAGCGGCGGAGAGGTTGCTTCACTGGCCTTGCTTCGGGTCTTACGTTCAAAGAGTGCTCGGCCAACTCCCTCGGAACACCTTGCAAGTCCTGTGTGGACCAAGCAAAAATGTCCCGATTCTCACGGAGGAAGCTGACGAGCTCGCTTTCCTATTTATCAGTTAACCCGACACCAATTGTTACGGTGCGCTCCGGGAACATGTCATCAACTGGAACCTTCTTGGTATCTTTCGCGGCTTGGAAAGAGACAGATCCATGCGGGTTACTCAGCGCCGGCATATACTGCTGCGCGGACTGAGCCAAAGCTGCCACCTCTTGAATTTTCCTTTTCTCCTGCGTGATCACAAGCGATTCGGCTAAGTTAGACCCGGTTGAGGCACACTCAATGGAACGTCGGAAATCTCCTGCAATGGTAATCACTCCATTTGGCCCAGGCAACTTCATCTTCAGATAACTGATGTGGCAGCTTGCCATGAACTTGTTCAATGCTGGCCTACCGAGTAATGCATGATACGCACTTTCCAAGTTCACCACCTCGAACTCCAGATTCTCAGTTCGGCAATTATCTCTCGTGCTGAACAATACATCGACCCGGACTTTGCCTATGGGCTCACAAGAAATGCCTGGTACAATACCATGGAAAGTTGTCCTTGTAGTCTGGAGCATGTTCTCCGAGATACCCAACTTGCGCATTGTATCCGCATACATAATGTTGATGCTACTACCATTGTCAATCAGTACCTTGGAGAACCTCACATTAATGTTAGGCCCAATGAATGTCGGGTCCAGCACTAACGCATACGAGCCGGGGCTTGGCATAAGCTTGGGATGATCCTTTATGCTCCAGGTGATTTCCTGGTCCGACCAAGGCATGTACCTCGTCACTGCCGGCATCACTGCATTCACCTCCATATGCCTACGCTGCAGGCTTTTTCTGTCAGTTTCCTCTATGGTGAACACGCAATAGCTTTGATGGTGCTCCCTGTACTCATTTCTCCCCTCATTTCCGGGGTACCTCTGATCCGGCTGATGTTGGTTTTCCACTTGATGCACCGCATCCCTTCTCTCAATGTTATCATACCTCGGCGGAGGGGGAGGCAACATTAGCTGTTGCGTGTTTGCTCCGGAGAGCAGTTGCTGCCGGGGTAACTCCTGCCGAGGTTGATCATTCCGGGGTGCCTGAGCATTCCCCAAACCACCTTGTTCAATCTTGCACATCCACTCACATTGCCTCGTCGTATGACCCGCTGGATTACTCGGGTTTGGTGTGTGAAACTTACACGGTTGGTCCAACATCGACTCATAGGTATACCTCAGACGGTCTTTCTTCTCTTGCCACTGTCTCTTTTGCGGCGTCCATGTTTTCTTTCCATCATTTCTTGGAGTCCATTGCCCTCCAGTTTTCTGGCGCTGGTTGCTCCCTGCTCCGGGTTGATCTTGATTCACAGCCGCAACTTGTTGCGAACCGTAGCGATGATCCGGTCTATCGTCTCTTCTTTTTCCTCTGTAGTCATTCCTCCGAGATGACCCGGCTCCATCCCTCTGATAGTATTCCTCGTTCGACTCGTTTGACGCGAGCCTAGGTTGAGTCGGATCACCCAAAGCATACGAATCGACAATCTGGATCATCTCTGCCAACGTAATTGGCATTTTCCTTTGCAACTTCATCCATAGCTTGCTTCCATATCTGCACCCTTGCGCAAACCACGCTATGGCCTGTGACTCTATGACACCCTCACACGAGTTTCTCACGGTACACCACCGGGTCAAGAATTCTCGGTCTGTCTCATTAGGTCTTTGCTTACACATTGCTAGGGTCTGCGGCCTATTTGGCCTCTGATATGTACTTGAGAAATTGCTAATAAACATTTCCTCAAAATCTATCCAGCAGTTGATGCTTCCTGGTGGTAAATTGTTCAGCCATACTCTCGCCGGCCCTTCCAACATCTGGGGTACGTATCGTACAGCCCATCTCAAGTTGCCAGTGGCAATTTTCACAGTCGTAGCATAGTTTATCAGCCAATCCTCCGGCTTGGTTCTGCCATCATACGTCTCCGTGCCCCTGGGAAGCTGGAAGTTGGGTACCGGTGGCTCCTTCATGATCCGGGGTCCGAAGCATGCTGGACCCGGTGGACCTTGACATTCGATCTGTTCCGACCTATACAGGCGATCCAGTTTCATCCTGGCGTCATCCGACATCAAATCCCTGCTTCCCAACCTTGACCCTATCACATGATAGTCCGGTCTTGGGTACCCCGCGTTCACCATCTCCGAATCACCGTCGTTGTACCGGTTTTGCTCTTGTGGCGCACCTCTCTATTGCATACCTCAGCCGGCACTTTGCTCTTGCCTTGGTATATTCCGCTGCTGCGGTTGTCCTGCTCCTGCCGAGTTTCGCTGTCCGGCATTGCCGTTGGCAGCGTTCCCTTGACCGGCATTGCCTTGGTCGTGGTTACCTCGGCCAGCTTCACCTCGGCTCACACTTCGTCGATCATCATTTTTCTGTGCTTCTTTTCCTTTTCCTGCCCACGTCGGGTCGTACGGGACGATATGTTTGTTCCGTCTGGCCGAGGTTACTACCTCTTCTCTCCTTAGACCACCATGAGGAGACGATGCGGCTCCAGCGGATTTCTCCTGGTTACCCATCGCCGAATGGACGATTTTGGAAGCTCCAGCTCTCTCCGGGTTAGCTCTGAGTAGCTCTTCGTTCTGTCTGTTCGCGATCTGAACTAGCTCGTTAACCCTATCTTGTTGTCTTTGATGGGCCTCACCCGTCAGACCCTCTAACTCGGATGCAGCCGCATCTACTGCTCTGAGGTTCTTTGTCGGGGTACTATACTTCGGCAGCCCAACGGACAAACAGTTCTCTGACTCCTCAATCCTAGTATCACCTTCTCTATTCATCTCACTCATGAGATTTCTCCCTTTTACTTTTACCGTGTCAACTTTGTTTGCTTTTGCATATTCGCGTAGCGTCATGTTCAACGACTGTTGAGCCGTGGCTATTTTCTTTGCGCCTTCTAGTATCTTTTGCCTAGTTTCCTCCAACTCGGCCTGTGCCCGAGTCGGATCTACTGCTACTACTACAGGGTTTGCCAAGCTATCCATCGCCTCTCTCAGCACATTTTCTGGCCTCTCTAGTGGAGGACCCCTAGCTTTCCTTGGTGCCTTAGGCGTTACCTCCGGATCTGGCACCGGATCCTTGTTTGCGCCCGCACCAGGCGCGGTCATCATCACCTCTGCATGGTCCGGGAGGCGAGCGTCTGGCGCCCATGAGCCACGATGAGGTGGTTCCCCTGACCGACGGCGGCGATGATGGCGCCGCGTTCGTCCACAGCAACGTAGACCTTGTGCACGCCGAGCTTGAAGAAGAGGTTGTTGCGCGGAAGTGGGCGCGTGCTGAAGCAGCCTGCGTTGTCGCTGACGAAGTCCAGCGCTCCAAAGCGCTGAACGAGCCCAGAGACGACGCATTTGCCGGTGGCGATGAAGTTTCCCGTCCGGATCTTGACCCCTGCTAGCGCCGCTAGCCCCACGGTGGGCGCCAACTGTCGTGGTGATGTCACGGTAGATGCCATGGATAGGCTAAAGGTGGGGACTAATACACGCTAGGGGAATCCAGGGAGGGATAGTGAAGTGATTCTCCACATTGAAGTTTGTATTGCTTTCCTTTCAAGATTACAAGCGCTCCTAGAGCTGTATTGGCGAGAGGAGGAAGAAGAAGCTCTCTTACTCTCACCCACAGTTCACACCTAAAACCTTAGCCAAATCAGTATAGAAGAAAACCCAACCCCCTCTACTGAAACCCTAGCCCCCCTTATATAGAGGGGGCTTGGTCTCTGCCTAGGGTATACGTGGAGGCATATTCCTAAGAATATGCCTTCTCTCAAAGTGGTAACCCGACCGTGGTGCTTTTCCCCCACGTCACACATGCTTTAGCTACGTGAGCCTCTGCGGCGCCCGCGTCAGCCGACACGGGCGTCGTCACCCTTGTCGGCCATGACCCGGTGGTCCTGCCCTTGCCTGCTTTGCTCATGCAGTGCGTACCGGGACTTCTTTTTGACCAGCGAGATTCCTTCCTTCTCCTAGAAGCTAAACGGGACCCGGATCATGGTAGATCCGGCTATACCTGTTCCTGCATACAAGTTAGACAAGCACTTCCGACTTACTCCTTAAGTCAGCTGAGATAATATTAGGCGGCCCCCCTGGTCCGGGTTACTCCGTGATCTGGCCTGCCTTGAGGTGACCCGGCCAGCATCCGCTTTGACCCTGCCGAACCTAGGCTAACTCGGCCTTTATACCCCGGAGTGACCCTACCCGAGGGTATCCCCCCAACATATTTACTATAGTAGGAGAGACAGACACCCGCCAGCTACTTATGCAAAACTAGTTGCATGTCAGTCGTGGAACCGGTCTCATGTGCGATGACATGTAAGGTTGGTCCGGGCCGCTTCATCCCACTATGCCACCACTATCCAAAGTACATGAAATATGCAATATCATGATCATCATCGCCCACATATAAACATATGTGTACTACCCGTGCAAAGCACCTACGCATAGATCAGGCTCTGATACGACTGAAGGGTTCACAACATAGAGAACAAAAAAATTCCTACGATGAGAACTATACGCCAAGATCTATCTACTAGATACAAGCAACGGGTGGATATACATCCATGGAGAACTTACCCTCGAAGACAATAAAGTTTTTTTAACGAGTGGGACCTCGTGGATGATGTAGTCGTATGCTTGCCGATCTCAAGATCGTGTGGAAGTCCTAGCGCCGCAAACCAGCAGCACATCCGCACTCGCACACACGTTCAGGCCACCGAACAACCTCCGCATCCTCGCTCCAGCGATGCAGCGGAAGCAGCAACTCCTTCCAGACGAAATGCCACCGGGAACATGTATCTCGCTAATCTGTGACAATGGGGAAATAATTCTAGAGGGAGAGAGAGATCCTTCACGAGGAGGTGTGAGGAAGAAGGGTGAGAGGGGTGGCCTTTTATAGGAGGAGGGGGGTACCCCTTCCATGGTCGGTGCCCCATGGAGGTGACCCCTCACCTCCCCCATTCATATGGTGGTAACTCCCTCCACATTAAAATGCCCCTTCACATTCTCTTTTAAAGTCTCCACTTTAAATGCATTAAATTTCTCCAAATTTAATGCTCTCTCATTTAATAAAACTCTTTTATTAAATGTATTCGGAATTTTGTTAATTACTTTAATTAACAAACATTCATATAAACCCCCCTTCAACATTTCAATATTACATGCAGAACCAATTTCTGCAATTTCACTTGAAACAGTTTCGGTGTCTATTGAAATAATTCTAGCGCTTTGCAATTATTCGTCTAAAACACATTTGCTCCAAATGGTGTTGGTGTACCTTAAGTGTGTCACCCTACGGTTCGTGAATAATGCAGACATGATTGAGACCCCTCTCAGATCAATAATTAGAAGCGAGACCTGGAGATCCATATTGACTCCGACACATTCTACGATGACTTCTGTGATCGTGAGAACCTTTAACATTAGTAACTAAATCCCTTTGTCTCGCGATATATTACATGACCGAGATTCGATCATCGGTATCTCCATATCTAGTTTGATCTCGTTACCAACATGTACTCTTTTCTTGTTCCTGTGATATAACATTCTAGTGATCTTATCACTTGCTTGCAAGCTAACCAATGTGATATCACCGAGAGGGCCTGATACATTGCTAATGTATCCATAATTCTTGATGTTCCATGCTTGGTTTTATCTACTTTCTTGTGTTTTGTTCCAACTTTGGAGTACTTTCTATACACTTTCTTGGACTAACCTATTAACAAGTGCCACAGTGCTAGTTGCCTGTTTTCTGCTGTTTTTGGTTCCAGGAAAGTCAGAAAATCAATATTCTCGGAATTGGACCAGACAAAAGCCAAAGTCGATATTTTATCGGAAGACTCACGGAGCCAGAAGACGAGACGGAGAGGGGCCATGGGGTGGCCACACCATGTGGTGGCACGGGCTAGCCCTGGCCGTGCCACCAGGTGGTGTGGGCCCCCTAGCCGCCCACCGACCTTGCCTCTTCGCCTATAAGAAGCCTCCCGATGCATAAACCCTAAATCATCAAGCCTCCAGCCACGAAAAGTTCATGCCGCCGCCACCCGAAGGGAGATTCGAGAGAGAAAGTCTATGTTACGGCACCTGGAAGTGCCCCCGGATCCATCTCCATCGATCCCCACCACCATCTCCATCACCATTGTTGATTCCCATGATGAGGAGGGAGTAGTTCTCTCTCAAGTCTAAGGGTTCTACCGGTAGCTATGAGTTCATCTCTCTCTATGCATGATCTTATTGAGATCATGAGCTGTAATCTATAGATCTACCTTGCTACTCAAGTGCTTTAATATATCTCTACTCTCCCCATGTGTGCGAAGTTGATAGTGTGCACACCATGGTGGCACTTAGGCTAGAGATTACAAATACTTGTTATGAGTTATATTTGGAGTTGGATGTCTTTATGAAATTGTGGTGTTTGTTTGAACCATCTAGTGCTCAAGGTGACAGTGTGGTGTTATCTAGATGGGAAAGGCATACTTTCAGGAGTGCTGTTATAGCCATACCATGGATTAGAGTGTCCAATCGGAGAGTAGTTCAGAGTAGTATCATGATGAGAAGATATTTATATGAGAGTGTTCACTAGTGAAAGTATGATCCCTAGGCCTTGTTTCTAAGCATTGAAACACTGTTTGCTACTAGATCTGTTACATGTTTGCTTGCTTCCATATTTATTTCAGTTTTACTTTAGTCTTTTCCACGCCATCAAGCTATTTTCTATCATTGTTACCACTTATAATTATCTATACCACTTGTATTTCACTATCTCTTCGCCGAACTAGTGCACATATACACCTGACAAGTGTATTGGGTGTGTTGGTGATGTCTACGCACTTCTATTCTTGTAGACAGTTGTTGGGCCTCCAAGTGCAGAGGTTTGTAGAACAGCAGCAAGTTTCCCCTTAAGTGGATCACCCAAGGTTTATCGAACTCAGGGAGGAAGTGGTCAAAGGTATCCCCTCTCAAGCAACCCTGCAATCAAGATACAAGAAGTCTCTTGTGTCCCCAACACACCCAATACACTCGTCAGGTGTATAGGTGCACTAGTTCGGCGAAGAGATAGTGAAATACAAGTGGTATAGATAATTATAAGTGATAACGGTGATAGAAAATAGCTTGATGGTGTGGAAAATACTAAAGGCAAACTGAAATAAAGAAGGAGGCAAGCAAACATGTAACAGATCTAGTAGCAAACGATGTTTCAGTGCTTAGAAACAAGGCCTAGGGATCATACTTTCACTAGTGAACACTCTCTCATATAAATATATTCTTCTTTATGATACTATGCTGAACTACTCTCCGGTTGGACACTCTAATCAATGGTAGGGCTATAACAGCACACCTCAAAGTAAGTCTTTCCCATCTAGAAAACCCCACACTGTCACCTTGAGCACTAGATGAGTCCAACAAACACCACAATTTCATAAAGACATCCAACTCCAAATATAACTCATAACAATTATTTGTAATCTCTACCATGGTGTGCACGCTGTCACTTTCACACACATGGGGAGAGCAGAGATCTATTAAGGCACTTGAGTAGCAAGGTAGATCTATAGATTACAAGCTCATGATCTCAATAAGATCATGCATAGAGAGAGAGATGAACACATAGCTACCGGTACAACCCTTAGCCTCGAGAGAGAACTACTCCCTCCTCATCATGGGAATCAGCAATGGTGATGGAGATGGTGGTGGAGATCGATGGAGATGGCTCCGGGGGCACTTCGCCATCCCGGCAGGGTGCCGAAACAGAGACTTTCTGTCCCCCAAATCTCCCCTTCGGTGGCGGCGGCGATGCGGAACTTTTCGTGGCTAGAGGCTTGGCGATTTAGGGATTATGCCTCGGGAGGCTTCTTATAGGCCAGAGGGCAAGGTCGGTGGGCAGTCAGGGGGCCCACACCATGCCCTGGCGCGGCCTAGGTGGACCCCCGCCTAGGGTTGGTGTGGCCACCCTATGGACCCTCTCCGACTCTCCTTCTGGCTCCGTGAGTCTTCCGGGACAATAGTAACTTTGGCTTTTGTCCCGTCCAATTCCGAGAATATTCATTTTCTGACTTCCTGGAACCAAAAACAGTAGAAAACAGGCAACTTGCACTGTGGCATCTTGTTAATAAGTTAGTCCAAGAAATCATATGAAAAGTACTCCAAAGTTGGAACAAAACACAAGAAAGTGGATAAAACCAAGCATGGAACATCAAAAATTATAGATACATTTGCAATGTATCAACATCCCCAAGCTTAACTCCTGCTCGTCCTCGAGTAGGTAAGTGATAAAAAGAAAGAATAATTTTTGAGGTGACATGCACCATCAAAGACTTGATCAAAGTATTTGCAAAACATTCAAAGCTGGGATCATAGTACTTCAATCATAACATGAAAGACAAAGTTCTAGCAATAAGCAAAGAAACTATGTTGCAACATGAAAAGGCATAAAGAAAAGATTCATGAATAACAATGCTTTGCAAGACGTTTGTTTGTTTCACATAAAGAAAACATAGCATAGTAGCATTCAGCTTGTCCCTCATAGAGTAGCAAACATAAATGCATAGGACACCTTCAAAGTTCATAAGAGTGACTAGATACAATAGTTTAAAACAAGCAATATCAAAGTATGCATCAATCAACTAGTCTTGGGACAATGCACATAGAACTAAGAATGGCCACTATGCTCTCAAAGTAGGTGCATAAAGATAGAAGGTGGAGACTCAATGTAATGGTGGAAGAAAAGCCTTTGTAAAAGGAAGTAGGGATTCAAGTCTCATAAAGAGCTTCCAAAAATTATGGTACTTATAGCTTTCATCTCTCATTGTGTAACACCCTCAGAATCGGCCCTATGCAAGTTTCAGCGCTTCCCGCCAAACCCGCATAGAAACGATTCAAAGGTGCCCACCAGGCACTTGCGTGCGGGTGGAAAACGAAGTAATATCATTACACAATAGTCCTTGATGGAACCCACAAAACACATATATATATAACAACGACTCAAAGATAGCTTTTCTGGTGCGGTGTTGACGAGGGAGTTTCTTCTTCTTTGTTCCCCGGCAACAGTGCCAGAAAATAGCTTGATGTCTATGCACTTCTATTCTTGTAGACAGTTGTTGGGCCTCCAAGTGTAGAGGTTTGTAGAACAGCAGCAAGTTTTCCCTTAAGTGGATCACCCAAGGTTTATCGAACTCAGGGAGGAAGTGGTCAAAGGTATCCCCTCTCAAGCAACCCTGCAATCAAGATACAAGAAGTCTCTTGTGTCCCCAACACACCCAATACACTCGTCAGGTGTATAGGTGCACTAGTTCGGCGAAGAGATAGTGAAATAAAAGTGGTATAGATAATTATAAGTGATAACGGTGATAGAAAATAGCTTGATGGTGTGGAAAAGACTAAAGGCAAACTGAAATAAAGAAGGAGGCAAGCAAACATGTAACAGATCTAGTAGCAAACTGAAAATAGCTTGAGTCCAACAAACACCACAATTTCATAAAGACATCCAACTCCAAATATAACTCATAACAAGTATTTGTAATCTCTAGCCTAAGTGCCACCATGGTGTGCACGCTGTCACTTTCACACACATGGGGAGAGCAGAGATCTATTAAGGCACTTGAGTTGCAAGGTAGATCTACAGATTACAAGCTAATGATCTCAATAAGATCATGCATAGAGAGAGAGATGAACACATAGCTACCGGTAGAACCCTTAGCCTCGAGAGAGAACTACTCCCTCCTCATCATGGGAATTAGCAATGGTGATGGAGATGGTGGTGGAGATCGATGGAGATGGCTCCGGGGCACTTCCCCGTCCCGGTAGGAATGCAGACTTTCGTCTCCTGAATCTCCCTTCGGCAGGCAAGGCGCTGCAGAACTTTTCGTGGCTGGAGGCTTGACTATTTAGGGATTATGCCTCGGGAGGATTCTTATAGGCCAGAGGGCAAGGTCGGTGGGCAGCCAGGGGCCCACACCATGCTCTGGGGCCTAGGTGGACCCGCGCCTAGGGGTGGTGTGACCACCCTATGGCCCCTCTCCGAGTCTCTTTCTGGCTCCGTGAGTCTTCCAGGAAAATAGTAACTTTCGCTTTTGTGCCGTCCAATTCCGAGAATATTCATTTTCTGACTTCCTGGAACCAAAAACAGCAGAAAATAGGCAACTGGCACTGTGGCATCTTGTTAATAGGTTAGTCCAAGAAATCATATGAAAAGTACTCCAAAGTTGGAACAAAACACAAGAAAGTGGATAAAACCAAGCATGGAACATCAAAAATTATAGATACATTTGCAATGTATCAACATCCCCAAGCTTAACTCTTGCTCGTCCTCGAGTAGGTAAGTGATAAAAAGAAAGAATAATTTTTGAGGTGACATGCACCATCATAAACTTGACCAAAGTATTTGTAAAGCATTGAAATCTAGGATCATAATACTTCAATCATAACATGAAATACAAAGTTCTAGCAGTAAGCAAAGAAACTATGATGCAACATGAAAAGGCACAAACAAAAGATTCATGAATAACAATGCTTTGCAAGACGTTTGTTTGTTTCACATAAAGAAAACATAGCATAATAGTATTCAGCTTGTCCCTCAATAGAGTAGCAAATATAAATGCATAGGACACCTTCAAATATAATTTACTCCCACTACAATTAATAAGAATGACTATGTTTATGTGGAGAGTATTAATTCTTTTATGCATGTGGCTCATGATAAGAATGTTTTATGTGATAGTTATATTTCTAACTTTATTCATGATGCTATTGAAAGTTATTTTGAGAGAGGGAAACATGGTTTTATGCATCTCAATAATATTAAGTTTCCCCTCTTTATCTTGAAAGTCTTGAAGTTGCACTTGTTTTGCTTTCCTATGCTTGTTGCTTTGTGCTTTCATGACTTGTTTCTTTACAATATTCCTATGCATAGGAAGTGGGTTAGACTTAAATGTGTTTTGAATTTGCTTCTTGATGCTCTCTTTTACTTCAATTCATATTTCTTATGTGAGCATCTTCTCAAACTATCAAGTCTAACTTAAAGGCGTTAAAAAAAGTACTTATTGGGAGATAACCCAAAAGTTTTAGATGAGTCTTGGAAGTTATAACCTCTGTAATAACCACTCATTATCCTTTTTATTTGCTTTTTGTGCCAAGAGTAACCTCTAATGAGAGAGAAGTAATGCTTGGAAAAGTTGCTGTCCCGAAACAGATTTTTATGCTTCGTTGTAAAAATTCTTGTAAAATCTCTGTACGTCAGTTTGAGCTGTAATTTTTTGGGATTTTGCCCCAGGTTGTTATTTAACTTCCGTTAGTTCAGCACTTTTCGATTTGACCAACAGAAGGTCTTAGAAAAAATTGGTTTTTACCTGCAGGTCTGATTTGACAGATTTCTGCCATTATTTGCATTTGCTTCTTGTTGATTCCTTTTTGGGTTCTCTTTTGGGGAATTGAGCTTTTTGAGGGAAGTGCTTCAGTAGCTTGTGTTTTAATGGAAGTTTTATTGGTGTTTAAACTGAACCCAAAGACTTATTATCTTGAGTACACTGATGTTGCTAATGAAGATTGTGTGAAGTTTTGTATGAAGGAAAATTTTCAGTTGTTAAGGAAAGAATGATGTAATGAGATGAAGAATGGACTAAAGCTCAAGATTGGGGATGCCACCCATGTCACCCCAAGAAATATCCAAGAAGTACAAGCGTCAAAGCTTGGGGATGCCCAAGGCATCCCCTTCTTCATCAATAAAAATCTCAGGTCTTTCTAGACACTTCGTTTTTATTGTTTCATGCACAGTTGTGTTGTTCTTGGAGCGTCTTTGTTTTTGTTTTTAGTTTTCTTTTCCTTACTTTGCTTGAATAAATTGGTTGGACCCCCTCTTTCATACAATAGTTTTCAAATTGTTTGGATTGGATTGGAAAAAAGTAGAAAGTTCATGCTTAAGTGGTCAAGAGAGCTTATTTTTTACTGTGGCTCATGCTTTGTCATGTCATGCTTGGTATTGCTTTAGCTTTATGCTTAGTGATCTTTGCTGTAGCATGACATGTTATAAACAATTGAGATTGCTTAATGTGCCTTGAAAGAATCATGCGTTGTTTTAGCATATTAAAGCATAGTATTGTGGTATTCTCCTTTGATGCTTTATTTGGGTTGACTTGGCGCATGATCACACCATGTTATGACTATTCCAAGTCACCATAGCCTTTACGATCCTTTAGTTTTCAACTTGTAATATCACTTTATGCTTTAATTAATGATGTTTTGTCGTTTTGCATGATTATGGCCATTATTGCTCTCTTAGTTGGTCGCTCCCAGTCTTTTGCTAGCCTCCATAACCAAGTATGAGTTCCACTCATGCATCCAACTCCTTAAACCAAGTTATCCAAAGAGTCCACCATACCTACCTACTAGCATATGCTATTCCAAGTATATTCATGTTTTTATCTACCTTCTGAATTAAACTTATTATGAGAAAACTAGTTATTAAAGCTCTCACGAACTTGATGGCACACTTTACTTTTCTTGCCATTAATAAACTTGAACCATTGTGTCGTCTATGTTGTATATGCTTGCACTTATTTGTTGGGGATTAGCATAACCATGCTGTCATGGGGAACGCTTTCAACATTGCACTTGTACTTTGTACCTAGTTGATATCATGCTCTTTTGTCTATGGATGTCATCGGTGTGAAATGAAAGGGGAGCTTGTAAGTCCATGGAGTTATGTATATGTGTTAGAGAAATGCCTGGGCCGCTGGTCTAATCCATGTTGTCATGGTGGAAACCTGCAACGTAACCATAATGAGCTACCTATGAAGCATTCTTCTTATAAAAAAAGTGATGGGTTCGTAGCATGGAAAACAAAAAATTTCTACCGCAAGAATGAACAAAACCCAGATCTAATCTAGATAAAAGCCAAGATCTAATCTATTAGACATGTGCAACGAGATAGATCTGTACTAACCCTCATAGATCTGAAAGCGTTACGAGATTAGATCTCGGGGTTGATGTAGTCGATCACTTGCCGATCTCAAGATCGTGTGGACGATCCTTACGGCGCCGCGTTCCGGCAGCGCTCATGATCGGTCACACGTATGAGTCGAAGGCACCTTCCTCTCCCTGCTCCAAATGAGCAGCGGAGGTAGTAGATCTTCTCCACAGAATCCCAGCAGCACGACGGTGTGGTGGTGGTGGTGGAGTAGAGATTTCTGCAGGGCTTCGCCTAAGCCGGAGCAGAGCGAAGGAGGAGGAGAGAGGCGGTGGCTAGGGTTTGCTATGGGAGAGGTCTAGGGGGTGGCGCCCCCTCCCCTCTATTTAAAGGAGGGAGGCGCCATGGGAGGGGGAGTCCTAGTAGGAATCCCCTCCCTCCTTGGCCGACGGATTGGGAGGGGGGAGGAATCCTCCTCCCCCACGAATCCATGTCTTGCCCCACAAAGACTCCTTGATCCTTTCTTGGTTTTCAAGCAAACTCCAAGAAATCTTCTAGGACCTTCCAGAACATTCCGAAACCTTCTAGAATCTCCATACAAACACTCCGGAACATTTCCTAACTTAGAAAATGATCCCCAATATATGAATCTTATTCTCCGGATAATTCCGGATCTCCTCGTGATGTCCCGGATCCAATCCGAGACTCCGAACAACATTCGGTCTCCAACGCACATTCCATATCTACTTAAAACAACTTTGAACCTTAAGTGTGTCACCCTACGGTTCGTGAACATGTAGACATGACGGAGACACATCTCCGATCAATAACCATTAGCAGGATCTGGAGATCCATAACAGCTCCCACATACTCAACGATGACTTTGTGATCGATAGAACCATTAACATACGAAACCAATTCCCTTTGTCACGCGATATTCTACTTATCCGAGGTTTGATCGTCGGTATCTCCATACCTTGTTCTACCTCGTTACTGATAAGTACTCTTTACTCGTTCCGTGATATGTCATCCCTCGTGACCTAGTCACATGCTTGCAAGCTAACTAGATGACATTCCACCGAGAGGGCCCAGAGCATATCTATCCGTCATATGGATGGACAAATCCCAATCTTGGTCCATGCGCTTCAACACATACTTTCAGAATACCCAATGACACCTTTATAACCACCCAGTTACGAAGCGGCGTTTGATGTCATCAAAGTACCCATCCGGTGATGGTGATTAACATAACCTCATGGTCGAAGGATTAGGTTACTATGCATTTGAAAGCTTGTAGCAAAACGAACTTAATGACTTGATCTTATGCTATGCTTACTATGGGTGTGTGTCCATCACATCATTCTCCTAATGATATGATCTTGTCATCAATGACATCCAATGTCCATGATCAGGAAACCATGATCATCCATTAATCAACAAGCTAGTTTAACAAGAGGCTTACTAGGGACTCTTTTATGTTTACAAAACACACAAGTATTAATGTTCCGGTTAATACAATTATAGCATGGGATGTAAACATTTATGATAAACATAATGATATAATAATAACCACTTTATTATTGCCTCTTGGGCATATCTCCAACAGTCTCCCACTTGCACTAGAGTCAATAATCTAGTTAAAAACTTGTGCATTCAACACCTATGGCTTTATGGTGTTGTATAGACACTATTGCTAGTGGTAAACATAATCTTTGGATCTGACACTTCTAGGTCCACGTGTATTTGCATGTCCTTGCGTCTCTATGCATTACTCATTCTCCAATGAGATGGCATTGTATAAATTTGGTCCTTTGGTGAGACCTTTAGTTCCTTGGGATTAAATCATGTTGATACAATTGTCATACAATGTATCTTCATAGTATTATCCCGCTATGAACCACACCTAGTTTGATAACAAACTACTTGACGCAAATGCCCTCATTTGCTGCTAGAATAGCAGTCATATACTTAGCCTTTTGTTGTAGTATCTGTCACAATGTTTTAACTTTGGTACTCAACCAAATCCGTTATGGAACTTCCGTTCCATTACATTGTGCCACCCATAGTTTAAATTGAGATAAACTTAATTTGTGACAAAACAAGTATTAATGCAACAATTTACAATGAACTATTTGTCATCACTATATAAATAATATATTCTTAGTTCTTCCAAAGATCATAGGAATATCCATACTATTGTCCAATGATCATCTTATGAGTCATTCTGGTATATGCTCATAACATTTAGAGCATAGGACATATCTGGATGTGTACATCTCAAAGAGTGATTGATCAAAATATTCTTGTGATTTCAGCAAGTGTCAAAACACTTGAATCTCGTGTCAACACACTTGAATCTTGATTCAGTCCTTTCCGTGCGTCAAGAACTTTTCTTGTTGTTTCCATATTGAACTCATTCAACATCTTATCTATGTACATTTGGCAAAACCATATTAGCGCCTCAATCTATCCATATAGACATTGATGCCTAATTCTTGGGTTATGCCTAAGTCTTTCATCAAAATGAAATTCTTAACCTGTGTCAATAAAAGATACATCATTTCTAATCAACAATATGTCTTTCACATAATGTATTAGAAATATGTCTCAGCGCTCCCACTTAATTTCTTGCAAAATACAAACATCTTCATCGTCTCTGATGAAATTAAACCTTTTAACGGTTTCATAACGGTGAAGATTCCAACTCCGTGATGCTCACTTCAACCATTGAAGTTTTGCATACTCTTTTAGCATCCTTTGAATTAACAAAACCCTTTGGGTCGTGTCATGGACATATCCTACGTAACCATTCTATTAGTAGAACTTGTTTTGTTTGTTCAACTACCATATACCAAAATATATTTAGTGGTTGCTACATTAATCCGTCCAGACTAAATATCGCTATGAAAAATCAAATCTTATCATAGTCAATTCCTTGAACATTGTTGTAAACTCTTTCTGACATGTCGACTATTTCATAGATGTGAAACATCCATGTCTGTTTCTTTATAGATCCATATACGACTGTAAGGTCTTGCACCTTTCCAGAGGGTCTTTCAAATTCAAAGCTTGATTTCTCGTGTATGGAATTATCACGGATTTTATGGCTTCAAGCCACTTAACAAAGTCAGGGCCCATCATTGATTATTTGCATGTAGTCGGTTCATCATTGTCAAACAACAATGATTTAACTCTCAAATCTTGGCATTTGATTACTTACCCGACCTACTTGGTTCAATAGTAACTTAGATCTCCGTGACCACAACCTTTGAGGCACGTGAGCCATGAGCATTGTTGCTGCCTCCGGGACACTTACCGATGCTGCGCAACTCAGCACATATTAGCCAAGGTTCAACGACCTTGTCAAAGTTCTATTGTCCACCCACTTAACTTTTCACCAAAATTCCTTCTCAAGAAACTCGACATTCTAAGCGATAAACACTTTTGTCTTCGGTGTTATGGAATACCCAATGGTTATTCGAAATAACCTACAAAGACATGCTCATCCGACTTTGGTTGTAAACATTTTACTTATGCCTAGCATACCAAAAATTTAAGAAAGGACAACTTGGGTTTTATCCCAAACCATGACTTATATGGTGTCATTTCAACGGATCACGATGGAGCTCTTTTCAGTGTAAAGGCGGTAGTCACTAAAGCTTTAATCTTTTAAAATATAATGGCAGCTTTTATAAATGACACCTTTGATCTTACCATGTCAAACAAGGTTTCATTACATATCTCGAACACTCCATACTCCTACGGTGTTTTGGGAAATGCAAATCCATGGAACAATTCCTCAAATCTTAGGTGTTTCGCTAAACTTGTAACTCAAACATCTTTCTTGTTACAATAATATTTCACTTCATCTTGAAAGTCTTTGAACATTTTCAAATGTTTCATACTTTTTCCTTATTGAGTAAGTATATACATATACTCACTCAAATCTTCGGAGAAAGCATATGAAGTTGAAATCCATCGCCCACGACTACACATAATGGACTATATACATCAATATGTACAAATTCCAATCAGTTAGTCGTCCATTCCTCTTTTGGCCTACGAACGGAGTTTTAATTATCTTCAGGAAAGTATCACAAGCGTCATTTGATCAAAATCAAAGACTCCAAAAATCCATCAACATGGAGTTTCTTCATGTATCCCTAATATAATTTAAACGGTGATGTCACTTCGCAAGTGATCTCTCAATCATTTGTCTTGCGACATTTTAGCATTAGTTTTATGGTCGTTATTTCTCCAACCAGACTTGTATATCATCCATCTATTATGGAATACGGTGATTATTTGAACAACCTTTTGTCGTCATAATACCTGATCAAAATAACAATTATTGAAACAAATCTTGAAGGCAAGCTTTGATGTTAACGAGCAACACAACAACCCTTTGTTTGTTTTCGATGAACATCATCACATATTCTCTTGCTAGTTACTTAGGCCATTGCAGTTCATGAATTGTGTTGTCCTGTATGACACTTCATACCAACCAATTCGGTATCCAATACCGCAGAACCACATTGTTTAACAACCAAGGAATACAGCCATAACATGTATCTTCTATATACCTAAGTTGGATATCTCCAATCTTTTCTTTTTTGCCAAATATTTTATAGATTCTCTTTCAACAATTCCTTTTCTTTTAAAAGAATCTATCCACATCAATAGTGGTGTCATTCACATGACACATAGTACAAAGTGTGTATAGTCAAATACTAATACCTTTGGACTTGCACTTTGAAGTGGATCACCTTCATCAAATGTTTGGCATTCTTTCAAAATTCCATTCTTTAGTAATCTTTTAGTGTAGTAATAATTTTACTTACATCTTCTATTCATCCTTATCATGACAACTTTCATGATCAAGCTGCTATAGCTTATAAAGGTGAATTGCGAGTATAATGTTTCTTTTCCAAAACCTTTTGGAGGATTAGGACGACTAGCGTCTCCAACCTTCACAAATTCTCATCAAATATGAGGACATATACTCTATCATGTTGTAACCAACACATTGTTTTAGATATCACAATACCTTTCACATATGATGGTTTCTGAAACATTGCTTTCAGCTCTTAGATAAACTTGATATTAAAAAACAATCTTTTGAGTATCAAGAATCATGGAGGCAAACATGATACATTAGATACTAACACTGGAATTGTTACTCTTGATTTAATACTGTTTATTAAACTTCATAGAGTAAACGGAGTTTGCTGAAAGTTTGCAATATGACTTTTAAACTTTAGATTGACACTCAAAACAATACGATACCAGTTCGTAAAGCAAATATCCAAAATTTCTATAGTTCCACTATCTCAACTATAACTAAGCGTAAGGTGGTGAACGGATGCCAATGACTACAACAAACTATGCAAATTCACTTTGATTATGTTTATGATAAATTGAGTTTGACTAATCCAAATTACAAAAGAACTCCCACTCAAAACAACATCCCTCGAGTTGTTTTAGTGATTACACGAACCAAATCCACTACACCAAGTCCGATCATCACGTGAGATGATGTAGCTTTAAAGGCGAACAATCAACATGTTCATCATATCATCCATATGACTCATGCTTTACCTTTCGGTATTCCGTGTTCCGTGACCATGTCTGTACATGCTAAGCTCGTCAAGATTAACCTTAGTATCCGCATGTGCAAATCTGGCTTGCACCCGTCGTATGCACATGTAGAATCTATCACACCCGATCATCACGAGATGCTTCGAAACGACGAGTCTTAGCAACGGTGCCTACTAAGGACGAACACTTTATTACTTGATATTTAGTGAGAGGGATCATCTTATAATGCTACCGTCGCGATCTAAGCAATACAAGATGCATAAAAGATTAACATCACAGGCAATTCATAATTAGTGTGATATGATATGGCCCTTTCTTCTTATGCCTTTGATCTCCATCTCCAAAGCACGAACATGATCTCCATCATCACCAAAGATTATGCCAAGGTCAAGGGCGCCGCTTCATGGTTGTCCATCATCACTAGCAACTATTACAACTACTTGGAATAAAGATATTACAAGATGAATAGACACAGGTCTTAACAGAATTAAAGACAACCATTAGGCTCGCCGTTGCCATATTACAACAATGATCATTGCATACATCAAATATAATCACAATCACATGATGGCCATATCACATCACAAAAACCCTGCAAAAACAAGTTAGACGCCTCTAATTTTCTTTGCATGTTTTACGTGGTTTTGGGCTTTCGAATAAGAACGGATCTTACCTATGAAACTGAACCACAATGTTGATACAAGTGCTATCAAGTGCAAAGTGTAAATTGGATCTATACTATGGTGGGAGAGATAGACACCCGCAAAGCCACTTGTGCAAAGCAAGTTACACGTCAAGCGTGGAGCAAGTCTCATGTGCGATGACATGTAAGGTTAGCCCGAGCCGCTTCATCCCACCATACCGCAAGATGCAAAGTACACAAAGCAAAAGACTCAAGACGAGCACCAACGCCCATAAAACCATTGTGTTCTACTGCAACAGATCTCCGCATGATAGACACGGCTCGATACCACCGATGGGTTCAGAGCATGGAAAACAAAAAAATTCTACCGCAAGAACGAACAAAACCCAGATCTAATCTAGATAAAAGCCAAGATCTAATCTATTAGACATGTGCAACGAGATAGATCTGTACTAACCCTCGTAGATCCGAAAGCCTTACGAGATTAGATCTCGGGGTTGATGTAGTCGGTCACTTGCCGATCTCAAGATCGTGTGGACGATCCTTCCGGCGCCGCTGCTCGGCAGCGCCTGCTCAATGGTCACACGTATGGAGTCGGCGCAGACCTTCCTCTCCCTGCTCCAATGAAAGCAATGAGCTAGTAGATCTTCTCCACGGAATCCCAGCAGCACGACGGTGTGGTGGTGGGGGTGGAGTAGAGATTTCTGCAGGGCTTCGCCTAAGCCAGAGCAGAGCGAAGGAGGAGGAGAGAGGCGGCTACTAGGGTTTGTTATGGGAGAGGTCTAGGGGGTGGCGCCCCCTCCCCTCTATTTAAAGGAGGGAGGCGCCATGGGAGGGGGAGTCCTAGTAGGAATCCCCTCCCTCCTTGGCCGACGGATTGGGAGGGGGGAGGAATCCTCCTCCCCCACGAATCCGTGTCTTGCCCCACAAAGACTCCTTGATCCTTTCTTGGTTTTCAAGCAAACTCCAAGAAATCTTCTAGAACCTTCCAAAACATTCTGAAACCTTCTAGAATCTCCATATAAACACTCCGGAACATTTCCTAACTTAGAAAATGATCCCCAATATATGAATCTTATTCTCCGGACAATTCCGGATCTCCTCGTGATGTCCCGGATCCAATCCGAGACTCCGAACAACATTCGGTCTCCAACGCACATTCCATATCTACTTAAAACAACTTCGAACCTTAAGTGTGTCACCCTACGGTTCGTGAACATGTAGACATGACGGAGACACATCTCCGATCAATAACCATTAGCGGGATCTGGAGATCCATAACAGCTCCCACATACTCAACGATGACTTTGTGATCGATAGAACAATTAACATACGAAACCAATTCCCTTTGTCACGCGATATTTTACTTATCCGAGGTTTGATCGTCGGTATCTCCATACCTTGTTCTACCTTGTTACTTAGAAGTACTCTTTACTCGTTCCATGATATGTCATCCCTTGTGACCTAGTCACATGCTTGCAAGCTAACTAGATGACATTCCACCTAGAGGGCCCAGAGCATATCTATCCGTCATATGGATGGACAAATCCCAATCTTGGTCCATGCGCTTCAACACATACTTTCAGAATACCCAATGACACCTTTATAACCACCCGCCATTCTGAAGCGGCGTTTGATGTCATCAAAGTACCCATACGGTGATGGTGATTAACATAACCTCATGGTCGAAGGATTAGGTTACTATGCATTTGAAAGCTTGTAGCAAAATGAACTTAATGACTTGATCTTATGCTATGCTTACTATGGGTGTGTGTCCATCACATCATTCTCTTAATGATATGATATTGTCATCAATGACATCCAATGTCCATGATCAGGAAACCATGATCATCCATTAATCAACAAGCTAGTTTAATAAGAGGCTTACTAGGGACTCTTTTATGTTTACAAAACACACAAGTATTACTGTTTCCGGTTAATACAATTATAGCATGGGATGTAAACATTTATCATAAACATAAAGATATAATAATAACCACTTTATTATTGCCTCTTGGGCATATCTCCAACAAAAAGTGTTAGATATTAAGAAAAAAGATAAAAAGGAAAGAGAAAAAATAGATATATGAAAAGAGGAAAGAGAGAAAAATGCACCATATTCCCATGGTAAATAAGAAGATTGCTGAGATGCTAGTTGTCTGCTTGCCTTGTCATTTTGATATCGGGATTCTTAGCTTTTTTAGTTTTGCCTACTTCTTAGCTTTGTTCCGTCAGTCTAAGGCAAAGCTTAAGTGGTTTGCCTACCTTACCCACTTGATGAAAGGGAACGAACTTCGTTTCCTTGGCGGCTTTATGGATGGATTCAGTCAGCCTCACTCCTTCCTTTTGAAAAGTGACGCTTTGCGTCTTCGCTTCCGAGGGTTAGGGTATAGGCCGTTTCGAGCAAGCTTTCGCTTTTTCTCCCGGCTTTCTACAACTTTCGCTTTAGCTTCCAAAGGCGACCCAATGACCTTTCCGGAATTGGAAGTATTCGTCGCCCTACCCTAAGAAAGAAGTCACTAGAAAACTGCTTGCCCTCCAGAAGTACCAAAGGTGCGCGAGTCTTGAAAATGAATATGTTTGCTACTGAACTGCCTATTGACTAATATTCTTCTTTAGAATGAAAGTAGCTATGAAGCCCAATCTATTGTCGATTCAAAAGGGGGCATAGTCATATGGGTGGGGTGTTTGTGGGGAGCTGCCTTGGATATGAGGAATTCCTAAAAAAAAAGCAAAATTAGAACAAAGGCAAAGTCCGTGATGAAGATCTTTCTTTTCTATCAATAGATAGGAATGAGTGTTCGTTATAGATAGGATCCATCCGCTTCTCTCTCTCTATTTTCTGCTTTTTTCGAGAGAAAGAGCAGTGCGAACTAGAAAAAAAAGAGAATCGGAGATGATTAAAAAAGAGATACATAGACATATAAAGTAAAGGGATGTATATATTATTCCTATATATATCATCTATCTATGAAAAAAGTAAATGAGTTCGTTTTGGGTTCCCAAGCCCGAATGGATTGGATCGCTTCGCTTCGCCAACGAAATGAAGGCCTCGCCCTTCCGAATGCTTCTTCGATCCTGAAGTTCTCGAAGAGAATAAGATGCAGCTCCCCTCCCTCTGTCTTTTTCCGCTTTGCTAATCTTCCCTCTCACGCTGGCCGGGCTTAGGGGCGGAGGAAGAAAGAAAGTCAAGAGCGTCTTCTCCTTTGTCCTTTTTCGTGCAACAGAAAGCACCCTCTTTGTAATCCCAGCTGCTTCCTGAGGCTTTTTTGTATTGAACGCATGGCGTAGCTAGGACCCCTCCAATCATGTTTGAGCCTATGTTCACCCGGGGCCCAAAAAGGAGAATTCCGGAATGCCTGCCGACGTTCAGATAAGGTGCATATCCCTTACCACTAAAGGAAAGGCTCGACGAAGGGGGGATATTAGCTGGGTAAGGAAAAAGCTTTCGGAGATTGAGATGTCGATTTGTTTTTTCATCGAAAAGGAAGAAGGCCGAGGGGATAGCAGCCTTCCTTCGGGCTTTGCCTGCCGACGTTCTAATAAAGAATTCCGGCTCGGCCCAGGAAAGCGCTGGCAACAACATAAAGAAAGGGGTCCATGTAGCTGCTGCGCCCGCCTGAGCAGCAGGTTCGACATCTACTACAAAAGAGAGAATCCACTTCAGATAACCACGTCTCTGCTAGGCAGCGTGTGGAATGGCCGAGAGCAGACCAAATGGATATATAATCCAAGCCGAGAGTGGAGTTACGTGAACAGCCATCTGATGGAAAACAACTTTCACGTTCGGTTCAGAGAGCACTTTTTTCGTTGAGAATAAGTCCTTCCCTTTTGTGTGAATTCCCCAGCGGCGAATTAACAACTTGTGGGGCCCTATCTATTCAATCTCTCGATCCCCAAGAAAACCCCCCTCTCCCTCGGACTCAATCTCTCTTTTGACTCTATATATGTGGGCACCTGATATCTATGAGGGTTCACCCACCCCGGTGACAGCATTCCTTTCTATTGCGCCTAAAATCTCTATTTCTGCAAATATGTCACGTGTTTCTATTGTTGCTTCCTATGGGGGTACATTACAACAAATCTTCTTTTTCTGCAGCATTGCTTCTATGACCTTAGGAGCACTGGCTGCCATGGCCCAAACGAAAGTCAAAAGACCTCTTGCTCGTAGTTCGATTGGACATGTAGGTTATATTCGTACTGGTTTCTCATGTGGAACCATAGAAGGAATTCAATCACTACTAATTGGTATATTTATTTATGCATCAATGACGATAGATGCATTCGCCATAGTTCTAGCATTACGGCAAACCCGTGTCAAATATATAGCGGATTTGGGCGCTCTAGCCAAAACGAATCCTATTTCGGCTATGACCTTCTCCATTACAATGTTCTCATACGCAGGAATACCCCCGTTAGCCGGCTTTTGTAGCAAATTATATTTGTTCTTCGCCACTTTGGGTTGTGGGGCTTACTTCCTAGCCCCAGTGGGAGTAGTGACTAGCGTTATAGGTCGTTGGGCGGCCGGAAGGTTGCCATGAGTAAGGTTGGGAGACCGAAGGCAGTTTTCCGTGCACCGGACACGTAGCTTACTGAATCAGTTGCAACACAGATGGGAATGCATGCTACGAAAGACAGGGTCGAGTCTGATACATCAACCGTCGACTCCACAATCACTACACGAGATGAACCTGGGTTTGGTGAATGGAAGTTGGCCTTAGGTGTAATAGGACTCCCGATTCTTGGCGATCAGATATCGAGGTGCTCCCCGTCGGTTGTTGAACGACGCGAGCTGGCCGGGCCTCGATTCCTTTCAAAAGATGAAGGACAGAGGTGACTAATTCCCATCTCATTTGGGGCGAAAACGAATCGACATCTCGATGTGATACAGCCCTTTCCATTTTCGTTGGGAAAGAACGCTAAGTCCATCCAAACCCTCCAATGAAGAAATAAGAGGAGAGCAAAGCGCCAATGGCTGGCAAGCGCATGGAAGGGGCACGGAGAAATAAAGAAGTGTGGAGGAGAAGCACCGAGCTCATTACCTTCGCTTCACAGGCCCAAAGCAGTGCTTTGTTTCCGGCCAAATCAAGGATTTGGGGCTGATTGCAAAAATATCTGAATAGAAAGATAGATCCATCCATCTATCTAGATATCTAAAAAGAATCGATTTCTATTTCATGAAACCTTTGATTCAAAGAACTGCTTAGCCCCCGCTCATGAAACGGCTCTACTGCAATGGATGGCAGAGGGTCCGTAGTACCAAGCAATCGGAGTGATCCAAGAGCCGGAAGGGGCCTAGAAGTGCCTACTACTACACCACACTACACTTGGCTCTACACATTTACAGAGCTTACCCCTGTCCAAAGGTCCGGCGTAACGTTGGGGGCTTCAATCGTCGACTCGTTATCCCCATCTCAGCCCAGGCTAACGGAGCTGACTTATTCAGGGAGAGAGTGGAGCCTATCAAGCACTCTTGAGAGTAAGATCATTGGCTCCTCTTCATTCTCTACAGGGGTCTCTGCCCACATGGAAGCGGGGCAGAGATGGATAAGATCAAACACGGGAATAAGAAGCATTTGAAATGCCTTTTTGATCATTTTGATAGAGGGGATGGATAAAGTGGGCAAAACAGACTCACATTTTTCAATCGAGGTTCCTTTTTTGTCTCGACAAAGAAAGAATCATCTTGAAAACGCTCCTAACCCCTTCGTAGGGCCGTGTATAGTAAGTGATCCGAACCTGCCCGGAGCGAGCCCCCCTTAGAGGCAAGTGAAGTTGGTGAGCCGTATGATGGGCAACTATCTCCTGCGGTTCGGAGAGGACTCAGCTGTTAGTTAGTACCCCCTTGGTTTCGGGGTGGACCCTTTCACTCTATTTTATTATATACGCTTAGCGAAAAGAATGTTTTTTGATAGACCTAGGACATGGATTCTATATGAACCAATGGATCGTGACAAGTCGTTACTACTAGCAATGACTTCCTCTTTCATTACTTCATCCTTTCCATATCCCTCTCCCTTGTTTGATCTTACTCATCAAATGGCACTTAGTTCATATTTGTAAGTTCGTTCGATCATTGACAAGGTTCAAAGAAAGGGTGGGCCATTCACCATGAAGGCTAAAAGAGAGATAGGCTGGACTTACAAAGGCGAAGACAATTCCGTGTTTTTTCAGCCGATTCTCCGAAATGGAAGATCCTCACTCAAACTTCAAAAAGTCCTTTTTTCTTTTTCTGATGTCAATTCTGTCTGTCTCCTTTGTCCTTCCTAACGCTAGTCTAGTCTCCTTCGTTCCACTCGTCCTTGCTTTTTTGTCTTCTTCCTATCGGTCCCAAGGTCAAAGAAATAGGTTCAGTGGTTCGACCTCCCAAAGGTTAAAGAAAGACATCGATATTAAGACCACTCCCTCCGGATGATGATATGCCCCAACCATCTATAGCCCATGGTTCGTTACTCGGGAATTCGGAGAGGTCAGATGAGATAGATGGGTGTGTTCCAAATGGAATGATCCCCTTTCTCATGTTTGAATTTCTGTTGTCCACAAACAAATAAAGAGTCCGAAAAGACGACGCATAACAGACTTTGTACCTAGGTCAATGGGTTCAGTGGAGAATTGCGTTCGTAATAGCGAAGGTATCTATGAAATGCAGTACCAAGGTCAATGAAATTGAAAGGCACCTCGACAACAGAATCAAAAGGGATTTGGCGGCTATAGACGACTCAGAGGGTTTTCATAAAGAGAAGCTTTCGCAGTACACCTATTTTTCTATAGAAGTGAATGGCCCGGCTAGTCGATCAATCGGCAGGCTCAGCCTCTACGTCGATTCTGATATAGAAAGAAAAGAACCGAACTCCCGGAGGGTGAAAGAAGAATCTCAAGTTGATACTCGCCAAGGGATCTGTCCACTGGTACTTCACATGCCTTAGAAGTAGATTTGAATGAGAATGAATGAAATGAGCAAACGTTACTAGGAAGGTGAATTCGCTATCAAACTACTGCCTGCGCTAGGGGAAGCGCGAAAGAAAAACCAGTTTCAAGATCTGATACCCTTGAAGGACTCCCAGGAATGAGAGAGCAAGTACAAGGACAATCTTATTTTCTAAGGATAGGCGGTATTCCATAATTAACATAGTTCGGTTAGAGTGGATTTGAAAAGATACAGCAGATCGATAAGTTGCTAATTTAGCTAAGTCAACTCCACTACGGAATCTAGCTCTCCATAAGAGGGTATTCCCAATGAGACAAGTAGTTTATCGAAGGGACCCTCTGTCTGAAGATTGTAGTCCGGATTTCTCGGTGGAGGAGTAGAATGAGCAGGTACAGATGGTCAATCTCCATCTTGAAGCCAAGTCTCTCTGTCTTCTTATTTGATACAAAGATATAGAGAATAACTCGATCGATCGTAGAATGATTTCGTGATCTGATCTTGGGCGACGGAATGTGTTTTACAATAGTTCCAACGTTTGAGTAATTGAACTTGCTTCTTCACGGAGCTCCACACTTTCTTTTCTTGACTCGCAGCAACAAATAATGCAGTAATAGGTAATGTTTGAAATCCTATAAGTACTTTACTGACTCAGCTCTTAGTTTAGTCTCGGTGATGTTTTAGTCTAAGCCATTATACAACAATTCTGGACCCACAGCAGGAACAACTGCTTGTGGCCTCGGATGTAGATACCAGTCCCCTAGCCCCAGGAGTAGTAAGCCCGAACCGAAAAGTAGAGAGGCAGTGTCAGCGACACACCAAACAGAAACCTGCTTTCTAAGCCATAGATTGCGAGATCCTCTAAGCTGTAGAAAAAAGAGTAAGACGATCGGGCAGAACGAATGGTCATGCCAATGGCTTAGCTTAAGCAAAAGACGGATACCAATGAAAAGCCAAGAAGTCAAAGCGGAGAAGGAGTGACTCGCATGAGTCAACACTCACTACTCAGGTCCGGTAGAGCAATCTCCAATTCTCATATAGAAATGTTAATGTTATGATTTCGGTATTGATCAAAAGGTGCTTTGGGACCTTAGGGATACATTACTGCCATGTTCTATTGCGGAATGGTCGTATCCTCGTAACCTAGCCCCGTAAGAGCTCTACCTAATCGTTGACATAATGGGTAGAAGGCTGTGCTTATTTATCGGCAAATAGCTAAGTCGACACCCGAGGTAGCAACTCAACTCTTCGTAGATAAAACAAATGTTCAGTGCTCTAGTGTGGTCCCTTTCATCCAGAGGTTAGGATATCATCTTTTCATGTCGAAGACGGGTTCGATTCCTTTATACGCGATGTGGCGAAAAAGACTGATTCAACGAAATATGCCATGCCAGCTTTCAGATTTAAAGCGTTGCCTACTTCCAGGAAATGTTGAACAGAGAACTTTCTCTAATCCAACGCCGCATTCTCCGAAGATTGAGGAACAAGAGGAGATCCATTAAAAGAAATCTTTCTAGAGAAAATCTAAACATAACATCAAATCACAAACTATACGAAAGTTGTCCATTTATTATGGGGATTTACCCATAAGGGAGATGCCTGAGGAAGAGAACGAACTTCATATATCCCTTTTTACTAAATCAAGAAACAAGATCGGACGTGATTCCGGTTCGTCTCCATTTTAGTGACACTCTTCCTCAAGCAAGGCAGCCGATAAGTCATCGAAGGGTTTGTTTGAATAATGGACTGGTAACCATTACTCATTTGAAAGTTTCCACGGTGATCTAATATCTTTTAAAGAAAATGACGCGAGAACCCGGTGAAGAAATAAGGAGATCTTTCTATATCGACATATTAGTTGGAAAATCATAGGCAAATTCCTACCGCCAAAATCTGGAGAAGAACAAAAAGCGGAATGCTTCCGCTTACTCATCACAACTCGGAGGGATGCCTTACTACTCAATCCTTGTTTTTGCAAGAGTTGCGTTCTTATATGCAAGAAGAAGACTTGGAAAGAACAAAGAAGTTTGGATCCGCAAAAGTATGCTTAGGCAGTTCCTTCGCTGAGCACAACAGAATGAAGAGGAATTTGTTTCATTTCAGATACTTCTTCTTATTGAAAAGAGGGAAGGAGAAAAACCGAAATCTTCCTACTCGAACAATAAGTCCTTTTGTTTACAAGTCTTCTTTATATATTAATTCGACCTATTGCTCCGGATCCCCGTTTACTAGGAAGATAAGAATCAAAAGGATCGAACTACCTACTCATTATTCGGAGGTGAATCATAGAACACTAAAAGCTGTGGTATCTTATGGACCTAACATAGGTCACATCCCTCACGACATAAGATTGAAAGATCCAAACCTTCCTCTTCGGAGCGGAAACGGACGTGGCCAAAACATATAAAAAAAGATCGGCCTAGTCGCTCATAGGGACATATCTATCCGGATAGAGGATAGTCTAGATCAATTTTGATCCAAATCTCTATCTATATAGATAGGTATCTCTGTGGATAGAGATAAAGATAGGGATCCCTATAAATCGAAATATATGGAAAAAGTGCACTTTTTGACTACTACTACTACTATTTCTTATACTTTTTCAAGCAAACATCGTTTTTCGATTTTGACTGAATTGGTCGGAGCATAGACGAGCAAGCGAGCCTGTGAAAGAGGTCGGATCGTCATAGAGCAATCGACTATAAGTATAAGATCGCTGGCCTGAGAGAAGCGGTCTCTCTCGGGAAACATGGCCCAATTTCTCTTCTTTCTTTTCACACGGGCAACAATGGGGAATAAAACAGACCATGAACATGAGTTTCAAATGTAAAAAGGTCTGAAAGACTTATTCTTTTTTTTAAGGAGGATAAGAAAATGTAAAGATTATTTGTTGATGTTATTATGTGTTATTTACTACCTTTGGATTTGGGAAAAGTTTTCTACTTTGGAAGTTCTTGACAAGTCCCAAGTGGAGGAGATTAAGAGGTCATTAAAGAATTCTTCCTTTTAGTTCTCTTCGATGTATCGATCATGCATTCCTAAACCACATAAGCCGGGGGAGATGCGCCCCATTAGACAGCCTCATAAGGCAGACATCATTGTCATGGATACGGCTTTTGAACATCGTTTTTGAAGACATCTTTCTAACGTACTCCCATGGGTTTCGAAAAGGGAGAGGAGTCATCCCCTTTTTCGCTCATGTTACAAAATTGGGAAAGGTTGATAGACTCATTCAAGCAGATATAGTAGGTTCTTTTTTGAATATTAATATTCATATTTGCATTTCAACATTAAGCGCGCATATTGGGCAAGGTAATGATGCCTTCATGTCTGATTGAAGCTAGTGATATCAAAGATCAGAATCGATCAAGTTATGCATTCTTTTTTTAAGGAATACATCGGGTAAGCCCCTTATCTCCAGTTCTTTTTGAATATCTTCTTACATCAACATATCATGTTGATTCATATTTTGAGTCAAAAGAAGGAATTTCTTGTTGTTATATATGCAGATCACTTTGTATTTGCTATTAAGAAGGGGCCAGAGTCATAAAGAGTAAGCCAAAGCTTCCAACAGATGTTGATCAAGTCTTTGCACAATTCGCCTCTGCTCTCGATAAAACAAGTCAGAATCAATTGGCAAGGGGTCGACGATTAAGGAATGGGTGTATACAATCTGTCATTAACCTCCTGAGCTCGCGTTTCAGTTAATAATAAATCTTTTTAGAATCGATCAAGTAATGGCGGGTGTAGCAGAGGTGATAGGAAGGGCTACAGTCAATGCAGGCGATCATGCCCTGGTAAGTAAAGGGAAGACCTTTCACTCGAACGTAATTAAGATGAGAATATCGTTCTGGAGAAAGATCTGAAACATATGGCGAAGCAATGGGATTTGACCCCAGTCTATGTAGGTGTTACAATTCCTTCTTTCAAGCCGTTTCGCCTAAGGCAGTGAATCCCGGGAAGAATAAGATAGTCATAGGGGGTCAGTTGACGTTGATAATAAACCTTTTCTTCGTGGGGTCAGGAACATTTCAATGAGAGTATCACCTGTTTTAATAGCACAGGGCCTTTCTTTGGAGTCTAACTCAGACCAATCGGTATCTAATTCAGATCATACGCTTTCCTCGCTTTTTTTCCTTCTGGGAATCTCTGACTTCTTAAGGGCTTGCTAAAGGGCGAGTAGGAAATAGGTAACTGGTAACCTTTTCTCCTCAGATAATGATTTCGAGCTTAAGACGAAGGGAGCGTGGATCTTTTTGATATGGAGCCCTATTTAATAAGTCCAATGGAGGATGTTTCAAACCTTTATCCGTGGTAGTTTTCCTGTTTTATCAGAGCCAATCCCCTAGGAATTTCTTTTTCAAGTCTTAAACGATGCTATGTGTTTCTCTTATCTGTCTTTCTCATTGCATTCCTATACTTGGAAGCTGATGGTATACTATTAGAAACTTGAACCACTTTCTTTCTTCATTATTACCTATGTATGCAGGGTGCTTCACGCCAGCATCGGGTGAGCTGTTTTTAGTATCCCTGTTGTGATAAAGGTTGCTATCATTATAGCTAAACCTATATATGTGACTCGATCTTTTTCAATCATGGATGGACCCCAGCAACCCCAATATTGATTCAGTGGAATTATCTCGCGAAAGGGTGGCTCATGAGGAAAGCATTTAGCACAATAGCATTGAGATCATCGTAATCCGAAGGTGACTTTCTTGTAACCTTCAACCATAGCAGATGAGGGTTCAAGAACCTTCCATGTGGCTCAGGGATGAGAAAAGGTTAGAAATGATTGACAAACTTATACCAGACTACTACTCCTATCCCTCCGATAACTAGAATATTGAATAGTATATAGACTTTTCGCTTATCTTGAGGCGAATACACAAATTCTGATTTGCACAAGAATCAAGAGTATATTCCTTCGATAATACATTTCAAACCTGCTCCAAAGATATGTACGATGCACGTTGTCAAACACTAGATTCAGCCATTAACACAGACAAGACCTAAACGGAAACTCTCACATAATTTGAGTAATCTGTAATAAGCTGGAATAGCATACTTCATATAGTTGGAGGATTGCACTTTAGGTTGACTCGCCAACAAATTCCGTTTTTGTCTCAAGGAAATCCCTCAAAATGATGATACCTTGATTTTCAGTTTGATAGTCAAAATTCTCTACATAACAAAATATGTGTGAAGGTGCTCTATATTGCAATGTGAATCGATACCTATTGTAGATGAAAACGATGTATTTATGCATCAAATACAAAAACGGGATAGGTATGAGAAACCAGAAATAATCAACAACGAATTGAGAGCTTTGATAGAATTTCTGAAATATGAAATACGTGAGACCACGTTCACTTCCAATTAAGAGATTATTCAGCATTCTATCCAGTTTGTTTAGAAAGAGACCCAGAGATTGGATATTGATTTCTACCGGGGTAGAAGAACTACCACCACCACCTCGACCCATGAGGCCTAAAAGTAATAGCGGCCAAGGCTCCTTCCTAGCTTGAGTTTGGTTATCACCACAGCTCGATGAATCGAAAAAACACTCGAAAGGATCTTCTTCTATGGAATTGACACCTAAACTGAAGTTGAGAAATTGGTTTCTGATTTCCGCCTTGTGAGATTGCAAGAAGGAAAGTAATAGTTTCGTTTTCAATAGGTTCATGTGTGTTGTTTTCTTATTTGAGTTTTGTTTCTAGTTGGTATTTTGGATGTATATCTTGGATTTATGTTTCATAGATATCTGTTGTCATGTACCCTGAATGGCTGGCACTTCTATGTGTGTTGTGTTGTAAGTGAAGTGTTTTACCCATGACAACTTGTTGGGTCCCTACTTAAAAATAGGATTGTGACTATGAAGTCGAATAGAACTGAAACGAATGTGTTTAGATTCATGATTTGAATTGAGAGTAGATATTTCCATTTCTTATTGTCTTATTGTTTATTTCTTTTTTCTATAATGTAGAGTTTCTTTTCGATTTTCCTTTCAAATCTTGAATTAGGAAGAGATAAAGGGGCCCTACTATGATCCCTCAATTGAGTGATCGCTCAAGTCATAGACCTGAGCTCGGGCCAACAATCATGATAATGATATCCCGAGGTGCGCTAATCCATGATCTCGAACATTATTCTTCTTCTCGGACAAGATCCACTACAAGATCCTCATATATGAGGAATCTGAGTTTCTCCCCTTAAAGAGTAGGATAATGTGAGACGGGCCTTTTCCTCCCGACCTGGGAAATTCATAGCAGGAAAGATGGCGCCGATTTAGAAAGCGAACCCTTCAAGACATCGCGTTCAGCCCTCCCTCAAAATCCCATTTGTTTTATTGAGGAATCACTCTTGATCCGGCTCTTCTCCGTCTATAACTCAAAGTCCATCTGTCTCGTGGAAGCGCTTTAGAGTGCCTAGAAGATCCAGCAAACGGGGGTGCCAATGCTGTCCCAAGACCAGATCACGGTAGGTAGCTGCTTTAAAGAGGTTGGGAGACAGACTGGTGAACAATCTTCTTCTTGTTTTCTCCGACCTAGAGCACTCTTTTTTTTCAATCGTACGAAGAAACTCCGTGAAAAACCCAGCTATCACTCCTATGAGACGGCTAACTCCCAACTCCCGATACATTCTTTATCGTTGGTTTGGACATAGTTTCCTTTGTTCCTGTGTTTCTGTTTTTCTCTCCCCCTTTTTTCACTTAGTTTAGTTGGAATGGAAAGAGAACTTCCTTTAGCCTTTTTGTTGCCTGGTTCGGTCTCTCTGAGTGGAATAAGTGGGTCCTTCTTCTTTTTCCTGACTGATGAAGGTCAAAACTGAAGATCGAATCTTAGGAGTCTGGATTCCTATGTTCGTACCAACTCAAATGATTGATGAATTGGATCTTGAGTCAAAAAACTTCGCTACTTTTTAGGGTGAAAGAATGACAAAGAGACTGACATCGCAGAGGATGGGAAGGACCCAATTGCCTGCCTCTTTCTTGGTCCACCCCCCTGGTGGGTACTTTATAGCTCACAACACGAGATAGGCAGATATGTGACATAGTCTCATTGCTTTCATTAACAACAAGACTCTCTTCCTGATTGGGATTGGTCTGTGCAGGATCTCCTTCCCTATGAGACTCTTGCTTCCCTGAGGCAGACCCCTACTTCAATTGTCATCTGCTTCCTTATTTTGGACTCAGACCTCTCACAACAAAAAAAAGAAAATCAAACGAATCCGAATATTCCATTCTCGTTGACAGCCTCCTCAACCCAAGCTTCCATCTCCTGCTCCAGACATCGGCGCTTGCCCGCGCCAGTCCATGAAAGGTGGATGAAGGTGAGTTTGACTACGAACTCGAGGATGCTGGGAACGATCTCTTTTCGGGGAATCACTCCCGTCGAGAGGCCCTCTTGCT